>OX637533.1:25255560-27655560 GCA_951800035.1 Linnaemya tessellans | reverse complement strand
AACAACACGAACAACAGCTACACAATAATCATAAAATAATGCACAACAATGCAATACGGCGGTAATATTTTGCACGTAACATCAACAAAATAAATGAACAAGTAAACAATAAATGTGTAAGTGTGTGTATGTGTGTATATGTTATATAAGCGAATGGTCGCCAACGAAAGTGTAGCACGCAAAAAATGGCACAACAACAGCAGCAGCTACATCAATTCCAACAACATTTTAATGCGACGTCAAACTGTAAAATTTATGGCAACATAACGAGCTGCAGTCAATATAATGCATAGCAAAAATGAGATGTATGTAGTAGTGCATGGCGTTGTTGCTGATTTTGCTGTTGTAGCAACAACAACAACAGCAGCAGCAGCAGGAGTAACATTCACATCAGCAGCAACGACAGTAAATGCGACATTTCGAGCGAAAAATAACAATAATCATAATTAAGGATATAAACGTATAACTACAGAGCAAAAAAACAAAACAATAAAAAAATTAAGCAACAGCAACATCATTATTTCGGTATGACATTATACATTACACATACACACACACACACACATGTAACTGAAATATCCAGTTTCTTAAATAATGGTTTCATTGCCAACAAAGTTCCAGGAATTGTTTGAAATTTGCTTATCCTTTTGGATATCTTCTTCAAAAAAAAAACAAAAATTCTATTCTTCTATTCTTCTTCTATTTCTATTTCTTTAACAAATAAATGTCATTTAAAATAGATTTATGACAATATGTCAAATAAAAAGAATTCATAATTGTTATAAAGAATGTTTTTTTATGAAGTTTTTTTTTATACGAATCACTCTGTTGTCTGACAGCTGTTTTGACAGTTTAAAGTGACGTCTCTACTCAGTATTGTTTGGCAAATCATCATGAACACGTAAACTCCAGAACAACGCTTCCAAATCGTGGAAATTTATTTTCAAAAACAGTGTTCAATTAAAAATGTTTATCCGCTTTTTTTCCGCAAAATTCTCTTCAGTGATGAGGCGCATTTTTGGTTGAATGGATGTGTCAACAAGCAAAATTGCCGTATTTGGAGCAAAGATAATCCACACGGCGTTCAAGAATTACCAATGCATCCCGATAAATGTACCGTTTGGTGCGGTCTATGGGCTGGTGGAATCATCGGTCCTTATTTCTTTAAAAATGAGGAAGGACGACGCGTTACCGTAAATGGAAATCGATACAAAATCATGATCAATGAATTTTTGGTGCCAAAACTTCAAGATATGGATGTAAACGAAATGTGGTTTCAACAGGATGGTGCCACTTGCCATACTGCGGGCGAAACAATGGACTTATTGAAAGAACATTTCAACGACAACATTATTTCGAGAAATGGAGCGGTGAATTGGCCTCCGCGTTCGTGTGATTTGACGCCACTCGATTATTTTTTGTGGGGATACCTGAAATCATTGGTTTACGTGGATAAACCAGCAACGATTGAGGCTTTGGAAACCAGTATTCACCGTGTCATTGCTGAAATACGCCCTCAAATGCTTGAAAAGGTGGTCGAAAATTGGACCACCAGAATGACCTTTGTGCAAAATAGTCGTGGTGTCCATATGCCCGAAATTATATTTAAATGTTAAATGACAAGAAATTATTTACTAAATAAAAATTTTTTTTTGGCCATTTCATAATTTGGCTTGTGTTTTATTTAAATTTCAAATCAGCAAACTCTTATAAAAACACCCTTTATCAGTCTTAATTATAATTTATGCCTTGAAGAAGACATACAGAGGATATCGAAATATTGGATAATAACAAAGGATTCAAAACCAGTTTATCCAAATCAAAATCACTCGGAATATGATCAAAGCATTTATATATACGTTTGTTTTTCTTTGAAATTAATATAATTGAAATTAACAACTTGTGATTGAGATGCTCCCCCTTGTATTGATTTTGTTTTCATGTTACGGTATACTTCTTTCGAACTCCTCCATTCGTTCGTTTTTTACGAGAATCGGTGACCAAACCAATGTAATTGATCGTAGATTCTTATAAAAAATTAGCGAATGAGCGAGCGAGTTCAACACAAGTCCATATCACGGTAGACAAGATATTAAGTATACGCCGGGTAGAACATAGGAAAATGCTAAAAGCAAAAATAAGTATACGTCTGGTGTACTTTTTTCTTGTGCTAGAAACACAACTGGGACCAAGGACGAATTTCGTTTAACCCTAGATTGGTACACTTAAATCGCTGAATCGACGAACATCAAATTTACATTTACATAATTACGTAACCATGGATATTTTAGTAAAGGAAGCTAATTTGTTTTCTTCCTAAAGATGTTTTAAATGCCAATTATAAAAATTTTTATAGATTTTTGTTTTATTTATTTCATTTTTATTTTAATAAAAATTAAAATAGAATTTGGCTTTGCTTCACAGATACTTTTAAAAAAGCATCGTAAATTCAACTTATTGTTAATGAAAACTTTTTTTACTTATTTTTTTCTTTAAAAAGGTACATTGAGTATTAAAAAAATAAAAAAATGATTTAATTTTGGATTAAATTTGCACATGAAATGCAAGCTTCAATTTTATGCTCTCTACATATGCTTTTTTTGCAGAAATTGCAGGCTTTTTTTTGTCATTCGACGTCTTTTGTATGGACAAAGCTTACAATTGCTACTTTTGTTGCAAGTTTTAGAATTTGCTGGCATTTTAGGTTCCAAAACATTTTCTATTTTTCTTCCTAAATTAGTTTGCAATGTAGGAATAGTCAGTCTTTTCGTTACATGTCCTTTGAGAAGATCACTGTGCAGTTTTTTTTTGCGAATTCTCGGCGAAAATAGGCTTTTTCTTAGTATCGAATACATTATGGCTATATATTATATAGCTATTTATGATAGCCCTATTAATCATTCCATATAAAAGACACATTGGCCATCGACTAGTCTTGCGGGAGCATGACATTATACAACACATTTGGTCAAAGGTGTCAACACCTCCTTTAGTGGAGTTATTGAACTCTACCATCGTTGATTTTTTATTAGAATTATTAACAGTTCCCTCTTCTGATAAGTGCTAAATATCCCCCAAAGGAGGTTCTACTTGCTGTAACCTTTCATTGTCACTGCTGTATTGTATATTTTCGACATCACTAAGATGAACAAAGTGATCTACACAAATGTTTTCATCGGTGGTAAAAATGTCATCCAGGTCACCCTCTTCACTCTCGGATTCAATACTGTTCAAAAATTTTTCGATGTCATCATCCTGGAGACGTTTAGTTGTCACATAGAATATTTGCTCTAAAACCTCAACAAAAAACACGAATGAAGAAATTTACATAAATGGTATTATTCGTCGAAGCGACGAAGTGAGTTCCAGGAACTTTAAAAAAGAAAACTTACTTTTAAGCGTCGAACAATAACTTATGACCACACACAACAAAAGCAGATTGTTGGCTAGAGCTACAGAGAGAATCAGAGTGTTACATGTAAAGAGACAAAAAAGAACAAAAATATAAAAGAGGTGTTCGTCGATTCGACAAATGTATACCAATCTAGGGTTAATACGACGAATACGTTGGTGAAAATTCTTTCTATAAATTCGTCATATGAAACAAAACAACTACGAATAAATTTGTTTACCATTTCTGCAAAGATAAGAATTGAAATAATGAACAAAACAATATTGTAAATTTGCTAAAAATATTTGTAATCTTTCGATGACGGATTGTACAGCCATTCATTTTGCTACATATTCTCAATAATTACATCGGTATTGTTGTTTTTATCACAAGAAATTCGTTTTTGTAATAATTTTCTAAAAAAAAATTTTTTTATGTAAATAAAATATTCTTTTCATATAACAGCGGATGGGGTGGCCATATGAGACTGGGAAGAAATACTATATTAAGTAAAAAGTTAAAAATTAATTAAAAAACACATCCGAAAGATAGATTTTGCTGCGTTGGAAAACGAGTGTTTAGTATGGTCTGAAAATTTCCGAATATATCTGCACAAATCAGTTTGGGTATATAAAACCTGGTCACCTAATACTGATTTGTTCGTCGTTGGCCGGCGTAAGAAATAGAAATAAACCTATAGCCAAAGTATATCTATATCAAGTATATGCAAGAGCCCAGCTGACTAAAATTTTTTTCAGTTTTTACATGAACGTATGTCAAAATTTGTTTACTTTTGTAGCGAGTCATATTTGTTTATTCGTTAAAAAAATAATTTTGAAAAATTGTGAAAAACATTATTAATTCAACAAAAGTAGCAAAAAAGAATTGTTGTGGAAAAGATTTTTGTGAAAAAGTGTATTGTTTAGGAAAAGTAACAAAAAGAAATTGTTTTAAAAAAGTTCTATGCGAAAAGTATTTAAATTTTTGGAAATAATTGTGAACAAAACAAAATAAAATAAAAGAAAATTTCTGACATAAAATATTAAATTTACACAAACAAAATGTACGGTGGTTTTTGTAATTTTATGTTGTTGTACTCTTGCGACTACTTGATATAGATATACTTTTCCTATAGCAAAGTTCGTTATGCACGACGTATTTCGTTAAAAGTATACATCGTGCGTATTTTCATTTACACATGTACATATATGTGTTTTATTTCTAACGACGAATATTCGTTACGAAAAACTCGTCGTTTGTCTCAGTTGTGTTTATAGTTTTAAGCACAAGTTGCTACATTTCACTATACGAGTTATACTCCTACATTGACTAGGCCAGCACTAAGGAGGTTGGTTTATTTAATAACAGGACATACACAGTTAAGGACTCACATGGCACGAATGGGTATCGTTGGCGATATAACATGCAGGGCCTGGCAGGAAGAGGACGAGACACTGGAGCACTACTTGTGCTACTGTCCAGCTTTTAGCCAAGTCAGAAGACGAACATTTAATCAGGAGATTATACAGGAGATGGAATTTCTTAGGGGCTCCGATTGGAACGACTTAAGGAAGTACATTGAAGAAACTAGGTTCCATGGTATCGGTGGAGGCTCCCTACAGTGGAATGGGAACTCCTTATTATAGTGCGCACAACAGGCCTATGAGGCCTAAGTGTAATCCGGGAAGGATTGGGATGCTTATGCCCTTAACCTAACCTATACTCGTCTAAAAGAGAAAGGCAAGTAATACCCTACGAGTATAAGAAGATTTTAAAATTTTAAATATATTTAATAGACTTAAAAAAATTGTATTCTCTGTGTTTATCATCAATATTTTTGAATAAAATGTTGGAGTTATCTGAAAATATAATTAAAGAAACTCAAGAGAAGAATGCACATCTATATCCTGATATAAAAAACCCATTTACAGCCATTTTCACAATGTATGATTAAGACTTAACGTTTACTTTAACGACAACTTTTGTATGCCAACCTTGACGTTAAAGTCCACGTTAATTTTTAATCGTACATTATGAAAAGGGGTGTTAATGGTTTTTAACAAGTTTTTTTGCAAAAAATGTTCTCGTGTGTGATGTAAAGTGAGTTCATTATTTTTAATGATGGATCTCTTAAGGAAGGGGAGTATACGGCAATAGTGATTGGACTGATGCATTCATTGAATCACTTGCATAACAGTCGGGTGAAGGGAATGAATATTCTCAGATAAATGCAGTAAATGAACTGGTACCGCAAAATAGTAATTGTTTTCAAAATTTAGTTACAAGCGTGCAGTCAATAAATAATGAAGCAACAAAAACCTTTTTAAATATTTTTATTTTCAAAAAAGTAAAAATATCCAGTTTTCACCAGGTGTCGACGTTTTTAGTTCCTAGAAAGTTTTCCTGATTACTACTGAGGAGCCCCCAATATGCCTGTATATGTGTGTGTGTGTATATGTGTATGCGTGTATGTGTGTAGTACGTGACCCGCTTATATCCTTTGAACGGTTAAACCAAATTCAACTAGGCGAGTTAAAATCGGTTCACACGTTCTTGAGATAACGTAAACGAAAAATTCGAAAAAGTGAAATTTTCAGAAGACACCAAAATTATATATGTGATTAATTAGTGTTCTCGATTGTTTTATAAGTATCGGTTGATCCATTTGAAAGTTATGGCACTTTTAAAAATTATATATGTGATTAATTAGTGCCCTCGATTCTTTTATAAGCATCGGAGAGCTTCATCAATCACGGCTTGCCACGTGGAAAGTGGTTGATCCATTCGAAAGTTATGGGACTTTTAAAATTATGGCAAATTTAGTTTTTCAAAAGTTTTAACCCAACTGATGTTTTTGACTTATTTATCAATTGCAGGTCGTGTAATTTGAGATGACTGTTATTATATATGACTTAAAATATTAGATCTGATTGCCTTGGAAATAAAAATGATTGCATTCCTTCTACAAACTGTTCGTCTCCGTGTTTGTAGCTTGAACTGCTGCAGCATTACGATATGCTATTGTAGTAAATACTTGTATATGGACAATTGAGTTGCATCAATTACGGACACACCCACCGATTTCCACTTAATTTTATAGAATTTTCACCGATATCTCTCCCTCTCTATATATTTTCTTGTCCACGTAGTGATTGTTTGCCATCTGCGCGAATATGTATGGAGGCAACAATCAATTTTATTTTCAAATAATGATGATATTCAGTTTCAAAATGCTACTCGATATTGTGCACTGAGAGAAAAGAAAGATATTTATTAAAATTCCACAAAAGCTTAGTGTATTTACTTAATTTGTATCCTTATTTAAATTATTTTTTTATACCGTTCCAAAAAAGTTAAAGGGTACATATAGATTTGCCATTCCGTGTGTAATTTCTTCGATACTAATATGGGAGCCCATATGAATATGGATCCTTATGAATAGCGATGACGATTGAGCGATGTCCGTCTGTCTGTACGTGAAATCGGTTTTCCCAAGCCCCCAGAAGAACTAGAGACTTCGTTCTTGGACTGATGGATGGAAATTCAGAAAAATCTGAAATGCTGTTCCAGAGCTGGAAAGCAAAATTAACTACCAAAAATCAATAATATTTTTTTTTTTGTAAATTAAACCTATTTCATTAAGATTCTAAAGGCTAATTGTTCGAAATTTTAATTTAAATCTTATTAGGTGGCTTAGTTGAATGTGACAACAGTTCCTATTTACACAAATTTTATTGTGAACAAGGATACCAGAACTGATGTTGGCTTGCCTTTGGCTTGAGCTACCAATAATAGAAAATTGGAAAAACGTTCACATGTACTTAAGTATAAAATTCAAACCAAAAAAGTTTAACTTAGGTATGATGGAACAAAAAATTCAGGAAAATGGGACATGAAGAAAAATAATCAAACGGTAACACGGGTATTATAACAATAACATGTTAACATCAGGTTGATACAGTTCTCGTATTCTTTTTCACAATAAAATTTGTGTAAATAGGAACTGTTATCAAATTCAACTAAGCCACCTAATAAGTGGTGACAACCACAATACACATGAGCACTGATGATGAAAGGTTTGCGTCTTTCGAAAACAGCTGTTCTGCTCTGCTGTGTAAGTTGAATAACAAAAACTGATGTTGACTTGCCTTTGTGCGTTGGAATATTTATCATGTCTTTCTGAGATTTAAAAATTAAAATTTCGAACAATTAACCTATAGAATCTTTATTCAATTTAATATAAAAATTTTAATTTTCTCAGTTAAACTGAACAGTTGAGTTGAACTGTCAGTTATTACCCACAGACGGACAGTTTTAACTCTCAGTTTCAACTGTTCAGTTAAAATTGTACGTGAGTGGCGGGCTTTAGAAAAGTTCCTGAGGTTGTTGGCATTTCCGTTTCCTTAAGCCATGCAATTTTTTTTCTCAAATTGCGTACATGACGAATGTGACACTGAAGTATGTTCTTAAAATTTTCTACTTTTACAAAAAACTTTCGCATCAGATTCGCTGGTTTGGCAAAAAAAAAACACGACCAGGCCTTTGCTTGTTGTAATTCGAAAACTCCTAACGAAATGGTATAACTTTTACCTGGAGTAGAAGTAACATGTTGGCTTAAGAATTTATGGAGTCAATTAAATAACGATTAAATATTTCTGCCTTTATATGATCCTGACTGACGTAATTCATTCCCTTGACGATCTTTTAACTTTATATCAGATTTGTTATTCGTGCCAAGTGTTGAAAGTGGTTGAAAAATTGCCAGCCTTTCTCTAGATTTAATTTCTCAAAATTATCGTGATAATTTTGTGCTCCTTTTTGTAGCTGTCGTAATGACTTTATTTCAAAATGGTGACTTTTGGCAAAAAATATATAATACATACTACTTCGAAATTTTGTTTTTAAATTCAGAGAGGCATAATAAATATTCAGAGGCACAAGGGAAAGTGCAACGGCTTTTTTCGCAAATATAAATCAACACGAATAAAATTAAAACTTTGAACTGTTAAGCAAAATAATTTTCAGAAATTTGAGCTTTTGCCCAGTGTATAATCTATTATTAGATAATATGTATGTACGTATGTGTGTGCTACTTCTATCTGTTCGAATGCGATATCATTGAATAATGACTGTTAATACCCTTCAATGTCCCTCTTATTTGGTGCTGAAGCGAATGAATACTCTGACTGTCGCTATTAAGAATTGTGCGTAAAAATGAAGTGCATCATCGCTGAAATGAATCTGAATCTCTGGTTACGACTGGATAAAATGGCTCACCAAATGCCACAACAAAAACAACAAATTTATCGCTTTTCATATGGCTCAAAAATGCAAAAGCAACAACAACAAGAACAATGCCGAACAACAGCAACAACAAAAACAAGAAATGAAACAAGAATCATTGGAAATATTGCAAATTGTGCAAAATTTCGATAATGAAATAAAGCCCTGGTAATGGCTGTCGCATTTTATGCACAATTCCAATTGCATTTATTTTTGTTGTTTTCATATAAAATGTTAATTTTTTTCTCTCAATTCTTTTTTTCATATACAAAATGTTGCTGCATGATGCATTTATGTATGTATTTTTTTTTTTGTTGTAGCTGAAATTTATGTCATAAATGCATTTTGATGCATGCACATATTTAGTAGTGTGGCATGCTACAGCCAAACACTGGCACACACAGCCTTGCATTTATGCTCATAATTTTAACATTGTGATTGTCCTTTCAGTTTTTCAGGCCATGTCCTTTTTCATCCTTCTGCTTTTTGTTGCCGTATCCAACATTCACTTCATTTTTACACTTTATGCATTTTGTGTCGTTCATTATTGTCATAATTCACACTCGTTCATAAATTCGTCGTAAATTATTGGAAATTTCATCTCATTTTCGTTGTTTCAGGCATCATTTCAGTCCTTGTGTTCTCTTCTTTTCCTTTCAATTCTGCTGACTATTGTTGTTGTAGTTGCTGTTGTTTTTGTTCTTGCCTGCTATCCGATGTTGTAGTAGTTTTGTCCATTCATTTGCTTCCACGTTCGCTGCTCATTCGTTGATGACACTTTTGACCCTATAAATCATAGATACATTAAATATGATTCTCTTACAGGAGACCATTTATCTGAATGATTCTTAAGCATTTATTATTCATTATTATTATTATATTTTTTTTCAAAATTTTTTTAATTTAGCTTTAAATCATCTTCAACATTTTATCATTATTTTCCATGATTATCGACCCTTTAAAGATGCTGTGAAGTCAATTAATATTTATGAGGCATGAGGCAAATTAATATATTAACGATGGCAGTATAAAAGAAAATATATAGATTAAGACAGCAGCCATGATGCTGCTAGATCCAAAATGCTAGCAAAGTATAACTGCCTTGGCCATGACATGATAGCGATAATATATTTAAGAAATATAATTATTGAAACCCGTTTAAAACCTAAATGGTAAAAACCTTCGTGAGCTGATATTAAAAGGGAATTTGAAATTGATAATGTCTGTTAAAAACTGAAACTTTGTTGAAGAAGTTAGCCCCCAGGCAAATTAAAAAATAGTGATCTTAAACGCGATCACCATTAGGTTCCTGAACACTTCATGTTCCGTGATGAAAAACTATTACAAACGAAGAAAAACTGCGTTTTTTCGCCACTTTCCAAAAATTTGGAACAAAATCATTAATCGTAAATATGATTAAATTTTTTTTGTTAATACAATTAAATTATTAATTGAAATTGAACCAATTAATATATTGTAAGATGGAAGCGATGATTTTTCAATTCTTTTTTGTTCAGTGGCAACCACAGCTCTAAGTCAGTCAACATCAGGATAAGAAATCAATCATCCATCTCTGGATGGATTGGGTAATATTTATCCTTAATTGTTCACAAAAGAAAATAATCCACAAGTTTCAAATAACAGCTCCGAGGGGGTAACTTGAGAGCACATTTTCGGATGATTATTCGATTTTCAAAAGAAGAGCTTTTAAATATCGGTGGTAACGTTGGCTGTGTGACATGAGGCCCCGTCTTGTTGAATGCAAATGTCGTCCATGTCATTCTCTTGAGTTTTTGGAAACGAAAATTCGTTGACCACGGCGGCTGCTTTGTCATTGTCGAAAAAAAAATGGCCTAATGATGCCGCCAGATCAAAATCCACACCAAACAGCGAATCGTAGTCGATGCATTGGCTTCTCAAAAGTCAAGTGTGGTTACCCTGAAACCCATATGCGGCAATTTTGCTTATTGATTTTTCGGTAAAATTCATTATCTACTGCCAAACAATCTTCATCCTATTGGACGAAGCGAAAATACATCAGATTGTCATGAGGCTCCGGTTATTGGACCAATTGAATTTTGTAAAAATTCTTCTATATGAAAACTGCTTCTCAAAGAGTGCGAAAAACGTTCAGTTCTTGAGAACGATGATGAGTTGATGTTGACGGATGGTCTTGTACATTTTCAGCCGCACCAGCAACGTTTTCAATTGATCATTGTTTTGATTGATCATCGTTGTTAAAAATGCTGGATAATTTCTTTGGTTCTTATAAAAGTGTAAAACGAGCTTTAGAAAACTTCAGTAAAATTTAAATCCTTTAGACGTGGTTATGAAAAAGTTGAGCAAAAACTCCTTGACAAAATTCTTAAGTTTTTGTTTAATAATTTAATAAAATCCTATAAAACTATTGCCAACAATTTAATTTAAAATTTAAATATGGATTATATTTAAGGAGAGACTCATTCAGGTTTCCTACCTTCAATCATGCATATTTCTTTCTGGCAATACATTTTTAAAATACAGTCCAACAACAACAGAAGCTAAGGAATTGGAAAATAACGTTTTTGCAGAATTTTTGGTGCTGAATTTTGCCAGGATGAGTCCGATGATGATTGGGCAACAGAAGAAGCCCTCGATAGTAAGACAAGCAATCTTTTAACAGACTTAACCCATACAATTCGAAGTGCTAAAATTTTTTAAAAATTAAGGCAGGACTCTAATGGCGAAATGGAAAGGACGAAGAAATTAGTTATTACGTTTTATGGGCTGCTTTCGATGTCTCCAACATAAACGATAAGTAAAAGAATTTTTTCTAAGTCAAATTTTATAAAAACTAAAGAAAAAAGTCTCTTAAATACTAAACATTTAAGCGAAATTATTTTTCTAAAAGATTATTTTATAAGACGACTTCCTCAAACTAATGAAAAATTTAATAAAATCATTTTATAGTTTATTTTTTAATTCACACAAGCAAATAATATGTCTTACATATTTACGAATTCCTATTATATCCTCTAAAAAAGAATTGAAGGGTAGATTCATTTTGTCATTCCGTTTGTAATGCAGCGAAATATCCATCTGAGACCCCAGAAAGTATATAGATTCTTCATCAGCGAAGAAACTAAGACGATCTGAGCAAGTCCGTCCATCCGTCTGTGGTAATCACGATTCAGTCCAAACGAAAAGCCCGACTCTTGATATTTGGTATAAATATATCGTGAAGGATAGCACAGGTCAAGTTCGGAAATGGGCTAAATTGGGCAAGAGGGGAAAAAGTTCCCCTAAGAAGAACTAAACCAATCTCTAAAAAACAACATAATTTAAAAAATAAAGTTTGGACCCCGCCCTTTTAGTGGGCGTTACTTTAAGCAAAAATAGTGTAAACATTTAACAAATTGTTTTACTTAAGCCTGTATTCCTTAAAAAATAACATTTTTAAGCTTTAATGATGAAGTTGATACGTAACCTGGTACTCCTCTGCCCTACCCCCTCCTCCCCCTTGGCGACTAAATAACCCTATAAAAAAAATTAAAAATAAATTTTACATTTAATTATCCCAAATATTTATTTTAAGAGTTTTATGGTAAAGGTGAAAACTCTCCCCCACGGCCCTTGCCAATTTAACCCATTAAGGCCCGAGACAAGATCCCATTGAGCTTTAATGATGAAACTTCAAACATTTTATTGTTAGTACCTAAATATGAAATCAAACAACTTTTATTCAAATCGGATCAGTGGGAGGCCAGATAACCCCCGTTGCGAAAACCCAACGTTGGGCCTTAACAATATGGAAATTTATCGACTTTGTAAAAATTTTATATTACTTTATTCACGTCTTTAGAAAAAAAGAAAAAGTTAATTCGATTATGATATGATGCAAAGCACTTCGGGTGAACTGCTGCGTCACATTTTTCACATTTGTAAATTGTTTGATTGCTACATTCTCGACATCTCAAATGTTTTTCTTGACGTATAGTTTTAGAACTACTCAATCAGTTCGCACCACTAGTGGTGGAAACTATTATTTTCTCACAAATTTCAGTCCGCAAAAGAGATTCAATAATAATCATTTTGAACTCCATTTGAAGCAGTGGAGCTTATTTTCCCTGCTTTTTCCAGGTGTTCAGTAAAGCTGCATCTAGAGTATTAGTAAAAAGTGGCCAGTACCCACATTTTTCCTCTGATCTGAATACCGTAATTTTTCTTGCCGTTGTTTTATTTTATTCATATACATATAGCGTTAGGCATGGAAATCGTAATCATTTTTTTATTTTTGCAGTCGAATCGCTTAACTTGTTTCAATGGCTCTAAAGAAACAAAATTTGACAAGATAGTGACTACATAGTTATCATTCCAACGTATACTTGGCACTTATCTCACCGTTCGGGTCATAACAGTAGTCATAACTTCCACGTTCTTGTTTCCTAAATGTCTTGGGTCTGATTTTTTCATCACATACATCAGCAGGACATCTTGAAAATTCGTTACTACGATGACGTTTGGACCTTTTAACAGATAATGTGTCTGTTTTAGGTGATTGCACTTCCTGTTCGCCTTGTTTCTCTTCATTGAACGTACATAATAACTCGACCTCAAATGATACAACAGTTAGAAGCGTTCTTGGGTTACTTAGATCATGTTCATTTTCTTCAAAATCTTCCATATCAGTTATCCCATCCACTTTTGATGGTGGTAAAATTGCAATATTATTTCTGAAGCATTTTTTAAACCGCTTTCGGGCGACCATTACGAGACACTAGGACGACACTCAAAATTTTAAAACACTTAACAACAACTAACAATAAGCATACATACAAGTGATTGTGTGGATATGTTTCCATTTGATAATATAATGAAATTTGTATATCGCTTAGGCCCAGTGTTGTGTTTTCGCATCACGGATATATCCAGTCATGAATATAGTGGCAAATGTCTAAGTTTATTGAATTTTTCAGTAGAAATAATAATATTCGCATGTTAGCTTCGTCCGTCCACAGTTTGCGATAGGTATGTTATATATTACTTTATTTTTTCAACAATATTCAGAAGTACCCAACAAAAAGAGAGATTAAAATTGAGTACAGAGATGTCTTAAAGAAACTCTGTCCCACCAAGCAAAACATTTTAAATTTACTTGCTAAATATTTGGAGGGTATTTATGATTCGACCCCGTCGAATTTAACGTTTTTACTTGTTTGTTTGCTCCTTTTACTTTAAGAATTATTTTTTTCCACCAGTGCACTCCAAATAATTAATAATTTATCTATTATTTGGCTTTATTTATAGAAATTATTTTGGAATTAGTCTCTTAAAGATTTGACTTAACAATCAATGAAATGCAGGCATATCAATAACAAAGAAAGCATTATATATAAGAAATTACTTAGTTACTCTATTAATCGGTTAACCAACTAACTACTAAATTATGCTATTATTAAAGAACTAAACCGAAAGCTCGGTTAATTAATCGGCGATTAACCGTTTAAAGTACGTTTAAACAAATGCCCTAGTTTAAGATTCGGCACAGCAGAATTTAGCACTTTTATTTGCCTAAACTTGGCAAAATTCACTACACGTATTCAGAAAAAAACAAGTAAAAGTGGTATTTTCGGCTGTGCCAAATCTTAAATACCCTTCACAGATGTAATTCTTCCTTTTTTCTTTCTTGCTAAAACAGAAAGTAGGTTTAATTAAAATATCAAAATGATATTATCGGTTACTTTTATATTTAAGAAAACGTTTTAATTTTTCGGCTAGGAAGCTAAATGTTTGGCTCTTCTTATATCTAATACCTATGAACGTCTTTCAAAAATAATATATATATTTAATTTAAAAATAAAAAGTAAAAATCCGCTTCATGTACCTCAAAAATTTCTAATTATCCAACCGTGGAACAGTCCTTTAGATTTTTTTGGTTTTTAATACCAATTTATTTCTTCCTGATATATAAAGTAGGTATAATTCATCATAAAAATTAAAAATAGCATATTATATAGCCACTTTTATGAATAAAAAAATTTCGATTTTCCAAACCAGGAACCAAATTTTTAAATTTTAATACCATTTAATTCTTAAAACAGGTTTAATTTAATGAAAAAATCAAAATGGGGGAACTTATATGGTTACCTTTAAGCACCAAAAAAATTTGATTTTCCAACCATGGAACGTAATTTTGGATTTTAAAATTTTTAATACCAATTTAATTCTTCTTGAAGTATAAAATAGGTTTAATTTACCAAAAAAAAAAAAAACAAATTTGGAATTTACGTGGATACTGGAAGCGAATTTTTATTCATTTTTACCAATGCAATTTTTAGTGTGGTGTAACATAGTTTTATTTGACAAAAAAATTAAAATCTATAAACATTTTTGGTCACTTTCATGTAGATACCACTTTCATGTACTACAATATATTGCAGTTATCCAACTCTGGAATCTAAATTTTAATTTTTTTTTAGTTTTTGATAGCAATTTTGTTTTTCCTGAACTAAAAAATTGTTTTAATTAGTAAAAAACCGATGTTAGTTGCCTCTTTGGTTACTTTTATGAATAAAAAAATTTCAATTTCCCAGCCCTGGAAGCGAAATTTTAATTTTTTTACCAATGCTAGTCTTCATTAGGTATAAAGTAGTGTTATTTAAGAAAAATCTACAATTTGGAACCATTTTCGTCACCTTCATGAACCATGAAATATTGCACTTGTCCAACCCTGGATTCGAAATTTAATTTTTTATTTTTGATAGCAATTTTGTTCTTCCTAAATTATAAGACAGGTTTAGTTAGCAAAAAAAAACAACATCAGTTTCCTGTTAAGCAAAATTTGAATTAAAAAAATTTTTTTTTGGCCAATACAAATCTTCATGACGTATAAAGAGGTTTTGTAAAAGAAAAACTTATAATTTTTAACAATTTTAGTTAAAAAAAAATTTTTTAATTTTCTGAATTTCAATAGCACTCTATTTAAGATCATTTCCCATCTAACGGTCCAAAAACGAAGTGTCTAACTCTTCTGAGGGTTTGGGAAAACCGATTTCACGTACAGACAGTCGGACAGACGGTCATCGCTCAATCGTCATCGCTATTCATAAGGATCCAGAATATATATACTTTATGGGGCCCCATGTGCATATCGAAGAAATTAAACACGGAATGACAAACCTATATATACCCTTTCACTTTTCTGTGAAGGGTATAAAAATATATTGTGAACAAACTCCCAATAATCACATGGCATGATTAACAACTTATTATTAATAATTAATAAAATATTATTTTCAAGGCTACACGGCAGGTTGTTGTCCATGCTACATTTACCATATAAATACATAAATTATATTACTGTAGTTGTGTAGTCGGTAGCCTGCTGTTGTGAATGTGCTTAATGCATTACACGGCTTAGGAATAAAATATAAGAAAAAGTTTATCCAGGAACGAAATTGCATGTTATCTGTTATAAAAATTGATTAAAAAAATACTTTTCAGCCAAAGTTGCCCATAGTGCAGACGAGTTCTTGTGTGGATATTCCCAATCTCTTTTCAAAATTCCGCAATATAGTTTTCCCCATACACAAATTTGACATTTATTCAATGATTAAATACGTTGAGATTTTCAATAGACGCTATTGTGTCTGCCATTTCCTCTTTCAAAACTGTCTAAACAATGTTGCCTTGAAACTGGCAAACAATTCAATTAAGACATTTTTTACAGCCACTTCAATACAGCAAAAAGTAAAAAAAGCCAAAACAAAATAATTCGAAAAACTAAATATTTGACACAATAATTTCTTCATTTGTAGATGGAATTAAGCACATTTACTCACAGCCATCTGAGCATTCCTTTAAAAGGACGTCGGAGCATTAAGGCTTGTACATGGAACTTTTTCTGCTGCCATCATTTTATAATGTTTTGAGATATTTTATAGAAATGTCAGTTGCAAAACATAACTTACCGTTAATGTTAGTGCGGCAACTGCAACAACAGCAGCACTTTCAACAAAATACTCATAATTTCACCAAAAAAAAAAAAAAGGACGACAACAATTGCAGGCAAAAAGAATAAAATGCAATGGAAAAAACTGTTAAATAAATAGACTTAAATATTGTATTTGTATTAGTGTGATATACATATAAGATATAGAATTCATATACTCCTCATGCATCCTTAGATGTTGCTCTCAAACAAGAACAAAGCAGTAGAAGCATTTTGTTGTTGCTCTTGCTGCTGTTTGGCTAAATGTTGAAATGTTGTTGCTGGGTATGATTGCAACTGCCTGAATATTTGCCTGCCTGCCTGCCAGCCTTTCTGCTTGCAACTGCTTTCTCAACACTGTTAGCTGTCGGAAATAAATCATCGCGACAAAACTGAAATGTTTTCCTAAAGACTGGTAAAGAAGCACATCCAATGAACAAAAAAAAAAAAAAAAAAGAACAGAAATTGTACTGCTGCCACTGCAGTTAACAGTCATTGGTAGCTAAATTGTAGAAAATGATAGAAGTTAGAGCTGCAACACCCCGAACTAGAACTAGTAGTAGCAGCAGTAGAGGATGGTGGCAGTGCTATTTACAACATCTCCAAAAAAAACAAAAAGGAAAAAGTTCTGCTCGTTTCGGTAAATGCCTTCTGGTTATTTGATGTTGTATAGATGTTGCCTTCATTGTTGCATCAAATGCATGGTGGAATAGGGCAGAGTTGAAGCTGGGAACAAATGATGCTGATGATGGCGATGATGCGGGCTACAATATATTTTTGGTATGGGTTACTGCTACACAACATTGTACTTGTGCCACCTTAAAAAGCAACTGCAACAACAACAGCAGCAACAGCAAAGTTTAAGAAGTATCGCAAGACAACAACCCAAAAACTAAAGACAAAAAATTAAGAAAAAGATGAAAAACAAAGAAACAAAAAAGCAAAAAGAAATGTAGCGCATTTATGACAATTGCTAGAAGTTTAACTAAAACATGGTCTGGCATTCTTTACAGAAAACTGCAGGAAAACTAGACAAAGAGAAAAAAGGAAGTAGCAGAAAATCATAAAACTTGCTGGAAAATGACATTTGCAGCACATGTTGTATGTTGAATGCTGCATGTTACATGCCATTTTCTTTTCTCCCAATTCCATTCCCATTTGGGGCTGTTAGACATTTTAATTCAATGATGAATGTTTTCCAAAAGGGAGTGACATGTAACCTGGTTTCTACTTACCAAGAAGACAAGAAGGCGTTTCGTTTTGTGTTTCTCATAAATACTAAAACAACACATACACACACACACATATGCGAGTACATTCTCATATTTCCCTTTCTTGCTTTCTAAGGACACACTGTATCATCATTTATCATGCGTCAAGATTTAATTTTCCTTTTTGTCTTTTCCAAATCAATTATGCACATTGCACATTCATATTGGATTTGTTTGGTTGCTGGCCTTTTTTTCCAAATGTCCTCAACATGTCCGCAAGCTAACCAAACATTTATCAACTGGTTGACCACATTAACTCACTTGGCTTTGTGAGTTTTTGGGTAGTTGGCTGTAAGGTTTGGGTAGATGAGCTTGTGATTGGTGCACTACCCTGTACTCGACATGTAATTATGTGCTTTGCTCTATGGTCAACAAGGCTCTTTGATGCAGGAGGGCTTCTTGTATAAAAGGGCTCTTTAAAAGTGTTAAAAAGAATCAAGGAGTTTTTAATAAGTGTTTCTCTATTTTATTAAAGTAATTTGAGTTTATGACATATGCGTTTGAGGAAATTTCTAATCTAATGCTAGTGGCTTAGGAAGGGATTCGTTAGAGTACCTCACATAAATGCTACTTCTTATACAACATAAACGTTTTTTTCGTTACAGGCATTTCTTCAAAAAAAAAATTTTTTTTTTAATCTCAGACACTTTTGCCGAAAGGAGAGAATTTGGTCCAACATATAGTTCTTACGGTAAGTACTGTACTTAGAAGTACTTTTTACAAAAGTACCGTACACAAAAGTACATTTTATGACTTCTACTCACAAAAGGTGATTTAAATATACGGGAGTTGTTTGATAACTCGTTATTTGAATAAAATAATCGACAAATAAGCGATTTATATTTCAACATTATATCCTTTTAGATCAAACTGTGCTCTTAAAGTACTTTTTAATGAAAAAACAAGTAAAAGTGCTACATTCGGCTGTGCCGAATCTTAAATACCCTTCACAGATGTAATTCTTCTTTCTTTCTTTCTATCCAAAACAGAAAGTAGGTTTAATTAAAAAATCAAAATGATGTTATCGGTTACTTTTATATTTAAGACAACGTTTAAATTTTTCGGCTAGGAAGCTAAATGTTTGGCTTTTCTTATATCTAATACCAATGAACGTCTTTCAAAAATATGAAATATGTTTAAATTACAAACAAAACAAAAAATCCGTTTCATGTACCCCAAAAAGTTCTAATTGTCCAACCGTAGAATCGTCTTTTAGATTTTGTTGGTTTTTAATACCAGTTTACTTCTTTCTGATATATAAAGTAGGTATAACTCATCATAAAAATAAAAAAATAACAAATAAAATGGCTGCTTTTATGAATCAGCAAATGTCGATTTTCCAACCCTGGAACCGAATTTTTAATTTTTTAATACTAATTTAATTTTTTCTGATATATCTAATAGGTTTAATTCACTAAAAGCACAAAATTTTGAATTTATGTATGTACTTTTATATACCAAAAATATTTCAATTTTCCAACCCTGGAACCGAATTTATAATATTTTGATACTAGTTTAATTTTTTCTGAAATATCTAATAGGTTTAATTCACTATAAGCACAAAATTTTGAATTTATGTATGTACTGTTATGTACGAATAATATTTCGATTTCCCAACTCTGGAATTTTTATTTTTTTACAAATGCAATTCTTAGTGAGGTGTAACATAGTTTTACTTGACAAAAAAATAAAAATTTTTAAACTTTTTGGTCACTTTCATGTACCATAAAATATATCATTTGTCCAACCCTGGAGTCGAAATTTTGATTTTTTTAAATTTTAAAACCAATTTTGTTCTTCCTGAATTATAAAACAGCTTTAATTAGCAAAAAAAACAACGTCAATTGCCTTTTTGGTTATTTTTATGCAGAATAAATATATCAATTTCCCAACCCTGGAAACGAAATTTAAGTTTTTTTTACCAATGCAACTCTAAATGAGGCATGAAATAGTTTTATCTAAGAAAAACTTAATATTTATAACCATATAGGTTATAAATAAAGTTTTAATTAGTAAAAAACAACGTCAATTGCCTTTTTGGTTACTTTTATGTTTAAAAAAAGTTTCAATTCCCCCACCCCTGGAAGCGAAATTTAAATTTTTTAAAATTTTCTTTATCAATGCAAATCTTCATGAGGTATAAAGTAGTTTTATTTAAGAAAAACTCGAATTTTGCAACCATTTTGGTTATTACATGTACCACAAAATATTGCATGTACCAAAAAAAATTTAATTTTTCCAACCCTGGAAACGAACTTTTAATGTTTTTTTGTTTGTTTTTTTTTATCAGTGCAACGCTTCTAGAGGTATAAGGTAGTTTTATTTCGAAAAATTGTAAATTTTTCACCATTTTGGTAACTGTCATGTACCATAAAATATTGCACTTGTCCATCCCTGGATTCGAAATTTTATTTTTTATTTTTAAATTTTTGGTACCAATTATGTTTTTCCAAAATTATAAGACAGTTTTAGTTAGCAAAAAACAAAAAAAAACATCAGTTGCCTGTTTGATTACTTTCATGCAAAAAAAAAATTAAATTTCCCACCCCTGGTAGCAAAATTTGAATTTAAAATTTTTGATTTATTTTTGGCTAATGCAAATCTTCATGACGTATAAAGTGGTTTTGTTAAAGAAAAACGTGAAATTTTTAACAATTTTAGTTACTACATGTATTACCAAATACGGAATAGGCCGAAAAAAAAAATTAATTTCCCATCCCTGAAAAAAAATTTAATTTTTTTTAGTTTTTAATAGACCATTGAGGCTCCCCAAAGCACGAAGTAGGTTTAATTTACAAACATTAAAAAAAATAATTGATTTTTGGTATAAATTTTGCGTCGAGAAATAGGTGTAAGCTTCCCAGCTCTGGAACCATACTTTGGATCTTTCTGAATTTCAATAGCAGCCTATTTAAGTTCATTTCCAATCCAACGGTCCAAGAAAGAAGTCTCTAGCTCTTCTGGGGGCTTGGGAAAACCGATTTCACGTACAGACGGACGGACAGACGGACATCGCTCAATCGTCATGGCTATTCATAGGGATCCAGAATATATATACTTTATGGGGTCCCATGTGCATATCGAAGAAATTACACACGGAATGACAAACCTATATATACCCTTTCACTTTTTTGTGAAGGGTATAATAATCATTAATAATTGTTTTCTTAAAATGTATATATCATGAAAGTTTCTTCTCAATCAATATTTTTCATAAAATACTTTTTAAAAATATATCAAAAGGTATTTTTCCCTGAAAGAATTTTTCAGAATATTTATTTTTACAAATCCTAGGCCTTATAAGAAGTATCTTTTATAATAGTTACTTTTCAGAGAAATACATTTCAGAACAGTTACATTTCAGAAAATATACTTTTCAGAAAACGGACATTGCACGAGAAGTATTTCTAAAAAAAGAACTACTTAGAACAGCTACTTTTCAGAAAAAAGGTAAGCAGCTTATTTGAAAGAATACATTCCAGCAGAGGTACGTTTAAGAAAAGGTATTTAATGAGAAACGAACTTTTCAGAAAAGGTACATTTCAAAAAAGTCAATTTTTCAGTAAAGGAACTTCTTAGCGATATTACTTTGCAGAAAAGGAATTTTTGAGAACACGTACTTTCCAGAAGAGGAAGTTCCAAAAAACGAACTTTTTAGAAAATCTTGTTTTCAGAAAATGTACATTTCAAAAAAACTGAACTTTTATTAACAGGTACTATTTAGAAAAGTTACTTCTCAGAAAAGATATTTTTAATTTTTGAAAATAAGTAGTTTTCGGAAAAGGTACTTTTAAGAAAAAGCACTTTTCAAAAAATAAATTTTTAGGAAAGATAGTTTTAGGAAAAAGTACTTTTTACACAAGGTACTTCTGAGAATACATATTTTTCATAAAAAGTACTTTTAATAGAAGGTATTTTTTAGAACAGGTAATTTTCGGAAAAGGTACTTTCAGTAAAGGTATTTTTTAAAACATGTAATTTTAAAAAAAAGATCTATTTAAAAAACGAAATTTTCCACAAATTTTTTTTTCCTTAGAGAAATTGAATTTTGGAGAAAAAGTACTTTCAGAAAAGCAACTTTTTAGAAAAGGTAGTTTTCATTAAAGTTACTTTTTAGAAAAGCCACTTTTGAAAACAAGTACTTTGCGGAAGAGTTACTTATCAGTGAAACTATTTTTCAGAAAAGGTAAATTTCAGAAAAGGTATTTTCATAAAACGTACATTTCTGAAAAGGAATTTATGGGAACAGGTACTTTTCACAAAAGGAAATTTTTAGAAAACGTAGTTTTCATAAAATGTACTTTTGAGAAAAGGTACTTTCCAGAAGAGTTACTTTTCACAGAAAAAGTATATTTTAAGAAAATGGTCAGAATATATACTTTTCAAAAGAGGTAATTTTCAGAAAAGGATATTTTCAGAATATCCTTTTGGGGAACAGGCGCTTTTCAGAAACGGAAATTTCACAAAAGCGACTCTTTAGAAAAGGTAGTTTTCAGAAAAGGTACTTTTTGAAAAATTCAATTTTGAGAACAGGTACTTTTAAAAGGGTTACTTTTCAGAAAAGTACTTTTGAGAAAACTTCAGGAAAAATAATATCCAGAAAATGATTCTTTCAGAGTAAGGACATCGTAGTCTATGCACTTTTTAAAACAGGTAATTTTCTAAAGATCCACTTGCTTTTTAGAAACACTTTCACCTTAAAAACTAGTTTTTATTAAATGTAGCTTCCTTAAAATCTAATTTTTATAATGAGACACTATTCCCTCTATACTCCTTCCTATAACCAATCTCCCTTGTGCTGTATATGTGTGGGTCATCTTCTGAGTGCTGGTCCTATTAAAAATATTTAATAAAACTTACTTTTTATGACAGCATCTTTTCACAATCAATATATTTCATAGGATTTTTTTAAATATATAAAATCAGATAAAATATAAAAACTCTGCTAAAGATATTCTGCTGTATTCACAAAAATTAATGTGTACATCAAGTGTGCTTTAAAGTAAAAATTTCATAGAAAATTTATTTTAAAGTATTGATCAAGTCTACTTTATTTTTTGTGAACAATGCTGATTTTCTTTAGTAAGTTCTTTCGCATGTACTTCTCATAAAAAGAAGTTTCCACAAAATAATTTTTCATAAAAGATCCTATTTATATTAAAGTACCTTTTATGAAAGGTACTTTTTATGAAAAGTACTTTTTCTGAAAGTTGGTTTTTATAAAAGGTACTTCTTATGAAATGTACTTTTTATGAAAGGTATTTTTTATGAAAGGTACTTTTTATGAAAGGTACTTTTTGTGAAAGGTACATTTTATGACAACTACTTTTTGCAAAAGGAGCTTTGAATGAAAAGTCCTCATAAAAGGTGTTCAGAGCCCAGTTTATTACTAGTTTTAAATAGTTTTTATCAAATGTCTTTCTGTAAAAAGGCCCTAGCTCATCGTTAATGCGTGATACATTTTTATCAACCCCAAAAGAAACTTATTCATCACACACACACACACAAACTTTTCGTAATGGATTTTATTTATTTGTTTTTTTTTTTTTTTGTTTCACTGCACTTTTATTTATTCTTTCATTCACTTCAAAATGAAAACGAAAAACTAAAAAGAAAACGCTTTACAAGACAGACATCATGACTGCTATTTAAAATTTCAATCAAGTCAGTTGTGAGTCTGTGAATCTACGTAATGCATTCCAACAGCTACAATAAAAAGCAAATAAGTTTTTTTTTCTCTTTGGAAATGAAAATATTAAATCGTTAAAAGGACTCTTTCTGTATTTCACTTCATTTCAAAGAAGGCAAATAAAAATGTTGGAAAACGTTGTTGGTGAAAAAAAATGCAAAAATGTTGAAATGGGAAATACATGAAACCGTATAAGTGTGTGTTGCTGCACAGAAAACTCAACTCAATTCATTTTAATTAAAACCAATTTTCCACTTTGGACATTCACTATACGCACAGATTTTTTTTCGTTAAATAAATGCAACAAAACCAGGAGCAGCAAAAAGAGCAACTGATACAGAAATAATAATGCAACAGCACATCAGCCATCATGGTCCACAGCTGAAAATGACAAGAGGAAGTATGCGAAATAATAATTATTTTTGTTGTTTGCTGGTTTTGTTTCTCACATTGATGAGATCCATGCTAGTCTCCCATTGCAATTTTATCCTAGATTTCTTAATCCTTGATGTCATAAGGTATTAACTACAATTCAATATTCGACTTTCATGTCATTTTGAATGAGATAATGAACTTTGTCTGAACCTTATTTTCTGTTAAAAGCAGCTTTCACTTGTGCGAAATCTTGAAAGTTCCAAAATATCCCATAAATTATATATAAGAGCCCATAAATTTCTTAATCAGTGAAGAAATCTAAGACGATCCCTCTGACCGTTTGTTGCAACCGCGATACAGTCTAAACGAAAAAAGCCACATCCTCGAAATTTAGTATAGATATATTTCAAGGGATAATACAGATCAGGTCGGAGAATGGGCACCATCGGACTAGGGGAAAAAAATTCCTCTAGAAAGAACTAAATCAATCTTTAAAATATAACATAATTTTAATTTTTTTTTGTAATTCCTGTTAAGGAAATGATATATATTTATGTCAAAGAAGGTTGAGCTTGGAGCCAGAAAATTTGAACAATCTGTTTTTGAACTCCGCTCCCTTCGACGGGACGTATGATATGGAAGAATAGTATAAATATTTAACAAATTGTAATCCTTAAGCCATCATTCCTGAAAGCCATCATTCCTGGTCTTCCTCTGCCTTTTGTCACCTAAATGACCCTATAAAAACAAAATTTTTTTCTACACTTAATTACCCCAAATATTTAATTCTTAAGTTTTACGAAAAATATGAAATGTCTCCCTTCCCGGAGCGATCCTGTCAAAATAGAGTTGTGAAATTAGGCACAGGAATGTCTTAAAAAAGTCTGAAGCAGCAGGTTAAACATATTTTAATTTATTTACTAACGGCATTATGCATAATGAAAAACTTTCTGCTAACTAAATTGCTGCTAAGTTTCCCTTATGGGAATTTACATACAAAAAAGTTAGCAGCAATTTAGTTAGCAGAAAGGCTTTCATTATGCATAATGCCATTAATGTTTAAAGGGTATTTAAGACTCCATCCGATCGAATATAACGTTCTTGCTTGTTTCAAATACAGTTTGCTAGTGAAGAATATTTTTCATTTTATTTTGAAAAATAATAATTCAGAAGTGGTGGCCAACCTTTTGCAAAACTTCAGGTATTATGTTGTTGATTTCGTGGAGGATAATGTGTTTTTTAAATGCAAGAGAGCTTTAGATTTATTAATATAGACTTTTTATTGGAAATAATTAATAAAATAAATAGTTTGAAGTGGTTAATCCGGTGAACGTGGATACTGATTAAAATCGCTTGTATAGTTCGTTCATCAAAATTGTCGCGTTAAATGCGTGTGTGTAATTAATTTCCGATTTTCCGCAGACAGTTTTGCCTATTAAGGAAACCATTTAATCTTAAATATGCTTCGATGCTCATAATAAAATTTGAGAAAAAAGTTCTACGATCTGACAAAGTTGTTCAATTGTGTACTATACAATTTTAAAGTTGTAGCGCAGTTTAGTTTCCCAGCCGAGGTATCCTCAATCTGTCCAAGTGTGCTTCCTGTAATCCAATTCGTGTACTTAGGTTTCGTACTCTAAGCGAGGCAAAGTGAATATTCTTCCCTTTTTGCGAAGCGGTTAGTTAGAAAGAGGTGTTATCTCTAATAACTCGTGCAGCCAACTAAATTATCTATCGAGGGATTAGACCAATTTACTACAGAAGTTTCGGGTGATATAAATGCTGTACTATAATACGAACAACATAAATCCTTCTAATATCGTTCGCCAAACTACTTTATAAAAGTACACATGCTATAAATCCTTCAGTTATCGTTCGGCTAATTACCCTAAAATAATAATACGAATACCCTCTAATTTATATGCATACACTAAAGGAGAGAATCGTATTCCAAATTGGTCCTCTCGATTGTGGCAAAAACTTGACCACTTATGCAAACCAAAATATCAAGCAAATGAGAAGTCTTTCAATTGCTAGTTAACACAATGCATTGTGAGATATTTGTTTGTTGTTTTCTTTATGCAGATTGTGTATTATACGGTGTGTGTATATCACAGTCGAATCCGCTTTACTGAAAAAAATCGGACTACTGAAAGCAATACAGACCCCCGCACTGATTTTAAACGCAGCTGGTTTTATTCACTTCGCTTTAGCGAAACATCGCTTTACTGAAAAAATCGTATTACTGAAAACCAAAAGCAAGCCCATAACTACGTTTTGTTTGAAACTTACTTCGCTGTAGTGAAAAAAAACAATGAAAAATTTATTTATTAGAAATCGATTGCATAACTTAAGGCTGAAAAAATTGTGCATGTTTTGTTCGTTAAAATATTAAATGGCAAAATATATTTGTCCTTTTCGCTCTTACGTGCTTAATCGTATTTTTCTATTATATTGTCAATGCAAGTGTCTAGAATTAGTGAAAAATTTCAACAACACATATTGTTGTTGAACACATATGCATGTGTATGCTTTGCTTAATTGTAACAAATTTCAATAATCCGAATTACGTTTTAGAAAAAAATCGGATAATTGAAAAAATGGCTTTTGGATATTTCCAAAAAAGCGGAGTCGACTGTATACGGTGTGTTGCGTTAGAGCATAATTGTAACGCCCACGTTACAGGGACTGGCGTAAAAAACACTGAAAAAATATATAAAAAAACGTATCATAAAAAATTTATAAGGAATCCAAACCTTTCGGTAATTTTGAGCTCCCTTATATAATCTCAGCACTTTCATAGCACCTTGTAATTTAATTGGGCGCTCTCCAATCTTGTTGGAATCTGAGTCGAAGAATTCTTTTAAATTTGTAATTGTATGTTCTCATTTATAAAAGAAGGTTTCAGCATTATTTGGTCCTGCTCTGACTATTATTTTCAATTTCTCGCTTGAGGAGGGTGAGTTCATTAACATGTAGAATATTGCAACAGTTTCTCCTATATTCAAGGAATATAGGGGAATTTGTGTAAGTCCTTACAAGCCCTGTTATACATTTCCGTGTCTTCTGTGAATTTATTATCCCCAAAAAATTGATTTACCATCTAAGTCATGAATAGCACATTATCATCACGGTCTGTTTGCTAGTGGGTCTACGGCTACAAATTTGACTCTCTTTAGTGAACACCGTCTGGATGTGTTGAAGCTTGGCACTCAAATTGAAGTAATTTATATTCATTTCTTAAAAGATATGGGAGAATATTCCTGTTGAGAAATAAAGTTATTCAATAGATTTTTAATAAAACTGAAATCATAGGGTAGACGCATTGTTGACATTGTCACCGTACATTGCTAATACAGAGTATCCTTGTCTACACTTCAGGCCTGGCTCCCCTCAGGGATACTTCTCCATACGTGCGTTCATTTATTTGATATCATCATCTTGTTTTGCTTGCATTTGATTCTCTCTTCCCTTGACTGTTTGCATGTATTTAAAGTTCTTTTTCCTTCCGAATGAAATGCTTTTTCAGAGCTTCCATCTCAATTGAAGTCTGTTTACTGCTTTTAATTTTAACAGGTGGGAGTAAATGCCTAAATGTTTCAATAGAATTACATTGAAATATTCCATTCGCAAAATTGAATCTTTACAAATTTGTTAAATAAAATACGTGCTTGAAAGTTTAGCTCTTAAATACCAAAAAAAAAAAATATTAAATTTAATAAAACACTAAAACTATTAAAGTACTTTTCTTTAATGTTGCTGCAATCTTTTGTTATATTTTCTGCAGCTGGCCAAATATTTGTTATATTTGAAGTGCCATTCATTTTAAAATTTGATTTACAACTTCACTTAAAAGGCGATTCGAAGATTTTGTTGGAAAAATAATTCATCTGTTTTTCTTATTATTTTACTCCTTCTCTTTTTCAGTTCGTTTCGCTGTCATAAACATGAAAAAAAATGAATTAAAAAGACAAATGTTTTGCAGTCTTCTTTAAAAACTACAATAGTTTATGCTCAATTTTTTGGTTGGACACATTTAGCAGAGCTTTCCTAGTTATTCCGAAAAGGGCAGAAAAACAATGCAGAAAGTATTTTAGTTACAAACAAATATCCATTTTAAGAATATATTTGCAAATGTTTCGTTCGTTTTTTATTCCCTTTTCTTGCCTTTTCTTTTCCAAATCATTTACTGTACGAAATGTCTCCACAAATCATTTTTGTTTTCTTATTCTGTGCAGTTACTCGTATTGCAGATTTGAGTTTGGGGTCAATGTGACAAAATGGAACAAGGGCGCATTGTTTTGAATTATTTATGATTGTATTTGCAAAATCCATTCCTACGTCAAATACACTTATAAAGATTTGGGTTAATTGGATAAACATTTTTAAATTTTATTAGTGATACAGATAAAGAAATTGTACTGGAAAGTTTTTGTGGCACATTCAGTGTTTGTTTTTACAATTTTAATTTCTCAGCTTTGCATGCATTTTTGTTAATAATTTTAAAACATGATCAAGGTAAAGATCTTTATATACGAGTATATCCTCAGCGTAAATTACACAACTGATTCGATTCAAGCATATGTGACTTTATATGCAGGATGTATCTTGAGGCACTTCATTGAAAACTATGAAAATGCTGGCATGTGAATGTTAATAGTTTGAGTTATAAAACAGTTGTAGAACTTTACGATAGGCCACTATTTGTTTTATAATGAGCAAGGGGCTAACTGAATGTGTTGCCTAAAACTTAATAAGCTAAGGCGTACTTTTAACGGGCCAGTCATTGATTTATACCGAAAAAGCTAAATATATTAAAAACCTGCAAGCCACGAAACGGGCAAATATTTTTGAAAAACCCATCAGAAATTGTATTGCTAGTTAAGCCTTTGCCACTGAGGAGATATCACGCCAAGCAAATTAAAACGTAAATGCCATGAAATTATCCGATGGATTATAATAAAACAAAACTTCATTTCCAGAATATTTCCTGTCTCGTATTATGAATTTCAATCCTTCCTCATGCAGCTAAAATAAATACTATATTTTAAACCAAATATAAATCGATTATATATTTTGATATTTTATTTCATATAGACATACTCGTATTGCTTGTAAATGAATTTTTTTGTGCATCTGCAGATCCATTATCTTGAACTTGTGATTCCCAGCTGGTGCAACTCTCGATCATTTCTAATGATTTTTCCATATGAAAATAATTATTACAAATAGGAATATCTCTTATAAATAAAACTATGTTATTAAATATATTATGAAATAAAAATAAAACAGATTTTATAATAACAAATATTTTTTATAACTACTTCTTTATAAACAAAAATATGTTTTACAAATAAAAATGTATATTAAATTGGATTAAGATTCTATAGGCTAATTGATCGAAATTTTAATTGAAATATCAGAAAGACATGTTCCAAGGCACAGAGGCAAGTCAACATCAGTTTTTGTTATTTAAATTACACAGCAGAGCAGAACAGCTGTTTTCGAAAGACGCAACCCTTTTATCATCAGTGCTCATGTGTATTGTGTTTGTCATCAATTTATTAGTTGGCTTAGTTGAATGTGATAACAGTTCCTATTTACACAAATTTTATTGTGAAAAAGGATACGAGAACTGATGTTGACTTGCCTTTGTGCCTTGGAATATTTATCATGTCTTTCTGAGATTTAAATTAAAATTTCGAACAATTAGCCTATAGAATTTTCATTAAATTTAATATAAAAATGTATTTTGTATATAAGTAAAAATATATTTTTATAAATAAAAACATTTCTTATAGACAAACATATTTTTAATAAATACAAATTGTTTTTTATTAATAAAAATGTAATATTTTTTCATATACAAAAATATTTTTTATAAATTAAAAAAAGGTATTATAAATAAAAGTAGTTTTTATAAATAAAAATATTTTTTAGATATAAAAATATTTGTTAGAAATAAAAATATTTTTTTAGTAAAAATATTATTTTTAATAAATATATTTTTTATAAATAAAAATATTTTTTTGATAAAAATGATTTTTTATAAATAAAAATATCTCTGATATATAAAAAAATCTTTATAAGTAAATATATATTTTATGAAAATAAATATTCTTTTAAAAATAAAAATATTTTTTTATACAAATATATTATATAAATAAACTATTTTTTAAAGATAATAATATATATTTTAAGAAATAATAAATTTTTTTATAAATAAATACATATTAAAAAAAAATTTATATATGTAATAAATAAACATATTTTTTATGAATAACAATATTTTCTATAAAAAAAATATGATTTTTATAAATGAATATTTTTTATATTCAAACATATCTTTTATAAGTAAAAATATTTATTATATATACAAATATTTTTATAAATAGAAATACTTTTTATAACCACAAATGCTTTTTATATATTAAAACGTTTTTTAAAAATGCAAATATTTTATTTCAATAAAATTATTTCTCATGTACAAAAATCACTTTTATAAATACAAATATGTCTCATATGTAAATATATATTGTTAATTTTTTTTTTAGAATTTGAAATAATTCATTTATTAATAAAATAATAAAAAATCATTTGCAGTCATGCAGATACGAACTTAAGCCCGTTGGAAAAAGTAACATTTTACATAAGAAAGTTCGACTAATAAAAATTCATACGTAAATGAATATATTTTAATAAATAAAAATTATTTTTATGAATAGAAATATTTTTTATATATATAAAAATTGTTTTTATAAATACAAATATTTTTATAAATAAAAATTTTTTTTTAATCAAAATATTTTTATAAATAAAAATATTGAAAATTAACATATTTTAAATCAAAATAAAGAGACCTTAAGCTTTTAGAGTATAATAATCATGAAAAAGAGGTCATGTAACCAAAAGAATTTATAAATAAAAATATTTTGTAGATATAGAAAAATTTTTAATGCATAAAAATATTTTGGGAAATAAAATTATAATACAAATAGTTTCCAATTTTATATAAGTGAAATATATAGCAAATTATTACTTCTTGATAAGTGGAAAATAAATATTCATTAAAATGTACCCACGTAGTAGAAAAAATTTTGTTCTCAAATTTGATTTCCATTTTTTTCATTGTGCCCCTAATCCCGTAGTATATGGCAGATAAAGAAAGTTTTGCCGATTGGTCAGAGTTGCTATGTATATGTAAATAATAGTGACTTTCTTAACTTAATCCAGCACCTCTGTAAAGTGTCAAAAATATGAAATTGCTTTCATTTTCCAGTAAGTTTTCTGAAATTATTCTTAGTTCTTCACCCCATAAGATTATCCAAAGCAACTCAATTTCTGTTTCGTTGTCTAGTTAAAATGCAAGTGTTAACGTTTACAACCTCAAGAAAAACAACTTGTAGAGAATTTTAAAATTTTTGCTTTTAACATCATTTCCATCTTTTACTCATACGCAATTCATTGTATGGTTTTTGACCATTTGCTGGAGCCGATTCTTGTTTAAAACAAGTAAAAACGTTATATTCGACCGGGGCGAATCTTAAATACCCTCCAAATATTTAGGAAGAAAATTTAAAATGTTTAACTTGGTGGGACAGAGTTCCCCACCAAGTCAACGACCACTAAAAGCGCCGGGTTCCATAATAGACAATATCATGTGTTCCACAGACGAACGTATGGGCATTGCTAGATCGTCCTAGACTTCATCACTGATCAAGAATATATACACTTTATGGGGTCCAATTCTATTTGGAGGGTATTAAAACTGTAGTTTGATGGGGTCGCTCTGGCGAGGGTTGTGGGGGAGACATTTCACTCTTGTCATAAAACTCTAAAAATAAATGTTTGGGATAATTATATACAAAATTTAAATTATGTATGAATTTCTATTTTATTAGTCGAACTTTTTTTATGTAAATTGTATTAGAGGATGTTAATTTTTTCAACGGTCTTAAGCGAAACTGCAGATCTTTTTATACCCTTCACAAAAAAGTGAAAGGGTATATATAGGTTTGTCATTCCGTGTGTAATTTCTTCGATATGCACATGGGACCCCATAAAGTATATATATTCTGGATCCTTATGAATAGCGATGACGATTGAGCGATGTCCGTCTGTCCGTCTGTCCGTCCGTCTGTACGTGAAATCGGTTTTCCCAAGCTCCCAGAAGAGCTAGAGACTTCGTTCTTGGACCGTTGGATTGGAAATGAACTTAAACAGGCTGCTATTGAAATTCAGAAAGATCCGAAGTATGGTTCCAGAGCTGGGAAGCTTACACCTATTTCTCGACGCAAAATTTTTACCAAAAATCAATTATTTTTTTTAATGTTTGCAAACTAAACCTATTTCGTGCTTTGGGAAGTCTCAATGGTGTATTAAAAACTAAAAATATAAAAAAAAAATGTTCAGGGATGGGAAATAAAAATTTTTTTTTCGGCCCATTCCGTATTTTGTAGTACATGTAGTAACTAAAATTGTTAAAAATGTTAAGTTTTTCTTTAACAAAACCTCTTTATACGTCATGAAGATTTGCATTGGCAAAAAGAAAAGAAAATTTTAGATTCAAATTTTGCTTCCAGGGGTGGGAAATTGAATTTTTTTTATACATGCAAGTAATCAAACAGGCAATCGATGTTGTTGTTTTTTGTTTTTTGCCAACTAAAACAGTCGTATAATTTAGGAAGAACAAAATTGGTATCAAAAATTCCAAAATAAAAAATAAAATTTCGAATCCAGGGATGGACAAGTGCAATATTTTATGGTACATGAAAGTTACCAAAATGGTAAAAAATTTGCAATTTTTTGTAAATAAAACTACTTTATACTTCAAGAAGCATTGCACTCATAAAAAAACAAACAAAAAAAATTTAAATTTCGTTTCCAGGGTTAGAAAAATTAAATTTTTTTTGGTACATGCAATATTTTGTAGTACATGTAATAACCAAAATGGTTGCAAAATTCGACTTTTTCTTAAACAAAACTACTTTATACGTCATGAAGATTTGCATTGATAAAGAAAATTTTAAAAAAATTTAAATTTCGCTTCCAGGGTTAGGAAATTGAAATTTTTTTAAACATAAATGTAACCAAAAAGGCAATTGACGTTGTTTTTTTTTGCTAATTCAGGAAGAACAAATTTGGTATTAAAATCTTAAAAATCAAAATTTCGACTCCAGGTTTGGACATATGATATATTTTATGGTACGTGAAAGTGACCAAAAAGTTTAAAAATAGTATTTTTTTTGTCAACTAAAGCTATGTTACGCCTCACTAAGAATTGCATTGGTAAAAAAATAAAAATTCGCTTCCAGAGTTGGAAAATCGAAATACTTTTCGTACATAATAGTACATACATAAATTAAAAATTTTGTGTTTTTAGTGAATTAAAGCTATTTTATATATCAGAAAAAATTAGATTAGTATTAAAAAATTAAGAATTCGGTTCCAGGGTTAGGAAGTTGACATTTTCTTATTCATAAAATCAGCCATTTTATTTGTTATTTTTGATTTTTATGATGAATTATACATACTTTATTTATCAGAAAGAAGTAATCTGGTATTAAAAACCAACAACATTAAAAACCAAAGACGATTCTACGGTTGGACAATTAGAACTTTTTGGGGTACATGAAACGGATTTTTTGTTTTGTTTGTAAATTAAATATATATAATATTTTTGAAAGACGTTCAGAGGTATTAGATATAAGAGAAGCCAAAAATTTAGCTTCCTAGCCGAAAAATTTAAACGTTTTCTTAAATATAAAAGTAACCGATAACATTATTTTGATATTTTAATTAAACCTACTTTCTGTTTTGGCAAGAAAGAAAGAAAGAAGAATTACATCTGTGAAGGGTACATAAGATTCGGCACAGCCGAATATAGCGCTTTTACTTGTTTTTATTATATTTTTTTTATTTTTTTCTTATTTTTTATCTGCAGTTTCGCAAATTTGAATTTAAGCCCGTTGAAAAAATTAACATCCTGTAATACAATTTATTCAAAATTTAGAGAAACAATTTTATTGTGATAGGGTCATTGATGTAGTAAAGGGATAGGAGGGGGTTGGACAGAGTAGTACCAGGGTACGTCTCAGCTTCGTCATTAAAGCTTAAAATGTTATTTTTAAGGAATATAGGCATAAGTAAAAGAATTTGTTAACTTTGTACACTATTTTTTTAATGCCCATTAAAGGGGGCGTGGTCCAAAAATAATTTTATTTTTATGTAGTAAGAATTTTAATGAACATTTATATTGCTATATTAAATTGAATTAAGATTCATAGGCTAATTGTGCGAAATTTGTTTTTAAATGTCAGAAAGACATGATAAATATTCCAAAGCACAAAGGAAAATTAACATCAGTTTTATTCAACTTACACAGCAGAGCAGAACAGCTGTTTTCGAAAGCCGCAACACCTTCATCATCAGTGCTCATGTGTATTGTGTTTGTCACCACTTATTAGGTGGCTTAGTTGAATGTGATAACAGTTCCTATTAACACAAATTTTATTGTGAAAAAGAATACGAGAACTGTATCAACCTGATGTTAACATGTTATTGTGTATTGGAATTTTATTTTTATTTTATGGCTCCAAGTTTAACGCGTTGGACCCTCTTTGACATAAAAGTATATCATTTGCTTAACAAAATTACAAAAAAAAACTTTAAAAATTATGTTGTTTTTTAGGCGTTGGTTTAGTTCTTCTTAGGGGTACTTTTTTCCCTCTTGCCCGATTTAGCCCATCTCCGAACTTAACCTGCTCTACCTTTTATAATATATTTGTACCAAATTTCAACAGTCTAGCTCTTTTCGTTTGGATTGAATCGTGATTTCCACAGACGGACGGAAATGCTCAGTTTGTCTTAGATTTCATCACTGATCAAGAATATATGTACTTTATAGGGTCTCAGATGGATATATCACTGCGCTACAAACGGAATGACGAGGTGAATATGCCCTCCATATTATTTTTTGGAGGGTATAAAAATCGTACAAACGAATTTAACAGATTTCGATCTAACCAACATCTATGAGTTTACTGAGGAAAATCTTGTAATATTTCAATGATAAAGAAGTCTATCAAGGATGTAGTCAATCTAAATTTATAAATATAGCTGACTGTACCAAACACTAGAGCTGGGGATATTAAAAAAAAAGTAATACTAGCCCTCGTACCAAATAGTATTAAATGTTGAATTTCATGATCTACAAAATAAATGACCCTTTTAATCACTAATTTTTGACTGTTTCCATTTTCCAAATTATAAAAATTCAATTTAATAGAATTTTCCAAACCAAACCCAAGAAAATAATACTATTCCACAATATATATAAATAAATTTTTCAAACATCTTCGGGATACTTAACAATTATGTACATTTTAAAACAAAGAGTTTGTTTTTTTAACAAAACAATTTCCATACAAAAAATAACAAAGATAAACTGTTTACAATTCAACCAAGAAGTGCAATGAAGCATTAGTCTCAAGGGCCATTTACAGAACGAAATCGTTTAAAATTATATATATAATAAAATAACATTAGTTTTCATGATTATAGGCATACAAGCATTTGATTCGATTTAAAAATTCTAATGGGAAATGACCTCCTTAACAAACAAGCCAACAAACAATTTCTCGTAAACTAGGATATGGTTCAAGTGTTTAATTCTTAGGTTTTTTTTTAATCAAAAAGAAAACAAAAATTGTAGAAACATTTGAATGAGCAAATCGAACTGTAATGAATTTGCACACAATAATTTTTATATGGAAATGAAAATAAAAATAGCAGCAAATATGGTTTTAGAAAAACGGAATCAATTTTAGCAAAATCATTTTTTCTAAAACAAAACAAAAAATTCAACCTTTTTTAGTCGTTTTTCTTTGCACACTTGCTGTAGTAGGGTTTTGAACAAAAAACTAAAAAAAAACTTAAAAATATCCTTTTCGCTTAATAAAATTTTACATGTAGGGGGAGTACATGTAAGAATGCTCTCGACTCCATATGTGTGAGTGTTTGGAATTGTTGTTAGAAAAATAATAAAATGTAAAATTATTGCATACAAAAGCACATGTAGATTCACACATCAGTGTACTCGAACATCCAGCTATTTGAATGGCTAGTGTTGATGTGTAGTGGACCATTCACTCATACCATTAATATGATGCAGAGTGCTCTAGCAATGCTTTCAACTGGTTTATTGTAAATTAATAATACTTTTAAACAAAGTACGGCTTAAGCTGTCAGGCAATTTCCAAACTCCTTCGGATATACAATTTTTACACTTATTTACAATTTAATTCTTATTTAAGGAATCCAGTAATATTTTCTACGATCTATAATTTGTTTCATCAAAATCGGTGCTGTACTATGAAAGTTACAGCTTTATTACCATTTTCCATTTTAGGCCACACTACTTTGCAGTGACTTCTATGCACTTCTCACATTAACACGTAAGCTTACATTATAAGGTGTGGAATATACTTTGTATTTCTTTGTGACTTTTTTTACATTTTTAGCAGGTTTTTAAGTTCTTAAATAAAATTTTCCGAACGAGGATTACAATTATACATGCAAACAGTTGTTACTTTAGATCAGTGATGACAAATGTGATTTTGTTGGTAAGATCACTCTTATCTCTTACATTCACAGCGGGAGAAATGTGCGGTTGCGAGGCCTAACTAGTGGCCTTTTCTAAGAGTATCCTTTTATTTACCAATAATATCTTCTAATTTTATAAGTTGTAAAAAAGGGTTTCGAAAATTGCCAAGTGCTCAGATGTTTAATTTTAAAATATTTCTCCATTTTTAAGCTGAATATTTGGTTAGTTTATATACAAGAGAAACAATTTTTACAAAAAGTCTTACTTATGAATTAATTTAAAAGCTACTTTAAGAAATTTTCGAAAAGATGTACCTACATACAGTGGATCCAACTTATTTCAAACCTCTTATATGTATTGTATATATATATTTATATAAATATATTATTTCTGTTTAGAGGCCTCAAAACAGGACTTGCGATACTTCCCGCTAAATGAGAGTGTTTTTCAGTAAACAATTATATTTTACGCTCTCAAAATAAAAGAGCGGAAGCGTACATGTAAGTTTTGCTTTCACAATTGTGTATGAGGCTGACATCACTGATTTAGATCAGGGAAAGGCAAATATAGGGCGCGGCGCCCTTTCATTTACTCTTCTGTTACGTACGTGTGTACACGTATTGTAGAGCTGTAAACAATTTCAATCAGTCTAGTTTCAGCATTCAAACGGACAGGTTGTGTTTATCGCATACTTTAAGAATCAGCGTTGCCAGAAAGCAATGTGAGTCCGATCACTGTGGAGAAATCTTTATGAAAAAAATGATTGCTGATTCTAGTACAGGGAAAGGCAAATGCTTTGACGAAAAGTATGAAGAGATGCGGAAAATTATATATGACATTCCCTTATGACCACCTCATGTTTTGTTAACAATTTGAACCACAATTCTTAGTGTTCATTACATTCAAACTTTTTTCAAATAATGCCTGCTGGTGAATAATGCAATGAACATATACATATGTGTATTTGCATTACTCTTTGTCAGATGTCCTACAAAACCTTATTTTTTACACACCATCACTGCATACAGAGCCATAAACATCATTTTGCTCCAATGCCATGCCGATACTAATTTTCTAATATATTGCAAATACCCATAATAAAATTAAGTTAGCTTTTGGAGATTTTAAAGTTTTAATTGGGGAGAAGTGACGAAAGTTGATTGGTAATACCGATTCGTGGTGAGAGCGCAGAGAGTAATAAGGAATTAATAAATAGGCATTATGAGTGAGCGCGCTTCACATGTATATAAATTCGCTCTTGAGAGTCACACGTATTTGTAGTTACTCACAAATCACAAAAATTCTGATCCACAATTCAGTCTATCACAAGCTTCCAACCAAGACTGTTGTTTGGGCGCGTGTTGAAAACAGTTATTTGAGGGTGGGCAGAATGCTCGTTTGTTTGCAAAATTTCTCTCACACACACAAACACAAAATGTTGATGTGTTTGTGCCTATGTCTGCTTTAGATAGTGTTTTATGGGAATACCGTATTTGTTGTAATTTATAAAAGAGATTTTTTATGAAAATAATTTTGTTAGTAGAGTGATGCAATACAAAAAGGTGTCAATATGTTGTCAAGCATAAGATATTAAATAAAAGTGTTGTAAATAATTTTGTAATAAAATTTGTGTTCTAAGAATGTCAGTTTGTTTTTGATGGATCAATTTGAATTTTAATAGACTACCTAATATTTAATAAAAAAACTAAATCGTTTCGGGGAATTTCGTGCTAATAATTATTATTCTAAATATTTCACTTTTCTCTTTGCTTTTTCCAGAGCCAGATGGCAGATTTGAACTTGGGTCCATTAAAGGAATCCTTATCTCATTAATAAGTTCAACAAATAAAATTTACATTGAAACTTCAAAATAAGTTTTAAATAATTTTCTTATATTTATAAATGCATTACATACATTTTTGCTCAACTCCCTTTCAAATATATGAGGAAAAAACTACCAAAAACCATCGATTGTTTGCCTACTTTTTTCCCTTGTGCAGATTTTCCTGTTTTGGGAAGTGTTTAGAAAGAGAAAAGGGGAAAATTTAATTGCCAATAGCAGGAATGGGAGAAGTGAAAATTGTTATTCATAATTGGGCTGTACTATTATACGAGTATATATTATTTTTGTTTCAAATGTTCTTTGGACTCAGAGCACAATTTTTTCTTATTTTCATGTGTATCAAAATGCTTGTTACAAAAGTACTTTTTCCGAAAGACGGCTTTTCCAAAGTCCTCCGGAAAAAATATATATACTGACAAAGAGCCTTTTTCAATCAGAGCTTTTTCGAAAAAGTGCCTTTTCTAAAAGTACATTTTACATAAAGTACTTTTTCCAAAAATAACTTTTAGAAAGAAAGTTTTTTGACACCACTTGGTGTAAATAAGTTTTTTTTTTGATACTTTTTCGATAAACTATTTTTTCGATTGAAAAGTTTCCTTAAAATTATTCTTTTAAAGAAGTACACTCTGAGCCAAAACCATTTTTAATAAAGTTCCAACTGAGTAAAAGCACCTATTCTACTAAAGGGTGTTTTTTTATAAAGTTTTTTTTACACGAATCACTCTGTTGTCTGACAGCTGTTTTGACAGCTTAAAGTGACGTCTCTACTCAGTATTGTTTGGCAAATCATCATGAACAGGTTAACTCCAGAACAACGCTTCCAAATCGTGGAAATTTATTTTCAAAAACTGTGTTCAATTAAAAATGTTTATCCGCTTTTTTACCGCAAAATTCTCTTCAGTGATGAGGCGCATTTTTGGTTGAATGGATATGCCAACAAGCAAAATTGCCGGATTTGGAGCAAAGATAATCCACACGCCGTTCAAGAATTACCAATGCATCCCGATAAATGTACTGTTTGGTGCGGTCTATGGGCTGGTGGAATCATCGATCCTTATTTCTTTAAAAATGAGGACGGACGACGCGTTACCGTGAATGGAAATCGATACAGAATCATGATCAATGAATTTTTTGTGCCAAAACTTCAAGATATGGATGTAAACGAAATGCGGTTTCAACAGGATGGTGCCACTTGTCATACTGCGGGCGAAACAATGGACATTTCAACGACAACATTATTTCGAGAAATGGACCGGTGAATTGGCCTCCGCGTTCGTGTGATTTGATGCCACTCGATTATTTTTTGTGGGGATACCTGAAATCATTGGTTTACGTGAATAATCCAGCAACGATCGACGCTTTGGAAACCAGTATTCAACGTGTACCAAATAAAAAAATTTTTTGGCCATTTCATAATTTGGCATCTGTTTTATTTAAATTTCAAATCAGCAAGTTCTTATAAAAACACCCTTTATATATATCATGAAATATTTGTTAATGCACTTTCAAAAAGTACCTCTTAAAAAGAACCTTTCAAGGAAAAAGTTTTTCTTAAAAGTATTTTTCATAATAGGTATACCTGGAAATAATGAGGCAGATAAACTAACAAACATGGGAGCATTAATGACAAACATCACACTAGAAAGTTTCAAGTTTTTAAAAACGAACTAAAGCAATAGAATTGCATACAAGAGATTGGCAGTACTCTACCGTAAGTAGAGTGACTAGAATTCTATGGGGAAACCCAAACGGTAACAAGACAAAGGAAATCCTAAGAATAAGTAGGCCAGCACTATGGAGATGGGTTAATATAATAACAGGACATACAGAGTTAAGGAATCACCTGGCACGCATGGGTATCGTCGACGATATAACATGATATAACTGTCAGGAGGATGACGAAACACTTAAGCATTAATTGTGCTACTGTCCAGCTTTTAGTCAAGTCAGGAGACAAACATATAATCATATAGAGAGACTTATAGGCTTTTTCCACTAGGCAACATCTAACGTCTACCATTAATTTGCGAGGAAAATTCATTAAATTATGGGAAATTTTCATATTCCCATAAGAAATACACAGTCCTAAAAATCAACATATTTCTACATCTTTTAAAGATGTTCCTATCTCATTTTATTCCATTCTACATCTTTCGATTATTTTAGTGTCCTCACTAGAAAAATTACAATTAAACTCGATAATTTTTTTTGTCATCACTCATAAAATGGCGGAAACATAAGCAAATGTATGTAGTAAGAATTTTAACGAACATTTTATATTGCTATATTAAATTGAATTAAGATTTTATAGGCTAATTGTTCGAAATTTTAATTTAAATCTCAGAAAGACATGATAAATATTCCAAGACACAAAGGCAAGTCAACATCAGTTTTTGTTATTCAACTTACACAGCAGAGCAGAACAGCTGTTTTCGAAAGACGCAACCCTTTCATCATCAGTGCTCATGTGTATTGTGTTTGTCGCCACTTATTGGGTGGCTTAGTTGAATGTGATAACAGTTCCTATTTACACAAATTTTATTGTGAAAAAGAATCCGAGAACTGTATCAACCTGATGTTAACATGTTGTTGTTGAAGCAAATGTATTTTACTTCAACAAAATGAGCGGAACAGGCATACTTATTTCCACTGAAAAATCTTCTTCGACTTCTTCTTCTGCAATGGCTTCTACGATTTCAGTGCACTGCATCAATAATTAATTGGGTTTGGTCTTGCAAAGCAACAGCTATTCCAATTATTAACGTTTCATTTAAATCCATTTTTTTATATATTTTTTAACAAAAAATTTGTTGCGCGTGACTTTTTTTATTTCAGACATCTAAGAAGATGGTAGATGTTAGATGTTGTTAATGGAAAACCATTTTTCACATTTTCAACATCTTCCACGCGTTCCTCTAAGATGTGAACAAGTGGAAGAAGGCAATTAAGAAGATACATTGAGGAAACTAGGTTCTTAACGTAATCAAATTCTATAGTTTATAATGGGAACTCCCCATAATAGAGCGCACAACAGGCCTATGAGGCTTAAATGTAATCCTGGACGGATTGAGACTGCTCTTCTTTATGCCCCTCTTTTCAACCTAACCTAGCCTAAACTATTTTTCATAATCTTTTTACTTACGACAAAAAATATTTTTTTGCTGCTTTGAAAAATATTTTATGAAAAAGAACCCCATTAACCTTTAAAGTAGTACTTAAATGCCAATTTTGCATTTCCGAAAAGTGCTTTTTCAAAAATTTCTTTTTCCTAAAAGTATTATTTCAAAAAATGATTTTTTTTAAAGTAGCTTTTTCTTAGAGTGCTATTTCTAAACGTACTTTTTCCAAAAAGTACTTTTTCAAAAAAGTAATTTTCGACAGGAGTACTTTTGCCAAAAAGTACTTGTTCCGAAAAGTGCTATTTCAAAAAAGTAATTTTTGCAAGGACTACTTTTGCCAAAAAGTACTTATTTCAAAAAATACTTGTTCCAAAAAGGTACTTTTTCCAAAGAGTACTTTTCCCAAAAAGTACTTTTTCTAAAAAATATCCTATCCAAAAAGTAACCTTCCGAAGAATAACTTTTACAAAAACTACTTTGTAAAAGTAGTAACTAAGTTTCCTTAAATGTGTATTTTTAAAAAGTGTATTCTACGGATGTACCCTTTTTAATAAAGTGCCTTTGTAAAAAAGCACCATTTCTGCGAAGTATTTTTTCCAAAGACCACTTTGAAATTAATATCTATCTTGAAAAGTAACTTTTCAAAGAGCATATAGTAAGAAAATTCATTTTCCAAAAAAAGTACCCATTTCAAAAGGATATTTTTTGCAAAATATTTTTCTTCAAACAAAGTACTCGTACTTGTCTTAAAAAAGTACTTTTCCCAAACTGTAATTGTATGTTTTCAAAAGCAAATTTTTATGTTGTGTAAAAGTACTTTTTTGAAATAGTACTCTTTTAAATAACTGCCTGTAATGACAGAAACAAATAATAAAATAACATTTTCGCACCCTTTTCTTATACACGGCGTTATTGTTATTGTTGCTGCTGCTGTTAAATAAATTGATGTTGTTGAATAGTTTTTCGGTTCGTATGTCCCACATTTGGCCTCCGTCATCTGTTGGAACATTTGACCATCGACTACACATACATGTGTATGTAAAGCATACATATACATCCACAAATGTGCAAATGTATGTGTATATGCAAACTCATGCAAAAAGGTGTGTATGGTTTGTTAGAATCTAATTTTATTTCCTAAATAAAAGAGTGCCAAAACAACAGCCATTAGTTGCGGCTGAATTGGCGTCCATTTGCAAAAATAAAAGAAAAAATATTACACGAAAATATGTGAACAATGAAAACAACAAATGGACATTTAAGAAATGAAATCATCATCATTGTCATCGTCATATATTCACTTATGTTAAGTTGAACGTATGCTCCTGTGCATGTATGCAGGTTGTATGTGAGTATGAGTTTTGGCAGATTTAAATGACCAAATGAATATACGGATCGTTTATTGGATACATTTTCAATAATTTGTTCTTTTTTTATATTTTGCTGCATTAAAATCCATCCAATTATTGAATGGTCAATTGAAATCTCTTACACACGTTTGTGCAGGATACGGATATGAATATTTATTTAAATAACAATTATTTAAGGGGATGTTAGAAATGGTGCTCAATATATTATGTTCTTCCCGAAAGGACGACCATACAAGCAGACTAAAAGGAATCTAACAAAAATAATTACATGTGCAGAATAATACAAGAAAGTTGACCGAAGTTACCGCTTGACTTATAATAATAGGTAACAAATAATCGTTTTCTTAACAAACCGTCAGGGCTGCCAAATGAATTTGCGAAAAATCACCCTCTTCTCCCTCTATTTAGGTATTAAACATTTTTCAAAAATCATTTTATATTTTGAAAAAAAAGAAGATACATTTAATTAATAACTTTATACTATAACTCAATATATAAACTTTGTTGAATGTCATACGAGGCCTGTTCAAAAATTAAATGAATTTTTATACCCTCCAAAAAGAAATATCCATCTGAGACCCCATAATGTATATTCTTGATCAGTGATGAAATCTAAGACGATCTGAGCATGTCCACCGGTCCGTCCCGTCCGTGGTAATCACGATTCAGTTCAAACGAAAAATGCCAGACTCTTGAAATTTGGTATAAATATATTTTGAAGGATAGCAGAGGTCAAGTTCGGACACGGGCTGATTCGGGCTAGAGGGGAAAAAGTTCCCCTAAGAAGAACTAAACCAACCTCTAAAAAACAATATAATTTTTAAAGCTTTTTTTGTAATTTTGTTAAGCAAATTATATATTTTTATGTCAGAGGAGGTCCAATGCGTTAAACTTGGAGCCATAAAATTAAAAAAAATTGTTTTTTGGACCCGTCCCCTTTTAGTGGTCGTTATTATATGCAAAAATAGTTAACAAAATTAACAAATGGTTTTACTTAAGCTTACATTTCTTGAAAATAACAATTTTAAGCTTTAATGACGAAGCTGAGACGTAAGCTGCTACTCCTCTGCCCTACCCCCTCCTCCCCCTTTGCCCCCTAAATGACCCTATCAAAAAAAAATTGTTTTCTAAATTTTGAATAAATTGTATAACAGAATGTTAATTTTTTCAACGGGCTTAAGTTCAAATTTGCGAAACTGCAGATAAAAAATAAAAAAGAACAATTTAAACAAGTAAAAGTGCTATATTCACAGATGTAATTCTTCTTTCTTTCTTGCTAAAACAGAAAGTAGGTTTAATTAAAAGATGTAACTTGACAAAAAAATTTAAATATTTAAACTTTTTGGTCACTTTTACGTACCATAAAATATTTAATTTGTTCATCCCTGGAGTCGAAATTAAATTTTTTAGGATTTTAATATCAATTTTGTTCTTCCTGAATTATAAAAAAATTTTAATTAGCAAAAGCAACAACGTCAATTGCCTATTTGGTTACTTTTATATATATGTCAATTTCCCAACCCTGGAAACGAAATTTAAATCTTTTTACCAATGCAACTTTTAATGAGGCATGAAATAGTTTTATTTAAGAAAGACTTAATATTTGTAACCATTTTGGTCACTTTCATGTACTACAATATATTGCAGTTATCCAACTCTGGAATCTAAATTTTCCTTTTTTTTAATTTTTGATACCAATTTTGTTTTTCTGAACTAAAAAGTAGTTTTAATTAGTAAAAAACCGACGTTAGTTGCCTTTTTGTATAAAAACATGTTAATTTCCCATCCCTGAAAGCGAAATTTAATTTTTTTTTTACCAATCCTAGTCTTCATTAGGTATAAAGTCGTTTTATTTAAGAAAAACTTAAAATTGGCCACCATTTTTGTCACTTTCATGTACTACAATGTATTGCATGTACTAAAAAAAACTTTAAACTTCCCACCCCTGGAAGTGAAATTTTAATTTTGTTTGTTTTATTTTTAACCAATGCAACTCTTCATGAAGTAGTATTATTTAGGAAAAATTTACAATTTTCAACCATTTTGGTCACCTTCATGAACTATAAAATATTGCACTTGTCCATCCCTGGATTCGAAATTTTGATTTTTGTTGGAAATTTTTGATATCAATTTTGTCCTTCCTAAAACATAAAAAAGTTTTAGTTGGCAAAATAAACAACGCCAATTCCCTCTTTGGTTACTTTTGTGTATAAAAAAAATTAAATTTCCCAACCCTGGAAGCGAAATTTTAATTTTTTGTTTATCAGTGCAACGCTTCATGACGGACAGACGGACATCGCTCAATCGTCATCGCTATTCATTAGGATCCAGAATATATATACTATATCTATATCGAAGAAATTACACACGGAATGACAAACCTATATACATATATCCTTTCACTTTTTTGTGAAGGGTATAAAAATTATCTGCAGTTTTGCATATTTAAGCTTAAACAAGTTAAAAAAATTAACATCCTCTAATACAATTTACACAAGAAAAGTTCGACTAATAAAATAGAAATTCATAGATAATTTAAATTTTGTATATAATAATCCCAAACATTTATTTTTAGAGTTTTATGACCAAGGTGAAATGTCTCCCCCACAGCACTTGCCAGAGCGACCCAGCCAAAATACATTTTTAATACCCTCCACAGAGAATTGGACCCCATAAAGTGTATATATTCTTGATCAGTGATGAAGTCTGAGACGATCTAGCAATGCCCATACGTTCGTCTGTGGAAAACATGGTATTGTCTATTTTTGAACCTCGCTCCCTTTAGTGGGCGGTGACGTACGATATTATGTGCAAAAATAGTGTAAATATTAAACAATTTTTATTCCTTAAGCCTATAAGAAACTGAGATGTTGTCTGATCTTGCAGAGGTGAAACGTCTCTCCCACGGCCCTTTCCGGAATGAGTCTCTCAAAATAGAGATTTAAAATTGGGTACAGAGATGTGTTAAAGGAACTCTGTCCCACCAAGTTAAACATTTTAAATTTACTTACTAAATATTTGGAGGGTATTTAAGATTCGACCCGGTCGAATATAACGTTTTAACTTATTATATTTAACAATGGAATAGGGTATTTCTACTCGTATTGATACTCGTCTCAAATATTGTTCCCAATCACGGCATATTCAGTTATTTTAAAGGAGTGGTAAAAACGAAATTATTTTTGGGCGATCGGTCCTTTTCTGCTGCTTATAAAGGGTGAGCAATTTTGAGATTAGGATGTAAGTTGGCTTAAAACACACTTACAGATTTATCGATAACACTGTAAAGTAGAAATATGGAAATTAATAACGAAAGATGATATCGGACAACTGTCTACCTGTAGCACGTCGTGAGACATCTGCTTTATTCACAAAATGTTTAACCACATTGTGTCTGTATTTCATAAATGTTTACAAAAGCGGAAGAGTATCAACTTTTATAAAATAAATGGTAGAATAATTTGTGTTATACGAGCACGATGTATATTTGATTGATGCTAAGTCTTGTACGATCAGTCGTAGTTATTACAAGATCGGAGCAAGTAAGAACAAGATGGTGGGACAAGCCTTAAGGTTTGATAAATCATATAAACTGGCCCATACACGTGGAACTGTGGCTTGAAATGAGGACTAATATTTATTTATTTTATTGTGTCTTAAATTTTTTTAATTTATTAAACAATTAACATTCATTGTCATAATTTTTAAAGTTGCCTTACAGCAATCCAGGTTTTGTTATTAAAAAAAATAAATAAAACATTGTACACTTTCATGTTTGATTTAATTTATTTAATTTTTTTCTTATATTTTAATAATGAAAAATATTAATTGATTCGTAAATCAATTAGTTGTTTTTATCGATCATGTTTATTCAACATCTAGTTCTGGTAATAAAAAATATACGACTGACTATTGCCTAAGAATATCTAAAATGTCTCTGAGAATATTCAAATATTCGAAATGTATAACAAATTTAACTTAAGATGTGCTTAAATTTAAATAAATTTACATTGTAAATTTTTAGTTTTAGTAAGAGTAATAGAACTTTAAATTGTAAAAAATAACACATAAAATTAATTTCAAAATTAAAATATTTGTTTATTCCCAAGATCAATATATGCCAACCTAATCATAAACTAGCAGATCTCGAATACGCTAACGATATAGTGCTACTGGCAACTGGCAAAGAAAACTAAACAATCTATTAAAGGTTGGCCTAAGCCGAATGTCTGCATCCTCCGCAACATTTCTACTAGCGATTGGATGATATTCCATAGCACTTTGGTTTAATTGCGCAACATTTTCATCGGATCTTTTTAAAGGTCAGGGTAAGCCCAGGACGAGCTCGTCATTCACAGCTTTCCGACCTTTTTTGAAAAGGTTTGGAAAACTTTATTATATTTTTCTGGCTCAAAGTACAGGCACCGTGCGTACATATTTCAATTGATTTTATGCACTTATTTCAATATTTACCTCAAAATATTATACAACTTCTTGATCAATTTTTTCGAACAGACCTCGTACATCTCACATATTGGGTTAGTAATAAAAAAATTTCATAATATAATTTCACAAAAAAAGTGAAAGGTTTGTAATTCCGTTTGTAATTTCCTCAATATTAATATAGGACCCCATAAAGTATATATATATATATATATATATATATATATATATATATATATTCTGGATCCTTATGAATAGCAATGACGATTGTGCGATATACGTCAGTAGAGCTAGAGAAACTTTAATCTTGGACTGATGGATTGGAATTATTTGTTTTTTTTGTCAATTAAACCTATTTCATTTGGGAAGAATCAAATCTGTATTAACAACTAAAGAAATGAACATATTTATTCCAGGGATCGGATATTTAATTACAATTTTTTTTGGTACATAAAAGTAATAAATTTTTTTTTATGTATAAGGGAATTTAAAATGTTTAACTTAGTGGGACAGAGTTCCTTTATATAATATCGTACGTCAACGCCCACTAAAACAATACAATATCATGTTTTTCACAGACGAACGTATGCCCATTGCTAGACCGTCTTAAACTTCATCACTAATCAAGAATATACATATTTACTTTATAGGGTCCAATTCTCTTTGGAGGGTATAAAAACTGTATTTTGGCGGGGCCACTCTGGCAAGGGCTGTGGGGAAAACTTTTCACCTTTGTCATAAAACTCTAAAAATAAATGCTTGGGATAATTATATACAAAATTAAAATTTCTTTTTTTTGATAGGGTCATTTACAGGGCAAAGGGGGAGAGAGGTAGGGCAGAAACAGGTAGACATAAAACTCTAAAAATAAATGCTTGGGATGATTAGATACAAAACTTAAAAAAAAATTTATTTTTTTTGTAGGGTCATTTAGGGGGTGAGGGAGGGGTAGGGCAGAGTAGTACCAGGTTTCGTCTCAGCTTCGTCATTAAAGCTTAAAAATGTTATTTTTAAGGAATGTAGGCTTAAGTAAAGCAATTCGTTAAGTTTTTATGTTATTTTTGCCTATAATAACGCCCACTAAAGTGGGCGGGGTCCAAAAATATTTTTTTTTTATTTTATGAATTTAAGTTTAAGGCGTTGAACCGTATTTGACATAAAAATATATAATTTAGCCCATCTTCGAACTTAACCTGCTCTAAGTTTTAAAATATATTTATGCCAAATTTCAAGAGTCTAGCTCTTTTCGTTTGGACTGAATCGTGATTTCCACAGACGGACGGACGGACGGACGGACAGACGGACATGCTCAGTTCGTCTTAGATTTCATCACTGATCAAGAATATATATACTTTATGGGGTCTGAAATGGATATTTCGATGCGTTACAAACGGATTGACAAAGTGAATATACCCTCCGAATTCTTTTTTGGAGGGTATAAAAAATCAAAATTTCCATTCCAGGGCTGGGAAATTGGAATATTTTTCGGGCATTGAAAGTGTTATTAGGTATTGTTAAGTAAAACTATTTTATACTTCACTAGCAATTGAATTTCTATTAAAAATAACAACAACAAAAATTTCAATCCATACTATGGATTGAAATTTTTGTTGTTGTTATGGATTCCATAGTTAGAGAACGGAAATTTTTTTCGGCACATAAGAAAATCAAAAAATTCACTACTTTTGGCTTCTGTGGTAAATTAAACTTTTTTTATGCTTGACCAAGAATTAAATTAGTATTTAAACCCAAAAATATTAAAAATTCTAATCCAGGGCTGGAAAATATAAATTTTTTTGGTATATACATTAACCATATAAATTCCTAATTTTGGTTTTTTCAGCGAATTAAACAAGAAAATATAATTTCTTATTCTTCAGGAAAAATTAAATAGGTATAAAACCCAAAAAAGTTGAAAATTCGATGCCAGGGTTGGACAATCGAAATGGTTTTGCTATGTAAAAGAAAACAAAACGGCTATGAATTTTTATATTTTATACCTCCGGATGAATAGAAATTGTATTGAAAATTCGAAAAAATCTAAGAGGCGATTCATTATTACGAGAAATAAAGTATGTAATAATGATAATCAGAGAGATCAAAAAGGATTGAAATAAATATGTGAATATACTCCAGATGTACATCAGTGAAGGGTATTTAAGATTCGTTCACTATCAGCTTCTGAGTATGGGTGACTGTGTAGTACCACAGCATCGGTTAGATTACTTGATACTCATATATAATGCGTGAGTGCTGTTGGCTGAAGTAGTTAACACGATACTATGAAGCCGAGCAACCCGAGTACGCGTCCATGTTCAGTCACGCTTACGGTGCCGCAGTTTTCTGATCAGCATTCGTGCATGTTTGTGCACGAATGCTGATCAGAAAACTGCTGATTCTATTAAAAATATATAAGAAACAAATAGTACGTCGCCACATCTGACTTTGCGTTTTATATTTTAATCAGTCATACACACTAATATGAGCTACTTTTTAATTTGTTTGTGAATACTTAATTAAAAATCAAAAATAATAATATATTAAAATCATTCTATATGTTAAAACAAATAAGAAGACGAATATATTTCATGTTTCAAAAAGTGGTCGCACCAGTAATCCATAAAAAGTGCCGACGTAAAATACTTAAAGGCAAAAAGAAATTAAATTATTATCTATTAATCTATAAGCTTTTAATATATAAAAACTACAGGTCCATCATCTTCATTATCGTTATTGACATCTGTGGAACTGATTCAAAACCTAAAACGTAATTTTTCAAATTAAAAACAAACAATAAAATAATTATATCAGTGAAATTAGAGCGTCATAAACTGAAGGAAAAAAATGATTTAATAAAAACAAGTAAAAACGTTATATTCGACCGGGTCGAATCTTAAATACCCTCCAAATATTTAGTAAGTGAATTTGATATGTTTAACTTGGTGGGACAGAGTTCCGAGAAATCGGCAGTCATAAAACTCTAAAGATAAATGCTTGGGATGATTATATACAAAATTTAAAAAAAAAAATTTTTTTTTGGTAGGGTCATTTAGGGGGCAAAGGAAGAGGTGGGGAGGGGGGAGGTAGGGCAGAAATCGGCAGTCATATAACTCTAAAGATAAATGCTTGGGATGATTATATACAAAATTAAAAAAAAAAATTTTTTTTTTGGTAGGGTCATTTGAGGGGCGAAGGGGAAGGAGGGGGTAGGGCAGAGTAGTACCAGGTTTCGTCTCAGCTTCGTCATTAAAGTTTAAAATTGTTATTTTTAAGGAATGTAGGCTTAAGTAAAACAATTTGTTAAATTTTTATGCTATTTTTTCCTATAATAACGCCCACTAAAGTGGGCGGGGTTAAAAAATATTTTTATTTTATTTAATGGCTGCAAGTTTAAGGCGTTGGACCGTATTTGACATAAAAATATATCATTTGCTTAACAAAATAACCAAAACACTTTAAAAATTATGTTGTTTTTTCTGGGTTGGTTTAGTTCTTCTTAGGGGAACTTTTTTCCCTCTTGCCCGATTTAGCCCATCTTCGAATTTAACCTGCTCTAAGTTTTAAAATATATTTGTGCCAAATTTCAAGAGTCTAGCTCTTTTCGTTTGGACTGAATCGTGATTTCCACAGACGGACGGACGGACGGACGGACATGCTCAGTTCGTCTTAGATTTCATCACTGATCAAGAATATATATACTTTATGGGGTCTGAGATGGATATTTCGATGCGTTACAAACGGAATGACGAAGTGAATATACCCTCCAAATTCTTTTTTGGAGGGTATAAAAATCGTAGATTAATGTTGTTTTATTTTCAGAATTCTCAATGGATGGTATTATTAAATCAGAGGACTTCCCACGGCTATAAATTTTCAGTTGAATATTTGCGAGTACTTTCATATTAAAGATATAATTTATTAAAAACAAGAAAAAATGCTATATTCGGTTGTGCCGAATCTTAAATACCCTTTACAGATGTAATTCTTCTCTCTTTCTTGCTAAAATAGAAAGTAGGTTTAATTAAAAAATCTGTTACTTTTATATTTAATAAAACGTTTCAATTTTTCGGCTAGGAAGCTAAATGTTTGGCTTTTCTTATATCTAATACCTCTGAACGTCTTTCAAAAATAATAAATATGTTTAATTTACAAACAAAAAGTAAAAATCCGTTTCATGTACCCCAAAAAGTTCTAATTGTTTAACCGTAGAATCGTCTTTTAGACATTTTTGGTTTTTAATACCAGTTTACTTCTTTCTGATATATAAAATAGGTATAATTCATCATAAAAATCAAAAAATAACAAATAAAATGGCTGCTTTTATGAATCGGAAAATGTCGATTTTCCAACCCTGGAACCGAATTTTTAATTTTTTAATACTAATTTAATTTTTTCTAAAATATCTGATAGGTTTTATTATGTATGTACTATTATGTACGAAAAATATTTCGATTTCCCAACTCTGGAATTTTTATTTTTTTGCCAATGCAATTCTTAGTGAGGTGTAACTTAGTTTTACTTGACAAAAAAATTAACATTTTTAAACTTTTTGGTCACTTTCATGTACCATAAAATATATCATTTGTCCAACCCTGGAGTCGAAATTTTGATTTTTTAAGATTTTAATACCAATTTTGTTCTTCCTGAAGTATAAAACAGCTTTAATTAGCAAAAAAAAAAAAAAAAAACAACGTCAATTGCCTTTTTGGTTACTTTTTTGCAGAATAAATATATCAATTTCCCAACTCTGGAAACGAAATTTAAATATTTTTTACCAATGCAACTTTTAATGAGGCATGAAATAGTTTTATTTAAGAAAAACTTAATATTTGTAACCATATAGATCATATTTATGTACCACAAAATATTGCAGTTATCCAACTCTGGAATCTAAATTTTGATTTTTTTAATTTTTGATACCAATTTTGTTTTTCCTGAACTAAAAAATAGTTTTAATTAGTAAAAAACAACGTCAATTGCCTTATTGGTTACTTTTATGTATCAAAAAAAATTTAAATTTCCCAACCCTGGAAGCGAAATTTAAATTTTTTAAAATTTTCTTTATCAATGCAAGTCTGCATGAGGTATAAAGTAGTTTTGTTTAAGAAAAACTCGAATTTTGCATCCATTTTGGTTATTACATGTACCACAAAATATTGCATGTACCAAAAAATTTAATTTTTCCAACCCTGGAAACGAAATCTTAATATTCTTTGTTTTTTTATCAGTGACACGCTCCTTGAGGTAAAAAGTAGTTTTATTTAAGAAAAATTGCGAATTTTTTACCATTTTGGTAACTTTTATGTACCATAAAATATTGCACTTGTGTCCCTGGATTCGAAATTTTATTATTTATTTTTGAATTTTTGATACCAATTTTGTTCTTCATAAATTACCAGACAGCTTTAGTTAGCAAAAAACAAAAAAAAAAGAACAACATCAGTTGCCTGTTTGATTACTTTCATGTATAAAAAAACTTAAATTTCCAAACTTCCAAAACTTAAAATTTTTAACAATCTTAGTTACTACATGTACTACAATATTCGAAATGGGTCGAAAAAAAATTTTTAATTTTCTATCCCTGGAAATTTTTTTTTAATTTTTTAGCTTTTAATAGACCATTGAGGCCTCCCAAGGCAAGAAATAGGTTTAATTTACAAATATTTAAAAAAAATTAATTGATTTGTGGTATAAATTTTGCGTGGAGAAATAGGTGTAAGCTTCCCAGCTCTGGAACCATACTTCGGATCTTTCTAAATTTCCAATCCAACGGTCCAAGAACGAAGTCTCTAGCTCTTCTGGGGGCTTGGGAAAACCGATTTCACGTACGGACGGACGGACAGACGGACAGACGGCCATCGCTCATTCGTCATCGCTATTTATAAGGATCCAGAATATATATACTTTATGGGGTCCCATGTGCATATCGAAGAAATTACACACGGAATGACAAACCTATACATACTCTTTCACTTTTTCGTGAAGGGTATAATAAGAACTCTTTAATTTGAAACCCTGGTAACAGGCGACACCAGGGTAACGAAATGTGGTACGAATTAGCCAGAACAACCTGCCCCTTTTGTGACAGGATATATGGTGATTTTTATATAGTGACACAAGTTTAAATCGTAATAAAACAAGGAAATATATTTTTAATATCATTGAAACGGGGTTTCTTGGAAAGATAATTTTATGAAATTAGTGCTTAAATATGATTTCTGCCATGAGGCCGCCAAAGCAGGTACATAGAAGGCGCAATCTGGAATACCAATTTTTATGAACTGAAAAATTTTCCATAAAGTGGAAGGACCAGTTACTGAGAACACCGATGAATTGCTTGATTAGGATCATCTTCAGTGCTTTCCTGTACAGCGGCTACAACTTCTTCAGTGCGCACTGTTCAGCGTCTCACGGGATGCAAATAATCTGTAACACTAAATGTGGTCCGCAAACGATCTGTTGTTCTTCGACTTAGCCGCTCCTCGCAAGGACAATTATGAACGCCATAAAATGAAAGAAGTGCACGATGAGTTTGACGAATAGAACAATTATTTTGATTAAAAATTTCAAAAATTTGTACGTCTTGTTTTGATTTTTTGATCCTTATCTATCTTATGAGTGTCAATGCCAGTGTTATGAGGGGGGAAGTTACTCCATAGCCATCATGTTCTCAGCAGAATGCTTCCAATATACAGACATATAATTCATTTAAGCCGCTGGCTACGCTACTTGGTGAAATTAATACACTAGTCAGATTGACATTTGCTTTTTCATGCTTCTTTATTTGAACAAACAAAAAAAACATACAGACGTTTTATTAGAGTATTTAATATGTAGATGAAACGTGAATGTATTATGATCAATTATATGAATTCGTTTTTATAGCCGTTTTATGTTAATTTATTGTTTTATTTATTTCTTTGATTAAAAAAGTAACAAATATTTGTATAATAAAAGATTTTCTGTAAAAAAAAATTGTTGTTGCTAGACGATAGGATTTGATTATTTTGGTGTTGATTAGTTGTTTTGTTTTATTTCTTGTTATATATGTATATTATTTGAATTAAAAGTTATTAATAATGAAAAAAAACAAACAAACAAAAAGTGATCACAAAGATCATAATGATGAGCAATACAATGATTTCGCTGCTTATGACAATGAGGATGTTTTCGTATTTTTAATTGTAATTTATTTGATTGATTTATGGCAGAAAATTAACATTTATCAAAATGAATTTATTAGTACAAGTTTAAGCGATCGCCAGCCACCACACAATATTATAAATATGAAATGAGACAAAATCAAGATGTTGATTTTCTGTGGCCGCTGATGATGATCGTGATATACGCGAAGCAGAGGGCTGATGAAATTTTTGAAGGCGTAGTTGAAAGAGGATGATAGTGATAAGCTTGTGTGTAGTAAGTAGTTGTTGTTGCAGCTGGCTGGAGAAAAAAGGTGACAACGTCAACTGGTTTAAATATTATTTTTATTAATGTCTTTTTTATGCTTCTTTTTCCGTTTCATTAATGTTTTCTGCTTCTTTTTTTGTTTGCTTTTAAAACTGTTAAAATTTCATCTGATGACATTCACTGGTCACTTCATTTAGTGTTCATTGTTACTTTTGTTAGTATGTAAATTATAACAACAAAAATTTTATATTTATATTTAAGTAGTTTATTAAACTTTTATGACAATCTTCTGGCGATCATGATGATTCCCTTTTTTCCAATAATTTTAAAACTCCGGCTCCTCATTATTATCCACAAAAAAAAAAAAAACTAATTAATATTTGACGACTTGAACACAAAATGTCATCTTAATTTTGTGCAAATGAAGAGTCTGGCAAAACAAAATATTAAATTTATATCTTTGATATTAAACTAACCTCGTTTTGGGCCGTTAAGAAGGCAAGAAAAAGTAAAACATTTCATTAATGTATTCGTAATATATAAAAATCTTTTTTATTTGTCATATTTGTTTTAAAGAAGTTATTGTTTCAAGTTTCCTCTGCGAATTGACTGACACCTTAATAAAATACTGGATTGACATGTTACAGGCAGCAGTCAAAGAGTCGGCGGCGTGACTAATAACAGCCGAAATATTTTACGTTTATTTCGCAAAACAAATTTTATTTCGTAGCATGAACTTTATATCGATAGTCGCAAGTAGAAAGGACCCGAAATTTTTTTTACAAGCAAATTATAGTTATAGTTTCTTTATCATCAATACAATTTCTGTTTTTGTCTTCTCCTGTAGTCTTACAATTATTTCAGCTAGGGGCCTTCCACTTGTAGTCATCGATATGTCCTTTCGGATAAGTGTGTCCTTAAAAATATCAAAAACTATTAGTTTGAAATAAATAGCAAATCAAAGTTAGCAATTTATAAGAATATATTAAAAGTTCTCAAAAAAAAAATTTTTTAACTTCATCATGGGCATTAAATGCCTTCAAATGTTCCAAAAAAGTTTTCAATGGAATTCTCTTTGATTTTTAATATTCAATTTATTCCTTCTGATGTATAAAATTTTATTTGGTTACTTTTATGTAGCAGCAAGGTTTTCAATTATACAACCCTGAAAAGGAGTTTATAAATTTTAATACTATTTAAATTCTTCTTGAAGTGTAAAATAAGTTTAATTAAAACAAAAAATCAAAACAAAACTAGTAACTATTTTGGTTCCATTTACATCCAAAAAAAATCGATTTTCGAACCCTGCAATCGAGTTTTTTACTTAATTGGAAGTTTATATAGAAATTTAATTATTCCTAAAGTGTTAGAGAGGCTTAATTCACAAAAAATTACAACTACTGTGTACACCAAATGTACCAAAAAAGATCAATTGTCCAACCCTGGAAACGATTTTTTGAAATTTTTATTTTTTTTATTTTTAATACCAATTTTATTCTTTCTGAAATATAAAATAACTTTTATCAACAAAAAAACATATTAAAACTAGTAACTTATTTAGTTACTTGCCTTATTTACGAACCCTGGAATACAATTTTTATATTTTTTTAAATACCTAAATCAAATCTAATTCTTCCTAAGGTATAAAATAGGTTTAGCTAACAAAAAAAAAACAAAAATTATTAGTTTTTGCTAATTAATATTATGGACCAAACTGGGAATAAGCTTCCCAGCTCTGGAACTGTATTTTGAATTTCAATACCACTCTATTTAGGCTAATTTTCAAAGTGAATGTAAGTGAATTTACTAACATTTATAATAAAATCTACAATAAATTAATTATTATATTTAATACAATTAAGATTAATAGGCTAAGGTTCGTAAAACACTTGGAAAGTCCTGAACAAGGGAAACTTATCATCACTTCAGAGAAATGCAACATGGAGAAAATAATGAAACGGCAATACAGACATTAAAATGTGTTGACATCACTTTAGTTTTAGTAGAGTTCTCGTGTGCTATTTTGAAATAAAAACTGTGTAAATAAAACTGTAAGTCATGTACGGCTGTTCGGAAACTTCTTAGCCTATCAATGAAAGAGAATAGTTAGTTTTTCAAAAATATTTTTATTTTTCAATATTATCTCCTGAAACTTCAATACACTTAGTCCAACGCTTTTCTAGCAATTCTATCCCTTGATTAAAATAGTTTTCCTCAAGGTCTTCAAAATAGTGGTTTACAACTTTTTTTAGATTTGGGAAGAGGTAAAAGTCACTGGGAGCCAAATCAGGAGAATAAGGTGGGTGGTCAAGCAACTCGTACTTTAATTCGTTGATTTTAGCCATTGTTAAAACGCTCTTGTGTGCTGGTGCGTTTTTCTCGAATTTGTACATTTAATTGATCCAAAAGGATGCAATAGTACTCTGAATTTATTGTTTTACCCTTTTGCACATAGTCAGTCAATAAAATACCTTTGAAATCCCAAAAAACCGTTGCCATAACCTTACCAGCCGATTGAATTTTTTTTACCTTCATTGGGGCACTTTCTCCAGCTTCAGTCCATTGTTTGGATTGTTCTTTTGTCTCTGGAGTATATTGGTGGATCCATATCTCATCAACAGTTATGAAACGACGCTTAAAATCCATTTTATTTCGCTTAAAACGATCCAAACAAGCTTGAGAAATGTTCATTCTTATGCGTATTTGGTCGACTGTTAACAAATGTGGCACCCATCTTGCAGAAAGCTTTTTCATCTGTAGCTCTTCATGCAAAATTAAATGGACTCGATCATTTGAGATGCCCATGATATTAGCTATTTCACGAACTTTTATTCGTCGATCATTTAATACCATATCATGCACTTTGGCTACAATTTCTGTTGTTGTTGCTGTTTTTGGACGTCCACTAGGTGTTTCATCTTCAATTCTTGTACGACCACGTTTAAATTCAGCAACCCAATTTTTTACTGTTGCATATGAAGGAGCACTTTCACCTAACACATTCACCATATCATTATGAATTTCTTGTCCCGATAAACCTTTTTTATGTAAATATTTAATGACACCATGCATTTCTAATTTTTCCATTGTCAAAAAATCGCGGAGGCGTCTTTTGTGAACACCTGTTTCTATATGAAGGAGTTGCCAGATCGAAACAAAATTTAACATGTGTTCATAGCAGAGATGAAAGTTTCCAAAACACTTAACTTTTTTCTATTTATACCGCGCTTTTTGTGCTAGGCTAAGAAGTTTCCGAACCGCCCACTAACGGTTAAAATACGGGTTAACAATATCACCGGCATATGGTCTCAGTCACCCGACAGCATCTGTGCTCCAATATTTTGCAAGCTTACTTTGCAAAGTATTGAAGGACAAATACAAATTAAACTGTAATTACATTCACCTAAGCCATCTAGCAGGTGATGATAAAAGGAAGTACACACGAGTACTGAAGATGAATTTGGAGTGGTTTTCGAAAATAGTGCTATTCTCCTTTAATATTTAAGACACAACTTAAATTGGTGTTGATTTTTCCTTTTCCCTCGGATAATTCATTAGGTTTTTCTGAAATTATACTTACACAGCATAGCAGAACAACACTGATTTCGGAAGCCGCTACACTCCCGTCATCAGTATCCATATGTATCTATAGTTAACAGTTATTCAACACAAATTTTATGCGAAACATATGTGAAAGAAATGCATCAACAGTAAAGTGCTATTACATCAAATTAAATCCCTGTGTAACTACTAGTCCATTTTTCTGAACTTTTGTTTTACTTAACAGGTATGACTCTTTCACTCACACTGCGAAATACTTTAGATGTTATATCCTAGAAGTGAAAGGTTTTAAAACAATGTGGGACATCATTATATGCCTTTGACTTTTTCCAACATCGTTTTACAAGTGAAGCTGCAGTTTAATGTCTATACATGACGTACTAACCAGCCCCACTGTGCATTTACATTGTAAAAAAATAGCATAAACGCTGTTACAATTTCGCTAAAAAATAGCATTAACACATTTAATTTTTTAATAAACTCGTCTCAAAAAAATATATCTTTCATTACAATAATTTCATTCTGCTAAGTTTCAGTGTTGGAAAAATGTCATAATCTGAAATCAATTTTTATTGTTACAAAGTATTCTCGTTCATTATGAGTTTCTTTTTTTAGTCCACTTAAATCTTTTTTTTCTCATATTTGCAAAAATATTTTATGTTTCTTTGTGTTGACGGAGCGATTGCTGCTTTCAATGTGTCAATATAAAATAACAACTTTATTGTAGTGGAAATTTATTCTTACACATTTTTGGAAGAGCCAGCAATAAAATGCTAAGTTTTATACAAAAATGTCACATAAATAACTCAAATTCACAGAACTCAATAAGAAATCCAAATGCTTGTGCACACAACAATAAGAGCAAAAAATTTCTTTTATACTCGGCATAATTGGAAACAATGAAGGACTTTTGCTGGAGATTCGCGGCCGAAATTGCTGACGTTGATGATGCTGATGGCGATGGCGACAAAGTCGCAAGATTTTTGTAATATTTTACATGACTTTTTTTAGATTATTTGTGATAATTTTGATTTTAACTTTCTTGTCACCACTTAAGTGATTGAATTCACAAAATGGCAAGCAAATACAAATGGCCATTAATGTATTACGATCTTAAAAATAATGTTCGTAAAGCAAATAAATGCATAATTCAATAGATTGTTTTTAAGTAATCGTATGTTTTATTTTGATGCTATTGATTAAGTGTATGATTTTTGCCATCAATATTACAGCACTTTAGGTTTGCACGAAAATCTTTCAAAGAAAGAGGAAAACATTTTTTCTAATTTGCAAAATAATAATAAAAATCCTTATACATATATGCTTCAGATTTCCTCTAGATATTTTCCTGAGTTCAGTTAAGGTGGGCACTTTTTAATCTACTAGATGAGCTAATAATCAAGGTATCTTAATTCTTTTAACCGTGTGTTGTGAGAAGCTCCCGTGATCGTAAATGCACACTAGAGCACTAAATTTTTCGCCTCTCAATATTTTTCGTATAATTCAAATAATTGCTTTTGGTCGTTCGAACACAAGAATAAATCAAAACAATTATTCAATTAAACTTTGAGCATAACCAATAAAAATACTATTAAAAAAATTTTAATAACTAAAATAAACAATTCATTTACAAACTTTATAAACAAAATAGTAAATTTTGTTATCAACACAAATAAATGCTGATAAACAAACAAAAATTTAAAACGGTTGACTTTAAAAGCCGCCCCTGCAACTTCCCGCTAATTTTCAATGCTAAAAATTTTATTATTTTATTTTTAAAAATGCTATAACTTTCGAATGGATCAGCCAATTCCTACGATTAGTTTTTGGAAACGATCGGAAGAGCATTTTAAAAGTTATTCTAAAAAAACCGTTTTGAGAAAAAAATCCAGTTTTTTTTTTGATATACCCGAAAATATGCCGGTCCGAACCATTTCTAATTCATTGGAGATCTAAATTTAAAGAAATCCTTTTAAACGCGACTAGTTCGGATGGATCACATACCTTCACACACACACACACACACACACACACACATGGAGACGGCTTCTCAGTAGTGGACAGAAAAGCTTCCAAGGAACTCAAAACGTTGAAATGTGATGAAAACTAAATTTTTTTAAAACCATTTAATACCAGGAACTTCCCATTTTCTGGTTATTTTTATGTAGCAAAAAAAGTTTCCAACCGATTTAATTTCTCCCGAAATGTAAACTATGTTTAATTCATTAAGAAAACCAAAATTAGTAAGTTATTTGGTAACTTTTAAGTAAAAAATATTTGATTTTCGAACCCTGGAATGGAGTTTTTTATTTTTAGTACTATTTTAATTCTTCCTGATGTATAAAAGAGATTTAATTTAGAAAAAATAACAATATTAGTTTCTTATTTGCTTAATTTTGGATACTAAAAATTTAGATTTTGGAACCCTGGAATATTATTTTTTTTAGTTATTAATAAACAATTTAATTCTCCAACCCTGGAATGGAATTTAATATTTGTTTTGTTTTTAATACCGACATAATTCCTCCTGAAATGAAAACACTACGTTAAATTAAAAAAAACAAGTAAAAACGTTACATTCGACCGGGTCGAATCTTAAATACCCTCCAAATATTTAGTAAGTGAATTTGATATGTTTAACTTGGTGGGACAGAGTTTCTTTATATAATATCGTACGTCAACGCCCACTAAAGGGGGCGGGGTTCAAAAATATACAATATAATGTTTTCCACAGACGAACGTATGGGCATTGCTAGACCGTCTTAGACTTCATCACAATTCTCTTTGGAGGCTATAAAAACTGTATTTTGGCGGGGTCGCTCTGGCAAGGGCTGTGGGGGAAACATTTCACCTTTGTCATAAAACTCTAAAAATAAATGCTTGGAATAATTATATACAAAATTAAAATTTCTTTTTTTTGATAGGGTCATTTAAAGGGCAAAGGGGGAGAGGGGGTAGGGCAGAAACAGATACACATAAAATTGTAAAAATAAATGCTTGGGATGATTATACACAAAATAAAAAAAATTTATACATATTTATTTTTAATAGAGTCATTTAGCGGGCAAAGGGGGAGGAGGGGGTAGGGCAGCAACAGGCAGTCATAAAACTCTAAATATAAATGCTTGGGATGATTATATACAAAATTTAAAAAAAAAATTTTTTTTTGGTAGGGTCATTTAGGGGGCAAAGGAAGAAGCGGGGGGGGGGGGGGGGCTAGGGCAGAAATCGGCAGTCATAAAACTCTAAAGATAAATGCTTGGGATTATTATATACAAAATTTAAAAAAAAACATTTTTTTTTGGTAGGGTCATTTTGGGGGCAAAGGAAGAGGGGGGGGGGGGTAGGGCAGTAATCGGCAGTCATAAAACTCTAAAGATAAATACTTGGGATGATTTTATTCAAAATTTAAAAAAAAATTTTTTTTTGGTAGGGTCATTTAGGGGGCGAAGGGGAAGGAGGGGGTAGGGCAGAGTAGTATCAGGTTTCGTCTCAGCTTCGTCATTAAAGCATAAAAGTGTTATTTTTAAGGAATGTAGGCTTAAGTAAAACAATTTGTTAAATTTTTATGCTATTTAAAACTTTAAAAATTATGTTGTTTTTTCTGGGTTGGTTTAGTTCTTCTTAGGGGAACTTTTTTCCCTCTTGCCCGATTTAGCCCATCTTCGAACTTAACCTGCTCTAAGTCTTAGAATATATTTATGCCAAATTTCAAGAGTCTAGCTCTTTTCGTTTGGACTGAATCGTGATTTCCACAGACGGACGGACGGACGGACGGACGGACATGCTCAGTTCGTCTTAGATTTCATCACTGATCAAGAATATATATACTTTATGGGGTCTGAGATGGATATTTCGATGCGTTACAAAGGGAATGACAAAGTGAATATACCCTCCAAATTCTTTTTTGGAGGGTATAAAAATTTATTAGTAGCAAGAAAAATTTGATTTTTGAACCCTGGAATAGAATTTTTAATTTTTTGTGGTGGTTTTAATACCTACTAAATCCCTCCTGAAATGATAAATAGGTTTCATACACAAAAAAAAATTTAAATTAGTAACTTTTATGCAAAAAACAAATCGATTTTCGATCCCTGGAATCGAGATTTTGATTTTTAATGCTATTTTGATTCTTCCTGCTGTATAAAAGAGGTTTTATTCATAAAAAGCTAAATATTAGTTAGTTATTTGTTTAATTTTGAGTACTAAAAACTTAGATTTTCGAACCCTGGAATATATTTTTTTTTATTTTTTAATCAAAATTTAATTCTTTCTAACGTATAAAATACGTTTAATAAACAACCAAAAAATAATTAGTTTTTGGGAGTTAATTTTATGGGCACATATTGGTGTAAGCTTCCCAGCTCTGGTCTGGAGGAGCATTTTGGATTTGGAATTCCAATAGCACTCTATTTAGGTACATTTTCAATATATTATTCCAAAATGAAGTCTCTAAGTCTTCTGAGGTCTTGGAAAAACTAATCTCACATACAGACAGCCGGTCATCGCTTAATCGGCTTCCTTATTTATAAGGATTCAGAATGTGTATACGTTTTGCGGTCCCATATTAAAATTGAGGAAATTTTAATTCTTGTAGAGAAGGAATTTAAATACACGTATTTTATTCCAGCAAATAATTTTGTATACAATTGTTCAATTCACAAGACTTAAACGATACAACAGTTTAAGATCGCATTGGTAAGGACAGTTCCACAATATACAACGATTTTGAATTAATGGTATCAAATGTTTTAGATCTATTAAATTATATATTAAATAAAATCAGTTCTCAGAATTCATGTTAATATCATCTGTCTATAAACTGATGTTATATATCAATTTTGATACGTATTCTTCTCGCATCGTTTTATTAAAGCAAACGTAAGTTATGTGCATGCAAACATGCTTTCACACAGATCCATATGTATGTGGATACTATTTAAATATGTATGTAACATCAACCGTAATAACATAAACTTTTATTGTAATGCGTTTTTTCTGCGTTCAAGCATTTTGAAGATATTGCAAAACATTACAAAAATGAAACAAAAGTGGCAAAAAGTTATACATATAAATAAAACGAAATAAAACAAAAGGGAAAAATAGAAATAATGATACAACACAAAATATCAGCAACAAAACGTATACGAAGTGTACACATTGATGAAAACATCCTGTGCCAAACCAGCTGAACACACATGCTACCGCCCAAAAACCTACAATACCTTGTTGTACATGCAACACTTCAACGTGTCCTCTACATGATGGTGGCATGCTTATTATACCTTTTTTTAAACGTATTCAAATGTAGAATAAACTCGTCTCAAATCTACTTTGGATTCATGTTTATAGGACGTGTTTCTGATGCAGCCAATTCCATTTTACTAGACAACAAAGTACAGCATTACCCAAATAGGAACTTACACAGGCACATGCATATACATACGTGTACACACTCATACATTAAAAGTATGTATATAAATAAATAGAGTACGAATCGCTCCAACCATCCAACAATCATCCCCCAAAGGCATATGTTGATTCCATCTTATAATGGCATGGCTGCTATTATTCGGTTGGTACAGGAATATTTCTGTCTACATAAAACACCATGGAGAAACAGATTTTGTTTTTTTTTTTGTATTATTCGTTTTTAGTTGATGGCAAATATTCCTTTTACTTGTGCTTCATCTCAGTTAACCAAATGCTACGTTTGTGACTGACATTAAATTGATTTGCTAACTTTAGACATGACTGACGTTTCATAAGTATATTTCTCTTATACCATACATATACACACACATACATATACATATATTATATAGTGTATCTGTGTAAGTGTGTTATCATGAAGTATGTATGTATGAATGTATATGTGTGTTATTGCTACTTGTGGGGATTTTTCTTTATTGGATGTCTGCCATTTCAGAAGATGTATGTATGAATGTACTCGTAAAGAAATCGTGTTTGAGTTCATGGAGTCAGTCAGTCATTGAGCTAAAAGAACGACGAACACTTATAACCGTAAAGTATACAATAACACGAACAAAAGTGATGAACAAAAAAAATCAAAATTCTAAGCACATTTCTTCATTTCATTAGTGCCTGAGAACTGACATTTTGCTGTTCATCTCCGTAGCTACTGTTGCTGTTGCTGTTGCTAAGCATATCAAAGAGGAGGGCTTATGATTGCCATATTACAGTGGATCTGTAAAGGATTTTAGTTAAAAACTGTTGATGTAACAAAATGGAGAATATTAATTTTTCAAACATTTCTTTTTAAATCCAGAATACATCAATTGCTCAAGGTACAAAGAAAATTCAACATCGGTTTTAATTATTCAACATGCACAGCAGAGCAGAACAGCAGTTTTCGAAGGCCGCTACATCTTCATCATAAGTACTCCTGCGTATTTTGTTTGTCGCCACTTATTAAATGGCTTGGTTGGAAATGATATCAGCCTCTGTTTTAAAAATTTTATTCGGAAATTGCATACAAGATCTGTTTCGTAAACACTCTTACTCCCCATGTTGCCGTTTAATTATTTTCTTCTTGTCCCATTTTCTGATTTATTTGTTCCGTTATACTTAAGTAAAATTTTGTATACCCTTCACAAAAAAGTGAAAGTGTCATGTCATGTGTAATTCCCTCAATATCAGTATTTGACCCCATGAAATGAAGAGACTTCATTCCTGGGATGATGGATTGGAAATGAACCCAAATAGAGTGATTTAAGTTTTTGACCTTTATTTTGGTTTGTGTGTGGTTTTTTCAAAACGGGATCTTAGTAACCCTACTTGAATGCTTGTAGGTTACAGGCAGCCACCTATACCAGAATACATGTGTTTATATGGGAATGAATATTTTCATGGCTATACAGCAGGTTATTGTCCGAGCTAATTTTGTGGCTGTAGTCAAATTGAACTAATTTCTATTTTCGTAGGCGACAATAAATTATTAGTGCTGCCAGCACTATGAAAAATCTTAAATCAATAAGTGGTTAAAATTTTTTTTAGCTGATCAAGAATATGAAAATTGTTGAAAATAAAAAGTGCATAAGGTAATAGCCATATCAAAATTAAGGTGGAATACGTATTTTTTGTCGGCGATTTCTTTTGGCTCCGGAATTACGAGGTTCAAAACTTTTATTTTTTCTTGTTTGTAACTCGTATAATATGTACGATATGGGCATCATTTCAAAGTACTCTAAAATGACTTTTTATTGGTTTATAAATTTTTTTCATTATTTTAAAAAGTAGCCGTTATCGATAAAAGACGTGAGTTAGCGCACTTTGAAAATGAGATATAAGAAATTATTAACTTATAAAATCTTTTTCATAGTGCCATAACATAAAAGAACATCACAATGTATAAATATTTATTAAAAATGCAAAAACATTAAAGAGCTATGGGGTGAATCCATGTCAAACCATCATGGCTTTCGGCATCATCACCTCCGATTTCAATGAAATTCAACACAAATATCATACACTATAAGAGTATAATAAAACAAAAAAAGTTTGGCCCCAGATGCATTCGGGTTCCGAAATATAACGTCATAAAAGTTGTAAAAAATGGTGCAAAATCACAAAACTCTTCTTACAAAAAGCGATAGAACTTTTGAACTATGCAAGATAATTTAGTTTTTTTGGTATCGTTTTAAAAGTGAAAAGTTTTTTAACAAAAGGTCAAAGGTTATTTTTTGGGGCTTGAGTTCGAAGGTCTAGATCTGAAAAAATATATTTTTTAAAATTCTTACAAAAATAAATGTCAAGTATTAGACCGTCTTCTACATTTCCAGAAAATTTAAAGGTGGAGACTCAATTGGTTTCAGAGTTATATATCAGAACGTGATCCTAAGTACATTTTGTGTTCATACTCAATTGATTGTTTGTTTTGTACAAGCTGAAGTATGTAAAATACGGCGTCTCGAAAAACAAACTTAGCCGTACACCACCGAATATATATGTATGCAAGGTGATTAGAAAATAATTTTTTTTCTTTTTGCCGAAAGTAGGGGTCCCCGAAATACATTTTTCATTATATCTTCTACATTTATAGTCGGATCTCAAAGGGTGATATGCCGATGTTTTTGTCTTGCGGAGGCCAATGTTCTGCATTAAAAGTCATTGGTCTCAAATATACCGTTCTTGTATTTACCCACCAGATCTCAGTTCCTACCACCCTAACGTGCTACCCCAATATCAGAAAATTACAGCACGCAAAAAATCATTAAACTTTTACTAAGGAAGTTTTTCAATAATTCCTAAAGAACTATTAAAAAAAAGATATATATATTTTTTGCCGAACGTAGGGGTAAGGATAGTTTTGTGCTTTTTCACGATTTTTTACAACTTTTATGACGTCATATTTCGGAACCCGAATGGATCTGGGGCCAAACTTTTTTTGTTTAATTATACTCTTATAGTGTATAACATTTGTGTTGAATTTCATTGAAATCGGAGGTGATGATGCCGAAAATGCCATTTTTTCGTGATGGTTTGACGTGTTTTAAATAAATAAATGGATTTTTTTTTTTATACAAATAGATTTAGAATAAGCGTTTTTATTTTTATATATGAAAGTGGCACCACTGAAATTAATTGTTTACGTTGTAGTTGCCGTATTAAAAATAATTAAGTAGCTGACTACACGGCGACAATTGCTGCTGGCGAAACTTGTAACCATCCAGTCGGTAGCCTGCTGTCGTGAATGTACATATTTAATGCATTAAGCTCGAGGTCGGTTTTTTATATTTTTATATAAAATTATTTAAGTTTTCTTTTATTATTCAATATTTCGTCAACAATTTGCTAACATCGTCGTCCGTATGTCCTAGAGTGCTATTGAAATTTAGAAGAATCACAATTATAGCTCCAGAGCGGGGAACTTAAACATATTTGTGTTCAAAAAATTAAGTAGTAAAACGTATAATTAATTAAACTAAATATATACTTTGTGACGAATTTTAATTTCATTGTTCGAAAATCGAAATTTTTTTGGAGCAAAAAAGTACCCTAATAAACGTCTTATTTTTGGTGAAGTAAACATATTTCATACTTCAAAAGGAATTAAAAATCAAATATTTGGCGAAGAGTATTTAAGATTCAGTTCAGCCGCATATAGCACTTGTCGGTTTATCGGTGGCACGTCGTTAAATTTTTTTTCTTTCTAAAATTTTAGTATGAAGAGTGCATCGAAGTTCGTTTCAAATTAGAACTCTAAGTACTCCACTTTTTTCTTAGCTTTAGAGGTCACACGGTTCACAAGGAAACTCTCTGTTTATCTTAGTCGTCTACGATACTCGCAAGCCATTGCATAAGTCAACTTTCATATATTGTCCAGCATTGGCTGTTGGCTTAAGTAGTTAAAACGACACCATGAAGGGACTGTCCATCGGCCCTGAAGCAAAAATTAGCCGGCGAAGTAAAAGTTTAAAAGTAGCTACGGAAAAATTCTCTGTCTTACCATCTTTCTTCATCTGTTTTCTCAGTATCCATCCTCTATTTTTGTATTCCGGTGCAATGCACTGCGTATGTAAGGGTCTGCCCCTGAGTGCTTTTACTACTGAAAAAAGAATTAGATACAAGTTTTGTTTACTTGTTCAATATATAGTTGAAGATTCAATAAAAACAATATGCGTGCAAAAAAATATGTTTTCAATTCAACAGAATCAGACAATTAATTGCTGCATTTTCCCCTCCTCTGTCCCACCGTACATCGCTAAGGCAAGTAAAAGTAAGTAAAAATATAATATATAGAATATTTTTACATTGTTCGTTACCCTTCAAAATTATACATTGATGTGTACTTACGGTGGCCATTTTTGCCGGAAAGAATACTTCATTTCTTTCAACAGAAGCCCATATAAGTCATTGTTTTTTATGCGTTGCCGAGTTGGCAACAGTGCGTGCACTTGGCACGGTCGTGTAATATAAATTTAGAGTTATTTTCCTCTGCTTACGAGAAAATGAGATATGAATAAAATTTTATTTCATACTGGCAGCATGTGTAATCATTCCTGTAGGGATGAATGTATGAAAGAATGAATAAATGATGGAATGAATTGTTTAAATGCAAAGTATTTCATCAGTATTTTTTTTCCTCTCATTTTTTATTAGAGTTCTTGCAAGTTTCTTTTGCCATTTTTCTGTATTGTTTTCTTAAACGAAACGGCAGTCGTTAATTTTTAGTGTCAATCTAAAATAAATGTTTGATGTTGAGGCAAACATGCAATAAATATTTGAATGTATTTGAAAGCAAAAACTGTTGTATTAAATGTTGTAGAAAACGACTTGATTAAATTTTGCGTTTGAAAAAAATTTGCTCCAGAAATCATTGCGAAATAGAAGTGATATATTACAAAGATCAATAAATTCTTTAGAACTGATGGAAAGCGATCATGTCAGAATTTTTGAGTCTGCAGTCATTAACTTCAATAGATATAGGATATTGCGATTAATTGATTACTAATCGAATACTTCCGAAATAATCGAATCTACGATTGATTACTAATCGAATACTTCCGAAATAATCGAATCTACGATTTTTTTACGTACGTTGCTAAGTGCCTACTCTGAATAAATTGAAAGTAGAATCTGGGCAATCTTCACATATGTATATATAATTAATATAAAGGGTGTCCCAAAATTAACACAAGACTTCAATAAAACATAAAACACAGTTTTTAGTTTCTTAATTGTTATTTTCCTATCGATTCAAAAAGGACATAGGAATGGGTTATTTATGAAATAAAATTTAAAGCAAATGAACTCTAAGACTCACGCAGTCGTTTGTAGAAATATTTCATGACAATTTTGCATGGAAAATGTAATACAACTCATATGTGTGGGCTGATTCTTCAAAGTCTACTTTGAAGTTTCTGGACAGCGTACAGGAGAGAGCTAAGACATTTATTTGGGCACGGTAGGGTAGCCAACATCGCCACCGTGGGTTGTGTTTCACTGTTATAGCGGGGGCGTGTTCCAATAAGATCAAGGATCTCTCGAAATTGAGATCTTACCACATTTGTCGTCGGTTTAGCAGTGAACCGCCGGACAGCTCGTATTTGGAATAAACTTCTTGTGGAGGTCTCTCTTTCCATATATGGCATGAAAAGCACCAAATCGAATGTCCATAGGCTCTACTAAATTTCTCCCTCTTTCCATAGCAAATTTTCCTAGTTCCAAAACACTGTGCCCACATCAGTCACACCATGAGTGGCGCCTCCTAATAAAAATATAAAAATAATAATAAATCTGACGGAATTTCATTGATGCAACTTTGAAACTCGTCCTTTTATTTCACGGCTAATTGGCGATTGGAATAACACCATGAAAAAATTTACTTGTATTAAATCACACGATCAAGGGAGCTGATGCTGGTGACCGAAAGTAGAGATTACATGACCTGAAAATGTCTTACGCAGTGATTCAATTATTTTATTGGCGACATCAATAAGAGTCATTGCTTGACCCCAGACTCATTTTCAAAAAAATATGGGGTCATAAATCTTTAGCGAGTATACGCCGCAGAGATCTTCATGAAATTTGCAACTCATGTCCTCGACACTGAATTGATATACCTGGATTGTCACTGACACTCTCATGTACGTATGCAATATTTTCATTTTAAAGGCTTCTTTTGGGCGACCAACGGATCTACTCTCCTTAGAGTTTTTCAATTAATGTCATCACAGTAGATGAGTTCAAAACACTATTCAGGCAATCTTTGGTATGAAATTATCGAACTACGGCCGGCAAGGTTTCATTATATTTGAAATATTGTTCAATTATTAATATAATTATTAATATGCAGTGCATTGTGCCCGAACTTGAAAGGAGGGGATAGTATTGAGGGGACAGATGAAGACTTCAACACAACATTTCATGATTCAGGCCGGTGTTTAACTCAGAACCCTCCGCTTCATAGTCTCGTGTTCTACTACTGCAGCCAACACCACCCTCACCCTCCCCTGAATACTGGTCCAAGAAAAAAATAGGAAGTTAGATAGATAGAACCAATCGTCTTCATAATTGAAAAACATTATAAACATGAAAATTAATATAGTGAAAGGGTATATATAGGTTTGTCATTCCGTGTGTAATTTCTTCGATATGCACATGGGACCCCATAAAGTATATATATTCTGGATCCTTATGAATAGCCATGACGATTGAGCGATGTCCGTCTGTCCGTCCGTCTGTACGTGAAATCGGTTTTCCCAAGCCCCCAAAAGAGCTAGAGACTTCGTTCTTGGACCGTTGGTTTGGAAATGAACTTAAATTGGCTGCTATTGAAATTCAGAAAGATCCAAACGCTTCCAGAGCTGGGAAACTTACACCTATTTCTCGACGCAAAATTTATACCAAAAATCAATTATTTTTTTTAATGTTTGTAAATTAAACCTACTTCGTGCTTTGGGGAGCCTCAATGGTCTATTAAAAACATAAAAAAATAAAAAAAATTTTCCAGGGATGGGAAATTAAAAATTTTTTTTTCGGCCTATTCCGTATTTTGTAGTACATGTAGTAACTAAAATTGTTAAAAATGTTAAGTTTTTCTTTAACGAAACCACTTTATACGTCATGAAGATTTGCATTAGCCAAAAAAAATCAAAAATTTTATATTCAAATTTTGCTACCAGGGGTGGGAAATTGAATTTTTTTATACATGAAAGTAATCAAACAGGCAACTAATGTTGTTTTTGTTTATTTTTTTGCTAACTGAAACTGTCTTATAATTTAGGAAGAACATAATTGGTATCAAAAATTCAAAAATTAAAAATAAAATTTCGAATCCAGGGATGGACAAGTGAAATATTTTATGTTACATGAAAGTTACCAAAATTGTAAAAAATTTGCAATTTTTCGTAAATAAAACTACTTTACACCTCAAGAAGCGTTGCACTGATAAAAAACAAACAAAAAAAATTAAAATTTCGTTTCCAGGGTTGGAAAAATTAAATCTTTTTGGTACATGCAATATTTTGTAGTACATTTAATAACCAAAATGGTTGCAAAATTCGAGTTTTTCTTAAACAAAACTACGTTATACCTCATGAAGATTTGCATTGATAAAGAAAATTTTAAAATATTTAAATTTCGCTTCCAGGGTTGGGAAATTGAAATTTTTTTTACACATAAAAGTCACCAAAGAGACAATTGAAGTTGGTTTTTTTACTAATTAAAACTATTTTTTAGTTCAAGAAAAACAAAATTGGTATCAAAAATTTAGAGAAAATAAAAATTTTGATTCCAGAGTTGGATAACTGCAATATTTTGTGCTACATAAAAGTGACCTAAATGGTTACAAATATTAAGTTTTTTTTTAAATAAAACTATTTCATGCCTCATTAAAGGTTGCATTGGTAAAACAATTTAAATTTCGTTGCCAGGGTTGGTAAATTGAAGTATTTATTCTGCATAAAAGTAACCAAAAAGGCAATTGACGTTGTTTCTTTTTGCTAATTAAAGCTCTTTTATAATTCAGGAAGAACAAAATTGGTATTGAAATCCTAAAAAATCAAAATTTCGACCCCAGGGTTGGACAAATGAAATATTTTATGATACATGAAAGTGACCACAAAGTTTAAAAATTTAATTTTTTGTGTCAAGTAAAACTATGTTACACCTCAGTAAGAATTGCATTGATAAAAATATTAAAATTCGCTTCCAGAGTTGGAAAATCGAAATATTTTTCGTACATAAAAGTACATTCATAAATTCAAATTTTGTGCTTTTAGTGAATTAAACCTATTAGATATTTCAGAAAAAATTAAACTAGTATAAAAAAATTATAAATACGGTTCCAGGGTTGGAAAATCGAAATTTTTTGGTACATAAAAGTAACCATATATGTTCCCAATTTTGGGTTTTTTCAGTGACTTAAACTTATTTTGTACTTCGCTAAGAATTAAATTCGTATTAAAAATTTTAAAAACTAAAAATTCGGTTCTAGGGTTGGAAAATCGAAATATTTTTCATACATAAATTCCAAATTTTGAGTTTTTAGTGAATTAAACCTATTTTATACATCAGAAAAAATTAAATTAGTATTAAAAAATTAAAAATTTGCTTCCAGGGTTGGATAATCGACATTTTCTGATTCATAAAGGCAGTCATTTTATTTGTTATTTTTGATTTTTATGATGAATTATACCTACTTTATACATCAGAAAGAAGTAAATTGTAATTAAAAACCAACAAAATCTAAAAGACGATTCTACGGTTGGACAATTAGAACTTTTTGGGGTACATGAAACGGATTTTTTGTTTTGTTTGTAAATTAAATATATATAATATTTTTGAGAGGCGTTCATAGGTATTATATATAAGAAAAGCCAAACATTTAGCTTCCTAGCCGAAAAATTTAAACGTTTTCTTAATTATAAAAGTAACCGATAACATCATTTTGATTTTTTAATTAAACCTACTTTCTGTTTTGGCAAGAAAGAAAGAAAGAAGTATTACATCTGTGAAGGGTATTTTTACTGATTTATTTTTACTTGTTTATATTAAACTTTAAATGCGAATTATAATTATCATTAGGTGAAAAATTTAATTCTAAAGGGTGGTCCAACCAAAACACACGATGTTACTTGTACATGAAAGAAAAAGTTTTCGGGGAATTATCTTAATATTTTTAATTATGATAAGAGGATCTGTGACATTTATGCGTGAAACAATATATCAGAAAAATGCTCGACTTCAACACAACATTTCATGATTCAGGCCGGTGTTTAACTCAGAACCCTCCGCTTCATAGTCTCGTGTTCTACTACTGCAGCCAACACCACCCTCACCCTCCCCTGAATACTGGTCCAAGAAAAAAATAGGAAGTTAGATAGATAGAACCAATCGTCTTCATAATTGAAAAACATTATAAACATGAAAATTAATATAGTGAAAGGGTATATATAGGTTTGTCATTCCGTGTGTAATTTCTTCGATATGCACATGGGACCCCATAAAGTATATATATTCTGGATCCTTATGAATAGCCATGACGATTGAGCGATGTCCGTCTGTCCGTCCGTCTGTACGTGAAATCGGTTTTCCCAAGCCCCCAAAAGAGCTAGAGACTTCGTTCTTGGACCGTTGGTTTGGAAATGAACTTAAATTGGCTGCTATTGAAATTCAGAAAGATCCAAACGCTTCCAGAGCTGGGAAACTTACACCTATTTCTCGACGCAAAATTTATACCAAAAATCAATTATTTTTTTTAATGTTTGTAAATTAAACCTACTTCGTGCTTTGGGGAGCCTCAATGGTCTATTAAAAACATAAAAAAATAAAAAAAATTTTCCAGGGATGGGAAATTAAAAATTTTTTTTTCGGCCTATTCCGTATTTTGTAGTACATGTAGTAACTAAAATTGTTAAAAATGTTAAGTTTTTCTTTAACGAAACCACTTTATACGTCATGAAGATTTGCATTAGCCAAAAAAAATCAAAAATTTTATATTCAAATTTTGCTACCAGGGGTGGGAAATTGAATTTTTTTATACATGAAAGTAATCAAACAGGCAACTAATGTTGTTTTTGTTTATTTTTTTGCTAACTGAAACTGTCTTATAATTTAGGAAGAACATAATTGGTATCAAAAATTCAAAAATTAAAAATAAAATTTCGAATCCAGGGATGGACAAGTGAAATATTTTATGTTACATGAAAGTTACCAAAATTGTAAAAAATTTGCAATTTTTCGTAAATAAAACTACTTTACACCTCAAGAAGCGTTGCACTGATAAAAAACAAACAAAAAAAATTAAAATTTCGTTTCCAGGGTTGGAAAAATTAAATCTTTTTGGTACATGCAATATTTTGTAGTACATTTAATAACCAAAATGGTTGCAAAATTCGAGTTTTTCTTAAACAAAACTACGTTATACCTCATGAAGATTTGCATTGATAAAGAAAATTTTAAAATATTTAAATTTCGCTTCCAGGGTTGGGAAATTGAAATTTTTTTTACACATAAAAGTCACCAAAGAGACAATTGAAGTTGGTTTTTTTACTAATTAAAACTATTTTTTAGTTCAAGAAAAACAAAATTGGTATCAAAAATTTAGAGAAAATAAAAATTTTGATTCCAGAGTTGGATAACTGCAATATTTTGTGCTACATAAAAGTGACCTAAATGGTTACAAATATTAAGTTTTTTTTTAAATAAAACTATTTCATGCCTCATTAAAGGTTGCATTGGTAAAACAATTTAAATTTCGTTGCCAGGGTTGGTAAATTGAAGTATTTATTCTGCATAAAAGTAACCAAAAAGGCAATTGACGTTGTTTCTTTTTGCTAATTAAAGCTCTTTTATAATTCAGGAAGAACAAAATTGGTATTGAAATCCTAAAAAATCAAAATTTCGACCCCAGGGTTGGACAAATGAAATATTTTATGATACATGAAAGTGACCACAAAGTTTAAAAATTTAATTTTTTGTGTCAAGTAAAACTATGTTACACCTCAGTAAGAATTGCATTGATAAAAATATTAAAATTCGCTTCCAGAGTTGGAAAATCGAAATATTTTTCGTACATAAAAGTACATTCATAAATTCAAATTTTGTGCTTTTAGTGAATTAAACCTATTAGATATTTCAGAAAAAATTAAACTAGTATAAAAAAATTATAAATACGGTTCCAGGGTTGGAAAATCGAAATTTTTTGGTACATAAAAGTAACCATATATGTTCCCAATTTTGGGTTTTTTCAGTGACTTAAACTTATTTTGTACTTCGCTAAGAATTAAATTCGTATTAAAAATTTTAAAAACTAAAAATTCGGTTCTAGGGTTGGAAAATCGAAATATTTTTCATACATAAATTCCAAATTTTGAGTTTTTAGTGAATTAAACCTATTTTATACATCAGAAAAAATTAAATTAGTATTAAAAAATTAAAAATTTGCTTCCAGGGTTGGATAATCGACATTTTCTGATTCATAAAGGCAGTCATTTTATTTGTTATTTTTGATTTTTATGATGAATTATACCTACTTTATACATCAGAAAGAAGTAAATTGTAATTAAAAACCAACAAAATCTAAAAGACGATTCTACGGTTGGACAATTAGAACTTTTTGGGGTACATGAAACGGATTTTTTGTTTTGTTTGTAAATTAAATATATATAATATTTTTGAGAGGCGTTCATAGGTATTATATATAAGAAAAGCCAAACATTTAGCTTCCTAGCCGAAAAATTTAAACGTTTTCTTAATTATAAAAGTAACCGATAACATCATTTTGATTTTTTAATTAAACCTACTTTCTGTTTTGGCAAGAAAGAAAGAAAGAAGTATTACATCTGTGAAGGGTATTTTTACTGATTTATTTTTACTTGTTTATATTAAACTTTAAATGCGAATTATAATTATCATTAGGTGAAAAATTTAATTCTAAAGGGTGGTCCAACCAAAACACACGATGTTACTTGTACATGAAAGAAAAAGTTTTCGGGGAATTATCTTAATATTTTTAATTATGATAAGAGGATCTGTGACATTTATGCGTGAAACAATATATCAGAAAAATGCTCGCCTCGGCTTCGTGTGGCGATGGTCCATACTTTCACTGACTTTGAAAAATAATTGAGATTCACGGCATTAATGTGCTAAATTATCTCATCCTTTAGCTCTTGACTGGTTCTTGGCTTATTGAGGTACACTTTTTCTTCTAAATTTCTCCAAAAAAAAAAATCCAACGTTATTAAATCACAAGATTGTGGCTGACAATTATCATCGCCACGACGTGGGATAATATGGCCATTGAATTTCTTGCGCAAAGGGGATATTGATTCGTTGGCAGTGTGGCAAGTAGCACCATCCTTTTGAAACCACATATGGTCCAGGTTCATATCTTCGACTTCTGGCCACAATAGTTTCGTTTTGTGCATGCATGAGCATGCACAGGTGTTTTCACATTTCCTACAAATCCGGTTTTTTGTAATTTTCCCGACTGTGGACACATTTTATCTATTATGCTGACCAAAAAAAAATAAAAAATTGCAAAGTGCACGAAGTGCTTTTTGATTTGAACGTCTATTTTCCTAAAAGGCGTCAACAACTTCAGTGCACTGCTCAATCGCGTACCTATTCATGGTTTAATTTAGCAAGCACTGAAACAAAAAAATTTTGAATTAAGTTGGGAAAGTACAGGGTGGCTCACAAAGACCGAAGTGGTGTGAATTCCTTATAACTTTTTTATTAATTTTTTTTTTCTTTTCTTTTCAGTTTTTGTACAGAAGACTTGGACAATTTATAATGGAGCAATACACAACTGAACAACGTGCCCAAATCGTTGAAATTTACTTTTCAAATCAACTGTCCATTGTGTTGACTCAGCGTGCATACCGTCGTCAATTTAATGTGCGGGTTGCACCCTCTCAGTCAACAATAAACCTTCGGGTTGCAAATTTTCGTCAACAAGAAGCAGTAAGGAACCTTCCTGGTTCCGGCAGACTACGAGTTGTCCACACGTTTGACAATATTCAAGTGGTACAGGAGAGTATTCGGGAGGATCCAGAAACATCAACCAGGAGACGTTCGACACAACTTGGCATCTCAAGAGGGTCGCTGCAGCGCATTTTGCATACCATAAGAATGTTTCCATACAAAATTCAACTTGTCCAAGAATTGAAACCGACAGATTACCAGCAACGACTTGACTATGCAATTTATTTTCAGCAAAAAGCTCAAGAGAATCCTAATTTTATTCATAACTTAGTTATGAGTGACGAAGCCCATTGCCAATTAAATGGGTTCGTTAACAAGCAAAACTGTAGGATATGGGCTACGGAAAACCCGAGAGTACTTCATCAACGACAATTACACCCAGTTAAGTAAGTGTACTGTTTGGTGCGGTGTTTCTTCAGAAAGGATCATTGGCCCATATTTTTTTGAAAATGCACGAGGTGTCGCCATTTCCATCAATGGTGATCGATATCGGGCCATGTTGGAAAATTTTTTAAGGCCAGCCGTGGAAAACCATCCGCAAATATTGTTCCAGCAGGATTTAGCCACAGCGCACACTGCGAGGGCCACAATGGCTCTTTTACGCGACATCTTTGGTGAAAGAATAATTTCGCGTAGAAGCAATTTTAATTGGCTTCCGCGTTCCCCGGATTTAACCGCTCCAGACTGTTTCCTTTGGGGTTATTTAAAAGGGAAGTTAATAAGCCTAGGACTATTGAGGAATTAAAAACTAATATTCGAGACGAAATTAACAACATAAGACCGGAAGTTTTGCGAAAGGTCATGGAAAATGTGTTGGAAAGAGCACATTTGTGCGAACCAGAAAATGGCCACCACTTGCGGGATATTTTTTTAATAACTAATCTAAAAATATTCTCTATAAATTTACTGTATTTAAAAAACAAAAAAATAAAAAAATAAGTCTTAAATAAAAAGTTATAATGAATTCACACCACTTCGGTCTTTCTGAGCCACCCTGTAGTTGACGTTGAGGTGTGACTCACAATTAACATCGTGGTTTTTGTTGGGACATGCCTTTACTTCTTAAAAATAATTTTAAGGGTCCATGGCAGGTGACTTTCAAAATATATGTTAGAAGCAGTTAATCAAAAATTAGAACTATGAACCGTTTATTGCAATATTACATTCAACTAATATATATAGGTCAATAGCGCAGCCTGTGGAATATGAAATATTAAAAAATAATAATAAATGAAGGTTAATTTGTTATATGGACCCAGCTTTATTTATCCAAAATTGCAGTTTCATGAAATTTTTGCGCATTTCAATTCATTTTTATGTACGCAATGAATGCACAGTTTTCTTAAGAAGTTGACTTTTACATCCTAAAAATATATTTGAATTTCCCAACAAAGAATCGTAAATTTCCATTAAAACATTTCAAGGAATGAAAACGTTCGAAAATATCAAAATTATGATTTAAAATCATATATAATCCCCCAAAAATATAATTTATTTTGTTTTCTTACGTTTGAAAAGGCAAAACTTTTTTTCTTCCAAAAATGATTTAAGAGGGATTAGTCGTATGGATTATTGTCTCTCATCTGGTTGAAAGAATTTTTATTAAATAAATTGTAAAATTGTTTCTATCTGTAGATTTGAAAGCAAACAGAACAAAAAAAATCTTTTGAGAAAACATGATTTTGTAAATTCAACCAGAATGAAATACGTAAATATATGAAATTATAACAACATCAAAATAAATCTTGTATATAAGTGATTAATTCAATATTTTAATGAAATTATGGCAAATATTTAAACAAAAGCCATAAATAACTAATTAATTTTAAAGCCCGATACGAATAGTATTATTAATTAATTTAATCACTCTTTTGTTTGGTTATACATTTAGAGTGGTTTTCGGAAATTATTTTAAGTTGCCCCAGCACAGTGAGTTTTAATATAAAATTATGCTTTTTAACCATGTGAAATATTTATAATAATATTTTTTTTTAAATTAAAAAAAAATACTCAAAATCAAAAATGCTTATAAGTTTAAAGGTTAACAAAAAATTTTATTATATTTTACATTGAAAATTCTGCAAAGAATTTTTTATTATATTATTGGAACATGAATATAAATTTTTATATTCCAGAATTATTTCCCCTTATTCTGTAACTAATTGTCAACATCACTTTAAGACAATATCAAAATTAAGACATCTGCGTACTCTTTTTTCTCGCCTCTGAGTTACTTTTAACAGCCTCTTCTTATTCTCTAGGCCTTAGAGAATCTTAACAGGCCGTCAGCAGTATTCGGTTATTGTATAACTGCACCGTTTTTGATATTGTCTGGACGCGACTTCGACTAATAGTTACTGAATAAGGGGAATTAATTTTGTTATTAAGATCAGAATTTTTTTATTCATATTCAAATTTAAATCCGTAATTTGCAAATTATTTTTTAAGAATTTTTATTAAATTCCTATCACATTTTATTAAAAGTGAAATATTTAAAATAAATATTTAAAAATGCTTCACTAGTGATTACGAGGCCGCTACGCCCTTTCATGACCGTTTTTTGTTCTAAAAGAATTTGAATTTAATAAAAAATCTTAAAAAATAATTTGCAGATTTGAACTTGAGTCTGAACAAAAAAAAAAATCATATCTTAATATTTTTATTCTAACCACAAACTAGATATTAACCCTCTGTGCTGTGCTGTTGGCTGAAGTAGTAGAACACGAGACTATGAAGCGGAGGGTCGTAAGTTCGAGCCCGCGCTGAGTCATGAAATATTGTGTTGAATTTTTCTGATCAGCATTAGTGCGTGGTTGTGTTAGTTGTTGCCAGTCTGTTTCAATGATAAAGGCATAGTCACTGATCACTGAACATAATTGGCAGCGACTGACACTATCATGTACTAAAAGCAGAGTAACAGCACCCACCTTCGTCGGCCCTGTAGCAAAAATTAGCCGGCGAAGTAAAAGGTTGAAATAGCTACAAAAAAAATAATAAAACTGTCTATCTTCTCATCTTTCCTAATCTGTCCTCTCAATACTATCCACTCGTTTTCAGTTCCGGCGCAATGCATTGCATATATAGGGGTCATCCCCTGAGTGTTGTTCCTACTCCTAAAAAAAAAAAAAATTATAAGAGTCTAATAACAGCGTAATAAAACAAAATTTCATATGAAATTTGCTCTATTAAGCCTCTCATAATTTTTATGAATAAAGGGGTAAATGTTTTAAAATATTCCTACTCTAATCCACTTACTTTATTCAACTCTAATTTATATTAAAATTTAATTAAACAATTTATATAATTATAAATTTAAATGCTGGCATAAACTAAACACTGATATCCGAAAAAAAGTTTCGCAGATTATCCTAAACCACTGTGCCGCCTCCAATGATTTATAAAACTTGTCAATAAATTGAATGCTTAAATATAATATATTGATCGAATTCATTAACAAACCAAAATCCATACTAAATGTTAATAATAAAACAAAAACTCAATAATATTAATTTAATGCCAAGTTGTAGAGTGACATTGAGAAATTTCATTTATAACATGAACATTAAATCGTAAATATTCGCTGATGAACAAAAAAAAAAGTGACACAACGGGATATTTTTTAGTGTGTTGTTTTTTTCTGTTTTAAAATATAAAATAAATTATTAAAAACTGGCTATAAATTTTAAAATTTAAATCGTTATTTTTGGATGGAGGAGAAAGTAATATTCAACAAAATAATATTGAATTAAATAAACTATAAAATGTTTTATTGACAAGACGCCTGAATTTCAAAAATTAATTAAGCGTTTTATGTAATGCGTATTATATATTTTAAATCAGTGATTAAGTAATTAAACTAAAAACCTAAACAATTGTCTCGAGAGAGAAGTAGATCGAGTCACTTGTGGAGACTTACACCACAAAAGTGTTTGTTTCGTTCGTTACGTTCGTCGATCGCCCAGTGATCGGTTATCCATCCTCTTCGAAGAAAAAAAAAAGTATTTATTCATCAGTTTCTATTTGATCACCTTCTTGCACCCTTGAGGCTACTGCTGGCTGAAGTAGTACAACAGGAGACTATGAAGCGGAGTGTCCTGAGTTTAACCCCTCGCTGAGTCATGAAATATAGTGTTGAATTCTTTTGATCAGCATTAGTGCATGATTGTGTGAGTTGTTGCCAATCTGCTTCTGTGAGGAAGGCATAGCACTGGTCACTGAACATAATTGGTAGCGACTGACAAATTCATGTACTAAAAAGCAGAGAGTAACAGCAGCACCCTCCTTCGTCGGTCCTGTAGCCCGCGAAGTAAAAAGGTTAAAATAGCTACAAGAAAATTTGCTATATCCTCATTTTTCTTCACCTGTCCCCTCAATACTATCCCCTCCTTTTTAGTTCCGGCGCAATGCACTGCATATGTAGGGGTCATACCCATAGTGCTGGTCCGAGATAGAAAAAAATTAAAAAAAGTAGTCCCCTCTGATTTTTCCAATCATCGAAGCAATTATGATAGGTCCTTTTTGGTATTTCCTTGAGCTTTCTTAGCGATTCGATTTTCATCTCCTCAATCATCGGAAAACATCATTCATTCGTAGGTTCCATCAATCTTAGGAACGGTGAAGAGCTACGGAAGGTCAGATCGGATGAATATGGTCGCATGATTACGAATTTATTATTATTTTTGCCAAAAACAAACAACGAAAAGAGAGCAGTTTTTCTACGCGGACTTACCTCTCTCATTCTTCATTACCAAAATTTTCTAAAGAACTGCTTGGCATGAGACAATTGATAAGTCCCCTTTCATACACATCAGGTTTAGTTGATCAGTTTTTGTTCAATTTTCTTTGAACCTACATTTACGTTCACACTCGAAATGTCATGGCAAGTTTTTCTTCATTGCTGAACATTCATTTAATATAATACGGATGATAAAACAAAAGAAAATATAACAAGTAAAAACCTTATATTCGTCCGGGTCGAATCTTAAATACCCTCCAAATATTTAGTAAGTAAATTTAAAATGTTTAACTTGGTGGGACAGAGTTCCTTTAAGACATCTCTGTACCCAATTTTAAATCTCTATTTTGAGAGACTCATTGCGGAAAGGGCCGTGGGAGAGACGTTTCACCTTTGCAAGGTCAGACAACATCTCAGCTTCTTATAAGCTTAAGGAATAAAAATTTTTCAACGTTTACACTATTTATGCATATTATATCTTATGTAAAGTCCCACTAAAGGGGCCGGGTTCAAAAATAAACTATATTATGTTTTCCACAGACGAATGGCACTGCTAGACCGTCTCAGACTTCATCACTGATTATGGGGTCCAATTTTCTTTAGAGGGTATTACAACTATATTTTGGCGGGGTCGCTCTGGCAAGGGCTATGGGGGAGACGTTTCACCTTTGCCATAATACTCTAAAAATAAATGTTTGGGATAATGAAAAAAAAAATTTTTTTTGATAGGGTCATTTAGAGGGCAAAGGGGTAGGAGGGGGTAGGGCAGAGTAATACTAGGTTACGTCTCAGCTTCGTCAATAAAGCTTAAAAATTTTATTTTTAAGGAATGTAGGCTTAAGTAAAACAATTTGTTAAATGTTTACACTATTTTTGCATATAATAACGCCCACTGAAGGGGGTGGGGTCCAATTTTTATTTTTTTATTTTATGACCCCACGTTTAACGCGCTGGGCCTTCTTTAATATAAAAATATATCATTTGCTTAATAAAATTACAAAAAAACTTTAAAAATTAAGTTGTTTTTTAGAGGTTGGTTTAGTTCTTCTTAGGGGAACTTTATTCCCTCTTGCCCGATTAAGTCCATCTCCGAACTTAGCCTTCGCTATCCTTCAAGATATATTTATACCGTATATATATATATATATATATATATATATATATATATATATATATATATATATATTTCGTTTAGACTGAATCCTGATTTCCACAGATGGACGGACGGACATGCTCAGTTCGTCATAGATTTCATCACTGATCAAGAATATATATCCTTTATGGGGTGTCAGATGGATATTTCGCTGCATTACAAACGGAATGACAAAGTGAATATACCCTCCATATTCTTTTTTGGAGGGTATGAAAACTGACTAGTACCGTCAAGTCTGTATCCCTTTTCACGCTCTTCACCGCTCTCTCCTAAGATGATCAAGACTTGACTAGTCAAACCTTATGTGTGGGAAAGGGGTCTAAGCCGCGTTGCTTGGAAACTTCTCGAAGAGCGATTCAATGTTTCTCTTTATTAAGTTTCCTCACTTTCTCAATATTTTCATCTGTTGTTAATGTGCTGCGGCGACCATTTTCTCGATTTTCTTTGAAAAATTTATACCAATTTTAAAAATTTTTCTTAGTGAGAGTACAATCGCCTTATGCCAATTATTTTACATAAAATTTTATAAAAATTCTTTGATGCATTTTTACGATAGCAGGAAATTGCGAACATGTAAAATTCGGAGGAATTAAGATCATTCCATATAACTGCTTGGCTCGGGAATTTTAATAGAGTATTATAGTTCCATCGTTATTTACCCTGATGTCATTGACTCATTCTATTTTACTTTCCTTCCATAACCGCCCTCTTAGAAACAAGTTCTTACAGTCTGTCAAACTATAGATAGAGCCCAATGAGGAGGATATCATTAGTGTGACTGATAATGAATCAACTCATGATCATTGACTATAAGTTCTTTACGGCGCATGTGGCCTCCAACACATGAACACCAACCCTTAATTAAATTTAGTATAGCATTCGAAAGAATGACATTTGAAATCATAACACCATTTCGTGTTAAAATTGTCATAAATTTCTTTAAATCTTGTACGCATTTGGTCATATTTTGGCACTTGTGTCTACGCAAAATTTATTTAATCACGGTCATCTAGTAATTTGTATTTATGCAACACATTTTTCATTGAATTGAAAAATATTATTTGATGAACTGAAACCAATAACCTAAAGTTCCTCATAACACACTTAATACTTAATGTTCTACTTCAGCAATAACTAGAGTTCAATATAAGTTTTCATATCTAGAGATGCAAACATGCCTTCAAATAGGCAATACGTGTTAACAAACAAACACACTCATACAAACCACATGAATACGTTGGAGTTACACACGCACGTGTATGCTTGCAGCGAAAATGAGCACCCAACAATAGGTTTAGAGACCGCAGAGGAGTATTTGACCGTCAAAAGTGGCCCCCAATTATTAATCATATATTTGTAACCTTCAACCAAGAATTGCAGGGTATATTCACTTTGTCATTGTGTGTGTAACGCAGAGAAATACCCCTCATAAAGTATTTATATTCTTCATCGGTGATGAAATCTAAAGCTAAGATCACACTATCGGCGCAATGTTCCGATTTTCGTCGGCTCCCTGCAGTAAAGTCATAAGTACTAAGCCAAAATTGCATTATTTCTCAATTAATTCTGAAATAAGTCTAAATGGCTTTATTACGAATGCAGTGTGAAGCAATTATTTTTTTATGTTTTAATTAGCTGACAAATAAGGGAAATTTAGGTTATTACTTATAACTTTATTTCAGTGAACCGACGAAAATCGGTACATTGCGCCGATAGTGTGATCTTAGCTTAAGACGATGTAGTCATGTCCCTCCGTCTGTCAGTGGAAAACACGACACAGGCCAAACGAAGTGAGTCAGACCCTCGAAATTTGGTATAGATAAACGTTGAAAAATAGCACAGGTCAAGTTCGTATATGGACCGAAGGGGGCTTTCCCTAGGATGAACTGAACCAACCACTAGAAACTAGATCATTTTTGAATTTGTATACCCTCCAAAAAAGAATATGGAGGGTATACCCACTTTGAAATTCCGTTTGTTAACGCATCGAAATTTCCATCTGAGACCTCATAAAATATATATATTCTTCATCAGTGATGAAATCTAGGACGATCTGAGCATGTCCGTCCGAGCGTCTGTGGAAATCACAACTCAGTCCCAACCAAAAGAGCTAGACTCTTGAAATTTGTTATAAATATATCTTGAAGGATAGCAGGGGATAAGTTCGGAGATGGGCTAAATCGGGCAAGAGGGAAAAAATTTCCCTAAGAAGAACTAAACCAACCTCGAAAAAACAATAAAATTTTTAAAGTTTTTTGTAATGCCAAAGAAGGTGCAACGCGTTAACCTTGGAGCCATAAAAAAAATCAATGAGTGTTCGAACTCACGGGCGATGTGTTAACACCTTTTTGTTTATTTATTTTATACTAAACCTACAAAAAACAAAGAGAATGCAAAGCAACAGACAAATGTACATACATACATTGTTATGTTTGTACATAAGCTACATACGTTGCTGTCTTGCAATCTCATTTTTATATATGTACGTATAACCACGTCACTATTCTCTTTGCTATGCATAAGACAAAACCGAAGATCAACATAAAACACTTTTTTAATATTAATCCAAAATAATACTCCGAATTAAAACACTTAAATCTCCGCTCGCCGATATCGGATCGCCTTAATTTTTGGCCTAAACTCTTCGTCGAAACCCGCACTAGCGTTTTAATGCAAAAATTAATAAAATCAGCTATGAATTTCCGAAGAAAATCGCGTGGAAAAATTATATGAAAATCGCCCAATAATCACTTTCAATACCGACTGCCAAGCAACGAACAAACAAACTCTTACACTTACACTTGCGTATGTATTGAAACTGATAGTTTACTGCCCTAGAGGCGCGCGTATAGATGTTAACACATCAATAAAAAATAATAACTTTTGAACCCCGCCCCTTTAGTGGGAGTTATTATCTGCGAAAATAGTGTAAAAATTTAATAAATTGTTTTACTTTAAAAATACCATTTTTAAGCTTTAATAACTAAGCGAGACGTAACATGGTACTACTCTGCCCTACCCCCTCCTCCCCTCCCCTCCCCCTCTGACCACTAAACGACCCTATAAAAATTTTTTTTTTTTAATTTTGTATTTAATTATCCCAAACATTTATTTTTAGAGTTTTATGAAAAAGGTGAAATGTTTCCCCCACAGCCCTTGCCAGAGCGAACCCCCCAAAAGTTTTATAGCTTATAAAGTATTTATATTATTGATCAGTGATGAAATCTAAGACGATCTAGCAATGCCCATACGTCCGTCTGTGGGAAACATGATGATATGGTCTATTTTTGGACCACGCCCTCGTTAGTGGGTGTTAACGTACGATATTATATACAAAAATCGGCTAAATATTGAAAATTTTTTATTTTTTAAGCCTATAAGAAGCTGAGATGCCCTTTGATCATGCATTGCTGAAACGTCTCCCCCACGGGTCTTCCCGGAATGGCTTTGTCTAAATAGAGATTTAAAATTGGGTATAGAGATGTCTTAAAGGTACTCTGTCCCACCAAGTTAAATACTTTAAATTTACTTCCTAAATATTTGGAGGGTATTTAATATTCCACCCGGTCGAATATAACGTTTTGACTTGTTTAAATTGAAATTTTGAACTTTTTGATAGTTTTTCGTTTAATATGACATAAAATAGTATTATAGGATGTTAATTTTCTCAACAGGCAATAAGTTCAAATCTGCGAAACTGCAAATTATTATTTTTTTTTAATAAATGAATGTGTTTACATTCTATTTATTTCTTACTGTACATTTCTTATTGGATTCGTATCGAAAAGGGTGACGTTCAAAAATATCCTATTCATGACACATCATCAATTGGTATATTTCACTTAGAGTCTGCAAGTGATTGGTACTATAAATCTACAATTCTTATTTTTGTCCACAGCAGATACTATTAACAACTGTCAAAATAGCAAGATTGGACTCATGGATTGCTAAATACAGAATGACACATGAACCGGCAGCTTTATATACATTTCATTAAAAAAAATTTCAATACTAATGAACTGTCCATTTTTTACTCATTCGTATGTTATATTCAAGCATATGATGCAATATTTTTCATTAGCACTATTCCTATTCAAGTGTTTTTATGCCTCCTCAAATCATGGCAAAATATTTCGTTGGGTATTCACTGCCTTTGCGTCCGTATAGTGTTCGTGGTACTTCCAATTGTTTATCGTGTTTTAACGTTTGTTAACAAATTGTCTTTAGGCACAATTAAGTTACAAATGTAAAGTCTGCAAGAGGCGAGTATGTTTTGATTATTGATCGTGTTGGTTTTTCATTTTTAAACTTCAGTTTCTTTATTTATTTATTTCTTACGATTCCACCAACAACAGGCCATAACAAGAAATTGATTTTAACGTTGTTTCTTTTCATGTGACACACTATGGTGTAGGGTATCATGTAGTGTTGCTGTCTAAAAAAGTGATGCCATTTCAAATTACATGTTGATTTGTTGGAAATGAATATTTTTCAAAGTTTAACTGATTTATGGTTTATATGTGAATACCATAAAATACATGCAATAAATATTGAAGCATTAGAATGAGCCTCACATTACGGATGAGTCATTATATTCATAATCTACACAGAAAATGTTAAAGGGTATTTAGGGAAGTTGAATAAGCGATGTCCGTCTGAACGACTGTTCCTAAAAAACCTATAACATTCGGTGTTAGTTTGATGTATTAATTAAATTGCTGTGGAAAATAAGTGATATCAGTCCTGGAAACTTTAAACTTACTTTTGGATATAAAAGTAACTAGCTGAAATGCGTTTTTATTTTTTTTTTGTGATTTAAAACTATTATATAGCTTAGGAAAAAATTAATTTTTATTAATAATCAAACAAAATGTAAGAGACGGTTCCAGGATTGGCCAATGAAATCCTTTGTGTACATAAAACAATTTTTTTTCTTATTGTGTATAAATTGAATAAATTTTTTTTTTATCTCGGGCCAGCAGTCAGGTCATGTAGTGCATTGCGCCGGAACTAAAAAGAAGGGGATGGTATTAAAAAGATAGATGAGGAGATAAAGAATTTTTTCTAGAAAGGCCAAAAAAGACTTCCAGAGCGGAAAAATAATTTTTTTATTTAATTTTTTTTTGGAATATCATAGGAAATTAAATAAGCAATTTTGATACTACAGAAATAATAAAGTTGGTATTAAAAACCAAACAAATCCAGGGTTGGACAATTGCATGATTTTTGTGCATTATACTAACGATATATTTTCCTAGTTTTAATTTTAAAGACCAAAAAACAAATAAAAATTCGTTTCCATGGTAATACAGTCGAAACTTTTTGTTTTGGCTACATTAATGTACCAAAAAAAATCCACTGTACAACCCTGGAACCGAATTATATTTGTTACTAATTTTTTTTAGTTAAGCCTATTTTATACTCTAGCAATAATTAAATTGATATTAGAAATTAAGAGAAATCAAAAATTCCATTCCAGGGTTGGACATTAAATGTTTTTGGTACATAAAAGTAACCAAATAAGTTTCTAATTATTTGGTGAATTAAACCTATTTTTACTTCAGGAAGAATTAAATTGGTATTAAAAAGCAAGAAACCGATTTCAGGTTTGGAAAATTTAAATATTTTTTGGTACATAAAAGTAACCAAATAGGTTTTTTATTTAAGTTTTTTAAAAATAGGTCATATTTTATACTTCAGCATGAATTATATTATATTTGGACAATCGCGATTTTTCTTGTACTTAAAGGTATGAATAACGGCTACTAAAACTGTTTTATGGTTCAGGGAGGGTATTAATAATAAACAAGGGAGGGTATTAAAAATAAAAGTGCTATATTCGGCTGTGCCGAATCTTAAATATCCTTCACAGATGCAATTCTTCTTTCTTTCTTTGTTGCCAAAACCGAAAGTAGGTTTAATTCAAAAATCAAAATGATCTTATCGATTACTTTTATATTTAAGAAGACGTTTAAATTTTTCGGCTAGGAAGCTAAATGTTTGGCTTTTCTTATATCTAATACCTATGAACGTCTTTCAAAAATATTATATATGTTTAATTTAAAAACAAAAAGTAAAACTCCGTTTCATGTACCCCAAAAAGTTCTAATTGTCCAACCGTAAAATCATCTTTTAGATATTTTTGGTTTTTAATACAGATTTCATTCACAAAAACCAAGATTAGGAACTTATATGGCTAATTTTATGTGCTAAAAACTTCGATTATCCAGCCCTGGAACCGAATTTTTAGTTTTTAAAATTTTTAGTACCCATTTAATTCTTAGCGAAGTATAAAACATGTTTAATTTACTGAAATAAAACCAAAATTGGGAATTTATGAGGTACTTTCACGTACCAAAAAATTTCGGTTTTCCAACCCTGGAACCGAATTTTTAATACTAATTTAATTTTTTTGTGGGTACTTTTATATACCAAAAATATTTCGATTTTCAAACTCTGGAAGCGAATTTTTATTTTTTTACCATTGCAATTCTTAGTGAGGTCTAACATAGTTTTACTTGAAAAAAAAAATTCAAATTTTTAAACACTCACCATTCATGTACCATAAAATATTTCATTTGTCCAACCCTGTAGTCGAAATTTTGTTTCTATACCCTTCACAAACAAGTGAAAGAGTATATATAGGTTTGTCATTCCGTGTGTAATTTCTTCGATATCAATATGGGACCCCATAAAGTATATATATTCTGGATCCTTATGAATAGCGATGACGATTGAGCGATGTCCGTCCGTCTGTACGTGAAATCGGTTTTCCCAAGCCCCCAGAAGAGCTAGAGACTTCGTTCTTGGACCGAAAAATCAAAAAAAAAGATATTGAAATTCAGAAAGATCCGAAGTACGGTTCCAAAGCTACGAAGCTTACACCTATTTCTCGACGCAAAATTTATACCAAAAATCAATTATATTGTTTAATGTTTGTAAATTAAACCTATTTCGTGCTTTGGGAAGCCTCAATGGTCTATTAAAAACTAAAGATATAAATTTTTTTTTCCTGGGATGGGAAATTAAAAATTTTTTTTCGGCACATTCCGTATTTTGTAGTACATGTAGTAACTAAAATTGTTAAAAATGTTAAGTTTTTCTTAAACAAAACCTCTTTATAGGCCATTTGCATTGGACAAAAAAAAATTTTGAATTCAAATTTTGCTTCCAGGGGTGGGAAATTGCATTTTTTTTTATACGTGAAAATAATCAAACAGGCAACTGATGTTGTTTTTTTTCTGCAAATTAAAACTGTCTTATAATTTAGGAAGAAAAAAATTGGTATCAAAAATTCAAAAATAAAACTTCGAATCCAGGGATGCAAAAGTGCAATTTTTTATAGTAGATGAAAGTGGCCAAAATGGTTAAAAATTTGAAATTTTTCTTAAAAAAATTACTTGATACCTCATGAAGCGTTGCACTGATAAAATAAAACAAAAAACTCAAATTTCGCTTTCAGGGTTGGTAAAAATAGTTCTTTTTGGTACATGCAATATTTTGTAGTACATGTAATAACCAAAATTTTTATAAATTTTGAGTTTTTCTTAAATAAAATCGTTTTATATTTCATGATAAAAAAATTTTAAAAATTAAAATTTCGCTTCCAGGGTTTGGCAATTGAAATTTTTTTATACATAAAAGTAACCAAAATGGTTAAAAATTTGAAATATTTCTTCAATAAAACTACTTTATACCTCATGAAGAGTCGCATTTATAAAAAAGCAAAAAAAAAATTAAGTTTCAATTCCAGGGCTGGGAAATTGAAAGTTTTTTTTGGTACATGCAATATATTGGAGAACATGAAAGTGACAAAAATGGTTGCATATTTTAAGATTTTTGTAAATCAAACTACTTTATAAGTAATGGAAACTAGCATTGGTAAAAAAAGAAGACAAAAATTAAAATTTCGCTCCCAGGGATGGGAAATTAAAATTTTTTTATACATAAAAGTAACCAAAAAGGTAACTGACGTCGGTTTTTTACTAATTAAAACTATTTTTTAATTCAGGAAAAACAAAATTGGTATCAAATATTAAAACAAATCAAAATTTCGATTCCAGGGTTGGATAACTGCAATATTTTGTAGTACATGAAAGTGACCAAAATGGGTACAAATTTTAAGTTTTTCTTAAATGAAATTCATTATTAAGAGTTGCATGAACCTCATCATTAAGAGTTGCATTGGTAAAAATAAAACAAACAAAATTAAAATTTTGTTTCCACGGTTTGGAACTTGAAATATTCTTTATGCATAAAAGTAACAAAAGAGACAATTAACGTTGTCGTTTTTGCTACTTAAAACTATTTTATAATTCAGGAAGAACAAAATTGGTATTAAAATCTTAAAAAAATCAAAATTTCGATTCCAGGGTTGAACAAATGAAATATTTTATGGTACATGAAAGTGACCAAAAAGTTTAAAAATTCACTAAGAATTGCATTGGTAAAAAAATAAAAATTCGCTTTCAGAAATCGAAATATTTCTGGTACATAAAAGTACCCCCAAAAATTCGAAATTTTTTTTTTCAGTGAATTAAACCTATTTTATACTTCAGGAAGAATTAATTTGGTATTAAAAATTCGGTTCCAGGGTTGGAAAATCGAAATTTTTTAGTACATAAAAGTAGCCATATAAGTTCCTTATTTTGGTTGTGTGCGAATAAAATTTTTTTTATACTTTGGGAAGAGTTAAATTGGTACTAAAAACTAATATAATTAAAAATCCAATATCAGGTTTGGAATATCGGCATATCCTGATTCATAAAAATAACCATATAATTTGTTATTTTTGATTCTTATGATGAATTATACCTACTTTATATATCAGGAAGAAGTAAATTGGTATTAAAAACAAAAAAAATCGAAAAGACTATTCTACGGTTGGACAATTAGAACCTTTTGGGGTACATGAAACGGATTTTTTCTTTTTGTTTGTAAATTAAACATATTTAATATTTTTGAAAGACGTTCAGAGGTATTAGAAGTAAGAAGAGCCAAACATTTAGCTTCCTAGCCAAAAAATTTAAAAGTAACCGATAACATCATTTGGATTTTTTAATTAAGGCCACTTTCTGTCTTAGCAAGAAAGAAAGAAGAATTACATCTGTGAAGGGTATTTAAGCTTCGGCACAGCCGAATATAGCACTTTTACTTATTTTTCTTTAAAAAAAAACCGTTTGTATGTGGAACTGGAAATTAATTCCGGTGTCGGAAAATAATATCAAACACCAAAACTTCTACTTCTTCTGCTTGCCTCCATACCCCAAACAATATTCCTCGTTTTGTAGTGCTGGTCCAAGAGTACAACATAAGGAATATGACATGCAAACTGAAAGATTTTTTAGCATCCTTGGAATTGCAATTATTTTTATAATATTACTAAATTAAATAAAACTTTATAGGAAAATCTATAAAAGCAATAAAATATTTTCACGGCATTGAAAATACATTTGCCATGCCACAGAAACATGATGAACCATAAAGCCAGAAACGGCCAAAATAAACATAGACAATTGATAACATGGCTGCTTGGCCAAAATGAAAATACGGGGAAATAAACAAACAAAATCACATACCAATTAATGCTGCAGAGATGCTTGATATACTAAATTACTAAATAGCTGGATGAATGAATGGCTTGTTAACTGGCCAGACGGCCGACTGGATGACTAGATGCAATAAAAACGAATTGGGTATGGGCTTTAAATTTTATCACTTGTTTTTTGGTTTCGGTTTGAAAAGGCAAAAAAAAAATGAAAAATAAAAATTAAATAAATTTATTAACACATTATTTACGAGCAATAAAATAAGTTAACAAAGAGATGGTAAGAGGAAAAAACTAAAGAGAAATTTAATTTTTAAAACACAATAAAATATTTAACACAACAAAATATAATGTAATAAAAAAATATATTAAAATTTAACTGAAGCAAATATATAAAGGGATGGACTAATATGATAAAAAAAAACAAAAGACCAAATCAGTTTCTTACTTAAATTAAAAATATTTTGTCTGACCAGTTGCTTTTGAACTCAACCGCCTGAGGACCATTCAATAGGTTTCTTCAAAGCGCACCGAATATTTGAAGCACCCATTTGTCTAGCGATTTTTAGTCATGTCGATTTTTATTTATTTTTTTTATAAAAAAAACTTATTTGGCGCTGCTATCAATCAAGCTTTTTTCTCTCTCTTAATAACATTTAAGTTTGAGGAATTTTCCATTAAAACCATATTTTTATGAATTTCAGTAACTACCAGCTTTCGATCATTTTTCTATTTCAGCCGCCTTAAGACACATTTGATTGATATACACGTACGATTATTTATTTATTATATATATTTTTTCTAATTTTTATTTTAGTAACATGGTGCTGCTGCATTTAGCAATCACTCTGCTGGTATGAAATAAAATTATGAATTATCGTTTTGTTTCAAAGTGTACAGGCAAAAGCATTTGCCCGTTTGTATTTGATTTACTAATCGGTCGCATACATTCATTCGTTCACTCATTCATTTGCCATGATCGACATTTGCCGTTGACGGATTAATTTTCAATTTGGCCTAAACCACTAAATGATGGATGGTATCGTACACTATTTCCATGCAAATGTTCACATATGCTTCTATGACTGTACGAGTGACTGACTCTATTAGTGGTATTCACTTAATTGTGCAAAAATACTTCAACAGACATTTTTTGATTAACAAATAGTCCTCAGTCTAAACAAGTGCTATACTGGTCTGTAGCACTTTTTTCTAATTTTTTCATGCAAAATTAGCATAAAAAGTGATGGAGTGAAAGTCCTTAAATGGCAACAGAACTTTATGAATCATCCTTGCGAACTGTTCTCCATCAGAGGCCGCTCTGACTAATTCGTCAATGTATCAGATTCCAGTCTCCGACTAAATATTTCCTGGGAGTATAAGAGACAAAAAATTTGTTTTTGTCTCGAACCAGCACTAAGGGCATGACTACTGCATATGCAGTCCATTGCACAGGAACTAGAAAGGAGGAGATAGTATTGAAGGGACAGATGAAGAAAGACGAGAAGATAGAGAATTTTTTTTTAGCTATTTCAATATTTTTACTTCGCCTACTAATTCTTTTGCTACAGAACCGACGAAGGAGGGGGCTGCTGTTACTCTGATTTTTAGTACATGATCGTGTCAGTCGCTGCCAATTATGTTCAGTATTCAGTGCTATGCCTTCACCACTGAAACAGGTTGGCAACAACTAACACAATCATGCCCTAATGCTGATCGGAAGAATTCAACACAATATTTCAAGATACAAAGCGGGATGGAACTCAGGACCCTCCGCTTCATAGTCTCCCTTTCTACTACTTCAGCCAGCAGCACCTTCAGTTCATTTATTTCGCTCGTATGATATGAACGGATTTTGTTGAATTCAGAATTACATCTTCTTAATATTTCGTTGTGGGAAACAAGTTCGGTCCACGAAACACGATATAGTCTACGATATCTTCACTTTTAAAAAATCTAAAATTTACTCCTAGGTAATTGCTGAACATGTTTTTTTTCGACAATTGGGTTCAGCTTGAGTTCATGTAATTAAAGCAGGTCGTTGTCTGAGCTGGATCATCTTCACCGCAAGGTGACCGTAAGTTTAGCCAACATACGATTTGGGAAATAGTTGCATGGTTTAATAGCCATACGAAATCAGATTCTCCTCACTTAGCCCACTATATGCGGTGACAAACACAAATACACAGAAGTAGCGATAATGAAATTGTAGCGGCCTTCAAGAACAGCTGTTCTGTTCTGCTGAGTAAGTTGCATAATTAAAACTGACGTTGACTTTCTTTTGTGTCTTGGAATATTTATCCGCTCTTTCTGCATATAACACAAATTTTCAATCAATTTTGATAGAATTTAATAGCACTAAAAAATTCGATACAAAAATAAATATTTTCGTATTCACATTTATTTCATATACTTTTATTGTATTAGGTTAGTTTAGGTTAAAAAGGGCTGCCCGCAATTAGCGAGAACTACACCCTACACAATCCTTTCAAAAGACAGTACTGGTTCCTGAGAGCCATCTAGAACTTCAAGCAAAACCCGCCAGGGCAGCCAGCGGTACTTCCCTAAAACAGTCCAGATCTCGCAGGAAACGATAGCCTAGATGTCTAAGCCTACGCTCCTGCAAGGCCGGGCAGTCACAGAGGAAATGCTGTAGTGAGTCCTAACGCTATGACTTGTGCCCAATTGCACAGTGACCCATCAAGACCCCTACCAGGATGCCAACGATTTCTTCCTAAAAGCTAGAAGCTATCTAGTCCTAACTCTGCTAAGTGAGGGCCATAGAGTTTTGGGGACCCTACAGGTAGTAATTGTTAACCAACTGATTGTCAACTTCCTCTCTGCCCACTCCTCAATTATGTTCAGCAGCTCCCTACGTGAGACTGATTCATGCAAGGCCGAACCTGCTCTTGCGCATTCGTCCGCTATTTCATTTCCCTGAATGCCTTCATGCCCTGCAACCCAAACTAGCTTTAACTCAAGCCAGAGATTGAATTCATGCCAGTACACATTTCGACTTTATCATCCCCGAGACCAGAGCTCTAATTGCTGCGAGACTATCTACACAAATGTCAATAGTTCTCGCCTCTAAACTGAGCCCATTAATTCTTAATGCTGCCTCGGTAATGGCATAAACCTCTGCCTAGAAAACTGTTGAGGTATCGGGGTAGCCTGAGTGATACCGAAAGGCCGAGATCGTCGGAAAATACCCCCGAACCAGTGCCGATGTACATTTCTAGTTGCAGAATTTTCCATCCAGTCTTTCCTCTCAGGAAATCCGACTGCGAAGGGTCTGTCAAAACTCATGACGGGAGTCATATAATCTCGGAGTCTCGGGCTTGTTCATGTAAATACGGGACTTCAAAAAACCCCACAAAAAAAGTCTGGAACGGTTAAATCGGGATATCTTGCGGCCCATTGTAAATCGGCAAAACGAGAGATGAGGCCGCCTTTAGAATATCGGTTGTCGCAGGCGCAGTGTGTGCCGTTGCTCCTTCCTGTTGGAACCTCATATCCTCCACTTCTAATTCGTTCAATTGCAGCCGGGTACCATGGCCCTTTAGTGCGCACCGTCTACTATTGTCGTTTGACCAGTGGCGTCCTCGTTTTAAAAAAAATCGCCCCGATGACTCCTCCAAAGTGAACAGCGCACCATGCAGTCATTTTGAGCGGGTGTAATGGATCCTCGTGTATCACTCGTGGATTTTCTTTGCCCCAGAAGCGATAGTTTTGCTTGTTCATGTACCCGCTGAGGTGGAAATGAGCCTCATCGCTCATTATGATTTTGGGCGAAAAATCGTCCTCGAGATTGAGGGTAGGTTACACGCGTTTGGTGGCCGACAGGCAGCAGCTGATGCTCGGACTGGACTTTGTACGGCAACATTAGCAGGTCTTTGACCAAAATTCGCCTCAGGGACGACCGCCTGATGGCTACTTGTGTGGTCGATGTTTCTGATGACAGCTCGTCATCCTTGGCAACAGCGGCAATATTCTCGGCAGAACGGGCGTTATGGAGCCGGCCATTCTTGGCAGCTTCTCGTGTGGTCCCATACTCTTCAAGGTTGGTGGACAAACGACACAGTGCGCAGTCTGAGCTGGACTAGCGGGTAATCAGCGACGGAGACCGCGCTGTGCCAACACCACAGACGAATTGTTACACAAAAAAATAGACACGATTATTCCGCGTTCTTGGGAAGTGTATCGCTCCATGGCTTGTTCACTTGTATTCTACATCTGCCTAGTCCACAAATGTCAAAACAGATTTGACATTGGTCGCCATTTGCAAAAATAAGTGCTTCTTTATATCCATCAACGAATAATATTTGGCAATGACATTTCGTATTTGGACTTTTGAAGTTAATAATAAAGAAATCATTGCTCCTTCGTGTAAAGTCCCCTATTAACTAACCGGAATGCATTTAGAATCTCAAAGTAAAAATTTAGAATAAAAATTGGAAGTACAAAAAAGTGGCACCAAAATTGAAATTGTATGACAATTTTGGACACCCCTTATAATATATTAACTTTAACTTTAACTTCAAAAACAGCAATATACAGTAGTGCCTGCAGTAATTTGGTTACTAGTTGTTTTATTTGTTCTAATTCTAGTCATTTTGAGATGACACGATATACGGAGTAGGCAAGTACATAAAAGTGAAAACATGTACTTCTCTAAAAAAAGAATTTCTTCATACATGTTATTTTAAGCCACCAAATTGTCATCTAATTAGGATGCTTCTAATTCTAATATCTGCAATAATTATTCAGCTCATATCTTCCATAATGTCCGCATATATAAAGACGAGTGCTTAAGTGTGTATGGAAGAGTATACGGATGTAAGTAGGAGTGTGTTGTTAACTTCCCTTCCGACAATTGGAAGTTTCTTTCATCGTGCATCGTCATAGGCTTCACGTCTTACTCACTTCCAGACGATAATTGGAAGATCGTTTGAATTTCACAATAACAAATTAGTCTTTTAATCATCCAGACGACGTTTGGAAGATAGTTTGTTGTTTACAACACCAGCTGAAAATGAAATGTGCCGTTAAGGATATAATAAACAAAAACAACACTATGCACTTCTGGAAAAGTAGCAGTGACCGCAAAATAAAATTAACTAAATGAAAATAATCCATAAAAGAAGTTTTCGACATCGTCTAATCTTTTTTTTTTTGTCTTTTTCTGTGGTCGGTCAGTGGTAAAGTGTGATTTTGTTTTGTTATTGTTATAGTTTTTACATAATTGTTAATTATTTGTTTTTCATTAATTTATAAATTAATAAATTACACTTAATGAATACAAAAACTTTTATTATGTTGAGGATAAAAAATCGACTTCCGGAAGTTGCTTCTTGAAGTACCGCAGAAGTGACTTCTTGAAGTAACGCAGAAGTGACTTCTTAAAGTAACGCAGAAGAGACTTCTTGAAGTTACTTCCGGGGGGTACAACTTCTCAATACGGAAGACGCTTCTACGATGAGAAAATGGTATCGCAGAAGTTGAGTTTCAACTTCTTAGCGTCACTTCTGAGTCACTTCCGCGATAGAAAATGTTGGCAGGGTTAATGTGCATATATGAAACATATTTACATATTGAAACATACACATAAAATTCTGTCATTGTATAGATCGATTAACATATAAAATTGTTACTGTACTTTCGAATAATTTCGGAAATTTATGAACACATTTATCGTTGTGTGTGAGTGTTTTTTTAAAAACTATTTAAAAACTTTACGTATTATGCCTATCGAAAGAAATAAATTTTTACAAAAAACTGATATGATTTTTCAAATTGATTGAAATTCCAAACAAATTGATTATATTTTCAATAAAGAAACAAAAACAAAATTTTGTTTACAAAGAAAACAATGCCGACATATATTTCTGTGAATAATTAATTGTTATTTATTTTTGCGTTCGTAATTTGTTAATTTAACGAAAAGAAAAATAACAGACACTCAGTCACACACTCGTTGTGCCGTTTAAAAGGTTGACACTAAGGGATTAACAACTGCTTAAGTTGTTGATAAATTTTCATGTCTTTTCATTTTCAGTTTTTTTTTTTATATTAAAAAATTATATAAAATATAAAATATTTAACAAAAAGACATCAACATGAATTTAAAACAATAAACACATCCATTTTATTACTATCAAAAAATATAGAGCGCCCGTCTGTTTAAAACTGGTTAAGCGAATAGAGAAAGATTCATATTTTAGGTGGAAAAACAGTTAAAGAAAATATTTTTAATAAATATTAGAAGTTGAAAATATGTAAATGTCTGCCATAACGAAGAGAGGTGGGTTTTGTTGTTCAACATGACTGGCGTTTGCTTTTCGATTTTTATTAAACCCTTCACCAAAAATGGTGAAAGGTTACTCTATGTAGGTGTGTCATTCCGTGTAAAATTTCTTTTATTTAAATATGCAGCCACATAAAGTGTCTGGCGCACTATGAACACGCAAGTCGAATTTTCCGAAACTGCCAGAAAATATATAGGCCTTAGAAAAAGGCCTATATAACTTGAAACTGAAATTAAACAAAAACTAAAATACGTTTGCAGAGCTGGAAAGTTTGTGGGCACAAAATTAACTAGCAAAAACTAATTACTTTTTGTTTTTTTTGTTGTTAATTAATAATATTTTATACTTAAGTAAGAATAAAATTTGCTTTTAAAGTTAAAAAACAAATTAAAATTTGATTCCAGGGTTCCACAATCGCAATTTTTATGTAGACTTACACACACACACACATGTATATGGCGTTAAAAACTCAACCCGGCTTCAATAAGTCTCTGATAGTTTTAATGAAACACAGATTTTTATATAGGAAATTATTTTATTTTTCCATATGGTCTCTTTTGAGTTCAACGTTTCTTCAATTTTTTTATACCTTAAAAAAAAACAAGTAAAAGTGCTATATTCGGCTGTGCCGAATCTTAAATACCCTTCACAGATGTAATTCTTCTTTCTTTCTTTCTTGCCAAAACAGAAAGTAGGTTTAATTAAAAAATCAAAATGGTGTTATCGGTTACTTTTATATTTAAGAAAAAGTTTAAATTTTTCGGCTAGGAACCTAATGTTTGGCTTTTCTTATATCTAATACCTATGAACGTCTTTCGAAAATATTATATATGTTTAATTTAAAAACAAAAAATAAAAATCCGTTCCATGTACCTAAAAAAGTTCTAATTGTCCAACCGTAGAATCGTCTTTTATATTTTGTTGGTTTTTAATACCAGTTTACTTTTTTCTGATGTATAAAATAGGTATAATTCATCATAAAAATCAAAAAATAACAAATAAAATGGCTGCTTTTATGAATCGGAAAATGTCGATTTTCCAACTCTGGAACCGAATTTTTAATTTTTTAATACTAATTTAATTTTTTCTGATATATAAAATAGCTTTAATTCACTAAAAAACAAAATTTGGAATTTATGTATGTACTATTATGTACGAAAAATATTTCGATTTCCCATCTCTGGAATTTTTATTTTTTTACCAATGCAATTCTTAGTGAGGTGTAACATAGTTTTACTTGACAAAAAAATTAAAATTTTTAAACTCTTTGGTCACTTTCATGTACCATAAAATATATCATTTGTCCAACCCTGAAGTCGAAATTTTGATTTTTTAAGATTTTAATATCAATTTTGTTCTTCCTGAATTATAAAACAGCTTTAATTAGCAAAAAAAAACAACTTCAATTGCCTTTTTGGTTATTTTTATGCAGAATATATATATATATATATATATATATATATATATATATATATATCAATTTCCCAACCCTGGAAACGAAATTTAAATTTTTTTTACCAATGCAACTTTTAATGAGTCATGAAATAGTTTTATTTAAGTAAACTTAATATTTGTTACCATTTTGGTCACTTTCATGTACTACAATATATTGCATTTATCCAACTCTGGAATCTAAATTTTGAATTTTTTTAATTTTTCCTGAACAAAAAAATTGTTTAATTAGTAAAAAACCGACGATAGTTGCCTTTTTGGTTACTTTTATGTACACAAAAATTTCAATTTCCCATCCCTGGAAGCCAAATTTTTTTTTGTTCTTTGTTTTCATCAGTGCAACGCTTCATGAGGTATAAAGTAGTTTTATTTAAGAAATATTTAAAATTTTTAACCGTTTTGGTCACTTTCATGTACTATAAAATATTACACAAAAAAATTAAAATGTTTAAACTTTTTGATCACTTTCATGTACCATAAAATATTTCATTGTCAAACCCTGGATTCGAAATTTTGATTTTTTTTAATATTTGATACCAATTTTCTTTTTCCTAAATTATAAGACAGTTTAAGTTAGCAAAAAAAAACAACATCAGTTGCCTGTTTGATTACTTTCACGTATAAAAAAAATTCAATTTCCCACACCTGGAAGCAAAATTTGAATTACAAATTTTTTTTGCCAATGCAAATCTTCATTACGTATAAAGAGGTTTTGTTAAAGAAAAACTTAAACTTTTTGAAAATTTTACTACATGTACCACAAAATACGGAATGGGCCGAAAAAAATTTTAATTTCCCATATCTGGAAAAAAATTTTTTAGGTTTTAATAGACCATTGAGGCTCCCCAAAGCTCGAAATACGTTCAATTTACAAACATTAAAAAAAATAATTGATTTTTAGTATAAATTTTGCGTCGAGAAATAGGTGTAAGGTTCCCAGCTCTGGAACCGTACTGTGGATCTTTCTGAATTTCAACACCACTCTATTTAAGTTCAATCCAACAGGCCAAGAACGAAGTCTCTAGCTCTTCTGGGGGCTTGGGAAAACCGATTTCACGTACAGACGGACGTCACTCAATCGCCATCGCTATTCATAAGGATCCAGAATATATATACTTTATGGGGTCCCATGTGAATATCGAAGAAATTACACATGGAATGACAAACCTCTATACACCCTTTCACTTTTTTGTGAAGGGTATAAATAAAAGCCGAGAGAGATCGCCAAAGAAATAAAACTTACTAAATAATTTTTTTTCTTGAAATTTTCATGTTCTTGACCAGTTTGAAAATATTTTTAAACGCTTATTTATTGAAGATGTTTCACTGTGTTGGCAGCACTAATTTATTTGTAGTCGCCTATGAAAATAGAAATTAGTTTATTTGTACTACAACTACAAAAGTAGCACGGACAAAAACCTTCCGTGTAGCATAATCATTACCACATAAACACATGTATTCTATTTATGACCGGTTGTAGTCGGTAGTCTGCTGTCGTGAATGTGTTTAATACATTATTTTATATTCAGAAAGAATTATATAATCAAAAAGTTGTTTGCACGCTTAAAATAAATATGTGTTTATACTCTAGGCATATGTCGGTGTAGGGTAAGATAAGATTTGGCACATCGGCATATATAAAATTTGACTTGTTTTTTATTTATATATGCCTTCGCAGCCGAACCCCACGGACTGTATGCCAACCAGAAAAATGCTTCGTTTGGTGCAATTGATAAATGGCGATTACATCATTAATGCATAATGATTGTTGGTAAAATATATGGATGACCTTGATAGTATCCCAAATGTGGTTTCACACGTGCCATAAGGCAGCCGAATTTGGCGACAACTAAATAAAATAGTGTAGCCTTAACTACTGAATCAAAGATCAGATTGATCTCCTTGAAGTTTATATCCCAATTGCTAGCAACTAATATATTTCATTAATGGCCATAAGGACTTGTCAGCTCTGGCCTGGATATTTAGAATTAAGGATATTTTAGCTATTTCGACGTAACCCCGTTAAACTGACTATCTCACACACGCACCTCTTAAAACAATCTAGCATCATTTAAGTAATTTAGACTCCAATACTTGTCTCATCGTATAAATCGATAGCATAAACAGTTACCCCGGTATTCATAACATTTAAAATGAGTTTGAAATGTATTTGAATTAAATTTTTTCATACAAAATTTTCTTAAAACAGATTTCAATTACGTTTTATTTTTGTATGAATATGGGGGTTAAAACATATCGCTCCTTTAATGCAATATAGTGATATCTCAAAAAACTAAAATTTTTAGTTTTGCAAACAAAAGTGCTTTTTCGCAAGAGCTTTATTTGTGAAAAAAAATCAATATTATATCAAAAACTAAAACGAAGCTATAGCAAAATATATTTTGAGCAATCGTTAAAAAAACTTTAATGGCATTTTTCCAAGTTTGATGCCTTTTGAGATATGACTGTGTTGCATTAAAAGTGCGATATTTAAATGTTACCCACGCATACAAATTATTGTGCGATTTTATTGCGATATTCTAGGACTTCTCTGGCATTTCTAATATTACAATTGTATTCAGCTTAAAAAAAACATTAACCATAAACTCAATGGATGCACATTTGAAAAGTGTCATAAACTCTGTTCAAAATGACAACATACACTGACTAAATCCAGCTACAACGATTAATAAGCTCTCGGGAATAAATGCCAATTTGTTAATTTTTTTTTTGTACTACAAAAAGTTATGACAACAACAAAACCAGCAAAACCTATAAAAATCATTTAATAACACAAACGGGAAAACAAGCAACCAACAACATCAGCACCAGCACCAGCAGCAGCAGCATCGTAATCATCAAAAACAGCAACAACTCGAAATGCACAAAAAATTCAATTGCATTCATTATTTTTAAAAACTAAAATCCCTGCGCATAATTTACGCGGCCAAGTTTTAAATATTTTTTCGTTCCTCGTTCGCTTTTATTTTATCTTTAATATTTTCGTACTCATAATTTGGATTGTTTTTCTATGCTGATCCGTAGAGCTTAAATGGTTGACGCCTATAATTTTGTTTGGCAGTTTGTGGTTAATAAAGTTATAGCTTTTGGTAACTGCCGAGTACTGGAAATGGGACAAACAGCAGTAGAGGGTGGCTTAATTTTAATATATAATAGACAATTTTGTTGTAGTTGTTCACTAGCGCACATATATTTGATGTTGTTGATTATGATGATGATGACGATGCTGCTGCTGTTGATTGTTGTATGTACAATATTTTTGTTTTTGTTTTTGTTTTTTTAGACTTTGCAGCATATAAAATATTTTGTTTTATAATTTGTTTGGTTGATGTTCGTTGGTTGCTATTATAGTTGGTCACAGGCATATACTGACGACAAAACCAGCCAATACATCTACACTGGAAAAAAAATGTTGGCAACCTGTCGCCAAAAATTTATTCAGCTCATATCAGCCGCAGCAGCTGTTTTTGTTTATACCCATAAAATTTATTTTGAGAATCTTGGGCGGCCAAGGACAAATTTTATAATTTTAAATAAAATTGGAAATATTGGGTAAATTTTACAAATATTTTCAGACCTTTTTTTCTTTTACAGCAACTAATTTGAAATTTTGTCATTTTCTTACCAGCTAATCGAACTTTGATATATGAGAGGTTGTCCTCACTAGTCATATTTTTTGGTGCTATCATTTTATGCCATATGACTATAAGACAATAGTTTAAATACCCCAATTTGTGTCCTTTCTTTTTGCTTTTACAGACAGACTATTGTTATTTTGTTGATGAGAGGCTTGCGGGTTAAACCAAAAATAAAAATTAGAGCAAATTTTCTCTTTACTTTTTTCATTATTTCACTCCTATAATACTCGTATATACGAGGGTGGCTCAACAAGTCCATGACTTTTTTAATGAAACACAGTGTGTTAAATAAAAGACTTTTTTGAGTTCTATACACTTAGTCCAACGTTTCTACAATTCTTTTATCCCTTCGGAAATATATGATTTGTCGAGGTCGTCAAAATAGGCACTTGTGCGGGAGATGATATCGTCGTTAGAGTTAGATCTCTTTCCGCCTAGCCGTTACTTCAAGTTTGGGAACAAGAAACAGTCACTAGGAATATATCTGGAAAAAAGGGCGGGCAACTGGGGAACCCTAGCCCAATTCATAGATTTTTTGTTGATTTGTGAGCAAATGCCGCACCCTTCTAGAGGAAATCTTTCTCATACCAAAATGATAATTCAAAATTGAAACCATGGAGACATGGGAGATGCCTATGACGCCTATAAAGCCATAACGTAATATTTTCTATTGTTTCGGATGTAGAGACTTCCACTGGGCGTCCAGAAAATTGGGGATCTTCCGTGCTTGTACGGCCACATTGAAATTCAATGAACCACTTTTTTACCACGAAAATGAATGGTGCCGAGTCCCCTCAATATTTATCAAACTTAGCCTTGATTTGAGTGATGGTTTTTTTTTGCAAAAAATAACTGAATCGACGGCTGCCAGACAAAATCTAAATGACGCAGCTTGTTCATATTTTGACAGGAGTCAACACGACAGTTGCCTGTTGACAAGAGCTGTGTTGCCATTTCAATTAAGGAGCGGCAAATTCAAGAATTCACGGACTTATTGAACCGCTCTCGTAAAAATTCATCATGTGAAAATCATAATGTATATCGACGGTACCATTCCAAAACATGCCAAGTCGGGATAGCATGTTTTTGTGCACTCATTGTTTCTAACTTAGATTCTTTTAAATTTTGAATAGTAATCGGACTATCCAATCAAAAGTTGTGAGCAAAAGTTTCAAAAAACCTCCCTTTTTAGATGCCTCAAGTACATTTAGCATGATTTGGTTTGGAACAATTTTTATACCCTCCAAAAAAGGATTGGAGGGAATATTCACGAAATAAAGTATATATATTCTTGATCAGTGATGAAATCTAAGACGATCTAGCCACGTCTGTCCATTCGTCCGTCCGTCTGTGGAAATCGAGATTTAGCCCCTTGAAATTTGGTATAATAAACAAGTAAAAGTGCTATATTCGGCTGTGCCGAATCTTAAATACCCTTCACAGATGTAATTTTTCTTTCCTTCTTTCTTGCCAAAACAGAAAGTAGGTCTAATAAAAAATTCAAAATGATGTTATCGGTTACTTTTATATTTTAGAAAACGTTTAAATTTTTCTGCTAAGAAGCTAAATGTTTGGCTTTTCTTAAATCTAATACCTATGAACGTCTTTCAAAAATATTATATATAAATATATATATATATATATATATATATATATATATATATATATATATATATATATATATATATATATATAATTTACAAACAAAAAGAAAAAATCCGTTTCATGTACCCCAAAAAGTTCTATTTGTCCAACCGTAGAATCGTCTTTGGTCAGTTTACTTCTTCCTGATATATAAAGTAGGTATAATTCATCATAAAAATCAAAAATAACAAATAAAATGGCTGCTTTTATGAATCAGAAAATGTCGATTTTCCAACCCTGGAACCGAATTTTTAGTTTTTAAAATATTTATTACCAGTTTAATTCTTAGCGAAGCATAAAATATGTTTAATTCACTAAAAAAAACCAAAATTGGGAACTTATATGGTTACTTTTATGTACCAAAAAATTTCGATTTTCCAACCCTGGAACCGAATTTTTAATTTTTTGATAAAAATTAAATTTTTTCTGAAATATAAAATAGGGTTAATTCACTTAAAACACAAAATTTGGAATTTATGTTAATTTTAATACTTTTATGTGCCAAAAATATTTCAATTTTCCAACTCTGGAAGCGTATTTTTATTTTTTACCAATGCAATTCTTAGTGAGAAGGAACATAGTTTTACTTGACAAAAAATTAAAACTTTTAAACTTTTTGGTCACTTTCATGTACAATAAAATATTTCATTTGTCCACCACTGGAGTCGAAATTTTGATTTTTTAAGATTTTAATATCAATTTTGTTCTTCCTGAATTATGAAACAAATTTAATTAGCAAAAAAAAAACAACGTCAATTGCCTTCTTGGTAACTTTTATGCAGAATAAATATTTCAAATTCCCAACCCTGGAAACGAAATTTAAATTTTTTACCACTGCAACTCTTAATGAGGCATGAAATAGTTTTATTTAAGAAAAACTTAATATTTGTAACCATTTAGGTCATTTTTATGTACAACAAAATATTGCAGTTATCCAACTCTGGAATCTAAATTTTGATTTTTTTTAGTTTTTGATACAAATTTTCTTTTTCCTGAACTAAAAAATAGTTTCAAGTAGTAAAATAAACAACGTCAATTGCCTTTTTGGTTACTTTTATGTAAAAAAAAATCTATTTCCCAACCCTGGAAGTGAAATTTAAATTTTTTAAAATTTTCTTTATGAATGCAAATCTTCATGAGGTATAAAGTAGTTTTGTTTAAGAAAAACTCGAATTTTGAAAACATTTTCTTTTCTTTTTGCCAATGCAAATCTCTATCACGTATAAAGTGGTTTTGTTAAAGAAAAACTTAAAATGTTTAACAATTTTAGTTACTACATGTACTACAAAATACGGAATAGGGCGAAAAAAATTTTTTTAATTTCCCATCCCTGGAAATTTTTTTTTATTTTTTAAGTTTTTAATAGACCATTGAGGCTCCCTAAACCACGAAATAGGTTTAATTTACAAACATTAAAAAAAATAATTGATTTTTGGTATAAATTTTGCGTCGAGAAATAGGTGTAAGCTTCCCAGCTCTGGAACCATACTTTGGATCAATAGCCGCCTGTTTAAGTTCATTTCCAATCCAACGGTCCAAGAACGAAGTCTCTAGCTCTTCTGCGGGCTTGGGAAAACCGATTTCACGTACAGACGGACGGACAGACGGACATCGCTCAATCGTCGTCGCTATTCATAAGGATCCAGAATATATATACTTTATGGGGTCCCATGCGCATATCGAAGAAGTTACACACGGAATGACAAACCTATATATACCCTTTCACTTTTTTGTGAAGGGTATAAAAAGAGCGACGCATAACGTATGACGGATTCTATGTGTCTCAGCCTGTAGAATGTAGTAAAAAAAATGTGACTAAATTTTTTTCTAATCTAAAACATGCTATTTGTACTTAGCTTCGCAACATAAGTGAGAAAGTGTCATTAAAAAGATGCTAAGTCGACTTAAATCATTATGATAACGTTTCTTTAACCTTGCAGATGAAATATATATTCCTTCAGTTTATCCTTCAGTTTAGGTTTAAGTGAAATTGTTACAAAAGAACACTTTTTAAACTTTTAAATATGATCTTCAACGTGTTTAAAAATTTTCAAGGAACTAAAAAATTCTATTAGAGTTTTGATATGAAGGAAAAAAGGTTCAAGGTTCTATCTCCTACTGTTCTCGCGACAAATTTAGAGTAGCTCAATAATTGTAGTTCCACAGTTAATGGAATATTAATTATGTATGTTTGTCTACTCCTGGTATTTTTCTAGAAAACTTATTTTATTCTCGGTTGCATGCAGCCTGCTGATATGCAAAAGGGAAGAACTTTAAGGCGAACCCCCTGGGATGTAAGGTTATTGAGTCATATTCGAAATCTTCTTTACGGCAGTTCTGATAAACTACTACAAAACATGTTACAAGCAAATTATAGGTGATGACCCTCCAAAGTGAAAAACCGGCAGAGGAGATGCATAATGCTGTCTTCTTCCTCCCCACTATAGCAGCTTAGGTAGCCTTTATTGTATGGGAGATTCATGGGTTTGGCATAAACTCCAAAAGTGCAGTGGATTCGTTTTCTTTGGTTTCGCAAGAAGGTGTAGATTAATTTTTCAATAAAATAATAGTGCAATTATTTTCAGTGTACTTATGATCTAAATAAAAAAGGGAACAAAAGTACCAACTGGTGTTAGACGTATTGCAGCAATAACAAGTAAGATGTTATATTCGTCCGGGTCGAATCTGAAATACCTCCCAAATATTTATTTCGCTGCGTTACACCCGGAATGACAAACTGAATATTCCCTCCAATTCTTTTTTTGGATGGCATAAAAAGCGTAGTCGAGCACAGTGGAATTTTCAAAACTTTTTTCTTTAAAATTTTCCAATAAATTTTTCTTATATTAAAATATGTGGAAACAATTTATTTATTTTTTGTTAGTAGGACCAGAACTCAGGGGACGATCCCTAATTTATGCTGTGCATTCAGGCCGAGTCACATAAAATCCGTCATGCGTTATACGTCGCTTTTTTCAACTGACAATTGAGTTGAAATACAAGCTTTCTTATGAGAGTTGTCACATTCAGTACCTCTGCGTCAACGCAAAGTACGAAACTTTTGAAGTACGTGGAATACTTTGACAGACATCAGTAAAGGCCGAGACACACAGAATCCGTCATATGTTACACGTCGCCTTTTTCAACTGACATGAACGTACTGACGGAAGAGGCTGGCACAATGAGTACTTTGTTGACGGATATTAAATCAATTGTATGTTCCCCATTTTATTTATTTATGTTAAATTTATATATTTTATAAAATTTTTTTTGTATATTATTTATCTTTTCCTGAATACTTAATACAAAAAATTGATTAAAACAATTTGAAAAGCTCATCGATTTATGTCAAAGTATTCAACGTACGTCAAAAGTTAAAAGTTGGCCAACTTTCGTACTTTGCTTTGACGCAGAAGTACTGAATGTGAACACTCACATAAGAAAGCATGTATTTCAACTCAGCTGTCAGTTGAAAAAGGCGACGTATAACGTATGACGGATTCTATGTGTCTCGGCCTTAAATTTTTAAAATTACATATTTTGATTCATATATTTTTCTATTGTTTGTTTAGGAAATAAATTTAAGTTAAAGACATAAAATGGGGAACACACACAACTGATTTAATACCCGTCAAAAAAGTGTCAAAATTCTCCGTCAGTACGTTTATATCAGTTAAAATAGGCCACGCATAACGTATGACGGATTCTATGTGTCTCGGCCTTTACGCCGAATCTAGAAATCATAGAAAGACAGATGAAGAAAATTGTTTGTGGCTATTTCAAACTTTTACTTCGCCGGCAAATTTTTTGCTATAGGGCCGACGAAGGTGTGTGCTGTTACTCTGCTTTTAGTTCATGATAGTGTCATTCGCTGCCCATTGCCATGCCTTCGTCACTGCAACACACCAACACGATCATCCAATAATACAGATCAGAAGATTTCGGCACCATTTTGAACGCGTAGTCGAATTCGGATTTTCGACTTCATAGGCTCGCGCTAACTACTTCAGTCAACTGATCTTTATGGTAGAGCTCAATTTAGTAAATTTTTATAAAATAATTGAATGAAATCAAAATCTGGTTTCTAATTACACTGTACAACAAAATCAAATGTTTTCCAAAATTATAAGGTCCGACCTATAAATTTTAAACGAAGGGCAAAAACGACCCGTACTTTGAGGGGTTAGAGGGTTAACATATTCTACAAAAAAGTTCTCCGTAACATTTTACATAAATTTGCTGAACGCATTTTATACCTAAAATGTAAGGACCACATGGATTCTTATGCCGATTAACAATAAGAATGCACCAGAGCTGGGAAACTTTAATGCCCCTTCAAATGAAATTCAGATGTAAACTTTATACACGTGTCTTTTTTTTTGTATCCTCTGTCAAAATTTATAGGTCGGACCTTGTAATTTTTTTTTGTTGTACAGTGTTATAAAAGCGTGTTTTATTTGTGTGTGCTCAATTAGTAAAAACAAGTATTTTTATATCACAAAATATCTCACAAATATATTTCATTTAGAGGATCTACTGAAAATTTTACTTTATTGTAGGAGCAACTCATATAAAATTTTGGGAGCTCCATTATTGCAGTAGGGATATATTAATAATTACTTTGTGGTGGATGTGCGCTTTCACCCAGTAGAAAAAGAAATTTTTCGATTTCATGGCCGCATTTAAGATAATGGCCAAATGTCAAAATAATCGCTCATATCGTCTTCTACTTCATCACACAAACAAATAAAATATCCAAACCCAGATTAATTCCATATACTTTCGTATAGATCGGCTAATAAAAGATTGCATTTCCGAAATATATACACATTTTTGTTAAACAGAAACTACTGAACATTAGAACTTCAATTAATGTTCAGCCCTTCCCACGTATTCATACACGACCATAAGATTCCTCAGAGTGATCCGCAATATTGGGTCAGCTGAACACAATACGAGTATATAATAATAGTGTGCATCTGTATGCATGTGCAAGTGTATTCATAATATTGCTAAAAACCAAAACTCTCTAAAATTTTTAAAATTTTTATTTTAAGGCTTTTAGCCGCGTTGCCATAAATATTCCTCTACAATTGCATGTAATTCGATTATAACCGCGTCCAACGATTCAGAGTTTGTTTTAAACAGAACACCCAATGACAAGAGGCTACTGGTACTGGTCGTACTGCTCATGTTTATCACTAAACAACTGAATGATACTCTCCCTTTCCAACTTGTGATGGTCATGGTGATGATGATGATGATGATGGCATTAACGAATTCATGTTTTGTCATAATCATAATTTCCGCAAAAGTCCAACAATTTTATTTCTTTAAGCACCATTTTGGTTGATAATAATTTTCGTTGTATTTTTCGCGTTGTATCCCAGTAAAGAGAGATTTTGCGAAAAATTATATCAAAAGCATAATCTTATTCCAAATATGACTTAAATGCGAAGCAGATCTAATTTATACACTTTGACATCCTGAAAGTGATGAAGAATTCATTGTCTTTATTCACAATAAATTAAATTTTTTAATTGGGACATTTCTGTGTTACTGCTTCTGCTGCTGGCGCTGGTGGCACTTGCGTTTGTGTTACATAATTTTGAATGCAACACAAAAGCGATATGTAAGCCAATGACAAAACTGCAGTTGGTTTTATACTTCTTTTCATAAAGTGAGCTCAGTTATTTTCTCAAGACGAATACTAATTGAAATACTAGTACAAAAACAAATATTTTATTTAATGTTTCCAAAGATGAAATTTATTAAAATTTGCTTCTACTTCATCTACCGCAAGAGGTCAGTGAAAAAAAAAATTTCAAGTCATTTTTGGGAAAGCAGAATATTTATTAAGAAATTATTTTATATACATAATATTGCAATGAAAGTATTACATTTTTGTTTATAAAAATGAATATTTTTTATTTATAAAATATATATTAATTTCTAAAAAAAATTTTTTTTATAAAAATATTTATATTTCTAAAGATACGTTCGTTTATAAAATTAATTTTTATTTCCTAAAAATTAATTTTTTTGTATATTAAAAAAAATATTATATTTATAAAAAATATTTTTCCAAATAAAAAATATATTTAATTAAAATATATATGTAGTTTTCTTTCGGTGTTTTTTTTCTACAAAATATTTTTGTATAAAAAAATTTTTTATTTATATATAAAATATTTTTTTTCTAAAACATTTATTTACAAAAATATTTTTATATATAAAAAATTTCTTTCCTCTAACAAATATTTTTATCTGTAAAACCGTTTTTCTCATAAAAAATATATTTATTTATAAAAAATAAAAGATGTTTTTATTTCTAAAAAAATTTATTTACAAAATTTATGTTTATTATTGTACATTATTTTTATTTATAAACATTTATCTGTTTATAGAAACAGTTTATTTCTAAAAAATATTTTTATTTCTATAAGATGATATGTTATTTTTATAAAAAATATTTTTATATACAAAAAAAATATTTTTATATAAAAAAAATATTTTATTTCTCAAAAATATTTTTATTTCCAAAATATATTTATGAAATTTATAGTTATTTATAAAAAATATTTTTATTTAAATTATGTATGAATTTTTATTAGTCGAACTTTCTTATGTAAATTGTTAATTTTATCAACGGGCTTAAGTTCGAATCTGCAAGACTGCAAACCATTTTTTATTATTTTATTAATAAATGAATTTGTTCAAATTCTATTTTTTATTAATTTATATTAAGATTGGAATATTAAGAATGTTTTTCAATAATCATCAAATAAGCAGAACGGATCAGTACTGATTTCGAGGCCGCTACGCCATCTCATCAGCGTTCTTTGTTAAATTTATCCACTTTTGCAAGTGGTGCTGAATGAGATGGCGCAGCGGCCTCGAAATCAGTACTGATCCGTTCTGCTGGTTTGATGATTATTGAAAAATATTCTTAATATTCCAATCTTAATATAAATTAATAAAATAGAATTTGAACAAATTCATTTATTAATAAAATAATAAAAAATGGTTTGCAGTCTTGCAGATTCGTACTTAAGCCCGTTGATAAAAATTAACAATATTTTTATTTATAAAAATTTATCTGTTTATAGAACAATTTTTTTAAAAGAAATATATTTTTACTTCTAAAAAATATTCTTATTTCTATAAAAACATAAATTGTTTCTAGAAATATTTTTATTTCTAAAATATATTTTTGTATTTAAAAAAATTTGTCAATATAAAATATTTTTCCTTCTATAAAAATATTTTCGTTATAAAAATGTTTATATTTCTAAAATATGTATCTATTATTAATTTAAGAATTTTTACATTCATTCATTCAATTTATAAAAAATATTATTTTTCCAAAAAAATTTTTTTCTAAAAAATATTTTTATTGATCAAAAATGTTAATTAATAAAAAATACTGTTATTTATAAAAAATATTTTAATTATATTTATTTTTAAAATATATTTGATTTGATGAAAATATATATATTTACATATATTTTTTTTATAAAATATATGTTGTAAATTTTAAAAAATATTTTTATTTCCAAAAAATTATTTTATTTTCAAAAATTCCTTTTATATCTAAAAAAAATAATTTCCAAAATATGTTTTTATTTATGAAAATGGTTTTTTCAAAAAAAATATTTATTTTATAACACATGTTTTTTTTTTTTAGGAGTAGGACCAGCGCTCAGGGGATAACCCCTATATATGCAATGCATTGCGCCAGAACTGAAAACGAGGGGATGGTATTGAGGCTACAGATTACGATAGATGAGAAGATAGACAGTTTTTATTTATAAAGATATTTTTATTCTGAAAGACATTCTTATTTATAAAAAATATAATTGATTAAAAAAAGAAATTATGAAGATAAAATTTATATAAAATAAATAGATATATATAAGTTATTAAGAAATATTTACAGTAAGCGATTTTTCCTAACTCTTTAAAAGTAATAACAAGTAAAAGTGCTACATTCGGCTGGTCCGAATTTTATAAGCATATCCTTCACCGACGTACGTGTGGAGTATATAACGACATATATTCTAACCCTAGAACCATCTGTTCAATATTTCTAATATTCAATACTAATTTGTTTCTTTCCAAAATAAAAATATGATTGATTACCAGACAGCTTTAATATTCCAAAAGAAGCATAAATCTTGCAGCTCTGGCGCTGTGCTTTTGGCTTTTATGGCTTTTATTTCTAATACAAATGAATTTCTTTAAAAATATCAAATCGCTTAATTTATTAACAAAAGAAGAAATTATTTCCGTTGGTTACATTTATGTACCAAAAAAAATTGTTTCAGTTGTCTAACCCTGGAATCGTTTTCAACCTTGACCACAAATAGTGAAAACGTATTATGTGTTTGAAATTCTCTAATGGACATCCTGGGAATTTTTTTTACTGAAGGGTGTTTTAATACTTGTCAGCTTTTTTAGGCTTTTTTTCCACTAACATATAGAGTAATTACTTAAATTCATCACTGCTCGTGATATAATTTGTTCGTGGCTCAACGAAAATACCTGCTTTAGCTTCAATTTCAATTACTTTGGGAAAAAGACCTTTAAATATTCAAACGCTTCATTTTTGAGCCACTCTTCGTTAAAATATATAATGACAACAATAAAAGCAATAAATTTATTTTTGTTGTAGATGTTGTGTTTTTAGTGGATCTCATAATTTGATGTTTTTTTATTCAAGTTATTTTCAGCCGTCGAAAAACATTGTACTTCATTGTACGGTGTACATGTTGTGGTCGATGTTTGGTGAGAAGAAAATTATATATGAAAATAATTACTTGCATAATAATGCACTAGACCTGCATATTATTATCACCATTTAATTTATAATTATTGCTTTTTGTGTGAGGGATTACAAAAGCAGTTATAAATTTGGCGAATTCGGATAGAGTGTAAAAATTATTTTAGAATTTAAGGCTAAAAATTGCATAAATTTTAATTAAAACATGTGCACGAAAAAAGATTCAGAGATTTCAAAGTCAATGCAGTTGTTAATACTTGAAGTAATTTGCTTCTTTTAATTAATAATTTATGTTGAATGGCCACACGATTAATTAAATAAATCTAGGGCGGCATAACCATCAATTTTTAATATTAACAAAACTATTCAATGACAGAACTATGACATTAATACAATGCAATAAGTAGTGAAAATGGAATAACTGGAATTGCAATTGAAACTGGAATTGTAACTGAAATTCTGACATTAGAAGCCTTGGAAGTGTAGACACCGAAACTGGGAGGAAGAAAATTCTGTGGCATACATGTGCTCGAGTCCCCATAATACCGATGAAGAACCACATGTTTTAGCTTCATACTCAATGTTTTAACTTAGGAGTCCTGCAACAGGATCATTCGAACTTTGAAGATGATAACGGCCATCTCGTTGATATCCAACATTGAACAAAGGACGCAAGTAATAAAACTGTTCTGTTCTGGTTATAATTTTTATCGAAAGCTTATCTTGAGCGATGAGCCCTGTTTTTGCATTAAGATTTAAGACGATACAAATCCACATGAGATCCAAGAACATTCAATGCATGACGAATAATTCTATGTTTGGTGTGAATTTGGGCTGGCGGAGTCATTGGTCCATATTTCTTTATGGGAGGGAGGGCGTTGAGCCCTCCATCACTTTCAACGGCGAGTGCTTTAGGTCGAAGACTAACGATTTATTTTGCCATGAATTCAATGATCTGGAGGACACCAACTTGACTATTCTGCACGAGCGATTTGAGGTCATGGTCATCTCACTTGGAGGTGTGGCCACCGAGATCATGCGATTTGACTCTGTCAGACCTTTTTCGCGGGTCAAATGCAGTCAGATTTATTCGCCTAGGAAAACTTGTAAAGGATGTTTTTTTGAAGAGTATAAGCCCCTTATTCATAAAAATTATGAGAGGCTTATAAGAGTGTAATAGAGCAAATTTCATATGAAATTTGGTTTTATTACGCTGTTATTAGACTCTCATAATTTTATGAATAAGGAGGATAAAACTTTAAATTGGCAACACTTTTTTAACTGGTAGCCATTTTGTCAGCTGTCATGTGATTTATGTTTAGTTTGGTTTGGCAATTCAATATAAATAGACTGACGTCTGAACTAGAGATGGCCAAATATCCGGACTTTTTCGTGCCACGAGTGATTCACGCGTGAATTATGTGAATCATGATTACAAATTATTAAAATCCCATGTACGTGTGTGAGCGTGATTCAAAAATTTTGGGACCATGTGTGATTTTTAATATGTTTAATATTCACGCACGCAAAACAGAAGAAAAATAGCCACATATATTTGGAATTTACGTGACTACTTTTCTTCTTTTGAAATATTATTCTTCCTACTACTAAGGAAAATATGATACACTCGTATGTGCGTGCTGAGCATAAGTAAACAAATATTAAAATTCGTGATCGTGCGTAATCGTGAACATAATCTTCCTGACGCTCACATCTCTAGTCTGAACAACGCTTCCAAATTATGCCTAAAAGGGGACAAACCAAGATTCCGATTTTCATAAGCGAATTTTGTTTAACGACGATGCTCACTTTTATTTGAATGGACACGTGAATAAAGAAAACGGCTGTATTCGAAGTGATAATCCTCAAGTGTATGTAAATAACATCGTTACATCCGGAACAACTGACTCTTTGGTGTGCTTCATTGGCTGGTGCAATCATTTGTGCCTACTCCTTTAGAAACAACACTGGTCACAACGTTACAGTCAATGATGGCCGCTATAGAGCCTTGATTACTGGCCTTTTCGTTCATCAATTGAACAACCATGATGTGCAGTAGCTGTGGTTTCAACAAGAAGGTGCAACATGACACATCTCTCGTTCCACAATTGATTTGTTGAAGAAAAGATTTGCTAAGCGCATAGCCTCACATATCGGGCCCGTGCATGGGCTTGCAAGATCGTGCGATTTAACGCCGCTAGAGTATTTTCTGTGGGGATATATATGTCATTGATTTACGTCAGTTCCTGCCTTGCGGCCTAACCTGACGATGCTCTTAACATCGAGTGAAATTGGGTATCACCATCACCCCTCTTAGCACCAAGAGGACACACGAAGGCGACCTCAGGTCACCCAGGTGGCAATTTCTAGAACATGATTTGGTAAGCCCCATGATCTAACACCTTGCTAGAGTGCCGATCCTATCTAGATGATCTTTTATTTGTTGATTCACAACAACACATAGATTTTGCTACTATCAGGCAGACCGAAATCCAACCGCAAGGATTGAGCATCAATCCTTATCTGACAAATTTTCCACCAAATTGGTGACCACAAACCAGCACGTGTACTCCCGAGGGAGACCTCACCAATATCCAGCCGCAGTAAACTGCGGGGCTCGTACTGGATCCCGTGGTACCAGTTCAGACTACTGGTAAAGCCTCGAAACTCAAACCAGTGGGGGTTCTATAAACTTTCCATGGACTTTGGTTTCTTTTTTACCCAAACCTAGGTGTCGAGACCAATTTCTGTGGGGATATGTGAAGTCGGTAGTCTACGCCGATAAGTCCAGAATAATTGGCCACTTGAAGGACAACATTCGCCCCGCTATAGATGATATGCGGCCATCAAATGTTAGAAGAATTCTTGGACAATTGAACCTCCAGATTAGAATACGTCCCAGCCAGCCATGGCGGTCTTATGCCAGAAGTCATTTTTAAATTATAATGCCAGACATTTGTTTTTACTTCGGACTAGTATTCAGGGGATGACCCTTACATATGCAGTGCGTTGCGATGGACCGAGCGCGGAGTCGAAGTCTGGACGCTACGCATCGTTGTCCCATATTTACTACTTCAGCCAATAGCACCCTCAGATTACAATCTGATTCAGGAATCGACAGTTAACGTTCACATACGAAACTAATTGTTTTAGGGAGCAGCACCTTTACATTTAGGTGCTTATAATAGCAAAAACCTTTTGCTATGCTGCTGTTGGCTTAAGTAGTAGAACACGAGACTATGAAACGGAGGGTCGTGAGTTCGAGCCCGCACTGAGTCATGAAATATTGTGTTGAATTCTTCTGATCAGCATTAGTGCGTGGTTGTGTTAGTTGTTGCCAGCCTGTTTCAATGATGAAGGCTAGTCACTGATCACTGCACATAATTGGCAGCGACTGACACCATCATGTACTAAAAGCAGAGTAACAGCACCCACCCTTGTCGGCCCTGTAGCAAAAATTAGCCGGCGAAGTAAAAGGCTGAAATAGCTACAAAATAAAAAACAACTTTCTATCTTCTCATCTTTGCAAATCTGTCCCCTCAATACTATCCCCTCGTTTTCACTTCCGGCGCAATGCATTGCATATATAGGGGTCATCCCCTGAGTGTTGGTCCAAGATAAAAATAAAAAAAGTCTAGGAATTTCCAATTGATGGGAATAACACAAGATTTACGGGCTGGAGAACAGACTTATTTATTCCTAATCTGAAGATTTTTTGAAACATTTTTATTGAAGAAAATGTTGCTACTAAAAATGTCTACTTTTCTGGGCTCAACAATAATTAAAATTTGAATTTTTGCTATTGAGTCAATAGTTTTTACCAAAAACACTTCTGCAACTGATTGAAACACAATCAACTTGCCAACTTCCGCGTTTATGATCAATATATTTAATTGCCTAAACATTTTACTCCTTTAAATGCCTTCTTATTTACTTATAACTTGTTTACTTTGTTTAAAGATATTTAATTATTTTTCCGATAATATAAATTTCATGTCAACTTGAAAAATTCTTGTTTGTTTTATCCCATGTCAAGATGTTATACCTCTATAAAAAACACCCTTTATATTTAGAATGCGCTTGACCCAGAGAAGACGTGGTGGACATAATGCAATCAATAGGACCTCCGAACGACGTAAAAATTTTGGACACACGTTTTGTTTTCTTTAGAAAGCACTTAATGAAAGACCCTTTATAATGGAAAAAGTGAATGTATAGAAGTTGTTGCAAATTGAAAATAAACATGTGGGGAATGAAAGAATATGCAGACATGGATAAACTGCTAAATACTATAACTTACATAACATATCGCTTGTTCCACGTTGAACGGTTCTAGGACATTCCAGTACATTTCAAATAAAAACAACTACGCACTAGAATAAAGTGCAATAGCATCAAATATATAGATTTCAAAGCAATTGCTAATTACCGTTTCTATTAAAATCAATACAATTTCGGCTCTATTTTTCCTGTCTCCTGAAAAGTTATAATATCCATATGATACCAACGATATGAAGCATGGAAGTGCTGAATAAACTACTCTGTCCACTCTAAAACTCAACTGTGTGGTCACCGTACGCGTAAATTCGAATTGATAGCAAAAATCAATCTTAATTAAACAACTTTTATATAAACAAGTTAATTATTAATATAAACTGGATTGTGTTGTTTTAAATAGAAAATATTTATGCATTCAGAATAGATAAAAAATATGACAACTTGTACTTTAAGTTATTTTATTTCATTTTTTTTTTTTCATCGTCAATGGCAAAAATGTTTGTTAAATGATATTTTTGAAAGGAAATCAATCAAATTTCATAAACGCGTTCAATGAAATTATTATAGTCAGTTTTAGTAAACGACCTACTTTCCGCTTTGGGTGTTACAAGTGGTAAACCTTCCTAAGACGTTGGCACGTACACTAACATTTAAACAAAGTAAACAAATTATGAGTAAATAAAAAGGGCTCTAAAGGAGTGAAATGTTTAGGCAATTAAATATATTGATCATAAACCGCGGAAGTTGGCAAGTTGTTCGTGTTTCAATCAGTTATTGAAGTGTTTTTGGTACGAACTATTGACTCCACAGCAAAAATTCAAATTTTAATTATTGTTGAGCCCCGAAAAGTAGACATTTTTAGTAGCAATAGTTTCTTCAATAAAAAAATTGTCAAGAAATCTTCAGATTAGGAAGGAATAAGTCTGTTCCCGAGCCCCTAAATCCTGTGTTATTGTCTTGAATTGAAAATTCCGAGACTTTTTAAAGGCTCCTGCTGCTCTAAGCCCCTAAATGTAAAGGTACAGCTCTCCAAAATAATTAGTTTCGTATGTGAATGTTTTAGTTGAATGAAAAAAAAATCTATATCCACAAAACTCCGTTTAAATTGTACCACCAAAATTAAGACGTCTGCTTGTTTCTTTTCTTTTCCTTATGTTTTAAAATGAAAATATTAACGTCCTTATTTATAAGCAAAACTGTGTGCACTTTTTTTTCATACGATGCACAAATATTAGCGATTATGAACTAGGAAGCATTTAAAAACTCTTGATATTGATACGGCCTATAGGTGCACTATTACAAGATGGCCTATAAGGGCTCTTGCAATTTCCTCTCCAAGTCCTTGAAGGAAATCACACAATTTCGGCCCGAATTTTATGCCTTTGTGTGTGTACAATGTTATGATAACCAAACAATGAGCAGACTCCTTTTGATCCAAGTACTATGTTCCACACCGTTTACAATCACCTAGATAAAATTTCAATAAACTAAACAATACAAAATTAATAAAAATATCCAAAAACTTTCCCCCCAAACCTTCGTCAGAGGATAATCAATTCCTTACCAATTCTCTTATCTTTAACACCAAAATCCAACCAGATTATTTGTATTTGTAAAGCACGCACACAGAAATATTGTTATATTATAACCGTTTAAGTTCAATTTTATTTTCAATTGATGCTAGGAACACAACTGGGACGAACGACGACGCTCTATAAATTCGTCGTATGAAACACAATAACGACGAATAAATTAAAATAATAAGCAAACAAAATTTTAATATTTGTTTTTTAAATCATTGTAATCCTCTGATGCCAGCCAGATTGTTTAGACACTCAATAATTATCCCGGTGTTGTCCATTTTTTTCAGAACAAATTCCTTTTTGTAATTATTTTCTGAAAAATTTTTTGCCTGTAAATAAATTATTATTTTCATTTAACAGCTGATGGGGTGACCATGTGAAAAAGTGAGAAATAGAAAGAAAAACTACATTATAAAAAGTGTTCAAATTTAATAAAAACCCTTCCGAATGATATATTTTTGTGAATTGGTGAATGCATTTCTAATATGTACTGAAAATTTTAGTGCTACATGCAACAATACAGTAGTAAACTATGTTTTTCCACAAAAAACCAGTTTGAGTATATGAAACCTGGTCACTTTATATTGATTTGTTCGTCGTTCGTTGACGAAACAATTAGAAATAAATGTATTTCAACGTTCGCTGAGTATGACGAACTTCGACCAACGCCACGATTGTGTGCATTTTCATATACACCAATGTGTTTTATTTTTGGCAACGAATATTCGCGATCAAAAATTCGTCGTTCGTCGCAGTTGTGTTCCTAGCATGAAACAAATTTTCAAATTATAAAATCAAGTCTTACTGTTACATAAAAAAAAAATATTCCCACAAGTAAAATTCTGTCCCAGCAAATAAAATTATATAAACCAACAACTAATCACAAATGTTACCTGTCCAGTCATGCAAAATCAAGATCAGCTCTGATCTACGTTAAGGTTGTATACTACGACCCCTGCTTTTCAATAGCATATTCGAGTTATTTATGGCCACTAGGGCAGAAATAACCAGAGGACTACAGGGAAGATGGCAGGATCTTGATCGATGTGCTTACTCACGCACACATACTTAGATATATGCCAATTATACAGCAAGAGTAAAGTACATTTGCTATCACTGATGTTTTTCTCTAATTCCCTCTAAAATGTGTACTGCCTATTTTAAAAAACATCCGATAAACATCTCTCTTTCGTATATGTTTTGTGGATGCTTTTGGTTGAAGTAGTAGAACACGAGACTATGAAGCGGAAGGACCTGAGTTCAACCCCGCGCTGGGTCATGAAATTTTGTGTTGTATTCTTCTAATCAGCATTTGTGCATGGTTGGGTTAGTTGTTGCCAGCCTGTTTCAATGATAACGGTTGAGGCAGCGATTGACACGATCATGCACTTAAAAGCAGAGTAACAGCAGCACCCTCTTTCGTCGATCCTGTAGCAAAAATTAGCCGTCGATGTAAAAGGTTCCTAAGATAAATATTCTCCATCTCTTCATCTCTCTTCATCTGTCCCCTCCTTTCTAGTTTCGGCGCAATTCTCTGCATATGTTAGGGGTCATCCCCTGAGTGCTGGTTCGAGATAAAAAAAAAATCCACTTGAAACAAAAACAATTTATAAAATTTTCTTTTTGTTTTAAAAATATTTGTACCCAAAAAACAATTCTTTCGACATTGCGAAATAAGCAGTTAATTGATTTATTTTCACATTAGCAGACCTTTTCAATGCACTCCTTTACTTCTCTGGCCATTTCATTTGGCAGTTGATTTGAAGAGTAGACCCATCCATCAATCAGAAACCAACTAGCAGATATAAAACTTGTTGTTCTTGCTGTTTTTAGCGCTCTAGTGTAAATGACGAAGCTTTAATTTAAAATATTCATACACTTGTGTGTATGTGAATTTTATAAAAGGTAACACTAAATATTAACTTTTGTGGCAGCGACCGATCGATCGATCAATCACTCACTCACCTAATCAATCCATCAATTTTATGACTTTTTTATTTCGTATTTTTGTTTTTTTTTTGTTCTTTTGCTTCAATCAAACGTACAGAAATCATTTAATTTAGTTTGTCAGTCTGTTAATTTTTAGTTAGATTAATTTGTTTAACTCATATCTTAGATATTCATTCGTAATATTTATTTTTAAACTTTACACAGAATGAATTCAATCTACATCATATGAGCATGTGCGTGTGTGATTTCAAACTGATTTTGATTGATAGATATGAAAAACGTATTCGTGAGGTAAGCAACTTAGCGCGTACAGTAAAGCTCTTTGTTGGTGACTACAAATAAATGCTTTAATGACATTTTGCCTGTTCCTCTAACTTTGACAAGTTGATCTAAAAAATATGAAAAAAAACACTTGGCGGCGACTTCAGGTGTAAAAAGAAATGAGTAGGGGAATCAAAAGCAGGTTATGAACTTTTAAGTTTATTTAATCGGTAAGATCATTTGTTAAGATGGTATGTGAGAGAATTATTGTTGCACGGTTTCAGCGACGAAGGCATAGCAACGCGCTGGTTGCTGAAGTGCTGCGATCTATAACAAATTCTCTATCTTGTCACCTGTCCTCTCAATACTATTTCCTTCTTTCTAGTTCCCACACAAATGCATTGCATATCTAGGGGTGATCTCCTGATTGTTGGACCTATTAAAAAAATTTGGAAAATTGTTAAATTGCTGTTAAATTTTTTTAAGGTCCTCCAGGACAAAAGTCTGATAAGAGTTTGATAAAACACAATTATTTTAATTTTCAAACTGGTATATTTTTTCGAAGCAATCAACCGCTCCCTACGCGATTAACGGTGATTGATAACTTTTTTGAGTCCTATAAAGTTTATAGTATAAACGAATCACGCACAGTAATTGCCCAGATGTATAATTTCGGATTTAGAAATATTACTTTTTTCAAAATATTTTTCGTTCACGATATCTCACGAACGCATCAGCTAATTTTTACCCGGCATTAGCCCATGGAATCGATCGGTAAAGCCGCTTTTCAAAAAAAAAGTTTAAAATAATAAATAGAATGTAATCACGTTTATTTATTAAAAAAAAAATTGAAAAATTATTTGCCGTTTCGGAGATTTGAACTTATAGCCTGTTGAGAAAATTAACATCCTGTAATACAATTTACATAAATAAAGGTTCACTATTGAAATAGAAATTCATACATAATTTAAAAAATGTTTAGATTTAAGGACTATCGCCTCCATGAGACAATCTACTTGGGTCCGTTTATGGTACTCTGGAGCAGAGGATTTTCTATGGGCTGTCCTGCGCCATGTCAAACCATTTTGTACTCCTAAAGAAGGATGTTATCCTAAAAATCCGCGTGAGCCAGACTATTTCAGTCCAGCAGAAAGTTAGAGACCAGGTGCTGCCATCCTTGCGCTAGTCAAGGAAGGGTACTGACACAGAAAATGGAGCTCGCTTTCGTTCTGCTCTCCATCATTGCAGCTCCGACGGTAATCATTATATATCATACACACACATCTTCTTTGCAAAAAGCCCGAAGCTAAAGTGTCCTATTAGAACAATTACCATTTGAAAAAGTAGAGCCCTTGCCAGACTTGAGAAGGTTGTCCGTTTTGCGTAGCCACGGGACTCTTGCCACAAGACAGTTAGCCGGCATGAGCTGAGCAAGTTCATACGATTTGCATTGAATTAAATACTTGCAACGCGGTAAGGGAATGCCAGCGAAGTTACTGACTATTGAGTTGTTCCATATACATACAAACATATAGGCACCCGCTCAGGAGTAGTTACAATATCTTACTAGAAATTTAAAACACCGTGATTAAGGTGAAAATTTAATTTTGAACGATAGCATAAGTTAAGTCCATAAATGGGCTGACTCGGGCCAGAGACAAAAAATTTCCCCTAAGAAGAACTAAACCAACCTCTAAAAAACAACATAATTTTTAAAGTTTTTGTATAATTTTGTTAAGCAAATGACATACTTTTATGTCAGAGAAGGTCCAAAGCGTTCAACTTGGAACCACAAAATCCGAGAAATTAATTTTATGACAAATTGTATGCCTAAGCCTACATTTTTAGAAGTTAAATTTTTAAGCTTTTATGACGTAGGGAATATATTTTCCATCTGAGACCCCATAAGCCACATACATTCTTCATCAGTGATGAAATTTAAGACGATCTATCCATGTCTGTCACTGAAAATCACGAACCAGTCCAAACGAAGAGCTAGAAACTTGAAATTTTGTATAGATAAATTTTAAAGGTATACAAGTTTATAGGGGGAAAACAGCTCCCCTAAGAAGAACTAAACCAACCTCTAAGAATAAACATGATTTTTTAAGTTTTTGTGTAATTTTGTTAACCAAATGATGTATTTTTATGGCAAAGAAGATGCAACGTATTAAACTTGGAGCCATAAAATCAAAAAAATAAATTTTTGGACCTCGCCTCTTTAGTGGGTGGTATTATATGTGTTGTTATGTGTAAAAATTTAAAAATTTTCTTAAGCCTACATTCCCTGAAAATAAAATGTTTAGGCTTTTATGAAGAATGCCTGCCAATGACTCCATCAAAAAAAAATTTTTTTTTGCAATTAATTATGCTAAAAATGTATTTTTAGTGTTTTATGAAAGAAGAGATATCTCCCCCACGTCCCTTGCCAGAGCGAAATCGACAAAATACAGTTTAAGTACCCTCCAAAAAGATCCAACTTTGACTCCATAAAGTAAGTATATTCTTGATCAGTGATTAAGTCTAAGACGATGTAGCAATGCCCATATGTCCGTCTGTGGAAAACACGGTACAGTCTATTTTGTACCCCGCCCCTTTAGTAGGCATTGAAGTTTCATAGTACTTGGAAAGATAGTGTAAATATTGATAAAATTGTATTGCTTAAGCCTACACTCCTTAAACATTTAATTTGTAAGCTTTTACGACGAAGGTAATATGTTATCTGATCTTCCCCTACCCTACCCCCCACCTTTGCCACTTTAATGGCCCTATGAAAAAAATTATTTTTTCTACACTTAGTTATACTAAAAATTAAATTTTTAAGTTTTTACGACAGAGATGAGATGTCTGCCCCACGGCCCTTCCCGGAGTGACTCTGTCAAAATAGATACTCTGTCTTAAAGGAACTCTGACTCAGCAGGTTAAAAATTTTTAATATATCTCCGTAATAACGTAAATTACTTTTGTGCTGCTGGAAAGGTGTGTCAACCATGCTGAATGCTTCCAACTCATTGGAAACGACCGTATTAAAATAAATTTTTTTATTTGTTAAGTTAATTTAAATACCATAAAAATGTAAATTTTAATAAAAATAAAAATCGAGTTTTTATTTACTAAATATTTAGAGGGTAGTTAAGAGTCGACCCGGTGAAATATAACGTTCTTACTTGTTAACCCTCTTTTTATCCAAAGAAATTTTAATCCTGATTGCCGTGATTTTATTAACAAAAACAAATTTGAGGGTTTTTATTATCGTTTCAACATGAATTCCCTAATAAAAATTCAAAATTATTTACAAAAACTCGTCATAAGTCTCCCTCAAATGACATGCAACATTAAATGCAATTGAGTATTTTAAAAATATTTGCCAAGATCAATTGGTGGTAGTGTTAACAAACATTTAAGAACAAATATGTCGGCTAATACCTGATAAATCTGTCAATTTTATATTTTAAATGAAAATTTTCCAGCAAGGCGCCCAAGCCAAAGAAATAAAAACAAAAATCCATACATGCTTCCAAAAGTGTTTCTTTGGGGATTGCTTGCTTGGCAGTGCGATAGATATTCTGAACAAATTTATGTATGAACATAAACAAACATATCAGGGCATTAAACATGTGGCAAGGCAAGACAAGAGTACAACAAATCAATTTATCCAATCACAAGTCAGCTTATTTTTATTATTATTTTATTTTACCATAAAACACTTAAAAATCTTGCACCAACACACACACGTACATACATTCTTAAATATACTTGCGCCTAAAAGCATCTACTCTGGGACTGTAACTCTAATAAAATTGCTTTCTTTCTTTTACAAGATTTAAAATAAAATAAAAAATCTTGATACACTCTCGTCTGTATATGGCGAATGATTTGTAGATCAACAATAAAGCCCATACAAATTGAGCCATTTACGAACTGCTTAGATATCAGAGAGCTGTAACATAATGACTCTTGTGTGATTGAAAGTGTGAATCACTCAGGAAATTATTCATTTAATTTATATTATAAATTAATTGCGTACAAAATTTAAAAATATTTATTTTTTATTTTAAAAGTATTTATACGAAAGAAATAATTCTTTCGACACCGTGAAAAAGGCACTAAACTTATATCTGATGGGATACTTTAGGAATTAGGAGACGCATGTGATTTACTAGAGACGTGAATTGAAGTAGGTTTTTAGTTGGAAAGAAGGGCCAGTTTGTTAGGGATTACATTTATGCCTTAACGGTGTATTGTGCGCTCTAGTGAGAAATCGAGGAGACTTGATAATATAAAATACAAAACCATATAGGAACTCTCTTATAGTGTTTTCACACTGAAATCGTTTTAATCAATGTTGGTTTTAACATTAAACCCAATTGTTGAAGCCTACCCTGCAGGAGGATAAGCGTTAATTGTCTTTAAGCTACTGGTACGATTACTAGTATAGCAAGCACTAGTTCAAAAGGTGATTGAACATATACAGAAAAGTACTAGTACTTCAAGTAGATCATTTGTAGCTTGATTTGGCTAGTAGAATTTCATATTACTTATCGATAATGTTTTAAAGCGAATTATTAATTCGCATTTTCAATTATTTTATTTTTAATTGTTACAATTTTTAAACAAATTCAAATTTGAAACAAAGAATAGTATTAGAAGACTTTGTCACCTGCATATCAGTTTATTTATTCGATAATTTATGTAAGTAAGCCGCAGTTTTCTTTTTTGTGTTAAAAAAGTGAAATTTTAAAAAATAAATAAAATTAAGAGCTAATTTTGAAATCTTTTATCCGTGTTTTTTTTTGTTAATATTTATGTTCATATGTAAAATCAGCGATCTTTTTTAAAATAATAAAAAGTGATATATGTATTGTATTTATGTTCATTAGTGTTTGGTATATGGTGGAGTACCAAACGTAACTCAAGTTGGATTGGGTGTGCCTAAGAATTGATGAACCAAAAATTGCTTGTGAAGACAAAGACTTAACAAATTAGGCTTAAAAACCAATAAAATTAGGGATGTTTTTTATATATAAACCAGTTCTTAATGCAGAACTGATTATACTAATATCCGACTAGAAGAAATTATACTAGTACTAATCTAGTACTAATAGTACTAGTATCCCCCTAGTTGCTATCTAGTACAAATGGTACTAGTAATTTTCCAAACACACTCAATGTTAATTTGAGCTTTAACATGGTATAGGAAAGTTCACAGTTAGGAACTAGTACTGGTGATTTTTGTACTAGTGCAATACTAGTTTGATACTAGTTCGATCTCCTGCAGGGTAGTTATACCATACAAAATTGTTAGGATCAAACCAACTCAAAACCGGATTTCATGTAATGCCATCTTGGTTTTGTCTATGCTAAGTGCAGTCTTGCCAACTTAAATATTAGAAACAGCTGATAATGCACCACAAATTCCACCACACTAGCATTTTTGCTTTGAAAATTGGCATGCTCTTACATGAAATAATAGGAGTTTAAGCACTTATTCACTTTGTATAATTATTTTTATAATTTTAAAGTATTTTTTACAAAATTTAGACTGCATTTTAAAATTTCTTAGTTAAAAGGTAGAGAAAAGTACAACAACAGATACACTTATTTACATGAGAGATTTGATTTATTTTGGTCAAAGTTGTTTTAAAACCAAAATCGTAATGTGAACGTAAACGTACCTGTTTATGGTTGTAATGTTAAGACCAGGTTTTAAATTTCAGTGTAAAAACACTATTAGGGGTGGAACATAGTTTCCTCAATGTATTTTCTTAATTCTATTCAATTCGAGTCCCTGAAATATTCTATATCTAGAATAATATCAGAACTAACTATTCGTTTCCTAATTTGGCTGAAAGCAGGGCACAGGACACAACTAATACGAGGATGTTTCGGTCTCCTCCTGGCAGGCTGAACAAATTATATTATTAGCAACACCCATGAGCACCAGGTGGTCCTTAACTCTTTATGTCTTGATATTTTCCTCAATGACTTCTAAACTCGACAACACTGGCTTCTAAAATGGACAACACTGACTTCTAAACTAGACAGCAGTACTTAATCTAAAATTGTTTTTTGTCTTCTGGGTATTTATATAACCACAGGGAAGCTTGGTCAGCCTACCGATAGTAGGGTTCTGCCAATTTCGGAAGTGTTGTTCTAGAGTCTATTTCTTTATATATTTTTTTTTTTTTTTGTGAATACTTGAAATGGTTTGGCATTTTCTACTGCGATGTAACTCATTAATAGTCCCATCCTCGCCATCTTATCAGCCTCTTCGTTCACTGATCTACTGGAGTCCATATTATTTCGATGCTTCGATGCCTATAGGAGTTTATCTCATTTTTGCATGGTATAATGCTACGAGATGGATCTATGTGATTTCTTAAGTCATCAATGACTTTCTTACTATCAACAAGTATACGGATTTGGAATCTGTTTTAATTTCATTACGCCATAGAATTCTATTCCGTAACAGACGTGATCTCAGTCTGAAACTCTTACTGCGGCTGGGAAAAGAATTTACAACAATTGTGACTAATTTCGTAGAATCTGCCACCCTGAAGGTTGCCAGTGCAGTAGCACTGGACTGTAATTTTCTGCCAGACTTAGACAGCCGGGCGAATCCAGAGCTTTGCTGCAGGAACAGTCAGTAGGATGTATACTGTTCAAAGGACCCAAGTGCATGGTCTCGAGGAGAGAATAACCATTAACCCTAATCAGCCCAATTTTTGAACAGAACTCTTCGAAACATGTTTTCTTATAATAACACGGGTATTATAACAATAACATGTAAACATCAGCTTGATACAGTTCTCGCATTCTTTTTCACAATAAAATTTGTGTAAATAGGAACTGTTATCACATTCAACTAAGCCACCTAATAAGTGGTGACAAACACAATACACATGAGCACTGATGATGAAAGGGTTGCGTCTTTCGAAAACAGCTGTTCTGCTCTGCTGTGTAAGTTGAATAACAAAAACTGATGTTGACTTGCCTTTGTGCCTTGGAATATTTATCATGTCTTTCTGAGATTTAAATTAAAAATTTCGAACAATTAGCCTATAGAATCTTAATTCAATTTAATATAACAAAAACAGTTTAATTATTTCTCATCATGATTTGCTTTACTTTTAAGGCCCACTGTTATATATATCATTCATTAATATGTACTTGCATTAATTAATTAGTTTATTTATTTTAAACATTCTGTTTTTTTTTTGTTTTTTGTAACTTTGTTTTATTGCTCTGCTCCAGCGGAGGCTTTCGACTCGGGGAATGACAGATGTTTTGATTTGTAGCAAATACGTGTGCTTTTCTCCCATTTGAAATACATTTTTGTTTGTGTGTATGGATAAGTAATAAATTGTGAATGTTCCTAAGTGTGCGTGCATGTTTATGTGCCAAGCTAATCCCCCAAAATACACAACAAACAAATACATCAACCGGCTAAAGAATCAATTGAATGTTTAAATTTTCTTTATTGTTTTATTTGTATTTAAAGCAAATGTTCTTGGTTTTATTTTTGTTAAAATTTTAAGCAACCAATTCGATATTATTAGCAGCTTGTTGTAGTAGTTGTTGTTGTGCTTCAAAATGAAATCCAATTAAAAAAATATTGAGTCAACAAGTGAAAGATTTATGAGCAAATATATTTATGTTTGATGTTTTGTTGTAGCTGCTGCTCGTGTTGTTGCACATCAAGTATTTAAAATGTATTTTTGTTTGATTCGAATATAATATTTTTATAGTTGTTATTTTTGTATATCTTAAAAAATATAATTATTTCTTTTTTTGGTTTTTAAGGAAATCACTTCACATTAAATTATATGTATTTGTTAATTGATTTAATAAAACAAAAGTGCACACGCACACACACACATACACACACACACCATACAAATTCAAGTCAATATAATTTAATATATTTTGCAATAAAAATGATATTAAAGAATTCAAGTTTCTGACAAGAATTGGGAAGTTTTGGCCATAAATTATGAAAATATTTGCAAGCAGATTTTTAAATGCCAATATTATTTGATTTAAATGGTAAAGCTATAAAAATGTTGGCCAGCTCCAAAGCCAGCAGTCAGACAAAAAGTAACACACATTAATTAATATTTTATATATTCAGAAGTAACAAAAGCTGAACAACTGACGTTAAACAAAAGAAGTAATATTTTTAAAACGTATTCCCATGTGTAAAATAGAAACGCAAAACTTTTAAATAGTTTAAGACTTTACGGTGCTTAAGCTTTCAAATGATTCTCTTGTATCTGGGAAATTCTCATTTTCCACTGCAATTCAGCATCCAACGGATTAGTGCAATCTGAAAAAGTAGCAGTCTCGAAATCAGTTCTGATAATTATAAAAAAATATTCTAAATATCCCACTCTTAATAAAATATTTGAATTTAATACCAACACTTAGATAAAATATAATTTTTGATTACCAGATTTGAACTTTAGCTTGAATAAAAATTCATAGTTTAATAATTAAAAAATAACAAGTAAAAACATTATATTCGACCGGGTCGAATCTTAAATAGTCTCGAAATATTTATAAAAATTAAAACTCTATTTTTATTCTTATTCAAATTTACGTTTTTATGGTATTTGGCTTAAGTAAACAAGAACATAAAAACTTACGTATTAACATTTTATGTTAACGTGCCAAAAAGGGACTGAGATAAGTTAAAAATGTTTAAACAGCTGGGTCACAGTTCCTTTAAGACATTTCTGTGTCCAATTTTAACATTATATACAGGGTTACTCCGGGAACTTCCGTTGGGGAAGACGTCTCACCTAAATCGTAAAAGTTTAATAACTAAATTTTCGGGGTAGTTAAGTGTAGAGTAACTTTTTTTTATAAGGTCATTTATAGGGCAAAGGGCGGTGGAGTACTGATCAAGAATACATATACTCGAAGGGGTCCAATTCTTTTTGGAGGGTATTAAATCTGTATTTTGTTGGCTCTGGCAAGGACTGTAGGCGAGACTTTTGCCATAAAACACTCAAAATGAAATTTTGGGATAATTAAGTGTAATATTTTTATGGGCTAATTTGGGGGGCAAAGAGGAAGGAGACGGGTAGGGCACAGGAGGATCAGGTTACGTCTCAGCTTCGTCATAAAAGCTTAGAAATGTAATTCTTAAGGAATATAGACTTATTTCATATAATAGGGAACTTCAACGCCCACTAATGGGGGCGGTGTTAAAAAATCGACTGTATCGTGTTTTCCATAGACGGACGTATGGGCATTGCTAAATCGTCTTAGACTTCATTACTGATCACGAATATATATACTTTATGGGGTACAATTCTCTTTTGAGGTTATTAGAACTGTATTTTGACGGGGTCGCTCTGGCAAGGGCCGTGGGTGAGACATTTCGCTTCTGTCATAAAACACTAAAAATAAATTTGTGGTATAATTCAGTGCTTTTTTTTATAGGGCCATCAAGGGGGCAGAGGAAGATCAGGTTAGGAATGTAGGCGTAAGTAAAACACTAAATGGGCGGGGTCCAGAAATTAATTTTTTGAATTTTATGGCTCCTAGTTTAACGCGTTGGAGCTTCTTTCATATAAAAATTTATTATTTACTTAACAAAAGTACAACAACAAAATATTAAAAATTATGTTGTTTTTTCGTTTGGACTGAATCTTGATTTACATATGGCCATTTCCAGAAAAAAGTCCACCTTGATCGAAAAATTAAAATTTAACAAACAGATATTTTCCTAATGTATTATAAAGGAGAAACTTCTAAAATAAATTAAATTTAGGAGCTTAAAGCTTTCTTTTGTTGGGATGGTGAAATACTGAGCTACAAGTTTGAAGTTCTCGTTTTTGTGTTTCTTAACTTCAAGGGCATTTTCTCTTTATAATTACCATTCCTAAAATCAATTTCATAATAATACTCTTATTGCAAAACTGTTGCTACAAAAATATTCAATCATAAAACAAATGCAAAAAATATATTTAGTATATCGTAGTTTTTATATAATTTTCTAATATTTATGTGTTTTTCGTATTTTTTTAACAAAATAAATATCAAGTGGAAATTTTAGTAACGTAACGCCAGATCTTTTTTCCCTCAAAGAACAAAAGGAAAAAAAATTTTCCATTTAATAACTTGGAAAATTAATGTATATAAGTCCAAGTTCTACCAAAAAAGTTTTGATTAAAAAGACTTGCTCAAAATTCGCAGAGTTAAACAATTTTGTTATCAAAGTCAAATCGCACTTCCGTTTTTTGTAACGTAACGCCAGGTCACTTTTTGGAATATATCTTGAAATTCTTAGGCTCAACTATTTCCATTTTTTGGCTGAATATAGAGCTATCCAATCTCTTCTCGAATGTGAGAAAAATACTTTTTTAAATTATGGTTTTTAAAGTTTTTTTCAACATATCGTCGTACAAAAGTAACGTAACGCCAAAATGGAAATGCCCATATACAGACATATTTTATAGCATATTCCGCCTTATTCTATTACCCTGGCAATATATTAAACATATTGCTAAGTTTTTCGTTGCTTCTCAACATATTAATATCAAGAAAAATCTGTCAAGGTGAGTTTGCAAAAAAAAAGTAGTGCGTGTATGCAATATTTGATATAGACATTTATTTGCGTTGCAATATAACATACATATTTTATATTAAAATTGAATTAAGAATGTTTGGCTAATTGTTCTAAAATGTATTTTAAATTCAGAAAGACGTGATAAATATATCAAGCCACAAAGTAACATATTAGATATTTTGTTCCTATTTATGTTCATTAAAAGCCAACTCTTTATTTCGATATTGAGTGCAAGGTGGTATAACGCTGTTACAAATATTTTCTAACGATATTCCATTCATTTGCCTGGCAAAAATATTTAAATAAACAAATGAGGGATGTAATGCTTTAATCATCCCCATGTAAAGATTTTACACCATCAAAACAACACACAATCAATGAACACGCTCATGCAATTGTTAAGGTGACAGCAGTACTATATAATACATGCACACCCATACATACATATTTACATAACAATATTTAAGAGATGAAATCTTCAAGAGCAACAAAATATGACAATATTTAGGTATAGCAATGAAAAAGTTAAACAAGAACATATCAAACCCCTGTCTGAGCCGAGTGAAAAGTATTTGTATTTTGAAAAGTCAAAAATAAATAAAATAAGACAATAAAGAAAATACACTTTAAAGCTCACACTACTGCAACCTAGGGAGAAAAATATCAAATAAGAAAAACAAACAAACAAACACACACTAAAAGAAAAAAAATAAGTATTTTATATAAAACACAATATGTACCAACAACAAAGTAACACAGGACTTTTTGCATAAAGCCAACTACGAACAGCAAACGATTGAAAAAAATCAGCCGACGGGACACAGATTGACAGCAAGGAATATATAACACACACACACACACACACTCACTCACTCACACTCGTGAACACACAACAAAGTCCTCCAGCAGCAGCAGCTAACAAACCCATGTGTGTTCTTTGATGAGCACAAAATAACAAAGTGATGAGTTTAAAAAAAATGTAAATAAGCAACAACAACAAGCACACCAGTTTGTTGAAAAATTCTTAATTTGTTGAGTGTGAGTGAGTGGCTGCTTTTGCACACAACAAATGACATTTGTTTGGTACAAACACAACACAGAAAACAAACGCAAAGAGTTTTCAATTAAAGCAGAGAATTATTAAAGGGAAATTCTTAACATTGAAAAGAGATAACTGCAGGCATAACAAGGATGGCAGTATTAAAATATAAAGAGCGCAAGCCAATACAAAATTCAATGCTATAATTGTTGTTAGTAGTGTTGTTTTTATTGGGGGGGCTTTAGTACAGCTTTTTGATGTCTCTTTTTATAAATTGTCATAAATCTTAATTGCATGATGGAGCAAGTACATACAAAATAAATAAACTAAACGCATACAATTAAAAAAACTTATGATTAAATAACTACAGAAATATTCACAAAAGCACAGTTTACAGAAGAAAAAATGTTAGATATATTAAATAATATATGTATGTATATGACACTTTGATTAATTTCTATGAAATGATTAATTAATACAACGAATAAAGTTTTCTTTATATCTTGGATTATATGTTTATTTTTCTTTGCGCTATCATTTGAATAGAAAAAGGGGATTTGCTTAAAATTGATTGATGTCAAATAGAGCCGGCTATATTATTGGCTGTAGTCCCTCCTTGTCTTACCAAAATCTTGTATTTAATCCATTTAAATGAGCTTCAATTTTATACTCCAACAGCAGTTCGTCAATTTAATATCAAAGCTATTTATTAAGCACCAAACAAAAATTGTTGACATCCAAGCTCATTTGTATGTGGAATGAAATGAGAGATTATATTGCTGAGTATGAAATGGCAATGACGACAAGGGAAACTAATAAGTTAAAAGAGAGCAGTGCTATCTTTTAACTATGAGAACACAATAACCTGTTACCTTTTTAGTAGAGAATTGCTATTATATTGTTAACAAAGGGGAAATACCATTGCTCTTTCACTCTCATTATTATTATGGTTTTATATGAAAGAGTTTTCTCTGTAAAATTGTTGTGTAATGGGAATTTTTGAGGGGAAAACATTTTTAACGGCTTTAATTTATCTAAAGATTTTATAAGAGTATATTGCTTGTTTGTGTTTCAGTTATTGTGTTGCTTTGTAAACGTGCGATCATAAGTTTGAATTCATTAATAAAGTAGCGGTAAAATAGTGTTTGAATTTATCAATTAAATATAAAAATGCCGCCGTTAGTGTAACTTTCGCTAATTCCCAATTGTTCAAATATTGTTAAGTCCCTTAAAGCTCTTATAAAAATAAACTTTCCACTGATAAGAGCAATCGGCGAAGAGTTTTCAAAGAGTGATAAGTGCTTGGCATTTATGACACACGTTAGGATTTTTTCTTTAAGGTAAATTTAAAAAAATATCAAAAGAGTTTATACTCCAACAAAATATTTTTGTTCTGGAGTCAGCGCAATGAAAATGTGTTTTAAAAGTGTTTTGTGTGAGTTGTACATGTGACATAATCATAAACCTGCACTAACTTGACACAACAAGCTTTACGCTATCAAGTGCTAATGGCCAGACATCACGCGTACGTTTAGCCATGCGGATGAAAAGTGATGAAAACGCAGAAATACGTGCATAGATAAAGTATATGAAAGTTTGAAAATGAAAAAGACGAACGCGGCAGACCAGTAAAAATATTTATATATAAAAACAAAAAGTAAATGAAATAATTAAGTAAAATAAAAGTAATAAAAACGAATGTGATAAATTATAACTGCTATACAAACCCACATAAATATACATACATAAATTTTTTAAATAAATAAAATAAATACATAAAATAATTGAATTATAAAAACAAATATAATAAAATACTGAAGATTAAAATAATTGTTTAAGTACTTGCACAGTAATAAAAATAAATTAAAATTGTAAAATGCCTTCTGTTATGAAATTTACTAGTATTTGACATATTTTTGTCTTAATTTTTAAAATTTCATTTAAAATACCTTCTAAAATTGTTCATACGAAATTTAAGAAAGTATCTTAAATAGCAATATTGAAAAATACTAATATTGAAAAAATTTCAAAAATATGTTTGTAGTATAAAAATTCAAACGAATTTCATAATAAATATACACCTTCATACATTCATATATCATGCATATGCATGCATATTTAATATAAACAACAACAAATTTGTTACAATTGAGCTTTTGATTGATACCTGTAGAAAGTATAGCTCTTGTGTGTACAATTAATAAAATTGTGCATTTAGCAGTGGCTTGAAATACAAAATTTAACACTCCCACACACACATGCATAACTCCACACACACGCACACACCCAAACGATTTCCACCTCCCCCAACCTTTAAAATACTCATAAAAACATCAAACTAAAGCTTTTAATAAAAACGCGTGCTTAACGCTCTTTTTGAAATAAACACACTCACACTAAAAAAAAACGAAGAAAAAAAACAATAATATAAACGCGAGACTTGGCTTCGTCATCATCACACGAGGAGATGTATTAAACCAACAACAAACATAAAAACACAAGACACAATTTCTTACAGCAGTCAACCAAGAAGACAACAACAACACATACATATAATGCATGCATAAACAAGAGTTTGATAAACACAACCAAGTCAGTGAAGGAAATGAAAAAAAGGACAAAACAAAATTGACGAGTAAAATAAAAAGCAGAGCATCATTTACCCATCAAAACTTCGTACACTTTGCTGGCTGCTGCCGATTCTTCTTATTATTTTTCTCAGCAGTGAAATAATTGTTGTTGCTGTTGTTGTCGTTGTTATTGGTGTTTCAGTGATAAGTCTGCTTTTGGCCGTGTTTTGTTTTACTCATCCATCCATCTAACCCAACGAATCAGTTGTTAATTGTTTGTGTGTGTGTGTGTGCGTGTGCTGCCGCTTGAGTACATGACAGTTGAGTTTGATATCATTCACATACCACATACTGATTTCAATACGACAACGAAGAGACAGCCAACAATAACGACGTCAACGTCAGCAGCAGCAAAATAACAGGCAGCACAGCATTGTACAATATCTGTGATTAAGTGACGACATTCGCTGTTTGACTCTCAAACGGTTAACGACGGTTACTTTAATATAACGGCATATTTGATAAAAAGAACAAAAAAAAAAATTATTAGATTCCTCCAATAAAAACGGGAATTAACAGAAATAAATTTCTTTTATTGTTTTTATTTTAATTAATTATTTCATATTAAAGATAAAAATCTTTTTATTCAAATTACCCATAGAGAGCAAAACCCTAAACAAAGTTTTGATGTGATATACAAGTTTAAATACAATAAATATTTTAAAATTACCACAAGAGAGAAAAACAATCATCACAAAATGGATTCATATCTAGTCAAATATTTAAACAATAAATAAGTTTGGCAGCACATATAAAACAAATCAAAGAAAATGGAAAATTTTACAAAAAAGACTGATACCAAATTAAAAACTGTTTAAACGGAAATTATAAGAAAGAAAACTCAACCTCAACTTTAACGGCAACAACCACAAAAAAAAACAATAAAATATTGTTAACCAAGTATACGTAAAACAAAAACAATAAAAACACACAAATTAAAGAATATTTATTACAGAAAATAATTACAACAAATTAAGTGCAAAACAACTAAAAATTTAAAAATTAATCAAAAAAATAAACAAGATATTGCTCATTTTCAGTAATTAAATAAACAAATTACTAAAAACAAAAAATAGCTCCCCATTACCTTTAAATATAAAATAAATAACTTAATGTATACGAATCATTGCAATTATTATTAAAACTTAAATTATAAAAAAAATATTTTAAAATATATAAAAAAAGCAAATATTTTCAAAACTAATTATAAACAAAAAACACAGATATACGACTAAAAATTACGTAAAAAACAACAAAATTCATTAATAAATTAACAAGTTATACGCGTACATAGTGCAAACAAATATTTATTAACTAATTAAAATAACTCAAATATTCTACAAAATAAATCTACACAAAAAGTTTTTAAATCCTACATTTTTCCGAAGAAAAATATAAATTAGAAAAACAAAATATAAAATCATAATTTTTCTCCAAAAAAGAAAAGAAATATTATTAATAAACAACATTATTGGTTTTTTGTATAAAAATATTCCACGAAATAAAAAAAAACAATATAAATTATTAATAAATTGTGTATTAGTGTCTGTGAAACAAAAAAAACCCCAAATTAAAACAACAAATTCTTCAAAATAAATCAAAATGTTGCACGAAGCTTTAATGTTAGAAATCTATCGTCAGGCCTTAAATGCTGGGTAAGTAAAAAAATTTTTTGCTTTTACAGTGTTTATAGTTTCTAAATTTTTCTTTCTGTGGCGTAGGCAGAGAGTTTAACAAATAAAATATATTTTTGTAAGAGAGTAACAACATATTGTAGTATGAGAAAGTTGTTGGCCTATAGAATATGCTCACCTTGTTGAAATAAATTCCAGCAAAGCAGGCAGCTCATAAGAAAAGTGTTCGTGTGAAATATTAGGAGCCATTAATAATCTTAAGAACAGCTTTCAACACTGAGCACACGGTCTGAGAATGATATTAATGTGAAAATATGCCGCTATGGCGTATAAGGCGCTTTCTTTATTATGAATTTATGGCACATATTAAGGGCTTTGCGTGATCCGCTTCGGAAAGGGTATTTAAATTTCTAAAAGTTTTACTTTCGAATCGAGTTTTAAATCGCTGTTTGGTTGAAAATTATCTCTTTCTGTTCCAAACAAAATCCGACATGTTTTAGCATGTCGGGAGAGAGAGAGAAAGAGAGAGAGAGCTATACTTTTATACTGAGTGAGTAGTCTGGAGGTAGTGGGTTCCATTTCCACCTGAAAATCTGGGCTCTAATTACCGCTTTCGATATCTAATGACCTATGGATCAAAAATAAAACTGTCTATCTATGTTCGGACTAAAGTTGGGTGTTCGAATTAAAATCGTGAGTTCGGACATTAACTCTTCTAATATTTTTCACAGTTGTCCTGATATATAAATCGTAATTACATTTCTTTTAGCTCAAAATTTAAATAAAATTAAAATTTTTCTACTTTTTGTTTGCTGTTAAAATTAAACAAATTTTTTTTTTATTTTGCACAATAGACGTTATAGAAAAATATTTACAAAGATAACAATAGGTCGATGACTCGATATCGGAAGCCACCATCTGGAATTTTATATAGATTTGTACTCAATCGAATTCCATTATTTAAAAACAAAAATTTTCCTTAAAAACACTTCGACATTGAAAGCGGCCCCTGATCTCTTTCACTGCAACGGCACAAAGTCTTTGTTGCTATTTCCGGTTAATTAATATGTAATTGTATTATTAAAAATTTAATAAGTAAATAAACTTACAATAGGTTTACAGACGATTATTAAAAATCCTTTAGTAAAATATTAGTAAATTTACAAATTTTGAAGTTGGCCCATGTCTACTTTAATCTACTGTAAACAGACGTTTTCTATCGGCCTTATGCAAAACAATAAATTAACTTAGCTGTCAGTATGATTGTTAAAAATATTGGCATACAAAAACATTTATTCGGGGAATATTTTTAAAGTAGGCTTTACCCTCACGTTAAGTGATTATCAAAAATCTTTCTTAAAAAATGGATCAATGGATTCATGTTGGATCCTAAATTAAGGCCTGAAGTTTTAGCTCTCGTACAGAGTAGCCCACACTGCGCGAAGGGGTTTGAGTTCATTATAATTTCCTGTTCCTTCTATTTGATTTTTTTTTAATTTTAAATACAGTATATTAATGGAGGATATTTTTAATTTAATTGTGAAAAATTATATATGTCGCAAGTGGTATTCGTGCTCTTTTCAAGACCTTTTCCTTAAACTTTCGCAAAACTTCAGCTGTTACATTGTTTCTTTCGTTGCGTATATTATTTTTTAATTGCTCGATGGTTCAGGTCTTATTAATATAGACTTTACTTCTTAATAATGCCAAAGGAAACAGCCTGGAGCTGTTAAATCCAGTGAACGCGCGGAGGCCAATCTTTTGTACGGGAAATAATTTGTTCACCAAAGATGTCGCGTAAAACAGCCGTTGTGTAGCTCGTAGTGTACGCTGTGGCTCCATCCTGTAAAAACCAAACTTGCAGAGGGTTTTCCACGGCTGGCCTTAAAAAACTTACCAACATTGCTCGATATCTAACACTGCTGATGGAAACTGCTACACCGCGTTCATTTCTACAAAAAAAAAAATGTGACAATCATGCTTTCCGATGAAACACCGCATCAAGCGGTTTACTTAAGTATTTGTAATTCCAGCTGTTAAATGGCTCTTGAATTTTCCGTAGACATTATCCTGCAGTTTTGTCTATTAACTAACCCATTTAATTGAGTTATAAATAAAATCATGATTTTCTACTGCATTTTAACGATTTTGCCACGTTGTTCAATTCAAACCTCTTCGGTCATTTTGGACCACCCTTTATAAGGCGGTGATTCTATTCGTATACCACGAAATTATATAACTGATTGAAAATTCCCAACAAAATTTATAAAATACCATAGAAAAATATTTGCCCATACAGAAACAAATTGGATTCAATCAAAACAAATACAACAAAACTCGCTGTTCGAGTACTATTTTGATTCGCACAAACTGAATCATGTAAAATTATTACATTTTCATTGTTTTTACCTCATATAAATATTTATAGAGTTAAAACCCGTGTTACATCAGTTGCCTAAAATAACTTCTTTTAACGAATAATTGTATTACTCGAATATAATTAGTTCAAAACGACTTTCAATTATTATTTTTTTTTCTTTAAATCAAATCCGTTTAAGCGAAAAATATATGTTGCTTCGAAATGCGACGAACACCACAAGATAGAAAAAATTTATTAATTTACCGGCCACGAAATATGTGATCTGCAACCGCGCCTTAATTGCATCATAATTAATTCAAAACGTCATAATATATAATAAAAATTTTATTAAAAATATATGATAGATTATTATTAGAAAATAGAAAAAAAATATTCCAAATTCATAAAAAAATACTTTTGCAAATCTCAGGTTCGATCTTAGAGTCCTTGAAGTAACACATCAAGGAATAATCAATCAGATCACTTAGGCTGTGTCTTTGAGACATGGATTAAGTTTAAACGTAGTTTAATGTGGTCTGAAACTCTGAATTTTCCGACCAGATGTGATTTTTTTTTTATATTATTCCATAAAAGGCCATCATTTTAAGCAAAAACTAATCTGTTCCGTCAAAAGTATGTAAACAAACTTGGTAATGGCGACACAAATTTGTTTTCATATTAGCTAAACCTAGTTTAACTGAGATCTCAAAAATCCAGCCTCAAAGTCCAAGAACTTTGAAGCATGATATAAAAACGACTTTTACTTGGAAAGTGAGGAAATTGTTTCATAAAAAAAGTCAAAAAACGAATTATAAATAGCGGAACTCGAATACAAGACCGGACCATTTAACTCTTGCCTCACAACAAAAATATTTGGAACCTTATTTAAGTAAAAGAAAATATTAACTGCCTATTTCATAATAACGAAAGAGTTTTCGTATGAAAACAATTCAAACCAAAACAATTTATAAAATTTTTGTTATTGTTTTTTTATGAAAGAAGAAATTCATTTGACTCTGTATAAGACACTTGCAAGAGTGGAACAATAGGCTGATAAGAGTTTGCAAACAAATTTTGATAGTTTGTAGGCAACAAAACAATTAGAAATTTTAATGAAGAGTATGGTCTCAAGTAAAATCGTACTAGAGGCTCTATTATTCATATTCATGATTGATATCAATAATATATGTTATTTGGTAGAATATTACAGAGGGAGATGTCGTATATACAACAAAATGAAAATAAATATGATGATCTATATCATAATAATTTTTTTTCAATAGTACCTGCACTCAGGGAATGTCCTCTACAAGTGCAGTGCATTGCGCCAGAACTTGAACATATAGGGGACAGTATTGCGAACCTATACCTTGTACCTATTTTTAATCTTTTACTTTGCCGGCTAACTTTTACTAAAGGACCGACTGCTCTTTTGTATATGACAGTCTAAATAGCTGCCATTAATATAACGAAAATAGTCCGACAACAATTACCACAACCATTGACTAATTCTGATCAAAAGAATTGGAACCATGTTCATGACAGCGCGCAGTCGAATTGGGGACTTTCAACTTCATAGTCTCGTGTTAATTGCTCCCTCATATACACGTAATTCTTATCTGCTTAAATATCATAAAAATATTTCAAATAATAAATTTTCTCAAGTCTATGGGTTAAGCATTTCTTTGAATAGAGTAAAATATACTATTTATTTATTATTTAAAAAAAATTGCCTATATTTATTAATTTGTAAAACACCAAAGCAAAATCAATCAATCTCTTTGATTTCTAATATCATATAGAATAATTTGAAAAGAATTTGAACTAGATAAAATTCATTTGTTGAAGGTTACTCAATATCTACATAAATATGTAAAGGGTGTTTTTAGAAGAGCTTGCTGATTTGAAATTTAAATAAAATACATGCCAAATTATGAAATGGCAAAGAAAAAATTTTATTTGGTAGATAATTTCTTGTCATTTAACATTTAAATATAATTTCGGGCATATGGCCACCACGACTATTTTGCACAAAGGTCATTCTGGAGGTCCAATTTTCGACCACCTTTTCAAGCATTTGAGGGCGTATTTCAGCAATGACACGTTGAATACTGGTTTCCAAAGCGTCAATCGTTGCTGGTTTATCCACGTAAAGCAATGATTTCAGGTATCCCCACAAAAAATAATCGAGTGGCGTCAAATCACACGAACGCGGAGGCCAATTCACCGTTCCATTTCTCGAAATAATGTTGTCGTTGAAATGTTTTTTCAATATTGCGCCCGCAGTATGACAAGTGGCACCATCCTGTTGAAACCACATTTCGTTTACATCAATATCTTGAAGTTTTGGCACCAAAAATTCATTGATCATGATTCTGTATCGATTTCCATTCACGGTAACGTGTCGTCCTTCCTCATTTTTAAAGAAATAAGGACCGATGATTCCACCAGCCCATAGACCGCACCAAACAGTACATGTATCGAGATGCATTGGTAATTCTTGAACGGCGTGTGGATTATCTTTCCTCCAAATACAGCAATTTTGCTTGTTGACACATCCATTCAACCAAAAATGCGCCTCATCACTGAAGAGAATTTTGCGGTAAAAAAGCAGATAAACATTTTTAATTGAACACTGTTTTTGAAAATAAATTTCCACAATTTGGAAGCGTTGTTCTGGAGTTAACCTGTTCATGATGATTTGCCAAACAATACTGAGTAGAGACGTCACTTTAAACTGTCAAAACAGCTGTCAGACAACAGAGTGATTCGTATAACAAAAAAAACTTCATAAAAAACACCCTTTATTACCAAATCGCCAGTAGATATTTTCTAAAAGTCGCACCGATTGTCTACTGATGATTTGGTAAAACGCAGAATGAAATTCGTATAGACATTCATCAACAAATGAATTTAATTTAAAATAGTAGATTTCATAAAAATTTGAAGTAGTTTAATCAAAACAGGTTTTTTGCTCAACCGAACTACTTTTTATCGAAAATCTCGCTTAAGCAGAATAAAGTTTCTTGTAATTTTCCATTTTCGCTTAAACGAATTCGACTCTAGTTGTAAAGTATGTTTTTTTATAGATTGAGACAAGTTTAAATCATAATAAAAGAAGGAAATATGATTTTAATATCAATGAAATGGTCGTTGTTATTGGAAAGAAAATTTTATGAAATTATTGTTTAAATGTAATTTCTGTCATGTGGCAGCCACGGCTAGCGCGTAGAAGCCGCAAACTGGAACATCAATTTTCAACAACTAAAAAAATCTTTCATAAAGTGCAAGGACACAACCTCAATTGCTGAGAACGACGACGAACTGATTGATTAGGATCATCTGCAATGTTTTCCTGTACAGCGGCTACAGCTTCTTCAGTGCTCACTGTTTGGCATCTCGTAGGATGCTTTTTATCAGTAACAGTAAATGTGGCCCGAAAACGATCTATTGTTCTTCGAATTAGCCGCTCCTCTGAAGGACGATTATGTACGCCATAAAATGAAAGAAGTGCACGATGAGTTTGACGAATAGAACAATTATTTTGATTAAAAATTTCAACAATTTTCACGCGTTGCTCTGTTGCTGTAATACTTGAAAAAAAAAACACACGCTATATATTATTATTCAAGGCAATTTATAAAACACCCTTCTCGCTGTTCCTTTGCCAAAGTAGTTTCTGTTCTGAAAGTTAGGAATTATGACTTCGAATAAGGAAAATTTTCCAAATTAAATTTACTTTATTTAATTAATTGCAGGTTTTTGGTATATAAAATAAATATTTTCGCTTGAAAGTTTAAAACAAAAGTTATTTAACCCATATCGTCCCAGAGATTTTTTTTCGAATCAGTTTATGAAACTTCGTAGTTAAATGGTAATTTGGGTCCAGAAGACACGATTCAGATGTCCAAAATTTTTTAAAAATTTTTATTACAAATTTTTTTTAATTTTCATTAAAATTTTTTTTAAAAATTTCATTAAAAATTTTTTTAAAAATTGTCATTAAACATTTTTTTAATATATTCATTAAAATATTTTTCTTTTTTTTAATTTTCATTAAAAATTTTTATCAAAAATTTTTTTTTTAATTTTCATTAAACATTTTTTTTAAAAGTTTTGATTAAAAATTTTTTTAAAAATATTTTTCAAAATTTTCATTAAAAATTTTCATGAAAAAATATTAAAAAGTCCTTCCTAAACAGATAAAAGAATTTAAAATGCTTGAAATTTACTGTTCGAAAAATGGAACACTGGGACGAAATGGGTTAATTTTATTTATTGTTGTTTTAATGGAAATTCCCAAAGGAAGGTTTTATTTTATTTACTAACAACTCTTACAGGACATTCGTCAATGATAAAAGACTTTAAAAAAATTAATTAATGAGCAGCTTAATAATATTAACAGTAAAATTAAATGCAATAAAATTTAAGAAATTATTATAGTTTGGACACAATCTCTTTAGCATTCGCATTAGCGTAATAGGTTGGATGACAGGCTAGATGAAGTGGGTGTAAATGGTCACACGTTCTCTCAGGTAAATTGAGTGTTACTCTCCGATCAGAAGCATTCACTCTGTGACTGTAAATCTAATATAGTTCATTTTACTTTTTTACAAGACTTAAAATTAAATAAAAAATCTATTATCGTATGTACATGACGGATGATTTGTTGATCAACATCAAAGCCCATACAATTTGAGCCATTAACGAACTGCTTGGATATCAGAGAGCTGTAACATAATAATTGTTGTTTAATTGAAAGTGTGAATCATTTAGGAAATTATTCATTTAATTTATATTATAAATTGCATACAAATTTAAAAATTTTCCTTTTATTTTAAATTTATTTATGCAAAAGATGTAATGCTTTCGACATAGTGAAATAGGCAGTAAATTTGTAAATGATTGGATGCTTTATGAATGAGGAGGCTCATGTCATTCACGAGAGACGTGAATTGAATTAGATTAGGTTGCAAAGACGAGCAACAAGTTGTTCCAATCCTCACAACACATTTGCCTCAGTACCATGCTATGCGCTCTAGAGAGAACTTGGGAAAACTTCCCGATGGAAAAACCATAATCCTGTAAAAATTTAGCCAAGTTATGAACCTAGTTTTGCCAATGTATTTTCTTAAGTCTTTCCAATTCGAATCACTAAAGCTGCAAGTCCATACCATCCGTAATATGCATATGCGTTTCATACTTTCTGTGCATTCTATGCGTTTCTAAATTCAAGCGTTTTATACGTCCACCTTTTTTTCTATGTTTAATACAAAACACCATGGTGAAATAAATATACGTGACCTGCTCCACGATAAGGGACCTATGCGCCGAACAATTTTTTTTTTTACTTTTTGAGTGATTCTTATAGGAAAAAACGCTCTTTCAAATGCCGCCAACCGCAAGTTTCTATGTCTTTTAGTTTTTTTACAAATCACCTGTAAAGATGAACATAATTAATGAAAAAAAGTTAAAAATGTGATATAAACAGATAAATTAAATAATAATAAATAATAGATTCAATTCTATGGGCTTAAATCCAAAACATTGAAATAATTTTCATAGAGGCAACACTGCATAGTGAACATCGTACAAAGTACCAGAGAGCCGAAATACATCGCCAGATGATCAGGTTGAAGGAAGCGCAAAACACGGAAAAACGAAGCGCTTTTTTTAAACGCGTTTTTTCTCAATAACTTCTTTTCGGCGCAGAGGTCCCTTTTCGTGGAGGAGGTCACATATATTTATTTCACCATGACAAGAGCGAAAGAAAAAAGTAATCCACGACACAAACCATTTCTCAATTGCTCCATTATTCCCTAATTAAATGTTTTATAAAACCCAGCACACCACAGCCTTTATTTACAACGACACAAACCATTTCTCAATCGCTCCATTATTCCCTAATTAAATGTTTTATAAAACCCAGCACACCACAGCCTTTATTTACGGCTGTTTTCCCAAACGAATATTTGTAATATAATTTAATAATATTCTTCTACTCTTCCCAGTTTTTTTTTTTTGGAAAACATTTTTTTTTCCATCTAGAACTAATTTTTAACAAGATCCATATAATTGAACTTACACAACATTGGAAGTGGTTTGTAGTTTTCGCAAGTATTTTATTATTTTTTATTTATAAAAAATATAATTGATTTAAGAAAAATTGATAAAGGGAAAACATTTATATAAAATAAATTGCAGCAAAAAAATAAATTATTTTTAACTGTTTGTATTGCATTAAGCGATCTTTCCTAACTCCTTAAAAGTGATGGAAAGTTTGTTAATTTGCACTTAGTAAAAAACAGCATCCAAAATCAGGATTATGATTTTGAATTAAGTGAAAAGGCAAAAAACAAAAAAAATACAACTTCTTGCAATGACAATCTTAGAGAAAAGTCGTTAGAAATAATCCTGCTATGCACTACTGTGGGATCTTAAGTTCACGATGTTATTGACTTCCATAGAAGTTCTTTTTCTACTGGACTTGTATATGTATTGCATTTAAATAGTTTTGACTACATTGTTGACGACAACAGTGTTATCTTTGGGAACAAAATGCATTTAGGAAAACAGCTTAGGCTTTAAAAAAAATTTAAACCCCAAAGAAAAGCTGCTTGTTAAAATAATGAAGTTGTTTAACATTCAAAACCCTTCTTACGAACACATTGTAATTCCCGATGATCTGGACATTTGAAGAGTAAATTATGACAACTGAAGATATTAACTTCAATTAAACTGATCTGTTCTCCCATAAAGACTCTTGTTTATTTAGCTTTTATTCCAACTAGATACCAGGCGTGAAGTCAAAATAGCTGTTCTAAAATTAAAAATGTTTTGTAAGTGTTTTAACGATATTTAGAGTTAAATAACTTTTATATAACACTTCAAGCGCTCTCTCATTTACAATTGTTTATTTTAACCAAGATCATAAAAAACCATTTTGTACATTTTCATGTTAAACACTCATAAGAGTCATTACTGTCTGTATTCTTGTATGTTATATTTTTGTATTTATAAATATTTATGAATGAAATCATTATGTATGTATAATCATTGTTTTTTGTTCTATTTATTTGTTATACTAGCCACCATCACCACCAACCATCATTCACACGCTAAAATAAGTTTTTTGAAAAATTTATTAATTGCACTTCTTCACACCGCCAAATGAGGCAGACGAAGAAATAAAAACATGTAAAAAATTATAATTAAAACAATTAAATTAGCAAATATGTTAAGGAAATTACATACGAGTGTATTGCAAATAATAATATTATTTTTATCTATATATAAATATCAGGTGTTTTTTTAAACGCATGATAGCTTAAAATGATAATACAGGGAAAAAATGTTTGCCCCTTTTATGAATGGCAACATCGACGTCACATCAACTCGACAGTAAAAAATGATCTGCAAGTTGTCGATGACAATTAATTACTCTTGACAATATCTTAGCATTCTCTAGGGCATATGATATCGCTAGAACATGTCAATAGCAGTCAGCTGCTGGCGCAAAAGAGTGGACAACCGACAATTTTTTGCTGTTGTCTTAATACGGCGTCGATGTTGTCATTCATAATAGGGGCGATTATTTGAATAAGCCTTTTTTTGTAATCATCTGCTGATTTTATAACAATTATTTTTTATGCATAATTTCCGGCATATATGCACCGGGGCTACAAGTTACATGTTTCCAGTCATCTACTTGACTACCTTTTCCAAGAAATCTAACCTAATGGCATGTATTCTTATATAAATATTGGCTTCCAATACTTCAAGAATTGCTGCTTTGCTGCAATAAACCAATGAATTAATTTAGCCCTATAAAAATAATCCAGACGCGTTAAATCCCAAAAGCGATCAGGAGTAAATTTTCCACCAAGATGTTGCCATTTGACACCTTAAAATTTTTTATGAATTTTATTGAAAAACATGATTTATAATTTTGGTTAAAGTGGAAATAAACTGCAATAAAAATATTTTTAATAAAAAAAAAAATAAATCTTAACCCTTTCGCCCCCAAAGTTGCTTATAAGCAACTTTCATTTTTAGGTACCGTTTTATTTCAAACAATTGTAACTAACTCATGAAAGTGTACATAGAGTTGGTTGATTATAGTTCTTAGAACTAAAAAACAACAAAAAAGTAGCAGCAGCGTCGCGATCAACATAAATACAATTCATTCTTTGGTGTGAAGTTCAGGAAAACGCAGGTGTTGAAATTTTAGTGCAAAAAGTAAAAAATAAATAAAAATACTTAGAAAATATAATTTTAAAAAATAAGTACGCAGTTTTAACAATTAAAGTTGTAATAAAAAGTTAAAAAAGTTGCATTGTTACGGAGCAATATTTTTTTGTTTATTGAAGTTGCTTATAAGAAACTTTGGGCAACGGTGGTAGTAAAAACATTGATATCGCAGGCATGTCCAAACCACGCAAAGGACTTTGTGAAGCAGATATAGAGGCTGCCCTGAAGTTTGATTGGGACGAGTCTTCTGATGAGGAGTGTGAAGATGATGAGGCAGAAGTTAAAAGAAATTTTGGAGAAAGGTGAGGAAATCGAGATTGACTTACTAGAAGTTATCGCCACTGAAGAGAATGCCGAAGAGTATCCAGAGAGGCCTGAGCGCTTTGTTGCGGAAAAAGTAGAATTGTGTACGTTGCGATGGAGGATCCAAAAGTTGATCTCTCTGACATGCTAATGGAGCTTTCTGAAATTAATCATAGCTCTGCTAAATGGTACATGCGAATATTTTACTGGGCTTTGGAAACGGCAGTAACCAATTCGAGGCTTTTGTATCGCAAGCACCTCAAAATGGTGGACCCGAACGCAAAACATATTCCACTAATAAAATTTCAAATGGAAATAGCGAATGAGTTGCTAAATGCTGCATCATCATCCTCGGGTTCAGTACAAAGGAAAAGAAGACGACCCAGTGGAAATACTTTCGAACAAGAGGAAATAAGTTCAGCACAATCGTCTCCGTCTTCTCTTTCGTCTAGTTCCAGTTCCAAGCGCCATATAATTAATCATGATCCTCCGAATTCGAAGAGATACGATAAAAGCGGCCATTGGTTGGAATGGGGAGGAAAAGGCCGATGCCGGCTATGCAAGACGGGAACACCGCTCTCAAAATGGGTAAAATGTGGTGTTCACCTATGTTGCAATACCAGTAAAAATTGTTTTGAAGAATATCATACCTAGTTTATTATAATACCAAAAAGGATTCTTGATTAATAAATAAATAATAAAAAAAATATTATTTTTTCATTGCCATTAAATAGTTCCTCAACGGCCCAAAGTTGCTTATAAGCAACTTCCAATATCTAGTGACCCGATAACTCCAGAAGTCCGAAATCTTCAAAAATCCTTAATTTAGATCTACTAACCAAGGAAATCATAAAAAATAATTTTTCCGACAGTTGGTTCAGGAGCGGGGCCGAAAGGGTTAAGTATGATGGAACAAAAAATACAGAAAAATGGGACATGAAGAAAATAATCAAACGGCAACACGGGTATTTAAACAATAATGTGTTAACATCAGGTTGATACAGTTCTCGTATTCAATTTCCTAATAAAATTTTTTGAAATAAGAACTGTTATCATATTAAACTAAGTCACCTAATAAGTGGTGACAAACACAATACACATGAGCACTGATGATGAAAACGTTGCGGCTTCCGAAAACAGCTGTTCTGCTCTGCTGTGTAAGTTGAATAACTACAGGAGATCGAACTAGTATCAAATTAGTATTGCACTAGTGCAAAAATCACCAGTACTAGTTCCCAACTGTGAATTTTCCTATACCATGTTAATGCTCAAATTAACATTGAGTGTGTTTGGAAAATTACTATTTCCATTGCTACTAGATGGAAACTAGGGGGATACTAGTACTATTAGTACTAAATGAGTACTAGTATAATTTCTTCTAGTTGGATAGTAGTATAATCCTTTCTGCATTAAGAACTGGTTTATATACAAAAAATCCCTAAATTTATTGGTTTTTTAAACCCAATGAAATTTGTTCTTTGTCTTCACAAGCAGTTTTTGGTTCATCAATTCTTAGTTTATAAGAGGAAATGGAAAGTTCCTTCAGGGCACACTCAATCCACTAGCACCTTGTACAAGTTGAGTTACGTTTGGTACTCCACCATATAAACTGATATGCAGGTGACAAAGTCTTCTAATACTATTCTTTGTTTCAAATTTGGAACAAATTTGAATTTGTTTAAAAATTGTAAAAATAAAATAAATGCAAATTAGCAATTCGCTTAAAAACATGATCAAAAAGTAATATGAATTCTACAAGTCAAATCAATCTACAAATGAACTACTTGAAGTACTAGTACTTTTCTGTATATGTTCAATCACCTTTTAAACTAGTGCTTGCTATACTAGTAATCGTACCTGTAGCTTAAAGACAATTAACGCTTATCCTCCTGCAGGGTAAAAACTGATGTTGACTTTCCTTTGTGCCTTAGAATATGTATCATGTTTTTCTGATTTTAAAACAAAGAATTTCGAACAATTAGACTTTAAATCTTAATTCAAAAATATTTTATTATTAAAACTAAAATGACTTAATAACTATGGACACCCTATATCTAAGAAAGTAAAGTATTTAATATGTTTTTTCTTAATTCGCACCAGCTCTCGGGTATGACCTCTACATATGCAGTGCATTGCGCCAGAACTAGAAAGAAGAGAATAGCATATTGAGAGGACAGATGAAGAAAGTTGAGAAAACAATGACTGCTGTAACAATGAAAATTATATATTTTATTAATTTCTTAGTAAAACTATGCATTAAGAAATAAAAGTGCTATATTCGGTAGTGCCGAATCTTATAGACCCTTCACCGACTTTGTCTGGAGATCACATCCTAAAACTCTTTGCAGCTGAATTGACAGCAAAAAAGAAAGTGCTAAAAAAAGTTTTTAGTGCTAAAACTTAATATCTCTTCTTTCTAAGCACATTTTTTTTTGAAAGTGCTTAAATTCCCATTTCTGTTTATATTGCCTTATAAACTATTTTCCCTTATTCTGCAACTTTTTGTCAGCGTCATATCAAGACAATAGTAAAAATTCAACACTTATCTACTCCTTGTGGCCTACTTCCAGGTGCTTAAATATAACGGGAGGTCGTTAAGTATTGCCAATTGCCAAATAGAAGCAGTACAGAAGTGTCTTGTTTTTGATATTGAGGTTTTGATATATTGACTTGAGTTACAGAATAAAAGAGATTATTTCCATTGAATGAAAAAAAATTTCTTTAAAAAATAAATTATTTATTAAACAAGTTTTATGAACCAAAATAATTATACGCTTATTAATTTGCACAAATGTTCCGAAATTATTAGCTTTATGTTGAGAACACACTAAATGAAATAGCGCATACACATACGTGAATATTTGCACACATTTACTTAAAACTATGATACGAAGTACGTAATCGTTAAAAAATTAATAAACATAAAGGGTGTTTTTTTTTATAGAGTGACACAAGTTTAAATCATAATAAAACAAAGAAATATATTTTTAATATCAATGAAACGGACTTCATCGGAAAGAAAATTTTATGAAATTAATGTTTAAATATGATTTCAGCCATGTGGCCGCCACGGCAGGCGCGTAGAAGGCTCAATCTAAAACACCAATTTTCAGTAATTAAAAAAATCTTCCATAAAGTGGAAGTACACAAACTAGGCTTACCAGATCCAGATTATTAAAAAGCTGGACATGTGAATTAAAAATGCTGGATATTAAAAAAAAAAGCTGGACATTTTGAAATAACATTTTCACGAAAAGTTACTTGTTTATTGTACAAAAAAATTTATTAATTATATCTACATACCTCTCATTTGCTGCAACAACGTCACAACTCAAAAAATTAGTTTCTTATTTTAATGTAGAATTAATTATCGCTCCTATATTTATCTTAAGTAAAAAATTTATGTAAAAATCTTGCATATTCAAGTCTTGAGAGAAATATAATTTTTCGTTTTCCCATTGACTTCTTTGCAAATTGAAAACTTTGATTATGACCTTTTCCAGCATATGAGCGATATGTATTTAAGAATTAAAATTAAATAACGAAAACAAAAAATCATACCAAAAAGACAAAAACAAAAAAAGCTACTAGAAATTTTTGTACTTTGAAGTAAAAAAGTTATAGCAAATTTATAAAAATTATTTTAAAGCAGCAATAAATATTAAGAGCATTTTGTGGAAAATTGTTTTTAGCTGGACAAATTTCTTTTTAGCTTGAAACTGGACAGGCCATTAAAAAGCTGGACAATCCAGCCAAAACAAGCCCGACTGGCAACCCTAACACAAACCCAGTTGCTGAGAACGGCGATTAATTGATTGATTAGGAACATTTTCAATGCTTTCCTGTACAGCAACTACAGCTTGTTCAGTGCGCACTGTTCGCCGTCTCACGGAATGCACATGATCAGTAACAGTAATAAAACGATCTATTGTTCTTCGAATTACCTGCTCTGATTGGAAAAAGTGCACGATGAGTTTGACGAATATTTTGATTAAAATTTTTAACAATTTACAAGCGTTGCTCCGGTGTAGAGACGCTCTAAAAACGACAAGCTTCACATAAATTACGTATGTATATATGACGTTATTTGCTGAATCGCAAATTTTGCAGCTAAATCATTAAACGAAGTGCTAAAAGTAGTACTGGAGATATACAAACATTCATTCCAATCCTGAAACTATTTCGATAATATTTGAATACCAAATTTATTTTTATTTCTCTGGAACTGTCTTTTTTTATTCCAAATATCCATCAAGGTTGCAAGTGATAGCGCATATGCCATGTGTAATACTTTTATGCCTATTAAACACAACGGACATGCACATGACATTGTTGTGCTGACAACATCTTTCAACATCTGATGGCATTAACAAGTTACATAAATATATTAAACAATTATATTAAATAATATAATTTTCTAAAACATAATATATGTATTAAATAAATATTTACTTCACATCTCTATGATTGTTTGCCTTATCAGTAAGATTATAATATTTTTTTTCTTAATTTTTCATATTTTAATAGGCATTAATTATAATTTAACACATATTCTCAAGAATACACACATACAGATGTGTTCATATGTATTCTACATTCATTTATTATAAATTGTTTAAATTTAGCTATACATCATTTAGATAGGGAACATGGTTCCTCATAATAAACCATCATTATTTTTGCTAAATAAATGACAGTTTTATTATCGTCACATATATCATCAGCGTCATCATCCGCAGCCATTATTGCTTCACTCATCGTTTTATTAGAATATGTCAAATATTTTTGATCTATAACCACCACCACCACCACCATCTTCATCAACAACAAAGTCATGGTCATCATTATAAATACACTTGGTTTGTTTTCTTTACTTCAAAGTTGGAATAACAAAAAGAAGGAAAGATGAAAAAAAAAACTAAATCAACTGTACGCCATATTGCCAGTAAATAATGTTAAATAATTATGGGGTGGAATTTGAAAAAAATGTATCTATTTATCTATCTGTTTTCATGTAGTTTGTTCGCCAGTAGCAAATGTGTTTACAGAGAATATATTATTTTTTTGTAAAATTTATAAAATGTTATTTATCACTGTATTGGTTGTCTATTTAAGCAATTGTAATATATCATAAAATTTACAAAGAAATCAGATTGGTTAATTTGGATTTATTTCTTAAAATCATTTATACATGCAGCAGCAGCCAGAGCAGGATCTCTACACTCTCTCTGGCGTATTGCAACGGATGTAAAAAAACAAAATGGTGGCAGGCAGAAGAAATTAGAAGATGTATAGCTGGATTTCAATTTTAAGATTTGAAAATAGTAGGTGACAGCAAAGTACTATAAAGGAATTGACAATTTTGGGCTAATACTAAATAAATGCGAATGGAAAATACTAGGGTATGCAATTAATAGGGGTTGCAGTGTAATCGCTTAATAGCTCGATTAATTCAGCGAAATGTTTCCATGAATGGTGCAAGTATTAAGGAGTCAGGGGCTCTTAATATTTTAGGTATGAAAGTACAGTGTGATGTCAGATGGGCGGTTTATATCTTTCAAGTCGCAAAAAAAGCATTCTAGTGCCTTGACTTTTTAAGGAGCTGCAAGAGATATTTCACCCCATCTGATCTCTTTACTATTTACACCACCCTAGGGTCGTCCTCTCCTGTAGGCGGTCGACTAACTTTAAAATAGACTTTGAAACACCGACCCATATACGAGAGTTGTATTCCATATTCAGCCGGAAGTAAGTGCTGTAAATGGTGAAGAGATGAGATGTAGTATGTCTTACACTGCCTTAAAAAACCCAGGCACCTTTTTGGAAACATGAAAAATGTGCTCTGTTCATCGAACGTCGCACTGAATTGTTATGCCAAGAACTTCAAGAGCTCAGAAGCCTCCCATGATTGAAAATAAAGCAGCTTGATCGGTCATACGTCAGTGTGTAAGAATGCAGCATTTAGTCTTGATGGAAATAAAGTTGACCATGTTGTTATGACCTCATTCGACTATTTTATCCAGGTCACTGTTAAGCGCAACATTCATTTATTACGTCTCATCGCTCCGATCTCTAGCGATGTGCTTAAACGTACATAAATCATGAATGGCATAAGGTGCAATCATCTGCAAAAGAATAAATAGAGGTTGAAATCCGATATAGCAGATCATTTAGAAAAGAAATAATGTAGCAGAAAGAACAGAACCTTCCTGTACTCCCGAGCTAATCTGGAATCTGTTTGATGAAATCCCGTCTAAAACAACTCTTATAGCGCAATTCCTGAGGAAAAGAAATCACCAACCCAGAAATACTTAAATAAATTTTCCAGAACCACCACCGTACTATCGTCGAATCTTTGGCTAGACTGGGAGCATTTTTCCACGTACTTTATGCGTAAAAAGTTGTGCGGCATGTACCGACATCCTCAGCCAATATCATTGATTTAATGATTTGTCGTAACAATTTTCATCACTTTCCCAGGATGTTGATGCCCAGTGACATCCAGTGCGAACGTCGTCATTCACATCTTCTTGGTTTCTTTCCCCCACACAGTGCAATCACCGTATGTCACTGTCAACATTTCAAGCGCTTTTAAGCACTTAATTCCATTTTTTTTTTCATAAAAAGGCAGGTTCTGAAAACGAGAAACGCCAGACGACTGCGCCAATATAAAAAATGTACTTAGTCTGCGAAATTTTAAAATTCACTTTATACTTTGAAGAGACCTCGTATAGGGCTTGGGCCAATCTAACTGATAAAATCGAATGCAACATGCAGTGCCAAAAGGTATTATTGAGGTCCCGCAAGGTAAAGTGTGTTTGTTTTAGAGTGTCACAATTTTGAGTTGGCAGCACTGCTTTATTTGAGCACCCATTTAACAGCTGATAGTTGATTTTTGCTTAGTTTGCTTTGAAATTTCATTATGAATCGACTTACACCAGAGAAACGCGTGCAAATTGTTGAAATTTTTAAACAAAATAATTGTTCTATTCGTGAAACTCATCGTGCACTTGTTCCATTTTTTTCACTTTCATAATCGTCCTTCAGAGCGGCTAATTCGAAGAAAAATTGATCATTTTCGGACCACATTTACTGTTACTGATCATGTGCATGCCGTGAGATGCCGAACTGTGCACACTGAAGACGTTGTAGCCGCTGTACAGGAAAGCTTTGGAGATGATCCTAATCAATCAATCAAGCAACTGGGCTTGTGTCCTTCCTAGGGTTGCCAGATGTGAAATTACTGGACACCCACCAAAAATTTCCTGGATTTAAAAAAATATCCTGGACGAATAAATATGTAAGACGTCAGAAGTAGTGTTGTATTCTATAGCGCTGAATGCAGAGTTTGAAGTCGATGGGAAATTATCCCATATATGTTTATATTTTTTAATTTTTGTTGTTGTTACATTGCATTGTTTTGAATTTGTTGTCCACTCCTTGGAAAAAAAGTAAAAATCTAATATTTCCTGAACATACGTAATATTTTCTGGACTCTGGACAAGATCTAAAATAACTGGACAATCCAGGCGAGTCCAGGGCATATGGCAACCCTAGTCCTTCCACTTTATGGAAGATGTTACTAACGAATCTTGTCTTAAAAGCTTTCAAGATTCAACTTGTGCAGGAATTAAAAACAAATGGCCACCGTAAGCGGCGACAATTTGGCCAATGGGCTGAAGCATAAAATGAAATTTATATTGCCATTTCCGGCCACCCAGAATGCGGATTTCCTTACACAAAGCAGGAATGCCAAAGGGCATCACAACTATAACTTATCTCTTGTCGTTTCCTGATTTGCTAAAGTTTATATAGGGAAGATTGTTGTTGTTTCCGTTACAAATTTTTAAATACTTTATGCTTTCTAGCAAACACTTGGTATTTCCGTGTCGGTAATTTTTGTAAGCCCTGTTTGGGTGATTTGTTGGAGTTGAGTAAAAGTTTTAAATACTTCTATTAAACATATTTCGCACAAATTCTTAGTAGTCGCTGGTACATGACTTTAACTACACTGTACAACAATTTAAATTTATTTTTGTAATATTATGGGATTTCGACAATTTATTCTGGGAGAGGAGGTAAACAAAAAAAAATATTTACCATAACAGTTTCTACTTATACCACGGATGTAGAAAAAATATGGTGTTATATACCGACATACTGGAAGATTAAGTCAAAGCTGGGGAACTTTAAACGTTAAAGAAATAAAATGTAGGTGTGGTTTGTCACAACGCCGTCATACGTATATTATTTTTTGGTCTCTTCTATCGGAATCAATAGTCGGTGCCTCATATTTTTTTTTCGTGTTGAACCGTGTTATAATTATTATTATTTTTTTTTGTCTTCTAGAAATTATAATTTATGATTTACTTGTTTAATTTATAAATCATTAAATCAACTACACTTTCATTATATCCACAACATATAAATATTTGAGATTAGAATTTTATTTTTGCTCTAATACACGTTTAATATTTGCGTTGTTGGTATTAAATACTATATTTTCGTCTGACCTTATAACCAATAAATATTTCAATATTGTTGTTGGCTATATTTAGTCAATTGCAAAGTTAAACACTAGCAAGTAGCAAAAACGAGATATGTAATTAAAAATAAAATAATAATAATAAAATAATACTGTTAATGATTTATTAACAAAATTATTAACCAGACTACAGCGATCAATGTACATGCGTTTAAATAGAAATATGTGGAAGCCTGAAGATATAATCTGCCAAATAGGAAATATGTATCAACTAACAGAGGTCCGCTAATAAAAATGTAATTTCGATAAAACAATGTGCTAAATTAAAAGCAGCTCGCAGATTTTATACCCTAAAGAATATTGGAGGGTATATCGTTGGTGTCATGCGGAAAGGCCCTAACTCCAATAATTGTAACTTTAGAGGAGAATGTAAAAACATAACAGAAATTGTATTGAACGCAATAGAAACTAGAACTATTAATTGCTGGTAAAATCGTTAGTTTTGATGCCATATTTGCCATATTTGCTTAAAATGTGGGGTGCTGTTGGCTGAAGTAGTAGAACACGAGACTATGAAGCGGAGGGTCGTGAGTTCGAGCCCCCGCTGAGTCATGAAATATTGTGTTGAATTCTTCTGATCAGCATTAGTGCGTGGTTGTGTTAGTTGTTGCCAGCCTGTTTCAATGATGAAGGCATAGTCACTGGTCACTGAACATAATTGGCAGCGACTGACACTATCATGTACTAAAAGCAGAATAACAGCACCCACCCACCTTCGTCGGCCCTGTAGCAAAAATTAGCCGGCGAAGTAAAAGGTTGAAATAGCTACAAAAAAACTGTCTATCTTCTCATCTTTCCTAATCTGTCCCCTCAATACTATCTCCTCGTTTTCAATTCCGGCGCAATGCATTGCATATATAGGGGTCATCCCCTGAGTGCTGGTCCAAGATAAAAAAAAAGAAAAAAAAAATGTATTGGAATCACTAAAAAATCCAATTTCGTAAAAAATACGGATTAGGGCCTTTCAACTTGACACCAACGATATTCACTTTGTCATTGCGTATGTAGTTCAGCAAAATATCCCTCTAAGACCCCATAAAGTATATATATTCTTGATCAGTGGTGAAACCTTAGGCGATCTAGCCACGTCCGCCGTTCCGTCTGGGGAAATCACGACTCAGTCCAAACGAAAAGAGCCAGACCTTTGCAATTTGTTATAGATTGATATAGAAGGAAAGCAAAGATCAAGTTAGTAAATGTGGTGAATCGGGCCAGAAGTAAAAAAGTTCCCCTGACCCATAACCAACAACATAATAGTTTTTCTTAAATTTTGTTAAGGAAATGATATATTTTTATATCAACGAAGGTCCAAAGCATTGAAAAAGGAGCTAGGAAACTTAAAAAAAAATCCCTTTTTGGACCCCGCCCCTTTTAGTGGGCTTTGATGTAAGATAATCAGCATGATTACGGTTGGCGATTTTCGCCTTCAAATTCGACAGTTTGTAATAGATTAAAAAACAATTCAACTTTTTGTCTTCAATCTATTACAATTTGTCGAACGTAAAGGCGAAAAACGCCAGCCGTAATCAGGCTGATTACATGCAAAAATAGTGTAAAAATTTAACAAATTGTTTTGCATTCCTTAAAAATTCCATTTTTAAGCTTTTATGACGAAGCTGAGACGTTATCTGATCGTCCTCTGTCCTACCCCCACTCCCACTTTTGCCCCTAAATGACCGTAGAGGTTGTAGTCGGTAGCCTGCTCTCTTCTAAGTGTTTATAGCTTCCAGTACAGAATATGAGTTTTTCTAATCTAATTGTTTAGGTCAAGAGTGCCCAGGCCCTATGCGCTTGATGCTCATTTGTTTTTGTAAAAGCGCTTAGCTATAGGTTGTGTGTTTTAATACTCACATACAGCACTCAGCACACAAACAACTTTGTCTTATTATTATTTTATTGTTGTTCTTCATTGTATAAAAGCAAGTGGAAAGCAACAACACTTTCGTAAGGTTTGCTGTTAAACATTGACGACAGCGATCATCAGTGAAGACTTTGTTTTTGTTTAGCGTATGATATCGCTTTGTATGTATTTGTTTTTACAACAAGAAATATTGAATAAAACTTAGTTTTTATTTCAATATATTGGTGTTTACTCTTCCATAAGGAACTTTTGGGCACACTTGGTTTAGGTTATATTTAAATGCGGACACGGCATTGAACTAATTAATAAATAGTACTGGCAATGGATGAAACGTTTGTGTTCCAAAAAGCACTTTTCTTTGTCGGTATTGTAAAAAAATGTTCCTGGGGAAGTAAATAACAATAAATAAAATGGTCAGCACAAAGTCTTTTTTTCTCAAACTTCACCATCTAGCCTCCTCTTCTCATTATACTTCCGTCTCGGTGTATAATATTAGCCAGACCCATAACCTTGGTGTCTGTGCTAAAAGTAAAAATGTCTCTATATCATTAGGTTCCATAACATGGAAACCATTTGCTTCCTTGGTTTTACTAAATTATTTATTGTATTGCCTATTTATATAACATCAGTAATTTATTTAATTCTTTTACTACATTTGATTTAAAGATTTTTGTTCAACGTATAAATTGCGCCCATTAATATTTCGTTCTTAAATCAGACTTATTTGATATCTCTGTTTGCCTTAAATTTATTAAATGTTTTAGATGCGTATTGATAATAGAAAAAAAACTGATTTCATATTATTTACGCAATCTTAATTGGATTCGTTAGAATTTATTATACATGTTTGAACTTGATTTTATTTTTAAAATGGACGCAGGCACTCACACACACACACACACTTTGCTTTCATTAACATACATTTGTTTTTTGTTTATTTTTTATATAAATTTGTGTTAAATATTTTGTTAATTGAATTTATATGAAATGTCAATTTTTTCATCTTGACTTAGCAAATGTATTATTTAACAAATTGAGAGATAACAAGAGCTAATGTTATATATAAAACAACTTTGCTAAATTGACTTGTTTTTTAGGAGTTAAAAAAAACTCAGAATTATGACTGGATTGTGTGTATAACATACAAATAAAAAAAAAATAAAAATTAAATATTTTAAAACACCATAAAATTACTTTATTACACACAATTATTTTAAACCAAAATTCAATATAACAATACAGAAAATAATAACATTAAGACCTTGTGAAGGTATTTTCTGGGTATTGAAAATAATTTTTTTTTACATTAGGGACAGTCATAGATGTTTAAGCAACACCATAAAGGCTTTATAAATAATATTTTAATTTTCATAAGACGATTAGTACTGAGGGAATGGTCCCTACATATCCTGTGTATTGCGCTGGAACTAGAAAGTAAAGTACAGAAAAAGGAAGATGAGAACATTGTGAAATTTTTGGGTCATTTTAACCTTTCACCGGTGAATTTTTGCTACAGGATGCTGCTATTCTGTTTTTTACTACTTGATAGTGGTCAATAGATGCCAGTGATTGTTCAGTAGCCAGTGCTATGCCTTTTGTCACTGAAACGGGCCGACAAAAGCTAACATAGCCGTGCACTAATGCTGAAGGTGTGAGTCACCTCATCTTCCTTTGCCGTCTCTATAGATAAATAGATATAAAAATATTTTTGTACCCGTCAAAAAAGAATTATAGGATATATTCACTCTGTCGTTCCGTGTGTAATGCAGCGAAATGTTCCTCTAAGACCCCATAAAGTATAAATATTCTTGATCAGTGATGAAATCTAAGACCATCTAGCCATCCGTCCGTCTATAGGCCACACGATTCAGTTGTGAAAATATAAGTCAGTTCCTTCAAATTTGGTATAAAAACATTTTAAAGGACAGCTACGTTAGGTTAGGTTGAAAAAGAGGGGCATTAGCATCCCAATCCGTCCTGGATTACACTTAGGCCTCATAGGCCTGTTGTGCGCTCTATAATAAGGAGTTCCCATTCCCCTGTATGGAGCCTCCACCGATACCATGGAAAACCTCTGAGTTTGATTACGTCAAGAACCCAGTTTCTTCAATGTACTTAATTCAGTCTTTCCAGCTAGGTTAAGTTCGTAAATAGACTGAATAGGGCCAGAGGGAAAAAAGTTCCCCTAAGACTTTAGTTCGTCCAACAAACAACATAATATTTTGTCAGAGAAAGTTCAAAGCGTTAAAATTGGAGCCAAGTAATCCAAAAAGTAATTTTTGGACCACGCCCCCTTTAGAGGGTGTTATTATAAGTGTAAAAATTTAACAAATTGTATTATTTAAGCCTACATTCCTCAAAAATAACATTTTTAAGCTTTTATGATGAAGCTGAGACGTAACCTGATCCTCCTCTGCCCTATCACCCTTTGCCGACCAAATGACCCTATATAAAAACAAATTACGGCTAATTGGCCCAAAAATTTATTTTTAGTGTTTTATGGCAAAGGTGAAATGTCTTCCCCACGGCCCTTGCCGGAGAGCGACTCAGAAAAAATACAGTTTTAATACCCTCCAAAAATAATTGAACCTCATTCGTGATCAGTCTAAGACGATCCGGCAATGCCCATACGTCCGTGTATGGAAAAAACGATATAGTTTATTTTTGACCCCCGCCCCCTTTAGTAGGCGTTGAAATTACATAGTATATGAAAACATTGTGTAAATTTTCATCAAATCGTATTCCTTAATGCTAGGAACACAACTGGGACGAACGACGAATTCGTTGATAAAAAATCGCTCTATAAATTCGTCGTATGAAACACAATAACGACGAATAACTTAAAATAATAAGCAAACAAAATTTTAATATTTGTTTTTTAAATCATTGTAATCCTCTGATGCCAGTCAGATTGTTTAGACACTCAATAATTATCCCGGTGTTGTCCATTTTTTTCAGAACAAATTCATTTTTGTAAATATTTTCTGAAAAATTTTTTGTCTGTAAATAAATTATTATTTTCATTTAACAGCTGATGGGGTGACCATATGAAAAAGTGAGAAATAGAAAGAAAAACTATATTATAAAAAGTGTTCAAAATTAATAAAAAGTCGTCCGAATGATACATTTTTGTGAATTTGTGAATGCATTTTTAGTATGTACTGAAAATTTTAGTGCTACATGCAACAATACAGTAGTAAACTATGTTTTTCCACAAAAAACCAGTTTGAGTATATGAAACCTGGTCACTTTATATTGATTTGTTCGTCGTTCGTTGACGAAACAATTAGAAATAAATGTATTTCAACGTTCGCTGAGTATGACGAACTTCGACCAACGCCACGATTGTGTGCATTTTCATATACACCAAGTGTTTTATTTTTGGCGACGAATATTCGCGACCAAAAATTCGTCGTTCGTCGCAGTTGTGTTCCTAGCATAAGTCTACACTCCTTAAACATTTACCCCCTTATTCATAAAAATTATGAGAGGCCTATAAGAGTGTAATAGAGCAAATTTCATATGAAATTTTGTTTTATTACGCTGTTATTAGACTCTCATAATTTTTATGAATAAGGGCGTTATTTTATAAGCTTTTACGACGAATGTTATATGTTCTTTAATCTTCCCTGCCCTACCCTACATCCCCATTGCCAAAAAAAACATTTTTGCTACAATTGAGTACGCCGAAAATTTAGTTTTTAAGTTTTTACGATTTAGGTGATATGTCTACCCCACGGCTTTTCTCGGGTGACCTTGTATAGAGTTTTAAAATTGGATACAGAAATTTCTTAAAGAAACTCTGACCCAGCAGATTTTTAACTTATGTCAGTCCATTTTTTTGCACGTTGGTATAAAATATTAACACGTAAGGTTTTATGCTGACGGAAAGGTGTCGCAGCCATGCTCCTCTTATCACACCAAATTTAAAAAAAAAAAATACCATAAAAATTTAAATTTTAATAAGAATAAAAATAGAGGGTATTTAAGATTCGTCTCGGTCGAAGATAACGTTTTTAATTGTTTATCTTATTATATATTTCCATTTCTATACTACACCCTTCTTTTCTTAGTCCTTGCACAATCATTGGCGTAGCTAGGTCCTTCCAGACAGTTACAAAGCGCTCTAGTCTAGTCCTTAGAAATTCAAAATATTACAGTAATTTTGATAATATAAACGAAGTGTAGGCTTTAATACGGATTGAGTTTCTTAGGAAAGTAATAATTCTCTTTGAACTCAGGAAACTTTATTTCTTTCTTGTGGCCATTTGATAAAAGAAAATGCCTTAAATCATCTGAAAAAGCGTGAGGCCGCTATCCTGTCAATACTATCCCCTCCCCTCTACAATAGTTCCGGAGCAATGCAATGCATATGTAGGGGTTATCCCCTGACTGCTTGTCTTACTAAGAAAAAACTCAACCGCACGGCCATTAAATATGCTCTTAAATTTAATTAATTTTTTTTTCACAAAAAAAAAACCAAATTATGACATTTAAAGAGCAGAACAACATCACGGTATTTCACTTTGATAAAATAAAACTAAACCATTAAAATGCAATAAAATAAATTGTATACATTTTAACTGCTGCTTCATAATTTCATTTAAGTTGTTTTGAATAGCCAGCAAAAAAATTCAAACAAACTTTTAATACATTTTATTACAACACTTGCGAATGTAAAATAATAATTTTCTTATTACAAATAAATAAATTTAGAATTTGTTTGTGCCATATTCATTGATTGTTGTCTTGATCTTTTGTAAATTAATTTTTATTGTTTAATAATTTTTAATTAGCCCCGGTAACAGTGGGACGCCAGCAACAACTTGTGGGCAGCCAACAACTTGTTGTTGTTTTCCTCAGAAACTGTTAAAATTGTTGTCTTTGTATTAAATTGTCAATTTTTGCGCCACTGTTCGTTCGTTTTGTTAGCCGCACGTTTTTCTTTTGTATTTATTTATTCTTATTTTTGTTTTATAAAATAATAATAAAAATTAAAATACAACACACAAGAAATAGAAGATTAATAAAATGTTGTTGTTGTTGTTATAAAATAAAAACATTTTTTCCACATTTCGTTTCGCTTGATTTGCATAACAAATAAAAACGTTGACATATTGTGAGCTATTTTTAAGATTAGTTGAAATCATTTAGTGATGATAGAAAACATTTTTCAAAACTTAATGGGCTTAATTTTTTATTACACATTTTATTTTTCTAGTTTTGTTTTTACTGCATTAACAAAAGAGTAGGAGTGAATTATTAGGCGTGTTTGCCGTAAATTCACTTTAAGATTTATTGCAATATTTTGTATGAATACCACAAGTCATGAGTTTAAATATATTACATTCTTTTGTTTTGCAGGGCCTTACCCACAGCACGGCCACGGTCTACAGAATCGGCCAATTCCAGTGAACGTTGTCCTTCGCACGAATCAAACTCTTCGGAAAATGGCAAAGACCATCGTGAGAATAATATAAATCAACTGCCTGCAGGTATTTTGCCGTTGCCCAATTCGCCCGGTGCAGCATTTCCAAGCATTCCAAACTTGCCCGGCCAGCCACCTTCGATGGAGGCTTATTTGCATATGGTGGCAGCTGCTGCCCAACAGTATGGCTTTCCTTTAGGTGCAGCGGCCGCAGCTGCTGCCGCTGGGCCCCGCTTGCCCCTGCCGATGACCACAGATACTGCGGCTTCCTTCAAACTACCGCCTCAAGCTTCACCCACGGCTTCTAGCAACCATTCGGAGGCCTTAGACTTCCGCACTAATATGTTTGCCCGCACCAATTCCGCAGAGCCACCGGCATCCGATGAGGACGAAGAGGAAGAAGAGGCTAACGATGCCAATAATCCTCTCGACTTGTCGGTGGGCACACGCAAGCGATCGGCAGATGATGAGTCGGAGCCAGACTCCAGTATAGGCCAAATACAAGTTAAGAAAATTTTCAAATCCGACAGTCCTCCTTTGTCGTCTCAGCAGCCAAATGCCTCACAAGTTCCTCCTAACCCCTTAATGCCAGGCGTCAATCCTTATCTGGCGGCTGTAGCTGCAGCCAACATCTTTCGGTCTGGTCAGTTTCCCGATTGGAATGGTAAAAGTGATTTGGTGGTAGATCCTTTGGAAAAAATGTCCGACATTGTTAAAGGACCGCGTAAGGAGAAATCTGCAAGAACCTCCCTAGGACCGCAGCACAGTGCGCCAGTATTACAACAAACCATAAATCAACCGACACCCACTACTGTGGCCAACAATCCTGTGCCAGCATCGAACGAGGGCATAACCAAGACACGCCATAATATTTGGCAATCGCATTGGCAGAACAAGGGAGTGGCCAGCTCAGTATTCCGTTGTGTGTGGTGTAAACAAAGTTTCGCCACCTTGGAAACCTTAACCACACACATGAAAGACAGCAAGCATTGCGGTGTCAATGTACCGCCTTTTGGCAATTTGCCCACCGCCAATGAAAGGCCTACTGTGCAACAGACACAAGCACCAGCAGGTGCCCAACATCATAGGCAGCAATCGAATAAATCCAATAATTCTGGTCCTTCACAGGCGGCCAAAAATGCATTCCAATACCGAGGCGATCAACCCACACCTCTACCACGCAAACTAGTGAGAGGACAAAATGTGTGGCTGGGCAAAGGTGTCGAACAGGCCATGCAAATTCTGAAATGCATGCGCTGCGGTGAAAGCTTCCGTTCCCTAAACGAAATGACAAAACACATGCAGGAGACCCAGCACTACACCAACATACTCTCCCAAGAACAAACGATCTCAATGAAGTCCTCCTCCAATGCAGGAGACAACAAGGAAGGCCAGAACAGCTTAAGCTCGGAAGAGAGCCGCACTCTAAGTGCCGTGCTGACTTGCAAAGTGTGTGACAAAGCGTTCAACTCTTTGGGTGATCTGAGCAATCACATGGCCAAAAACAATCATTATGCCGAGCCCTTAATGCAGTCCATGGGCACGGCTGGAAATCGTAAACGACCAGCACCTAAGAAACGGGAAAAATCACTGCCCGTTCGCAAGCTACTGGAGATGAAAGGAGCGCAAGAGCAGGCAGAGCCAGACATGGAATTAAAAATGCAGCAGCGTGCTGGCATAGGACCTGGCTCCGACAAAACCGAGGCTGCTTTATTTGCTGAGCGCATGCGCCAATATATTTCGGGCATCAAGTCAGAAGAAGCCGCCAAAAATAACATGAACGCCATGGCCCAACTTAGCAAAACCAAGTCACCTGAACTGATGGAGTCGCCCAAAAATGGTGCCACGAAGTCAAGCCAGGGCTCTTCCTCAGTCCTAAGTGCCATAGAACAGATGTTTACCACTAGCTTCGATACGCCCACTAGACATGCTGCCCTGCCAGCCACCAGTCCTTCCAATTCGTCCACTAAAAATACCTCGCCTGTGGCTTCTAGCATACTTAAGCGCTTGGGCATCGATGAAAATGTTGACTACAACAAACCCCTGATCGATACCAATGATCCCTACTACCAGCACTATCGCTATACAAGCAGCGAACGCAGTGCCAGTGAGTGCAGTGCTGAGACTCATAATGATTCCAGGAAAATGGAGAATCCTACTCCGGAGAAAAATGACGTGGAAGAAGCTGCCCAGAAAATGGATTATGATGTTGAAATTAAAAAGGAGCCGGAAATGGAAAAGGCACATCCATCACCCAGACAACACCAGCGGGAAGACCAAATGCCAAACATTAAAATGGAGATCAAATCTGAGCTGGAGGATGAGCAGGAGGAAAATGAAAACAGCAGTCCTCAGGGCCGCAGTGCCGACAGAGATGTTAACACCAACGGCACCGACTATTCCATGAACAACAATAATAACACCAAAGAGTGCAATGTTCAGTCGCCCAAAACACTTAGTCCTCAGACACGCACTATGCCACCTCGCAGCCCCACCGACAGTCACCGTTCGATGACACCTAAATCGCCAGCTTCCAGTATTAAGTCATATGATGGCGGCGAAAAGAAATACCCCAGTGATTCACTTAACGCTCTCTCCTCCATGTTCGATTCTTTGGGCAGCACCACCAACTCGTCTACGCTTAGCAATCGCCCTCAGCCCCAAAATACCGCTGTGTTGAGTAATAAACTCGATTCTCCCGAAAATCTTACGACATCCAATTCGTTAGCCGCTTTACGCCAATTCTGCATTAAGAAAGAGAAAACTGCTTAAGAACGCTTTCGTCTTATTTCGTTTTTTATTTCATTTCTATTATGGGAAACAGTGAGAAAACATATTTTTTGTTTTTGCTATATAATTTCGTTGGTCTACGTCTCGCCTGCTGTGAACGGAGGAGACACAACTGCGAAATTATGATTTCTGTTTTATTACAAAACAACGCTCTTTAGCAGCCAGTTAAAAAAAAAAGAATAAAGACAGATGCGTGTGTGTGTCTTTAACGATTTTTGATTTTTCAACCACCAACAAAATATATTCTCGCCGCCATTTAAAATAATTCAGAGACATTTCAAAAGTAAAGCTCGCTTGCTTTATATACAAGAGTGTTGATCCAGTGTGAGAGAGTGAAAATGCTTCCACTGAAAATTTTGAACGCGAAAGTGCGATCTAAGACTTTGCTAAAACAAAACGAAATCAGCAGGGTTCTGGACTACGACAAGAAACTCGTGACAGTGCTAATGAGTAGCAGACGAGTGTGTTTAAGAGATTTACTAAGGAAATCTAACGAAAGGAGTACAAGGAAAAGCGGACTATGAAGAAAATGCAAATAGACTGGATATTAAAAACCGTCTTTATGGTTTATTGAGGAAAACTTCCGCTGCCAGTTGCAACAAAATTTGAACAACCATTTAAAATTTAATCACCCACAATAAGACTTAAAACCACTCAAGCCTTGGGCAACTAAGACACTAGGTAAGTTTTAACAACAATCAAAAAGATTTTTTAACGTAAAAATTTACAGCCTCATTTATTAAAATTTTCTTTAATAATAAGAAACTTATAAAACAAATTTTTATTCAGAAATTTTTTTTTTCAAATTTGGCCTCCATACACCAGAATTTATTATCCAGTAATATTTATTATTATTAGTAGTTAAAAATAAGGAACTTATATGGTTACTTTTATGTACTAAAAAATTTCGATTTTCCATCCGTGGAACCGAATTTTTAATACCAAATTAATCTTTCCTTAAGTATAAAATAAGTTTAATTCACTAACAAAACCAAATTTGGAATTTATGTGGGTACTTTTATGTACCAGAAATATTTCGGTTTTTCAACTCTGGAAGCGAATTTTTATTGTTTTACCAATGCAATTCTTAGTGAATCTTCAAACTTTTTGGTCACTTTCATGTACCATAAAATATTTCATTTGTCCAACCCTGGAATCGAAATTTTGATTTTTTAAGATTTTAATACCAATTGTGTTCTTCCTGAATTCTAAAATTGTTTTAATTATCAAAAACAACAACGTCAATTGTCTCTTTTGTTACTTTTATGCATAAAGAATATTTCAATTTCCCAACCGTGGAAATGAAATTTTAATTTTTTTTTTGCTTTTTTTTACCAATGCAACTCTTAATAATGAGGTTTATTTAAAAAAAACTTAAAATTTTTAACCATTTGGGTCACTTTCATGTTCTACAATATATTGCATGTACCAAAAAAACTTTCAATTTCCCAGCCCTGGAATTGAAATTTAATTTTTTTTTGCTTTTTTATAAATGCAACTCTTCATGAGGTATAAAATAGTTTTATTGAAGAAACCTTTAAATTTTTAACCATTTTGGTTACTTTTATGTATAAAAAATTTCAATTTCCCAACCCTGGAAGCAAAATTTTAATTTTTAAAATTTCTTTTATCAATGCAAATCTTCATGAAGTATAAAATGATTTTATTTAAGAAAAACTCAAAATTTATAACTATTTTGGTTATTACATGTACTACAAAATAGTGGATGTTCCAAAAAAAATTTCATTTTCCCAAACCTGGAATCGAAATTTTATTTTTTATCAGTGCAAGTCTGCTTGAGGTATAAAGTAGTTTTATTTAAGAAAAATTTAAATTTTGTAACCATTTTGGCCACTTTCGTGTACTACAAAATATTGCATTTGTCCGACCCTGAGTTCGAAATTTTGATTTTTTTTTAATTTATTTGAATTGTTGATACCAATTTTGTTTTTCCTAAATTATAAGACAGTTTTAGTTAACAAAAAAAAACAACATCAGTTGCCTGTTTGATTACTTTCACGTATAAAAAAAATTCAATTTCCCATCCCTGGAACAAAATTTGAATTAAAAAAAATTTTTTTTTGGTCAATGCAAACCTTCATTTCGTATTAAGTGGTTTTGTTAAAGAAAAACTTGAAATTTTTAACAATTTTAGTTACTACATGCACCACAAAATTTGCCGAAATTTTTGTTTCCCATACCTGGAAAATTTTTTTTAATTTATTTTAGTTTTTAATAGACCATTGAGGTTTCCCAAAGCACGAAATAGGTTTAGTTTACAAACATTAAAAAAATAATTGATTTTTGGTATAAATATTGCGTCGAGAAATAGGTGTAAGCTTCCCAGCTCTGCAACCGTACTTCGGATCTTTTTCTATTAAGTTCATTACCACTCTATTTAAGTTCATTTCCAATCCAACGGTCTAAGAACGAAGTCTCTTCGTTTTTTTTTTGGCTCTTCTGTGGGCTTGCCAAAACCGATTTCACGTACAGACAGACGGACAGACGGACATCGCTCAATCGTCATCGCTATTCATAAGGATCCAGAATATATATACTTTATGGGGTCCCATATTGATATCGAAGAAATTACACACGGAATAGCAAACCTATATATACCCTCTCACTTTTTTGTGAAGGGTATAAAAAATATATATATAAAACCACAACAACTATTTATTTAGTCCAAAACATTTTGTAAATAAGAAAACTATATTTTTTACGTTTGTAATACAGGGATATAGGTTATCGTAACCCCTAACATTATTAATATAGAAGGTGCGCAAATTTGAGTTTAGGAAGTAAATTGATTTAAAATACATATTTTCTTTTACAAATTCAGTTTTATTGGTACCATTGTAAAGTAGAAATATGGGAATTAATAATGGAATATGACCTCGGACAAATTTCCACCTCTACCACGTCGGCAGACGTCCGCTCTTTTCACAAAATTTTTAACCACATTTTGCAGCAATAACTACGCTTATCTCGTCAATGCTAATCCCAATTTCATCTTTTAGAGCGTCAGTTTTTTGTGGCTTCTTCACGTAAACCCGGTCTTTCAACTGGTCCCAGAACAAATAATCCAAAGGCGTTAAATCAAAAGAACGAGGCCGTTAATTGACATCGCCAATTCGACAAATTATGCGACCGGTAAATTTTTCATGTAATAATTGAATTATTTGGCCGTCTGTGTGGGTTGTGGTGCCGTTTTGTGGTTACACGAAATCGTTCATCATGGTTTGGTAGAGCAGAGAATTCAAGGCAACCGCGTTTCCTGCCTCTTTTGCGAAAAAAGTGGGCCAATAATGACGCCTGACAACAAAGTGCACCATATGTAATTTTCTTTGAATGTAATAGTTTTTTGAAGACTATTTATGTATTTGGAGAGCCCCAAATACGACAATTTTATTTCTTTACATAAAACTTATTAGAATTTCATCACTGTTTTCGTTCAGTTTTTCAAATACCCAATTCACAAACGTTCGGCGCAAATAGTGGTCAGCCAGCTTTAATATCTGAAAATTTCCCAACTTTTTAAAAAAAAAAATCTCATAGGATGACAAGTCAATTCTTGACATTTCATTATTTGACAGCCAATTTACTTCCTAACCTCAAATCTGTCCACCCTGTGCTGTAAGTTAGTTTTAAGGAATATAAGATTCTTTCAATGAGTACCGACAGATGCCATTTTGGAAAGTAGAAAAACTGAATATTGAACGCTTAAGAAATGTCGTATCCGCCTGCAAATCGATACTGATGCATTCAGCCAGTATGATTGTTATAAGAAATATTAAAAATATTCCACTCCTAATAAAACTTCGAATTTGAGTACAAATTCTTAAATAAAATTTTACTAATAAATTTGTGGATTCTTAGTTTAATACTAAATAATTAATTTAAAAAATATATTTTTTATTTTATGTTTTCTTTCATTTCAGTTTACTGGACGTAAGAACTTGTGTCTTGAGATGCCATTTTTACCTTTGAATTTCTAAAAATTTGGATGCCTAAATTAATCAGTTATACGATATGACGAATGTAAACAATCTTGCCACTATATAATTGGATGTTCCACAAATCTACAGTTTTATGGATTTGCAAATTAACAAAAAACAAAAAAAAAAAAAAAAACAAAACAAAAAAAAAAACAAAACAAAAAATACAGCCCTTTTCAGGGCTACCAATTTTACTATCAAAGAGAGATGGAAAATTTTTGTTCAATTTTTTCTTTATTTTTAACCAGCATTTACGTTCATACACGTTTACGTGTATTTGCGTTTATTACAATTCTCGTTTTATTGTTGACTTGACTAGACAAATTTGAAGTGTGTGAACCAGCATTTAAATAACATTTTTTTATCGTTTCAGTGCTGCATAAAAACGAAAAACTCTTATAGGATGCAGACAAATATTTACCAAATTTTAAATTGTTTACAGACATTCGCTGAACTAAAAATTAGGAAATGCATCTGATATCCATAATAATTTTGAAACAATCTAAACCTGGAATAATTATTCCAAAATATCAATAAGATTCTTGCAGAATGATTTAAAAAATTTTTATATTTGGTGTAAACTAAACTTAATGTAATTAAACTTGAACACACTGCCCTGTTCATTAGCGTAACATATTAATATAGGGGTTTTTTTAGCTGTTTCATATGAATAACTATAGTTTGAGAGCAGTGAATGTAAAACTGTAGACATTTCTGTAAAACTTGGAAAGTCATCATGAATTGTTTAACGCAGCTTCCTGCTAAACTCTTCAACTTTAAAAGTCTAATACGAGGGAAAGCACTTTTACGAGGGTGGGTCAATAAGTTAGTGTTTTTTCAATGAAATACAGGGGCCGCATTACCGCATTCGATATCGAACGAAATTTCCATGCAATTCAAATACAAATTTCGATTGATATCGAATGCCGTAATTTGCCCCCAGGATTTTATATAAAAACCTGTTTTATTTTTCAACATTTCTCCAAATTTTTTATGCCTTCCGAAAAATACAATTTGTGGAGGCTATCAAAATAGCCGTCTGATTACTTCGTTGGTGGTATCAAATCTATTTTTGCCGAGACATTTCGTAAAGTTTGGGAACAAGAAATAGTCCCTTGGGGCTACATGTGAAGAATAGAGGGGTTGATGAGGAAGCACTTTGTAGCTCAATTCATGGATTTCTGTCCTCGCATTCTGATCACGCAAAATGAAACCACTGAGTCAAGTGCAATGCCTATGGCTTCCAAAATTACTTTCACTTTCAATATCCGATTGGCTAAAATTATATTGTGAATTTTTTATATTGTTTCGGATATTCAGTAATGGACGTTCAGTACGTTTAGCATTTTCCGTTCTTGTACGGTCACATCGATTTTACTTAAAGCACTTATTTACCATGGAAATGGATGGGGCCGGGTTCCCATAATATTAATCAAGCTTAGCCTTTGTTTTCATTTCCATTTTTTTTTTAACACAAACTAAATAACACGGCCACTTAAAATTTTGACAGGAGTCAAGTGACAGATGTCTGTCAATAGGAGTAGTGTTGCCATTTTAATTAAACAGTGGGGAATTCAAAAATTGAATTGACTTATAGAACAAAGAATCAAAAGCACTAATTGATAAGGGGGCGAAATGTGGCATTCGATATCGAGCGAAATTACCATTTAAATTGTATTGAACGAACAGATCAACCGATATTGCTTAGTTGCGATCAATATGATTTTTCTCTGCCTGGAATCGATGAGTAAAGTCATTGAAATAATCTTCAAAAGCAAAAAATTTTTATTGAATTTTTTTTTGAGATTTCATGAATACTGCCGATCAGAAGAAGTTAAAGTTTAATAGAATTATTTTGGTCAAGCCTTTCAACAGTCATAAGTGGTGCACATATTTTAAACACGCATAAAGGCATAGTATTACCTTCTCAGAAGTAGTCAAGTAGCCTCTATGAGAACTCACAACATTGAGATCTGGTGAAAACTCGGGTTAAAACCAATAGGTTGCCAATTTTTTACCTTAAATTTTTTTTAGCGAGAAATTAATTTGAAAAATACAAATAAATCGCTCAGTTATGGGTAATTTTTTTCTAATTCTATTCTTTTCAGTACAAAACAATTAACAAGGCAAAGAAGAGTGGCGGTACCATTGACGTTCTTTATTTCGTTCAAAATTATCAAGGAGCTGGCGCTACGTAAATATCGGCCACTATATGGTGACGGATTTTTATTTATAAAAATTAATCAGCTAAACACCAACGATATTTGGTTTCAACAAGACAACGAAGCTTGCCATAGAGACCACTCAACCACCGTTTCATTGCAAAATCAATTTGGTGGCTACTTTCTTCAGCATCTGGTCCTGTTCAGTGACCCGTTCTTCGTGTGACTTTACGGCTACAGATTACTTTTTATGGGACAAAGTCAACCGATTAACCAGCCACCTTTGGAGCATTGGCAGCCACTACACAAGCCACTATTGACGCCAACGGCCAGATTTATTGGAATAACTAGTCCAAAATTGTACTGATCAAATGTACCACAAAATTGTAAAAATTAGATTTATAAAATAAGTGACATAAAATTTTGCATTTAAATTTACTATACAAAACCAAATTGTCACTGATCATTAATTTGAATAAAAACAGTTTAACTTCAATAAAAAAAAAATGAATTAAAATTTGTTGTGATGACGATTTTTGTATTTTAGATAAACAAAATTGTGAGTATGTGTGAGTGTATAGAAAATATTTGATAAAAATAGTATGAAATTGTGTTTAGTAAAAGTTATATTTATATGAACTGCTGGCCTTAAAACGAATTTGTTTTATATTAAAAGCATAGACAGTTCTTAAATATTTATTTATTTCGCTTGTATTTAGAAACGACTTTGCCATGTTGAAAGTAAATAAACACGCATGCATGTGCATGCAACAATTTTATTTTAAATTTGCCGTCGGCAAATACGAACATTTAATTTATGATTTTTGTATCTATTACACAATGCAACAAAATAAAAAAATTTCATATGCTTTTAAAACCACTATACAATTTTGATGTATCATGACTACCTTTGTACAAAAATGGTAAAATTTTTAAATTCTATGGATAGATTTTTTTTTTTTAATTTTTTTGTAAAATTGCATTTTTTTTAGACGCTTTTTCACATTATTAGTGATAACTCAAAAACGGCTAATCGGATATTATTCAAATATAATCTTATGCTTTATAGATACTTTTAAAACTACTATACAATATCCAAGTACTGCTGAAGTGTTTTGGATGATTAAGAAATGTATGGCAAAAGAAGTTGCTTAATTTACTTAATTGTGAATAAATTCGAAAATAATCAGTCGATTTTTATGGTCGATATCTCGTTTTGTTGCTATTATTTGTGGCTTTGTAATAGAATAATGAAGCTGAACATTTTTTGCCGTTTTCTATTTTTTATGATTTTTTTAAAACAAAAATTTTTGCCATTTTTACGTAAAAAATATATTTTTTTCTTACATTTTTTATTATAACTCCGAAACTGTTGATCCGATTAAAGCAAAAGATATAGACGGATTAAAGGCTATGTAAATCTTAATTTTTCTGATTATATTTAAATAATATCCGATTAGCCGGTTTTGAGTTATCACTAATCATGTGAAAAAGCGTCTAAAAAAGTGCAATTTTACAAAAAAATTAAAAAAAAAATTTACCCATAGAATTTAAAAATTTTACCATTTTTGTACAAAGGTAGTCATGATACATCAAATGCATATAGTGGTTATTCGAGCATATTTTTGCTGTTGCCCTGTGTTATGTTTTATGGCATGTAAATAAATTCAATAACTTGCCTAAATCGGGCATATTCGGTGAGTAGACCTGTTTCAAGTATGTTATATTTTTGATGTTTCTTTTTTGTTCTAATTAAATTGTTTGATTTTTTTTCCTCCATTGTCTTTGTACTATTGATTTAATAAAATTTTAAGGTTAATGTGAAATAAAGTTCAATAATCAATATATTATTCCACTGCTTTTATTTAGCTTTCACTGTAACTTGTTAGCTTAGGAATTGTTTTTGGCATATTCAGAAACTTTATTTATATCTCGTCACACTGAAGAATTTTACAATACTAAAAATTCAAAATTTGAAAAGCGGAAGGATATACGAAAACCATTCAATAGGAAATAAACATTCAGATTGAATTCATGTGTGTAGAATTGATTTTTTATTCACAATGAAAGACACAAATTTCGTTTACTATTCCAAGGATATCACTGTTAGATGAACAGCTATTTTCATTCGGAGCCAAATCATATATTTATTTATGCAGCATATATTCGTAAAACCTGCTAGGTACTAGACAAAATCTTTTAGCCATAGAAAGTGTGAAAGCCAAAAAATTATCAATGATGGAAATGCATTGACGAATAAACTGCATTCGCACCAATTGTAAAAACTGAACTTGCTGTTGTTTTGCATGGCCATGTACAGCCGGAGTGGAATATTCTTATATGTACATCCTTAGGAACAATATTTGGGTACTCTTAAGCTCCTTGGCTTGTGATGTACAAAAAAATCATGGAATAGATATTGTATTTAAGCAAAAGGTTCCTCATCAGTGGCATACATGTTGGGAAACATATCCCACAAATATATTATTTTTTATAACATTAAACCCCTCCGCACTAGCTCTAAAGAGCACTCTTAGAGTGGTCACCTGTAGCTTTATTTTATTTTAGATCAAAATGTTTTCAGAACATATTTGATTATTAGGGTTTCCCCATAAAAAAAATGTTGATGTATAGAAAAGTTTATTTTTATACCCTCCAAAAAAGAATTTGGAGGGTATATTCACTTTGTCATTCCGTTTGTAACGCATCGAAATATCCATCTCAGACCCCATAAAGTATATATATTCTTGATCAGTGATGAAATCTAAGACGAACTGAGCATGTCCGTCCGTCCGTCCGTCCGTCTGTGGAAATCACGATTCAGTCCAAACGAAAAGAGCTAGACTCTTGAAATTTGACTTAAATATATTTTAAAGCTTAGAGCAGGTGAAGTTCGAAGATGGGCTAAATCGGGCAAGAGGGAAAAACGTTCCTCTAAGAAGAACTAAACCAACCCAGAAAAATCAACATAATTTTTAAAGTTTTTTGGTTATTTTGTTAAGCAAATGATATATTTTTATGTCAAATACGGTCCAACGCCTTAAACTTGAAGCCATAAAATAAAATAAAAACATTTTTTGACCCCGCCCACTTTAGTGGGCGTTACTATAGGCAAAAATAGCATAAAAATTTAACAAATTGTTTTACTTAAGCCTACATTCCTTAAAAATAACACTTTTAAGCTTTAATGACGAAGCTGAGACGAAACCTGGTACTACTCTGCCCTACCCCCTCCTTCCCCTTCGCCCCCTAAATGACCCTACCAAAAAAAAAAAATTTTTTTTTAAATTTTGTATATAATCATCCCAAGCATTTATCTTTAGAGTTTTATGACTGCCTGTTGCTGCCCTACCCCCTCCTCCCCCTCTCCCTGCTAAATGACCCTATTAAAAATAAATAAAATTTTTTTTTAATTGTGTGTAAAATCATCCCAAGCATTTATTTTTAGAGTTCTAGGTCTACCTGTTTCTGCCCTACCCCCTCTCCCTCTTTGCCCTCTAAACGACCCTATCAAAAAAAAAGAAATTTTAATTTTGTATATAATTATCCCAAGCATTTATTTTTAGAGTTTTATGACAAAGGTGAAATATTTCCCCCACAGCCCTTGCCAGAGCGACCCCGCCAAAATACAGTTTTTATACCCTCCAAAGAGAATTGGACCCTATAAATTCAATATGTATATTCTTGATTAGTGATGAAGTCTAAGACGGTCTAGCAATGCCCATACGTTCGTCTGTGGAAGACATGAAATTGTCTATTTTTGAACCCCGCCCCTTTAGTGGGGGTTGACGTACGATATTATATAAAGGAACTCTGTTCCATCAAGTTAAACATTTTAAATTCACTTACTAAATATTTGGAGGGTATTTAAGTTTCGACCCGGTCGAATATAACGTTTTTACTTGTTTTTCAGAACATATATAATTATTAGGGTTTCCCCATAAAAAAATTTTGTTGTATAGAAAAGTTTATTTTTATCATTGTGTTTGTTGTGTTTTATAAATTAAAGCACTTCGACAAGGATATAACTGATCTAGGATTCAGTTCTCTTCTCCCATGGCAACTTATTATTATGAGTTTAAAATAGAGATGTGCAAATGTCGTAATATTTTATGTCACGAGTGTCGTGTTTATAAATTATTAAAAACACGCGTGCATGCGTTAACGTGATTGAAATATTTTTCACCATGCATGATAGTGACCCCCTTATATCTTGCCTTGCGTGAGATTGTGTGAAAAAATTTGAGATTGATTTTAATTTTATTTACGCGCACATCTTTGATAAAACATATTTTTGTTATTGGGGTGTCACCAAATATATAATTTTAATAAAAAAATTATTACGAATTCAAAAACATATTTTTATAGTTAAATAACGTTAATTATTGTGATTATTAAATTGATTAAATTTTATTGTGTGCGATATATTTCTTCTCCTCTTCAACGATAATCTGACATACAGTGTGTAATTCGCTAGACATCTCTGATTATTCCCCTTTCATATCTGTTCGGGTAATGTTTTACTATCAACCGATCTAGAAAATTATTCGATTAATCGATTAAAATAATGAATAAATATATTATATGCAATAAAATTTTATTGACAAAAAATAGAAAAATAAAATCATTTCATATAAGAAACTTAGTAATAAAATTGACAATATATTTATATATATAAAAATTAAATGCACAAAAAACACAATTCAAAATGAAATAGATAATATTTCTAAGAACAAAAATAATATATAAAAAACTAACAAATGGAATGATCTAGATCCCTTTTAACTGATTTACTAATAATTATATCGATTTAAATACTTGTAAAGGAGTAATTCAAACACAAATAGCTCAGTTAATACCATAGCTGTTAAGTAATGATTACTAATCATAATAATTAGTAATTAGATTATTATTGTTTTTTTGAAAGGTGAAGTAACGATTATCTTACGATTATTTTCAAGTTCGCACGATTACTAATTGATTACGATTACAGATAATAGAAAAATAATCAAGATTAATAAAAATTACGAAAAAATAATCAAAAATAATAATATGTTCGAAAAATAATTTGACTACTTTCGAAGATTAATTTTGATTGTTTTTGATTATTTTTTTTTATTTTTCGAAATTATGGCAATGCTGTTTAATGTTAGTTGTTGTTTTTTTATTTTTTGTTATTATTATTGATGTGCATCGATTTGATAATTGACAACTTATTTGCATTCTTCATGATTCTGCATTCTGCTTATTTATCACGGGTTCACGGGTTTGTGCTCTATTCGTATAAAGCAGGGACCGAAAATAACTGCTATGTTTTTATTTCGGAGCCCTTTATATGCATTTGGGAATTTTTAACCATTATGGTCGCATTTATATATTATATTGATTACCGTAACCAATTACATTGAGAAAGGTAGATTTTTCGTTATAAACAACCATTATGTCAAACAGAAAAATATTTTGGTTATAAATAACCATTATAGCAACCAAAAAATTTTTTTGGTTAAAAATAACTATTATGATAAATAATTTATTTTTTTTGTTTATCACTTATAAAACAACCCCACAAAATCAACGCAGTTCCAAATTGAAGGTCCGTCTCCAATACAAGTAAAATGATCACATATTTTAACGTGTGCTTGTCATTAATTTTTTTATGTTTTAAATGCAAATTTTTCAAAATAAAATGTATGTATAATATGATGCGCATTCTAAATTTTTAAAAAATAATCGAAACTAATCAAAAGTAATCCTTGAAAGTGGTCAATTATTTGTTTGATTACTTTTGATTATTTTCGATTATTTTCTCGTAATCCTAAGTAATCTTAATTATTTTTGGATTATTTGTAATCATAATTAATTAATAATCAGAAATTTTTAAAAAGAGAATTATGTAATCAATACCATTCTTTTTTTATATAAATGAAATTTATTTGTTGGTGGTTAAGCAATGTCTGTATGCATTTCATTGCTGTTTTACCAAATCATCAGTAGACTTTAACCACAGTTTTGAAAAGTTAAAAACCTCTTATCTTATGCATATACTTCGGAAAACCATCTGAGAATTCACAGTTTGTAAATAAAAAACTATTTTCAAAAATCACAAATAAAAAAATAAAAGTTTTTTGTTTTGCAATAGAGAAGCGTTATACATTAAAAAACCAAATTCTTAGCTTTTATATAAATATTTTAATAAAAATATTATTCGATTAATATTAATTAATTAATCGATTTATTAGTTATTCGAAAATATTCTAACAACAAATTTATTCTATTAATCGGAATTAATTAATTGATTTATTCGTTATTCGAAAAATTTTTAATAAAAAGGTTTATTCGTTTAATCGGCAATAGTTATTCGATTTATTCGTTAATGTTTAACTTAGTAGGACAGAGTTCCTTTATATAATATCGTACGTTAACGTCCACTAAAGGAGGCGGGGTTCAAAAATAGACAATTTCATGTGTTCCACAGACGAACGTATGCCCATTGCTAGACCGTCTTAGACTTCATCACTAATCAAGAATATACATATTTACTTTATAGGGTCCAATTCTCTTTGGAGGGTATAAAAAGTGTATTTTTCCGGTGTCGCTCTGGCAAGGGCTGTGGGGGACACATTTCACCTTTGTCATAAGACTCTAAAAATAAATGTTTGGGATAATTAAATACAAAATTTAAAAATAAAAAATTTTTTATAGGGTCATTTAGGTGGCAAAGGGAGAGGAGGGGGTAGGGCAGAGCAGTGCCAGGTTACGTCTCAGCTTCGTCTTTAAAGCTTAAAAATTTTATTTTTAAAGAATGTAGCCTTAAGTTAAATAATTTGTTAAATTTTTACATAATTTTTGCATATAATAACGCCCACTAAGGGGGGAGGGGTCCAAAAATTATTATCTTTTTATTTTATGGTTCCAAGCTTAACGCGTTGGACCTTCTTTAATATAAAAATATATCATTTGCTAAACAAAATTACAGAAAAAGTTTAAAAATTATATTGTTTTTTAGAGTTTGATTTAGTTCTTCTTAGGGGAACTTTTTTGCCCTCTTGCCCGATTTAGCCCATCTCCGAAATTATCTTGTGCTATTCTTCAAGATATATTTATAAAAAATTTCAAGAGTCTAGCTCTTTTCGTTTGGACTGAATAGTGATTTCTACAGACGGACGGACGGACATGCTCAGTTTGTCTTAGATTCCATCATATAAGAATATATATATACTTTATGGGGTCTTCCGTTACAAACGGAATGACAAAGTGAATATACCCTCCATATTCTTTTTTGGAGGGTATAAAAACAAGTAAAAAACAATTAAACTGCAAACTTTAAAATTATTTAAATGAAAAATTTAGCTTCTTAAACTGAAAAAAAACTTAATAGATTAAGAATGCTTACACTATGACATTTTGCCTCATAACGAAATAAGCGTAAATGACAAACGCTGCCACTAGTAGCAATAGCACAAAATTCTGTAGTGTGTTGTCGACTTAAGTGTGTCGATATAGTTTTTATCTTCCCTAAAAGAAGCTACTAATTTCGAGATTAAGATGAAACGTGCTGACGCTTAGCCATCAAATAATTTTCTTTTCCACCTCATTAAAGCACACATTAATGAGATAACACGTCTAGAGTTTCAACTCTTTTCTGCTTTTTTTTTTTTTTTTGAATAAAATTCTAAAAATATATTTTAATTTAAAATAGTTACCTTTAAGACTCTGTTAAGTTTTCATCTTGTCCAACCAATTAATTTTAATGTTTTGCAAATTTTATACACAACTTTTCTTTTCTGTCTTGCCATCAACATTTAAACGCTGTGTGAGTCCCCTGTTCATGGCAGCGACAAACTAGTCTTTCGTCTTATCGTTGAATTTAATTTTAAGAAAAATTCAATTTTAATCAATTTAATTGAATAATCTAAATATTTTAGCGCAAACTTTTTAATCATTTTCAAAGAAAACGTTAAAGAAAGAAAAAAAAAAAAGAAAAATGCAACACAAAATGCAACAGATACAAACGTGTTTCCTTTGTATGTCTTTTCCCAACCGAAAAGAATGCAATTTGCCGACGGTAAAGCGCAAGAAAAAAAGATACGGGCATAATATGAAAAAAAATAAAATATATAAAAAATAAAACCTGTAAAATAAGTTTAAATAGCAACAGCTTTAATAATAACAAATATAGTGAAAAAATACCTGTTCCCTAAAACTGAACTTAGACGTTTTTTTTGCTGCCTTTAAATACGTTTAATTTTTTAAATGTTGATTTGGAGCGCTGTGTAGGGCGGCCTCAGTCAGGCAGATTGACTGGTTGGTTGGTTGGTTGGTTGGCGTGAGGCAAAAGGGAGGGTAAATCAATGTTGTTCTGGCAACCATGTGGTTGGTTTTGTAAGGTGGCTTACATTATGAATCATGTGTAAATTGTTTTTACGTTCGTATGAGACACTGTGGATGTATTGCATGTGTGTGCATGTCTCTTTTCAATCAGATACGTACACTAGGGTACTAATTGCACCAGTAAAATAGTACTTTTAAAATGTAACTAGAGAAATATTTTTACAGATTTCTAACAATCATAAGTGGCTCTTTTCAGGGGGTATTAATATCTTATTTTAAATTTGAATTGATTATAGAAGTTAATTGTGAAAAACTGACTTCCTAACCCTGCTGTTAGATTAACAAAATAAGCGAGCCCTGTCTTAAGAGACCATTTGCTCCAAATTACGTACACACAAATTTATTACTATTTCTGCGTGTTATATGATTGAATACTTAAAAGCGTTGGAAAAACTGTATAAATAGAATTCAAAATAAAAGGTTACCTAAAATCCCGTGTTTCATTAAACAAATTAGAATATTAATATAACTGAGAGCTATTAAAAATAAGAGCGTAAATTCAAGAGCTAAACATTCTTAGCTTTCCAATGATATAGCATATGCTATATATTCCAATAGAAAATAATTTCTTATAAACCGGTTTAATAACACACTTTTTAATTTATTCACTCTGCACTTTTAGCTATTGCGATGACTACAAGGCACTTCTCAAAGTTGCACGTAGGCTTCATTAAACAAACGCACACTACTTCGTTTTTCTCTCTCTTGCTGCAGTCGGGTGTGCTCATTATGAGGAAAGAGATGCTACGCATTTATGTTAAGTGAGCGACTGAGAAACACGTTTTGCGAAGAAACCAGTTCAACGTTCGCTAAAATGCCTCTACGGGGTTTATAAAGAAGTATTTAAGAAAAAATGAAACATTCTACGGTTAGAGTTACAACAACGGGGACAGTTTTTTTGCAATTTCTTTTGTGTATATAAATAATGATATAAAGGAGATTTATCATAATTTTTATAAAGTAATAAGTTACTTTAAGTCATGTATTATAAAGGGTGTTTTTATAAGAGCTTGCTGATTTGAAATTTAAATAAAACACATGCCAAATTATGAAATGGCCAAAAAAATAAACATAATTTCGGGCATATGGCCACCACGACTATTTTGCACAAAGGTCATTCTGGAGGTCCAATTTTCGACCACCTTTTCAAGCATTTTAGGGCGTATTTCAGCAATGACACGTTGAATACTTGTTTCCAAAGCGTCAATCGTTGCTGGTTTATCCACGTAAACCAATGATTTCAGGTATCCCCACAAAAAATAATCGAGTGGCGTCAAATCATACGAACGCGGAGGCCAATTCACCGGTCCATTTCTCTAAATAATATTGTCGTTGAAATGTTCTTTCAATAAGTCCATTGTTTCGCCCGCAGTATGACAAGTGGCACCATCCTGTTGAAACCACATTTCGTTTACATCCATGTCTTGAAGTTTTGGCACCAAAAATTCATTGATCATGATTCTGTATCGATTTCCATTCACGGTAACGGGTCGTCCTTCCTCATTTTAAAGAAATAAGGACCGATGATTCCACCAGCCCATAGACCGCACCAAACAGTACATTTATCGGGATGCATTGGTAATTCTTGAACGGCGTGTGGATTATCTTTGCTCCAAATACGGCAATTTTGCTTGTTGACTTATCCATTCAACCAAAAATGCGCCTCATCACTGAAGAGAAGTTTGCGGTAAAAAAGCGGATAAACATTTTTAATTGAACACTGTTTTTGAAAATAAATTTCCACGATTTGGAAGCGTCGTTCTGTAGTTAACCTGTTCATGATGATTTGCCAAACAATACTAAGTAGGGACGTCACTTTAAACTATCAAAACAACTGTCAGACAACAGAGTGATTCGTATAAAAAAAAAACTTCATAAAAAAACACCCTTTATATACAAATATGATTATTGTGTCTAATTTTTTAATCTTTTCTCTTTTAATAGTAAATAGATTTGTATTTTAAAATCGTTTATTCGACATATAATTCAATTGAGACGATTTTAAAAACGTTTTGTGTAGATTTTGTTTTTCATTGTGCCTTTTTTATATACTTTTATTGTTTGCCAACGGCAGACTAATTGTATGAAGGTGGAAAAACAAAATAGATTTATATCGAATACAATTTGTTTGTTGTGTTTTCTTGAATTTCAAATCCTATGGTTTTGCTTGTGTAATTCTCAATTCATTTTTGGGAGTTTATGTATAAGCTGAGAGGTTTTGTTATTTTGGAATTAGGTTAACGTCTACTGATGATTTGGTGTAATAACCAATGAAATGCAGGCATATAGACATACTGGACCACATAACAAACAAAAAGCAGTAAATATATTTGTTTAAGCTTTTAGGTTATTTTATATTAATAATTATTATACGATATTTCGCTAACCATCGGTTAGCTTCTTCAGGAAATTATTTAGTTTTGTCAAAAAAAATTTTTTTTTCAATTTGTATATGATTTTGTTAAAAAATTTTGTATATACTAATTGAAAAACAAATTTTTTTTGACCAAATTAAATAATTTCCTGAAGAAGCTAAACGATGGTTAGCGAAATATTGTATAATAATTATTAATATAAAATAATCTCAAGGCTTAAACAAATCTATTAATTATTTATACAAATATAAAAATCTTTTAATGTTATTTAATTTTTTATTAACTTAAAATATTAAGCTCTGCAAAAGAATGCTCATATAATGGTAGAAACACAACTGGGATGAATGTCGAATTTCGTTCAATATGACGAATTCGTAAGTAAAAACTCGTTCTATAAATTCGTCGTATGAAACACAATAACACCGAATAAATTAACAGAATGAACAAAAAAAAAATTACGAATTTTTTTAGTAATCTTTGTAATCTTCTGATGCCAGATGGTTCAGATATTCAATAATTACCTCGGTGGTGTCCATTTCAAAATTCTTTTGTAAAATTGTCCTTCTGTATGTGAAATATTCTCCTTATTTAACGGGTGATGGGGTGACCATATGAAAAAGTAGGAAGTAGGCAGAAATACTATAATAAAGAACGTGTTCGAAATTAATTATACCTCGTCCGAAAGATAGATTTTTATGAATTGGTGGATGTATTTTTAGTATTCACTACAAAATTTTTTGCTATATGCTACAATATAGTAGTCAACTATCATGTATGTGCTGTAAATCGCACGATTTTCGAATCACATGCGACTTGAAAAACGCCAATTTCTTTTGAACGATTTTGAGTGATTGCGAACTCCATCCAGTACACCAATTTTGTGACTTCAAATCGAAATCGCTTTATTGCATGCGATAAGCGATTTCCATCACATGGCCGTATGTTTTTCCGCCAGTTGAGTATATGAAACCTGGGGCCAAATTACGGCATTCGATATCGATCGAAATTTGTATATAAATTGTATTGAAATTTCGTTTCGAATCGAATGCCGTAATTTGGGCGCTGGTCACCTAATACTATAATGTTCGTCGTTCGCTGACGAAACAATTAGAAATAAATCTGTTTCAACTTTCGCTGAGTATGACGAATTTCGACCAACACCACGATTGTGTGCATTTTCATATACACCAAGTGTTTTATTTTTGGCGACGAATATTCGCTACTAAAAATCGCAGCTGTGTTCCTAGCATAATATACTATATAAAATTAAGTATTCTTTTCAACCAAAAACTCGTGAAAGAAAAAGCGAAGCGGCATACCCAATTACATGTTCTTTAAACTGCATCAAGGCCTATTGAAATATAAGAGACATTTTTAAACACAACAGGTAAATTTCTTGTTTCATTATTCGTATCCGATTTTAATTAACAAAATAAATTTTTATACTCTATGTAACGCAGCGAAATGCCCTTCTAAAACTTTATGAGGTCTTGGAATTTGGTATAGCTAAATTTTGCACCATAGTACAGGTCAAGTTAGCAAATGGGCTAAAGTAGATCTAAGAAGAACTAAACCCACCTCTGAAAAATAACATAATATTTAAAGGTTATTGTTTTTGGAATTTTGTTAAGCAAATAAGATAATCTTATGAAGTCAAAAATATAAGAAAAATCCATTTTTTGGCCCCGCCCCCTTTCGTGGGGGTACTACATGGTAAAAAATAGTGTAAACATTTAACAAATTGTATTCCTTAAGTCGACATTCACTACAAATTGAATTTTTAAGCCTTTCTGACGAAGGCAAGATGTATTCGGAGCTTCACCTGACCTCTCCACCCACCTTTGCCACCTAAAGAATCCCATCGAAAATTGTTTACTATATTTAATTATCTCAAAAATTTACATTGTAAGTTTCTACAAAAATGGGATAACTAACTCACGGCCCTTCCTGACGTTACCCCGACAAAATAGAGTTTTAAAATTGGCCACAGCAAAGTCTTAAAGGAACTCTGACCCAGCAGGTTAAATAATTTTAATTTATTTACTAAATATTTGGAGGACATTAAAGATTCGACGCGTTATATTCAAACGTGCTTGCTTGTTTTTACTGCAAAATTTGCTTGATAGCAAAGCACTGTTCGCCGCCTTCTTATGTTGATTTCTTTTCTGGAAAAGAATGCTACATTTTTTACACCTTTTAAGGAAAACTGCACCATCAAGCCATTTCGAAATTATAAATCTATACACATTAATCTACCATTGCTTATGCAAATATAATATTGTTTTAAAAATCCGCTTAAATGCGGTTTTGAATTAGAAGTGAAAAAGCGTTACTTGTTTTATAGAATAGAAAACGCCATTAGTGAGTGAAGTTAGACAAGAGATAATTAAAGAAAAATTTAAATAAATAAATTAATTAATTTAAGACAACATTGAACTAACAATAAAAATGGAAACATTCACATGTACAACAAATTCGAACCAAAAAAGTTTGGCTTATGCATAATGGAACAAAACACTCAGAAAAATGGGAGATTAAGAAAATAAGCAAACGGTAACATGGGCACCAAATAGATATTTTTACTATCAGTTTGATACAGTTCTCGTATGGCCTTTTCTAATAAAATTTGTATAAATAAAAACTGTTGTCCTATATAACTCTGCCAGCTAATAAGTGGTGACAAACAAAATACACATGAGTATTGATGATGAAAGTGTGGCGGCTTTCGAAAGCAGCTGGTCTACTCTGCTGCGTAAGTTGAATAATTTAAAACTGATATTTGTACATTTTTGGGAGCAAATTACGGCATTCAATATCGATCGAAAATTCCATTTGAATTGTATTGCAATTTCGATCGATATCGAATGCCGTAATTTGGCCCCTAAAATAAAAGAAAAAAATTCGAACAATTAGCCTATAAATTTTAATTAAATTTAATATTGTCGCAAGTAGTTTAATTTATTTTATATTACACACGAAACGTGATTTTATCATTTTGTCAAAATAGTTTTAGCACATATAAAAACACAATATGATATAAACAAAATTTTCCCAAAGGAAGAAAGGAATCAATATTTTCTCAGAATTGGCTTATTACCAGCAAAACTGATGTCTATATCGGTTTTCCTGATCATAATTAGTGTTTTCGATGGAAGTTTTATGAAGTTCAAAAACGTGTTCCGTTTAGTGGCTTCAAAATAGAAAAGTTTTCAAGTAACTTAAGTTATATTAATAATATAAAACGATAGCACATAGGAATGCGAGGCCAAGATGTTGTACTAAACATTTTACAAAAATTATTTTATTAATAGAATGTGTGGATAAATTGATTTGTCAACTGATAAAATAAGTTCTGCCTTCGCCTGAACCTTCTTTTCTTCTTTAACTTCATTACCTTCGACAGCGTTCCACAACCCCTTCATCTGGAATAGGGCTTGAATTGCAAACTTCCAGTCTTCAAAGTTTTCATTTCCTCGAAGTTTTTCAATTTGATTATTTAATGCCATTTTTGCTTTAATTTAATTTTTCACTACAGCAAATATATATTCTTTATATTGCAATTTATTAAAATAAGTCTCTTAAAGTAAATTCATCCATTTGTTGCTGAATAAAAATCTTGTCCTTATAAATTTATTTTTTTGGAGAGTTTTCGGCAGCACAATTCATAATCTTCGACGTGACATTTCCTCTTAGTATTTAGATTTTAATAACAACTTACGCGAATACGATTCCGTTTGTTTCTTGTCGCCAAAGGAATTGTCGCCTTTTATTGCAGAAAAAGTACCTACTTTTCATGTTCTGCCTGTTGCCAAAGTGCCCAAGTACACAAATGGCCCATCACTGGTTAATATACGAAGCACATGTTTTTGCATATTTAGTGCAACATGTATTCACAAATAGAAATTCAGCCTGTTGATGAGCCTTTACTCACTCCTACATTTTACATATTTTTGTATATCACCGCTAATGTTAACGCCGTGTTGATGGCGATGTTTGTATAATTTTGCTGCACATAAATAGCCGACAATTGTGTAATAGTTTGTGGCAAGTTGCAAAAAGGGTTTCACCGAATAAAAAAAAAAAACAACACAACTTAAAAGAGTTTTAGCAGAGGGAGACATTAAAGAAAAACGCAAAACATGGAAAATATTGTATAATAAAATAACACAATTCACAGCTACAACAACATTGATTATGAAAATGATGACTTTAACATCAATTTCATATGAAACATTGAACATTTTCATATGAGTACAACGTACACACTTCTTTGGCAAATAGCAGAATAAAAGAGGCAACACAAAAAAATAACGTGGTAAATAATGATGGTGATAGTTTATTTTCAAGCCAGCATTAGCTTAAATAGGTTTAGAGCAAAATAAAACGTGACTTGTTGGAAAAACGTATAAGCTTTTGTTTGGGCCATAACATGTCGTCCACCATAATAATAATTTCATTTTTATCTCTTTCTTTACGTTAATGGCGTAAAGGTAGCAAACAGCAGCAACAGGCTGTAAAGACGTTTACTTTTTGGCGGTAGTTTTTCTTTTTTTTTTATTTTTTATTTTTTGGAATTTTATACGTTCAAAACATGCACCTTAATGCTCGTTACGGCAAATATGCATGTTATTACTCGTGTACGGCTTAAAGTCTCGTTCATCATTTAATCGATTTGACAGCAATTCTCTGTGTATAAAGCAAGTGTCGGGATTTGTGGTTTTCTTTTGTAAAATATATTGGCGATTGTGGTATTTAGCAAGATATTGAACTCAGTTACCTCGAAAAATTTTGGCCCGCATATTGAAGTTAGATTTACACTTAATATTTTCATGGCACTATTGAGTAATCCTCCTATTTTTGATATTGTCTTAAAGTCGACAATTAGTTACAGAATAAGGGGGAATATTTTATATTATATTTTTATGTGGTAGTTGCAAAGCAACTCCCAGTCGGGAGCAATTATTTTTCAAATGGAGCCACACCACTGACGTTTACTCTCTTGTGTGAGTTTTTTGTCTCTCTCACACTAGTTAATTTCAACACTCCACTGTAAAGATTTATAGTTCTTCTGAGGAATTTTTTTCAGGGGTCATCCCCTGAACCAGCACTCAGGGTATGACCCCTACATATGGAGTGCTTTGCGTCAGAACAAGAGGGGATAGTATTCAGGGGACAGATGAAGAAAGATGAAAAGATAGAGTTCTTTTTTTTGTAGCTATTTCAGCCTTTTTACTTCGCCGGCTAATTTTTTGCTACAGGACCGAGGAAGGAGGGTGCTGTTACTCTGCTTTTAGTACATGATAGTGTCAGTCGCTGAGAAATTTTCCTTGGTTAAGCAAGCTGTTTATTATTTTAACTCGGATCAGCACTCAAGTTACCCCTACAGTAGCATTGCACCGGAACTATAAAGGAGTGAATAGTATTAAGATGAAAAGATAGGGATTTTATTGTAGCTGTTTTAAATTTTATTTTGCTGGCTAATTTTTTGATACAGGGCCGACGAAGGAGGGTGCTGTTCACGACGGAGTCAATCGCTACCAATTATGTACAGTGACCAGTGCTATGCCTTCATTACTGAAACAGGCTGACAAAAACTAACACAACCATACATTAATGCTGATCAGAAAAACTCAGCAGCCCCCGCTTTATAGTCTCGTGTTAACTACTTCAGCACCCACTTTTATAGTAGCGGCAAGGGATAAAACACGGGTTAACAAATCACCGGTTAGGTCATCTAGAACCTAAATAAAACAAGTAAAAATGCTATATTCGGCTGTGCCGAATCTTAAATACCCTTCACAGATGTAATTCTTTTTTCTTTCTTGCTAAAACAGAAAGTAGGTTTAATTAAAATATGTAACATAGTTTTACTTGACAAAAAAAATTTAAATTTTTAAAGTTTTTGGTCACTTTCATGTACGATGAAATTTTTTATTTGTTCAACCCTGGAGTCGAAAATTTGATTTTTTTAAATTTTAATACAAATTTTGTTCTTCCTGAATTATAAAATAGTTTTAATTAGCAAAAAGAAACAACGTCAATTGCCTTTTTGGTTACTTTTATGCAGAATAAATATATCAATTTCCCAAACCTGGAAACGAAATTTAAATTTTTTACCAATGCAACTCTTAATGAGGCATGAAATAGTTTTATTTAATAAAAACTTAATATTTGTATCCATTTTAGTCACTTTCATGTACTACAAAATATTCCAGTTATCCAACTCTGGAATCTAAATATAGATTTTTTTTAATTTTTGATACCAATTTTGTTTTTCCTGAACTAAAAAATTGTTTTAATTAGTAATAAACCGACGTTAGTTGCCTTTTTGGTTACTTTTAATTACAAAAAATATTTCAATTCCCCAACCCTGGAAGCGAAATTAAAATTTTTTTACCAATCCTAGTCTTCATTAGGTATAAAGTCGTTTTATTTAAGAAAAACTTAAAATTTTCAACCATTTTGGTCACTTTCATGTGCTACAATATATTGCATGTACCAAAAAAACCTTAAAATTCCCAACCCTGGAAGTGAAATTTTAATTTTTTTTTGTTTTTTTTACCAATGCAACTCTTTATGAGGTATAAAGTAGTATTATTTAAGAAAAATTTAAAATTTTCAACGATTTTGGTCACCTTCATAAACTATAAAATATTGCATTTGTCCAACCCTGGATTCGAAATTTTGCTTTTTTTTTGGAAATTTTTGATACCAGTTTTGTTCTTCCTAATATATACAATAGTTTTAGTTGGCAAAAAAAACAACGTCAGTTGCCTTTTTGGTTACTTTTATGTATAAAAAAATTTCGATTTCCCAACACTGGAAGCGAAATTTAAATTTTTTGTTTTTTTTTTATCAGTGCAACGCTTCATGAGGTATAAAGTAATTTTTTTTAAGAAAAATTTTAAATTTTTAACCATTTTGGCTACTTTCATGTACCATAAAATATTGCACTTGTCCATCCCTGGATTCGAAATTTAATTTTTTATTTTTGAATTTTTGATACCAATTTTGTTCTTCCTAAAATATAAGACAGGTGTAGTTAGCAAAAAAGAAACAACATCAGTTGCCTGTTTGATTACTTTCATGTACAAAAACAAATTCAATTTCCCACCCCTGGAAGTGAAATTTGAATTTAAAATTTTTTTTGGCCAGTGCCAATTCTTCATGACGTATAAAGAGGTTTTGTTAAAGAAAAACTTAAAATTTTTAAAAATTTTAGTTACTACATGGACTACAAAATACTGAATGGGCCAAAAAAAATTTTTCATTTTCCATCCCTGGAATTTATTTTAATTTTTTTAGTTTTTAATAGACCATTGAGGCTTCCCAAAGCACGAAATAGGTTTAATTTACAAACATTAAAATAAATAATTGATTTTTGGGATAAATTTTGCGTCGAGAAATAGGTGTAAGCTTCACAGCTCTGGAAACATACTTCGGATCTTTCATTAGCACTCTATTTAAGTTCATTTCCAATCCAACGGTCTAAGAACGAAGTCTCTAACTCTTCTGGATGCTTGAGAAAACCGATTTCACGTACAGACGGACGGACAGACGGACATCGCTCATTCGTTATCGCTATTCATAAGGACCCAGAATATATATACTTCTTGGGGTCCTATATTGATATCGAAGAAATTACACACAGAATGACAAACCTATATATACAATTTCACTTTTTTGTGAAGGGTTTAAAAATTAATTGCAATTCACCCCTATGAACCTTTAATAAATTCATTCAAATTTCAATTCAATTCATTACTTGGATGAAATGAATGCTGGCAAAAAATGTTATATCGTAATGAATTCATGCATTTTTTAATTCAATTCATATTTTTGGGAAAGGAATTGATTCAAAAATGTTTACTTTTATTTTGAATTCAATCATATATTAATTCAGTTCATATATCCGGTAAAATGAATGTATTCAAATCATTTAAAAAAGTTCCTTGAATGAACTTAAAATTTCATATCTTATGCTTTTGCTAGTGTAATTCTCAATTCGTTTTTGTAAGCTTATGTATAACTATATTTTCAAGCTAGGTCTAAGTCTACTGATGATGAAAAGCACACAATAGACATACTTGACAACAGAACAAACAAAGCATTATGCTTATTAATATACTGAGATTTTATTCAGCCTTCATTTCAGCGAATGTAGAAATTATTTTTACAAGAACTTTTTTTGATCTCCGTCACAAAGACATTTTTGATAGAACCATTTATTTGTAGCAATCAGTTATTACTCTCCAAAGTCATAAATCAGTAAACCTTATGATTGTCAGAGGCATATATTTTGGATGAAATATCACCAAAAAAATAAAAAGACATGCAAATTGTGACTTTTAAATATTCATATCAACATGGCCTTTTGGATTCGTTTACAATAAACTGGATACTATTTGTCTTCTTTAAATAACGTTAAACATACAACATCAACTGATGCAACATTTCCTAAGGAATTCAGCACAAACCAACTAACATACACTTACACACGTACGAAAAGGACATTTTTGCACAAAACGAAAAAAATATATGAGAACAGAAATTGAAAACAATAGTACCATTTTTATTGTTCATTGTCATATATCACCACCAGATTGGCTTGCATTTAAATGGGAGAGTGTGTGTGTGTGTGTGTGTGATAGTTTCAAGTTGATGACGTTTAACATAAAAAAAACCCCTTCTTATTGTATGCTGCCTGTACGAAAACTTACGTCTGTCCGTCTGTCTGTCTGTTAGTCTTGTTACCAGCATCTGAACAACAACCCATTGATCGTTATTGTCAACGCGACCATGATTTTGTGTGAAAGATATTCGTATCTTTTAACTGACACAAAAGACAAGTATTGCACGATCTTTTCTCCCTTTTTTGTTGTTGTTGTTGGGTCTTTATTTTTTCTCTTTTCGAATTGTTTGCTTGAGCTGTTTTGGATTGTTTGAAATATTTTGTATCCATTTTTCGGTAGGTTTTTGAGTGATTTATTTAGTTTGTTGCAATTCTTGAAATTATTTGCAAAACTTTGTTAATATTTTGAGAACCTGGGCTATCTTAGGTATCTTTTTCCTTATTATATTGGAATATTCATGTAGTTTTTGTACGTTTTTTATTTTAACAAAATCAAGAGAATTTATTTCGTTATTGACATTGTTGTTTGCATATCTTAACACATTTTAAAATTCTTTATAATATCAAAAGATTTCAAAGAATATTCAAAACACAATATATTTGGCAACGTTACTTTAGGTGTGCTGAGATTTGCATGCAGAGATTTATATATTATGGCTTTTTAGAAATTTGGATTATAAAATCAATACTTTTAGTTCTACTTTGTAAATGACAAGTGGCTTATCAGGGCTTGAAAGAAGTTTTAGTGGTCAAGCATATTATGGCCATTAATATTATTTAGATATTATTTTTAGTTGTAGTGACATATAAAATATTTAAAACAGTCAACATATGGAATATTGTTGTTCGTAATGCAAAATTCAACAAACTATGATCTTTAACACTGAAGATGCTTAGAAAATGATCATGTAATTCCTAGCTTAAACGAGGACTCAAAAATGATTAACAACCTATAATATAACTTATTTGCAGGCATATACACCTACTTAACACCCAACAAACAAAAAATGTGTTTATTTATGCATTAAACACATTCACGACAGCAGACTATCGACAACAACCTGTCAGAAATAGAATAAATGTGTTTATATGGGAATGATGTTTTTAACGGCGACACGGCAGGTTGTTGTCTGTGCTACTTTTGTAGTTGTAGTAAAAAAAAAACTAATTTCTATTTTCATAGGCGGCAATAAATAAATTAGTGCTGCCAACAAACAAATAAGCGTTTAATAATATTTTCAAAAATATGAAAATTTTTAAAAACAAAAGTATGTAACAGCTCTATCAAGAATAAAAATTATTTTGCAATTTTTGTTTATTATTTTTTTGACTACCTCTCTCGGCTCTATATATATATATATATATATATATATATATATATATATATATATATATACATATATATATATATATATATATATATATATATACATATATATATATATATATATATATATATATATATATATATATATATACATATATATATATGGGTATCATTTCAGAGTACTCCAAAATGTCTTTCTATTGTTACACATATCTTTCAATTGTATTGACCTATTGGGAGCATTATTAAATTTTGAAATTTTATGGATGACATTTCAAATAAAAATTCAATTATTTTAAAAAATGCTCGATGCAACGACAATTAAGCTCTAATTTTGTATATCTTTAATAGCCGTTACCGATAAAATACGTGAGTTAGGTCAAAAAATGAATTAACACATAAAATCCCTTTCATAGTGCCATAACACAAAAAGGACATCAAAATGTATTTATAACAAATGCAAAAACAATCAAGAGCTATAAACAAATAAATTGTTTTTATTATTAATTTTATGCCGATCTATGAACAGAATTTAGAATAAGCGCTTTATTATATATAAAAGTGGCACCACTAAAATGAGATGAGATGTACGGCGACAAGTGTTGCTAGCGGCACATGTAGTCATGTAGTCGGTAGCCTGCTGTCGTGAATGTGTTTAAAGCATTACAAATATTATTTTTAAAATGTATTACAGGATGTAGATTTTTACAACGGGCTTAAGCTCAAATCTGCGAAACTGTAAAAAAGAATATGGAGGGTATATTCACTTTGTTATTCCGTTTGTAAAGCATCGAAATATCCATCTCAGACCCCAAAAAGTATATATATTCTTGATCAGTGATGAAATCTAAGACGATCTGAGCATGTCTGTCCGTCCGTCCGTCCGTCCGTCTGTGGAAATTACGATTCAGTCCAAACGAAAAGAGCTAGACCCTTAAAATTTGGTTTAAATATATTTTGAAGCTTAGTGCAGGTTAAGTTCGAAGATGGGCTAAATCGGGCAAGGGGGAAAAAAGTTCCCCTAAGAAGAACTAAGCCAACCCAGAAAAAACAACATAATTTTTAAAGTTTTTTGGTTATTTTGATAAGCAAATGATATATTTTTATGTCAAATACGGTCCAACGCCTTAAACTTGGAGCCATAAAATAAAATAATTTTTGGACCCCGCCCACTTTAGTGGGCGTTATTATATGCAAAAATAGCATAAAAATTTAACAAATTGTTTTACTTAAGCCTACATTCCTTAAAAATACAATTTTTAAGCCTTAATGACGAAGCTGAGACGTAGCCTGGTACTACTCTGGCCTACCCCCTCCTCGCCCTTCACCACCTAAATGACCCTACAAAAAAAATATATAAAATTAATTTTGTATACAATTATCCCAAGCATTTATTTTTAGAGTTTTATGATTGCCGATTTCTGCCTTACCCCCTCCTCCCCCTTTGCCCCCTAAATGACCCTACCAAAACAAAAATTTTTTTAAAATTTTGTATATAATCATCCCAAGCATTTATCTTTAGAGTTTTATGACTGCCGATTTCTGCCCTACCCCCTCCTCCCCCTTTGCCAGCTAAATGACCCTATAAAAAGTAAATAAAAATTTATTTTTAATTTTGTATATAATCATCCCAAGCATTTATTTTTTGGATTTTTATGTTTACCTGTTTCTGTCCCACCCCCTCCTCCCCCTTTGCCCGCTAAATGACCCTATAAAATATATATAAATTTTTTTTTTTAATTCCGTATATAATCATCCCAAGCATTTATTTTTAGAGTTTTATGACTATCTGTTTCTGCCCTACCCCCTCTCCCCCTTTGCCACCTAAATGACCCTATAAACAAATATATAAAATTTTATTTTGTATATAGTTATCCCAAGCATTTATTTTTAGAGTTTTATGACAAAGGTGAAATGTTTCCTGCACAGCCCTTGCCAGAGCGACCCCGCCAAAATACAGTTTTTATACCCTCAAAAGAGAATTGGACCCCATAAAGTCAATATGTATATTCTTGATTAGTGATAAAGTCTAAGACGGTCTAGCAATGCCCATACGTTCGTCTGTGGAAAACATGATATTGTCTATTTTTGAACCCCGCCCCCTTTAGTGGGCGTTGACGTACGATATTATATAAACGAACTCTGTCCCACCAAGTTAAACATTTTAAATATAACGTTTTTACTTGTTTTACTTTTATTTAATAAATGAATTTGTTCAAACTAAATTCTGCGTTTGTTTTGCCGTAAAACTATTTTATGCTTCATGGAGAATAAAATTGGTAATAAAATTCTAAAAAAATGGTTTCCTGGGTTGGAACGCTGAACTTCCTTTTCATATATATATATTACTTTATATTACCAAAAAATTTAGATTTTCTTTCCCTGGAATTGAATTTTTCTTGTTTTGGGTTTTAATACCAATTTAATTCTTCCCGAAGTATAAAATAGTTTTAATTCACCAAAAAAAACTAAAATTAGAAACTTATTACAAAGTGGCTACACAAATATTTCGATTTTTCAACCCTTGAATCGAATTTTTAATTTCTTTAGTTTTTAATAGCAAATGAATTAGTTAGCAAAAAAAACTTACTCTTATGTACCAAAAATAAAAATTCAATATATACATTTTTTTATTTATTTACTTTTTAATACAAATTTGGTTTTTAGTGCGCCTCGTTAGTACGGTGGAGATCCTTAACAAAGAAGATCCTAAACACCTTCAAAAGATATAAAGACAGTGCTGTCTCGGCATCTGTGGCGCAATAAGAACCACATCAACTAAGACTAGGGAAAATATTCTATCAACACTACCAATTGATGTACAGGTTAAGTACGAAGCAGCTCTAGCTGCTACAAGATTAATGGTAATGGGTGAATGGTTGACAAGAGAACACATAACCAAATATCAAAAACAATACATGCCTCAATCAGAGACAACACTCGCACTGTTATGTGCAACAGAATCCCAATTAGATATGTACAGTCACACTGCACCACCACCACCACCACCAATATCAGAAGGTATTGGAATGGGAGGATGCAATTACAACAGGGACGAACCCCATAACTATCCCGTACACAGACGGGTCGAGGATTGGTAACCGATCGGGTGGAGGATTCTAAGACATGGGTCATAACTTTGCTAAATACTTCCGCCTGCCAGATCACAGTACAGTATTTCAGACTGAGATCGCGGCTATTACGGAAGGGATAAAATGGTTAAAAGAAATTGATAACAGACGACCAGTTCGTATATTCATGGATAGAAGAAAAGTCATCGATGCCATAAGAAATTATGTGGTTCAATCTCGGTGTATATTACAATACAAGGATGAGATAAACTCTTACATGCATTGTGGAAGCATTGAAACAATATCGATTCCAGGACATCAAGGAATACCTGGAAATATTGAGGCAGATAAGCTAGCAAAGATGGGAGCATTAATGACAAACATTACACTAGAAATTCCTAAGCCATTTCAAGTTTTTAAAAACGAACTAAAGCAATAGAATTGCATACAAGAGATTGGCAGTACTCTACCGTAGGTAGAGCGACCAGAGTTCTATGGGGAAAGCCAAATGGTAACAAGACAAAGAATATCCTAAGATTAAGTAGGCCAGCGCTATGGAGATGGGTTAATATAATAACAGGACATGCAAAGTTAAGGAATCACCTGGCATGCATGGTTATCGTTGATGATATAACATGCAGAGCCTGTCAGGAGGATGACGAAACACTTGAGCATTACTTATGCCATTATTAAGCTTTTAGTCAAGCCAGGAGACAAACATTTAATCATGAAATTACACTAGATATGGAATGTCTAAGGCTTCTAATTGGAGATTTAATAAGATACATTGAAGAAACTAGGATTTTAACATCATCAAATTCAAAGTTTGCCATAGTTTATAATGGGAACTCCCTATAATAGAGCGCACAAAAGGCCTATGATGCTTAAGTTTAATCCTGAACGGATTGGGACAGCTCTTGCTTATGCCCTCTTTTCAACCTAACCTAACCAAATTTCGTTCTTGTCAAAGTATCAAAAAGATTTAATTAAAAAACAAGTAAAAACGTTATATTCGACCGGGTCGAATCTTAAATACCCTCCAAATATTTAGTAAGTGAATTTAAAATGTTTAACTTGGTGGGAAAGAGTTCTTTTATATAATATCGTACGCCAACGCCCACTAAAAGGGGCGGGGTTCAAAAATAGACAATATCATGTTTACCACAAACAAACGTATGGGCATTGCTAGACCGTCTTAGACTTCATCACTAATCAATAATATACATATTTACCTTATAAGGTCCAATTCTCTTTGGAGGGTATAAAAACTGTATTTTGGCGGGGTCGCACTGGCAAGGGCTGTGGGGGAAACATTTCACCTTTGTCATAAAACTCTAAAAATAAATGCTTCTGATAATTATATACAAAATAAAATTTTTATTTTATTTTTATAGGGTCATTTAGGTGGCAAAGGGGGGAAGGAGGTAAGGCAGAAACAGGCAGTCATAAAACTCTAAAAACAAATGCTTGGGATGATTATATACAATATTAAAAATAAATTTGTTTTTTATAGGGTCATTTTTTATTTATTATTTTTAGGAGTAGGACCACCACTCAGGGGATGACCCTTACATGTGCAATGCATTGCGCCGGAACTGAAAACGAGGTGATAGTATTGATTGGACAGATTAGGAAAGATGAGACGATAGACAGTTTTTTGTAGCTATTTCAACCTTTTTTACTTCGCCGGCTAATTTAGGGGGCAAAGGGGGAGGAGGGGGTAGGGCAGAAATAGGCAGTCATAAAACTCTAAAAATAAATGCTTGGGATAATTGTATACAAAATTAAATTTTTTTTGTTTTATGTTGTAGGGTCATTTAGGGTGTGAAGGAGGAGGAGGGGGTAGGGCCGAATAGTACCAGGTTTCGTCTCAGCTTCGTCATTAAAGCTTAAAAATGTTGTTTTTAAGGAATGTAGGCTAAAGTAAAACAATTTGATATATTTTTACACTATTTTTGCATATAGTAACGCATATAGTAAAGTGGGCGGGGTCCAAAAATAATTTTTTTTTATTTTATGGCTTCAAGTTTAAGGCGTTGGGCCGTATTTGACATAAAAATATATAATTTGGTTAACAAAATAACCAAAAAACTTTAAAAATTATGTTGTTTTTTCTGGGTTGGTTTAGTTCTTCTTAGGGGAACTTTTTTCACCCCTGCCCGATTTAGCCCATCACCGAACTTAACCTGCTCTCAGCTTCAAAATATATTTATACCAAATTTCAAGAGTCTAACTCTTTCCGTTTAGACTGAATCGTGGTTTCCACAGATGGACGGACAGACATGCTCAGTTCGTCTTAGATTTCATCACTGATCAAGAATATATATACTTTATGGGGTCTGAGATGGATATTTCGATGCGTTACAAACGGAATGACAAAGTGAATATACCCTCCAAATTCTGTTTTGGAGGGTATACAAAACTGTTGTTGTTACTTAATTTTGTATCCATAAATAGGTGTAAGCTTCCCAGCTCTGTTTTGGATTTGAATACCACTCTATTCAAGGTCATTTTCAAACCATCACTCCAAGAATGAAGTATCTAGCTCTTCTGGTGGCTTGTTGTTACCGATTTCACATATAGACAGACGGACATCCCTCATTCCTTATACCTATTTATTAGGATCCAGTATATATAAATACTTTATAAGGTTCCATACTATAATTAAGGAAATTACACACGGAATGACAAACCTTTCCCTATTTTGTGAAGAGTATAAAAAGAGAATGTACCAAATTTTCAATTTATCAAAATGTAATTAGAAACGCTATCGGCACAGCTGGCAGTTGTATAAATTAGCTTTTTGATAAAATGGATATCAATTGATTGCTGTTTTTGTATAGAAAAATGGATAGGTTGCGTGAAGGGTCATCTCTATCACCAGAATAAGTTGAGGCGATAAAATCAGCCTGAATATTACATAGTGCTGGATTTTATACAAAATCCAGTGGCTTGACAAGCACTCACTCTTTTGGTATGTGATTTTATTTCCACAATCCCCGCAAAACTCCTTCCTTTCAGGGTTCTCCTCAACCCTTAAAACAGCAAAAAGTTACATGAGGCCAAATTGGGTGTGTCTGAAGGTAATCCATTTACTCCTGAGACACTCCTATGAGAATTTCAGCACAATTTTAAATACGGTTCCTGGGCTGGAAAACTTCAACCTATTTTGCTATATAAAATTAACTAGAAAAATAACAAATTTTTTTGTTAATTAAATCTATTTCACAATTTGAGAAGAATTAAATTTGCGTTGAAAATGAAAATAAAAATCGAAGCTTCGATTCCAGGGTTGGACAACTGATTTTGTTTTGTACATAAAATTAACCAAAATAGCAAATGACTTATTTTTCTTAAGTGCAACTATTTTCTAATTCAAGAAGAATAAAATTGGTATTAAAAATTTAAAGAAACGAAAATTTCGACTCCAGGTTTGGACAATTGAAATGTTTTTTGGTACATAAAATAATAAAAATAAGGTCACTAATATTTTTTTTTTGCTGAAACTTTTTTATACTTTAAGAAAAGTTAATTAATTAATTAGATTTAGGGGCCGAATTACCGCATTCGTGATCGAGTAGGCTTTCGTATCGAATGAAATTTCGAAACGTATCGAATGGATGGATTACTGCACTCGAAAACTAACGTATCGAAATTTTTATAAATTGTACCAGATCGTTTTTTACATTGGAATGGAATTAAAATGAAGCTGTCATATGTTTATTGTAATTCAAGCTAATAAAAAAATTTTGGTGGGTTTTTGAAATTAATTTTTGTGAAATAAAATACATATTGTGCAAAAACAAATGGCTACATTCCTCTTCTTTTGTTTATCGTCTTCTGATTCTGAAGACGATTATAATACAGTACGTATTAGAAGAGAAATGCGAGACAAAAGGAGAGCTGTTAAATTTGGATTACGATTAGTAATCAATTAGATTAAATTTTAAAAAGAATGGTATTGATTACATAATTCTCTTTTTAAAAATTCCTGATTATTAATTAATTATGATTACAAATAATCCAAAAATAATTAAGATTAGTTAGGATTACTAGAAAATAGTCAAAAATAATCAAAATTAATCAAAAAAATAATTGACTACTTTCAAGGATTATTTTTGATTATTTTGGATTATATATTAAAAATTTAGAATGCGCATCATTTTATACATACATTTTATTTTGAAAAATTTAAAACATTTAAAACATAAAAAAATTAATGACAAGCATACGTTAAAATATGTGATCATTTTACTTGTATTGGAGACGGACCTTCAATTTGGAACTGCGTTGATTTTGTGGGGTTGTTTTATAAGTGATAACCAAAAAAAATAAACTATTTATAATAATAGTTATTTTTAACCAAAAAAATTTTTTGGTTGCTATAATGGTTATTTACAACCAAAATATTTTTCTGGTTGACATAATGGTTGTTTATAACCAAAATTCTATCTTTCTCAATGTAATTCGTTACGGTAATCAATATAATATAAATGCGACCATAATGTATAAAAATTCCCAAATGCATATAAAGGTCATTTTTGCGTAATCTTTTTGGTCCGAAATAAAAACATAGCAGATATTTTCGGTCCCTGCTTAATACGAATAGAGCACAAACCCGTGAACCCGTGACAAATAAGAAGAATGCAGAATCATGAAGAATGCAAACAGGTTTTCAATTATCAAATCGATGCACATCAATAATAATAACAAAAAATTAAAAAAAAACAACTAACATTAAACAGCATTGGCATAATTTCGCAAAATAAAAAAAAATAATCAAAAACAATCAAAAGTAATCTTCGGAAGTAGTCAAATTATTTTTCGATTACTTTTTATTATATTTGATTATTTTTTCGTAATTTTTAGTAATCTTGATTATTTTTCGATTATCTGTAATCCTAATCAATTAGTAATCGTTCGAGTCTGAAAATAATCGTAATATAATCGTTACTTCACCTTTCAAAAAAAAAAAATAATCTAATTACTAATTATTATGATTAGTAATCATTACTTAACAGCTATGGACAAAAGTGATCCAATGTCATTGCCGCCAAATGCGTATATAAATTGCAATATTCTATTGTCCTTTTTTATTTCTTTATATGTTTTAGATTTATTAAACGTTTCCGGCTTTCAAAAGAGGCGTTTAATTTTCTTCTTTCCGAACTGTGTTTCGAAGGACATATGTCTACCGCACTACCACCAAAGCTACAATTGACTGCAGCCATATCTCTTTTAGCATGTGGAGGATTCCAACATACTGTCGAAAGCACTTGTTCGATAACGAATGCGATAATCCCAAAAAGGAAATTTACGAACAATTTTACTCGATCACGAATGCGGTAATTCGGCCCCAGGTTTGGGCAAATTTTTGTTTTTGTTTTGTCATAAAACTATTTTATGCTTCAGGAGGAATAAAAATTGCCTGACATGAACCGAATAATATGTCGACCTCCTCAATAACTTCTTATTAATAATTCAACGATCCTGCATAATAATATATTTCTGTTTCTCAACATTCTTTCGATCTTCTCGGAAATGCCACTTGTAAACATTGATTTGATTCAGAGTACAATCGCTATATGCCACTGTCAATATATATGAAATGTTTTGTGAGTAGTTAAATCCATGTTTAACCAAAATTTAATGAAAATTTTTTGTTCTAGTTTTCTCGACAACAAAAAGTTGGCCAACATGCAGAACACTTTTAACTTTTATGGCTCACATACAAAGCCAACATGGTAAATACCTAGAATTGTCAAATTTCAAAATTCACCTTATTTTGGAGCTGACCTCGTAGATGACCACTAGGATGATAACCTCTCCTGCCTAGAAGCTTAGATTCAGCATATCGGTCGGGTTATGGCATGTAATTTTTTTTTGAAAATTTTAGGACTGAGGAAGCGATGTTCATTTTTAAAAGTGTTGAATCTTTATAAAAAGAAAACCATAACTTCTTTGCCCAAAACAACATCGTAGCTGTACTTTGGGCCACAGATATGGCCATCTGTGCGTTCTTTGTGTTTTGAACGTTTCGAAGTCCCATAAAAGGGCGGCGTTGTACGACAATTGAGGAGATAAAAGTATACACGAAAGATGTGGGATCCTTTTCAAGGTGAACTAGAACAAAATTCCGCAAAAATGGGAAGAAAAAAAAGCAAAATATATATTAGCGTAATGGTTTTATGAAGCAAAACCTGTGAAAATAATCGCATTTTAGAGAAAATTCGCGAAAGGATACGGGAACGTCCCATACATCCTTTATGAAAAAATTGTGATTTTAGCTAAACTAAGTTCCTGAAGACGGCGAAAACATCTCTTAATATGTTTTGTAATATATGAGTAGATTTTTATTGAAATCGCTGCAAGGACAATTGTATCCCCTGAATATATTTTTCGAAAATTTGGGATTTAAAATAAAATAAAACCCAAAAAGCAGCAAAAACTTTCTAAAAACCTCTTAATATGCACTTGAATTTATGTATATATTTTCATTGAAGTCCCAGCAGGGATACCGCCTAATATCCTTTTTCCAAAAACTATAATTTCAGATAAAATTTTAGAACCTTATATTGCTAATATGATTTCAAAAGCAGTGCAAACTTTATAAACTATTTTTAATAGGTCCCTTAATTTATTGTCCAACTTTTTTATTGAAATCACAGGAAGGTTTTTCTCATCCCTGGCTTAATAGTACCCCCTGCTAATCATGTTTAAAAACAGCCTCTGTTTAAGGGATTATTCACATATATTTACGGAAATATATGAAACGTTATAAATAATTGAACAACGAACAACAATTCAGTTTGATAATAAACTGTACTTGTGCAGATATAATTTATTAGAAAATCATTTTTAATAGACGATTCCAATGAACTGTTCAAATTGAACCAGTGATTGACACACTCAAATAAAATAAACTTTTTTTTTTTTAATTAAACGCTGTCAGGCAATTTTTAGTCACTTTAACTGGAGAAATAGAAAAATTATTAATAAAAAAGAAACACTAAATAAAAAGTGGCCGGTACATTTTGCCTGGCTACTGCTCTCATAAATAATCATAAAATTGCTGTTAAGTAAGTAAAGGGGGTGGGCAATTGAAATGTTTTGTTGCTGTTATTGTTGCTGCTGTTAATGTTGTTGCAATGAGCAGAAAATTCATATTGAACATTATCAACAGAAGCAGTAACACCAATCGAACAGCAGCTACTTTAAATGAACAATTTTATTTTTATCCGTTAAACAAATCTTACACCAGAAATGAATGTTTCTGCTCTTTTTTGCGTTTATTATTGTTAATGTTGTAGTTGTTGCTGTTTGTTGCAGTTGTTTTTGTTTATTTGAAATTTAACAAAATTGAGAAGAGTGTTTTTTTGTAATATTTTGTTTCTTCACAAAATTGTAATTTTCTTTGGCAACATGTACGCTAGCATGGCGCATAAATTGTGTATGTTCATAAGATATTCAATAACAGTGGGTTGCAGGAGGGAAAAACGATTTCGATTTTATAAATAATTTTAAATATTTCATGGACTGTTGAAGCTGCATCTGATAGATCAATTATCATTTATTTAGTGTGTGCCAAATCACCATGTGCCGGATAAAATTGAGTCCACTGGTTCACTAGACGATCGACCAACATCGGTACGTCGAGGAAACTCAAATTGGCCATTGACAGTGTGCAAGAGAATCCGCGGAAGTCGATTTTGCCATAATATGTCGCATTGTCCAACCTTGATTTTTTTATATTTTTGTGTTTTTAATACCAATTTTATTCTTCTGCCTAAACCAAGAATACATAAAAAAAAGTTCCAACTGTCCAACTCCGCAATTCTCTTCTTAATTTTGAATTTCAGTTTTATTTTTCGATATATATAAAATTATTTTTATAACCAATTGAATAAAAATTGTTGCTATCCTTGGATACCCTGCAATCGTCGTTTTAATTTTTTTTTAATTTTTAATACCAATTTAATTCTTCTGGAAATATGAAATAGGTTTAATTTATAAAAAAAAACAAAATTAGAAAGTTTTTTTGTTAAGTTTTATGTACAAAAACTATATATTGCCGAAACCTGGAATAAAATTTTGAATTTTTAATGCAAATTTTATTTTTCTTTAAGTATAAAACTACTTTAATTAACAAAAAATAAAAATTTTACTTTTTTGCCACTTTAATGTGCCGAGTAAAATTTAAATTTTCGAACCCTGGAATCGAATTTTTAATTTTTTTTAATATATAATGCAAAATTTTATTCTTTGTTACGTATAAAACTATTTTAATTAATTGAAAATAAAAATTTTAACCTTTTTGGTTTCTTTAACGGGCGAACAAAATTTTTAATATTCGAACCCTGAAATCGAATTCCTGTTTTGTTTAATTTTTAATGCAAATTTCATTCTTCGTTTGGTATAAAATTATTTTAATTAACAAAAAATTAAAATTGTAACCTTTTTGTCACTTTCATGTGCCTAGAAAAATATTAATTTTCAAGTTCTGAAATCGAATTTACCAAGTAAAATTTTAAGTTTCGAACCCTGGAATCGAATTTTGAACTGTTTTTTATTTTTAATGCAAATTTGATTTTTCGTTACGTATAAAAACTATTTTAACTACCAAAAATAATCATATTAGCATATACGTTACATTAATGAGCCCAGTAAAATTAAAATTTTCGAGCCCTGGAAATTAATTTTTAATTTTGTTTTTATATTTAATGCAAAATTTTGTTCTTCGTTACGTATAAAACTATTTTAATTACCAAAATATAATAATTTTAGCATATACGTTACATTAATGAGCCCAGTAAAATTAAAAATTTCGAGCCATGGAAATTAATTTTTAATTTTGTTTTTATATTTAATGCAAAATTTTGTTTTTCGTTACGTATAAAACTATTTCACTTAACAAAAAATAAAAATTGTAAGCTTTTTGTTACTTTAACGTGCCAACAAAAATTTTAATTTTCGAACCCTGAAATCTAATTTTTTTTTTAATTTTTAATGCTAATTTCATTCTTCGTTTATTATAAAATTATTTTAATTAACAAAAAAATTCAAATAGTAACCTTTTTGTTAATTTAATGTGCCAAGAAAAATATTAATTTTCGCATCCTGAAATCGAATATATATTTTTTAATACAAACTTAATTCTTCCTGAAATATAAAATAGTTTAATAGTTTAATAGTTACTTAATTTTCGGTACCAAAATTGGTTTAAGCTTTCCAGCTCTGGTACCGTATTTGGTATTTTGCTGAGTTTCAACAGCACCGTATTTAGGATTATTTCCAGTATATCAATCCAAGATTTTCTGGGGGCTTCGGAAAACCGACTTTACGTACAGACAGATATTTAGTATTCGACTTCGCTATGGATAAGGACTCACACTTTATGGGCTGGCATATTAATATCGTAGAAATTTCACACGGAATGACAAGCCTATACATATCGTTTACAATTTTTTTTAAAGATTTGTAAAAAGGACTTTTCTCGCCTCTGGCCAGAGCAAGAGAAGAAGCTAATGGTAAACAGTTATTGACAAGCCCAGAGTTAAGGACTTGTTATTCTCCCTGAGCTTAATCAAGCACAACAATTTAATATAAAAATGAGTCTTATTTTATATTAATCATTAATTGCAAGAAAATTAAGTTTATTAAAATCGATCGGTTAAAATATCATAAATTTTAAATAAACACTGTGCTTTGGTAAAAGCATAAGCAAAAACAGAATAGAAAGAAAATGTAAAGATGTTGGGATGTTGGTTTATTTAGTGCGGCATACCGTCCGACAGTCAGTTCAATACTTTTAGCTGCTACACTAGTTGAATGGCAATATTTAAGAAAACATTATTACAGAATCGTGACCATAGTTCCATGAAACTGATATGAACAGCAAATTGAGGCACCGGCGCTGTATCCTCGCATACACTTCATTTCGAAAAAAACAGAAAAACAAAAGAACTTTTACAAATACAAAACAAAATTATTTTACTCTGTACTTGTTTAGATCTTGTTGGTGCTTTTGTTGTTGTTGTTTCAGATATTGTTTTAGCTTTAATATTATATGTGTGATTATTGTTCTTCTATACGCCAGCGAGTGCATTTCCTCCAAAAAGGAGGTGGAGTATTGAGCTGCAATGGCAGCAACTTGCTTCAATATTGTGATGGTGTATCAAACAAATTAAATTAGTTGCAACTTTACTTTAACTTGAAGGCAAAAAACAAAAAAACTATATTGCATTGCTTTTGTACGTTTATAGTGAGTGGATTTTTTTTTTTTAATTTGTGTTAAGGATTTTCATGATATGATCGAATTTAACCGTTTAACACAAATAATTAACTACGTGGATTTTATACTCTGCTAAAAGTTATTAATATTTTTAAAGAGACTAAAGTTGTGGGCTGAAAAACATAAAACTGATTTGTAAAGGGAGGTTTATTACGGATATTGAAAGATGACAATAATTTAAACTGAATCAAGCAAAGAATTTTTAGGAAGTGGAAATGATTGACAATCAAACAGACAAACAATCCATATGTGGATTCTCAAATCGAATATCCACAAGCGTTATACTCCTTCTGTCTTACCTTACACAATCAATTGTGCAGGGGATATCCCCTGAGGGCTGCTAACAGAAAAATAATTTGTTGTCAAATTAATGACAATTAATTTCATGATTGCTAACATTCTGACTGATTGACATTCAATTTTCATTAAATTTTCGGCTATAATTCTTAACATTTAACGCTTTCCATTTTTAAATATTAACAAAACAAGTAAAAGTGCTATATTCATATACATTAAATCCCAGCCCTGGAATCATTTTTTTTGTCTTTCTGATTTTCGCTTTAAATTTACTTCTTTGCAAATCTTAAAACATATTATATTACCAAAGAATCAAATTTGTATTATTTAGTTACTGTAATATATCAAAAAAAGTTTAAATTTTCCAGCTTTGGAGTTGTGTTTTTTGATTTTCTAATACCAATATAATCACATTTTAATACCCAACTAAATCACCAATATCACATATGTTTAACTTATAAACAAACAAATAAAAATTTTTTTCAGTTGCTTAATTTAATGCACCTAAAAAGTTTCAATTGCCCAACCCTGAAATTGACTTTTAATTTTACGTTTACTTTTCCTGAAATATCAAATAGATTTAGTTCACAAAAATCAAGATTAGCAACCTATTAGGTTACTTTTATGTTTCAAGAAGAGCATCAATTATCCAACCCTGGAATCATACATCTTAAGTTTTTTTAATTTCTAATATCAAGTTTATTCTTTTTGAAGTATAAAATAGGTTTAATTAACAAAACACCAACATTAGTAACTTATTTGGATAATTAAAGATATTAAAAGTTTCAATTTTGCAACCCTGGAAACGGAGTTTTTGATTTTTAATTCTTGCTTGAGTATAAAATCAGTTGAATTCACAAAAAAAAAAAAAAATAATAATTGAAAACTTGTAAGTTATCTTGCTACTTTTACTTACAAAAAACGCAATTTGATTTAGGAACCCTGGAATAGAGTTTTTGATTTTTTTCAAATTTCAATACAAATTTAATTCTTTCTGAAGTATAAAAGAGGTGAAAACATAAAACTATTAACTTATTTGCTTTCTTATATGTACCATACAAATTTTGGATTTTCGAACCCTGGAATTAAATTTTTGATTCCTTTAATATTGCATATAAATTTAATTCTTCCCAAAGTAGTTAACAAAAAAATTAAATTTACAAACAAACAAAAAAAGTAGTTTTCGCTAATTAATTTTTTGGGCACATATAGATTTAAGATTTCCAGCTCTGGTACCGTGCTTTGCATTTTTCTGAATTTCAGAAGCACTCTATTTAGTTTAATTTTCAATTCATCAGTCTGAGCTTCTCTGGCAACTTGAACCTATTTAACGTACAGACAGACGGACATCACTTGTTCGTCTTCTCCATTCATAAGGACTCGGAATATATATACTTTATAGGTCGTAACGAACTGTGTCAACAGTTTGTATTGATGCCATTATGTTTAGTTTATAATAGAGTTAAAATCTCCAGCACGGCTTCTCTGAGAGGAACTCAAACGAAATATATAATTTTCTTTGGTTCTGGCATTTAAATCAAGCTACGTTGGTCCATGGACTAGTATCACGTGCGGTGAACTACACTTCCGCACGTGCATGGCTCGTATAACGCAGTCAGGATTTGTTGTGATCATTGAAATCATCATCAAATGGCAATTAAATTGTTTGTTTGTTTGTCTTTGCGTTCTACAGTGTTTTCAAAATCTCTGTAACGACTATTTTGTACACACTTTTAAAAGAGATTGTTATTTGAAAATTCGCAAGGAGGCTGCTGACTAATTATTCTACTGGAAGTATCCATAGAATAAATAAGTTTTGTATTGCATTCATATGTTTTGGTATTAGTTTTGCCATGGCAATTTCTTTACTCTTTACATTTGCATTTATTTAATAAATTTTATTAGATTTGTTTTTTTTTTATTTTTTCCTTTTATTTCATTGTATATTAGAGTTGTTTTCAGTTATTTAAGTTTAAATAGATCGAAGTTGTAAATTTTTATATGGAGACTTATTTTGGTGTCCTTATAAATATTTGCTTAAGATTTGAATTTGTTAAATTTCATTTGTTGCTTTTCTATATATTACTACGAAAACAATAAACGTGTATTTACATTTTATGTTCACAAGATGCTGAGGTAAACAACATATGGCCCTTTTGAATTTTAAAGAAGCTCTATAGAGTAAGAGCGAGACCTAAGATCCTTTACTATATTTTTTAAGGCAGGCGAAGTGTACGCATATGATTTCTTTAGCACATGATAGTGTCAATCATTCTCAGTACTGTGCAGTGGACAGTATTGTGTCCTCATCCTCTATAGAGGCCAGCAACAACTAACACCACCATGATCTATTGCACATCAGAAAAATTCGATATTGACTACCTCAGCCATCACCTTTTTAAAAAACAGTTTTTCCGATAAGTACTTTTTCAAAAGGTACTTTTTGTGTGAATTTATTTTTTTAATTAGTACCGAAAAGTACCTTTTCAAAAGGTACTTTTTCCGTGAATTATTTCTTGAAGAAGTAATTTTTTAAATTAGTATCAAAAAGTACTTTTTCCAAAGGTACTTTTTGTGTGAAGTACTTTTTTAAAAAGTACATTTTTAAAATAGTACCGAAAAGTACTTTTGCAAAAGTTACTTTTTCTGTGAATTATTTCTTCAAAAAGTATTTTTTTAAAATAGTACCAAAAAGTACTTTATCACAAGATACTTTTTTTTTAAAAGTACCTTCCGTTAAAAAGTCAATTTTTTTAAAATCACTTATTTTAAATAATTATTTTCCTTAAAAATAAAACAACTTTGAACTAGTTACGGGCAACGTTCCATCCGAAAAGTATTTTTTGGCGAAGAGTCGTATCCATAGATCCATTTCTGGAGGAACTAGCAATAATTGTCGAATATGGGACGATACCAATTTACATATACTTATGTAGATCCAAAAACGTTCAATACTACTGACTCAAAAGTAACTATTTTTTGTAGATTTTGGCTTTGCGATGTCATCGCTTCATATAGACGACGTTGGCGTTCTGACGCCAATAACATATGATTTCAACAGGACGGAGTCTGTACGCGCAATTTCAGGGCACGTACATCTCAGGTGTAGGTGATGTGCACTTGCCTCCGAGATCGTTAGACTTTTTCTTGTATGGTTTCCCTTAATCGGAGGTGTGTGCCAATGAGGTATAACCCGCAGCGGTTATGAAAGCCAATATAAATAATGTTGTGGGTCAAATTGAGCAAGATTTATCAGTCACCGTCAATGGGAAATTTAGCTGTTCACATGGGCTCCACCCACACAGAAAAAAATTATAACTGATTTTGTTTATAAAATACGTAATATTAAATAAGAAATTTGCAGCCGTAAAGAAATTAATGGTAGCAACTTATTAAAAAAATTTTTATTAAACTTTAATAGCAACAATTAAAAATTTAATAGATAAGTTTTGTACCCATCAAAAAAAGTACCTTTTGAAAAAGTACTTTTTGGAACTAATTTAAAAAAGTACTTTTTGAAGAACTATATCACGGAGAAAGTACCTCTTGCAAAGTACGTTTCGGTACTATTTAAGAAAAGTACTTTTTAAAAAAGTACTTTTTAAAGAAGTACTTTTTAATAAAGTAGTTTTTAAAGAAGTACTTCACGCAAAAAGTACCTTTTCAAAAAGTACTTTTCGGAAGAAGTGTACACATCTTAATCAATATCAATTATCATATTATTCAATTAACATTTTAATCAATTAATACTGTGTTCATATATACGTTTTTAATTGAAACAATATTCAGTTAATTGAGAATATCTTTTTGGTGTTCATACATACTCAATATTGCTACGACAATTAGCATTTGACAAATGAAAAAAACTTAAAAAAAATTATTTAAATTTTCACGACTAGCCATATTCCTTTTGCAGCCGTAAAGAAATTAATGGTAGCAACTTATTAAACAAATTTTTATTAAACTTTAATTGCAACAATTAAAAATTTAATAGATAAGTTTTGTACCCATCAAAAAAAGTACCTTTTGAAAAAGTACTTTTTGGAACTAATTTAAAAAAGTACTTTTTGAAGAACTATTTCACGGAGAAAGTACCTCTAGCAAAGTACGTTTCGGTACTATTTAAAAAAAGTACTTTTTAAAAAAGTTCTTTTTGAAGAAGTACTTTTTAAAGAAGTACTTTTTCAAGAAGTACTTCACGCAAAAAGTACCTTTTCAAAAAGTACTTTTCGGAAGAAGTGTACACATCTTAATCAATATCAATTATCATATTATTCAATTAACATTTTAATCAATTAATACTGTGTTCATACACAAGTTTTTAATTGAAACAATATTCAATTAATTGACAATATCTTTTTGGTGTTCATACATACTCAATATTGCTACGACAATTAGCATTTGACAACTGAAAAAAAATAAAAAAAAAATTATTTAAATTTTCACATGACTTAGAGCGGGGTTGAACTCAGGACACTCCGCTACATAGTCTCGTGTTCTACTACTTCATCCAACAGCATAAGTCAACTTTAATAAAGTGTATTCAATAAGTACTTTCGTTGTAAAAACTTTGACTTTTGTAAGAGCTTTTCACTGAACACAATTCTGACAGTGTTGCGTTAAAAGCTTTACTCATTATTAAAACAATTATCTCTTTATTGACAATAAGTTAATTGAAATTTTTATATGAAAATTTAGTCTCAATAATGGCTTTAATTGTTATAATTTGAATATTGCGTTATGTGTGAAGATTTTAATTAAAGATTTTATTTAAGATTTTAATTAAGATTTTAATTAAATAAGTACATGGTTAAAACATCCTAATTTTCCATTAATTTTTTAATTGAACCAATTAGGTTTTTATTAATATAATTACTCTTACTTTTATTAAAAATATTACTCTGCAGTGATGCGTTGTCTGATATTCCACACATAATGGTATCTATAGGACTTATAGAGGATTACAAAATGTCCATAATATCTTACACACATACTTTGTTTTACTATTACACTGGGGCCAACGGTTCCCCACTGCCGCAAACAAATTTCTTTTTATTACAATTTCGCATACGTACTTGGCATTAAAGCAACCAATTCCTATAGATTTCTACTTGTTTTGTATTCCAAATCTACTTTACGACATTTTCCAAATGAAACGTAGCAGTCGAAAAGCGAAAGAAAAGCAAAAAAAAACACATTCAAACGATCATTCTAAGCACGCGTTCACATAAAATATCAAAGTTTGTAATAAACTGAGACTTTGTCCTCATACACAAGCAACAATCAAACGAACACCAGCAACAACAATTGCTAGCTATATTCCTTTAGCACTCTGATGGAATATCATGGAGTCACTTTTTTTGTGTGGTAAAGAAAACAGTAGAAATCGTATATTGAAACGTACAAAATGATTGCGTGGCGCTGTAACGATTTGCTCCAAAAGTCGAACTAACAACAAAATTTAACAGCAGAAACAAATACAAATATGACAAAGAAAAAAGCAAGTACATATCTAAGATAAATTAAAATAGGAAAGCAATACGCGAGCACAAAAAGTGAAAAACATGATAAAAATATGGCGCGGAAAAAAGGTAGGAAAAATAAAGAAAAATACCTACTACGGCATATAGAGTAAGCCAAGGGACAGTGTTGTCATCGCAACAACGTGTACAATTCGATAATGTTTAAGCTTTTTTTGCCAGCAGCAGCAGCAGCAGCAAAAAACCGAACGAAATTCTGAAAGCAAGCAACGTTGAGCACACGAAAATTTCAATAAAAAGATGGCTGGCTATTTGGATCGCTGAAGAAGCTTAAAATACATACACACAAAATAAACGTCACAGACGACATCACACGTTGCCAATGCCAAGTAAAGGAATTTAGTGCCCACTATTGCCAAAATAGCCATGAAATCTTTCTACCAAAAAATCTGCAGCAACAGCCATCGCTGTCATCATCATCAGCCTGCACATGCAGTCTAGTGGCTCTCTCCCTCCCTCTCTCTCTCTCTCTGCTACCATACAATCGGCTTTATTCCTTCTTCTTCTTTCTACTTGCAACAGAGCAGCCCGATTGCTGGGTCTGGTCTAAAATAAACAGTAGTTATTTGAATGCTTTAAGGTTTTCCTATGAATTTTTATTAAATGCCCATCGATATTTATTTGTTTCTATTCATTTAACTTCTTTTTGTGCTGTTGCTTTTGTTGTTGCTGCAATTTCAATTGATGGTGCTGGTGGTGGTGCTGCCGTTTGGTATTGTTTGCTTAAACCAAGAAAAAACACATCTACAAATAGAAATTGGAGGTCAGCTTGGGTTCTATAATATTTCTTAAGCAATTCGCTATTGTTATAAATGCTAATTTTGCTTCTGCGATATTTTGTATTTAAATTTTGTAAAAACAATAATAGAAGCTTTACGAAAAGCAAAGAAAATCAAACCATGCGGACAGGGGCGTAGTGTAATTATTGCAAGATTTTTTTTTTCTGAGGTGAATTCTATTCACTTTCTTACATCCACCTATTATTGTCTTGTGTTCGTCATTATATTAAACCAGAAATAATCAAGGCATTTGAAAAGTAATACATACCTAGGAAAGTTCCACTATTAGTGACGATATATGAATTAAATCCTTGATACATCTCTGAATGTCCCCTATATGGCGACTTTGGGGTTAATGTGATTCCCCATGTAAAATGTGCTCCAGCCCAATTAAAATTTTTTCGTTTTGAGGAATATATTTTATGGGTATACAACAGGGTATTTATTCGGTCACAACACATTAGTCGGTTAACCCATTAATTACTACCCGATTAACAGATAGGGTAATTTAAAACTGGCAATTTTTTTATTATCATCAATTAATCGATGTAACAAAATTTTTATTTATTTCCTTGTCGTATTATAAAATATTTTTACCTTTATTGAAAATTTAGAAAAAAAAGTCGGAAATTGCTGACTTTAAACCGTTTTGATAAAAATCGAGTTTTTACCAGATCTTGACGTCTTGAGTTTCTAGGAAGCTTTTCTGACTACTCCCATTGGATGTATGTTTTTTTTTTTTTTTTTTTTTTTTTTTGTATAGAACCGGAGGTGATAATCTTCAAAAGATACTTATGTTCCATCATAACACTCGACCTCCGCGGGTCTGCCGCTAGGTATTACTTCGCGGAGGGCTGGTTAGCGATTTCGCTTCATCTTATGAACGCTCGTTCGATCTCTGTCTTTCCAGCCTTCGTAGTTCCTGCATAACTACAGATATATTGCGGTTGCACTCGTTCCATTTAACTTCGGAACCCAAAATCTCGTCTAGAAGCTGACGGGGAGTAATATTCAACTCCCAAGGACCCCTAAATCTCGGGCAGCAAAATAAAACGTGCTGAGCGTCCTCATCTTCCTCAACACAGTTTGGGCATGTTGGGAATCTATCGTGTCCAAATTTGTGCAGATATTTTCTGAATCAACCATGTCCGCTCAAGAACTGCGTCATATAAAAGTTAGGCTCGCAGTGTTTCGCCTCCAGCCAGGGAATTATGATGGGCAGAAGATAATAAGTCCATCTGCCCTTCGAACTGCATTCCCATCTAGACTGCCTGCCATCTGCAGATAGAAACACTCCTTTCCTCTCTCCTCATTGTAGCAATTTGCCCTGGCGCCTCATTTCATCCGTCAGTGTATGTTTGTGTGTGTGTATAAATATATATGTAGTTGAACCAAATCAAACCAAACTTTAAAGGGTTTCTTCCAAAGTAAATTTTCTGAGAATTGGTATCGATTCGGACCGTCATATTTAGGGATATATCAAAACTAACAAAAAATTATTTAAAAAAAAAATTTTTTTTAGAACAACTTTTTAACGGCTTTGCCGATCGACAATCAAAAATTTCGTCGAGTGCTATCAACCGGTTCAAAATCGGTTGATGCGTTCTTGAGATTTCGTGAACGAAAAAATTTGAAATAAGTGATTTTTGAATGAAATCTCTGAAATTATATATCTAATAAATTTTTTTTATAACGGACACAACCCGTGAAGCGATTAGCTTGTCTGCGGAAAACACCCAGAGAATCCGGCGAGAATCGAACCCACGACCATTGGACTGACAGGGGGTAGCATTGCTACCCATTAGCCACAGAGGCACCCTAATTAGTGTTCGAACCAAGTTAATAGCGTTTCAAAGATTTTCCTTCCAATTGCGATTGTCTGTGTTTTGGAACCTGTTCTGAACAATAAATTTCGAGATATATAAAAAAACTGAAAATATTTTTTTGCAAAGATGGTTTCTTTAGAATAATTTTAAACGGCTTTTCCGATCGATTCCAGTTGTAAAATTAAAGTAATACAATTTTTAGCCATGAAAATTAGCGGGAAGCTGCAACGTCAACCGTTTTAATTTTTATATAATTTTTTTTTGTGTTTTTAACTATTTGTTTCGTCTCATATATAAAAATTGAGAAAAATTTTCATAAAAAATATTTTGTCATACAAACCAAATAGCAACAAATAATCGTATAGAAAAATGCAAGAAGGGAACGAGTTTCGCCTTACACATGATGTTAAACATTGGTAGTCATTCTTGTTCACAATGGTGGAAAAAATTTTCCGTACAAATGCGCGGATCACATTCTGACTGATTTTGATTTGAAGAAATGAGTTTTAGAATTACTGCGTGTTTTATTTATAATTCATAAAAAGTCAATCGCCGACGATTTTAACAGAAGTCTTAGAATCAAATTTAGCCAGAGATGAATTCAAGTTTTACAAACACTTATTTTCTATCTCCACTAAGTCATATTTCTTTCTAATAATACGTTTTTAAAATACAATACAAAAACAGAAACTCAGGGCTACGGAAATAAACTTTTTTGGCAGAATGATCGCTGCTATGCCAGAAACCCTCGATGGCAACATTAAGACTATTTTACTAGAATTAACCGAAAAAACTAGAATCGTTAAAAATGATCGGATGCAAGTGTTAGAAAGATTAAAATTTATAGATACTAAATTTCGTGCTGTTTCAGGTGCGTAATAAGAGTTTTTAGTCATCCGTCAAAAGGATTCAGAATAACTCTAGCTCCGCAATGAATAAAATTCTTAAAGGCCGCTTTATTAAGCGCCTATCTTCTAATCACCCTCCCCAGAGTGCTGGTCCGAGTTAAAAAAAATCTCTTGGCTGAAATTGCTGTAAGTAACTCTCACTTGCTTGGGAGCCCTCAATCAATATGTAAAAAATGCCAAGACTATTTTTTTAGTATTTGGACCCCCTTTTTGATTTTAACAATTTATAATTTTTTTCAAGCTTATTTAATTTATCATATAAGAATCGAGTTTGAGCGAATATACGAGACTCTCTGCATAACGACTATAAAATAATTTTATTGAAATCTTTTACTTATACAAGGTGGGCCAAAAGAAATCACCCTATTGGAAGTTGCTATTATTTTTGCAAATGGTGGGCAGTGTCAAATCTGTTTTGACATTTTTGTGAGCTAGACAGATGTAGAATACAAGTGAACAAGCCATTGAGCGATACACTTCCCATCCTCAATCTCGAGAACGAAGTGGACGATTTTTCGACCAAAATCATAATGAGCGATTAGGCTCATTTCCACCACAGCGGGTACGTGAACAAGCAAAACTATCACTTCTGGGGCACCGAAAATCCACGGATGATGAACGAGGAGCCATTACACCCGCTGAAAGTGACTGCATGATAGGCTGTTCACGCTGGAGGAGTCATCGGGCCATTTTTTGTCGAGAACACCGCTGGTCAAACGACAACAGTGGACGGTGCGCACTATAGGGCCATGTTAATCGAGTTTTTTCTGCTGCTATTAAACGAATTAGGACTGGAGGATATGTGGTTCCAACAGGACGGAGCAACGGCACTCACGGTGCGAGCCACAACCCATCTTATGAAGTTGGCATTACCGGGTCGCTTCATCTCTCGTTTTGGCGACTTACATTGGCTGTAAGATCGCCCAAATTAAACGTTCCAGACTTTTTTTGTGGGTTTTTTTTTTTGAAGTCCCGTGTTTACGTGAACAAGCCCTAGACCCTGGAATCCCTCAAGGAAAACATTCGACACGAGTGCGAGAATCCGTCGCCCGAAGTGATGAAAATGCCATAAAACAAGACCGTATAGCAATCAATTCTGACGGCGGCCATTTGCCCGAAATCACCTTTTCGATATGACCAATAAAATTTAAAGTTTCAAATAAACATAATCAAACAACAGAACGGAAGTTTTTTATTAGGAAAAAAATGAGAGCCAAACAACATCGGATGACTTCTTTTGGCCCACCTTGTATTTCACATTCCGTCTCGCATTTCACTTTAAAGTGCCGCTAGAAACACCCTATTGTCGATGGAAAATACAAAATTTTTTTTTTACATCTAAATCCAGTGATATTATTTTCAGTAGACAGACCATCAATATGTGCAATCGCTTAAACCCGATACTTATACGATAAATTAAATAACTTAAAATAAATAATAATAGATGAATTAAAATTTAATTCAAAAATATATATAATACTTTTAAGCTTAAGGCCCTTTTAGTTTTCATATAAAAAAATTTATTTTTCAATATTTTGCCACTCCTTTGTGTGGCTACATTAAAAAAATATTTTAATATGTTTAAAAAAAAATATTTATGAAATAATTATTATATTTTTTGTAGTAAGAATTTTAACGAACATTTTATATTGCTATATTAAATTGAATTAAGATTCTATAGGCTAATTGTTCGAAATTTTTAATTTAAATCTCAGAAAGACATGATATATATTCCAAGGCACAAAGGAAAGTCAACATCAGTTTTATTCAACTTACACAGCAGAGCAGAACAGCTGTTTTCGAAAGACGCAACCCTTTCATCATCAGTGCTCATGTGTATTGTGTTTGTCACCACTTATTAGGTGGCTTAGTTGAATGTGATAACAGTTCCTATTTACACAAATTTTATTGTGAAAAAGAATACGAGAACTGTATCAAGCTGATGTTATGTTATTGTTATAATACCCGTGGTACCGTTTGATTATTTTTCTTCATGTCCCATTTTTCTGAATTTTTTGTTCCATCATTCCTAAGTCAAACTTTTTTGGTTTCAATTTTATACTTAAGTACATGTGAACGTTTTTCCAATTTATATTATTTTTTTTTATTTGTTGGTCCAACAGGTTACCACCTGACTTCTATGGTGGTCAGTACATACATTCATTTTAAGTTAACTTTAAGTATATCACGCACCAAAGACCAGGGGGCTAATTCTGGCATACGTATACGATCGAGTTTTCTATCGAATGTTCGATATTTTTAACGTTTGGGATTCTATTACTCGTAATCGAGTAACATGTATCGAAATTCCTAATGATGCCACTCGATATCGAGCTATCATTCGAACGCAACCGTTCGAGTTTTTACTCGTTAGTAAAAAGTCATTCGCGCACTTGTTCAAAGTAAATTGACAACTAAATTCAATTACTTGAACATAAATAACAAAGAAGCTTTACCTATCAGCAGCCGATGGCTCTGGAAAAAGCAAAAGAGATATTGGAATATTTGGAATATTAATCGTCAGGGTTGGGGAATTTCGTACTAACCAAAATGTAATAACTTAATAATATGAATGTGATAACTTCTCATATTCAATTTTCGTTAAAATATTGGTTAAATAGTTGATATTCCTACTAACTAGCACCACTTGCAAAAGTGGGAAAAATTGAACAAAGAACGCTGATGAGATGGCGTAGCGGCCTCGAAATCAGTACTGATCCGTTCTGCTGGTTTGATGATTATTAAAAATATTCTTAATATTCCAATCTTAATATAAAATAATAAATAGAATTTAAAACAAATTCATTTATTAATAATAAAAAAAATAACAAAAAATAATTTGCAGTCATGCAAGATTCGAACTTAAGCCCGATAAAAAATTAACAATTTACATAAGTAAAAGTTCGACTAATAAAAATTCATACAAAAAGTCATTCGATTTGAAATTTCTTACCAAAAATTTAACAAAAAAGAATGTTTAGTAAATTAAGAACAACCATAAAATTGTGTTCAGTATTGCAGCTCAAACACAAACAAGATAAATTAACGCTTTTTAAACCTTTTGGGAAGATAAATATATGAATTCATTTATATCCAATATATATGTATATATATATATATATATATATATATATATATATATAAATATATATATACATATATATATATATATATATATATATATATATACATATATATATATATATATATATATATATATATATATATATATATATATATTAGGGTGGACCTTGTGTCGATATTTTGGTAGATGAGGGCTCTATTCCGTGCCTTTTTGAAAAAAAATGACAATGCCGAAAAAAAAAATTAAAAAAAAAAAAAATTAGGGGTTGCGCACGAGCCGAGAAAAAGGTCCACTTTGCCAAAATTAGGGGGGAAATTGCCATAGGTCATCAGGGGTCACCCGTAGGGGGGAAGAATGTATGGCCGACCCCCATTAACTTTTTACCGCCAACATTTTCCCCCAAGACACCCACCCCCTAGCTCCTCCCCTTAGGGGGGTCACCATACAAAAATGGAGGTTGCTCAGTATTTTCGAAAAACACCATAGGTCATCAGGGGTCACCCCTAGGGGGGCAAAATATATGACCGACCCCCATTAACTTTTCATCCCCAACATCTTTTCCGAACAAACTTACCCTCTATCTCTACTCCTTGAGGGACTCCCCATACAAAAATAAAAGAAGCTGTAATTGAGTAGTACTACTAAGCACTTTTAATATAATATAGTCAAATTAACATATTTTTGTTCGCTGATGGGTATTAGGGTGGACCTTGTGTCGATATTTTGGTAGATGAGGGCTCTATTCCGTGCCTTTTTGAAAAAAAATGACAATGCCTAATAAATGCGCAACTCCTAATTTTTTTTTTTTAATTTTTTTTTTCGGCATTGTCATTTTTTTTTTTAAAAAAGGCACGGAATAGAGCCCTCATCTACCAAAATATCGACACAAGGTCCATCCTAATATATATATATATATATATATATATATATATATATATATACATATGTATGTACATACTATAGGTTTATTTGATAAATTTAAGGGATTGGTAGTTTCTCGTATCCTTTTCCAAATGATATTGACATTTTTATTCTCGGAGGATAATGAATAAAAAAAATCGGAATTCATTGTAACACTAATCTTTCTTAAACACTTATTTTAAAAGTTTTTTAACTTTATATGTGTTCAAATAATTTTGATTGTTTACCTTTTTGAGTATTTTTTACTGTAGCAAAAATTAGCCGGCGAAGTAAAAAAGGTTGAAATAGCTAAAAAAAAAAAAAAACTTTCTATCTTCTCATCTCTCCTAATTTGTCCCCTCAATACTATTCCCTTGTTTTCAGTTCCGGCGCAATGCATTGCATATAGAGGGGGTCAACCCCTGAGTGCTGGTTGAAGATAAAAAAAATAATAAATAAAATTATTGTGCAACACTAAAGAAACATTTCGATTCGTTTAGTATCGAATGACAGAATTAGAAAATTAAGACCAATCGATATTATACTGCAATCGAAAACAATTCCCTTCACGAGTGCCAGAATTAGCGCCCTGTACTCAATGTGTTTCATACAACTTTGAATAACGCCAAGGCCGTTTGCATTCAAAATAACAAAACTTTTCGCCATATTATTACAAAACCGCGACAAAAAAACAATGCAAATCAGATCCAACCATGAATAATATGGAAAGAGCAGTACTACCAATTTGGAATAGTCACAACACAGAAGAGGGCCTGAAAATATTCCGTAGACATGCTTAGAAGTAAATATGCGACATATTCATAACATTACGCAGTTCAGTAGCATAAATTAGTCGAGTTAATTCAAATAATATATGATGAAAAACTCATTATACTTTGAAATTGCAATTAACACACATATTCCAATTAGATATCATTTTGCTATTCATAATATTTAGTACATGTGGAAAAAATGTTATAAAATAGTATTTTTAAAATAAGCGACCTAAGACATTTAATTTGAGTATTAATATAAATATGGGAGCTATTAAAATAAAGAGGGTAAATTCAAGAGCTTTTTTTTTTTTTTTTTTTTTTAGGAGTAGGACCAGCACTCAGGGGATGACCCCTATATATGCAATGCATTGCGCCGGAACTGAAAACGAGGGGATAGTATTGAGGAGACAGATTAGGAAAGATGAGAAGATAGACAGTTTTTTTTTTGTAGCTATTTCAACCTTTTTACTTCGCCGGCTAATTTTTGCTACAGGGCCGACGAAGGTGGGTGCTATTACTCTGCTTTTTAGTACATGATAGTGTCAGTCGCTGCCAATTATGTTCAGTGACCAGTGACTATGCCTTCTTCGTTGAAACAGGCTGGCAACAACTAACACAACCACGCACTAATGCTGATCAGAAGAATTCAACACAATATTTCAAGACTCAGAGCGGGCTCGAACTCACGACCCTCCGTTTCATAGTCTCGTGTTCTACTACTTCAGCCAACAGCACCCTTAGCAGCTTAACATTCTTACCATTCCAATGATATAGCACATGCTATATATTTTCCCATGCCAAATAATTTAATAAAAACCGGTTTAATAACATACTTTTTAATTTATTCACACTTCACTTTTAGCTATTGTGATGAATACAAGGCACTTCTCAAAGTTGCGCGTAGGCTTTATTAAACAAGCTCATACCAATTCGTTTTTCTCTTTCTTGCTGCAGTCGGGTGTGCTCATTATGAGGAAAGAGATGCTACGCATTTATGTTAAGTGAGCGACCGAGAAACACGTTTTACGAAGAAACCAGTTCAACGTTCTCTAAAATGCCTCTACAGGGTTTATAAAAAAGTATTTAAGCAAAATTGAGTCATTCTACGATCAGAGTTACCACAATGAGGACCACAATTTGCAACTAACTTTTTTATGTTTATAATTAACGATATAAGAGAAATTTATTAATGATGGTTTTTTTTATAAAATAATAAGTAACTTTAAATTAAATAATATTATTTAAATAAATTTAATATAAGAATGGTTTATTTATATTAATTTTCATGCTTTGAGAAAATGCTTATATAATAAATATATAAAAAAAATTTTTGAAAATTTATACGAAATTAGTAAAAGAATCAGCGGCATGCGAATAGTGAAGCCTATTTAAATATTTGAAAAATATTTAAGCGCAATGTTTAAATTTTTTGTTTCATTTAATCGTATCGCTGCGCAAAAAAATATATAAAACCAAGTAAAAGTGCTATATTCGGCTGTGCCGAATCTTAAATACTCTTCACAGACGTAATTCTTCTTTCTTTCTTTGTTGCCAAAACAGAAAGTAGGTTTAATTAAAATATCAAAATGACGTTATCGGTTACTTTTATATATAAGAAAACGTTTAAATTTTTCGGCTAGGAAGCTAAATGTTTGGCTTTTCTTGTTTCTAATACCTCTAAACGTCTTTCAAAAATATTAAATATATTTAATTTAAAAACAAAATGTAAAACTCCGCTTCATGTACCCCAAAAAGTTTAAATTGTCCAACCGTAGAATCGCCTTTAAGATTTTTTTGGTTTTTAATAACAATTTAAATCTTCCCGAAGCTTAAAAGAAAGATTTCATCCACAAAAAAACAAAATTAGGAACTTATATGGCTAATTTTATGTACTAAAACATTTCGATTATTCAAACCTGGAAACGAATGTATAGTTTCTAAAATTTTTAATACCAATTTAATTTTTAGCGAAGTATAAAACATGTTTTATATACTGAAAAATTGGGAATTTATGTGGGTACTTGCATTTACCCAAAGATTTTCCAACCATGGACCCAAATATTTAATAGTAATCTAATTTTTTCTGAAATATAAAATAGGTTTAACTCGCTAAAATCACAAAATTTGGAATTTATGTTTGTACTTTTATGTACGAAAAATATTTCGATTTCCCAACTCTGGAATTTTTATTTTTTTACCAATGGAATTCTTAGTGTGGTGCAACATAGTTTTACTTGACAAAAAAATTAACATTTTTAAATTTTTTGGTCACTTTCATGCACTATAAAATATATCATTTGTCCAACCCTGGAGTCGAAGTTTTGATTTTTTAAGATTTTATTACCAATTTTGTTCTTTCTGAATTATAAAACAGTTTTAATTAGCAAAAACAACAACGTCAATTGCCTTTTTGGTTACTTTGATGCAGAATAAATATTTCAATTTCCCAAACCTGGAAACGATATTTAAATTTTTTTACCACTGCAACTCTTAATGAGTCATGAAATAATTTTATTTAAGAAAAACTTAATATTTGTTACCATTTTGGTCACTTTCATGTACTTTAAAATATTGCAGTTATCCAACTCTGGAATCTAAATTTTGATTTTTTTTAATTTTTGATACCAATTTTGTTTTTCCTGAACTAAAAAATAGTTTTAATTAGTAAAAAAAACAACGTCAATTGCTTTTTGGTTACTTTTATGTATAAACATAATTTCAATTTCCCAGCCCTGGAAGCGAAATTTTAATTTTTTTTACCAATGTCTTCGTTCAGTATAAAGTCGTTTTATTTAAGAAAAACTTAAAATTTGCAACCATTTTGGTAACTTTTATGTACTACACTATATTCCATGTACCAAAAAAAAATTTCAATTTCCCAACCCTGGAAGTGAAATTTTAATTTTTTGTTTGTTTATTTTTACCAATGCAACTCTTCATGATGTATAAAGTAGTGTTGTTTAAGAAAAATTTACAATTGTTAACCATTTTGGTCACCTTCATGAACTGTAATATATTTTACTTGTCCAACCCTGGATTCGAAATTTTAATTTTTAAAATTTTAGTATCAATACAAATCTTCTTGAGGTATAAAGTAGTTTTGTTTAAGAAAAACGCAAATTTGGAAACCATTTTGGTTATAACATGTACTACAAAATATTGCATTTACCAAGAAAACCTTCATTTTTCCAACCCTGGAAACAAAATTTTAATTTTTTTTATCAGTGCAACGCTTCTTGAGGTATAAAGTAGATTTATTTAAGAATTATTTAAAATTTTTGGCCATTTTGGTCACTTTCATGAACTATAAAATATTGCACTTGTCCAATCCTGGATTCGAAATTTTCATTTTTTTTTTGAATTTTTGATACCAATTTTGTTCTTGCTAAATTATAAAACCGTTTTAGTTAGCAAGAAAAAAAAAAACAACATCAGTTGCCTGTTTGATTACTTTCACGTATAAAAAAAATTCAATTTCCCACCCCTGGAAGCAGTATTTGAATTTACAATTTTTTTTTCCAATGCAAATCTTCATGACGTATAAAGAGGTTTTGTTAAAGAAAAACTTAAAATTTTTTACAATTTTAGTTACTACAAAATACAGAATGGGCCGAAAAAAAATTCTTTCCCAAAGCACGAAATAGGTTTAATTTACAAACATTAAAAAAAATAATTGATTTTTGGTATAAATTTTGCGTCGAGAAATACGTGTAAGCTTCCCAGCTCTGTAACCGTACTTCGGATCTTTCTGAATTTCAATGGCACTCTATTTAAGTTCATTTCCAAGACAACGGTCCAAGAACGAAGTCTCTATCTCTTCTGGGGGCTTGGGAAGCCCCTAATGTACAGACAGACGGAAATCCCTCAATCGTCATAGCTATTCATAAGGATCCAAAATATATATACTTTATGGGGTCCTATATTGATTTCGAAGAAATTACACACGGAATGACAAACCTATATATACCCTTTCACTTTCTTGTGAAGGGTATAAAAAAATAAAGGAATTTGAAGATATATTAACTTTACCATTCCTTGTGCAAGACAGCCAAATATCCATTTGAGACAATTTTTTTTTGGAGGGTATAAAAATGCATAATTAAACATCTAAAAGGTCGAAGAATCAGTCATTAAATTATAAATAATTTTCAAAATTTTTTAAAGTGCATTTCAAAACGGATGCATGCTTACAATTCTAAAATAGTCTGTTTTTCCTCAGTAATTATACGTTATTTTTATTTTTTTATTTTTATATTTTGCTGTGAATGAATGAATTTACAAATAAATACTTTCTATTAATTTTCTACATAAGCGTGTAGTGCATGTGTGGCTTCCGGTTGTTTACATTATCGCTGCATATATGAATTGGAAATGAGCTACGACCCTGTGATGATCTGCAATATATTAAGGAATATTTATTTAAGACTCTTTTGTCCATGTAAGTAAACATGTGCATAAGCAATAATGGGTTTCATATTGCCTAAGCTTTAAACAGTTTTCTTTAGCCAACGGTATGGGCTAAAGGTAACAACAGTATCGGGCAGTCTCACATTTAAGCTGATGCTCAGCAATAATAACAATAATAGCAAAATAGCCAACCATAATCATTACAAAAACCATAGCAAGCTCAATAGCTTCCACGAGCTGCAGTATCATCCTCATCAGCAGCAACAACAATAACCAATGCACCAGTAGTATCGAAAACAAAGAACTGTAAAAATCTAAATAAAAAGCAACATCAGCTCATCTCCAACGATCGCCACAAATTCATCCAATGCTGAATAAAGTAAGAAGAAGATGAAGAAGGAAAGAAATCTGTGAATTGTTCCTGGCATACCGATCAATAACAACATGGCAACATCAACAAAATGCTTGAACATGTTTAACATGCAAGCATAACTAAAACAGCAACAGCAAAAACAGCAACATCACCAACAGCAACAACATCATCGGCAATAAACCTTAAGGTTATACATTCAAACCATATCAGCGACAAGAACAACGAACTTAAATAGTAGGCAACAATGTCTTATGGTGGCAACTGTCTTAACTGATGTTGCACTATTATTTCGTTTAGTTCAAACCGAATATGGCCCATAGGAATGTAATCAATAAGCAGTAACATCAACAGCAACAACAACGATAACAGCAGCAGCAGTAACAACAAGAACGTTAACAGAAAATATCAGTGGCAGCAGCAGCTGATACAAGACAAAAAATATATAGAATTCGTATCAATAACAGCCATAAGATTCGTTACAATTGACCGTCATCTTCCACCACAAGAGGCTGCAAAAGAAAAGCTGATTATTCTTATTTGTGTTTCTTAATATTTGTTCTTTTGTTGTTTCTGTAATACTCCACCACTCACTTTACGGAAAACATCACGTTAATATAAACTTTTCAATACACTGTTAGAAAAAATATTCAGAATTGAATGTTCTTTTAATAAGTTTTGTGACAGAAGCAACTCTATCTCGTTTATAAAGAGATTTTATCAAACTCTTTCTCTTTTTACATGAAAAAAGATCAAATTATAAGAGACAATCATAAAATATCAAGTAAATCTGCCGAGTCTTATATACGCTTCACCCAACTACGGCTGGAGTATATCGATGGCTTAATATAAAAAAAGGCCTAACTCGATTTTTTGTTACTACACAAGAGAAGGAAAAATCTTAATAAAATCTGTGAAAGGTTATATATAGGCTTGTCATTCGGTGTGTAATTTCTTCGATATAAATATGGGACCCCATAAAGTATATATATTCTGGATCCTTATGAATAGCGATGACGATTGAGCGATGTCCGTCTGTCCGTCTGTATGTTTTCCCATCGGTTTTCCCAAGCCCCCAGAGGAGATAGAGACTTCGTTCTTCAACCGTTGGATTGGAAATGAACTTTGAAATTCAGAAAGATCCGAAGTATGGTTCCAAAGCTGGGAAGCTTACACCTATTTCTCGACGTAAAATTTATACCAAGAATCAATTATTTATTTTTAATGTTTGTAAATTAAACCAATTCCGTGCTTTGGGAAGCCTCAATGGTCTATTAAAAACTAAAAAAATAAAAAAAAATTTCCAGGGATGGGAAACAAAAATTTTTTTTCGGCCTATTCCGTATATTGTAGTACATGTAGTAACTAAAATTGTTAAAAATTTTAAGTTTTTCTTTAACAAAACCTGTTTATAAGTCATGAAGATTTGCATTGGCCAAAAAAAAATCTTTTGAAATTCAAATTTTGCTACCAGGGGTGGGAAATTGAATTTTTTATACGTGAAAGTAATCAAACTAGCAACTGATGTTGTTTGTTTTTTTTGCTAACTAAGCCTGTTTTATAATTTAGGAAGAACAAAATTGGAATCAAAAATTCAAAAATAAAAAATTAAATTTCGAATCCAGGGATGGACAAGTGCAATATATAATAGTACATGAAAATGACCAATATGGTTAAAAATTTGAAATTGTTCTTAAAAAAAAATTACCTTATACCTCATGAAGCGTTGCACGGATAAACAAAAAATTAAAACTTCGCTTCCAGGGTTGGGAAAATGAAATTTTTTTTTGGTACATGCAATATTTTGTAGTACATGTAAATTACATGCTTCCAGGGCTGGGAAATTGAAATTTTTTTATTCAGAAAAGTAACCAAAAAGGCAATTGACGTTGTTTTTTTTTTGCTAAAACTATTTTACATTTTAGGAAGAACAAAATTGGTATCAAAAATGTCAAAAAAAACAACATTTCGAATTCAGAGTTGGAAAAGTGCAATATTTTATAGTTCATGAAGGTGACCAAAATGGTTCAAAATTTTAAATTTTTCTTAAATAATACTACTTTATACCTCATGAAGAGTTGCATTTAAAAAAAAAAAATTAAAATTTCACTCCCAGGGTTGGGAAGCTTAAAGTTTATATTGCATGATATTGTAGTACATGAATGTCACCAAAATGGTTACAAATTTTAAGTTTTATTTAAAACGACTTTATACCTAATGAAGACTAGGATTGGTGAAAAAAATTTTAAATTTCGCTTCCAGGGATGGGAAATTGAAATATTTTTTTATACATAAAAGTAACCAAAAAGGCAATTAACGTCGGTTTTTTACTAATTAAAACAATTTTTTAGTTTAAGACAAGTAAAAGCGCTATATTCGGCTGTGCCGAATCTTATATACCCTTCACAGATGTAATTCTTCTTTCTTTCTTTCTTGCCAAAACAGAAAGTAGGTTTAATTAAAATATCAAAATAATGTTATCGGTTACTTTTATATTTAAGAAAACGTTTAAATTTTTCGGCTAGGAAGCTAAATTTTTGGCTTCTCTTATATCTAATACCTATGAACGTCTTTCGAAAATATGAAATATGTTTAAAATACAAACAAAACGAAAAATCCGTTTCATGTACCCCAAAAAGTTCTAATTGTCCAACCGTAGAATCGTCTTTGGTTTTTAATGTTGTTGGTTTTTAATACCAGATTACTTCTTTCTGATAAATAAAGTATGTATAATTCATCATAAAAATCAAAAATAACAAATAAAATGGCTGATTTTATGAATCAGAAAATGTCAACTTCCTAACCCTGGAACCGAATTCTTAATTTTTATACCCTCCAAAAAAGAATTTGGAGGGTATATTCACTTTGTCATTCCGTTTGTAACGCATCGAAATATCCATCTCAGACCCCATAAAGTATATATATTCTTGATCAGTGATGAAATCTAAGACGAACTGAGCATGTCCGTCCGTCCGTCCGTCCGTCTGTGGAAATCACGATTCAGTCCAAACGAAAAGAGCTAGACTCTTGAAATTTGGCATAAATATATTTTAAAACTTAGAGCAGGTTAAGTTCGAAGATGGGCTAAATCGGGCAAGAGGGAAAAAAGTTCCCCTAAGAAGAACTAAACCAACCCAGAAAAAACAACATAATTTTTAAAGTTTTTTGGTTATTTTGTTAAGCAAATGATATATATTTATGTCAAATACGGTCCAACGCCTTAAACTTGGAGCCATTAAATAAAATAAAAATCTTTTTTGACCCCGCCCACTTTAGTGGGCGTTATTATAGGCAAAAATAGCATAAAAATTTAACAAATTGTTTTACTTAAGCCTATATTCCTTAAAAATAACACTTTTAAGCTTTAATGACGAAGCTGAGACGAAACCTGGTACTACTCTGCCCTACCCCCTCCTTCCCCTTCGCCCCCTAAATGACCCTACCAAAAAAAAAAAAAATTTTAAATTTTGTATATAATCATCCCAAGCATTTATCTTTAGAGTTATATGACTGCCGATTTCTGCCCTACCTCCCCCCCCCCCCACCTTTTCCTTTGCCCCCTAAATGACCCTACCAAAAAAATTTTTTTTTTTTAAATTTTGTATATAATCATCCCAAGCATTTATCTTTAGAGTTTTATGACTGCCGATTTCTGCCCTACCCCTCCCCCCTTTTCCTTTGCCACCAAAATGACCCTACCAAAAAAAAAATGTTTTTTTAAATTTTGTATATAATCATCCCAAGCATTTATCTTTAGAGTTTTATGACTGCCGACTTCTGCCCTACCTCCCCCCCCCACCTTTTCCTTTGCCCCCTAAAATTACCCTACCAAAAAAATAATTTATGGGCAAAAATAGCATAAAAATTTAACAAATCGTTTTACTTAAGCCTACATTCCTTAAAAATAACACTTTTAAGCTTTAATGACGAAGCTGAGACGAAACCTGGTACTACTCTGCCCTGCCCCCTCCTTCCCCTTCGCCCCCTAAATGACCCTACCAAAAAAAAATGTTTTTTTAAATTTTGTATATTATCATCCCAAGCATTTATCTTTAGAGTTTTATGACTACCGATTTCTGCCCTACCTCCCCCCCCCCCCACCTTTTCCTTTGCCCCCTAAATGACCCTACCAAAAAAAAATTTTTTTTTAAATTTTGTATATAATCATCCCAAGCATTTATCTTTAGAGTTTTATGACTGCCTGTTGCTGCCCTACCCCCTCCTCCTCCTCCTTTGCCCGCTAAATGACCCTATTAAAAATAAATATAAATTTTTTTTTATTTTGTGTATAATCATCCCAAGCAATTATTTTTACAGTTTTATGTGTATCTGTTTCTGCCCTACCCCCTCTCCCCCTTCGCCCTTTAAATGACCCTATCAAAAAAAAATAAATTTTAATTTTGTATATAATTATCCCAAGCATTTATTTTTAGAGTTTTATGACAAAGGTGAAATGTTTCCCCCACAGCCCTTGCCAGAGCGACCCCGCCAAAATACAGTTTTTATAGCCTCCAAAGAGGATTGTGATGAAGTCTAAGACGGTCTAGCAATGCCCATACGTTCGTCTGTGGAAAACATGATATTGTATATTTTTGAACCCCGCCCCCTTTAGTGGGCGTTGACTTACGATATTATATAAAGGAACTCTGTCCCACCAAGTTAAACATTTCAAATTCACTTACTAGATATTTGGAGGGTATTTAAGATTCGACCCGGTCGAATATAACGTTTTTACTTGTTTAATACTAATCTAATTTTTTCTGATATATAAAATAGCTTTAATTCACTAAAAACACAAAATTTTTAATTTATGTATGTACTATTATGTACGAAAAGTAGTTCGATTTTCCAACTCTGGAAGCGAATTTTTATTTTTTTACCAATGCAATTCTTAGTGAGGCGTAACATAGCTTTAGTTGACAAAAAAAATACTATTTTTAAACTTTTTGGTCACTTTCACGTACCATAAAATATATCATATGTCCAAACCTGGAGTCGAAATTTTGATTTTTAAGATTTTAATACCAAATTTGTTCTTCCTGAATTATAAAACAGCTCTAATTAGCAAAAAAAACAACGTCAATTGCCTTTTTGGTTACATTTATGTTTAAAAAAATTTCAATTTCCTAACCCTGGAAGCGAAATTTAAATTTTTTAAAATTTTCTTTATCAATGCAAATCTTCATGAGGTATAAAGTAGTTTTGTTTAAGAAAAAGTCGAATTTTGCAACCATTTTGGTTATTACATGTACTACAAAATATTGCATGTACCAAAAAAAATTTAATTTTTCTAACCCTGGAAACGAAATTTAAATTTTTTTTGTTTGTTTTTTTTATCAGTGCAATGCTTCTTGAAGTATAAAGTAGTTTTATTTACAAAAAATTGCAAATTTTTTACCATTTTGGTAACTTTCATGTACCATAAAATATTGCACTTGTCCATCCCTGGATTCGAAATTTTATTTTTTATTTTTGAATTTTTGATACCAATTTTGTTCTTCCTAAATTATACGACTGTTTTAGTTGGCAAAAAACAAAAAACAACAACATCGATTGCCTGTTTGATTACTTGCATGTATAAAAAAAAATCAATTTCCCACCCCTGGAAGCAAAATTTGAATCTAAAATTTTCTTTTCTTTTTGCCAATGCAAATCTTCATGACGTATAAAGAGGTTTTGTTAAAGAAAAACTTAACATTTTTAACAATTTTAGTTACTACATGTACTACAAAATACGGAATGGGCCGAAAAAAAAATTTTTATTTCCCATCCCTGAACATTTTTTTTTTTATATTTTTAGTTTTTAATACACCATTGAGACTTCCCAAAGCACGAAATAGGTTTAGTTTGCAAACATTAAAAAAAATAAATTATTTTTGGTATAAATTTAGCGTCGAGAAATAGGTGCAAGCTTCCCAGCTCTGGAACCATAGTTCGGATCTATCTGAATTTTAACACCACTCTATTTAAGTTCATTTCCAATCCAACGGTCCAAGAATGAAGTCTCTATCTCTTCTGGGGGCTTGGCTAGACCTGTTTCATTACTTTCACTTATAAAAACAATGCAATTTCCCAACCCTGGAAGTAAAATTTGAATTTAAAAACAAAAATTTTTTTTTGCCAATGCAAATCTTCATGACGTATAAAGTGGTTTTGTTAAAGAAAAACTTAAAATTTTTAACAATTTTAGATACTACATGTACTACAAAATACGGAATAAGCCGAAAAAAAATTTTTTTATTTCCCATCCCTGGAAAATTTTTTTTATTTTTTTAGTTTTTAATAGACCATTGAGGCTCCCTAAAGCACGAAATAGGTTTAATTTACAAACATTAAAAAAAATAATTGATTTTTGGTAAAAATTTTGCGTCGAGAAATAGGTGTAAGCTTCCCAGCTCTGGAACCATACTTCGGATCTTTCTGAATTTCAATAGCAGCCTGTTTAAGTTCATTTCCAATCCAACGGTCCAAGAACGAAGTCTCTAGCTCTTCTGGGAGCTTGGGAAAACCGATTTCACGTACAGACGGACGGACAGACGGACAGACGGACAGACGGACAGACGGACAGACGGACAGACGGACATCGCTCAATCGTCATCGCTATTCATAAGGATCCAGAATATATATACTTTATGGGGTCCCATGTGCATATCGAAGAAATTACACACGGAATGACAAACCTATATATACCCTTTCACTTTTTTGTGAAGGGTATAAAAAACAAAATTGGTATCAAAAATTAAAAAAAATCTAAATTTAGATTCCAGATCTGGATAACTGCAATATTTTGTAGTACATGAAAGTGGTCAAAATGGTTAAAAACTTAAAGCTTTTATTAAATAAAACTATCTCATGCCTCATTAAGAGTTGCATTGGTAAGAAAAACAAGCAAAAATTTAAATTTCGTTTCCAGGGTTGGGAAGTTGAAATTTTTTTAGCATAAAAGTCACCAAAAAGGCACTTAACGTAGTTGTTTTTACTAATTAAAATTGTTTTATAGTTCAGGAAGAACAAAATTTCTATTTAAATCTTTAAAAAATCAAAATTTCGAATCCAGGGTTGGACAAATGAAATATTTTATGGTACATGAAAGTGACGAAAACGTTTAAAAATTTTATTTTTTTTGTCAAGTAAAACTATGTTACACCTCACTAAGAATTGCATTGGTAAAAAAAAATAAAAATTCGCTTCCAGAGTTGGAAAATCGAAATATTTCTGGTACATAAAAATACCCACATAAATTCCAAATTTTGTTTTTTTAGTGAATTAAACTTATTTTATATTTCAGAAAAAAATAAATTAGTATCAAAAAATAAAAATTCGGTTCCAGGGTTTGGAAAATCGAAATTTTTGATACATAAAAGTAACCATATAAGTTCCCAATTTTGGTTTTTTTCAGTAAATAACACATTTTTATGTTTCGCTAAGAATTAAATTGGTAGTAAACATTTTAACGATTTTCGATGGTTGGATAATCGACATTTTCTGATTCATTAAAGTAATTGAATTGCTATTTTTGATTCTTATGATGAATTATACCTACTTTATATATCAGGAAGAAATAAATTGGTATTAAAAACCAAAAAAATTTAAAGGACTATTCTAGCGTTGGACAATTAGAACCTTTTGGGGTACATGAAACGGAGTTTTCCTTTTTGTTTGTAAATTAAACATATTTAATATTTTTGGTATTAGAAATAGCTCTCTAGCCGAAAAATTTAAACGAAAAGAATTGCATCTGTGAAGGATATTTAAGATTCGGCACAGCCGAATATAGCACTTTTACTTGTTAATATCTGGATACGATTCTGGTTTTTATTGAAATTTAAATGATTCCTCAAATTTGGACACCTTTTAGATGTATTAAATTTTATATGGAGATTAGTTACAATAACCAGCAAAAGGAGGAGTTCTTGCGCGAAATTAATATAATTTTGTAAATGACAAACACATACGGGTAAAAGCAAATTGTGTGTAACTCGGATGAGTGCTGTTTAGGTCTTTACGGACGGTTCAAACGTGGACACCGGTACTAGTTGCGGTGTCTTTTCCTATGGTCTAGACTTTTTGGTCTCTTTTAGGCTATCGGAGAACTCTACAGTTTTTTTTGGCAGATCTTTATACCATTTAAATAGAGGGTGTCCGCCGGGAAGGTATACTACTTTGTTTTGTCGCTATTTTAGTAAACATTTGTCTTGACAGTTTTTATTAGGCGTCGTGAAGTAGACACGTGGCAAATTTATTATGGAAAAATATTCAATGCCACATCGCATACAGCCGGGATTACTATGGAATTACTGCGAGACCTCTTTCAACAACAGGTTATTTCAAGAAATTGTGATGTCGATTGGCCTCCACGGTCGCCTGATTTGAGTGCTCCGGACTTCTTTTTGTGGGGATATCTGAAAAGCATGGTTTATGCAAACAAACCAGAAACGCTTGAGCAACTCAAACAAAATATTTGTAATGAAATTAATGAAATACCGAGTGAAATGTGTGAGAATGTAGTGAAAAATGTGCTCAAAAGGACTCACATATGTGAGGCTAACAGAGGCGGATGTTTATCTGATATTGTATTCCATATATAATTGCCGGCATTAAATAAAAAATTTATCAATATAAGATCCATTCTCTTTCATTTAATCATTATAAACAACAAAGGATACCCGGCGGATACCCTGTATAATCGATGGGCTCCTCTCAGAGTATACGCTTTGTGTAGATTGCCTGGCTGCAATTGAGGTTCGAGAGTTTTTTACCCAGGTGCCTCAGGTAAGTTGAAGTTTGCTCTGGCATGCGTTCAATCTCTGGCTCAGTTTGAAAGACATGGTTTCAAAATAGTTTGAGTTGCAGGTCAGGAAGACATCCAGGGAAGCGACATGACTGGCAGGTGCACAAGAGTAGACTTCTGTAGGGATATTGGTATTCCTTTAGCTTAGCGATCAAACATCGTTTGGAGGCAGCCGCAGAGGAAGGTAAAGCTCATGCAACAAAAAATATAATAATTTTTGACACTCTTTGCTGGAGTCATCAAGGGGAACTGTTTGATGGAAAAAGTGGCGCAATGCGTGGGTTTTCTCTATGGTGGTCGTTGCAGGAGCTGTTTCAACGAGGAACACAAGGAGTTAGTACAACATCTTCTGTGTGACTTCCCGCATCTGCGGCAGCGCTGTAATTTTCTATAGAATCTAGGCTATCTCAAGGATGAACTATTGTTTACTCTAATGGGTGAGTGGTTGGGCCTCAGAACTGGCAAGTTTAGGGTATAGTCCTAGACAATAAGCCCTATTTTAGAAAGCCTCCTGTATATTAATCCTTAAAGCCATAATTGATATGAGATTAAAGCGTCCGTACGCGGCGTTCTATTCTCATTGCTGGTGCTTTATGAAACGAAGCTGCTACTTCTGTGAAAAATGACTTTGAAATATATATTTCACTGAACTTAATTTTTAACACAATTTCTTTAAGTGCACAAATTGACAAGTCAGCGCAAAATGCAACTGGCATTGGAAAAACACAACAACAACAGCAACAATAACAACATTGAAATATATGTTTGAATAAAATTTTTTCTGCATCGCCTCAGCAACCCAATCGACAGACTGGCCATACCAACACACGTGCAAATACATGGATGTTCAAATAGGCCAGCCATAACCAAATCAGTCGGCCGAGCAGGCATCCGACCGACCAACCAAACGTCCAAACCATCTCAATGTAACCTATGGGAATATGTTATTTTGTACGAATTTTCGTTGTTAAATATTTTGTTTTTGTTTTTGTTTCTCGCTGTACGTTTGTGATTTCTTACGTTCATGTTCGATATGGTGATTTGAGTGAATTTTCTATCTGTGGCTGATGATGCTGGTTGTATGTTGTTGTTGTTGTTGTTGTTGCTGTTGCTGCTGCATTTAATGCTATTGTTGTTCTGTTTGTTGTTGTTGTTTGTGGTATATATGTGAGGAATATCTTTTTAACTGCATCTGCATCTGGGGGATAATGATCCATTGTTTTGCATCTGAACTTGTTTTAAATGTCAGTGTTTCAACCATTTTTGGTTGTGTCGTCGATGGGTGATTCATTGGCTAGTCAAGTATAAAAAGAAAATGCCAATGCGTTGTTGTGCATATACATACCTCTTCTTCTTCTTAATTTTTTTCTTCTTCTTCTTATTAACATTATTATAACAATCGCATATTGTAGTAGTTGTTATTGTCTCGTGCATAATAAAAAACAATATGTAAAATTTATTCATAAAAAAATTAAATAAAATAGGCAATATTTTTATTATATTTTTTTTGTTGTTTGCAGGCATTCCATAATCCAAATACTATTTGATTATCATCGTCCATGTCGCCAATTTTCAGGAAGCATCTTTAATGTATGGATTTTCATGACTTGTCAATAACATAAATTCTAATTTTTCTTCTTCCTATTTTTTTCTTCTGATTGAATTTGATATTAATTTAGGCAGAAACAAAAAATGAAAAAAAAGAAATATTAAAATGCCATATTTTGTTGCAACGTTAAATATGCATAATCAGTGGCGTACAAAACGGCTATTAAATTTAATCGTTAGTCTATAGTTCCGTTTATTTGTGAGCCAAGAACGAGGTCTGTTCAGGAAATATATTAAATTTTCAAATTTCTCAGCGTCCTTAGATTCGACTAGCAATTTTTTGTTCTTAGTGCGCTCGTCTGTATGTTGACAATTTGAATTGTTTAATATGTTTGCTTCATCTCTAAAAAGCGTAAAAATTATATTTGTTTTGCTTATTAGCGGATTTTTAAGTGTCAAAGAAAATGGATGCAAGAATTTGCCTAAAGTTCTGTCTAGCATTACAGGAGCATTGAAAACCCCTTGTCAGCTGAGTTTCCCGATTAAAAATAGTGGAAGAAGCACACTGTAAATCGTTTATATACAGTTTTGGTTTTACGGACGGCTCAAAAGCGGACACCAGTACAGGTTAGTGGGTCTCAATCTTTCGTAATCGCTGAAGCTTGGCTTCCTCAGCGATGCTGTTCAGCTTGGAACGTGTAGGATATAGTTCTCTGGGCATCGAAACGGGCCTTAAGGCCTTTAAGTGTTCCTACTCGATTAGTACTTTTAACGTAACTTTTTCTTTTTTTGCGAAGAAGGATACAAGGAGTTGTGCTTATGAACACTGGTCAATTCACGACATATGGCTGTGATCACAGTGTAGATTGCGTTGTGCATTTCGGGAGATAGATCTTTGATCTCATTCGAATTTTCAATTCCATAGACTTTGATCAATTTTCCAAGTTAGATTAGATTAGCTTAAAAGCACTCAGACAGCTAGAACATTTGGAGATAGGCCAACTGTGGTGCCCAGAAGACTATGTTCTACATGTGCAATAAAGAAAAGCATATCTGAGACAGGTAATAATAGCATAGATGTCAGCGCTCCTACAGGACCGGTCAGACATAAAAAAGTTGTGAAACTGACATCCTCTTTTTTTCGTTGAAACAACTTCTGCGACGATTGTCGTAGGAGAAATGGCTACACGATCCGACTTATATCTGCTTATACGTTGCCTTGTAATGACCACTACCAGGAGTGCTAACGTTTTCCTTCCCAGGTTTAGGAGCTAACACTGTTAAATGAAGGTTAAAGAGCCTTGGATACTCTGCATGTGGTAAACGTACACCAACTGAATGTCAGCCCACATCTTAAAGATATTTACCAGTTCAATTTAGAGAATATCAATTTCCCTTTCACTCTTCTTGCGCACTCTTCGACCATTTTGTTCTCCTATATGACTTCATGCCCTAGATCCCAAATTTTTTTGCCATCATGTCTTTCAAGCCGAGACAGAGATTCAATTCACGCCAGTATGCACTTTGATTTCATCACAATTAAAATCCAGAGAGTGGACTCCAAGTAGAACTCATTGATTTTATTTGTATCCTTTATGGCCGGCATAAAGCTCTGGCTGGTCAGAATGTTGGGTAGCCCAGCCAGTATCGGCGATCATTTTTTTGTCGTCCGTAAAGATCAGTTACATAGTTTTTCTTCCAGTCAATACCACAATATTCCTTATTGTTCTAAATGTCAGAGTTGAACCTTTATTTAATCTTTAGCAGCGCATGCTATTCATATGCGTTTAATAATTCGGCCGACATAGTCAGAGATCAGAGTCATAAGGCATAATATGAATGCTGCGCTCGAAGCTAAACTAAATGAAATAGTGGAATCGGGTCACAAGAATAGGGTAAATATTATTGTCTGCAAGACTCAATGCTGCAGGCTTACACATCGACGCATGCCCGATTCGACCGAATATGGAATGGGCCAGTGTGAAGGCACTCATTCGGGACGGAAAGGTAGCTAACTGTATTGACGCGCTAGAGCAGGGGTCCTCAATGGGAGAATATATTTAAGTATAATGTATTTTTGAATTTTTCATGTGTTAGTGACTGTTTTTTTAAGCAAGAGCGTACAAATAATGTTGCCAGACGACGTCATTTTTGCGACTTTTTATGCCAAAAATAAAATGACATGAAATATTTAAATAAAGTTTTCATTAATATGTATTTCTTACATTTAATTATTACAGGCGAACTTCCTTATAGTGAATAAATTATACACTCCACGCAATATTTGTAAGGCTAAAATTATTTTAATTTTTTTTCCGAATTTATTAATGTACATAACGTTGGAATATTTTGACTTATATATTGCCATTTTATCTGACATAAAAATATTGTGTTCCGTTATTTCTGTTTAAAAATAACGTGATTTAAATATTAAATTTGAACGAAATATTTAAAAGACCAAGTCCAGGAAATTATAATAGAGGAGTAAAATAAGCTAAATATGTATGTGGAATAGAAACATTTTGCTTCTTACTTTTAATTAAGAGAAAAAACATATTTTATAAAAAAAGACTTACAAATCAAAAAATTTGCTTTCAAGTCAATTAAAATGTTTGTTATTTTGAAAAAATTCTATATAAGGACGCTACTAGACGTTGAAAGTCGTACTTCTAGCAATATAATTCGTAAAATAGGTGATAGCTACATTAAAGAAGCTAATTAAAAAATCTAAATAATAATAATCGGCAATGTAACTTCTGAGATATAGAGCCTCGGAAAAAGAGCCTTATGTACCCTCTTCTCCCCATAAAACTTTTTGCAATAAAAAAATTTATAGAAACAAATATATTAAACAGAAGCAATTTCTTATTTTACGTATACTTCAAATTGAACTTACTCATTGTTTTTAAACATTTTTGTCAAAATAACACCGTTTTATATGAAAAATCGAAAGAAATGTTGAGGTATTTTTCATAAAACTACCGTAATAATTTCACATTAACGATTTGAAAAAGTAATATGAAGATTTTGATGTTTTTTCTCCAAAATTTGGCGATATTGCATCTATTTTGTCTGGCAACTATGTGAACAAGAAAGAACATTTAAAGGTGTTGCCGTTGATCACAAAATCAAATTGATAATAATATAAGAAGGCAAACTTAGTTTTCACTTTTATAAATGTGTGAAATTAATTTTTGTTTCTATAGCCTATATTCTATTCACAATTTCGACCGAAATGCTGTCAAAGCCCATATAAAAAGTATTTAGTCGAAATAAGCGTGGAAAAATTTGGAAAACTAGTTTACTATGAAAAACAAGTGAAATTTTTCTGAACACAATTTTGCTAAACATTTTTCGAAAATTCAAACAGAGTACCGGCCTTATCGCTGTGAGCCCTTGTATGTAGTATAATTTTTTGGCCTCCACAAAAATTTGGCGCACACAAAAATTTAATTTAATTGACTGTTAAAGTTCGACGAGGCAAGTCGCATGTTTTTTATGAAAAAAAAAAAAATGACTGCAAAATTAAACAAAACTTGTATTTGTACATACATATAACTTTAGAAAATTGCAAAATGTGGGACAAAGAGTGGGAAAATTCTTTTTTGTTTTCTCTTGGTATAACATTTTGCTGCATAAAATAAACTATGAGCCACTGTATATACATATTTGGGAAATTATGAAATATAAATAAATAGAATTTTCTAAAATATGATAAGAAAATTCGGAAATAAAACTGTAAATGGTGTAAAGATAATGTACCAAATATTTTAAAATACTCGTGCAACTGAGTAAATAACATTTCTTTCGATTTAAAAAAAAAGTTCCTCTGTAGAAAATTTTCATAAGGCTTATATTAATATATTATATTATAGACAATACTATCTTCCAATGGAGATATAAAATATTATAAAACCATTTTTGTATCATACAATATTACTAAAAATCATAATATATGTAAATTCATCCATCCAAGAATACAAAAAATCGAACGATGGCAACGCAGGTTGAAAATTTAGTCATGCATTTGTTGTTGTCTATGAATAAAATTTTTATTTTCTCTTCTCTCATTGATGTGAATTTCGTTACTGTTCGTGTTGCGTATGTGAATACGTGTAGAAAATCCGATTGGCACTCGTATCTGGAGTGGCTGAGGAGCCCTGCGCTAGAGCATTCGAAGCCTATGGAATTGAAAACTCGGTTTCAAGACAATGCCTGAAGAATTGCTGTACAATTTTAATACAAATTTCAATTGACATTTTATTTATAGGGGCCGAGTTTCGGAATGCATCAAAGCACTCAACAATAACGGTGTTTCCGAGTTTCGGAAATGCATCGAAGTATTCAACAATAACGGCGTTTTTGAAAAGTTGATGACCACAGAAGCTTTCTGCCTGTAAACGGAGTATAAGATGAATTCCGCACAGGGATGGAAGCCCATGGTAAATAATATTTTAAAATAATCCATTCGCAATAGGCATTTTCCAACGCTAATATTTTCTTCTAAATGATGCATTTGATAGAAAAAATTGTTTACTCAATATTTCGGTAATAATTTCCATGATATTTTTTTTTGAGCATTTCTGTTCAAATAACTTGTAAATTACGTATTAAAAACAGTTTAGCAAAAAAGAAAAAAAAAAACTTTAAAGAAATAAAGTCGACCTTCCTGCTGTTCATTTGGGACTCCATTCAATACTTGATACCAATTATTTCTATATATTATTCTCGAAATTGTTATCGCATTTTTAATATTTCTTTCACAATTTTATCTTCTTGCTTATGACGAAAAGCAGGCAGGCAGGCAGGCGGGCCACCAACCACTTAAACTCAACTTTAGCTGAACATTTGGTGTGTTTTGTTGTTGCTTTAATGAATCTACAGCATATTTTAGTCAATTAGTGCTGTCATAATTCATTCTTCATCTTGTTTCCTTTTCTGGCACATGGAAATTTTCCCTGTATGAACTGCACAGTGTGTAGTTTTTAAGAATCAGTTTTTTGTTGTATTTTCCTTAAGAAATTGTTCATATTTTTGGAGACCCGTTTCGTTACACTTAGCATCATGGCTTTTTCTTGCTATTCCTTTTCATATTTTGTTGTTAAAATACATTTCGTTCATAATTTATGACTTCACATATGATGAGTTCCAGAAAATAATTTTCTTTTCATATATTTCTTGAAGAGGTTTCTTTTTTTTTTTTTTTTTGAGGGATTTCGTTTAATTCTATTGAAAATTCATTAAATCTGAAATGTTCCATTTCTATGCTATTTAAGGTTTTTTTTGAATTTCTTAGATATTGTTGATATAATTTTAAGTATTGAGTGCTTTAGCAGGCAGTAAAATTTGTATTGAAATTATGTTTTAAATGTAATAAAAACTTGTTGTATGATCTTCAGGCAACATTTTGAATGCACTTGATTGTTTACCAAAACAGTGTTGATGATTTCCAACTGTTTTCCTAATTTTCAATTCAAAACGGATATATTCTTCTAATTTTCCTAATGTGATTTTCAGAAAGAGTTAGACGTGGCTAATATTGCAATACAGCAGATGAATTAACTGCTTAGCGGAGTCCACAACCGTTACAGGAAAGTTGCTTCTTTGCCGGCAGAAGCCAATAGACACATAAAAAGTAATCCAGATGTATTAAATCGCAATAACGGGGGAGTGAATGTATAAGACCACTCCTGAAAATAAAACTGGCAGAAAATTGATTCTGTAATAGAGCACTTGGTAAACGAGCCTTACCACACACAGTGGGATTTTTTGTGCAATAAGTAATTTTTTCGACATATAAAATTTAAAAATGTAATGATGCAGTTTTGTAGAAAATTGATTCAGTATGAAGAATCCATAAATTGTATACCAAAAAACGTTTATTTGTCTTTGAAATAATGAAGTAAAGTCACATGTAAATTTTGATCCAACATATTGAAAACTGTTTCGCACTTCTGTAGTGTCTGTACGCAAGATAATTTTATTGCTCTGATTTAAATAGCGATTTTTTTCAAATATAGCCTTTTCTGCGTATTTAAAAAAAAATTATAAAGTTTGCTCATATGGTTTAAAAGATATGATAGATTTAAATTTGTTCCATAAAGTGACGTGATTGCAAACTTCCTTGGAAGAAAAAAAAGGGTAGCTCGGTCGTGCTAGGTGCTTCCGCTATAACAAAATGAAAGGTAAGACTCCATATTATCAATTAAAAAAGTTAATTATATCAATTTCATTTATATATAATAGTATTGTGACAACAATGTGTCAATAAAAAAATTTCATAATAATTAATAATCTTTTATAAAATCATAAAATTTGTCTCCACATTCATGAAGTTTTTATAAAATAATTAGTTTTGGTAAAGAAACAAAAAGTTGTGGGAAAAAATATAATATGGGCTATATGGGCTGTGAGTGGTGGGCGTTAATTGAGGTAATAAAGGCCCTGCGCCGAATTTCAAAAACTTTGGGCCAAAAATAAATTTTTGGTGGGTAGTGGGCGTGGCCAATTTTGATGAAACTTTATTATATTCTTAATTGAGGTAATAAAAGGCTCTCTGCCAAATTTCAAAGACTTTGGACCAAAAATAATAAATTTTGGGTTCTATTGGCGGTGTGTAGTGGGCGGTAGGTAGTGGGCATGACCAATTTAAATGATACTTTATATTAAGTTAACCAAAGGGACAAAGCAACAAATTTCAACATTCTACGTGCACTCCTTTTTTTTTTGCCAAACATTGAATGAACATATCCCACTGTGCAGCATAATGCCGCGTGAAGTTATGTATTCAAAACCACACATGGGTGCATATAAAATCACACAAAGACCTCAATGAGGTATTTAGACCTCAATGAGGTATTTAGACCTCAATGACTTATTGATATATCTCTCAAAATCCTTAAAACTGCAATATTTTTATCCCATGCGGTCCAGTGGTTTAGGAATAACACCAAAGCAGGTGTCTGTAAATCGCAACCAGGAATCAACTTTACAGCACCATCTTTTTACCTTCTCTTAAATTTACAACAGCACAGGAACTGATAGTATTGATTAAACCGAAGTGATGCAGTCACTGGCATTGCCTGAGTATCTTACCAGTGGATTTTGCTAGCTACAGTCATTAGGTCGGACCACAATTAATAGCCGGCCAAAGAGTCATCAAATTTTTGTTGAGGAAACAAAAAATTCCAACACACTTAACGGGTGACTAGCACCCTGGTTTCCTTCGGGGTGTATATAGATAATATATATATGTACATAAATTTGTTAATTATACTCATACATACGAAAAATTATTATAAAACAAGTAAAAACGTTATATTCGACCGGGTCGAATCTTAAATACCCTCCAAATATTTAGTAAGTGAATTTGAAATGTTTAACTTGGTGGGACAGAGTTCCTTTATATAATATCGTACGTCAACGCCCACTAAAGGGGGCGGGGTTCAAAAATATGCAATATCATGTTTTCCACAGACGAACGTATGGGCATTGCTAGACCGTCTTAGACTTCATCATAATTCTCTTTGGAGGCTATAAAAACTGTATTTTGGCGGGGTCGCTCTGGCAAGGGCTGTGGGGGAAACATTTCACCTTTGTCATTAAACTCTAAAAATAAATGCTTGGGATAAGTATATACAAAATAAAAATTTCTTTTTTTTTGATAGGGTCATTTAGCGGGCAAAGGGGGAGGAAGAGGTAGGGCAGCAACAGGCAGTCATAAAACTCTAAAGATAAATTCTTGGGATGATTATATACAAAATTTAAAAAAAAATTTTTTTTCTTGGTAGGGTCATTTAGGGGGCAAAGGAAGAAGCGGGGGGGGGGGCTAGGGCTGAAATCGGCAGTCATAAAACTCTAAAGATAAATGCTTGGGATGATTATAGATTATATACAAAATTTAAAAAAAAAAATTTTTTTGGTAGGGTCATTTAGGGGGCAAAGGAAGAGGGGGGGGGGGGGTAGGGCAGAAATCGGCAGTCATAAAACTCTAAAGAGCTTGGGATGATCATATACAAAATTTAAAAAACATTTTTATTTTGGTAGGGTCATTTTGGTAGAAAGGAAGAGGGGGGGGGGGGTAGGGCAGAAATCGGCAGTCATAAAACTCTAAAGATAAATGCTTGGGATGATTATATACAAAATTTAAAAAAAATTTTTTTTTTTGGTAGGGTCATTTAGGGGGCAAAGGAAGAGGGGGGGGGGAGGTAGGGCAGAAATCGGCAGTCATAAAACTCTAAAGATAAATGCTTGGGATGATTATATACAAAATTTAAAAAAAATAATTTTTTTTGGTAGGGTCATTTAGGGGGCGAAGGGGAAGGAGGGGGTAGGGCAGAGTAGTACCAGGTTTCGTCTCAGCTTCGTCATTAAAGCTTAAAAGTGTTATTTTTAAGGAATGTAGGCTTAAGTAAAACAATTTGTTAAATTTTTATCCTATTTTTGCCTATAATAATGCCCACTAAAGTGGGTGGGGTCAAAAAATATTTTTATTTTATTTAATGGCTCCAAGTTTAAGGCGTTGGACCATAGTTGACATAAAAAATATATCATTTGCTTAACAAAATAACCAAAAAACTTTAAAAACTATGTTGTTTTTTCTGGGTTGGTTTAGTTCTTCTTAGAGGAACTTTTTTCCCTCTTGCCCGATTTAGCCCATCTTCGAACTTAACCTGCTCTAAGTTTTAAAATATATTTATGCCAAATTTCAAGAGTCTAGCTCTTTTCGTTTGGACTGAATCGTGATTTCCACAGACGGACGGACGGACGGACGGACATGCTCAGTTCGTCTTAGATTTCATCACTGATCAAGAATATATATACTTTATGGGGTCTGAGATGGATATTTCGATGCGTTACAAACGGAATGACAAAGTGAATATACCCTCCAAATTCTTTTTTGGAGGGTATAAAAAACGTTCAACCCCTGTAACTCATTGATTTTTTGATTCAATCATCTGCTCAATGCCTTAAATCTCTCACAATCTCAATTGTTTGGCTTTATTTTTCTAGCTAAAACTAACAATTTCTTACACGTACACTCGTATGTGTGTGTATTTGTCTATATTCGTGTAGTTGTAGGAAACGCCAAACATAAAATGGATTTTTGACAGATTTATGACTATCGAGCCGTCTAAAATTTTTGAATTATTGCCATCGAAATAGACGAGCCCGCTAAGAGCTGCTCTTTTGTTTTGTTCCTTTTGCTTTTACTTGAGTTTATTGTGTTTTGGTTATCTTGTATACTTTCATCTACTTAAGAACTTCTTTGGCTGCCGCTGGCAAAGAAAACATTAAATAAAACTCTGCAGGAAATGCCTTTTTCTTTTCCTTAAAAATAAAAAACTGAAGACAGTTCTTTCTCTATGTATGACATACATTTCGCACAGTGGTATTGTGTGTGTGTAAATTTCTTCATTTTATCATGGGTTTGATTTGAAAATTATTTTGTGGCAATATTACACATACATATCTTCGGTGTCCTTCTTAATTTCCATCACAGTTCTCTGTGATAAGCCTTATCGAATGGCAACATGTTTTCCAGTGGTATCACATTCAATTCAGTTTCAATCACTTTTTTCCCTATGCCTGGAGTTGCAGCAGGTCTTTCTTCCTTCTTGGAAATTTTTAGCCCTTAATGTTTCTTTGGTCATGTTAAGATATTTCAGGCTGAAGTTTATTGTGTCTAAGAGGCACAGAAAGTAAATTATGAAATCAAATATATACTGCAGTGAATTTTCAAATCTTGCGTTTGAGATTTGCCGTATATGCACAAACGGCAAATCTCAAGCCATTCACATCTATCAAATATTTGACGCAATAAACTTAACCAATAATTTCTGGTATATTAAATTGAATTAATATTCATAGGCAAATTGTTCGAAATTTGTTTTTAAATCTCAGAAAGACATGATAAATATTCCAAGGCACAAAGTAAAGTCAACATCAGTTTTATTCAACTTACACAGCAGAGCAGAACAGCTGTTTTCGAAAGACGCAACCTTTTCATCATCAGTGCTCTTGTGTATTGTGTTTGTCACCACTTATTAAGTGGCTTAGCTGAATGTGATAACAGTTCCTATTTACACAAATTTTATTGTGAAAAGAATCTGAATCTTTATTTGGTAAAAAAGATTCAATACACAATCAGTATTTGCCTTTAGCATTTCATTTGTCATACTTATATATTTCTTTGAAAATAGAAATTATGTTTGCTATTTTCTTCTTTTTAATACCAACAAATTTCTTTTAAAAATATCAAGAATGTTTAATTTACAAACAACAAGAAGAAATTTGTTTCAGTTGGTTACTTTCATTTGTGAAAAATGTTTTAATTGTCCAATCCTGAAGTTTTTATTTTTTGTATTTTTAATTTTTAATTCCACTTTTATTCCTCCTGAAGTATAAAATGGGTTTAATTCACAAGAAACCAAAATTGTTATATTATGTGATTACTTTTATGTACCCAAAGAGATTTCAATTTTCCACCCCTGAAATCGATTTTTTATTTTTATTTTATTGTTAATACCAAGTTAATTACAGGTTTAATTAAAAAAAAAATTATAACCAATTGGTTTATTTTGATTCACCAAAAATAATTTCGCTTGCCAACCCTGGAATCTAACTTTAAATTCTTCTGGTTTTTAGTAACGATTTAAATCTTCCTAAAAAGTAAAATAAGTTTAATTCACAATCGAAAGTTTTTTTTTTTTGGTACATAAGAGTAACAAAAAAATTTCGATTTTCCAAACCTGGAGTCAAACTGTTGATTTTTGTTTGTTTGTAATACTAATGTAATTCTTACTGCAGTGTAAAATAGGTTTATTTCACTGAAAACGAACATTAATAACTTGGCTGGTTACTTTTATGCACAAAAAAACTAGATTTTCGCACCCTGGAATCGAATTTTTAATTTTTAATATTAATTTAATTCTTCCTAATATACAAAATAAGTTTAATTCAGAAAAAAAAAGAGAATTAATAACTAATTTAGTTAATTTTGAGTACCAAAAACAATTTCAGCAGGCCTGAAATCGAATTTTTAATTTTTTTATTTTTAATACTAATTACATTGTTTCTGGAGCATAAAATAGGATTTAATACAAGAAAAAATAAATAAATAAAATAAAGTTAGGAACTTGTTAATTTTTTCAACGGGCTCAAGTTCAAGTCTGCAAGACTGCAAATCATTTTTAATAACAAAGAAGCTTTAGCTATCAGCAGCTGATGGATAAAGCGAAAGATATACATGGAATATTGGGAATATTAATCGTCAGGGTTGGGGAATTTCGTACTAACCAAAAAGGTAATTACTTAAAAAAATATGAATGTGGGAACTTCTCATATTCAATTTTCGTTAAAATATTGACTAAATAGTTGATATTCCTACTAACTAGCACCACTTGCAAAAGTGGAAAAATTGAACAAAGAACGCTGATGAGATGGCGTAGCGGCCTCGAAATCAGTACTGATCCGTTCTGCTGGTTTAATGACTATGAAAAATATTCTTAATATTCCAATCTTAATATAAAATAATAAATAGAATTTGAACAAATTCATTTATTAATAATATAATAACAAATGATTTACAGTCTAGAGCTTGAGCCCGTTGAAAAAATAAACAATTTACATAAGAAAGTTCGACTAATGAAAATTCACACATAATTTATAAAACTAGTAACTCATTTGGTGACTTACATGTACCCAAAGAAATTTCGATTTTCAAACCCTGGAATCGCGTTTTTAATACAAATCTAATTTTCAACTTATTTGGTTACTTTTATGTACTGAAAACATTTCGATTGCTCAACACTGGAATCGAATGTTTGGTTTTTTGATCTTTAATACTAATTTAATTTTTCCTGACATATAGGTTTAGTTCACCACAAAAAATAATTAATTTTTTTGGTTACTAATATGTACCGAAAAAATTTAATTTTTCGAACTCTGGAATAAAGTTTTAATTTGTTTTTTATTTTTATTAAAAATTTAATTCTTCCGGAAAAAGGTTTAGTTCCTAAAGAAGCAAATATTAATAATAACGTGTAATTTTTTTTTTTTTTTTGGTTCTTAATTAACAAAAAAATATGAGTTTATGCTAAATGCGAGCTTCTCAGTTCTGGAACCGAGTTTTGGACTTCTCTAAATCTTATCAGCACTCTATTTAGGTTATTTTTAATCCATCAGTCCAACAATGAAGTCTGTAGATCTTCTGGGGCTGGGGAAACTCGCTTTCACGTACAGACAGAAAGACATCGCTTATTTGTATTCTTTATTTATAAGGATCCAAAATATATAGACTTTGTATGGTTCCATATTAATATTGGGGAATTTACAACTTGGAAGAATCGTACGTACGCACAATAATGAAAGCAAATTGATTAAACAATTTCCATGATTTGGATCATTAATATTTTTAAATATTATCACAAAAATTTTAATCTGTATATTTTACAAAAATCTTATAAAAGAATAAAATTACTATAGCAACTAATTAATATTTAGCTTAGATTTAAAAAGTCAAAACAAATTTCTTGCAGACATTTATTCAAGAATAATTTTCAATAATTGTAATAATTTTCAGCTAAATGTAAGCAATTAGGTGGTCGAAGTGTTTTTGTTTTTTGCGTACGCCTTATAAATATGCAGTACACAAATGAAATGGCAAAGTTCAAAACCTCAGAATATATTAATTTGATTAGATAATTGCTCAATTATTATTAAAAGTGAACTTTCTAACACGCAATGAAAGCGAATATGAATGAATTTGTTAAAATTTAAACTTAAATGATCAGTTTTTTCGCAGTGCTTAGCAGAAACGGTAGCCTTGGCCTTGGCAAATTGATTACGAGTCAATAATTATCCTTGACAAACACAAATACTTTCAAGGACTTTTGTTTTGGATAAAACTGTTAGTTTTTAAACATAATAAAAAAAGTGTTAAGTTTTTGCGCTATAAAATAATTTATCAAATAAATTAATATATTTGGCGATTAAATTTTGTGTCTCAAAGGTAATAAAATATTAAAGGCAATAAAATATATTGCATTTTTATAAGTGATTTTAAACAAGTTCAAATTGTTCAGGATCAATACAGAAAAATAATTTAAAGATTTTGGGAATCAACTCTTTTTTTGCAATTGTGGTGTTCCTATTAAAAAAAATCCTCCTTAACTATATAAATTCTGATACAATGAGATCAAATGTGAATGAATATGTAATATAATAAAAATTTTAAATTTCGTAATAAAAAATATATATTAAAGTATCAGTATTTCCGCCGCAATTTACAAGACTAATTTCCGTTCCATGAGTTTACCACTTTTTTTTACAAGGAATCATACATTATATTCATATTACCCGTACAATATCCAAAGAGATCCTTCGTGGGCTCTTCATTTAAAACAGAATGCTGATTTTTATGGTACAACTTGTAGCCACCAAGGAATTTCCTTCCAAGAAGTGCAACGAATAATTTTTTTACTATCGAATAAATTCAATTGGAGTGGTTATGAAATCTTTATTTGACACATTGTCGTCACAATACTATTATATATAAATGAAATTTATTTGTTGGTGGTTTTTTTTTTTTTTTTGGGAGTAGGACCAGCACTCAGGGGATGACCCCTACATATGCAGTGCATTGTGTCGGAACTAGGAAAATAGAATTTGGGAAGGAGAATAAAGGGAGTAGTGTCTGTGGATGTTCGATTTGAACCTCCTCAAATTGTAAGTGGCGGGGAAGACATCTGCGGGTAGTTTGTTCCACATACGGACTGTTCGGCCAAAAAACGAATTTTCTCTGTAAAGCGATTCGTTGGAATATCGACCACAAACGCAAGCGCTCTTGATGAAAAACGTGTTGAGCGTAAGAAAGAATGGGTTTCAGGAACAAGTTCCCTAATTTCACCAGAGCACCTGCCGTTATAGTAACGATAGAACAACGATACGCACCCCACATTGCGACGATGCTCAAGAGAGTCAATAGAGTTGGCTACCCTACTGTCTCCGATGAGTTTCATCGCCCTCTCCTGTACGCGGTCGAGTAACTTCAAAATAGACTTTGAAGCACCGGCCCAAACATGAGAGTTGTATTCCATCTTCGGTCGGATGTAAGTGGTGTAAATATTAAGAAGATCGGAAGGGGTGAAGTATCTCTTGCACCGTCTTAAGAAGCCAAGGCACTTGAATGCTTCTTTTGCGACCTGAAAGACATGTTCCGTCCATCTGACATCACACTGCACTTTCAAGCCCAGAACATCAAGAGCCCCTGACTCCATAATACTTACACCACCCATAGAAACAGATGAAGCAGCATGGTCATACGTACGTCGATGCGTAAGCATATAACACTGGGTCTTACGGGCATTGAAATCGACCCTGTTCGCCTGACCCCATTCGGAAATCTTCGCGAGGTCACTATTCAGAACGTCATTCATAAACTGCCTCCTTGTCTCGATTTCAGACGTTGACGGCCTGCAGTTAAATGAATAAGAATGCGAAAGGCTGCTATCATCAGCGAAAAAGTAAATAGGACAGGAAGTTTGGGAAAGTAGATCGTTAAGAAAAATTAGAAATAGAGTAGGAGAAAGAACGGAGCCCTGCGGTACCCCTGAGTTGACTCTGAACTAATCTATAACAACTCGTATAGAGGGATCCCTGAGGAAGCTCGATATAAACCGAGAGAAGGTGTCTCCGACACTAAATGCAATAAATTTGGACAGGCGTGCTCCATGCCACACTCTATCGAACGCCTTAGAAATATCTAGAGCCACCACTTTACTTTCGCCAAAACGGTGTATGGAACTACACCAGTTTTTCGAAAGAAGGACCAATAGGTCACCACCATACTGGCGGTCGTTTAGTAAACTGTTGGACTCTAAATATTTCACAAGATGGAAGTTAAGCATAGTTTCCATCACCTTCGATATAGCAGAACATATTGTTAAAGTCTACTGATGATTTGGTAAAGCACCAATGAAATGCATACAGACATTGCTTAACCACCAACAAGTAAATTTCATTTTAAATTGGAATAGTTATTATATGTAATTTTCAATTCCCGTCCTTAACTATTACCTGCTAAAGATTTATCAAGCAACTCATTTCTAAGAACATTTTCTAATTGGCAAACGTCCTCAATATTGCATTGGAAAGCTCTGAAAGTATTATTCCCTTTACGTATTTATAAAAGTTCGAGACAGTCTGATGCTTCAAATCAGACCGTCAATATCTAACAAATTTTAGAGATTTGTATACCAATTGAAATCCTTTTTGGAGCACATTGAAATGATAGCGATATCGCTTATATGTGTTCTATTTTCTAGAATTTATAACCAATAAAAAATAAAAGTTTTGAACCTCGTAAGTCCGGAGCCAAGAGAGATTGCCGAAAAAAATTACACAATCCTGTTTATTTTTGAAGGAGCTATTACCTTATGCAAAATTGGTTTAAAATCTTAAAAAATCAAAATTTCGACTCCAGGGTTGAACAAATAAAATATTTTATGATACATGAAAGTGACCAGAAAGTTTCAAAATTTTAATTTTTTTGTCAAGTAGAACTATGTTACACCTCACTAAGAATTGCATTGGTAAAAAATAAAAACTCGCTTCCAGAGTTGGAAAATCGAAATATATTTGGTACATAAAAGTACCCACATATATTGCAAATTTTGTGTTTTTAAGTAATTAAACCTATTTTATATATCAGAAAAAATTAAATTAGTTGCAAAATATTAAAAATTCGGTTCCAGGGTTGGAAAATCGAATTTTTTCCAATACCCAATTTTGGTTTTTTTTTTCAGTGAATTAAACATATTTTATACTTCACTAAGAATTAAATTAGTATTAAAAATTTTAACAACTAAAAATTCGGTTCCAGGGTTGGAAAATGTACATTTTCTGATTCATTAAAGTAACCATATAACTTGATATTTTTGATTTTTATGATAAATTATACCTACAAGGTATTGGAAATAGCTTCCTAGTCGAAAAATTTAAGCGAAAAGGGTATTTAAGATCGGCACAGCCGAATATAGCACTTTTAATTGTTTAATTTTTTTTTTATAATTTGTAGATATTTTTCTTTTTAAACAAACTTTAATAAAAATTCTTAGATCCATTTTATTCGACAGCAGAAAATTGCTAAGCGCTCAAAACACTTTCCATTTTTAAGACTCTCATATAGTGCAACATATTCCACATTTATGCTCCACTTTTTCAGACATCGATTCGTCCAAAAACCTGTTTATTACAATATTGGAACTACCGGTGATATCGTTGCACCCATTGCCAATCTCTGGCATTGGTGGTGCGGTGTGCAATAGCGATACCATGTAAAATGATTCAATGATACCATTTTCATCTTTTCTTTACTCTTGCTTACCTCTGATTTAAAATTTATGGCATCCATAGAGTTGTTAGTGGAGTATTTTTTAAATATTCAGTAGTTATTTACAAATATTGAGGATGATGTCTTTTAATGAACATATTCGTCCCAAAGGTATGCCTTCTCTGTGTGCTTTTGATAAGCAATATATTCTAGGTGCGGTAGGTGTACTTCTTTTCAATTTATATTTCCCACTCTCTGATACAATAAGTAAATTTGATGGTATTTCATTATATTTTAGGTTGCGTAGTTAACTTTGAGTGTCATTTCAGATGATGGAAAAGCGTATCATTCTCCATAGTTTTGCGTCTTCCCACAGTTTTATTCTATTTATCAGCGTTTAGAATTAAAAGATTCTCTAAAATACATATGTGTGATCCGCTCTATTTTTAACATATTTTTACTTCATTTATCTCTTAATTTCATAAAAATATATATTTATTTATGCTTATGCTCGTAGATCATCATAAAAAACTTACCAAAATGCTCATAAACGATTTCTACGCAAATCGCGAAGTCTTCATAACAGGCGGTACAGGTAAGTAAAAATGATATGACTTCTTTTTTCGTAAGCCAAAAATATATTAAAGGAAAAATCCATTTTAAGGTTTCTTAGGCAAAGCGTTAATTGAAAAGCTTTTGCGAGACTCGCCAAAAGTTAAAATTATATACGTGATGTTAAGAGGCAAGAGATCACTCGGCATAGAAGAACGTTTGGAAGTGCTTAAGAAAGATAAAGCTTTCGATCGTATACGTGGGCAATGTCCCGAGGTTCTGAATAAATTGCATGCCATTCAGGGGGACAGCGGGCAATTGGGTTTGGGTATAAGTCAAACTGATCTGATGCTGTTACAGAATGTCAGCATAGTGTTTCACATGGCAGCCAATGTCAGGTAAGTTTGAAAGGATATCAACATACGCCTGCATCTGATATATGAAAATGATTCGTAAAATTTAAAGATTCGATGATCCCTTGCGAAATTCCATTTTGACCAACACGCGCGGCACATATGAGCTGGTAAAAATTGTTGCAAATCTCAAAAATGTAATTGTCTTTCTGCACTGCTCTACCGCGTTTTGTAATCCCTTTGAAGATGTGGTGGAAGAGAAGGTATAATGAATATCCACATTTAGCTTCATGAAGTAAAAAGATTTTATTTTGAAGGTTTATGCAATGAATGTGGACTGGCGTACGGCTATTAAAATAGCCGAAACTTATAATGAAGATATTATAAACACTTTAGCCAATAAGTATATTTTATTAATTTAATTTGAGTTGTTTTATTTAAATAATTTTTTACTAGGTACACCAACTTTTATCCCAATACGTATACGTTCACCAAAAATCTCTCTGAACAACTTATACAGGAGCATTCGAACGCAATACCCATGTGTATATTTCGACCTTCAGTGGGTGAGTGATAAATAAGAACTATATATTGAAAATTATATGTAAATGGCTATAGAGACACTACTGAACTATATACTTTTTATACCCTTCACAAAAAAGTGAAAGGATATATATAGGTTTGTCATTCCGTGTGTAATTTCTTTGATATCAATTAAGTATATATATTCTGGATCCTTATGAATAGCGATGACGATTGAGCAATGTTCGTCTGTCCGTCTGTCTGTAGGTGAAATCGGGTTTCCCAAGGTCCCAGAAGAGCTAGAGACTTCGTTCTTGGACCGTTGGACTGGAAATAAACTTAAATAGAGTGCTACTGAAATTCAGAAAGATCCGAAGTGCAGTTCCAGAGCTGGGAGGCTTACACCTATTTCCCGACGCAAAATTTATACCAAAAACCAATTATTTTTTTTAATGTTTGTAAATTAAACCTATTTCTTGCTTTGGGAAGCCTCAATGGTCTATTTAAAACTAAAAAAATAAAAAAATATTTTCCAGGGATGGGAAATTAAAAAAAAAATTTTCGACTCATTCCGTATTTTGTAGTAAATGTAGTAACTAAAATTGTTAAAAATTTTAAGTTTTTCTTTAACAAAAACTCTTTATTCGTCCTGAAGATTTGCATTAGTTAAAAAAATTCAAAAATTTTAAATTCAAATTTTCTTCCAGGGGTGGGTAATTTAATTTTTTTATATGTAAAAGTAATCAAACAGGCTATTTTGCTAAAACTGTCTTATAATTTTGGAAGAACAAAATTGGTATCAAAAATTAAAAAAAAAATCAAAATTTCGACTCCAGGGTTGGACAAGTGCTATATTTTATGGTACATGAAAGTGACCAAAATGGTTAATAGTTGAAAATTTGTTTTAAATAAAACTACTTTATACCTAACAAAGCGTTGTACTGATAAAAACAAACAAACAAATTTAAATTTCGCTTCCAGGGATGGGAAAATTAAAGTGTTTTTTTTTTGGTACATGCAATATTTTGCAGTACATGTAATAACCAAAATGGTTAAAAAATTTTAGTTTTCCTTAAACAAAACTACTTTATACCACTTCATGAAGATTTGCATTGATAAAAAAATGTAAATTTCGAATCCAGGGTTGGACAAGTGCAATATTTTATTGTTCATGAAAGTGACCAAAATGGTTCAAAATTGTAAATTATTCCTAAATAACACTAGCAGAGCCGATGGCTCTGGAAAAAGCGAAAGAGATACATGGAATATTGGGAATATTAATCGTCATGGTTGGGGAATTTCGTACTAACCAAAAATGTAATAACTTAAAAATATGAATGTGGGAACTTCTCATATTCAATTTTCGTTAAAAACATTGGTTAAATAGCTGATATTCCTACTAACTAGCACCACTTGCAAAAGTGGAAAAATTGAACAAAGAACGCTGATGAGATGGCGTAGCGGCCTCGAAATCAGTACTGATCCGTTCTGCTGGTTTGATGATTATTGAAAAATATTCTTAATATTCCACTCTCAAAAAAATATATAATGTAATCACGTTCATTTATTAAAATAAAAATAAATAAAAAATAATTTGCAGTTTCGCAGATTTGAACCTATTGCCTGTTGGGAAAATTAACAAACTGTAATCCAATTTACATAAATAAAGGTTCACTATTAAAATAGAAATTCATACATTAATTTAACACTACTTTATACCTCATGAAGAGTTGCATTAGTAAAAAAACAAAAAAAAAATTAAAACGTCATTTCCAGGGTTGGGAAGTTGAAAGTTTTTTTTTGACATGCAATATATTGTAGTACAAATATTAAGTTTTTCTTAAATAAAACTATTTCATGCCTCATTAAGAGTTGCATTGGTAAAAAAAAATTAAAATTTCGTTTCCAGGGTTGGGAAAAAAGGCAATTGACGTTGTTGTTTTTGCTAATTAAAACTGTTTTATAATTCAGGAAAAACAAAAATTGGTATTAAAATCTTAAAAAAAATTAAAATTTCGACTCCAGGGTTGGAGAAATGAAATATTTTATCGTACATGAAAGTGACCAAAAAGTTTAAAAAATTTTAATTTTTTTGTCAAGTAAAACTACGACCTCACTAAGAATTGCATTGAGTTGGAAAATCGAAATATATTTGGTACATAAAGGTGCCCACATAAATTCCAAATTTTGTGTTTTTAGTGAATTAAACCCATTTTATACTTTAGGAAAAATTAAATTTGTATTGAAAACTTAAAAATTCGGTTCCAGGGTTGGAAAATCGAAATTTTTTGGTACATAAAATTAACCATATAAGTCCCCAATTTTGGTTTTTTTGAGTGAATTAAACATATTTTATGTTTCGCTAAGAATTAAACTGGTAATAAACATTTTAAATATTAAAAATTCGATTCCTGGGTTGGAAAATCGACATTTTCTGATTCGTAAAAGCAGCCATATTATTTGTTATTTTTGATTTTTATGATGAATTATACCTACTTTATACATCAGAAAGAAGTAAACTGGTATTAAAAGCCAACAAAATCTAAAAGACTATTCTACGGTTGGACAATTAGAACCTTTTGAGGTACATGACACGGATTTTTTTCTTTTTGTTTGTAAATTAAACATATTTAATATTTTTGAAAGACCTTCAGAGGTATTAGAAATAAGAAGAGCCAAACATTTAGCTTCCTAACCAAAAAATTTATACGTTGTCTTAAATATAAAAGTAACTAACAACATCATTTTGTTTTTTTAATTAAACCTACTTTCTGTTTTGGCAAGAAAGAGAGAAAGAAAGAAGAATTGCATCTGTGAAGGGTATTTAAGATTCGGCACAGCCGAATATAGCACTTTTACTTGTTTTATCTTGCACCAGCACTCATTTTTATTATACCCTCCAAAAAAGAATATGGAGGGTATATTGACTTTGTCATTCCGTTTGTAACGCAGCGAAATATAAAGCTGCGACCCCATAAAGTATATACATAATGTATATTTTTGGTCAGTGATGAAATCTAAGACGATCTGATCATATCCGTCCGTCCGTCTGTGGAAATCAGGATTCAGTCCAAACGAAAAGAGCCAGACTCTTGAAATTTAGTATAAATATATAGCAGAGGTTAGGTTTGGAAATCTGCAGACTCGGGCAAGAGGGAAAAAAGTTCCCCTAAGAAGAACTAAACCAACCTCTAAAATATAGCATAATTTTTAAGGTTTTTTTTTTTGTAATTTTTTTAAGCAAATAATATATTTTTCTGTCAAAGAAGGTCCAACGCGTAAAATTGGAGCCATAAAATCCAAAAAATTTGTTTTTGAACCCCGCCCCTTAAGGGGCTTTATAGCATGCAAAAATAGTGGAAAACTTTAATAAATTGTTTTACTTAAGCCTACATTCCTTAAAAATACCATTTTTAAGCTTTAATAACTAAGCTGAGACCTAACATGGTACTACTCTGCCCTACCCCTTCCTCCCCCCTCCGCCTCTGCCCACTAAATGACCCTATACAAATTTTTTTTTTAATTTTGTATTTAATTATCCAAAACATTTATTTTCAGAGTTTTATGAAAAAGGTGAAATGTTTCCCCCACAGCCCTTGCCAGAGCGACGCCCCCAAAAGTTTTAATGCTCTGCAAAGAGAATTGGATCCCATACAGTATATATATTCTTGATCAGTGATGAAGTCTGAGACGATCTAGCAATGCCCATACGTTCGTCTGTGGAAAACATGATATTGTCTATTTTTCCCCCAACCCCTTTAGTGGGCGTTGACGTACGATATGATATGCAAAAATAGTGTAAATATTGAACAATTTGTATTCCTTAAGCCTATAAGAAGCTGAGATGTTCTCTGATCTTGCAGAGGTGAAACGTCTCTCACACGTCTCTTCTCGGAATGACTCTCTCAAAATACAGATTTAAAATTGCGTACACAGAAGTCTTGAAGGAACTCTGTCCCACCAAGTTAAACATTTTAAATTTACTTCCTAAATATTTGGAGGGTATTTAAGATTCGACCCGGTCGAAAATAACGTTTTAAGTTGTTTCATGACTCAGCGCGAGGTTGAACTTAGGACCGCCCGCTGCATAGGCTCGTGTTCTACTACTTCAGTCAACATTTAATTTCATTGCAATCTAGTGACCTACTTTTGAAAAAAATTTCTTGTTGTTTCTATCAATTATGCAGCTTTATTAATATTTTTCCAAATTTATGCCATATTAAAGCCAGTATAAGAACATAAAGTCACAGAACGAATTGAAAAATGCTCAAACCGACCCTTTGGCTTGTAAAATTCTCAATTCGTTTTAGGGAGTTTTTGTATGTATAAGCAGAAACTTTTAATCGTCATTAAAAAAAAATTTTGGAATGTGATTTTGTTTTAAGTGTGTTTGCTCGCTAGAACAATATCGAGTGACACCGTGGGCCAGGCAGTGTATAAAAATATAAAAATGCAGCTGGTGAATTTTTAATTCATGCAAGAGCAATAGATGTTTCTGGCGTCATATTTTATTAAACAAATAAAATTTAAAATTTAATTTAAGCTGCTCTACCTCTACAGCGATACGATATAAAAACTTTTAAAACTTTAAAACTTTTTATTTATAAAAATAATTGGAATATTATATTTTTTTATGTGTTAAGTAATGAGTGCCAGTAGAGAACCAGCAGCTGGTTGGATTGACAACATAAACGGTCCCGTATCGAGCATGATAGCTTACAGTATTGGTGTTTTACCTACTGCGTACTTCAGAGGCAGTGTAACCCTGGACTCAGTACCAGTTGATGTGGTTACAAAACTGACAATCGTTGCAGCTTACAAACGAGGCATACAGCATTTGAAGTTAGTAAATAATATTTATTCAGATAAAGGTTAAGGTATAACTATATTCAATATCTGCTACGAACGAAATAGGCAATTGATTTCAATAAAAAAGTATTTGTTTTTGTAAATAGGCTGATAGCAGGTATTGAATATAAAATTGATATGCATTTAAAAATTATATATTTAGAAAAGAGCAAGTCCCAAATGGCTTAAATGTTACAAATTGTGTATCGAATAAATTATTATCGGTGGATTTCTATACGGCGTCAGTTTTAACTAAAAGGGCAGCGGACAGAAATCCCTTTGAAAATACCATATGGAACTTTGATAAGCCATTGAACACAACTTGTTACTACAATTTTATATTAAAGGTTTGTATCCTTGTAAATATTTTAATAACGTGTGAGCAAAATCTTTATAATAACAATTTTCAGATCCTCGTTATGAATCTCCCGCTGTCTTTTGTGGTGGACGTAATATTTCGCTTAATGAAACGTAAGCCTATGATGACTAAAATGACCCGCCGTATTGTTCATGCCACAAAAGCTATTGAATATTTTATATTCAAAGTCTACAAAATGATGAATGAAAATATGCTCGACTTGGAAAACTATATACCAGAAACTGAACTGTAAGTAAAAATTAATCCTAAACTTAATATAAACTTCGCCGACGAGTCGGTGAAGAGTATATAAGATCCCCAACATCCGCCGATAATACTTTTACTTGCTAATTAATTGTTTTTATTTTCAGCCCAATCTATGGAATCAAAGAAGACATCTTGAACATAGATTTTGCAGAATTTTTCGAGACCTGCTTAGACGGTGTGAAATACTATATACTAAATCAACCAGTACAAGCAACAGCTGGCGCCAGAACACGTGCTAAAATATTATTTATTGTCAGCAGAAGTATAAAATTTTTAACAATCACATTATTTGTAATTTATTTATATTCGAAAGCACGAAAATTTTGAATATAAAAATTATAATACGATTAACACGGTTGTGGAAATTACAGAAATAAAAATATTATAAATATACAAATAATATTTCAATTAAAGAACTAGAACTTGTAGATTGTAACGGACTTTTTAAAATAAGTTTCTTATAGAAAAAAATGTTTTAATGAATTGGAAAAATCTACACACAAGCTTTACGGACTGAAACTAATGCAATACAACAACACATATGGACAGTCTGAATTTCTAAGTCACACATACAAACAGCCACGAATAAAATTAAAATCTCATATTGCATGTGCGTCACCCTTTTCTCGAAAAAGCTTTTAACTCTCACTTGTGGAGGCAGTATAGAAATTCCTAAAGATACAGGGGAAGAGAAAAGCCTTCCACGCCCCATCACAAATATTAACAAGTAAAAGTGCTATATTCGGCTGTGCGAATCTTAAATACCCTTCACTGATGTAATTCTTCTTTCTTTCTTCCTTGCCAAAACAGAAAGTAGGTTTAATTAAAAAATCAAAATGATGTTATCGGTTACTTTTATACATAAAAAAGCGTTTAAATTTTTGGCTTTTCTTATATCTAATACCTATGAACGTCTTTCAAAAATATAAAACATGTTTAATTTACAAACAAAAAGAAAAAATCTGTTTCATGTATCACAAAAAGCTGTAATTGTCCAACCCTGGAATCGTCTTTTGGATTTTTTTGGTTTTTAATACCATAAAAAATTTAAATACCATAAAAATAAAAAAAAAAGCAAGTTATATGGCTGCTTTTATGAATCAAAAACTGTGATTTTCCAACCTTGGAACCGAATTTTTAGTTTTTAAAATGTTTAATATCAATTTAATTCTTATCGAAATATAAAATATGTTTAATTCACTGATAAAAGTTAAAATTGGGAACTTATATGGTTACTTTTATGTACCAAAAAATTTCGATTTTCCCACCCTGGAAACGAATTCTTAATTTAAAAATTTTTAATACCAATTTAATTCCTAGCGAAGTATACAATATGTTTAATTCACTGAAAAAAAACCGAAATTGGGAATTTATGTGGGTACCAAATGTATGTACCGAAAAATATCGATTTTCCAACCCTGGAACCAAATTTTTAATTTTTTGATACTAATTTAATTTTTTCTGAACTATAAAATAGGTTTGATTCACTAAAAACACCAAATTTTGAACTTATTTGGGTACTTTTATGTACCAGAAATATATCGATTTTCCAAATCTGGAAGAGAATTTTTATTTTTTTACCAATGCAATTTTTAGTAAGGTGTAACAAAGTTTTACTTGACAAAAAAATTAAAATTTTTAAACTCTTTGGTCAATTTCATGTACCATGAAATATTTCATGTGTCCAACCCTGGAGTCGAATTTTTGATTTTTTAAGATTTTAATACCAATTTTGTTCTTCCTGAATTATAAAACAGCTTTAATTAGCAAAAAGAAACAACGTCAATTGCCTTTTTGGTTACTTCTATGCAGAATAAATATTTCTATTACCCAACTCTGAAAACGAAATTAAAATTTTTTAAAATTTTCTTTATCAATGCATATCTTCATGAGGCATGAAATAGTTTTATTTAAGAAAAGCTTATTATATGTAACCACTTAGACCATTTTTATGTACCACAAAATATTGCAGTTACCCAACTCTGGAATCTAAATTTTGATTTTTTTTTAATTTCTGATACCAATTTTGTTTTTCCTGAACTAAAATAGTTTTAATTAGTAAAAAAAAACAACGTCAATTGCATTTTTCGTTACTTGTATGTATAAAAAAATTTCAATTTCCCAACCCTGGAAGCGAAATTTAAATGTTTTAAAATATTCTTTATCAATGCAAATCTTCATGAGGTACAAAGTAGTTTTGTTTAAGAAAAACTCGAATTTTGCAACCATTTTGGTTATTAAATGTACTACAAAATATTGCATGTACCAAAAAAAATTTTATTTTCCAACCTGAAAACGAAATTTTAATTTTTTTTTTTTGTTTTTTTATCAGTGCAACGCTTCTTGAGGTATAAAGTAGTTTTATTTAAGAAAAATTGCAAATTTTTTACCACTTTGGTAACTTTCATGTACCATAAAATATTGCACTTTTCCATCCCTTTTTGTTCTTCTTAAATTATAAGACAGTTTCAGTTATCAAAAACAAAAAAAAAACAAGTAAAAACGTTATATTCGACCGGGTCGAATCTTAAATACCCTCCAAATATTTAGTAAGTGAATTTGATATGATTATCTTGGTGGGACAGAGTTCCTTCAAGACTTCTCTGTACGCAATTTTAAATCTCTATTTTGAGAGAGTCATTCCGAGAAGAGACGTGTGAGAGAAGTATCACCTCTGCAAGATCAGAGAACATCTCAGCTTCTTATAGGCTTAAGGAATACAAATTGTTCAATATTTACACTATTTTTGCATATCATATCGTACGTCAACGCCCACTAAAGGGGTTGGGGGAAAAATAGACAATATCATGTTTTCCACAGACGAACGTATGGGCATTGCTAGACCGTCTTAGACTTCATCACAATTCTCTTTGGAGGCTATAAAAACTGTATTTTGGAGGGGTCGTTCTGGCAAGGGCTGTAAGGGAAACATTTCACCTTTGTCATAAAACTCTAAAAATAAATGCTTGGGATAATTATATACAAAATTAAAATTTCTTTTTTTTTGATAGGGTCATTTAAAGGTCAAAGGGGGAGAGGGGGTAGGGCAGAAACAGGCAGTCATAAAACACTAAAGATAAATGCTTGGGAGGATTATATACAAAATTTAAAACAAATATTTTTTTTTTGGTAGGGTCATTTTGGTGGCAAAGGAAGAGGGGGGGGGGGGGGTAGGGCAAAAATCGGCAGTCATAAAACTCTAAAGATAAATGCTTGGGATGATTATATACAAAATAAAAAAAAAAATTTTTTTGGTAGGGTCATTTTGGGGGCAAAAGAAGAGGGGGGGGGGGGTAGGGCAGAAATCGGCAGTCATAAAACTCTAAAGATAAATGCTTGGGATTATTATATACAAAATTAGAAAAAAAAATTTTTTTTGGTAGGGTCATTTAGGGGGCAAAGGAAGAGGTGGGGGGGGGGGGTGTAGGGCAGAAATCGGCAGTCATAAAACTCTAAAGATAAATGCTTGGGATGATTATATACAAAATTTAAAAAAAAAATTTTTTTTTTGGTAGGGTCATTTAGGGGGCAAAGGAAGAAGTAGGGGGGGGGGGGGGTAGGGCAGAAATCGGTAGTCATAAAGCTCTAAAGATAAATGCTTTGGATATGATTATATACAAAATTTAAAAAAAAAAATTTTTATTTTGGTAGGGTCATTTAGGGTGCAAATAAAGAGGTGGGGGGGGGGGGGGTAGTTAGGGCAGAAATCGGCAGTCATAAAACTCTAAAGATAAATGCTTGGGATGATTATATACAAAATTTAAAAAAAATTTTTTTTTTTGGTAGGGTCATTTAGGGGGCGAAGGGGAAGGAAGGGGTAGGGCAGAGTAGTATCAGGTTTCGTCTCAGCTTCGTCATTAAAGCTTAAAAGTGTTATTTTTAAGGAATGTAGGCTTTAGTAAAACAATTTGTTAAATTTTTATGCTATTTTTGCCTATAATAACGCCCACTGAAGTGGGCGGGGTCAAAAAAATATTTTTATTTTATTTAATGGCTCCAAGATTAAGGCGTTGGACCGTATTTGACATAAAAATATATCATTTGCTTAACAAAATAATCGTGATTTCCACAGACGGACGGACGGACGGACGGACATGCTCAGTTCGTCTTAGATTTCATCACTGATCAAGAATATATATACTTTATGGGGTCTGAGATGGATATTTCGATGCGTTACAAACGGAATGACAAAGTGAATATACCCTCCAAATTCTTTTTTGGAGGGTATAATAACAACATCAGTTGCCTGTTTGATTACTTTCATGTATAAAAAAAATTCTATTTCCCACTCCAGGAAGCAAAATTTTAATTTAAAATTTTCTTTCCTTTTTGCCAATGCAAATCTTTATGACGTATAGAGAGGTTTTGTTAAAGAAAAACTTAACATTTTTAACAATTTTAGTTACTACATGTACTACAATATACGGAATGGGCCAAAAAAAAAAAATTTTTTTTTTATTTTTTTAGTTTTTAGTACACCATTGAGACTTCCCAAAGCACGATATAGGTTTAATTTACAAACATTTAAAAAAATAAGTTATTTTTGGTATAAATTTTGCGTCGAGAAATAGGTGCAAGCTTCCCAGCTCTGGAACCATAGTTCGGATCTATCTAAATTTTAAAACCACTCTATTTAAGTTCTTTGCCAACCCAACGGTCCCAGAATGAAGTCTCTATCTCTTCTGGGGGCTTGGCAAGACTTGTTTGATTACTTTTACTTATAAAAACAATGCAATTTCCCAACCCTGGAAGCAAAATTTGAATATAAAAAAAAATTTTTTTTGCCAATGCAAATCTTCATGACGTATAAAGTGGTTTTGTTAAAGAAAAACTTGAAATTTTTAACAATTTTAGTTACTACATGTACTACAAAATACGGAATAGGCCGAAAAAAAATTTTTTAATTTCCCATCCCTGGAAAAAAATTTTAATTTTTTAGTTTTTAATAGACCATTGAGGCTCCCCAAAGCAAGAGAAATTGGTTTAATTTACAAACATTAAAAAAAATAATTGATTTTTGGTATAAATTTTGCGTCGAGAAATAGGTGTAAGCTTCCCAGCTCTGGAACCATTCTTCGGATCTTTCTGAATTTCAATAGCAGCCTGTTTAAGTTCATTTCCAATCCAACGGTCCAAGAACGAAGTCTCTAGCTCCTCTGGGGGCTTGGAAAACCGATTTCACGTACAGACGGACGGACAGACGGACATCGCTCATTCCTCATCGCTATTCATAAGGATCCTGAATATATATACTTTATGGGGTCCCATGTGCATATCGAAGAAATTACACACGGAATGACAAACCTATATATACCCTCTCACTTTTTTGTGAAGGGTATAATAACAAAGAAAATGGCTGCTTTTATGACAGGGAAAGGCAAATGCAGGGCGCGGCGCCTTTTCATTTAAGGCTCATTTAGCCCAACGTTGAAATCGTAAATGTTAGGTAAATGTGTCAGCTGATCCAAACAGTAATATGGCAAAGTTATGAAAACGCTTACTTCACTTTAGAAAAATGTTGCCGTAACGTTGGAACCTGCTGAAAATAGAATTTTGTTCTAAGGTTACGTGACAGTTGTAGACAGTGATGGGATGTATGTATGTTGAATGAGAATGGGGCACAAAAGACCTCTTTTGGTACTTATTTCTCTTTTGATATGTTTAGTTAATAAATATGTATAAGGACATGATATACGCATTTTATATGTTTAAGTTTCTAAATAAATGTTTTATTCTCAATGAAATATCGCATGTCTGTATGTGGTAGTTCGTTTCAGGTGTATTAAACACTCGTTTGTACGTATATATAAACATTTTGCAATATTGCAAAACATATAATATATATTGTAATATGGAAAAAAATGTGCCCAAGGGATGACTTATTATACTATTAGTTGTGTATATTGGTGTTTCTGATACCTCTTTGTACCATTTAATTAATTTGCGTACTTTTTCAACACGAACGCCAATAACATTAACATATTAAAGTGCCATCAATGTTTTAAACAGTTGTATAGAGTTTAAAGGCCGTGTCACAATGAATACGTTGCGTCCGTTGCGGCAATGTGTTTGACTGACATGACGTATAAAGAGTATAGAGTCGTCACAACAAATCCGTCGCCGTATATGACAAAGCAGCAAAAACTCCATTTTATTTATTTTCTTAAATAAAAAGAAAAGAAAAAACAACCTCAAATAAAAAGCCCAATGCGAAGCACACAAGAAAAAAAGAATGTAAATAAAAATCAGTTGATGTCTGTGCCGGACTTGCCGTACGGCAAAAGTTGAGAGTTGACCAACTTTAATCCGTAACGGCGTCGTATACGTCGTGATTGTGACGCTCTTCATTAAAATATAAGAAATCAACTCAGCTGTCAGTCAAACACGTTGCTGCAACGTACGCAACGTATTCATTGTGACACGGCCTTTATTGTATTTATTTTTGAAAGTGATGCGCATCAGATTTTTTGTGATAAACATATCTTCCACATCCATTATATTATATTATTTGCTTTATTAACTACACTCAATCGATATAGCTTACAAGAAACACAATATTTTGGGAATTTTTTATGATTTTGTTTTTAAAAATAATTATTTGTTGTTTGTTTATGTCAAAAACATATGACACGATTTTAAGCATTCTATAAGTGTAGCAACATTTACATATACCTAACATTTACATTTAGCTCACATATACGATTTCAACGTTCGGCTAAATGAGCCTTTACTCTTCTGTTACGTACGTGTGTACACGCATTGTAGAGCTGTAAACAACTTTAATCAGTCTGGTTTCAGCTTTCAAACAGGCAGGTTAGCGATAAGCTAACTTTAAGAATCAGCGTTGCCAGAAAGCAATGTGAGTCCGATCACAGTTGAGAAATCTTTATGAAAAAAATGTTTGCTGATTCTGGTACAGTGAAAGGCAAATGCTTTGGCGAAAAGTATGAAGAGATGCGGAAAATTATGAATGACATTCCCTTATGACCACCTGGTGTTTTGTTAACAATTTGAACCACAATTCATTGTGTTCATTACATTCAAACTTTTTGCAAATAATAATGCCTGTTGGTGAATAATGCAATGAAAAATATATATGTACGTACGTATGTGTATTTGCATTACTCTTTGTCCTACAAAACCTTCTTATTTACTCACCATCACTGCATACAGAGCCACAAGCATCATTTTGCCCCAATGCCATGCCGATACTAATTTTCTACTATATTTCAAATACCCATAATAAAATTAAGTTAGTTTTTGGAGATTTTAGAGTTTTAATTGGAGAGAAGTGACGAAAGTTGATTGGCAATACCGATTCGTGGTGAGAGCGCAGAGAGTAATAAGTAATACAATCGCAAAATGTAATAGTATAGGTTGCCTTTCCCTGTTTTATGAATCAGAAAATGTCGATTTTGCAACCCTGGAACCGAATTTTTAATTTTTTAATACTAATTTAATTTTTTCTGATATATAAAATAGGTTTAATTCACTAAAAACACAAAATTTTTTAAAATAGGTTTAAGTCACTGAAAAAAAACCAAAATTGGGAACTTATATGGTTACTTTTATGTACCAAAAAATTTCGATTTTCCAACCCTGGAATCGACTTTATAATTTTTTGATACTAGTTTAATTTTTTCTGGAATATCTATTAATTTTAATTCATTAAAAGCACAAAATTTGAATTTATGTATGTAGGAAAAATATTTGATTTTCCAACTCTGGAAGCGAATTTTTATTTTTTTACCAATGCAATTCTTAGTGAGGTGTAACATAGTTTTACTTGACAAAAAAATTAAAATTTTTAAACTTTTTGGTCAGTTTCATGTACCATAAAATATTTCATTTGTCCAAACCTGGCGGCGAAATTTTAATATTTTAAGATTTTAATACCAATATTGTTCTTCCTGAATTATAAATCAGCTTTAATTAGCAAAAAGAAACAACGTCAATTGCCTTCTTGGTTACTTTTATGCAGAATAAATAAATCAATTTCCCAACCCTGGAAACGAAATTTAAATTTTTTTACCACTGCAACTCTTAATGAGGCATGAAATAGTTCTATTTAAGAAAAACTTAATATATGTAACCATTTAGGTCATTTTTATGTACCACAAAATATTGTAGTTATCCAACTCTGGTATCTAAATTTTGATTTTTTTTTAATTTTTGATACCAATTTTGTTTTTCCTGAACTAAAAAATAATTTTAATTAGTAGAAAAACAACATCAATTGCCTTTTTGGTTACTTTTATGTATATAAAAATAAATTCAATTTCCCAACCCTGGAAACGAAATGAAAATTTTTTAAAATTTGCTTTATCAATGCAAATAAGGTATAAAGTAGTTTTCTCTAAGAAAAATTCGAATTTTGCAACCATTTTGGTCATTACATGTACTACAAAATATTGCATGTACCAAAAAAAAATTTAATTTTTACAACCCTGGAACCGAAATTTTAATTTTTTTTTGGTTTTTTTATCAGTGCAAAGCTTCTTGAGGTATAAAGTAGTTTTATTTAAGAAAAATTTAACTTTTTTTTACTATTTTGGTAACTTTCATGTACCATAAAATATTGCACTTGTCCATCCCAGGATTCGAAATTTTATTTTTGAATTTTTGATACCAATTTTGTTCTTCCTAAATTACAAGACAGTTTTAGTTATCAAGAAACCAAAAAAAAATCAACATCAGTTGCCTGTTTGATTACTTGCATGTATAAAAAAATTCAATTACCCACCCCTGGAAGAAAATTTGAATTTAAAAATTTTTTTTTTTGCCAATGCAAATCTTCATGACGTCTAAAGAGGTTTTGTTAAAGAAAAACTTAACATTTTTAACAATTTTAGTTACTACATGTACTAAAAGATACGGAATGGGCCGAAAAAAAAAATTTGATTTCCCATCCCTGAAAATTTTTTTTTTATTTTTTTAGTTTTTAATCACCATTGAGGCTCCCTAAAGTACGAAATAGGTTTAATTTACAAACATTAAAAAAAAAATTTATTTTTGGTATATATTTTGCGTTGAGAAATAGGTGTAAGCTTCCCAGCTCTGGAACCATACTTCGGATCTTTTTGAATTTCAATAGCAGCCTATTTAAGTTCATTTCTAGCTCTTCTGGGGGCTTGGGAAAACCGATTTCACGTACAGACGGACGGACAGACGGACATCGCTCAATCGTCATCGCTATTCATAAGGATCCAGAATATACTTTATGGGGTCCCATGTGCATATCGAAGAAATTACACACGGAATGACAAACCTATATATACCCTTTCACTTTTTTGTGAAGGGTATAACAATTGACATTTAAAAAGACGATGCCAGGGTTAAACAATTGAAATTTTTTAGTAAGTAAAAATAAACAACTGACACAAGTTTTTTGTTTATTTATAAATTAAACATATTAGATATATAATTGAAAAAAGATAATTGATATTAGAAATCAATTAAGCCAAAAAGAGAGTTTCAGGACTGCAAAATTTTGGCTTATTTCAAAATGTTACAGTAAGTTAGTAACACTAATCTGTTTCTTTGATAATCAAACGTTTTCTATATTTTAGAAACAAATAAATTAATAGTAAAAATCCGAAAGATCAAACAAATGGGTGCACTTTTGAAATTAATGTGTATGTATATGATCCAGAAGTACGTCTTCGAAGGGTGTAGAAAAGTGTTACTTGTTTAAACAAAGTCAAATTCAAATTTCTTGCTGACATATTTTTAACAATGTTTCGCTAATAATTTTGTATCGAAGTGTGTTTTTTTAAGCTTGATAAAGTTTTCCATAAATAAACATACATATTTCTACAATGTAAAAGTGACATGACTAATGTTTAAAACATAGGAATATTTTATTTTAACTTGATTATTAATTTTCCTGTTTACAAAATGTTTGCAGTATTTTGTATAGAACACTGTACAACAAAATTAAAACTACTTCTAAACGAAAACAGTTCTTTCTGTTATATATATAATAACTAATTGATACAATAACTAATTAATAAGGACCTGTTTTTGAGGTGGGGATTAAGTTTAAACTTCGTTTAACTCTGATTTTTTCGGCGAAATACAATTTTTGGTTTTCAATTAAACTCCTACATTTTAAGTCAAAATTTTTATACACAAACTCTTTAAAGGCGGCACTAATATGTTTTCAGATTAATTAAATCTAGTTTAACTGAGATTTCAAAGCCCCAGCCTAAGAAATTCTAATAATTTCTCTTACAATTGCATTTCAATTTAGTGGACGAAATGCATTGGATTGGACTCCCTCAAAAATTAATATCTGGCGAAAAGTTAAAAAAGGCAGTACAACTGCATTTGTTCAGACCTTCTTGTCGTAACCAGTCGAAGAAGAGTTAGTGGATGTTTTTTTCTGTTACCCACTATAATAATGAATCTTATTAACATGCAACGAAAAATATGAATATATATAATATTTGGAAATTTCCTCAACTAAACAGAAACTTTTAAATGATCAGTTTTTTCGCAGTGCTTGACAAGAACGGTAACCAGAGCCTTCAATAGTAAACTGATTTATATATAATAATTATCCTTAAAAACCAACATTCAGAAGGACTTGTTTTGATAGTTTATTTTTAAATAAAACGTAATATTAGAAACTTTAAACAAAATAAAATAAAAGTGTTAAGACTTTGTGCTATAAAATAATTTATCAAATAAATAAATATATTTTGCAAATCAATTTTGTGTCTCAAAGGTAATAAAATATTAAAAGCAATAAAATATATTGGATTTACATCAGTGATTTTGAAAAGGTTCGAAGCATTCAGGATCAATACAGGGAAATTAATTAAAGATTTTTGGAATCAAGTTTATTTTTGCAATTGTAGTTTTTCTATTTCTATTAAAAAATCCTTTTTCACTATATAAATTCTGATTCAATGAGATCAAATGTGAATAGTAGTAGTAATGTAGGGATACTACTCCAATTTAATTTTATAGGGTCAATATGTTATATTTATTAACTGATTATCTGAGATATTAGAAAACTTTTCAAGCAGAAAACGTTTTTAAGAACTACTTAGGCGTAAACCTATAGTCTTTGGTACAGATATTTAAATTGTACCAAATTTCTCGAGGTGGTATCACGATACCAACAAAGACGTAATGGTACAAAAAAAGTACAATGGTGTCACGTTTTCCATCCGTGCTCCAAGGTAATGTTTTCAATAGGAAAAAATTTTACACATGAGTGCAAGTGAAATTCTCATTTGAGTAGTGTAAGATAAATTTAGAGTTTGAGAATTCAACAAAAAAAATTGATACAAAAGAAAGTGCAAAACTAAATTTTTAGTTATCACTCTACAAAGTTACTTGAAATTACGTCAAAAAAAAAAATGGTAAGAACGTTGCATATTATAAAAACTCTTTAAATTAAATTAAAAATTTTTAAAAATTTTTTATTTTTTTAGATCTATCAGAATTAGTTATTTTAGAATTAGTTAACATCGCCCGAGGATTAAAATCCGAGTACACCAAACTTGATGATATTCCTTTAAATATTCCTTTAAAAGTCATAGCGTATTTAGACAACAATAAATGGTTTTATTTACCCCAAAGAATGGTTAAGTACTTAAACAGAGAGGACCCTTACTTAGCTAAAGTTAATGACAAAATGTGGTCAATTGTTTACAAAGGACGACAATCACCAAATGGTTCGGCAATTTTCGATCTAAACTATAGCTAAGTTTTTATACCCTCCAAAAAAGAATTTGGAGGGTATATTCACTTTGTCATTCCGTTTGTAACGCATCGAAATATCCATCTCAGACCCCATAAAGTATATATATTCTTGATCAGTGATGAAATCTAAGACGAACTGAGCATGTCTGTCCGTCCGTCCGTCCGTCTGTGGAAATCACGATTCAGTCCAAACGAAAAGAGCTAGACTCTTGAAATTTGGCATAAATATATTTTAAAACTTAGAGCAGGTTAAGTTCGAAGATGGACTAAATCGGGCAAGAGGGAAAAAAGTTCCCCTAAGAAGAACTAAACCAACCCAGAAAAAACAACATAATTTTTAAAGTTTTTTGGTTATTTTGTTAAGCAAATGATATATTTTTATGTCAAATTCAACGCCATAACTTGGAGCCATTAAATAAAATAAAAATATTTTTTGACCCCGCCCTCTTTAGTGGGCGTTATTATAGGCAAAAATAGCATAAAAATTTAACAAATTGTTTTACTTAAGCCTATATTCCTTAAAAATAACACTTCTAAGCTTTAATGACGAAGCTAAGACAAAACCTGGTACTACTCTGCCCTACCCCCTCCTTCCCCTTCGCCCCCTAAATGACCCTACCAAAAAAATAAAAAAATTTTTAAATTTTGTATATAATCATCCCAAGCATTTATCTTTAAAGTTATATGACTGCCGATTTCTGCCCTACCTCCCCCCCCCCCCCACCTCTTCCTTTGCCCCCTAAATTACCCTACCAAAAAAAAAATTTTTTTTTTAAATTTTGTATATAATCATCCCAAGCATTTATCTTTAGAGTTTTATGACTGCCGACTTCTGCCCTACCCCCCCCCCCCTCTTCCTTTGCCCCCTAAATGACCCTACCAACAAAAATTTTTTTTTTTAAATTTTGTATATAATCATCCCAAGCATTTATCTTTAGAGTTTTCTGACTGCCGATTTCTGCCCTAGCCCCCCCCCCCCTTCTTCCTTTGCCCCCTAAAATTACCCTACCAAAAAAATAATTTATGGGCAAAAATAGCATAAAAATTTAACAAATCGTTTTACTTAAGCCTACATTCCTTAAAAATAACACTTTTAAGCTTTAATGACGAAGCTGAGACGAAACCTGGTACTACTCTGCCCTACCCCCTCCTTCCCCTTCGCCCCCTAAATGACCCTACCAAAAATTTTAAATTTTGTATATAATCATCCCAAGCATTTATCTTTAGAGTTTTATGACTACCGATTTCTGCCCTACCTCCCCCCCCACCTATTCCTTTGCCCCCTTAATGACCCTACCAAAAAAAAATTTTTTTTTATAAATTTTGTATATAATCATCCCAAGCATTTATCTTTAGAGTTTTATGACTGCCGATTTCTGCCCTACCCCCCCCCCCCCCCCTTTTTCTTTGCCACCAAAATGACCCTACCAAAAAAAATGTTTTTTTAAATTTTTTATATAATCATCCCAAGCATTTATCTTTAGAGTTTTATGACTTCCGATTTCTGCCCTACACCCCCCCCCCCCCTCCCTCTTCCTTTGCCACCTAAATGACCCTACCAAAAAAAATTTTTTTTTTTAAATTTTGTATATAATCATCCCAAGCATTTATCTTTAGACTTTTATGACTGCCGATTTCTGCCCTAGCCCCCCCCCCCCTTCTTCTTGTTTTGTCCCCTAAAATGACCCTACCAAAAAAAAATGTTTTTTTAAATTTTGTATATAATCATCCCAAGCATTTATCTTTAGAGTTTTATGACTGCCTGTTGCTGCCCTACCCCCTCCTCCTCCTTTGCCCGCTAAATTACCCTATTAAAAATAAATATAAATTTTTTTTTATTTTGTGTATAATCATCCCAAGCAATTATTTTTACAGTTTTATGTGTATCTGTTTCTGCCCTACCCCCTCTCCCCCTTCGCCCTTTAAATGACCCTATCAAAAAAAAAAGAAATTTTAATTTTGTATATAATTATCCCAAGCATTTATTTTTAGAATTTTATGACAAAGGTGAAATGTTTCCCCCACAGCCCTTGCCAGAGCGACCCCGCCAAAATACAGTTTTTATAGCCTCCAAAGAGAATTGTGATGAAGTCTAGGACGGTCTAGCAATGCCCATACGTTCGTCTGTGGAAAACATGATATTGTATATTTTTGAACCCGGCCCCCTTTAGTGGGCGTTGACGTACGATATTATATAAAGGAACTCTGTCCCACCAAGTTAAACATATCAAATTCACTTACTAAATATTTGGAGGGTATTTAAGATTCGACCCGGTCGAATATAACGTTTTTACTTGTTTAATTTAACAACATTTTGTAATATATATTGTATATCTTGCAATCTTCAATGTTTAAATGTAGTTTATGAGGTCATATATATTAAATTGTGTGTTTGCTAGGAGGGTGGTTGTTTGTTCAAACTATTAAGGAAGAAAGACATGCGTATTCCTATTTTCAAAAGACATGCGTATCTCCCTTTCCAAAGACATGCATATGCCTGTTTTCATATATGGTTGATCGCATTTATATTTGATATGTAAATCTACTTTCTACTTCAAGGTTTAAATTGCAATTTAGGATGGACTCAACATCATCAAAAGCAAAAAGCGATATCAATAACAACATCAAACTGTTCGGATATCTGAAAACTATTCAGTATCATTGAAATGTTTACATTATCCTCAGTGGATATAAACTGTACTCATCAAGAGTCCAATTTGACAACCTTTTAAAACTATAATAAATAAAAAAATATGAGTGTAGCAAACGAATATATAAATATATATATATATATATATATATATATATATATATATATATACATATATATATATATATATATATATATATATATATATATATATACATATATATATATATATATATATATATATATATATTTTCTTTTTTTTTATGGACGTAATGATAGCAACTATCAATAGTGGCCCCACGACAACTTCACTAGCACCACCCTGGGACAGCTTTGGCATTTCATCAGCGTGGGTAGTATTATCAGTATTATTTCTACGTCCTCCTTAGTTCCTAGGTAAGGAGGTTAGGAACTGATGCGCATATTTAATCGTCAGTTGCTAACGAATTCTAAGACGTACTAACTCTCCTACGAATCTGTGCTAATCTGCTAAGTTCTATTAGAACAAGCTGTACAAAACTACACACGCTGGTCCAATTCAATAAGGATTCCCGCATGGTCGGAATAATATTCTCCGGGCTGATCGTGCGCCCCAAACCTTCCTCTAAATATGACCTCCAGTTGCTGAATCGTGAGCAGACAAAGACGACATGCTCAGCATCCTCAACCACATTCCCACCACAATGTCGTTGTGCTTAAAACGAAATAGATATGACCTAAAGCAACCAGACAAGAACTGTGTTAGGTAATAGTTCAGATCACCATGTTTCCTAGTCAGCCATAATCTGATGTCGGGTATTAATGTATAAGTCCAATATATATATATATATATATATATATATATATATATATATATATATATATATATATATATAAATATGTGGCACCCTGCCATCACCTTACGAGTATTTGGTTTCGTTAACTTCTTTAAGATAATCGCTACTCATTTGTGCAACTTTTGTAAGAAACCCTTCTTTATTACATTTAGATTATTCTCATTCGTTTTCCTTTCAAATTACTCGCCTTGTGCGCACACGATCTCGGATTCCGCTTAGTATTTTTATAACTTAATATTACTTTAATTTCTTTGAATAAAATAAAACATATTGGAATAAATATCACTAGATTCTTTTATTGGTAATTAATAAAATTACCAAATTGGTGACCCCGACGTTAAAATTAACAACGCGTGTTTTTATACAAAAACAAAGAGTTTTGAGTAACGGACACAAATTTCTGGAATTTCAGAATGACAGAACTAAACGACAGTGGAACTGCATCAACGATAACTTTATCAGATATGAACAATGATACGCAACATCCTCATCCCGAATCTGCAGATGCTGCAAATGTTGCTGTAGTATACGCTCGTCTTCCTTTACCGCAGATGGCCAGCTCCAACATTGAATCATGGTTCACGACTATGGACTTTTGGTTCACGGCGTCCGGAATTTCAAGCGATAAGCAAAAGACAGCTACAGTGCTAGCAGCCTTAGATCCAAGAGTTATCTCACAGTTGTCAGAAGTGATTGCGGAAATGCCTCAAAGTGAACGGTGTAATTACATACGAGTACGTACAAAAATCATTTGTCATTTTGCAGATAGCGAGCAGCGTAGACTAAATCGTCTACTTTCCGAGTTGCCTCTTGGAGACAAAAAGCCGTCAGAACTCTACTACGAAATGAAGCGTGTAGCAAGGACTACTCTCGGAGAGACCGCTCTTAAAAGTCTATGGATCAAACGACTTCCTGACGTTGTGCAACCTGTTGTTTTTTTTTTTTTTTTTTTAGGAGTAGGACCAGCACTCAGGGGATGATCCCTATATATGCAATGCATTGCGCCGGAACTGAAAACGAGGGGATAGTATTGAGGGGACAGATTAACACAACACAATATTTCATGACTCAGCGCGGGCTCGAACTCACGACCCTCCGCTTCATAGTCTCGTGTTCTACTACTTCAGCCAACATCATGTGGAACAGCCGCTGAATTTAGAATTGCGGATTCTATTGTAGACGCCATGTCAGTTAGAAACATTAATTCCGTTGCTAAAAAGAGTTCTAGTGAAATCGAAGAATTACGTCAGGCCGTGCATAACCTCACAAAGCAGTTTGAGAAATATACCATCCGCCCACGCTCCCGCAGTCGCAGCCGCCATTAGTCTTGTAATTCAGCAAATTTTCGTCCTCGGTATGTATCACCTAATAGTGCAGCCAATAACGCCAATTCTGCAACGAACGCTAGCTAGAGTGTTGGTACCACAAGAAGTATGGCGGAAATGCGCAAAAGTGTTGAAGTCCATGCCGTCATAAACGTAGTTCCGTCAGCACTGTTATATCCAGTGCAGCTAAGAAATTCGATTGAACCCAGGCGCTCGTGGTAGATGAAAGCGGAGATTCTTCCACGAATAGCAACTTATTCCGCCTACAGATCAGAGATCGGATAAGTAATCCAGTTTTTTTAGTTGATACAGGCGCAGATGTGTCTGTCCTCCCTTTATCCTCAAATTTCACCAAATTTAAGCCTCCCGCCACCAAACTGTATGCCACAAATGGTTTGCCCATAAAAGTCTTTGGGCAGAAGGAAGTAGTTTTAAATTTAAGACTTAAGCGCACTTTTGAATGGTCATTTTTAATAGCAGATGTTACAAGTCTACATAATTGGCGCGGATTTTTTAAGATTCTGCGATTTAATGATCGACTTACGCCGTAGTTGTCTCGTTGACAACTATCAAACTCCGATACCATTTTCACAATTGAGGGCTGCAGTAATTAATGCATCACATCCATTTCAAGATATTTTAAATGATTTTTCCGACATCACGCAAATAAAATCGTACGGTACAACTACGAAGTCAACAATTTTTCACCACATTGAAACAGCCGGCCAACCAGTATTCTCAAGAGCACGACGCTTATCGCCTGAAAAATTAGCAGCAGCACGAGCTGAATTCGACATTTTACTGAAGTCTGGTATATGCCAACCGTCTAGCAGTAATTGGTCCAGCCCATTACACATGGTCCAAAAATCTGATCGGTCGTGGAGGCCGTGTGGCGATTATCGTGCGTTAAATGCATGAACTGTTCGTGATCGATGCCCGCTGCCGTATTTGTCCGATTTTACTAGCAACCTTAACGGTAAGAAATTTTTTTCATAAATCGACCTTGAGAAGGCCTTTCATCAGGTTGCGGTCCGCCCTGCAGACGTTGTGAAAACAGCTATAACAACACCTTTTGAACTCTACGAGTTCAAATTTATGACGTTTGGACTCTGCTACGCTGCGCAGACCTTCCAAAGGCTCATTAACGAGGTGCTACGTGGTTTGGATTTCGCCTTTGCCTATGTCGATGACATTTTCGTCGCTTCAACATCGATTGAACAACACCGAAAAGATCTTTGTGGAGTTTTCAATAGATTGCGAGCCAACAACTGTGACGACACGTTTCCGCTGGTATGCTGGGATATGGCTCAGCGGCGTCCAGGGTCGTTACATAAATTTTTAATTTTGCAGGGATGTGAAAATTAAACTCCAGAGATTGAATTCATTGGGCTCTTTATTGTAGACAACTGGGCTTCGACGAAGTGATGATGATTGCAGCGGCCTGACTAACACGCGGTGTCGGTGAGCAGTGAGCGTACTATCAGTTAGGGATTTCAATCCCGTTTAGATAGCAGTTCACCCCTAACGTTCACTAATGCTTCCCAATATGAAGCGATTCGGATAAGGTCTCACGCGGTGTTGGTGAGTAATGAATATACTTCCAGGTAGGGATTTCAATCCCGTTTAGGCAGTAATTCCCTTCTAACCTTCACAAATGCTTCCCAATATGAAGCTAAACGTAGGGAGTGGCTCGGACAAGTGTCTTTACAACGCGGTGTTGGTGAGCAAAGAATATATCCTCAGGTAGGGATTTCAATCCCGTTTAGCTGATAAATTCTCTTCTAACCAGCACAAATGCTTCTCAATATGAAGCTAAGCGAACAAAATAAATTTAATATTATAAATGACTTACCTCCACGCCGGCTGCACAGGAACTTCTCGTTTGTGCGAAATGCTTAGCCTTTTATAGCTGTGCGCAGCATACACACTTCGCCCTGGTCATGCATTTATGTGTACAATATTTACTTGCCTGTTTTCTTAACTTAACATTTTCTATATAATTCTATCATAATGTACCGTTCTTACAAGAATAATGTATAAGCAACGTAATAGCTACGAACAATTCTTGAAATCATATCGCGTATGTTAAATTGATGTATAAGCAATTCATCGCCACTATACTTCGTTGACAACCAGCTTAAATATTACAAATAAACAACAAGCAGTAAGTGTACATACCGACATACATGAGTATGTAAACGCGTACATGCCAATTATATGATCACGGCTGTGCGATGAAGAGCAAAGCAGATCACAGTAACAACTAACCAATGCATGTATGTATGTATGTTTATGCCAGGGAAAGGCAACCTATACTATTACATTTTGCGATTGTATTACTTATTACTCTCTGCGCTCTCACCATGAATCGGTATTGCCAATCAACTTTCGTCACTTCCCCCCAATTAAAACTTTAAAATCTCCAAAAACTAACTTAATTTTATTATGGGTATTTGCAATATATTAGAAAATTAGCATCAGCATGGCACTAAAATGCACATTGGGGCAAAATGATGTATTTTGTGGCTCTATATGCACTGATGGTGTGTAAAAAAGAAGGTTTTGTAGGACATTTGACAAAGAGTAATGCAAATACACATATGTATATGTTTTTTATTGCATTATTCACTAACAGGCATTATTTGCAAAAAGTTTGAATGTAATGAACACAATGAAAATTGCGGTTCAAATTGTTAACAAAACACGTGCTTTAAATCTAGAAAATTCAACGATTTGATTGATCTCGTACATGCCGAATATGGGGATTTGGCTATTAATTTTTTGAGCAAAGAAAAACCAAATCAATTTTTGAGTTATATTCTGCAATTAAGGAATGTATTAGAAAAATTTTAATTTTAATACAAAACTCAAAACGAAGTTCCAAATAAGAATAGCAATTGAAAAAAATAAATAAATAGGAAATCACTCTTGGTATTGCATTATATCTTCAATATTTATTTCATATGGGCAACATTTTATGCGTATTAAATTTTCTAAATGTTTATCTGTTAAACGGTTTCGACTTTTAGTTTGAATATGTTTTAATATGGAAAATGTTGACTCACAAATATAGATGGAACCAAACATTGAATATAATTTTAAAATTTCATTTTTTGCCTTTGGGTATATATCTGCAGAAATACTTCTCCAGAACTCTATCCCATTAGTAAATGGTAAAGCTAGATCTTCCCTCATTTTAATTAATTCTGCTTTAACATCGGGACTTTGGTGCTCTATATTACACAACGAAGGATTGTTATGCATTTCAATAAAATCTTAAATTTTTTTAAAATCATGAAAACGATTGTTGTAATTAATTACTAAAGATTGAAGCACATTGATACACTCGTTTACTTCACTATGAATTTCAAATGTTCTTTTTAAACTTATCAAATTATTATCTTTAAGGTTTTGCATTAAAATTTAAATTTTTCTAATAAATTGCTTTACTGCAGAGAACAAGTCAAAAACAGTTTGTGTTTTTCCTTGCAACTGGATGTTAAGTTGATTAACAAATTCAGTAATGTCTGTCAAAAACGCAAAATCTAATAAAAAGGCTTTGTCTTTCAAATGCTCCGACAATGCCTTGGTTTCATTTGTTGCATTTTCGTCCAAAAAGGAAATCACTTCTGCCCGAAGGCTAAAAAGTCTTTGAAGACAACGACCTTTGCTTAACCACCTTACTTCTGTATGCATAACCAAATCACCATATTCGGCATTTAGGAGCTCAAGAAAATCTTTGAATTTTCTATGATTTAAGGCGTTATGACCACCTCGTATTTTGTTAATAATTTGAACCACAATTTTCATTGTACTCATTACATTCAAACTTTTTGCAAATAATGCCTGTTGGTGAATAATGCAATGAAAAACATATATATTTAAATTACTTTTCAGCAAATGTCCTACTAAACCTTCTTTTTTACCCAGCATTACATTGGCACCATCAGTGCATACAGAGCAAAGCTTACTCTTATCAGTAAAATAAAGAACATTTTCATTTACTATATCAAAATTAAGCTTTCCTTTCACATTGTTGTGCAAGCCATATAGGGAAAACATTTCTTCGTGGACCTCAAAATTTTCATTAACAGTTCTTACACAAATAATGAGCTGAGATATATCGTTCAGATCAGTGCATTCATCTAGGCATATAGAAAAAAAAATTGGCAATTAAGCACTCTTTTCTTAATGTTTGAAAAGATAAATGCACTGATATGTTCAGTCCGTCGAATAATTGTTCGAGCGGATAGGGGAATGTCATTTATAATTTTCCGCACCTCTTCATACTTTTCGCCAAAGCATTTTAAAACATCATTGCTAAGCTCTTTGAAAAACTCGCCATCGTCAAAAGGACGGCAACGTTTAGCAAGAGACGTAGCAACAACAAAAGAGTTTAAACAAAACTCTGCAGTTTCTTCAGAGTTTGATGTACTAGCATCAGCAATCATTTTTTCATAAAAAGTTTTCTTAAGGTTAATAAGGAGGGCTTCTCTTGCATCACCAGTAATACTTTCGTATTCCTTGTGATATGCGAGAAAATGCTTTTGCATATCATATTGCTCAGTGCGTGATAACGTACGTTGGCAAACCAAACATTCTGGTTTGCCAAAATAATTTAAAGAAAATAAAAAATTTAATTCATATCGTTCATCAGAGATCTTTTCTTATCGATTTGTTATTGTACCTACAAAAAACAATTTCTGGCAACGCTGATTTTTAAAGTATGCGATACACACAAGTTGTCTGTTTGAATGCTGAAACTAGACTGATTAAAGTTGTTTATAGCTCTGCAATGCGTGTACACACGTACGTAACAGAAGAGTAAATGAGAGGGCGCCGCGCCCTGCATTTGCCTTTCCCTGGTTTATGCACAAGCAGTATGTAAACCAGTGGTGTTCAAAAATAAAAGTGAAGATGTATTGGTGAGACTTTTTGCCCAGCAAACATAGTGTCAAAAGCTTAAAATAAGAAAAACAGACAGAGTTTTTGCCATATATAAACAACTTATTATGTGAATTTAATTTTAAGAAAAAAATATCGGGGACCGTAAATAGCAGTTATCAATATCAAAAAATAGAACAGTTATATTGAGAACAAAACAAAAATAAATCTATTTAAACCAGTTTTTATGTAAGATTAAAACTTGAATGTTATGAAAAGCATCATTTATCATAAAATACTTTTTACATTTCATTCCGTGAACGTTATTCAATTTCGAGTTTAATTTTTGTGTTTAATTGTAATTGAATCGCTTGTGTTTGCTATGCTTCGTCCAACAAGAAGCAACAACAATGCTTAATGAATTTCTGAATTAAATGACAACAACCATCCGCATGTGTTCTCATCGCTTGCTCAACGACGACTGAATGAAAATTTTTATAAGAGCATAACAAATGTGTGTAAATTTTTTAAACAATTGTTGTATGGGCTGAACACCACTGGATAAATGTCGACAAAATGCGAATTTGGTAAGTCGGAAATAAAATTTCTAGGCCATTATGTCACCAGAAACGACATACAACCACTTCCCGATCGAGTTACAGCAATTCGTGAGTTTCCAAAACCAGTTCTTCATTTGGAGTCATTTGTATAGTTCTATGAAAAGTATTATTATATTTGTCAACAAGTTCTTTATATATGCTTATCCATTTGTATGTCCCCTGATAACTAAACTCCTTCCACATCATTTCTTTTAAATTTATTATTGAAAATTTCTTTACCATCATATGTTTGTAGATTTTTATACCCTTCACAAAAAAGTGAAAGGGTATATATAGGTTTGTCATTCCGTGTGTAATTTCTTCGATATGCACATGGGACCCCATAAAGTATATATATTCTGGATCCTTATGAATAGCGATGACGAATGAGCGATGTCCGTCTGTACGTGAAATCGGTTTTCCCCAGAAAGCCCCCAGAAGAGCTAGAGACTTCGTTCTTGGACCGTTGGATTGGAAATGAACTTAAATAGGCTGCTAATGAAATTCAGAAAGATCCAAAGTATGGTTCCAGAGCTGGGAAGCTTACACCTATTTCTCGACGCAAAATTTATACCAAAAATCAATTATTTTTTCTAATGTTTGTAAATTAAACCTACTTTGTGTTTTGGGGAGCCTCAATGGTCTATTAAGAACTAAAAAAATAAAATTTTTTTCCAGGGATGGGAAATTAAAAATTTTTTTTTCGGCCTATTCCGTATTTTGTAGTAAATGTAGTAACTAAAATTTTTAAAAATTTCAAGTTTTTCTTTAACAAAACCACTTTATACGTCATGAAGATTTGCATTAGCCAAAAAAATCAAAAATTTTAAATTCAAATTTTTCTACCAGGGGTGGGAAATTGAATTTTTTTTTTATACATGAAGGTAATCAAACAGGCAACTGATGTTGTTTTTTTTTGTTTTTTTGCTAACTAAAACTGTCTTATAATTTAGGAAGAACAAAATTGGTATCAAATATTCAAAAATAAAAAATAACATTTCGAATCCAGGGATGGACAAGTGCAATATTTTATGGTACATGAAAGTTACCAAAATGGTAAAAAATTTGCAATTTTTCGTAAATGAAACTACTTTATACCTCAAGAAGCATTGCACTGATAAAAAAAACAAACAAAAAAAATTAAAATTTTGTTTCCAGGGTTGGAAAAATTAAATTTTTTTTGGTACATGCAATATTTTGTAGTACATGTAATAACCAAAATGGTTGCAAAATTCGAGTTTTTCTTAAACGAAACTACTTTATACCTCATGAAGATTTGCATTGATACAGAAAATTTAAAAAAATTTAAATTTCGCTTCCAGGGGTGGGGGAATTGAAATTTTTTTAAACATAAAAGTAACCAAAGAGGCAATTGACGTTGTTTTTTTTTTTGCTAATTAAAGCTGTTTTATAATTCAGGAAGAACAAAATTGGTATTGATTTCAAAAAAAATCAAAATTTCGACTCCAGGGTTGGACAAATGATATATTTTATGGCACATGAAACTGACCAAAAAGTTTAAAAATTTTAATTTTTTTGTCAAGTAAAACTATGTTACACCTCACTAAGAATTGCATTGGTAAAAAAATAAAAATTCCAGAGTTGGGAAATTGAAATATTTTTCGTCCATAATAGTACATACATAAATTGAAAATTTTGTGCTTTTAGGGAATTAAACCTATTAGATATTTCAGAAAAAATTAAACTAGTATCAAAATATTATAAATTCGGTTCCAGGGTTGGAAAATTGAAATATTTTTGGTATATAAAAGTACATACATAAATTCCAAATTTTGTTTTTTAGTGAATTAAAGCTATTTTATATATCAGAAAAAATTAAATTAGTATTAAAAAATTAAAAATTCGGTTCCAGGGTTGGAAAATCGACATTTTCCGATTCATAAAAGCAGCCATTTTATTTGCTATTTTTTGATTTTTATGATTAATTATACCTACTTTATACATCAGAAAGAAGTAAACTGGTATTAAAAACCAACAAAATCTAAAAGACGATTCTACGGTTGGACGTTTAGAACTTTTTGGGGTACATGAAACAGATTTTTCTTTTTGTTTGTAAATTAAATATATATAATATTTTTGAAAGACGTTCATAGGTATTAGATATAAGAAAAGGCAAACATTTAGCTTCCTAGCCGAAAAATTTAAACGTTTTCTTAAATATAAAAGTAACCGATAACATCATTTTGATTTTTTAATTAAACCTACTTTCTGTTTTGGCAAGAAAGAAAGAAAGAAGAATTACATCTGTGAATGGTATTTAAGATTCGGCCAGACGAATATAGCACTTTTACTTGTTTGGATTGCGATTGGTGCTATTGAATATGTTTTTCATAGCAAATTTTGTTCATTATAAAATATATAGACGGCATCCCTGTTGTTATGTTGTTGCTGTCTTCAAAATAATTATGAAGCTGACTTCATACATAGCAGCAATTGAAGCCGTGAAGTTGTGAAGTCTGCTGTCGTCTATGTGTTTAGAACTTAAATCTGTTGCACATCTTTTGCTATGTTAATGATTTGTAAATTGTCTTTGTATATTTTTAATTTTGAAGTATTTAGAATATTCTTAGTAGAACTTTCTCCGAACTTATTTATACGACTCATTTTTAATCTATTATAACAGCTTCTCTCAATTCTTCAATAATGGAAATTATTTCATTTCTATGATTATTATGTCAAGCACTTTGCAATGAAAGAAGTATATGTAATCTGTCAACTAATTCATTTGGATCATCCCAATATACGAGTATATACTAGAATTATGATTATCAACAGATTTTAACGTTAATCGTTAAAGCATCATCATAATTATCAGTGCTTTCTTCGCTTGGTAGTGATGGAAGTTGTGAATCCGTTAAGTCACCATCTGACTTATAGCCATCCTTTATTTTAACTGTGTTATTTAAAGGTTGCGATGTATCGTCTAAATTATTTTTTTTTTGTAATCATACATTTTTTCGACTATCCTATTTAAAGGCTTTTATTTATTTATTTATGTTTATTTTTAATTATATAAAGAAATCTCATCATTACTATGTTTAGCATTGAACATGCTACTCTCACATAGCAACAAAAAATTGAATAACAAGAAATATGCTTATTAACTATAGCAAAAGCAATTTTAACAATCAGTATAAAACTGGAGACGGTTTTGTCAACAACTTAATAGATAAATTACCCGTTGAACTACACTTACCTGGTTATCAGTTTTGCGGACCTGGAACGAAACTTAATAAACGATTAGCGAGAGGGGATAAAGGAATAAATTTATTGGATGGGACTTGCAAAGAGCATGATATTGCATATTCCCAAACAAACGATATCAATAAAAGACATCAGGCGGGTCAAATATTAGCTGCAAACGCTTGGAATCGCTTAAAATCTGAAGATAGCAATATAAAAGAGCGTACGAACGACTGGTTTGTAACAAGCGCAATGAAAGCAAAAGTTAAATTAGGATTAGGTATGAAGAATACCAAAGCCCACAAGTTAAACAAAAACAAAAAGAAATCAAGGAAGAATAAAACTCCAGATAGTAAGTTATTTTCTAATGCTGTTCGAACAACTTTGAAAGTTTTAAAAAAGGAAAATCCAGAGAACTTAAATACTGCTATTGAAATTGCAAAAAAAGTTGTTCATTCAAAGTTCAAGGGGAGGAAGAGGAGTAATATTAATATTCCAAGAGTAATACCGATGCCAGAAGTAGGCGGATTTCTACCATTAGTTCCAATTTTGACAGCTTTGTCAGCACTTCGAGGTTTGGCTACTGGAGGATCGGCAATTGTGAAAGCTGTGAATGATATAAAAAATGGAAAAGAGCAGCTAGCGGAGGCTACCCGACATAATAAAAATATGGAATCAATTGCTATGGGGAAAGCATATAGATCTGGATATGGATTATAATACAAGTCCCTCCCAAAAAAACTTTTAGAGAAACTACCCAATCGAGCACTAACTAATTTAGATTTGAAACATGAAACATGGAAAACATCTAAGTAAATTTAGAGTAGTTTTTATGCGTGACCGTTTGCCTAAAAAACCATTACAACAAGAATGTGGTATTGTTAATTTAGATGATTTTGGGTAGCTTATTTTAAAAATCGCAACTACAAAGAATATTTTGATAGTTTTGGAAACCTGCAACCTCCAATTGAAATAGTTAATTATTTAAAGAGACCTATTGAATATAACTATGAGCGCAAACAAAACTTCTATACTTTTAATTGTGGTCACTTTTGTCTAAAATTTTTATTCAATAAATATAATGAGCAATAAATTACACAATTATATATTCATATGTTAAAATTTATTTATTAATATAGTCGATTAAATTTATCATATATTTGTGTAATTGTAAAAAATATATAAAGCTTATTAAATTATTATATAATTTATACAATTTTGTCGTAAGAAATAAAACAAATTAAAAATCCAATTCCATTAAAATATCATCGTCATCTCTATCATTCATAAATTGTTCTTTATAATGCCCCCAAGCCAGGCTATCTACATTATTCGAGCAAACATATCTTTTATCAACTTAACGATATTTTATTTATTAAAGAAGTATATATATTATGTAGCTTTGACTTAAATATATACATATTCCCATAGTGTATTTGCTTATTATACAAACAATTTTTATAATCGCTTAAACTTAGCTTAACACATATACTGCTTTTTACACCTTTCGCCTTTTTTATTTCTTTTCCGTCCTCAGTACTAAAAGAATACATTTTAGATCTCAAACCAATAAATTCTCTCATGATGACACCACTATTTTCATCCTTTATCATTCCCAAAACTTATTTATTTATTTTTGGAATATTAAATTTGTTATTTATGTCATAATCATATGTATCAAATCTATCGTCAATGTCATTGTGAATATCTCCATAAAAATCATCAGTACATATCAGCCGCTGTGGAAAACAGTCAGCCGAAGCCGCTGTGGAAAACAGTCAGCCGAAGCCGCTGTGGAAAACAGTCAGCCGAAGCCGCTGTGGAAACAGTCAGCCGAAGGCGCTGTGGAAAACAGTCAGCCAAAGCCGCTGTGGAAAACAGTCAGCCGAAGCCGCTGTGGAAAACAGTTAGCCGAAGCCGCTGTGGAAAACAGTCAGCCGAAGCCGCTGTGGAAAACAGTCAGCCGAAGCCGCTGTGGAAACAGTCAGCCAAAGCCGCTGTGCAAAACAGTCAGCCGAAGCCGCTGTGGAAACAGTCAGCCGAAGGCGCTGTGGAAAACAGTCAGCCAAAGCCGCTGTGGAAAACAGTCAGCCGAAGCCGCTGTGGAAAACAGTTAGCCGAAGCCGCTGTGGAAAACAGTCAGCCGAAGCCGCTGTGGAAAACAGTCAGCCGAAGCCGCTGTGGAAAACAGTCAGCCGAAGCCGCTGTGGAAAACAGTCAGCCGAAGCCGCTGTGGAAACAGTCAGCCAAAGCCGCTGTGCAAAACAGTCAGCCGAAGCCGCTGTGGAAAACAGTCAGCCGAAGCCGCTGTGGAAAACAGTCAGCCGAAGCTACTGTGGAAAACAGTCAGCCGAAGCCGCTGTGGAAAACAGTCAGCCGAAGCCGCTGTGGAAACAGTCAGCCAAAGCCGCTGTGCAAAACAGTCAGCCGAAGCCGCTGTGGAAATCAATCAGCCGAAGCCGCTGTGGAAAACAGTCAGCCGAAGCCGCTGTGGAAAACAGTCAGCCGAAGCCGCTGTGGAAAACAGTCAGCCGAAGCCGCTGTGGAAAACAGTTAGCCGAAGCCGCTGTGGAAAACAGTCAGCCGAAGCCGTTTTGGAAAACAGTCAGCCGAAGCCGCTGTGGAAAACAGTCAGCCGAAGGCGCTGTGGGAAACAGTCAGCCAAAGCCGCTGTGGAAACAGTCAGCCGAAGCCGCTGTGGAAAACAGTCAGCCGAAGGCGCTGTGGAAACATTCAGCCGAAGCCGCTGTGGAAAACAGTCAGCCGAAGCCGCTGTAGAAACAGTCAGCCGAAGGCGCTGTGGAAAACAGTCAGCGAAAGCCGCTCTGGAAACAGTCAGCCGAAGCCGCTGTGCAAATTTATTAAAACAGTGAGGGGTCCCTGGCTAGCTTTCCACTACGGAATCTCTAAGCAGAGTAGTCTCGACCTCGGTGTTGGTGGGATTCGTTTCCTTTCTTAAATCCCTCGGTTCTCAACATACACACTGCCCTGCAGTACTGAGTTGCGACGTGGAAACTAACTTCATGTAATCGTGTTTCACGTTACATTCCCTCCCTGCTTTGGAGAGCGGTGCTCTGGCGACTTTGGCGGTATTAGGTTTGGGCGAGTTTTGGTGCTAGGGTATAATTAACCCCCCCACTTAGGGGGGCTCAGCTTTACTACTGTTCTACAGTGGTGTCTACTTCTACATATACGGCATTATACATTCTTATTCTAAAAATTTTTCTTATATTTTTTATTTATAATTTTTTTATATTTTTTATGTTTTATTTTTCTTTAACAAAGCGAATTCATAGCTTAGAAACTTAAGGAGTACTTCTAAAATAACAACCAAACTAAATTCATTTACGGTTTCCGGAGTCACATTCGGTTATTGCAGGGTGATGGGTTTTTCCATGTCCAAGCAGCGAAGTCGGGCGAGCCTCTGGTTGAGGATGGAGACCTTTACAGGGGGCGATCGGTTCGGCTAATAACGAACTGCGTTTGTCGAGTGTATTTCTTTCGTTTGCCAATGTGGACCCCGTTCCAGATTTCCTCTTCGGTAAATGTCCTGCCGTTGTATTTTATTTGCCGAAGGACCTTCCTCGCATCATTCTTCGGGGTTACTTGTTTCGAAATGCTGTATTCGGGGCCGCCAACCAGCGGCATGCTGGGCTTCGGGTGTTCTCTGCCGTCTTCGGTGAATGGCTTGGTGTTCCTTATCTGCCGAGGAACTTTCTTTGCTGTGGATACTCCTCCCAGAGGTTTGGCAGCTGAGGTTGGTGTCATGGTGGTATGGCATTTCTTCATCGCATTGGGTGTGCCTCTGGTGGTGTTGAGGCAAACGATTTGTCTGTCGTGACATGGGACCAGTGGTGGAGGCGACGAGTCAGCAGGCGGACACAGTTGTATGTTTCGTGTCACATGCGGCCGTGCTTCCATTGGTGGATGGTATGGAAGAGGCTTTCTCGCGTTTGCTAGTGGATGGCCTACTCGTTGGGGATTCGTGCGCTTTCGTTCCATCGTGGTTGCCTGTATTCTTGCGACTAGATGTTAATTGTGTTGTTATTATACATTCTTAGCTATTAATCAACTGGGAACTGCTATGGTGTGACTTTCGCTGCTGTAGTAGTAATGTTTACTGCTTGCCCTGCAGGTCTGGATAAATATAAGCTCCGGTAGTTCTCATGGTTCTCTCTATGGTTATCATTCAGTTTGGAAATTATGGGTATTTTGTTCGTAGGATCATTTTTGCAGCAAAATGAGATTAGTTATTCGTTGGTGGATCTTCTCCTGTAGGGCTTGAGATCCTGCACATTCGCTCGGACCGGTCTTTTGCCGTTCTGTGCGAGTTCTACGATATTGTGTGCGATCTTGCGTACCACTGTAAACGGCCCTGAGTATTTTTCGACGTCGGAGATTGCTGCCCTGTGCTCTTCGTTCTGATACCTCCAACCATACCTCGCGTATATCCCTTTCGGCGTTGCCTTCAGCGGGGCCCTCGATGTTGCGCTTGACTATGCTGTGGTTAATGGGGTTTCTCCCGTAGATTATTTCGGCAGGTGAAAAAGTGGAAACTTCGTTAGTAGAGGTATTGAGGCAAACGCTATCTCGGGTATTCGTTTATGCCAGTGTCGATGGTCGTTTCCCATTTGCTGAGCGATCATTGTTTTTACGGTGCGATTCATTCTCTCGGTGGGTTTCTCATGGGGTGCGTAAGGAGCGGTGGTACAGTGTTTTATGCCGTGGTCGTTTAAAGATCTTTGCATGGCGCGGCTAGTGAACTGAACACCGTTATCGGAGAGAAAGGTTTTCGGACACCCGAATCGAAAGATAATTATTTCCTTTAGAGATTTTATAATCGCGTTTGAGACGGTCTCGACTGTGTCGTGACATTCATGTAGGATTGTAGCACGTCCTTGTGCCGGTACACAGAGCTTCCATTCAGGTCTTGAATCTAGTAGTGATTTCCGGGGGATGTGTTTGTACAGCTGGTGGTTTGAAACTCGTAACTAGGGGTATTTGGCACTATTAGAGAGGGCTAGTTTCATCATGCGTTGATACCACTCGGGGGCGGTCATGGCCATTAAATTGGCTGTTCCATTGTTCGGTAAGGGTGCCCTTGACAGGGCGTCTGATACAACATTCGAGCTTCCTTTTCTATATTCGATGTCGAAGTCGTACTGCTGTAGTTCCATTGCCCACCGCGCGAGTCGGCCGGAGGGGTTTTGGAGCGTATGCAGCCATTTTAACGAGTGGTGGCCGGTGATGACCGTGAAATGATATCCTTCTAAGTATGCCCTCATTTTCCGTACACCGTATAGGATGGCAAGGCATTCTTGTTCGGTGGTGGAGTACTTTCTTTCCAATTCGTTAAGTGTCCGACTGGCATAGCTGAGAACGGTTTCGATACCCGAGTGGCGCTTGAATAGGACGACGCCCAAGCCCTCCCGGCTTGCGTCAGTCTGGAGGAAGAATGGGCGACCGTGTGAGATTCGCTTTAAGTTTAGCGAACGCATTTTCCTGTTCGGCCCTCCAGACCCATTTCTCATTTTTCTTCAGTAGTAGATTCAAAGGTGACGTCAGCTTTGCGAAATTCGGTACGAATCGCCTGTACCAGGAGGCGACCCCTAGTACTCTCCAGAGTTCTTTCAGATTCGTGGGAGCGGGTAGTTGCTGAATGGCATTGATTTTATCGGGATCGGTATGGATGACCTCTGAGGTGACCAGATGCCCGAGGTATCGAATACTGGTGCGGACAAATTCGCATTTTTCGAAATTTATCTGCATCTGGGCGTCCTGCAGCCGAAGGAAGACGGTTTCTAGTGTCGCCAGGTGCTCTTTGAATGTCCGGCCGAGGATAATTATATCGTCCAGGTATACGAAAACTAAGGGACGGTGAATGCGGTGTATGGTTTAGAAGGTAATGCCAAAGGGATTTGCCAATACTCGTTTTTAAGATCCAGTGACGAGGAGATGAACCTTGCTTCTCTTGGTTGGTCTAGTATGGCGTTGATTTGGGGTAGGGGGTATGCGTCAGGGATGCTGGCGGCATTAAGTTGACGGTAGTCTATACACATTCGCCAGCCACCCTGTTTTTTCGGGCTAGAACGATCGGGGAGCTGTAAGGACTTTTAGACGGTTCGATGGGAAATTCGGCCAAGAGCTTATCGATTTCGTCGTTGATTATTCGCATCATGGTGGGATTCCGTGGCATATATTTTTGTTTCAATGGGGTTTGGTGGCGACATTTAATTTGATGTTCGGCAACGGTGCATAGAAACTTTACCGATTTAAACTTGCTCTCGTAGTGTTCAAGGAGGGTGACGAGTTCCTGATTTTCCTTAGCCGTTAGAAAATCCCTGGAAACTATGGTATGCAGGGGCCTCCTGCCTAGGGTACTTGATTGAGAGGGCGAACGTATCGTCTGGCCATTTAGGCGTAATTCGAGGTTCAGTGTTGCTAGGAAATCCATTCCCAGTATCATTTCTTCCGCTAAGGAGCTGATTACCGCTATCCGCAGGGGAACCGCTTTCCCCTGATATTGGACGTCTAAATGGAATTCCTCCGAGGAGGCTGAGAATGACTGGTCGGCCATTTGCACTTGACCCTGGGTACTGACAGGGTTAATGTTTAATCCCAGCAGGTGTTGTTTTAGGGATTGGTCCATATACGTGCGGGAGGATCCGGTATCGATCAGCGCCCGGATTCGCTTGCCGTGGTTCGTTATCATGACGTAATACCGACCATCATTAGCTGATTGTCGTTGGGTAGGCACTTTGGAAATGACCCGACGACAAGAGCACGAACGTGAGTATCTACCGTCTTTACCGCAGTAAGAGCAAAATAGTTGGGATGGAAACCGCCATACGTATCTTTTATGTCCAATCTTCTTGCACCTCCAGCAGGTTGCATCTCTTACGTACGTCAGGCTTAAAATCATATGCGAGCTCTGTGTGCGTTCCTCTTTTTTCAAGGCTTCGTATTCATCTGTCATACTGATCAGGTCGTCCAGGTCGTTAAAATCACTGCGACGGACGTAATGTAGGTATTCTGTGCGAAGACCGTCGTAGATACGATCGAGGTGCGACATTTTCCGAAGCGTAGGATGTTGTCTCGCGATCGTGAGCATGGTAAGGATGTAATCTTTGCTCCAATTGTGACAGGTATCGTGTAGGGAGAAAGAATTTCTCTATTTCCCTCCTAAACCCCCGCCAGTCGTATATTGTAGCCTTTTTGACGCGGAACCATTTGAGCGCGTTTCCTGTCAGCATGCTTAGCATCGCCGGTAGGAGACTGTCTAGAGGGATGTGATGGCACTCGGCTAACTCTTCGAGTCGCTCCAAAAATTCCATTAAATCGGTTTCGCCGGAATATTTCATCTCCCATCGGTGGACAATATTCACGATGTCCACGTCTGGTAGGCGGTATTTGGAGGGTTCAGCCGGTGGGTATATAGCTTCGTGAGCTACACCTAATTCAGGGTCTATGGTTTCCTTTCAGTAGATCCCTTAAGTTGATTTTTCCGGAGCTGCTCGACAAGGCGCTTTCGTAGGTAGTCCACTGTGAGGCCGGTCGTTGGTATACCGAAGCGATGGCATTGCTCCATGAGCTGCTCTTTCCGTAGGAGATAGACCCCGCCGACTGTTCCTGCCGCTGGTGGGTGGAGGCTGGTCAAGGCCTCGAGATTGCTGTTTTGTTGGTGTTGGGACGATTCTTCCTCGTTAGCGGGTGTGTCCTTTTTAGCGCGTTGCGACTTAGAATCGGGTCCCTGCTCGGGCGCCGTTTGCAACGTGGTTTTGTCGTCGGCTGAGGTAGTTCAGCGATTGCCCAAGGTCGACTTACGGATCCACAAACCTTAAGTAAATAATAACAAAAATATTTTCCCTTTCTTGGGCAAAATTAACAATTTTCTTTATTCAAAGTTTTATATCAAAATATAATAGCAGCCGAGGCGATGATTAGGTGCGATGAAAGCGCAGGTTCGGTAGCGTAGCTCTTCAGAGTAGTTTCGGTAATATTTCTCCTCGGTTCAGGTTCGGCAGTTTGGTTTATCGACCCAAGTTCGGTAATTTTCGGTTCAGGTTCGGTGACGACGGTAGTCAGTTTGAAATCGTTGACGGTCGGAGATGTCTTATAATTAATCGTAAAATAATTACAATAAATCTTACAGCTAGTTATAACTAAAGGCTAACTACGGTAATCTACTTCCGCTAGTCGGACTACGTTCTACAGTAGAAAACAGTCAGCCGAACCCGCTGTGGAAAACAGTCAGCCGAAGCCGCTGTGGAAAACAGTCAGCCGAAGTTGCTGTGGAAAACAGTCAGCCGAAGCCGCTGTGAAAAACAGTCAGCCGAAGCCGCTGTGGAAAACAGTCAGCCGAAGCCGCTGTGGAAAACAGTCAGCCGAAGCCGCTGTGGAAAACAGTCAGCCTAAGCGGCTGTGGAAAACAGTCAGCCAAGGCCGCTGTGAAAAACAGTCAGCCAAAGCCGCTGTGAAAAACAGTCAGCCGAAGCCGCTGTGGAAAGCAGTCAGCCGAAGGCGCTCTGGAATACAGTCAGCCGAAGCCGCTGTGGAAAACAGTCAGCCGAAGCCGCTGTGGAAAACAGTCAGCCGAAGCCGCTGTGGAAAACAGTCAGCCGAAGCCGCTGTGAAAAATCGTCAGCCGAAGCCGCTGTGGAATACAGTCAGCCGAAGCCGCTGTGGAAAACAGTCAGCCGAAGCCGCTGTGGAAAACAGTCAGCCAAAGCCGCTGTGGAAAACAGTCAGCCAAAGCCGCTGTGGAAAAGAGTCAGCCGAAGCCGCTGTCGAAAACAGTCGGCCGAAGCCGCTGTAGAAAACAGTCAGCCGAAGCCGCTGTGCAAATTTATTAAAACAGTGAGGGGTCCCTGGCTAGGTTTCCACTACGGAATCTCTAAGCAGAGTAGTCTCGACCTCGGTGTTGGTGGGATTCGTTTCCTTTCGTAAATCCCTCGGTATATTATATATATCGTTTCTCTTCGTGCTCAGACGAAGTATAAGGTGGGTTCGTATTCTGTGCGAATCGCCCCGATAGTGTGTTAAGTTATGTTTCTTATGCCGTACCACTTACGAAGCCTCTGAGAATTATTGTGTACAAACAGTGGCTTGCGTATACTGCAAATGTACCATGAGCACTGTGTATGTCGTATTAGTGTGTGTGCATGGTTGTGCACAAGCAGCGAGGTTGTTGCTGTTGGTTTGCTACCACGCATACAGCAGATTGTGTATGTTGTGTTTATTGTTGTACACAAGCAGCGAGCATTTAATTATTACACATTCCTTCTGCCCTGCAGTTCTCGACATACAAACTGCCCTGCAGTACTGAGTTGCGCCGTGAAAACTAACTTCATGCAACCGTGTTTCACGTTACACATATTTACTTTTATTATTCAAATCGAAAATAATTTTCCTTTGCCCCCTAATGACCCTACCAAAAAAAAAAATTTTTTTTTTAAATTTTGTATATAATCATCCCAAGCATTTATCTTTAGAGTTTTATGACTGCCTGTTGCTGCCCTACCCCCCCTCCCCCTTTGCCCGTTAAATGACCCTATTAAAAATAAATATACATTTTTTTTTATTTTGTGTATAATCATCCCAAGCATTTATTTTTACAGTTTTATGTGTATCTGTTTCTGCCCTACCCCCTCTCCCCCTTTGCCCTCTACATGACCTTATCAAAAAAAAGAAATTTTAATTTTGTATATAATTATCCCAAGCATTTATTTTTAGAGTTTTATGACAAAGTTGAAATGTTTACCCCACAGCCCTTGCCAGAGCGACCACGCCAAAATACAGTTTTTATACCCTCCAAAGAGAATTGTGATGAAGTCTAAGACGGTCTAGCAATGCCCATACGTTCGTCTGTGGAAAACATGATGTAGTCTATTTTTGAACCCCGCCCCCTTTAGTGGGCGTTGACGTACGATATTATATAAAGAAACTCTGTCCCACCAAGTTAAACATTTCAAATTCACTTACTAAATATTTGGAGGGTATTTAAGATTCGACCCGGTCGAATATAACGTTTTTACTTGTTTTAGTTGAATTCTCAAACTCTAAATTTATCTTACACTACTCAAATGAGAATTTCATTTGCACTCATGTGTATAATTTTTTCCTATTGAAAACATTACCTTGGAGCACGGATGGAAAACGTGACACCATTGTACTTTTTTTGTACCATTACGTCTTTGTTGGTATCGTGATACCACCTCGAGAAATTTGGTACAATTTAAATATCTGTACCAAAAACTATAGGCTTACGCCTAAGTAGTTCTTAAAAACGTTTTCTGCTTGAAAAGTTTTCTAATATCTCAGATAATCAGTTAATAAATATAACATATTGACCCTATAAAATTACTTTGGAGTAGTATCCTTACATTACTACTACTGTGAATAAATATATAATAAAACAAGTAAAAACGTTATATTCGACCGGGTCGAATCTTAAATACCCTCCAAATATTTAGTAAGTGAATTTGAAATGTTTAACTTGGTGGGACAGAGTTCCTTTATATAATATCGTACGTCAACGCCCACTAAAGGGGGCGGGGTTAAAAATAGACAATATCATGTTTTCCACAGACGAACGTATGGGCATTGCTAGACCGTCTTAGACTTCATCACTAATCAAGAATATACATATTTACTTTATAGGGTCCAATTCTCTTTGGAGGCTATAAAAACTGTATTTTGGCGGGGTCGCTCTGGCAAGGGCTGTGGGGGAAACATTTCACCTTTGTCATAAAACTCTAAAAAGTAAATGCTTGGGATAATTATATACAAAATTAAAAATTCTCTTTTTTGATAGGGTCATTTAGAGGGCAAAGGGGGAGAGGGGGTAAGGCAGAAACAGATACACATAAAACTGTAAAAATAAATGCTTGGGATGATGATACACAAAATAAAAAAATATGTATATTTAGTTTTAATAGGGTCATTTAGCGGGCAAAGTGGGAGGAGGGGGTAGGGCAGCAACAGGCAGTCATAAAACTCTAAAGATAAATGCTTGGGATGATTATATACAAAATTTAAAAAAAAAATTTTTTTTTGGTTGAGTCATTCAGGGGGCAAAGGAAGAGGGGGGGGGGGGGGTAGGACAGAAATCGCCAGTCATAAAACTCTAAAGATAAATGCTTGGGATGATTATATACAAAATTAAAAACAACATTTTTTTTTTGGTAGGGTCATTTTGGGGCAAAGGAAGAGGGGGGGGGGGGGGTAGGGCAGAAATCGGCAGTCATAAAACTCTAAAGATAAATGCTTGGGATGATTATATACAAAATTTAAAAAAAAAAAATTTTTTTGGTAGGGTCATTTAGGGGGCAAGGCAAGAGGGGGGGGGGGGAGGTAGGGCAGAAATCGGCAGTCATAAAACTCTAAAGATAAATGCTTGGGATGATTATATACAAAATTAAAAAAAAAAAAATTTTTTTTGGTAGGGTCATTTAGGTGGCGAAGGGGAAGGAGGGGGTAGGGCAGAGTAGTACCAGGTTTCGTCTCAGCTTCGTCATTAAAGCTTAAAAGTGTTATTTTTAAGGAATGTAGGCTTAAGTAAAACAATTTGTTAAATTTTTATGCTATTTTTGCCTATAATAACGCCCACTGAAGTGGGCGGGGTCAAAAAATATTTTTATTTTATTTAATGGCTCCAAGTTTAAGGCGTTGGACCGTATTTGACATAAAAATATATCATTTGCTTAACAAAATAACCAAAAAAGTATAAAAATTATGTTGTTTTTTCTGGGTTGGTTTAGTTCTTCTTAGGGGAACTTTTTTCCCTCTTGCCCGATTTAGCCCATCTTCGAACTTAACCTGCTCTAAGTTTTAAAATATATTTATGCCAAATTTCGTTTGGACTGAATCGTGATTTCCACAGACGGACGGACGGACGGACATGCTCAGTTCGTCTTAGATTTCATCACTGATCAAGAATATATATACTTTATGGGGTCTGAGATGGATATTTCGATGCGTTACAAACGGAATGACAAAGTGAATATACCCTCCAAATTCTTTTTTGGAGGGTATAAAAACATTTCTATTGTCCAACATTGAAATAGAATTTTTGATTTTTTAGGTTATTAATACCAATTTAATCTTCCCGAAGTATAAAATAGATTTCTGCCCGCTAAATGACCCTATTAAAAATAAATATAAATTTTTTTTATTTTGTGTATAATCATCCCAAGCATTTATTTTTACAGTTTTAAGTGTATCTGTTTCTGCCCTACCCCCTCTCCCCCTTTGCCCTCTAAATGACCCTATCAAAAAAAAGAAATTTTTATTTTGTATATAATTATCCCAAGCATTTATTTTTAGAGTTTTATGACAAAGGTGAAATGTTTCCCCCACAGCTCTTTCCAGAGCGACCCCGCCAAAATACAGTTTTTATAGCCTCCAAAGAGAATTGGACCCTATAAAGTAAATATGTATATTCTTGATTAGTGATGAAGTCTAAGACGGTCTAGCAATGCTCATACGTTCGTCTGTGGAAAACATGATATTGTATATTTTTGAACCCCGCCCCCTTTAGTGGGCGTTGACGTACGATATTATATAAAGGAACTCTGTCCCACAAAGTTAAACATATCAAATTCACTTACTAAATATTTGGAGGGTATTTAAGATTCGACCCGGTCGAATATAACGTTTTTACTTGTTGGTACATAAAAGAGAGCAAAACGTCTACTTATTTGTGTTTTTGTTTCGTCTTAAAAATTCGTGCTTCAGGGAGACAAAAATTGGTTTTGGAATTCTATATAAATGGTTTCCAGTTTTGGAAAACTGAACATTTTTTGATATATAAAAGAAATCGACTAAAACGATCTTTTTCTTTTTGTTTGTAATATTTTTGAAAGACGTTCATTGTTATTGGAAATAAGAAAAGCCGTTCATTACAATATCAGAACAATCGGTGAACCATTTGTTATTCTCTAGCATTGCTAGTACGGTGGGTAATAAATGATACAATTATACCATTTTCATCTCTTCTTTAAACATGATTTAAAATTCAGGGCATCTATAAAGTTGTAAGTGTAGTTTTTTTTCATTATTCGGTAGTTATTTATAAAGATTGGGGATGGTGCCTTTTAAGGAACATATTGGTTCCAAAGGTATGCCTTCTCTGTGTGCTTTTGATAAGCAATACATTCTAGGTGTCGTAGATGTACTTCTTTTCAATTTATATTTCCCATTCGCTGATGCAATCACCCCTATCATGAATAATTTTTCCCTCGAAAATTTTCCCTTTTCCCTACAATTGCAATCATGAAAAAATTCCCAGTGAATGATTTCATGCTAAAATTAAATTCCCCTTATCGCGAATGATTTTTTTCCCGCGAAATTTTTCACTTTTCCTCTTAATTTATTCATTTAGTTTTTGGTGGGGAATAGAGTAGAAAATGTAAGTATTTTCTATTTTAATTCGAATGTTAGAGTTTACAAAATGTTATTTTAAGGGCAAGATCCGATAATAAGACACAAAGTGATATTTTTGGCAACAAATTAATTGCCTGCGTCTTGGCAAAAATTGTTGTTCCAATTCTAAATATTAAGAATATATTTAATTTGCTTTGCTTGGTTTCCAAAATTTATCCAAATTATTTTCCTAATAAATATTTGGCCATACTTTTTAAAATTTTTTTTTAATTACACAAAAGTAAATTTTTCAACACAAATTACTTTGATTTTTAATGTCGTTTTCAGTTTCTTCTCTTCTTTACATTCACTGAGAACTGATAGCGAAAATAATTTCTCACGCGAGTTTCACCATACCATTTTGCCCTTCGAGTGGAATAAAAATTTCACTTGAACAAAAATTCCCCTTGTAATTCACGATGGGGATGAATAACTAAATTTGATGGTATTCCATTATATATTAGGTTGCGGTTAACCTTGAGTGTCATTACAGATGATGAAAAAGCGTATCATTCTCCATAGTTTTGCGTCTTCCCACAGTTTTATTCTATTTATCAGCGTTTAGAATTAAAAGATTCTCTAATATACTTATGTGTGATCCGCGCTATTTATAACATATTTTTATTTCTTTTATCTCTTAATTTCATAAAAATATATATTTATTTATGCTTATGCTCGTAGATCATCATAAAAAACTTACCAAAATGCTCATAAACGATTTTTACGCAAATCGCGAAGTCTTCATAACAGGCGGTACAGGTAAGTAAAAATGATATGACTTCTTTTTTCGTAAGCCAAAAATATATTGAAGGAAAAAATCCTTTTTAAGGTTTCTTAGGCAAAGCGTTAATTGAAAAGCTTTTGCGAGACTCGCCAAAAGTTAAAATTATATACGTGATGTTAAGAAGCAAGAGATCACTCGGCATAGAAGAACGTTTGGAAGTGCTTAAGAAAGATAAAGCTTTCGATCGTATACGTGGGCAATGTCCCGAGGTTCTGAATAAATTGCATGCCATTCAGGGGGACAGCGGGCAATTGGGTTTGGGTATAAGTCAAACTGATCTGAAGCTGTTACAGAATGTCAGCATAGTGTTTCACATGGCAGCCAATGTCAGGTAAGTTTGGAAGGATATCAAACTTACATCTGATATATGAAAATGATTCGTAAAATTTAAAGATTCGATGATCCCTTGCGAAATTCCATTTTGACCAACACGCGCGGCACATATGAGCTGGTAAAAATTGTTGCAAATCTCAAAAATGTAATTGTCTTTCTGCACTGCTCTACCGCGTTTTGTAATCCCTTTGAAGATGTGGTGGAAGAGAAGGTATAATGAACTTGGATATTTGGCTTCATGAAGTTAAAAATTTTATTTTTAAGGTTTATCCAACGAATGTGGACTGGCGTACGGCTATTAAAATAGCCGAAACTTATGATGAAGATACTATAAACGCTTTAACCTACAAGTATATTTTATTATTAATTTATTTTTAGTTTTTATGTTTAAATTATTTTTTACTAGGTACACCAAGTTTTACCCTAATACGTATACGTTTACCAAAAATCTCTCTGAACAACTTATACAGGAGCATTCGAACGCAATACCCATGTGCATATTTCGACCTTCAGTGGGTGAGTGATAAATAAGAACTATATATTGAAAATTATATGTAAATAGGTATAGAGACACTACTGAACTAAATACTTTTTATACCCTTCACAAAAAAGTGAAAGGGTATATATAGGTTTGTCATTCCATGTGTAATTTCTTCGATATCAATAAAGTATATATATTTTGGATCCTTATGAATATCGATGACGATTGAGCGATGTCCGCCTGTCCGTCTGTCTGTGCGTTAAATCGGTTTCCCAAGACCCCAGAAGAGCTAGAGACTTCGTTCTTGGACCGTTGGATTGAAAATGAACTTAAATAGAGTGCTATTTAAATTCAGAAAGATCCGAAGTATGGTTCCAGAGTCGGGAAGCTTACACCTATTTCTCGACGCAAAATTTATACCAAAAATCAATTATTTTTTTAATATTTGTAAATTAAACCTATTTCGTGGTTTTGGAAGCCTCAATGGCCTATTAAAAACTAAAAAAAAAAAATTTTTTTCCAGGGGTGGGAAATTGAATTTTTTTTATACGTAAAAGTAATTAAACAGGCCACTTATGTTTTTTTTTTTTTGCTAACTAAAGCTGTCTTATAACTTAGGAAGAACGAAATTGGTATCAAAAAAAAAAAAAAAATCAAAATTTCGACTCCAGGGTTGGACAAACGCTATATTTTGTTGTTCATGAAGGTGACCAAAATGGTTCAAAATTGTAAATTGTTCCTAAATAACAGTACTTTATAACTCATGAAGAGTTGCATTGGTAAAAAAAAGTTAAAATTTCACATCCAGGGTTGGGAAAGTGAAAGTTTTTTTACATGCAATATATTGTAGTACATGAAAGTGACAAAAATGGTTGCAAGTTTTAAATTTTTATACCCTCCAAAAAAGAATTTGGAGGGTATATTCACTTTATCATTCCGTTTGTAACGCATCGAGATATCCATCTCAGACCCCATAAAGTATATATATATTCTTGATCAGTGATGAAATTTAAGACGAACTGAGCATGTCCGTCCGTCCGTCCGTCTGTGGAAATCACGATTCAGTCCAAACGAAAAGAGCTAGACCCCTAAAATTTATTATAAATATATTTTAAAGCCTAGAGCAGGTTACGTTCGAAGATGGGCTAAATCGGGCAAGAGGAAAAAAAGTTCCCCTAAGAAGAACTAAACCAACCCAGAAAAAACAGCATAATTTTAAAAGTTTTTTGGTTATTTTGTTAAGCAAATGATATATTTTTATGTCAAATACGGTCCAACGCCTTAAACTTGGAGCCATAAAATAAAAAAAAAATTTTTGACCCCGCCCACTTCAGTGGGCGTTATTATAGGCAAAAATAGCATAAACATTTAACAAATTGTTTTACTTAGGCCTACATTTCTTAAAAACAACATTTTTAAGTCTTAATGACGAAGCTGAGACGAAACCTGGTACTACTTTGCCCTACCCCCTCCTCCCCCTTCACCCTCTATATGACCCTACCAAAAAAAAAAAATAATTTTTTTTCATTTTGTATGCAATAATCCCAAGCATTAATTTTTAGAGCTTTATGACTGCCTGTTTCTGCCCTACCCCCTCCTCCCCCTTTGCCCGCTATATGACCCTATCAAAAAATATATAAAATTTTATTTTGTATATAATTATCCCAAACATTTAGTTTTAGAATTTTATGACAGAGGTGAAATATTTCCCCCCACAGCCCTTGCCAGAACGACCCCGCCAAAATACAGTTCTTATAACCTCCAAAGAGAATTGGACCCTATAAATTAAATATGTATATTCTTGATTAGTGATGAAGTTTAAGACGGTCTAGCAATGCCCATACGTTCGTCTGGGGAAAACATGATATTGTCTACTTTTGAACCCCGCCCCCTTTATTGGGGGTTGACGTACGATATTATATAAAGGTACTCTGTCCCACCAAGTTAAACATTTTACATTTACTTCCTAATTATATAAGATTCGATTCGGTCGAATATAACGTTTTTACGTGTTTCATGACTCAGCGCGAGGTTGAACTTAGGACCGCCCGCTGCATAGGCTCGTGTTCTACTACTTCAGTCAACATTTAATTTCATTGCAATCTAGTGACCTACTTTTGAAAAAATTTTCTTGTTGTTTCTATCAATTATGCAGTTTTATTAATTTTTTTCCAAATTTATGCCATCTTAAAGCCAGTATAAGAACATAAAGTCACAGAACGAATTGAAAAATGCTCAAGCCTACCCTTTTTCTTGTACTACAATTCTCAGTTCGTTTTAGGGAGTTTTTGTATGTATAGGCAGAAACGTTTAATCCTCATTTTACAATTAGGCAATATCTCAATACATATACTTAAAATAAAAACAAAATTTGGAATGTGATTTTGTTTTAAATGTGGGCCAGGCAGTATATAAAAAAATAAAAATGCAGTTGGTGAGTTTTTAATTCATGCAAGAGCAATAGATGTTTCTGGCGTCATATTTTATTAAACAAATAAAATTTAAAATTTAATTTAAGTATTAAAACTTTTTATTTATAAAAATAATTGGAATATTATATTTTTTATATATGAAGTAATAAGTGCCATTAGAGAACCAGCACCTGGTTGGATTGACAACATAAACGGTCCCGTATCTAGCATGATAGCTTACAGTATTGGTATGTTACCTATTGCGTACTTCAGAGGCAATGTAACCCTGGACTCAATACCAGTTGATGTGGTTACAAAACTGACAATCGTTGCAGCTTACAAACGAGGCATACAACATTTAAAGTTAGTAAATAATATTTATTCAGATAAAGGTTATACCTTAAACTATATTCAATATCTGCTACGAACGAAATAGGCAATTGTTTTCAATAAAAAAGTATTTGTTTTTGTAAATTGGCTGATAGCAGGTATTGAATATAAAATTGATATGCATTTAAAAATTATATTTTTAGAAAAGAGCAAGTCCCAAATGGCTTAAATGTTATAAATTGTGTATCGAATAAATTATTATCGGTGGATTTCTATACGGCATCGGTTTTATCTAAAAGAGCAGCAGACAAAAATCCCTTTGAAAATACCATATGGAACTTTGATAAGCCATTGAACACAACTTGTTACTACAATTTTATATTAAAGGTTTGTATCCTTGTAAATATTTTAATAACGTGTGAACAAAATCTTTATAATAACAATTTTCAGATCCTCGTTATGAATCTCCCGCTGTCTTTTGTGGTGGACGTAATATTTCGCTTAATGAAACGTAAGCCTATGATGACTAAAATGACCCGCCGTATTGTTCATGCCACAAAAGCTATTGAATATTTTGTATTCAAAGTCTACGAAATGATGAATAAAAATATGCTCGACTTGGAAAACTATATACCAGAAACTGAACTGTAAGTAAAAATTAATCCTAAACTTAATATAAACTTCATATAAACAAAAAAATAAATAATATATCTATGCCAACTCTCGTAGTAAAAAAATTTATTTTTAAACAAAAAATTTTTCATTACCTATTTTGTATGGACAAGTTTTTAAATTTAAGCCACCCAAGTTACAGCACGTAAAAGTGGTATATTTCGCTGTAACCTTCGCCGACGAGTCGGTGAAGAGTATATAAGATCCCCAACATCCGCCGATAATACTTTTACTTGCTAATTAATTGTTTTTATTTTCAGCCCAATCTATGGAATCAAAGAAGACATCTTGAACATAGATTTTGCAAAATTTTTCGAGACCATCTTCGACGGTGTGAAATACTATATACTAAATCAACCAGTACAAGCAACAGCTGGCGCCAGAACACGTGCTAAAATATTATTTATTGTCAGCAGAAGTATAAAATTTTTAACAATCACATTATTTGTAATTTACTTATATTCGAAAGCACGAAAATTTTGAATAGAAAAATTATAATACGATTAACACGGTTGTGGAAATTACAGAAATAAAAATATTATAAATATACATATAATATTTCAATTAAAGAACTAGAACTTGTAGATTGTAACGGACTTTTTAAAGTAAGTTTCTAATAGAAAAAAATGTTTTGGAAAAATCTACACACAAGCTTTACGGACTGAAATTAATTCAATACAACAACACATATGGACAGTCTGAATTTCTAAGTCACACATACAAACAGCCACGAATAAAATTAAAATCTCATATTGCATGTGCGTCACCCTTTTCTCGAAAAATTTTTTAACTCTCACTTGTGGAGGCAGTATAGAAATTCCTAAAGATACAGGGGAAGAGAAAAGCCTTCCACGCCCCATCACAAATATTAAAAAAGGAAATATTAGGGAGTACCCCTTTTCAAATTTAGGAAGATCACACGTATGCACAATAATGAATTCATATCGTTTCAACAATTATTTCAAATCTTTAAAGTACATACAAGGTGGGCCGAAAGAAATCACCCTATTGAAATATGCTCTTAGTTTTGCAAATGGCGGCCAATGTCAAATCTGTTTTGACATTTGTGAACTAGACAGATGTAGCATACAAGTGAACACTCCCAAAGTACGCGGAATATTCGCGTCCTAGTTTTTGCGTAACAATTCGTCTGTGGTATTGGCGCAGCCCGGATTCCATTGCCGATTCCCCGGTCGTCCGGCACCGACTGCGCAAACACTGCGCCGCTTAGCCGTCAACCTTAAAGAGTATGAGACCACACGAGACGCTGCCAAGAGTGACCGGCCCCGGAGCGCCCGTTCTGCCGAAAATATCGCCGCTGTTGCCGATGATGTCGAGATGTCGCCAGAAACATCAACCAGACGCCATGCCTCGCAATTTACCATCAGCCGGTCGTACCTAAGGCGAATTTTGGTCAAAGACCTGCGCATGTTGCCGTACAGTTCGTGCATGTCGATCGCCAAACGCGTAGAACCTACGCCCAACCCTTGTCCTCAATCTCGAGGACCAAGTGAACGATTTTTCGACCAAAATCATAATGAGCGATGCGGCTCATTTCCAACTCAGCGGGTACGTGAACAAGCATAACTATCGCTTCTGGGGCACCGAAAATCCACGAGAGCTGCACGAAGAGCCATTACACCCGCTCAAAATGACTGCATAGTGCGCCATTCACTTTGAACGAGTCATCGGGCCATTTTTTGTCGAGAACCCCGCTGGTCAAACGACAACAGTGGACGGTGCTTGCTATAGGGCCATATTAACCGAGTCTTTTTCTGGAAAGAAAAATTGAAGGAATTAGGACTGGAGGACATGTGGTTCCAACAGGACGGAGCAACGGTACATACTGCCCGAGCCACAAGGAAAAAATAAATGAGAGCCAAACAACATCGAATGACTTCTTATAGCCCACCTTGTACTTAATGCTAGTGTTCAAGAATACACTTTAACCCCAATTCATAAGAAATATTTTATGTTTTAAATAACACATCTTGGGGACAATACGATCAGGGGGCAAATTACGGCATTCGATACCGATCGAAATTTCCATCCAAATTGTATCGAAATTTCGATCGATTTAGAATGCGGTGTCAGCACATATGCCAAATGCCATGTTGGATATTCTATAAGTGGAGGTGATGTGAACTGGCCACAGAGATTGAGCGATTTGACCGCGTTAGAGCTTTCGTTGTCCTCGTAAGTAGCAGGTGTATGCAAGTAAGACAGAAATGGCCAAAGTAAGCCTGATTTATTTACCATCAAAAGAGCCGTGGCGGAGATTTGAATATTTAAATATTTCACAAATCAATATCATCAATAGGTCGCTCTGTTTTGTTTAAATTTAAAGACAGGAAGCACTGAATAAAAAAATCGTGCAAACGCAGGAAACAATTACTGCAACAATATTTATACTTTGCAATATATTATAATTGTTCGTAATTCATAAAACATTAAATTTAAAAACTCGCCTAGAATACACATTCAGTCGTCATGGTTGCTGTTATTTTTATACCCTACAAAAAAAAAGTTAAAGGTTAGCAATAGATTTGTCGTACCGAGTGTAATTTTCTCAATATTAATATGGGATCCCATCAAGTATATATATTATGGATCCTTATAAATAGCGATGGCGAATGAGCGGTGCCCGTCTGTTTGTAGGTGACATCGAGTTTCCCAAGCCCACAGAAGAGATGAAATCATCATTCTTGAACTGGTGGCTTTAAAATAGTTAAAAATAGAGTACTATTGAAATAATAAAAAAAAATTATGTTGCGACTCCAGGGTTGGACAATTTAATTTTTTTTGTGCATAAAAGGGACGACATAAATTACTAATATTGTTTTTTTGTGAACTAAGACAATTTAGTATTTCAAGAATAATTAAGTTGATATTAGAAAGTAAAACAAATCAAAGAGACGATCCCTGTATTGGACAATTGAAATTGTTTTTGATAAATAAAATAAGCAAATAATTTACTAATTTATATTTTGGTTCCGAATTAAACCAATTTTATGCTTCCGGAAAAATTAAACTGGTATTAAAAATAAAAATAAAAAATTGAAATTTAAAAAGACGATGCCAGGGTTAAACAATTGAAATTTTTTAGTAAATAAAAATAAACAACTGACACAAGCTTTTTGTTTTTTTATAAATTAAACATATTAGATATATAATTGAAAAAAGATAATTGATATTAGAAATCAATTAACCCAAAAAGACAGTTTCAGGACTGCAAAATTTTAGCTTATTTCAAAATGTTACAGTAAGTTAGTAACACTGAGTTGTTTATTTGGTAATCAAACGTTTTCTGTATTTTAGAAACAAATAAATTAATAGTAAAAATCCGAAAGATCAAACAAATGGGTACACTTTTGAAATTAATGTGTATATGATCCAGAAGTACGTCTTCGAAGGGTGTAGAAAAGTGGTACTTGTTTAAACAAAGTCAAATTCAAATTTCTTGCTGACATATTGTTAACAATGTTTCGCTAATTTTGTCTCGAAGTGTGTTTTTTTAAGCTTAATAAAGTTTTCCATAAATATACATATTTCTACAATGTAAAAATGACATGACTAATGTTTAAAACATAGGAATATTTTATTTTAACTTGATTATTAATTTTCCTGTGTACAAAATGTTTGCAGTATTTTGTATAGAACACTGTACAACAAAATTAAAACTACTTCTAAACGAAAACAGTCTTTCTGTTATATATATAATAACTAATTGATACAATAACTAATTAATAAGGACCTGTTTTTGAGGTGGGGATTAAGTTTAAACTTCGTTTAACTCTGATTTTTTCGGCGAAGTACAATTTTTGGTTTTCAATTAAAGTCCTACATTTTAAGTCAAAATTTTTATACACAAACTTTTTAAAGGCGGCACTAATATGTTTTCAGATTAATTAAATCTAGTTTAACTGAGATTTCAAAGCCCCAGCCTAAGAAATTCTAATAATTTCTCTTACAATTGCATTTCGATTTAGTGGACGAAATGCATTGGCTTGGACTCCCTCAAAAATTAATATCTGGCGAAAAGTTAAAAAAGGCAGTACAACTGCATTTGTTCAGACCTTCTTGCCGTAACCAGTCGAAGAAGAGTTAGTGGATGTTTTGTTCTGTTACCCACTATAATAATGAATCATATTAACATGCAACGAAAAATATGAATAAATATATAATATTTTAAAATTTCCTCAACTAAAAAGAAACTTTTAAATTATCAGTTTTTTCGCAGTGCTTGACAAGAACGGTAACCAGAGCCTTCAATAGTAAATTGATTGATATATAATAATTATCCTTAAAAACCACCATTTAGAAGGACTTGTTTTGATTGTTAATTTTTAAATAAAACGGAATATTAGAAACTTTAAACAAAATAAAATAAAAGTGTTAAGACTTTGTGCTATAAAATAATTTATCAAATAAATAAATATATTTTGCAAAAAAAATTTTGTGTCTCAAAGGTAATAAAATATTAAAAGCAATAAAATATATTGGATTTACATCAGTGATTTTGAAAAGGTTCGAAGCGTTCAGGATCAATACAGAGAAATAAATTAAAGATTTTTGGAATCAAGTTTATTTTTGCAATTGTGGTTTTTCTATTTCTATTAAAAGTCCTTTTTCACTATATAAATTCTGATTCAATGAGATCAAATGTGAATGAATATGTAATATAATAAAATTATAAATTTCGTAATAAAAAATATATATATTAAAGTATCAGTATTTCCGCCGCAATTTACAAGACTAATTTCCGTTCCATGGAATCCCGTTTTACATGGAATCATACATTATATTCATATTACCCGTACAATATTCAAAGACATCCTTCGTGGGCTCTTCATTTAAAACAGAATGCTGATTTTTATGGTACAACTTGTAGCAACCGAGGATTTCCTTCGTAGAAGAGCAACGAAAAAATTTTTTACTATAGAATAAATTAAATTGGAATAGTTATGAAATCTTTATTTGACACATTGTCGTCACAATCTTATTATATATAAATGAAATTTATTTGTTGGTGGTTAAAGTCTACTGATGATTTGGTAAAGCACCAATGAAATGCATATAGACATTGCTTAACCACCAACAAGTAAATTTCATTTTAAATTGGAATAGTTATTATATGTAATTTTCAATTCCCGTCCTTAACTATTTATTACCTGCTAAACATTTATCAAGCAACTAATTTTTAAGAACATTTTCTAATTGGCAAACGTCCTCAATATTGCATTGGAGAACTCTGAAAGTATTATTCTGCTGCAGGTTAATTGAAAAGTGGCCGCTTTACGTATTTATAAAAGTTCGGGACAGTCTGATGCTTCAAATCAGACCGTCAAAATCTAACAAATTTTAGAGATTTGTATACCAATTGAAATCCTTTTTGGAGCACATTGAAATGATAGCGATATCGCTTATATGTGTTCTATTTTCTAGAATTTATAACCAACAAAAAATAAAAGTTTTTAACCTCGTTAGTCCGGAGCCAAGAGAGATTGCCGAAAAAAAATACACAATCCTTTACACAATGCCTTTGTGTCTTGGAATATTTATTATGTCTTTCTGAGATTTAAATTAAAAATTTCGAACAATTAGCCTATAGAATCTTACATGTATGTGCTGTGAATCGCACGAGTTTCGAATCACATGCGACTTGAAAAACGCCAATTTCTTTTGAACGATTTTGAGCGATTACGACCTCCAGCACACCAATTTTGTGACTTCAAATCGAAAACGCTTTATTTCATGCGATAAGCGATTTCCATCACATGGCCGTTAATTCAATTTAATTACACAATCCGGTTTATTTTTGAAAGAGCTATTACCTTATGCATTATTTATTTTCAATAATTTTTATATACAGTTTGAAAATAAAATTTTAAATTCTTATTTATTTAGCTCTTTTCATTCTGTCGGTAGCACTAACCTGTTTGCTGTCGCCCATGAAATTAGTTTAATTTGACTACAATGGCAAAAGTAGCAAGGACAACAACCCGCTGTGTAGCCGTGAAAGTAATCATTCCCGTGTACACACATGTACTCTATTTCTGACAGCTTGTAGTCGGTGGCCTGCTGTCGTGAATGTGTTTAATATGTTAAACTGATTTGAGATAGAATGCCACCGATTTGATCTTTTTCCTGCCGATTTCCAGGCCATTGAAGCAATGTTACATTATTCCAAAGGCCAATATTTTCATCTATACTTGCTGTTCTACTTATACGAGGCCTGTTCTAAATTTAAGTTGAATTTTAATTATTCCAAAAAATATTTGTTTATTCAGCAATTTCCAAACAAAACAAAAGGAATTATCTTTGTATTCACATGCTTGACGCGCAAAATTTGGAAAAAAAAGTTGCCTGGCTTGAGTCAATTTATATGCCGGCACCTTCACCAACTTGGCCAAGTATGATTTTGCGATTGCTATTTTTAACGGGGAGTCCAGGTGGATAGTTGCCATTCTGTGCCTTGTTTAAAATTTGTTTAACCATTTGTAAACATTTTTCTGACTCAATGCATTTGCACCCCTTAATAAATTTTTAAACAAAACTAATAAAAATTCTTTGATCCATTTTATTCGACAGCAGAAAATTGCTAAGCCCGAAAAAGGCACATTTCATTTTTAAGACTCGCACGTAGTGTGCAACATATTTCATATATATGCCCTTCACAAAAAAGTGAAAGGGTACATATGGGTTTGTCTTCTAGAGCTAGAGACCTTATCCTAGCATTGGAGGTATTGAAATTCAGATAAATCCAAAATAAGATTACAGAGCTGGGAAAGTGTACTATTTGTAGGTGCAAAATTAACTAGCAAAAACCATTTATGTTTTGCTTTTTTGTTAATTAAAACACTTTGATACTTTGGAAAGAATCAAGTTTGTTTAAAAACTAAAAAATAAAAAATTTTTATTCCAGCGATGGGAAAGTCAAATTTTTTTGGTACATAAAATAAGTTTTTTTTGCTAAATAAAACTATATTAGAAAAACGCAAATTGGTATCGAAATTTAAAAAAATTTAAATTACAATTCCAGTGTTGGGAAAGTGAAATATTTCTCGGTCAACGTGTTAAAAAAGGTTACAAATTTTAATTTTTTTGTTAAGTAAAACTATTTTATACTTCACTAACCATTGAACTGCTGCTAAAAATTCCAAATAAAATAAATAAATAAAATGAAATTAATCCAGGGTTGGAGAACGTAAATTTCTTTTGGCACATAAAATAATTAAAAAAGTCACTACTTTTGGATTGATTCCAGTTTTGGAAAATCGAAATATTTTTGGTACATAAAAGTACCCACTTAAATTCCAAATTTTGTTTTTTTGGTGAATTAAATTTATTTTATACCACAGCAAGAATTAAATTGGTATTGAAATTTTTAAAAATTAAAAATTTGGTTTCAGGGCTGGAAAATTTAAACTATTTGGTACATAAAAGTACACACATAAATTCCAAATTTTGTGTTTTTACTGAATTAAACCTATTTTATACTTCAAATTAAATTGGTATGAAAAAATAAAAAATTCGGTTCCAGGGTTGGAAAAACGAAATTTTTTGGTACATAAAAGTACCCAGTAAATTCCAGATTTTGTTTATTTAGTGAATTAAACCTATTTTGTACTTCGGGGAAAATTAAATTGGTATTAAAAACTGGGTTCCAGGGTTGGAAAATCGAAATTTTTCGGTACATAAAAGTAGCCATATAAGTTCCTAATTTTGGTTTTTTGTGAATGAAATCTATTTTATACTTCGGGAAGATTAAATTGGTATTAATAACCTAAAAAATCAAAAATTCTATTTCAGTGTTGGACAATAGAAATGTTTTTGGTACATAAAAGAGAGCAAACGTCTACTAATTTGTGTTTTTGTTTGGTCTTAAAATTTCGTGCTTCAGGGAGACAAAAATTGGTTTTGGAATTCTATATAAATGGTTTCCAGTTTTGGAAAACTGAACATTTTTTGATATATAAAAGAAATCGACTAAAACGATCTTTTTCTTGTTGTTTGTAATATTTTTGAAAGACGTTCATTGTTATTGGAAATAAGAAAAGCCATTCATTACTATATCAGAACTACCGGTGAACCATTTGTTATTCTCTAGCATTGCTAGTACGGTGGGTAGTAAATGATACAATTATACCATTTTCATATCTTCTTTAAACTTGATTTAAAATTCAGGGCATCTATAAAGTTGTAAGGGTAGTTTTTTCTCATTATTCGGTAGTTATTTATAAAGATTGGGGATGGTGCCTTTTAAGAAACAGATTGGTTCCAAAGGTATGCCTTCTCTGTGTGCTTTTGATAAGCAATACATTCTAAGTGCGGTAGGTGTACTTCTTTTCAATTTATATTTCCCATTCGCTGATGCAATGACCCCTATCATGAATAATTTTTCCCTCGAATATTTTCCCTTTTCCCTACAATTGCAATCATGAAAAAAGTCCCAGTGAATGATTTCATGCTAAAATTAAATTCCCCTTATCGCGAATGATTTTCTTCCCGCAAAATTTTTTACTTTTCTTCTTAATTTATTCATTTAGTTTTTGGTGGGGAATAGAGTAGAAATTGTAAGTATTTTCTATTTTAATTCGAATGTTAGAGTTTGCAAAATGTTATTTTAAGGGCAAGATCCGATAATAAGACACAAAGTGATATTTTTGGCAACAAATTAATTGCCTGCGTTTTGGCAAAAATTGTTGTTCCAATTCTAAATATTAAGAATATATGTATTTAATTTGCTTTGCTTGGTTTCCAAAATTTATCCAAATTATTTTACTACTAAATATTTGGCTATACTTTTTTTAAATTTTTTTAAATTACACAAAAGTAAATTTTTCAACACAAATTACTGTGATTGTTAGTGTCGTTTTCAGTTTCTTCTCTTCTTTACATTCACTGAGAACTGATAGCGAAAATAATTTCTCACGCGAGTTTCACCATACCATTTTGCCCTTCGAGTGGAATAAAAATTTCGCGTAAACAAAAATTCCCCATGTAATTCACGATGGGGGTGAATAAGTAAATTTGATGGTATTCCATTATATTTTAGGTTGCGTAGTTAACCTTGAGTGTCATTTCAGATGACGAAAAAGCGTATCATTCTCCATAGTTTTGCGTCTTCCCACAGTTTTATTCTATTTATCAGCATTTAGAATTAAAAGATCCTCTAATATACTTATGTGTGATCCGCTCTATTTTTAACATATTTTTACTTCATTTATCTTTTAATTTCGTAAAAATATATATTTATTTATGCTTATGCTCGCAGATCATCATAAAAAACTTACCAAAATGCTCATAAACGATTTCTACGCAAATCGCGAAGTCTTCATAACAGGCGGTACAGGTAAGTAAAAATGATATGACTTCTTTTTTCGTAAGCCAAAAATATATTGAAGGAAAAAATCCTTTTTAAGGTTTCTTAGGCAAAGCGTTAATTGAAAAGCTTTTGCGAGACTCGCCAAAAGTTAAAATTATATACGTGATGTTAAGAGGCAAGAGATCACTCGGCATAGAAGAACGTTTGGAAGTGCTTAAGAAAGATAAAGCTTTCGATCGTATACGTGGGCAATGTCCCGAGGTTCTGAATAAATTGCATGCCATTCAGGGGGACAGCGGGCAGTTGGGTTTGGGTATAAGTCAAACTGATCTGAAGCTGTTACGGAATGTCAGCATAGTGTTTCACATGGCAGCCAATGTCAGGTAAGTTTGAAAGGATATCAAACTTACATCTGATATATGAAAATGATTCGTAAAATTTAAAGATTCGATGATCCCTTGCGAAATTCCATTTTGACTAACACGCGTGGCACATATGAACTGGTAAAAATTGTTGCAAATCTCAAAAATGTAATTGTCTTTCTGCACTGCTCTACCGCGTTTTGTAATCCCTTTGAAGATGTGGTAGAAGAGAAGGTATAATGAACTTGGATATTTGGCTTCATGAAGTAAACAAATTTTATTTTGAAGGTTTATCCAACGAATGTGGACTGGCGTACGGCTATTAAAATAGCCGAAACTTACGATGAAGATGCTATAAACGCTTTAACCTACAAGTATATTTTATTATTAATTTATTTTTAGTTTTCATGTTTAAATTATTTTTTACTAGGTACACCAAGTTTTACCCTAATACGTATACGTTTACCAAAAATCTCTCTGAACAAGTTATACAGGAGCATTCGAACAAAATACCCATGTGCATATTTCGACCTTCAGTGGGTGAGTGATATATAAGAACTATATATTGAAAATTATATGTAAATGGCCATATAGGCACAAAATGCCCGTGATGGTAAACTTAGAATCTGTGTAAGTCCCACAGAACAATCAAAATAGTTTTGATGTTAAAATGGATGTAAGAATTTGGAAAAATATTAGGACATAAACATTTTTATTGATCAGTGAAACCACAAACAAAAAGTATAGATCACTGATGCAGGCTACCGACTACAACCTGTCAGAAATACAATAAATGCTTTTATATGGCAGGGTGTCGTATGAGCTTCTCTTTTTGGTTAGAGTCTAATTAAAGAAATTTCTATTTACTTATATGGTGTTCAGATATACATTTTAATTGAGTCAATATTCACTTTATGGACGGAAAGATTTTCCTTTTCATATACACAACATTTAGTCAATTCAATTATTGTGTGACAAATGAAAACAAAAATTGTTTATATTCATAAATATCTAAATTTAAAACCTGGGAACTTTTTTTAAATTTTTTAATGAATACTTAATTTAATGTCAACTTATTTTATTGTTCACTTTCTCGACCATTTAAATACACTTTTTAGCAATGCTGCATTTGTAATTTTGCTCCATAGTATAACTATTAAGTGTTAATTGAGCCATTATTTAATTAACATTTTATTATGTTAATTGAGCTCAATAATGGCATTAATTCGGAAAAACTCAATTAAAGTGAATGTCTGAACTCTGTATTAAAGAACAATAACCAGATTAGTGATGTCAACACAATTAAAATCGTGAACTTTATACGTTTAAAAAGCATTTTAAACTGACGTAGAGCTTAAAAGTTGTTGGAAATAAAAATAAAAGAAATTGGCTCAGTATATTTTTCTTGGATCTTAAATTTTTTAAAACAAAAATGGCTCCGTATTTTTTCAGCGATTTCTCTTAGATCTTGAATAGTTCAAGACATTTATTTTTATTTACTCTCACAACATAGAACACATTTAAATACATTTTTTTATGTAGGGTATTTATTTATTAAAATAGTAGTAAATTTTTATATGGATATTATTTTACGATATACAAGTAACTTTATTATAGGCGATTTTGTTATCATATATTGATAGTGGCATCACTAAAATCAGCTGTTTACTTTGTAGCTGCCGCGTTCAAAATATTTGAGTATAAAATATAAGCAGGGAAATTCTTTTATATTAAAATTAGGCAATATCTCAATAAATATACTTAAAACAAAAAAAAAATTTTGGAATTTGTTTTTCGCCAGAACAACAATTATTAAATTTTTAAAATTTTAAGTTTTATTTAGGCCACACTCCCTCTATAGCAATACACAGCATTAAAAATCTTTATTTATAAGAATATTTTGAACTTTATTCTTTTATATATTAAGTAATGAATGCTATTAGAGAACCAGCAGCTGGTTGGATTGATAACATAAACGGTCCTATATCGACCATGATTGCTTACACTACTGGCATTTTACCTATTACGTACTGCGAAGGCAGTGTAGCCCTGAACATAATACCAGTTGATTTGGTTACGAAACTCACAATTGTTGCAGCTTACAAACGAGGCATACAACATTTGAGGTTAGCAAATGAATTGTATTAAGACATATGTATGTATATTCCTTAATCGTTTATATCGAGGTTCTATATTCAATATCTGCTATGAACCGAATAGACAGTTGTCGGGGAGAGGCAAAGAGTTACAGTCGACTCCGCTTTACTGGAAATAACCAAAACCCAATTTTTTTCAGTTATCCGATTCTTTTCTCTAAAACGAAGTTCGGATTATTGAAACTTTTCACAGTTAAGCGTAGTGCTTAAAATCAGTAAAACAATTTTTTTTTATATCAAATATGTATATTATTTTTTACGTCATTTTAAAGAAAAAATTTTATTTAAAAAAAAAGTATTCATAGAATTATTCATTTTGTTGTTGAAATTTTTCACGAATTCCTCGAAAATGTCTAGTCACTTGCATTGGCAATATAATAGAAAAATAAAATAGAGTACGTAAGAGCGAATAGGACAAATAAATTTTGCCATTTAATTTTTTAACGGACAAAACATGCATAATTTTTTCAGCCTTAAGTTATGCAATAGATTTCTAACAAATAAATTTTTCATTGTTTATTTTTTCACTAAAGCGAAGTAAGTTTCATACGAAACGTAATTGTGGGCTTGCTTTGGGTTTTCAGTAATTCGATATTTTCAATAAAGAGATGTTTCGCTAAAGCGAAGTGAATAAGGCTAGCAGCGCTTAAAATCAGGATTTGTATCGCTTTCAGTAATCCGACTTTTTTCTTCAGTAAAGCGTGTTGCGTTCAAGAGGATTCGACTGTAATTTATTTTATTACATAATGACTGACGGGCAAATAATGTATATTAAAAAAATACGACCAAGAGGGATTTGTGTCAGAGAAGTAGATCTCATTGCCGAACAGTTTGCAATAAAAAAGTGTTTTCTTTATAAATTGGATAAAAGCAGGTATTGAATATAGACCCCCAATATACATATATTTAGTCATATTTATGTTTTCGAATAACTGTTAATTTCTAACAGCAAACTTCTAGTTTTATAGAAACTCAACAATGAAAACTTAAAAAATTTATTTCTTTTTTTTACTTTTCTGGAACATGCCTATGAATATTCAGAAAAGAGCCCGTGTCAAATGGCTTGGATGTTATAAATTGTGCATCGAATGGATTATTATCCATGGATTTCTTTACATCATCACAATTGGTTAGAAGAGAAACGGACATAAATCCCTTGGAAAATACGGTATGGAATTTTGATACTCCAGTGACTACAACTTGTTACTACAATTTCCTATTTAAGGTGTGTAACTTTAAAAATATTTTAATAATATTTAAACAGAATTTGTATTATAACAATTCCAGATGCTTGTTATGAATTTGCCACTGTCTATTCTAGTGGACGTAATATTCCGCTTAACGAAACGTAAGCCAATGATGATCAAAATGACCCGCCGTATTGTTCATGCCACAAAAGCTATTGAATTTTTCATATTCAAAATTTACGATATAATGAATGAAAATATGTTCGACTTGGAGAACTATATACCGAAAACTGAACTGTAAGTAACAATTAATCGGAAAGTTAATTAATAGCAATAATATTAAGAAGATTAACTTAGGTTTTACTACACAGTGTAAAAAACCCGAAATTATGCAAAGAAAAATTTGGGTATTTACTCTAAACAAGTAAAAGTGTCATCTTTACTGAAGTACGGCTAAAGTGCAGACCCACCAGGCATCTGCAGCAAGTGCCAAATTTTCCAGTATACAAAATCAGGCACATTGATTTTTATAATCTAATCGTTTTTGTTCAAGGGCAAACAACACTTTTTTACTCAACCGTTCGTTTCAAACATTCAGTTTTATTCACTTGTTGCTTGTGCGAACATGAATGTTCTGTGTATGAAACTCATGTTGCAATGAAGCCAACGTGTTGTTAGCACAGTTGCCATAGTTGGTAGCATTCTACCAAAATTGGTAATATTTTTTAGGGTTGGTAACTTGGTAACTTTTTTTTTAAGGCTTGACAAACTATCAAATTATTGCTTATCTTTTATCATTTTTCCGCATTACTCAACACTGAGAAAAAAAAATCATTAAAAACAACTGTGTGAATGTGCGCCAAATTGTTCAACGGCGTAATATGCAAATGTCATTATGTTTGGTCAGCAACAGATTATTTTAAATGACTGCAATATTAAATAATTTATTTAAATTAAATACGGAATTCGTAGGTATAATGAATTGAAATATTTGTTTATGTTCTAAAGTGAATTCAATTACTTGAACATAAATAACAAAGTAGCTTTAGCAATCAGCAGCCGATGGCTCTGGAAAAAGCGAAAGAGATACATGGAATATTGGGAATATTAATCGTCAGGGTTGGGGAATTTCGTACTAACCAAAAATGTAATAACTTAAAAATATGAATTTGGGAACTTCTCATATTCAATTTTCGTTAAAATATTGGTTAAATAGTTGATATTCCTACTAACTAGCACCACTTGCAAAAGTGGAAAAATTGAACAAAGAACGCTGATGAGATGGCGTAGCGGCCTCGAAATCAGTACTGATCCGTTCTGCTGGTTTGATGATTATTGAAAATATTCTTAATATTCCAATCTTAATATAAAAAAAAAATATAATAAATAGAATTTGAACCAATTCATTTATTAATAAAATAATAAAAAATCATTTGCAGTCATGCAGATTCGAACTTAAGCCCAAAAATTAACAATGTACATTACAAAGTTCGACTAATAAAAATTCATACATAATTTAAAACGTTTTATGTTATGTTTTATGGGTATATATAGGTTTGTCATTCCGTGTGTAATTTCTTCGATATGCGCATGGGACCCCATAAAGTATATATATTCTGAATCCTTATGAATAGCCATGACGATTGAGCGATGTCCGTCTGTCCGTCCGTCTGTACGTGAAATCGGTTTTCCCAAGCCCCCAGAAGAGCTAGAGACTTCGTTCATGGACCGTTGGATTGGAAATGAACTTAAATTGAATTCAGAAAGATCCGAAGTACGGTTCCAGAGCTGGGAAGCTTACACCTATTTCTCGACGCAAAATTTATACCAAAAATCAATTATTTTTTTTAATGTTTGTAAATTAAACCTATTTTTTGCTTTGGGGAGCCTCAATGGTCTATTAAAAACTAAAAAAATAAAAAAAAATTTCCAGGGATGGGAAATTAAAAGTTTTTTTTCCGGCCTATTCCGTATTTTGTAGTACATGTAATAACTAAAATTGTTAAAAATTTCAAGTTTTTCTTTAACAAAACCACATTATACGTCATGAAGATTTGCATTAGCTAAAATATATCAAAAATTTTAAATTCAAATTTTCTTCCAGGGGTGGGAAATTGAATTTTTTTTATACATGCAAGTAATCAAACAGGCAATTGATGTTTATTTCTTTTTTGTTTTTTGCCAACTAAAACTGTCTTACAATTTAGGAAGAACAAAATTGGTATCAAAAATTCAAAAATAAAAAATAAAATTTCGAATCCAGGGATGGACAAGTGCAATATTTTATGGTACATGAAAGTTACCAAAATGGTAAAAAATTTGCAATTTTTCGTAAATAAAACTACTTTATACCTCACGAATCATTGCACTGATAAAAAAAAATTAAAAAAAAAATTTAAATTTCGTTTCCAGGGTTGGAAAAATTAAATTTATTTTGGTACATGCAATATTTTTTAGTACATGTAATAACCAAAATGGTTGCGAAATTCGAGTTTTTCTTAAACAAAACTACTTTATACCTCATGAAGATTTGCATTGATAAAGAAAATTTAAATTTCGCTTCCAGGGTTGGAAAATTTAAATTTTTTTTAAACATAAATGTAACCAAAAAGGCAATTGACGTTGTTTTTTTACTAACTAAAACTATATTTATAACCTATATGGTTATATATATTAAGTTTTTCTTAAATAAAACTATTTCATGCCTCATTAAAAGTTGCATTGGTTAAAAAAAATTTAAATTTCGTTTCCAGGGTTGGGAAATTGATATATTTATTCTTCATAAAAGCAATCAAAAAGGCAATTGACGTTGTAGTTTTTTCTAATTAAAACTATTTTATAGTTCAGGAAGAACAAAATTGGTATTAAAATCTTAAAAAATCAAAATTTCGACTCCGGGTTTGGACAAATGATATATTTTATGGTACGTGAAAGTGACCAAAAAGTTTAAATATATTATTTTTTTGTCAAGTAAAACTATATTACACCTCACTAAGGATTGCATTGGTAAAAAAATAAAAATTCGCTTCCAGACTTGGAAAATCATACATAATAGTACATACATAAATTCCAAATTTTGTGTTTTTAGTGAATTAAAGCTATTATATATATCAGAAAAAATTAAATTAGTATTAAAAAATTAAAAATTCGGTTCCAGGGTTGGGAAATCGACATTTTCTGATTCATAAAAGCCGCCATTTTATTTTTTATTTTTGATTTTTATGATGAATTATACCTACTTTATATATCAGAAAGAAGTAAACTGGTATTAAAAACCAACAACATTAAAAACCAAAGACGATTCTACGGTTGGACAATTAGAACTTTTTGGGGTACATGAAACGGATTTTTTGTTTTGTTTGTAATTTAAACATATTTCATATTTTCGAAAGACGTTCATAGGTATTAGATATAAGAAAAGCCAAACATTTAGCTTCCTAGCCGAAAAATTTAAACGTTTTCTTAAATATAAAAGTAACCGATAACATCATTTTGATTTTTTAATTAAACCTACTTTCTGTTTTGGCAAGAAAGAAGAATTACATCTGTGAAGGGTATTTAAGATTCGGCACAGCCGAATATAGCACTTTTACTTGTTTTTTTTTTGTGAAGTATAAAAGTGAATAACACTTGTTTGATATGTTTATAATATTCAACTTTAGTGAATAAGTCAGCTTGATCATACTTGTTGCAGCTCTCTGATACACACATTCATTTCAACCCTGGAGGCATCTTTCCGCTCTTTCCCGTTTTCGATGCCAATTTATTTCTTTCTAAAAAAGAAAAAAAGTTTCATTACCAAAGAAACAAAAATATACAGCGTTATTAAGTTGCTTTAATATATAAAGAAATTTCAATTTGATAGGTCTGAAGTTCTCTTTTGGGCTTTTCTCATTTCTTATACCAATGAACTTCTTTATAAATGACAAGAAAAATTTGTTAACTTTTATGAGCTAAAAGAAGTTTCAATTGTCCAATCCTGACATACTTTTTCGATTTTGTTTTTGAGTTTTTAATACAAATTTAGTTCTTTCTGGGGCATTAAATAGGTTTAATTCACTAAAAACTAAAATTGGGAATTTACTTGGTTACTTTTATGCGCAAAAAATATTAGATTGTCCAATCCTGGATTCGAATTTCTTATTACATATATCGATTTTTAATACTAATTTGATTCTTCCTGATATATAAAAGAGAGATAAGTCAAAAAAAAAAAAAACAAAACTACTAACTTGTTTTTTTCCTTATATTAATATAAAATAAACTTCGAATTTCGAACCCTGAAATCCAATTTTAATTTTTTTTTAATTTTTAATACAAATTTATTTCTTCCTCAAGATCAAAGGAGGTATAATTTATTAAAAAATATATATATTGGTATATTAGTAACTTATTTGGTTACTATCGCGTACCAAACAAAATCGATTTTCGAACCCTGAAATGAAATTTTTAACTTTAACATTTTTAATACAAATTTAATTTCCCCCCATGTATAAAATAGGTTGAATTAACAAAAAAAAATTTTTTAATAATTTTGCTAATTTATTTTGTATGCACAAATAGGTGTAAGATTACCAGCTCTAGAACCGTAAATTAGATTTTTCTGAATTTCAATACTACTCTATTTAGGTTCATTTCCAATCCATCAGTCCACGATTTAAATCTCTAGCTTTTCCAGGGGTTGGGAAAACAAATGAACAGATAGACATCTCTAATTCGTCTTTCCTAATTATTCAAAATATATATTTTTTATGGGGTCCCATATTGATATAGAGGATATTACACACGGAGTAACAAAAATATGAAAGTGTTTATATACTTTCATATTTTTGTAAAGGGTACAATTATGTGAATAAATTTCTTTTAAGAGATTTGGTTCTATATTTTGAAGTTATTCACTAATTAATTGTTTTTATTTTCAGCCCAATCTATGGAGTCAAAGAAGACATCTTGAACATAGATTTCACAGAATATTTACCGAACTGCTTAAAAGGTGTGAAATACTTCGTACTAAATCAGCCATTACAAGCAACAGATGGCGCCAAAACACGTGCTAAAGTATTATTTTTCGCCAGCAGAGGTTTAAGATTGTTAACGGTCACATTATTTGTAATTTATTTATATTCGAAAGTACGAAAATTTTAAATAGAAAATTATAATACGACTAACACGGTTGTGGAAATTACAATACAACGTCTTAAAAATAAAAAAATTATGAATATTTCAATTAAAGAATTTTAACTCATCGATTGCAATGGACTGTTCAAAAAAGTTTCTAATAGAAAAAAATTGTTTTAAGCAATTTGACTGACTGAAATTAATTCTAACCCATATGGACAGCCTGAATTTCTAAGTCTCACATACAAAAAGCCACGAATACAACTAAAATCTCATATTGCATGTGCGTCAATCTTTTCTCCGAAAAGTCCTAGACTTTCAGTTATGAAGGCAGAATAAAAATTCCTAAAGATATAGGGGAAGAGGAAAACATTCCACGCCCCATCACAAATATTAAAAAATGAAAAATGAGTGAGTACCCCTATTGAAACTCCCACGTATGTACCATAACGAATTCATATCGTTTCTACAATTACCACGATTTGGACCGTTAATATTTTCAAATATTATTAAAAAATTTTTAATCGTTATATTTCACAATTAAAACTGCTTTACTCACCAGAGCATTGGAAGTTGGTCATTTCGGATGCTCTGCACTCTATAAAGGCTAAGGAAGCGTAATAAGAGATGTCCGTCTCTCCGTGTGGCCGTAAGTGAAATTAGAACTTTTCGAAGTTCTCAGAAGAGCTAGAAATAGCATTTTCAAACTGGTAGAGTGGATATGGTGCTATTGAAATTCAGCAAAGTCGAAAGTATGGTTCCAGAGGTGGAAAGCTTAAAACGATTTTGCTACAAAAACGAATTATTTTTTTTTTTGTTTGTTAATGAAACCTATTTTATACTTTGTAAAAAATTTTATTTGTATTGGAATTTCATAAAAAACTTTGGACTTAGATTCCGGAGTTGGACAGTTGATTTTTTCCTAACATAAAAGTGTAGTACTTTTATGTTAGGAAAAAATCAACAAGGTGGGCCAAAAGAAGTCATCCATCGTGAACAGCGCACCATGCAGTCACTTTGAGGGGGTGTAATGGCTCCTCATTCATCACTCGTAGGTTTTCGGTGCCGCAGAAGCGATAGTTTTGCCTGTTCACGTACCCGCTGAAATGGAAATGAGCCTAGTCGATCATTATGATTTTGGTCGAAAAATGCTCCACTTCGTCCTAAAGATTGAGGATGGCGAGTGTATCGCTCCATGGCTTGTTCACTTAGATTTTACATCTGCCTAGTTCACAAATGTCAAAACATATTTGACATTGGCCGCCATTTGCAAAAACAAGATCATTTTCCAATAGGGTGGTTTCTTTTGGCCCACCTTGTACATAGCTTACTAATTTTGGTTTGCTTGGTGAATTCAACTTATGTGATGCTTCAGGAGGTATAAAGTAGTAGCTAAAAAACTAAAAAAGGCGAAACTTCGATTCCAGGGTTGGACAATTGAAACCTTTTTGATACATAATAGCAACCAATTAGGTTTCTAATTTCGTTGTTTTCTTTTTTTTTTTTTTTTGCTGTAATATATTTTATACCTTAAGAGAATTCAAATAGGTATTAAAACCATAAATAACAAAGATTCGATTCCAGGGGTGGATAATTGATTTTTTACATAAAAGTGACTAAATAGTGTACTAATAATTTTGCGTGAATTATACTTCAGGAATAGGTAAGTTGATATAAGAAATAATAAATAATAATAAGAGAAACGAACCCAGTGTTGGAGAATTCACACTTTTTTGGTTTATAAAAGAGTCCAAATGGCTCGCTAAATTTAGTTTTATTGTTAATTAAAACTACTCTATACTTCAGGAAAAATAAAAAAATAAAAAAAAGTGCTATATTCGACTGTGCCGAATTTTAAATACTCTTCACAGATGTAATTCTTCTTTCCTTCTTGCTAAAACAGGAAGTAGGTTTTATTAAAAGATGTAACATAGTTTTACTTGACTAAAAAATTTTAATTTTTAAACTTTTTAATCACTTTCACGTACAATTAAATATTTTATTTGTTCAACCCTGAAGTCGAAATTTTGATTTTTAAGATTTGAATATCAACTTTGTTCTTCCTGAATTATAAAATAGTTTTAATTAGCAAAAACAACAACGTCAATTGCCTATTTGGTTACTTTTATATATTTCAATATCCCAACCCTGGAAACGAAATTTGAATTTTTTTTTACCAATGCAACTCTTAATAAGGCATAAAATAGTTTTATTTAAGAAAAACTTAATATTTGTAACCATCTTGGTCACTTTCATGTACTACAAAATATTGCAGTTTCCAACTCTGGAATCTAAATTTTCATTTTTCTTTTTAATTTTTGATACCAATTTTTTTTTTTTTTTTTTTTTTTTTAGGAGTAGGACCAGCACTCAGAGGATGTCCCCTATATATGCAATGCATTGCGCTGGAACTGAAAACGAGGGGATAGTATTGAGGGGACAGATTAGGAAAGATGAGAGATGATAGACAGTTGTTTTTTTTTTTTTTTTTTTTTTTTTTTTTTTTGTAGCTATTTCAACCTTTTACTTCGCCGGCTAATTTTTGCTACAGGGCCGACGAAGGTGGGTGCTGTTACTCTGCTTTTAGTACATGATTGGGTCAGTCGCTGCCAGTAATTGTCCAGTGATCAGTACTATGCCTTCATCACTGAAAACAGGCTGGCAACAACTAACACAACCACGCACTAATGCTGATCAGAAGAATTCAACACAATATTTCATGACTCAGCTGGGGCTCGAACTCAGGACTCTCCGCTTCATAGTCTTGTGTTCTACTACTTCAGCCAACAGCACCCACATTTTGTTTTCCTAAACTAAAAAGTAGTTTTAATTAGCAAAAAACCGACGTTAGTTGCCTTTTTGGTTACTTTTATGTATAAAAAAATTTCAATTTCCCATCCCTGGAAGCGAAATTAAAATTTTTTTTTTACCAATCCTAGTCTTCATTAGATATAAAGTCGTTTTGTTTAAGAAAAACTTAAAATTTGCAACCATTTTGGTCGCTTTCATGTACTACAATATATTGCATGTACCAAAAAAACTTTAGACTTCCCAACCCTGGAAGGGAAATATTAATTTTTTTGTTTTATTTTTAACCAAGGCAACTCTTCATGAGGAATAAAGTAGTATTGTTAAAGAAAAATTTACAATTTTCAACCATTTTGGTCACCTTCATGAACTATAAAATATTGCACTTGTCCATCCCTGGATTCGAAATTTTTATTTGTTTTTGGAAATTTTTGATAACAATTTTGTGCTTCTTAAATATAAAACAGTTTTAGTTGGCAAAAAAAAAACAACGTCAATTGCCTCTTTGGTTACTTATATGTATAAAAAAATTTCAATTTCCCAACCCTGGAAGCCAAATTTTAAGTTTTTAAATTTTTTTATCAATGCAAATCTTCATGAGGTATAAAGTAGTTTTGTTTACGAAAAACTCAAATTTTGCAACCAGTTTGGTTATTACATGAACTACAAAATATTGCATGTACCAAAAAACACTTTAATTTTCCCAACCCTGGAAGCGAAATTTTAATTTTTTGTTTTTTTTTACCAGTGCAACTCTTCATGAGGTATAAAGTAGTTTTTTTAAAGAAAAATTTAAAATTTTGAACCATTTTTGTCACTTTCATGTACTAATTAATATTGCACTTGTCCATCCGTGGATTCGAAATTTTATTTTTTATTTTTGAATTTTTAATACCAATTTTGTACTTCCAAAATTATAAGACGGCTTAGTTAGCAAAAAAAAAAAACAACATCAGCTGCCTGTTTGATTACTTTCGCGTATAAAATAAATGCAATTTCCCACCCCTGGAAGCAAAATTTTAACAAAAAAAAATTTTTTGGGCCAGTACAAATCTTCATGACGTATAAAGAGGTTTTGTTAAAGATAAACTTAAAATTTTTAACAATTTTAGTTACTACATGTACTACAAAATACGAAATAGGCCGAAAAAAAAAATTTTTAATTTCCCATCCCTGGAAAAAAATGTTTATTATTTTAGTTTTTAATAAACCATTGATGCTTCCCAAAGGATGAAATAGGTTTAATTTACAAACAATGAAAAAAAGATTTGATTTTTGGTTTAAATTTTGCGTCGGGAAATAGGTGTAAGCTTCCCAGCTCTGGAACCGTACTTCGGATATTTCAATACCACTCTATTTAAGTTCATTTCCAATCCAACGGTCCAAGAACGAAGTCTCTAGCTCTTCTGGGGGCTTGGAAAAACCCATTTCACCTACAGACGGACGGACAGACGGACAGACGGACATCGCTCAATCGTCATCGCTATTCATAAGGATCCAGAATATATATACTTTATGGGGTCCCATGTGCATATCGAAGAAATTACACACGGAATGACAAACCTATATATACCTATAAAGGAGCGGGATTCAAAAGCAGACAATATCATGTGTTCCACAGACGAATGTGTTTCTTAGACTTCATCACTGATCAAGATTATATATACTTTATGGGGTCCATTTCTCTCTTTAGAGGGTATTAAAACTGTATTTTGGCGGGGTCGCTCTGACAAGGGCTGTGGGGGAGACATTTCACCTTTGTCATAAAACTCTAAAAATAAATGTTTGGAATAATTATATGTAAAGTTTATTTAAAAAAAACTTTTTTTGATAGGTCATTGAGGGGGCAAAGGAGGTAGGAGGGGGTAGGGCAGAGTAGTACCAGGTTACGTCTCCTCTTCGTCATTAAATCTTAAAAATGTTATTTTTAAGGAATGGAGGCTTAAGTAAAACAATTTGTTAAATTCTTACACTATTTTTCATATAATAACGCCCATTAAAGGGGGCGGGGCCCGAAATGTTTTTTTAATTTAATGGCTCTTCGTTTAATTTGCTTAACAGAATTACAAAAAAAACTTTAAAAATTATGCTGTTTTTTTGAGGTTGGCTTTGTTCTTCTTAGGGGAACTTTTTCCCTCTTGTCCGATTTAGCCCATCTCCGAACTTTATCCTTTAATATATTTTCATACAAAATTTCAAGAGTCTAACTCTTTCCGTTTGGACTGAATCGTGGTTTCCACAGTCGAACGGGCGGACGGGCGGACGAACGGACATGCTTTGTTTGTCTTAGATTTCATCACTGATCAAGTGAAAAATAACTTTTTCCTTTTTGTTTATAAATTTCACATATTTTATATATTTGAAAGAAGTTAATTTTTATTATAAAACAAGCAAAACTTAAAAAGATCAAAAATATATGATGTTAATTTTATTTGAAATGTTAATTTCTTTTGTAATCAAACATAATTTATATATTAGAAAGAAATAAATTAATAGTAAAAATCGGGAAGATCGAGAAGTTGGGTTTGGGGTTGTATTGCATGTGGGCATGTAATCCAGACGTACATCACTGAAGTGTAGATAAGATTCGGCACAGCCGAATAAAGCAGTGTAATTTGTGTAAACCAAGCCAAACTCAATTTTCTTTGTTTAAAAATGATTCTCCAATAATTTTCGCTCTCCCTCTCTCTCTATCTCTCTCTCTGTCTTTAACTGGTCGAAGTGTGTTTTGTTTGCGTAAGCCTAATAAAGTCTCCCATAAATATATACATATATGCAACATACAAATGTCATGGCAATGTTCAAATCATTAGAATATATTAACATGATTATTAATTTCTCCATTTATTAAAAGTTTGCAGTATTTTGTAAAGTACACTGTACAACGAAATTAAATTATTACGAAACTGAAGCAGTTCTTTGTACTGAATAATGATAATGATTAATAACTAATTGAAATGATATAACGAACCTGTTTTTGAGGTGGGGATTAAGTTTAATTTAGTTTAACTCCAATTTTTCCGACGAAATACAATTTTTGATTTTCCATTAATGTCCTACATTTTAAGTCAAAATTTTTGTACACAAATTCTTTAATGGCGGCAATAATCTGTTTTAGATTAATTAAATCCAGTTTAACTGAGATTTCAAAGCCCCAGTCTAAGAAATTCTAATAATTTCTCTTACAAATGCATTTCAATTTAGTAGACGAAATGCATTATTGCCTTCGACTTCCCTAAAAATTAATATCTGGCGAAATGTTTAAAAAAGGCAGTACAACTGCATTTGTTGAGACCTTCTTGTCTTCAATGATGAAGGCATAGCCACTGGTCACTGAACATAATTGGCAGAGACTGATACTGTCATGTACTAAAAGCAGAGTAACAGCACCCACCTTCGTCGGCCCTGTAGCAAAAATTAGCCGGCGAAGTAAAAGGTTGACAAGCTACAAAAAGCTGTCTATCTTCTCATCTTTCCTAATCTGTCCCCTCAATACCATCCCCTCGTTTTCAGTTCCGGCGCAATGCATTGCATATATAGGGGTCATCCCCTGAGTGCTGGTCCTACTCCTAAAAAAAAACCAGTCCAAGAAAAATTTGTGGATTAGTAAATATTTTTAACGAACACTTATATTGCTATATTAAATTGAATTAAGACTTATAGGCTAATTGTTCGAAAATTTTTGTTTAATTAACTTAATTTTTTGTTTGTTTTAAATTCAGAAAGACATGATAAATACTCCAAGGCACAAAGGAAAGTCAACATCAGTTTTTAGTTATTCAACTTACACAGCAGAGCAGAACAGCTGTTTTCGAAAGCCGCAACGCTTGTATCATCAGTGCTCATGTGATTGTGTTTGTCACCACTTATTAGGTGGCTTAGTTGAATATGATAACAGTTCTTATTTAAACAAATTTTATTAGGAAATTGCATACGAGAACTGCATCAACCCGATGGTAACACATTTATATTTTAATACCCGTATTGCCGTTTGATTATTTTCTTCATGTCCCATTTTTATACCCTTCACAAAAAAGTGAAAGAGTATATCTAGGTTTGTCATTCCGTGTGTAATTTCTTCGATATGCACATAGGACCCCATAAAGTATATATATTCTGGATCCTGATGAATAGCGATGACGATTGAGCGATGTCCGTCTGTACGTGAAATCGGTTTTCCCAAGCCCCCAGAAGAACTAGAGACTTCGTTCTTGGACCGTTGGATTGTAATTGGCTGGGAAGCTTACACATATTTCTCGACGCAAAATTTATACCAAAAATCAATAATTTTTTTAATGTTTGTAAATTAAATCTATTTCGTGCTTTGGGGAGCTTCAATGGTCTATTAAAAACTAAAAAAATAAATTTTTTTTCCAGGGATGGGAAATTAAAATTTTTTTTTTCGGCTTATTCCGTATTTTGTAGTACGTGTAGTAACTAAAATTGTAAAAAATTTCAATTTTATCTTTAATAAAACCACTTTATACGTCATGAAGATTTGCATTGGCCAAAAAATAAATTTTATATTCAATATTTGCTTCCAGGGGTGGGAAATTGAATTGTTTTTATACATGAAAACAGGCAACAACTGATGTTTTTTTTTTTGTTTTTTGCTAACTAAAACTGTCTTATAATTTAGGAAGAACAAAATTGGTATCCAAAATTCAAAACTAAAAAATAAAATTTCGAATCCAGGGATGGACAAGTGCAATATTTTATGGTACATGAAAGTTACCAATATGGTAAAAAATTTGCAATTTTTCTTAAATAAAACTACTTTATACCTCAAGAAGCGATGCACTGATAAAAAAAAAAAAAAAATTAAAATTTCGTTTCCAGGGTTGGAAAAATTAATTTATTTTGGTACGTGCAATATTTTGTAGTACATGTTATAACAAAAATGGTTGCAAAATTCGAGTTTTTCTTAAACAAAACCACTTCATACCTCATGAAGATTTGCATTGAAAAAGAAAATTTTAAAAAATTTAAATTTCGCTTCCAGGGTTGGGAAATTGAATTTATTTTTTATACAGAAAAGTAACCAAAAAGGCAATTGACGTTGTTTTTTTTACTAATTGAAACAATTTTTTATTTCAGGAAAAACAATATTGGTATCAAAAATTAAAAAAATCAAAATTTAGATTCCAGAGTTGGATAAGTGCAATATTTTGTGGTACATAAAAACGACCTAAATGGTTACAAATATTAAGTTTTTCTTAAATAAAACTATTTCATGCCTCATTAAAGGTTGCATTGGTAAAAAAAATTTAGATTTCGTTGCCAGGGTTGGGAAATTGAAATATTTATTCTGCATAAAAGTAACCAAAGAGGCAATTGACGTTGTTTCTTTTTGCTTATTAAAGCTGTTTTATAATTCAGGAAGAACAAAATTGGTATAAAATCCTAAAAAATCAAAATTTCGACCCCAGGATTGGACAAATGAAATATTTTATGGTACATGAAAGTGACCAAAAATTTTAAACATATTAATTTTTTTGTCAATGAAAACTATGTTACACCTCACTAAGAATTGCATTGGTAAAAAAATAAAAATTCGCTTCCAGAGTTGGAAAATCGAAATATTTTTCGTACATAATAGTACATACATAAATTCCAAATTTTGTGCTTTTAGTGAATTAAACCTATTAGATATTTCAGAAAAAATTAGACTAGTATCAAAAAATTATAAATTCTGTTGCAGGGTTGGAAAATCGAAATTTTTTGGTACATACAATTAACCATATATGTTTCCAATTTTGGTTTTTTTCAGTGACTTATCCTATTTTATACTTCACTAAAAATTAAATTGGTATCAAAAATTTTAAAAACTAAAAATTCGGTTCCAGGGTTAGAAAATCGAAATATTTTTGGTACATAAAAGTACATACATAAATTCCAAATTTTGTGTTTTTAGTGAATTAAACCTATTTTATACAGCAGAAAAAATTTAATTAGTATTAAAAAATTAAAAATTCGGTTCCAGGGTTGGAAAATCGACATTTTCCGATTCATAAAAGCAGCCATTTTATCTGTTATTTTTGATTTTTATGATGAATTATACCTCCTTTATACATCAGAAAGAAGTAAACTGGTATTAAAAACCAACAAAATCTAAAAGACGATTCTACGGTTGGACAATTAGAACTTTTTGGGGTACATGAAACGAATTTTTTGTTTTGTTTGTAAATTAAATATATGTATATAATATTTTTGAAAGACGTTGATAAGTATTAGATATAAGAAAAGCTTCCTAGCCGAAAAATTTAAACGCTTTTTTATATATAAAAGTAACCGATAACATCATTTTGATTTTTTAATTAAACCTACTTTCTGTTGGCAAGAAAAAAGAAAGAAGAATTATATCTGTGAAGGATATTTAAGATTCGGCACAGCCGAATGTAGCACTTTTACTTATTCTGAATTTTTTGTTCCATCATACCTAAGCCAAACTTTTTTGGTTTGACAGTACACTCATGTTGACTTTCCTTTGCGCCTTCCTTTATTATACCTTTCTGGAAAAACAAAAAAAAATCGAACAATTAACCTATACATCTTTATTCAATTTAAGTTAGTTGTTTATTTATTTATTTCATATTGTTTCTGTTACCCAGTATAATATTGAACTTTCTAACACGCAACGAAAGCAAATGTGAACGAATATATAATATTTTAAAATGTTCCCAACTAAAAGGAAAATTTTAAATAATCAGTTTTTGCGCAGTACTTGACAAGAACGGTAGCCAGATCCTTCAAGAGTAAATTGATTGAGATCTAATAATTATAATTACAAAATACAACTTTTCAGAAGGACTCTTTTTGATGAACCTGTTATTTTTTGAATAATCCAGAACATAAGAAACATTAAACAAAACAATACAAACGTGTTAATGTTTTTGCGTTATAAAATACTTTAGCAAATAACTATATAAATTTTGCATAAAATTATTTATCAAATAAATAAATATATTTTGCAAACAAATTTTGTGTCTCAAAGGTAAAAAAATATTAAAAGCAATAAAATATGTTGGATTTATATAACAGATTTTAAACAAATTCAAAGTGTTCAGGATGAATACAGAAAAATAATTTAAAGATTTTGGGAATCTACTTATTTTTGAAATTGTGGTGTTCCTACTAACAAATCCTTCTCAAGTATATAAATTCTTATTCCAGTGTTAAATTTCATTCGGAGTTATTAATGAAAATGTATATATATCTAGAGAATAATAAACACGACGAAGTTCTTTATCTTTCTTTTGTAATGAGATCAAATAATAAACTTTAAATTTCCTAAAAAAATTAAACTAGTATTTCAGCAGCAGTTTACAAGACTTTAATTTCCGTTCTATACATTTATTTTCAAAGGGGGAGTCAAATTTGAGGTTAGGAATTAAATTGGCTTAAAAACACTATTTTTCTGACCTCCGCAGAGGCGTACGATATTTTCTCAAAATTTTTAATCACATTTTGCTATAAATCTTCTCGCTTATCTTGTCAATACAACACCGAATTTCAGCTTTCAGAGCGTCAGTTGTTTGTGGTTTGTTCACGTAATCCTGGTTTCTCAAATAAGCACAGAGAAAACAATACAGTGGCGTTAAAACACAACAACGAGATGGCCAAATCGAGAAATTGCGCGACCGGGAAATGTCTCCTGCCATAACTGAATTGTTTGGCCGGCTGTGTGACTAGTGGTGCCGTCTTGCTGAAATCAAAGGTCACAGATGTCAACATTGGATAATTGTGGCCACAGGAAATCCGTTGTCATATTTTGGTAGCGTCGAAAATTCACGGTGATTGTGTTTCCTGGCTCATTTGCCTAAAATACGGTTCTATGATGCCGCCTGACCACAAACCACACAATACGGTCACTTTCTTTCTTTGTAACGGTCTTTCGACGACTGTTTATGGATTTTGTGAGCCCCATAAGGGAGAGCTTTGTTTATTTACATAAACGAATAGTGCCTCATCACTAAATGGGGCTTATCACTAAATATGATTTCCAGAATTAAAGTTCTTTGTTTAAAAGAGTATCTTTCTATGGTTAAAACTTCCCAACTTTGTACTAAATACAAGGCTTTCGCGGGTTCTTCGCTTAGAAGAGAATGCAAATTATAATGGAAGAACTTATAAACATCAAAGACTTCGTTCATACAACTTGAAATTATATATTCTGTACTACAAAACAATTTAATTGGATTAGTTCAGTGACCAGTGCCATGCCTTCATCATTGAAACAGGCTGTCAACAACTAACAAAACCATGCACTAATGCTGATCAGAAGAATTCAACACACTATTCATGCCTCAGCGCGGGGTTGAACTCAGAACACCGCTCCGCTTCATAGTCTCGTGTTCTACTACTTCAGCCAACAGCACAGTTAACTTTTACTGACTAATCAAGTTCGTTTGAATACTTAAATCCATTTGTAAACAAAATTTGATAAAAATTATTTAACCGATTTTATTCGACGGCAGAAAATTGCTAAACGCGCAAAAACAATTTTCATTTTTAAGGCTCTTACTCGTACATGGTGTGCAACATATTTTATGTATATGCTCCACGTTTTCATACATTGATTGGTCCAAAAACCCATTTATTACAATTTTGGAACAACCGGTGATATCGTTGAACCCATTGCCAATCTCTGGCATTGCTGGTACGGTGACCAATAGCGATATCACGTAAAAGGGTACAATGATTCCATTTTTATCTCTTCTTTACTCTTGCTTACCTTTGGTTTAAACCATATGGCACCTATAGCTTTTTTAAATGCTCGCTAGTTTGAGGATGGTGCCTTTTAAGGAACAGATTCCTCCCAAAGGTATGCCTTCTCTGTGTGCTTTTGATAAGCAAATCCATTCTAAGTGCGGTAGATGTACTTCTTTTAATTTATATTTCCCATTCTCTGATACAATCACCCCTATCATGAATTTTCCCTTTTCCCTACAATTGCAATCATGAAAAAATTCCCAGTGAATGATTTCATGCTAAAATTAAATTCCCCTTATCGCGAATGATTTTTTTCCCGCGAAATTTTTCACTTTTCCTCTTAATTTATTCATTTAGTTTTTGGTGGGGAATAGAGTAGAAAATGTAAGTATTTTCTATTTTAATTCGAATGTTAGAGTTTACAAAATGTTATTTTAAGGGCAAGATCCGATAATAAGACACAAAGTGATATTTTTGGCAACAACTTAATTGCCTGCGTCTTGGCAAAAATTGTTGTTCCAATTCTAAATATTAAGAATATATTTAATTTGCTTTGCTTGGTTTCCAAAATTTATCCAAATTATTTTACTACTAAATATTTGGCCATACTTTTTTTAAATTTTTTTTAAATTACACAAAAGTAAATTTTTCAACACAAATTACTTTGATTTTTAATGTCGTTTTCAGTTTCTTCTCTTCTTTACATTCACTGAGAACTGATAGCGGGAATAATTTCTCACGCGAGTTTCACCATACCATTTTGCCCTTCGAGTGGAATAAAAATTTCAAGTGAACAAAAATTCCCCTTGTAATTCACGATGGGGGTGAATAAGTAAATTTGATGGTATTCCATTATATTTTAGGTTGCGTAGTTAACCTTGAGTGTCATTTCCGACGACGAAAAAGCGTATTATTCTCTATAGTTTTACCTCTTCCCGCAGTTTTATTCTCTTTATCGGAGCTTAAGACTAATATTTATATTTTGGAGAATACGTATGGCTGACCCCCTCTATTTATTAAATATTTTTATTTATTTTATCTCTTAATTTCATAAAAATAAATATTTATTGTGATTATAGCTCGTCATAGGCAAACTTATCAAAAATGCTCATAAACGAGTTTTATGCAAATCGCGAAATATTCATAACAGGCGCTACAGGTAAGTAAAAGCGATATGATTTCTTTTTTCATAAGCCAAAAATATATTCAAGGAAAAATCATTTTTTAAGGTTTCTTAGGCAAAGCGTTAATTGAAAAGCTTTTGCGAGACTCACCAAAAGTTAAAATTATATACGTGATGTTAAGAGGCAAGAGATCACTCGGCATAGAAGAACGTTTGGAAGTGCTTAAGAAAGATAAAGCTTTCGATCGTATACGTGGGCAATGTCCCGAGGTTCTGAATAAATTGCATGCCATTCAGGGGGACAGCGGGCAATTGGGTTTGGGTATAAGTCAAACTGATCTGATGCTGTTACAGAATGTCAGCATAGTGTTTCACATGGCAGCCAATGTCAGGTAAGTTTGAAAGGATATCAAACTTACATCTGATATATGAAAATGATTCGTAAAATTTAAAGATTCGATGATCCCTTGCGAAATTCCATTTTGACCAACACGCGCGGCACATATGAGCTGGTAAAAATTGTTGCAAATCTCAAAAATGTAATTGTTTTTCTGCACTGCTCTACCGCGTTTTGTAATCCCTTTGAAGATGTGGTGGAAGAGAAGGTATAATGAACTTGGAAATTTGGCTTCATGAAGTTAAAAATTTTATTTTGAAGGTTTATCCAACGAATGTAGACTGGCGTACGGCTATTAAAATAGCCGAAGCTTATGATGAAGATGCTATAAACGCTTTAACCTACAAGTATATTTTATTATTAATGTATTTTTAGTTTTTATATTTAAATTATTTTTTACTAGGTACACCAAGTTTTACCCTAATACGTATACGTTTACCAAAAATCTCTCTGAACAACTTATACAGGAGCATTCGAACACAATACCCATGTGCATATTTCGACCTTCGGTGGGTGAGTGATAAATAAGAACTATATATTGAAAATTAGGTGTAGATGGCCATAGAGGCATAAAAGGCTCATTTTAGTTCAAAAATTTTGACTAGGCTAATTTTGAATTTCGGAAATCCAATTAAGATTTAGAGGCTTAATTGCCCGAAAATGTGTTTTTTAAATTCATAAAGTCATGATAAATATTCCAAGGTACAGGGTGTCTGATTTATATTTTCAAACTTAAATAAAAACGTCATAATCGACACCAAGTTTTATTAAGAGCATTGAACGATAGAACGGAAATGCGGATTTCATTTTTTAAAGAGCATGTCATCTAGATGTCTTCCGTCAAGTTGAACATACTGTTCAAAATGGAGCCTTATGTTCTGCACCATACGCTGCAGTAAACTTGCTTCAATTGAGCTGATTTCGCGACGAATATTTTCCTTTAAAGCCACAAGAGATTGGGGATTATTATTATAAACCCTGTATTTTGGGACAGTCCTATAAAAAAAAACCATGGGAATTAGATCGGGCGACCTCGGTGGCCATGGGATGTACCCAAAGCGACTGATTAATTTTTGGGGGACATTTTCCTGAAGCAAACTCATTGAAGCTCTGGCTGTGCGAGCAGTCGCCCCATCCTGTTGAAACCACGTGCGTGAAGAGTTCGATGGATGAGCCCGCAGGTTTGGCAAAAAGAATTCCCTAATCATGCGTCGATAATTGTCACTGTTGACATTCGTCGCCTGGCCCCGAGAATTTTCTAGCAAAAAAAATGGTCTAATTACCTTATGAGTGGATAAGGCACACCAAACAGTTGCTCTGGGGCAATGCAATGGTTTTTGATGTTTTAATCGAGGCTAAAGGCAGTTTTGCTTGTTGCCGTGACCGTTTAAGTGAAAATGAGCATCGTCGCTCCAAGAAATGGGATTTACAGTGCGAAAACACTACAACATCGTTTTACAAAAATTTTTGCGTAAATCAAAGTCACTTTCTTTCAGTTTCTGAACGTTCTTTATTTATCCAGCAGAAAAGCTGTTTTCGAAGGCCACCACAGTTTCATCATCAGTGGGTATTTTTTTTTTTGTTAACACTAGTTGCACTAGTTGAATATGACAACAGTTTCTATTATAATAGGGAACTGCATACGAGAACTTTATCAAACCGGTGCACAGTGGGGTGAATGGTGGAGAAAGTGGCGATTAATTCCAAAACCATCATTTAAAATAAATTTTGAAAATAAAAATTGTTAACCTTTTATGGGCTTTTTTGTATTTTGGAGAAAATGGTCTTATTTGACTATTTTTGCTATAACTTTGGAATGAAAAACGATAAATTAGTAAATTAAATTGTAAACTAGAGCATGTAAATTTTATAAGCCTTTAGAAAAAATAATAAAAGAGATCATAAAACAACTTGTTTTTTTGTTTGGTTTTTTTCACATTGATTTTTATCAACCGAAATTCTCTCACAAAAACCTTCATAACTCAAAAATCGCACAAATGCGCAAATAGTTATTCTCGGATTTATTAGCTAAAATCTTATATTTTAAAAGCCTAAAAGCATTTTTTCTTGCACTCATCAGCAAAGTTGTTGAAACTTTATGTATATATCAAAAATACTACATTTTTGGAGACATTTATTTTTTTTTAAATATTTCTAACACATTTATCTAAACAAAAAATAATTTTTTAAATGCTCATATACCTGAAGTTGACGGTTCCATTATAAAACTTTCACTTATAGAAGTCTTAACAAAAACTATACCACTATTAATTCGTACACCAGTTATATTTTCGCTCTTTAGCACTAAACGCCAGAATAAAGATTCAATTATGTTAATTACACCAACAAGCTTATACTTTTCTGAAAGGTCGTTTTATTTCCTATAAACGGATTTAGAAATATCCTTAAGTTCTGCATCAAAATGTTAAAAAAATTAACTAAACTAAAAGGCCTTTATTATTTATTAAAAATTATTTGACCACTATTAATTCCTTCAGTGTATTAATTGCGCTCAAGCTAAATAAAAAATCAAAATGCAAACAAAAATTTTAAATATATAAGAGAATAGGAATGTAAAGGAGACAAAAAAAATTGATAGTTAAAATAATTTTCATAATTTAAAAAAAAAATGGCACGTGGTAAACCTGTTTGTGAGGAAATTCGAATTTTAATCGTCGATAAATTCAAATCGGGAATGAGATATGGGCAGATATCGACCGACCTTAAAATCCCAAGATCTACAATACAAAGTATTGTATTGTTTCAAACAAAGGCCGGACTTCCAGAATAAGTCATCGCGATACAACAGCTTTAGTAAATATCATTAAACTAAATCGTCGAAGCACAGTTCGGGGTATAGCCTTAAAATGGTCTGAAGCAATTGGAAGGCCCGTAAAACGTGAGTGGACACGACTGCAAATGAAAATCATAGGTTATAATTTTTATAAAGTAAGTTAAAGATTAACCCGGTATTTCGAAATCAACTTGATAATTTATATAATTTTTTTAGGCCAAGGAAAAGCCATTGCTTACCGCACTTCAAATGAAAAAGCGTCTATTATGGACTAAGGAGAGATGCTCTTGGGTACAACGGCAATGGGACAGCATTATCTTGATGTAAGTGTTGGTGATGCAAGAAAAAGGGTAATACGTAAAAGCACCGAGACATACCACAAAGACTGCTTAAAGCGTACAGTCAAGTTTCCAGCTAGCGCTATGGTATGGGGATGTATGCCCTCAAAAGGTGTCGGTCAGCTCCATTTCATAGATGGAATCGTAAATGCAGACAAATATATAAAAATCCTGGAGAAAAATCTGATACCATCGGCATCGAAATTAACAGACTGCGGGGAATACATATTCCAACCGGATGGTGCTTCTTCCCATACTGCAAAAAAAAAACGAAAAAGTGACTTGAGGAAAAATGGAATCGCGGTCCTGGATTGGCCATCTTCTAGTCCAGACCTTAATCCGATAGACAATTTGTGGACTATTATGAAAAGAAAACTTCGAAATGAACCCCAACGGATTGTTGACAGGTTAAAGTCCAAAATTCAGGAAATTTGGAACTCGATAACCCCAGAAGACTGCCAAAAACTAGTTAGTACCATGCCAAAGCGGGTCGAGACCGTTTTAAAAAACAAAGGTGGCGTAACAAAATTCTAAGTATGAAAATTGGCGACTGTACGAATTAATAGTGGTCACAATATTTTTGTTTAAAATAATGAACTTTCGTTTTTGCTTGTTTTTTAAAAAGTCCTTCTTTTAATATGTAGCTTTTATAATGTATGTCTAGAGAGAATGAAATGATCTTTAAGAAAAGTATAAACTTTTTTGTGTAGTCATTATAGTTCCGAAAATATACATATATTAATAGCACATTCATGAAAAATTCTCAGTGTACGAATTAATAGTGGTTAGGGCTCGTAATCACTTGAAATATAAAAATTTTCTCTTCTATTCAATGCGAGCAAAAATATCAAAAAATGATTAAATTTTGAACACACTGCAAATAAAGTCAACTATCAAGAACTTTTATTTTTGCAGTTGGTGATGTAGAAGTTTATCTACTTTCATATGGTACCAAATACGGTTGCGAAAGTTAATCTTTTGAATTAATCGCTACTTGTGAGGGTCTTCACCCCACAGTGCGGTGGTAACACCCTTCTAATCACCGTGTTGCCATTTTTATTATTTTCTTCATATCCCGTTTTTCTGAAAGTATATTTTCCATTCTACTTAAGACAAACTTTAATGATTTATATTTTATAATTATATTTCGCTAAAGCCAGTAACTTAAATGTTTCTGTAATTATTTTGATTCGTAATAATAATTCAGTTAGCATTTTGTTACCGCGGAATGATTATTTCCACGACTGAAGCAGAGGTTGTTGTCTATGCTACTATTATGGTTGTAGTTCAAATCAAACTAATTTCTACTTATATAACAAATATATATGAACTTAATGTAAACTTACGAAAGGTAAGAAAAATATATTCATAACGAATAATTTGGATATTTTATCTGTCCGTCTGTCTGTACGTGAAATCGGGTTTCCCAAGCCCCCAGAAGAGCTAAAGACTTCGTTCTTGGACCGTTGGTTTGGAAATGAACTTAAAAAGAGTGGTATTGAAATCCATAAAGATCCGAAGTATGGTTCCAGAGCTGGGAAACTTACACCTATTTCTCGACGCAAAATTTATACCAAAACTCATTTATTTCTTTTAATGTTTGTAAATTAAACCTACTTCGTGCTTTGGGAAGCCTCAATGATCTATTAAAAATAAAAAATTTTTTTTCATCCTATTCCGTATATTGTAGTACATGTAGTAACTAAAATTGTTAAATATTTTAAGTTTTTCTTTAACAAAACTTCTTTATAGGTCATGAAGACTTGCATTGGCCAAAAAAAAATTTTTTAATTCAAACTTTGCTAACAGGGGTGGAAAATTGAATTTTTTTTATACATGAAAGTAATCAAACAGGCAACTGATGTTGTTTTTTGTTTGTTTTTTACTAACTAAAACTGTCTTATAATTTAGGAAGAACAAATATCAAAAACTAAAAAAAAATTAAAATTTCGAATCCAGGGTTGGACAAGTACAATATTTTTATGTAAATGAAAGTGACAAAAATGGTAAAAAATTTTAAATTTTTCTTAAATAAAACTACTTTATACCTCAAGAAGCGTTGCACTGATAAAAAGAAACAAAAAATTTAAAATTTCGTTTCCAGGGTTGGGAAAATGAAAGTTTTTTTTGGTACATGCAATATTTTGTAGTACATGTAATAACCAAACTGGTTACAAAATTTAGGTTTTTCTTAAACAAAACTACCTTATACCTAATGAAGATTTGCATTGATAAAAAAATTTTTAAAAATTAAAATTTCTCTTCTAGGGATGGGAAATTTAATTTATTTTTTATACACAAAAGTAACCAAAAAAGCAATTGACGTTGTTTTTTTCGTAACTAAAACTATTTTATATGTTAGGAAGAACAAAATTGGTATCAAAAATTAAAAAGAAAAAACAAAATTTCGAATCCAGGTTTGGACAAGTGCAATATTATACAGTTCATGAAGGTGACCAAAATGGTTCCAAATTGTAAATATTTCTTAAATAACACTACTTTATACCTCATAAAAAGTTGCATTGGTAAAAAAAAACAAGTAAAAACGTTATATTCGACCGGGTCGAATCTTAAATACCCTCCAAATATTTATTAAGTGAATTTGAAATGTTTAACTTGGTGGGACAGAGTTCCTTTAAGACATTTCTGTACCCAATTTTAAATCTCTATTGTGACAGACAGTCATTCCGGGAAGAACAGGGTGGAGACGTTTCACCTCAGCAAGATCAAAGAACATCTCAGCTTCTTATAGGCTCAAGGAGTAACAATTTTTCAATATTTACACTATTTTTGCATATCATATCGTACGTCAACGCCGACTAAAGGGGGCGGGGTTCAAAAATATACAATATCATGTTTTCCAAAGACGAACGTATGGGCATTGCTAGACCGTCTTAGACTTCATCCCAATTCTCTTTGGAGGGCATAAAAACTGTATTTTGGCGGGGTCGCTCTGGCAAGGGCTGTGGGGAAAACATTTCACCTTTGTCATAAAACTCTAAAAATAAATGCTTGGGATAATTATATACAAAAATAAAATTTTTTTTTTATTAATAGGGTCATTTAGAGGGGTAGGGCAGAAACAGGTAGACATAAAACTCTAAAAATAAATGCTTGGGATGATTATATACAATATTTAAAACAAAAATTTTTTTTTGGTAGGGTCATTTGAGGGCAAAGGAAGAGGGGGGGGGGGGTAGGGCAGAAATCGGCAGTCATAAAACTCTAAAGATAAATGCTTGGGATGATTATATACAAAATTTTAAAAAAAATTTTTTTGTAGGGTCATTTAGGGGGCAAAGGAAGAGGGAGGGGGGTAGGGCAGAAATCGGGAGTCATAAAACTCTAAAGATAAATGCTTGGGATGATTATATACAAAATTTAAAAAAACATTTTTTTTTTGGTAGGGTCATTTGAGGGCAAAGGAAGAGGGGGGAGGGGGGGTGTAGGGCAGAAATCGGCAGTCATAAAACTCTAAAGATAAATGCTTGGGATGATTATATACAAAATTTTAAAAAAATTTTTTTTGTTTGGTAGGGTCATTTAGGGGGCAAAGGAAGAGGGAGGGGGGTAGGGCAGAAATCGGGAGTCATAAAACTCTAAAGTTAAATGCTTGGGATGATTATATACAAAATTTAAAATATTTTTTTTTTCTGGTAGGGTCATTTAGGGGGCGAAGGGGAAGGAGGGGGTACGGCAGAGTAGTACCAGGTTTCGTCTCAGCTTCGTCATTAAAGTTTAAAAGTGTTATTTTTAAGGAATGTAGGCTTAAGTAAAACAATTTGTTAAATTTGTATGCTATTTTTGCCTATAATAACGCCCACTGAAGTGGGCGGGGTCAAAAAATATTTTTATTTTATTTAATGGCTCCAAGTTTAAGGCGTTGGACCGTATTTGACATAAAAATATATCATTTGCTTAACAAAATAACCAAAAAACTTTAAAAATTATGTTGTTTTTTCTGGGTTAGTTTAGTTCTTCTTAGGGGAACTTTTTTCCGTCTTGCCCGATTTAGCCCATCTTCGAACTTAACCTGCTCTAAGTTTTAAAATATATTTATGCCAAATTTCAAGAGTCTAGCTCTTTTCGTTTGGACTGAATCGTGATTTCCACAGACGGACGGACGGACGGACATGCTCAGTTCGTCTTAGATTTCATCACTGATCAAGAATATATATACTTTATGGGGTCTGAGATGGATATTTCGATGCGTTACAAACGGAATGACAAAGTGAATATACCCTCCAAATTCTTTTTTGGAGGGTATAAAAAACATTAAAATTTCACTTCCAGAATTAAGAAGTTGAAAGTTTTTTTGGTACATGGTATGGTGTAGTACATGAAAGTGACCAAAATTGTTGTAAATTTTAAGTTTTCCTTAAATAAAAAGACTTTAGGCCGAACAAAGACTAGCATTGGTAAAAAAAAATTAAAATTTCGCTTTTAGGGGTGGGAAATTGATATATTTTTTTATACATGAAAGTAACCAAAAAGGCAATTGATGTTGTTGATTTTGCTAATTAAAAGTGTTTTATAATTCAGGAAGAGCAAGATTGTTATTAATATCTTAACATACCAAAACTTGTACAGGGCTGGACAAATGAAACTTTTATGGTACGTGAAAGTGACCAAAAAGTTTAAAAATTTTAACTTTTTTGTCATTGCTACATAAAAGTACCCACATAAATTCCAATTTTTGTGTTTTTAGTGAGTTAAACCTATTTAATATTTCAGAAAATATTATATTAGTACATATTAAAAATTTGGTTCCAGGGTTGGAAAATCGAAATTTTGTTTGTACATGAAAGTACCCACATAAATTCCCAAGTTTGGTTTTATTTCAGTAAATTAAACTTATTTTATACTTCGCTAAGAATTAAATTATTATTAAAAATTTTAAAAACTAACAATTCGGTTACAGGATTGGATAAGCGAAATTTTTTTGTACATAAAATTTGCCATATAAGTTCCCAATTTTTGTTTTTTGTGGATGAAATCTTTTTTTTTATATTTCGGGAAGAGTTAAATTAGTATTGAAACCCAAAAAAACCTAAACGACGATTCTACGGTTGGACAATTAGAACTTTTTGGGGTACATTTTTTGTTTAGTTTGTAAATTAAATATATTTAATATTTGAAAGACGTTCAGAGGTATTAGAAATAGCTTCCTAGCCGAAAATTTTAAACGAAAAGAATTTCATCTGTAAAGGGTATTTAAGATTCGGCACAGCCGAATATAGCACTTTTACTTGTTTTTAAATTGCTGCCTATATTAAATATTTTAAATTTTCCTTATTTTCTACCACACAAGTAATAAATGCCATTCGGGAGCCAGCACCCGGTTGGATTGATAACCTAAACGGTCCTATATCGAGTATGGTAGCGTATAGTGTTGGTATTTTACCTATTGGGTACTGCAATGGCGCTATTGCACCGGACTCGGTGCCAGTTGATTTGGTTACAAAATTTGCCATCGTTGCAGCCTATAAACGAGGCTTGCAACATTTGAGGTTAGCAAATAAACTTTATTAAGATCTTAACACCTCAATCTTTTATAAATATATTTAATTATTATACATTCAGAAAGGAACACGTGCCAAATGGCTTAGATGTTATAAATTGTGCATCGAAAAAAATATTAAAAATTAATATCTATACGTCATCGAAATTGGTTAGAAAAGCAGCGGACATCAATCCATTGGAAAATACAATATGGAATTTTGATACTCCAGTGAACACAACTTGTTACTACAATTTTCTCTTTAAGGTGTGTAACTTTAAAAATATTTTAATAATATTTAAACAGAATTTCTATTGTAACAACTGCAGATGCTTGTTATGAATTTGCCGCTGTCTATTCTAGTGGACGTAATCTTGCGATTACTGAAACGTAAGCCTATGATGATCAAAATGACTCGTCGTATTGTTCACACTACAAAAGCTATTGAATTTTTTATATTCAAAACATACGATATGATAAATGAAAATGTGCTCGACTTGGAGAACTACATACCGAAAACTGAACTGTAAGTAACAATTAATTCAGTCCAGATTTGCAAGATTACTCATTTTATTGCACTAAAAAAAAAACTCTACAGTTAAATTTTGAAAAAGATAGAAATATATAGTTGATAGTTAGCATAGGAAAACACCTGCGACTTTCTTTTGTCTTTTTGTCTCTTATAATCAACAACCCTTGAAATAATTTTATTTTTGGGTACTCGGATTGCTCGTATTGCCAACACGTTTAATAATATCATATATATTCTGTTTTTTCTACATATACTTTTTCACCCTAAATTTGTGTGCTAAATTAGTAACACTTTCACCTCTTCCTAAGTTTCTGATTTTTCCTTTAAAGTTAAAAACTCATGCATATTTGCCAACTTTTATATTTAAAGATTGATATAGACAATTTAAAAACAGACAATTAGAAAATAGACAGGTTTTCCCAAGCCCCCAGAAGAGCTAGACATTTCGTTCTTGGACTGATGGATTGGAAATGAACTTAAATAGAGAGCTATTAAAATTCAGAAAAATTCGAAATACGGTTCCAGAGCTGGGAAGCTTACACCTATTTCTCGACGCAAAATTTATACCAAAAATCAATTATATTTTTTAATGTTTGTAAATTAAACCTACTTCGTGCTTTGGGGAGCCTCAATGGTCTATTAAAAACTAAAAAAAAAAATTTTTTTCCAGGGATGGGAAATTAAAAATTTCACGTACAGACGGACGGACAGACGGACATCGCTCAATCGTCATGGCTATTCATAAGGATCCAGAATACATATACCTTATGGGGTCCCATGTGCATATCGAAGAAATTACACACGGAATGACAAACCTATATATACCCTTTCACTTTTTTGTGAAGGGTATAAAAAAAAATTTTTCAGGGTTGGGAAATTAAAATTTTTTTAGACATAAAAACAATCAAAAAGGCAATTGACTTCGTAGTTTTTTCTAATTAAAACTATTTTATAGTTCAGGAAGAACAAAATAGGTATTCAAATCTTAAAAAATCAAAATTTCGATGCCAGGGTTGGACAAATGAAATATTTTATGGTACAAGAAAGTGACCAAAAACTTTAAAAATTTTAATTTTTTTGTCAAATAAAACTGTGTTACTCCTCACTAAGAATTGCATTGGAAAAAAATAATAATTCGCTTCCAGACTTGGAAAATTGAAAAATTTTTGGTACATAAAAGCACATAAGTTCCAAATTTTGTTTTTTAGTGAATTAAACCTATTTTATACTTCAGGAAATATTAAATTGGTATTAAAAATTTTAAAATTAAAAATTCGGTTTCAGGGTTGGAAAATCGAAATTTTTTTAATACATATAAGTAGACATATACGTTCCTAGTTTTGGTTTTTTGTGAATGAAATATTTTTCATACTTCGGGAACAATTAAATTGGTATTAAAGGCCCAAAGAAATAAAAATAAAATTTCAGGGTTGGAATATCGACATTTTCTGATTCACTAAAGTAACCATATAATTTGTTATTTCTGATTTTTATGATGAATTATACCTATTTTATATATCACGAAGAAATAAATTGGTATTAAAAACCAAACGAATCTAAAAGACTATTCTAGGGTTGGACAATTAGAACTTTTTTTGGTATATGAAACGAATGTTTTCCTTTTGTTTGTAAATTAAATATATTTAATATTGTTAAAAGATGTTCAGAGGTATTAGGAATAAGAAGAGCGAAACATTTAGCTTCCTAGCCAAAAAATTTAAACGTTTTCTTAAATATAAAAGTAACTCATAACAAATTTTTTTTGTTTTTTGATTTAAACCTACGTTTTGGTTTAAGAAGAAACAAATAAAGAAGAATTATATCTGTGAAGGGTATTTACGATTCGGTACAGCCGAATATAGCATTTTTACGTGTTAAGAGTCTGGTTTAGTTCTTCTTAGGGAAAGTTTTTTTCCCTCTGGCCCGCCTCAGCCCATTTACGAACTTGAGCTGTGCTATTGTTTAAAATATTGCACAGTGAATATACCCTCCAATTCTTTTTTGGAGGGTATAAAAAATTTGACATCCCTGAAGGGTCGTTTTGCGGTTTTCTCACAACAATTACCCATGAGCTTCTTTTAGAAATATCAAATATGTTTAATTTATAAAAACAAATTGTTGCACTTGGATTCTTTTATGAACAAAACAATTTCAATTGTCCACCCTGGAGTAATCGTTTTAATTTGTATTTTTAATCAAAATTTTATTCTTTCTGATACATAAAAGAGATTTAATTCACAAACAAAAGAAATTTGTAAGTTATTTAATAAAAATCATTTTCGAAATACTTAATTTTTATAAGACATGATTGGTTTTAGTTAAAAAACATTCAAAATACCACCCTAAAATTCTTTAAAGAAATTTATTAACATAATTAATTAATTGTATTTATTTTCAGGTCAATCTATGGAGCCAAAGAGGATTTCTTTAATATAGATTTTGCGGAATATTTCAGGAACTCCTTAAACGGTGTGAAATACTACGTGCTAAATCAACCACTACAAGCAACGGCTGGAGCCAAAACACGTGCTAAGATATTATTTATCGTCAGCAGAGGCTTGAAATTGTTCACATTCGCATTATTTGTAATTTATTTATATTCGCAAGTACGAAAATTTTAAATACAAAATTATGATGCGACTAACACGGTTGTGGAAATTACAAAATAATAATAGGAAAATATGTTCCTAGTTAATTTTAAAAATTCCAGCAGTTACCAATACGTCACACATTGGGATTTTTTGCGCAATAAGTCATTTTTTCGACACATAAATTTTAAAAATATAATGATGCAGTTTTGTAGAAAATTGATTCAGTATGAAGAATACATAAATTGTATGCCAAAAAACGTTTATTTGTCTTTGAAATAATGAAATAAAGTCACATGTAAATTTTGGTTCAAAATATTGAAAACTGTTTCGCAATTCTATAGTGTTTGTACGCAAGATAATTTTATTGCTCTGATTTAAATAATGATTTTTTTCAAATATAGCCTTTTCTGCGTATTTAAAAAAAGAAATTATAAAGTTTGTTCATATGGTTTAAAAGATATGATAGAATTAAATTTGTTCCATAATGTGCCGTGATTGCAAACTTAATTGCTTCCGCTATAATAAAATGAAATGTAAGACCCCATATTATCAATTAAAAAAAATGTTTAAATAATTAATAATCTTTTATGACATCATAAAATTTTTCTCCAAGTTCATGAAATTTTTAATTTAAAAAAGTTATAAAAAGTAATTAGGTTTGGTAAAGAAACAAAAAGTTGTGGGAAAAAATATAATATAGGTTATATGGGCGGTGAGTGGTGGGCGTTAATTGAGGTAATAAAGGGCCAAATTTTAATTTTGGTTTCTATGAGCGGTGGGTAGTGGGCGTGGCCAATTTTGATGAAACTTTATTTTATTCTTAACTGAGGTAATAAAAGCCTCTGTGCTAAATTTCAAAAACTTTGCGCCAAAAATTAATTTTGGTTTCTATGAGCGGTGGGTAGTGGGCGTGGCCAATTTTGATGAAACTTTATTTTATTCTTAACTGAGGTAATAAAATCCTCTGTGCTAAATTTCAAAAACTTTGGGCCAAAAATAAATTTTGGTTTCTATGAGCGGTGGGTAGTGGGCGTGGCCAATTTTGATGAAACTTTATTTTATTCTTAACTGAGGTAATAAAAGCCTCTGTGCTAAATTTCAAAAACTTTGCGCCAAAAATTAATTTTGTTTTCTATGGGCGGTGGGTAGTGGGCGTGTTCAATTTTTATGAAACTTTATATTTTTCTTAATTGAGCTAATCAAAGGCTCAGAGCAAAATTTCAACATTCTACGAGCACTCCTTATATATTTTGCCAAATATTGTATGAACAAGTCCCTCTTCTGTGCGCCACCCCACATCCACAGACTGTCTGCAATGGCTTTGAAGTCTACGTTGAGTTTATCAGCTTTATTTCAAATGGTAGATCTTGATTTTGTAGAACAATTGCAAAAAGTACAGAGTTCGTTTAAGTGAAACCTGTTGCACTTATCCGACATTTCTGTGAATTTTTATTTTCGATTATCCGAATTCAACTGTATTATTTGTTTTATTTTTTAGCGATCGCAACTCAATACGAATTGCAACTATTGTCTGGACGAGTTCAATACGGAGACTACTATTAATGTTTTTGACATTATTATTTATTGACTTGACAGCATTGTCACGTGTAAATATAGCGTGACTTCATTTAATTTTCAGTTACATACAACTAATATGAAAATTATTTTTAAAAAATATCAAATTTTATATACTACATACAGAGAACTACAGACATCAATTGAAGACACATATAATTAATTTTCCATCGTAATAATATATAAATAAATTTACAATTCGAGTAGGTAAAATGCTTAAAAATGGTCATCATCAGAGTAGTTAAGTGCACAACTGATGCAACTCAACAATATAAATGACATTAAGAATACGAACAACTTATCAATAACAACAATTCAATGAACATGTTCATGTACTTTTATTTCTATCTTCCAAAATGTAGTAGCACTGCATATACATATATAACCATATACACACACATACATACATACATAAATATATATCTGCAAGTATATCGTACAATCACATTTTAAAGCCAAGCAAAAGAGGGCAGAGCTTTATCAGGAAACAAAGCACACAGAAATAAAAACACGAAAAAAAACATGAGGTCTCAAAACCAACCATCATGCAACGTTTCGTTTCAAAGCTGAAACGAACATTCACCAGAAAAACTAAACTATAAACATCAAAAACAGCAAAGCAGCCAAGATCTTTCTTAAAAGTTTAAACAATTTTGATGGACAGAACAATAGAAAAAGGGGTGGAATTTTTGTGGCAGAAAACAAAACAGACTAACTGCAAAAAAATAAACGAAATAAAAAATTTTGGAAAAAAAGCCACTAAAAGGCAACCAAGTAGTAGAAAAAACAAACCGAGTAACAATCACTTTGGGTAGATCTCTAAACGACTATGCAGCTAAGAGAAATATGTAACAACCTGAGATCAGTGTTATGGGCAGTGAAGGCGCAAAAATATTTTGCTACAAACCAGCAGCAGTATTTTCTTTTGTCATAAAATTGTCTTAACCTAAGCTAATGTTATGTCCTTTGCAGGTTAATATAAATCCTTTGAACTAATATTTAGCATCTCATTGTACATATGGAAATCGAGCTCAAATAGCAGAAGGACCAGCATAAAGCAAATGTGCTTCTGGCAGGTATAACTACACTTCTGTTGAGCTACATTTACTTATAAGTGATGTGATATTCATATTTGTATTCGAATTTCCGAATAATCATGATTGTATTCGCCATTTCTGCGAATATTTCATAGCAAAAAATAGAAATAATAAAAAATAGTATAATAAATACATAAAAGTTACATAAAATATTCCCCCTTATTCTGTAAGTGTTTGCCAACGTCACGTCAAGACAATATCAAAGTTAGAACACTTCTGTACCCGCTCTCTTATGAATTTCTAACAACCTCTGGCTATATTCAACGCCTTAGAGAATAGTCCGAGGCTGTCCGAATCAGTTACAGTCGAGTCCGCTTTAGCGCAATACGCTTTACTGAAAAAAATTGGATTACTGCAAGCGATATAAATCCCTGCACTGATTTTAAACGCAGCTAGTCTTATTCATGTCGCTTTACTGAAAATATCGCATTACTGAAAACCAAAAGCAGGCCCACAACTACGTTTTGTATGAAACTTACTTCGCTTTAGTAAAAAAATAAAAAATGACAAATTTATTTATTAGAAATCGATTGCATAACTTAAGGCTGAACAAATTGTTCATGATTTGTCCGTTAAAAATTAAATGGCAAAATTTATTCGTCCTTTTCGCTCTTACGTACTCTATTGTATTTTTCTATTATATTCTCAATGCAAGTGGCTAGACATTTTCGAGAAATTCGTGAAAAATTTCGACAACAAAATAAATAATTCTATGAATAATATTTTTTTTTTTTAATTTTTACGTTAAAATGACGTAAAATATAATATACAGATTTGAAATAAAAAAAATTGGTTTGTTTTAAGCACTACGCTTAACTGTAAAAGATTTCAGTAATCCGAACTATATTTTAGAGAAAAAATCGGATAATTGAAAAAAATTGGGTTTTGGTTATATCCAGTAAAGCGGAGTCGACTGTAATTGTTGTTCACAAAGACTATGTAAGTGTGCTATTATTGATATTGTCTTAACGTGACGTTGATAAATAATTATAGAATAAGGAGAATTGTCTACTACTGGGAATGACAGCATCGTCGTCACGTCAACACGACGCCAAAATATTTCCACTTATATACTGGCTAATCTTGACATGTTCTGCCAGTATTATGCGCCTTGTAGAATACTAAGATATTGTCAATAGTAATTACACTGTCCAACAAAAATAAATAAAAAAATAAAAAATACAATTAAAAGTGGAATATTTGGCTGTTTCGAATCTCATCTATTTCTTCTTTCTTTCTAAAATGGATTACCAAAGAAACAAAATTGCGTTATTCAGTTACTTTAATTTTTAAGAAAAAGTTTGAATTTTCCAGGTCTGAAGCTTAATTTTCAGAAATATTAAATATGTATGTTTAATTGATAAACAAAAAGAAAAAATTTCAATTGTCCAGCCGTGGATACCATTTTTTTAGATTTTTATTACCAATTTTTTGTCTGCAGCCTAACGTACTTCTAAGACCAAACAAAAACAAATATTAGTAGGCGTTTTGTTTTCTTTTATGTACCGAAAAGATTTCGATTGCTCAACCTTTTTAAAAGAATTTTTGATTTTTATGACCAATTTAATTCTGTAAAATAGGTTTAATTCTCTAAGATATCCAAAAATAGGAATGTGCTTACTTTTATGTCACAAAAAAATTTTGGATTGTCCAACTCTGGAATAGAATTTTCTCAACTTTACTACCAGTTTAATTCTTCCTAAAGTATAAAGTAAGAACAATTCACCAAAAAAATCAAAAATTAAGGACTTACTCGTATATGGGTAATTTTATGTTGCAGAAAATTTCGATTGTCCAACCCTGGAGTCAAATTTTTAATTTTTTTGGTTTATAAAAGCAATTTAATTCTTCCTGAAGTATAAAATAGATTTAATGCACTAAAAAACAAAACTAAGCTACTTTTCTGTACCAAAAAAAAGTATTACATTTTCCATCCCAGGAAACGAATTTCAAATTTTTTGATTTTATATACAAATTTTAATTTTTCTGAAGCGTAAAAAGGTTTAATTCACCAAAAAAGAAAACCAAAAGTAGTGAATTTTTACAACTAAAAGTAGTGATTTTTACACTGTCCAGCACCAAAAAATAATATCTATTTTTCAACTGATTATTGTAGAAGAAACTGAAAAAAGATACAAGTGAATCGTCATTTTAACAGATTACATCTGAAACTAATTTCACGGCCTATTTAAAGATGCACGCTGCTGCAGAAAAGAAAATATATGGAATATGGTGTGATACTTAAGTTTTGGTTTCTTTGGTACAGTTTTCCAAACATTTATTCAGAACATTACACTTAACACTTATCGACCTAGGTCTTTTTGGCAATTAAATATATAGAACAAAAAATCGGCTTTAAAATAAGATGCATGTAGTTGAAATATTCTTCGAAAATATTAGTCATGGAATTCTACTATAGGTCTCAGAACAAATTTAAGTCTACTGTCTATCTTCTCATCTTTCCTAATCTGTACCCTCAATACTATCCCCTCGTTTTCAGTTCTGGCGCAATGCATTGCATATATAGGGGTCATCCCCTGAGTGCTGGTCCTACTCAAAAAAAAAAAAAGTCGAAAATTCAACTTTTTACCTGAAATAAGCAAAAACTTTAAAGGTGCTTTAAGGGTTAATTATAACAACGTGACGATATAATATCGCAGAAAAATTATTTAGACACGGTGCAACCACACTACACAAAACTAGGCTTGTGTATTGGAAGGAGTACCTTAAAAAAATTAAAAAGTGAAACAAATGCATTTAAATTGCTTTGGCTTGATCATGGATTCTTGTGTAACATGAGCAAGTAAAGGAATTTAAACCTAATCCGAATACAAGGTGTCTAGACTTATCTGCAAAAAAAATATTAAAAAATAAAAATTATAAATAAAGTTTTCATAGGGGTTTGCACTGCAGCAGTTGTTTGTTTGAATGGCTACGCCAATAAACATACGTTCCCTCTTCGGAATGATGGAAATGATGTGTTTGGTGTGCTTTATGGATTGATGCAATCATTGGTCCCTACTTCTTCAAAAGAAATGCTGCCTAGAATGTTACAGTCAATGGTGACCACTATAGAGCCATGATTACTGACCTTTTCGTTCATCAATTGAACAACCATGATGTACAGAATCTGTGGATTCAACAATACGACGCAGCATGTCACACAGCTTGTGCTACAATTGATTTATTGAAGGAAACATTTGGTGACCGCATAGTTTCAATTTTCGAACCCTTGAATTGGTCTTCACGATCTAACGGCGATAAGCCCGAAACGACTGACCACATGGAAAACAACATTCGCCACATTATAGCCAATATACTACCTCAAGTGATGAAAAAACTCATCGAAGATTGGACCTCCAGGTAATAATACATCCAAGCCAGTCCGTTACAGTCAGCCCCGAGAATTCCTACTTAAATTATAATGCCAGAAGATTATCTTTCGAATACAGTGAATTTCATGTAAATTTAAAAAAATTCTTCTTTGGCTTATTCTATTTCAAAACTCTATAATTCTATAAAATCATCCTTTACAACGTAGTCTTAATCACAGTCGGTACTCATCAGTGAGCACTGAGATCAATAGAGTACGAGATCATTTAACAGCACCATAATTGATATATACAGCCTGTATTTTTAGAGTGTCACAACACCAGAGCAACGCATGAAAATTGTTGAAATGTTTAATCAAAATAATTGTCATATTCGTCAAACTCATCGTGCCCTTCTTCCATTTTATGGCGTTCATAATCGTCCTTCAGAGGAGCGGCTAATTCGAAGAACAACAGATCGTATTTGGACCACATTTACTGATACTGATCATATGCATCCCGTGAGATGCCGAACAGTGCTCATTGAAGCAGCTGCAACCGCTTTATAGGAAAGCATTGAAGATGATCCTAATCAATCAATTTGTGACCGTTCGCAGCAACTCGAGTTGTGTCCTTCCACTTTATGGACGATTTTTTTAATTCTTGAAAATTGGTGTTTCAGACGACGCTTTCTACGCGTCAGCCTTGTCAACCACATGGCTGAAATCATATTTAGACATTCATTTCGTAAAATTTTCTTTCCAATAAAGCCCATTTCATTGATACTCGTATCAAAAATATATTTCCTTGTTTTATAATGATTTAAACTTGTGTGACTCTATTAAAAACCACCCTATAGTAGATTTGGGTCGAACTCGTTTATCCCTTCGCTTTTGACAATAACCTTTGAAGAAACCAATAAAATTTAAATAGGTTTGACCATAGGTTCTTGTCCAAAACGAGCTAATGGACGAGTTCGATACAAGTCTACTATATAAATTAGAAAAGATGTGTTGAAGTGACCTCATCATTATTTTTTTATACAACACAGGTGAGCTACATACTATTACCCCAGGTGAGGTAGCTAAACGTGCAACCACACAAGCACGAACATACACACATGCATACATACATATATCGCTCTTAGTGGTCAAAATGTAGGGTGCTATTTATATTAATAGTTTTCTAAGTAAGAGCGCAATGGTCACAATCTAAAAATCATCGAAAAAGACAACCAACAACAATTCTGGCAATACTCATACCCATACATGAACTTATGTGTGTGTGTATGTATGTGTATGATTTGCATTTTAAGGCAGGAAAGAAATTGAAGAAACTTAACAATGGAAGAAAAAAAAACTAGATAGAAATAAAAAGGAACATAAAAATTGATGGATCTCTTTTTAGTGTTCAACAAATTCAAGAGATTAAACAACAAAAGCAGTTTGAGCCAACCCAACAACATCGAAGTTAACTTGTTGTAGTAATAACAACGTGTATTCTTTCCTTATCGCACACGAACAAACACATACACACTCTCAAATAGGAAATCTAAAACCTCTGCATACACAGAGCACACACTTTTTGTTGTTGCATTTTCATTGAGCTGTCAAGTCATGTCTCCCGTCAAAATGTCAGTTGATGAAATTGTTATATGTACAACTTTTCAAGTATTTGTTCATGCCTTCTTCGTGAATTGTTTGTGGGCTGTTGCAGCAGTTCTGTACGGAGGAAGAGTCTTGCTAAGTTGTTTTATTTGTATGTGTATTTGAGTTGAAAGAACCAATCAAAATGCTTTTGCGTTTGACATGAAAGGATTCGTTCTTAATTCTTTATATATTTTTGTTATATTTTTTTGCCAGCGATTGTTACACAAGTGCTTTTAGATTTGTGCACAGCATTTCATTTTCAAACACTGACTTTGATGGGATTCTCTTACTTGTTCGTTGTGGAGTCAATATAAAATGGTAGATGTCTTAGCGGATGACTGCATTCGTGCCATCTATGCAATTGTATGAAATATGTGGCTTAAAGTAGCGTTTCTGTGTCTACTAGAAGAAAGTTGAAAATATATTTTACAATTAATGGAAAGCCTTTAATCGCGACAGTTTTCTACACTAGGACTACAGTGGACACTTAAAAAATATGTACAGTCAACTAAGGATAAGCGAAAATGTAAAATTATTAGAAACTTTATTCCACTTTAACCAGATTTCCAATAAAAAGAAGTTCGAATAAATAAAATCAGGATGATGTTGGCTGTAGTAGTTAACACGAGACTATAACCATTTTAAACTATGATACAGTTGACTTAATTAATCATTTGTTATTGGCAATGACTTTGATCCAGTAAAAATACAACACTGACATGACATACACATTAGCTGAAGTTTCACATATTCTTCGCGGGCAAAATCGGGAGTAAAAAGTGTAATAAAACAAAAAAAAACCCAGCTTTAATACTTCATATACGCTGGTATAAGCGCATAAGCTTCCGCTTTTTATAATAAGTTGCACTTTTTATAATAACTTGCACTTTTTTATGATGACTTGCACTTTTTATAATGACATGCACTTTTGATATTGACTTGAATTTTTCACAACGACTTGCACTTTTTATAATGACTTGCACTTTTCATGGTGACTTCCACTATTCATAATGACTTGCATTTTTCATAATGACTTGAATTTCTCACAATGACTTGCACTTTTTATAATGACTTGAATTTTTCGCAATGACTTGCACTTTTTATGATGACTGGCACTTTTTCATAATGACTTGCACTTTTTATGATGACTTGTACTTATTATAATGACTTACACCTTTTATAATGACGCATTTTTCATAGTGACTTGCACTTTTTTATAATGACTTGCACTTTTTATGATGACTTGCACTTTTGATAAGGACTTGCACTTTTTAGAATGACTTGAATTTTTCACAATGACTTGCACTTTGTATGATGACTTATACTTTTTATGATGACTTGCACTTTTTATGATGACTTGCACTTTTCATGATGACTTGCACTTTTTATGATGACTTGCACTTTTCATGATGACTTGCACTTTTCATAATGACTTACATTTTTCATAATGACTTGAATTTCTCACAATGACTTGCACTCCTTATGATGACTTGCACTTTTTATGATGACTTGAATTTTTCACAATGACTTGCACTTTGTATGATGACTTGCACTTTTTTATAATGACTTGCACCTTTTATGATAACTTGCACTTTTGATAAGGACTTGCCCTTTTTAGAATGACTTGAATTTTTCACAATGACTTGCACTTTGTATGATGACTTATACTTTTTATGATGACTTGCACTTTTTATGAAGACTTGCACTTTTCATGATGACTTGCACTTTTTATGATGACTAGCACTTTTCATGATGACTTGCACTTTTTATGATGATTTGCACTTTTTATGATGACTTGTACTTATTATAATGACATACACTTTTTATAATAACTTGCATTTTTCATAATGACTTGCACTTTTTATGATGACTTGCACTTTTGATAAGGACTTGCACTTTTTATAATGACTTGCATATTTCAAAGTGACTTGCACTTTTTATAATGGCTGGCATTTTTTGTAACGACTTGCATTTTTCCAAATGACTTGCACTTTTCATTATGACTTGCACTTTTGATAATGACGTGCACTTTTTTCCTTACTAATATAATACATATGTATGTTCAAACAGGTGAACCGATTCAGATGTAATTTGGCATAGAGATATTTTAAGATTCGAGGAATAACACCGTTTTGTTTTGGAATGATCGTATTGAGTGGTCAAGGGTGGTCGAAAATGTTTATAGACATATAGAATCATTAAACTGATAACTAAGAACGTTCTAAACTTTAGTACAGTAAATATATATAATATATCATTGATGTAACTTACACATTAGATGTAGTTTCACATATTCTTCGCAGAAAAAGTCGTGGGTAAAAGCTAATAAAATAATAGTCTAAAAAACTATTATTTATATATTCAATAAAATATAAAAAAACTTTAAAAATGATGTGGCTTTTTCAGAGGTTGATTTAGTTCATCTTAGGGGAACTTTTTTCCCTCTAGCCCGACTCTACCCATTGACCTGTGCTATCCTTCAAAATATATCTTTACTTGATTTCAAGGGTCTAGCTCTTTTCGTTTGAAATGAATCGTGATTTCCAAACACGGACGGTTATAGCTTAATCGTCTTAGATTTTATTACTGATCAAAAATATATATACACATACATATATATTTCGAAGCCTTACACGCGGAATAAAAATGCGAATATACCCTCCAATTCCGTTTAGGACATAAAAACTAAAAGCAATTTAACGGGTGATCATCTAATCTAATTGTACCCTCTATGTCAAATAATTAACTAGGCAAATACTTAACTTATTTTTAACAAAACAATCATGTTATTAATAATAATAATAATAATAATAATAATAATAATAATAATAATAATAATAATAATGTTATATTGAAGTTGTAATTTGCTATTTCTATGTAATTTCAACTACTACGACATATTCCGTAGATGTCCCCACTAAAAAAAATTATTGATCAATTCCGACCTGTGATATATCTCTTAGTACTATTTTTATTATATTATATTCTGTGTTATAAAATCGTGATTACTGCGAGCTATCTCGTAGTCGACCTCATCGACATGAATGTCGACTTCGAGATAAGGCTTTCCCATATGAGTCATCATTGTATATTTTTTTCATATCCACTATTTCTTGTTGGTGTCGAAGAACAAGCTGCGCTTGCGGTAGAGTCCAAAATGCCAAATGCACAGTTCTTAGCCTGTGTGGTCCCAGAACACATTAATTTGTTCTGTTCATAGTTTTATTGCTGTTAACACTTGTCGCTATGGGGAAGCAAATTCCTATCCACCAATTAACGTTGATACTCTGCTTCGTCTGGGCTATCAGACAAACATTTGATTAACTTGAAAATTTTTTCTCTCAAAACTTTTTTTTACAGCTTATAAGCATTTTTGTAAACATTTGCTGCATTAGCCCACGTCGTAGCAACCTGCTATCATTATAATTAATTCTAGTCATTTAAAAGATGTCACACACCAAACAACCACTTGTGTTTTATTTTAAGATAATAAAGACTTAAATGATCTTTAACAAAATGTTAAATATTACAAAAATATTATAGATATTAATAAGGCTGATTAACCCTAGTTTCCCTTTCTAAAATGAAATTAGTTGCTTTAACAAGTAATTAATCTTGAGCAAAAATTTTAAACAATTGGCGTGGTTCTTGTTACACAATGTAAGTGGTTTGTTTGCTTGTTTGTTTGTGAAACTCCTACACTCACGCACGTACTTGTAGATACGAGCATCCATTTCAATTGCAGTTTGTTAAAGAGGTACCTGACTTGGCAACATCCAGAGCCCGCCATCATTTCCCAGGGATCTTTTCCTTTTGACATTTCAATTATTTACTTCTTTCACATCTTTTTCTATTTAAAAACTCAATACATTTTTGTATATGATTTGGTAGTTGCATTCCTTTTGTAAAAGTCTCAAATAACCATATGTTTAACATCTCGCTTGATCACATACCGTAAGAGCTGTTTGGCTCATATGCCTCATCCTCAATACGCCATATGAGCAGAGCAGAGAAACACTTCTTTGTGGATGTTTTATATTTTCTTTAGTTTGATTAATTGTGTAATTGTTCCTTCATTTTTATCATCTTCATGATCACCAAACAGCCTCATCATCACTCGCTTTACATCTTTACGGTGAATTATTCAACATTCTGGCCCTCTACGTTCTTTCTTTGGCCCCCAAAAGTATTTTCGTTGTTGTTGTTGTTGCTTAGTGTAAGGAAAACTAAAAACTCAATTGTTTCGCTTAGCGTTTTCCTTGTGGCATTTAGTTGCTGCAAGTTTGATATTGTAATTACAATATGAAAAATGACTTTTGACAGTTTCGTATATGTCTTGTGATTTATCAAAATCTCTTTTGAATAGTACGTCTCCATTGTAACTTTAAATGGGCATCCATTATAGTCATTTTATGCTCATATCTGGCTTGTTATTCCTTCTCTATTCATTTCTTCATCATATGGTTGCATTTCTGTTTGTATCTCAAGCCTGGTATCTCTGAATCTGTAGCCGGTAGTCAGTTGGTTCTAAGCAACCTGTTGGTGTTTCTTTGTGCGTGTTTCGTTATTGTTACACTAACAAATAAAGGAAAAATTAACATGTCACTTGTTCCTTTTATTAAGATTCAGCTTATTTTATTTATTTTCTTTTTTATTTTAATAAATAGTTCTAGTCTAATGTCTGGGGATTTTTCATGGTATTCGAGTAATTGTTTTTTATTAGGAATTTTTAGGTCTATATATCAAGATTATTTTGACTTAAAAAATTTTATATGATTTTTTGTAAATGTTTATAAAAATATATATCTACTATTGTCGTACGGTGGCTTCAACAGTTTTGATTTCCTTTAAAAGTAAAAGAACTCGTATCATTTATTGTTTTGCTTGTTATTTGAAAATTGATCGATTAATATAAAAAACAAATAAATAATTAATTTTAATTTTAATTTTAAATGCCCTTTTCTCATATATCTATTAATATCTTAATATTAATAAATTATTAATATCTTAATACAACAATAGCGAGGATCACAAAATTTTACGTGGACAGCTCTGAAACCAATCTGCATATTTTAGCGAAATTTTTGAGATATAAAAATAATTACTAACTGTGCTATAGAAAACTACCATATTGCATTACCATCATTATTATCAACTAGTGATGGTAGGATGACGAAAAGAGAACTTCTTCTCCCTTTAGCCCTTTCGGCCCCGCTCCTGAACCAACTGTCGGAAAAATTCTTTTTTATGATTTCCTTGGTTAGTAGATCTAAATTAAGGATTTTTGAAGATTTCGGACTTCTGGAGTTATCGGGTCACTAGATATTGGAAGTTGCTTATAAGCAACTTTGAGCCGTTGAGGAACTATTTAATGGCAATGAAAAAATAATATTTTTTTTATTATTTATTTATTAATCAAGAATCCTTTTTGGTATTATAATAAACTAGGTATGATATTCTACAAAACAATTTTTACTGGTATTGCAACATAGGTGAACACCGCATTTTACACACTTTGAGAGCGGTGTTCGCGTCTTGCATAGGCGGCATCGGCCTTTTCCTCCCCATTCCAACCAATGGCCGCTTTTATCGTATCTCTTCGAATTCGGAGGATCATGATTAATTATATGGCGCTTGGAACTGGAACTAGACGAAAGAGAAGACGGAGACGACTCTGCTGAACTTATTTCCTCTTGTTCGAAAGTATTTCCACTGGGTCGTCTTTTTTTCCTTTGTACTGAACCCGAGGATGATGATGCAGCATTTAGCAACTCATTCGCTATTTCCATTTGAAATTTTATTAGTGGAATATGTTTTGCGCTCGGGTCCACCATTTTGAGGTGCTTGCGATACAAAAGCCTCGAATTGGTTACTGCCGTTCCCAAAGCCCAGTAAAATATTCGCATGTACCATTTAGCAGAGCGATGATTAATTTTATAAAGCTCCATTAGCATGTCAGAGAGATAAACTCAAAAATCAAATTGTTTTTTCCTCCATCGCAACGTAGACAATTCTACTTTTTCCGGCACAAAGCGCTCAGGCCTCTCTGGATACTCTTCGGCATTCTCTTCAGTGGCGATAACTTCTAGTAAGTCAATCTCGATTTCCTCGCCTTTCTCCAAAATTTCTTTTAACCCTTTCTCCAAAAATTCTGCGCGAAGATGATGAGATCTTCACACTCCTCATCAGAAGACTCGTCCCAATCAAACTTCAGGGCAGCCTCTATATCTGCTTCACAAAGTCCTTTGCGTGGTTTGGACATGCCTGCGATATCAATGTTTTTACTACCACCGTTGCCCAAAGTTTCTTATAAGCAACTTCAATAAACAAAAAAATATAGCTCCGTAACAATGCAACTTTTTTAACTTCTTTTTTTTTTAACTTTTTATTACAACTTTAATTGTTAAAACTGCGTATTTATTTTTTAAAATTATATTTTCTAAGTATTTTTATTTATTTTTTACTTTTTGCACTAAAATTTCAACACCTGCGTTTTCCTGGACTTCACACCAAAGAATGAATTGTATTTATGTTGATCGCGACGCTGCTGCTACTTTTTTGTTGTTTTTTAGTTCTAAGAACTATAATCAACCAACTCTATGTGCACTTTCATGAGTTAGTTACAATTGCTTAAAATAAAACGGTACCTAAAAATCAAAGTTGCTTATAAGCAACTTTGGGGGCGAAAGGGTTAGGGAAGTTTTAATAGATAATATTTGAGCGTTATTCAGTGTTTGCACCATTCATATTCGTAACTTAGGAAACATTTCATTAAACAAGTAATATTGACAGATAGAAAGAAGGCTGGGCAAATTTGAGTTCAGAAAGTAAATTGGATGAACACACACAGTTATTGTTTGACAAATTCAGTTTTATGGATGTCAATGTAATATATAAATAGAGGATTTAATAATTTTAAATGATGTTGGGCAGGTGTCTATCTCTAGCACATCGGCAGTTGTCCGCTCTTTTTAAAAAATTCTAAACCATATTTTGCTTCCTAATAAAATTTGTTGATATAAGAACTGGGCGATTCCGCTATAGACGATTTCCGGCATGATTTTTTCAAACACGCTATTAGTTAGTTGAGTTTAGTTATTAGTTTTTTTTTGTTAGTGCAAAGAGGAAAGTCTAAATATAATAAAAAAATTATTTTTATTTGATTTTATGCCATATCTTCTTTTTTGGCGATTACTATCCGAAAAATTGGTACACTCATAGGAAAAAGGTGCTAAAATCAAGATTTTACGTCCAAAATCAAATCATTTCAATCTTAATAGTCTGTTAAATACGAAAATTATTAATTCAAGAATAAAATCTTAATTTTTTAAGATCGTATTCAAGAACACAATCTTGAAAAAATTGTTATTTTAAGAACGCATTCAAGAACACAATCTTGAAAATTAAGAATATATTCTTAAAAATCTAAGAATATATTCTTAAAAATTTAAGAATATAATCTTAATGAAGTTCTTGATTTGAGATCGGTTTTAAGAATGTATTCTTGTTAAAAATTCTAGTTTGATTTTGAATTTGTATGTCGAAATAAAACGCAATAATTTATTTTTTTATATACTGTATTTACATATACAGGGCACTCGCAGTAACGTGAACACCGTCTAACGTGAGCACCGCCTAACGTGAACAAGCTTTTATTTACGTTGACTACTCTGTAACGTGAACAAACTCAGAATGCTCTATAACGTGAATAATTTTTTGTACTGCATATGTTTTCTAAAATTGCAGGCAACACTGGAATACATTAAATTCTATTTTTAAAGTTTAGGAAATCCCGTCATAAGGTTGAAAGCAATATTTCAGCTATTAGAAAAGAAAAAAAAAGCAGAAAAAGATAACGGATTTCTTTAATGCATAAATGTAATGAGTAATTTTCGCGTGATCACGTTTTGTTTTGTAATGAATTTTTATTAATAAGTAGAACTGCGCCCCGTGGTTTCATCCGCGTAAGTCTACATACCGTGCGAATATCGTGTTAAAAGTAGGTTATGTGTTGAGAGATATATTGTTTTTGGGTGGAAATATGTATTTGTATAGCCATTAATAATCACACCAATATATATTACGATTTCACATTCACATTTAAATATAACATTTTATTAGGATTGAATACAAAAGTTATAAGTAGCTATTGCAATATACTCCTATAAACTATATTAAACGATTTTTTTCGTTCTGCATAAATGTGCAGATTTTGTGCTTTAGAAACCCGGGAGTAAGCCACGTAGAGCTGACCGTGAGAAAAACACGGCGTGCCCAAATGTAAGCCTGCTACATTTAAGGTTTGACCCTGTGAATTGTTAATAGTCATAGAAAAATCAACTTTCAATTGATACTGGTAAATTATTGGGTATGATTGGGATGCGTAATATAAGAACATTGTCTCCCTTGGCTTCTCCAGTTAAGTTTGTGGCCTTCACAATATGCCTTCCTAGTACATTATATATTTGTAACTTCAACGATATTTGCAGCGCACGCCAAAACATGTCGCTGATTGTAGAATTTTTTCCTCCTTACTTGACACTTATCGTTATATATTGGAGAATTCGCACAATATCTTTATAAATTATAGCCTATGTGTTATTCTGATGTATAAGCTAAATTATTGTAAAGTTTCATTAAAATTCATTCAGTAGTTTTTGCGTGAAATAGGAACAAACATCCAAACTCACAAACATTCGGCTTTATAATATTAGTAGGATTTTATTTTCATATTTTTAATAATGAATAATAAGAATTTTGCATTTCAGAGCGTAAACACGCACTCGACAATCGCTAACGTGAACAATTTCGCTAACATGAACTCCCTTGGTTTTGATTAGTTCACGATTCCGCGAGTGCACTGTATATATATATATATATATATATATATATTTGAAAAAAGAGAAAACGCAATAATATAATACATACTTAAAATTATATCAACTTAGGTCTAACATATGTCTTTCCATTATTGATTGGATATAAATGTAAAGGAGGGCTAACAATATCAGAAATTTTAATAATATGAATTTTATTTAGTAAAGAACCAACTTCATACGATTGGAAGTGTTTATCGAACTGTATTATTTGGATTGCGTTGCAAATAACATAAACTTCTTCGTCCCAGGGGAGGAATTGCTTCTTTTATGTCGTTCTTTTTCATGTATTGCAAACTTTTAAAAGTCACTTTGCAGTCTGAAACAAATAAATGCAATGTCCCATTGCAGCTGATTAAATCATTTTATGCAGGCAAGTATGTATGTGAATGTAAACAATATTGCATTAGCACACATTTATTTTAATATTCACGTTTTCTTAATTGTTTATAAATAAATGTATATGACGGAGTACTTACCCTTAAGATATCTGAAAACAGACTCCCATTTGAAACTCTTGTAAAAGGTTTTTTAACAATGTGTCGTCCGACAACTCCGATTCAATCTCCTCCGGCGTGCTGCTCATATTATATTGTCCATTAGCCAGCGTCAAAAAGTTTTCACTCGCAGGTACACTTATAAGAATTACTTCTCCTAAGTTCTGATCTTCAATTATGTCTTTCTCTAAGTTCTGGTTTTCCATTATTTAATATTTATTTTTTCACTTTTTTTTAACACGTGTTCTTCGGTCAGCGTTTTGCATTTTATGACACAATACGCTTTAATTATTGTCTAATTCTAAAAAATCAAGAATTAAATCTAAACTTTAAGAATATATTCTTAAATTCAAGAATACAATCTTAAAATTAAGATTTCGTTCTTGAATTTAAGAATGTGTTCTAAAAATTTAAGATCACGTTATTAAATTGAAGAATACAATCTTAAAATTAAGATAACGTTCTTGATTTTTAGAATGCGTTTTACAAGTCAAGAATTTATTCTTAAATTTGAGAACGTAAATCTTACTAAAAAATATTTTAAGAATGAAACTTGAAGATTTTTGCATTCTACATTCAAGAATTTTTTTCTTAACTTTAGAATGTCATATTTCTACCAGTGTATAAACTGTAGAATCAGAACTAGCAACATTGGCGCGAAACAGTTGTTGTTGACATTTTGAGGTAATATTTTACCGGCTAAAAGTGAAGTGACAATATTAATTTATCCTCGTGTTCCAAAAAATGTAAGTATTGGTTGTTATTTATTAAGAATTATTGACTGCTAGAATACACTGTTAACTTGTTGCACCCGCGATGCAAAAAGTTAACTTTTTTATTAGAAATAAAGAGCTAATGTTCTGAAACTTTGCAAAAGTAAGAAGAAATCAAAGGCAAACTTGAATTATTTATTTTTAAGAGTGCCATGATTGTTCGGTTAAAATAAACGATAACTTAAAATGGTTGCACCCGCGATCTCAATGTGATCGCATTCATTTTATTAATATGAGTGCCTATATTATATTATGTTTTTTTTTTTAACAGAAATATCGGTTAAAATGCCAACAGAGCAACATAAGAAGACTGCTGCGCAGAAATATTGGCGGAAATTAAAAGAAAATCCTGAGCATCATGCTGAGCACCTCCAACGGGAAAGGGATCGTGATTCCAAACGGAGAGAAGTAATGAAACTGAATATGGAGACAAATGTTGATTTGAAAATATTGGCTAGAATCACACCCAAAGAAAGAATGGAGGCAACTAGAAAGCGACGTAAGGAAGAACAATTTGAACAAACATCTACTAGATACAAAAGTTCTCGCACGCTAGGGAAGGCTGTGGCAAAAATAAAACGTAGTCTACCAGCCAGTCCCACCAAAGCAGTGGAACTTGTAAATAAAATAATATCTGAATTCTGTCTCACACGTAATTGGTGGAAGTGTCAAAAGATCAGTGTGGCTTGCGGTTAATTATCGGGAAGCCATCGTTAACCGAGTTCTAGAATTCTATAATTTAGCACGCAGTCTCTCTAAGAACATCATCTTTAAATTTGTAGCAAAGGAAGAAGCTAAAGAAAAGATAGCCATGCTTGATGATCAATGGGAAGGACTGAAACATATACCAGGTATTCAATCCAAACATTTCTTCCAATGTGAAGAGGCTCATGGAATTTCTGTGGCGCGCACCTCACTGTCTCATTCTAAATGCACATTGGTTTTGAAGTCGCCAAAAACCCGCCGCTAATACAGATAGTGATTGGGCCGATGACGATTTGGAACCTCTTGCAAATTACAAATTACCACTGATGGATATTTTGAAATAATACAGCTTTTTTTAAACAAACTTACCCTATTTTATACGCCGTTTTTTATACGGATTTATTTTTTTGGAATCATAAAATAAAATAAACACTTTGTGTATACTACTGAACTAAATCTGTGCGTTTTTATAAAATTATACAATATTATTGGCATATGTAGGGTGCTGAATCAATCCTATGTATACATATGTTTTCATTTTGTATATACACATACGTACATAATATTTGACTTTCTTTACACGTTTTTTTTACACGGTATTCTTTGAAACGCATCTACCGTGTGAAAAAAGGTTTGAGTGTATATATAAGGTATGATCTCTTATTTTGTTCCTATATAAGTAAAATTGATGTTTATATTCACTTAAGTTAGACTGGTTGCACCCGCTATTATCAAAATAATTAATAATTCATTGTTTATATATATTTTGTTTAGAGTTTTTATTTAATGTTTTTGTAACTTTCATACATTTCAAATTATTAAGGCACAACATATTAAATGTATTAGAATTAACAGATTTATGTATATATTATATTAAATTGAATTAAGATTCTATAGGCTAATTAGTCGAACTTTTAATTTAAATCTCAGAAAGACATGATAAATATTCCAAGGCACAAAGGAAAGTCAACATCAGTTTTATTCAACTTACACAGCAGAGCAGAACAGCTGTTTTCGAAAGACGCAACCCTTTCATCATCAGTGCTCATGTGTATTGTGTTTGTCACCACTTATTATAACAATAACATGTTAACATCAGCTTGATACAGTTCTCGTATTCATTTTCACAATAAAATTTGTGTAAATAGGAACTGTTATCAAATTCAACTAAGCCACCTAATAAGTGGTAACAAACACAATACACATGAGCGCTGATGTGTTGCGGCTTTCGAAAACAGCTATTCTGCTGTTTAGATGAATAACTAAAAGCTGATGTTGACTTTCCCTTGTGCCTTGAAATATTGAACATGTCTCTCTAAATGTTAAACAAAAATTTTGAACAATTTGTCTATAAGATTTTAATTCAATTTATCATATTTTGCTTCGTTTATCTCATTAATGCAGCGCCGAATTTCATATTCATAAGAGTGTCAGATGTTTGAGATATTTTCACTTCCGGTGCGGTCTTACAAGTGGCCCCAGAGAAAATACTCTAGCGGCGCTACATCACAAGAACGAGGCGGCCCAATCGACATTGCCAAATCGAGAAATCACGCGATCGGAAAATTTTCCACTCAAAAGTTTGAAGGCTGTGTGGTTTGTGGCGCCGTCTTGCCTGGAACCAAAAAATACTTGTGTCAATATGGGCCGATGATGCCGCCTAACCACAAACCGAACCATGCGGTTGGGTTGAAACGATTATTCGATGATTGTTGATGAAATTTGTGAGCCCCATATACGTCAATCTTGTTTGTTCACATAACCGCCTAATTTAAAATGGGCATCATCACTAAAGAGTATTTTGTTGGAAAATGCGTTGTTTGTGTTGAGGTTTTTAAACAGCCAATTTCTACAATAAAAATTCTTTGCTCAAAATCAAAGAGTTCCATGATTAAAATTTTCCAATTTTTTACTAAATAAATCTCAAAAGATGGCAGCTCAATTCTGGACATTTCATCATTTGACAGCCAATTCACTTCCTAACCTCAAATTTGCCCACCCTTTGTAACAGCTGACAGTATTACCATTGTGGCGGTTTTAAAACTACTAAACGTATGAAACGTTATAATAATATAAAAAATTAATTAAAACCCTTGTTATCAAGCAACACTCCAAAAACTTTTCTTCTTCAAAAGTAGATGAACAAAATGAAACAAAAAGATACATGTCAGTGTAAAAATGACAAGCAGGCATTTAGGGAAACACACACACAAATACTTATGAATATGTATGTATATGCGTGATAACTTAGAAGGAAAGGAATATAAGCAACAACTAATCAAGTATGGTTTTTGACAATAAAATCCACCTATTTCGGTCATAAAAAAAACACAAATCCAAAATGACATTAAAGACGCAGAAGAGTAACTTCTTAACTATACAGACAACTGTGACGACGGAGTTGTCGACGTCACTGACAGGCAATAGAGTGGAGGAATAAACTAAAGCTAAAGAAGACGGCCATGTTTATGAGCATGAATTTGACAGTCGAATTTCGGTTGGGAGTATGAATGGCGGCTACAAAAGGGAAAACGAAACATGTCAAACTTATCAAATTTATAGTTTATAGAAAAAATTAAATCCACAACCATTGATTCATTCAAGCATTGAAAAAAGAATATTGTTATCCATAAAATATATATTTGGAATAAAATAAGGAGGAGTTTTTGAAATCACCAGTTCTTCTCGTTTTTTTTTTTTGAACTATTAAAACAATATACTCTACCCTTACTTGTGAGAAAAAAATATCTAGTGATAATACACACACACACACTCATGGGTATAGTTAAGTGACTATACATCACACACGTAATAAAACAATGTCACGCAATTTAAAACAAAAATGTCAAAATTTGAGTGATTTACAAGCACCAGACGGACAAAATATTTCGTCTATCATTCTCTGCTCTTTTGGGTTTTGTTTCTTCTTTTTTTTTTTGTCCAATTTTATTTCATATATAGAGTGTAATATATTAGATACAATCCTAAGATATGAATTTGTTTTAAACTAACACAAACACATATACAAACAATTATTTATGCATATCGTATGTGTGGAGGTTTTTGTTTATGATACAGTATATATTTTAAGTATGTGTGTGTGTAAAGTTAATCATACAGTGAAAGAGATGATTATAGAAAGGAATTCGTTTCAGTTGACATCACAATGGGTTGTCATTTATTCTTCTTTTATTTTTCTCCTGGTGAAACAAATTCTTATTTAAGAACTTCATAAATTTTTAAAACATAAATTTCATAATTTTCTTGACATTTTCACTTTGTTAAATGAAAATTATTTTATGGCATACGATATTATCAAAACTTATGATAAAACTAAAATACAATTTGATATATCATAAAAGATGATAATTTATCTCATTGTTTTATCTGAAATATGAAGATAAACTTCATAATGATTTTTATTTATGATTTTTATGTTCCATAAATACCTATATTTATTTTAATTATAAATTCTTGTCTGTTCATCAAATAAATCCAATAAAGTTTATTTAATTGTTTTAATTTAAACATACGCCAGTTTTAAATCAATAATTTACAAGTTATTCCTCCTTTAGACAAAATTATAATTTATATAAAAAAAAAATAAAATAAAACAAGTAAAAGTGCTGTGCCGAATCTTATATACCCTTCACAGATGTAATTCTTCTTTCTTTCTTTCTTGCCAAAACAGAAAGTAGGTTTAATTAAAATATCAAAATAATGTTATCGGTTAATTTTATATTTAAGAAAACGTTTAAATTTTTCGGCTAGGAAGCTAAATTTTTGGCTTCTCTTATATCTAATACCTATGAACGTCTTTCGAAAATATTATATATATTTAATTTACAAACAAAACAAAAAATCCGTTTCATGTACCCCAAAAAGTTCTAATTGTCCAACCGTAGAATCGTCTTTGGTTTTTAATGTTGTTGGTTTTTAATACCAGATTACTTCTTTCTGATAAATAAAGTATGTATAATTCATCATAAAAATCAAAAATAACAAATAAAATGGCTGATTTTATGAATCAGAAAATGTCAACTTCCTAACCCTGGAACCGAATTCTTAATTTTTTAATACTAATCTAATTTTTTCTGATATATAAAATAGCTTTAATTCTCTAAAAACACAAAATTTTTAATTTATGTATGTACTATTATGTACGAAAAGTATTTCGATTTTCCAACTCTGGAAGCGAATTTTTATTTTTTTACCAATGCAATTCTTAGTGAGGCGTAACATAGCTTTAGTTGACAAAAAAATACTATTTTTAAACTTTTTGGTCACTTTCACGTACCATAAAATATATCATATGTCCAAACCTGGAGTCGAAATTTTGATTTTTAAGATTTTAATACCAAATTTGTTCTTCCTGAATTATAAAACAGCTCTAATTAGCAAAAAAAAACAACGTCAATTGCCTTTTTGGTTACATTTATGTTTAAAAAAATTTCAATTTCCTAACCCTGGAAGCGAAATTTAAATTTTTTAAAATTTTCTTTATCAATGCAAATCTTCATGAGGTATAAAGTAGTTTTGTTTAAGAAAAAGTCGAATTTTGCATCCATTTTGGTTATTACATGTACTACAAAATATTGCATGTACCAAAAAAAATTTAATTTTTCTAACCCTGGAAACGAAATTTAAATTTTTTTTGTTTGTTTTTTTTTATCAGTGCAATGCTTCTTGAAGTATAAAGTAGTTTTATTTACAAAAAATTGCAAATTTTTTACCATTTTGGTAACTTTCATGTACCATAAAATATTGCACTTGTCCATCCCTGGATTCGAAATTTTATTTTTTATTTTTGAATTTTTGATACCAATTTTGTTCTTCCTAAATTATACGACTGTTTTAGTTGGCAAAAAACAAAAAACAAATAAACATCAATTGCCTGTTTGATTACTTGCATGTATAAAAAAAATTCAATTTCCCACCCCTGGAAGCAAAATTTGAATCTAAAATTTTCTTTTCTTTTTGCCAATGCAAATCTTCATGACGTATAAAGAGGTTTTGTTAAAGAAAAACTTAACATTTTTAACAATTTTAGTTACTACATGTACTACAAAATACGGAATGGGCCGAAAAAAAATTTTTATTTCCCATCCCTGAACATTTTTTTTATATTTTTAGTTTTTAATACACCATTGAGACTTCCCAAAGCACGAAATAGGTTTAGTTTGCAAACATTAAAAAAAATAAATTATTTTTGGTATAAATTTAGCGTCGAGAAATAGGTGCAAGCTTCCCAGCTCTGGAACCATAGTTCGGATCTATCTGAATTTTAACACCACTCTATTTAAGTTCATTTCCAATCCAACGGTCCAAGAATGAAGTCTCTATCTCTTCTGGGGGCTTGGCTAGACCTGTTTCATTACTTTCACTTATAAAAACAATGCAATTTCCCAACCCTGGAAGTAAAATTTGAATTTAAAAACAAAAATTTTTTTTTACCAATGCAAATCTTCATGACGTATAAAGTGGTTTTGTTAAAGAAAAACTTAAAATTTTTAACAATTTTAGATACTACATGTACTACAAAATACGGAATAAGCCGAAAAAAAAATTTTTTATTTCCCATCCCTGGAAAAACTTTTTTATTTTTTTAGTTTTTAATAGACCATTGAGGCTCCCTAAAGCACGAAATAGGTTTAATTTACAAACATTAAAAAAAATAATTGATTTTTGGTAAAAATTTTGCGTCGAGAAATAGGTGTAAGCTTCCCAGCTCTGGAACCATACTTCGCATCTTTCTGAATTTCAATAGCAGCCTGTTGAAGTTCATTTCCAATCCAACGGTCCAAGAACGAAGTCTCTAGCTCTTCTGGGAGCTTGGGAAAACCGATTTCACGTACAGACGGACGGACAGACGGACAGACGGACATCGCTCAATCGTCATCGCTATTCATAAGGATCCAGAATATATATACTTTATGGGGTCCCATGTGCATATCGAAGAAATTACACACGGAATGACAAACCTATATATACCCTTTCACTTTTTTGTGAAGGGTATAACAAAAGCAAAAATGCTATATTCGGCTGTGCCGAATCTTAAATACCCTTCACAGATTTGATTCTTTTCGTTTAAATTTTTCGGCTAGGAAGCCAAATATTTGGCTTTTCTTGTCTCTAATACCTCTGAACGTCTTTCAAAAATATTATATATATTTAATTTACAAACAAACAAAAATCCGTTTCAGGTACCCGAAAAAGTTCTTATTGTCCAACCGTAGAATCGTCTTTTAGATTTTTTTGGTTTTTACTACCAATTTATTTCTTCCTGATATATAAAGTATGTATAATTCGTCATAAAAGTAAAAAATAACACATAGTGAATCAGAAAGTGTCGATTTTCCAAGCCTGGAACCGAATTTTTAATTTTTTAATACTGATTTAATTTTTTCTTAAATATAAAATAGCTTTAATTCACTAAAAACACAACATTGGGAAATTATGTGGGTACTTTTATGTACCAAAAATATTTCAATTTTCCAACTCTGGAAGCGAATCTTTATTTTTTTACCAATGCAATTCTTAATGAGGTGTAACATAGTTTTACTTGACAAAAATATTAAAATTTTTAAACTCTTTGGCCACTTTCATGTACCGTAAAATATATCATTTTTCCAGGCCTGGAGTCGAAATTTTGATATTTTAAGATTTTAATACCAATTTAGTTCTTCCTGAATTAGAAAACAGCTTTAATTAGCAAAAAGAAACAACGTCAATTGCCTTTTTGGTTACTTTTATGCAGTAAAAATAATTCAATATACCAACCCTGGAAACGAAATTTTAATTTTTTTTGCGTTTTTTTATCTTTAATGCATTGCGCTGGAACTGAAAACGAAGGGATAGTATTGAGGGGACAGACTAGGAAAGATGAGAAGATAGACAGTTGTTTATGTAGCTATTTCAACCTTTTTTACTTGGTCGGCTAATTTTTGCTACAGGGCCGACGAAGGTGGGTGCTGTTACTCTGCTTTTAGTACATGATAGTGTCAGTCGCTGCCAATTATGTTCAGTGATCAGTGACTATGCCTTCATCATTGAAACAGGCTGGCAACAACTAACACAACCACGCACTAATGCTGATCAAAAGAAATTCAACTGGATATTTCATGACTCAGCGCGGGCTCGAACTCACGATCCTCCGCTTCAAAGTCTCGTGTTCTACTACTTCAGCCAACAGCACCCACCCATTTTACCAAATGTAACTTTCATTAGGCATGAAATAGTTTTATTTAAGAAAAACTGAATATTAGTAACCATTTTGTTGACTTTCATGTACTACAAAATATCGCAGTTATCCACCGCTAGAATCTAAATTTTGATGTTTTTTTTTTAAATTTTGATACCAATTTTATTTTTCCTGAACTAAGAAATAGTTTTAATTAGTAAAAAACCGACGTTAGTAGCCTTTTTGGTTACTTTTTTATATAAAAAATATTTAAATTTCCCAGCTCTGGAAGCGAAATTTTAATTTTTTCACCAAGCCTAGTCTTTATTAGGTATTAAGTCGTTTTATTTAAGAAAAACGTAAAATTTGCAACCATTTAGGTCACTTTCATGTACCAAAAAAAAATTTAAACTTCCCAACCCTGGAAGTGAAATTTTATTTTATTTTTTTTACCAATGCAACTCTTCATGAGGTATCAAGTAGTGTTATTTAAGAAAAATTTACAATTTTGAACCATTTTGGTCACCTTCATGAACTATATATATATATATTGCACTTGTCCACAACTGGATTCGAAATTTAGATTTTTTTTTTAATATTTGATACCAAATTTTTTCTTCCTAAAATATTAAATAGTTTTAGTAAGCAAAAAAAACAACGTCAATTGCCATTTTGGATAATTTTATGTATAAAAAAAGTTTCAATTTCCCAACCCTGGAAGCGAAATTTTAATATTTTTAAAATTTTTTTATCAATGCAAATCTTCATGAGGCCTGAAGTAGTTTTGTTTAAGAAACCTAAAATTGTGTAACCATTTTGGTTTTTACATGTACTGTAAAATATTGCATGTACAAAAAAAAAACTTTCATTTTCCCAACCCTGGAAGCTAAATTTTAATTTTTTGCTTTTTTATCAGTGCAACGTTTCATGAGGTATAAAGTAGTTTTATTTAAGAAAAGTTGCAAATTTTTTTACCATTTTGGTAACTTTCATGTACCATAAAATATTGCACTTGTCCATCCCTGGATTCGAAATTTAATTTTTTATTTTTGTATTTTTGATATCAATTTTGTTCTTCCCAAATTATAAAACAGTTTTAGTTAGCAAAAAAAAACAACAACAACATCAGTTGCCTGTTTGGCAACTTCCCACCCCTGGAAGCAAAATTTTTTTTTTGCCAATGCAAATCTTCATGACGTATAAATAAGTTTTGTTAAAGAAAAACTTACAATTTTTAACAATATTAGTTACTACATGTACTACAATATACAGAATAGGCCGAAAAAAAAAACAATTTTTATTTCCCACCCCTGGAAAAAAAATTTAATTTTTTAGTTCTTAATAGACCATTGGCTCCCCAAAGCACGAAATAAATTTAATTTACAAACATTAAAAAATAACTGATTTTTGGTATAAATTTTGCGTCGAGAAATAGGTGTAAGCCTCCCAGCTCTGGAACCATACTTCGGATCTTTCTGAATTTCAATAGCACTCTATTTAAGCTCATTTCCAATCCATCGGTCCAAGAACGAAGTCTCCAGCTCTTCTGGGGGCTTGGGAAAATCGTTTCACGTACAGACAAACGGACAGACGGACAGACGTACATCGCTCAATCGTCATCGCTATTCATAAGGACCCAGAATATATATACTTTATGGGGTCCCATGTGCATATCGAAGAAATTACACACGGAATGACAAACCATATATACTCTTTCTCCTTTTTGTGAAGGGTATAAAAATTGCAAAATTATTTAACGCATAACAAGAATAATAGCTGAAGTTAGTAAACAAGGGATTATCTTAATATTGCAACCCCAGCATTAGACGCTTAGGCTTAATGACCTTTTAAATCCACAACATATCCTGCAGTTTATGGTCTCAAGTCTTTGGGCAAAACCAAAGACGCAAAAGTCACGTTTTAAAGAAGCCCGGCTATAAACCATGACAGCAAAAAGGGAAATTATACTCGTACCAAGGTAGCGCACAAATTAAATTCATATATTTCTTAATCACCTACAAAAACTCAAAACGACCTTCAGAGAAAAAGGCAGCAATCGAAAATTACTGTTTGACTGCGCCGTTTGAGGTTTTGTTGACAATTTACATGCAATTTTCTTTAATTTTTACTACATTTTCCTCTAGAAACCTGCAGTTTAGGCAAATTATCTTGGAATGGTTGTTCTTTTTTTGTGTACGAAAAGAAATTAGATTTTGGGCAAAATGAACACACTCGTAGTGTATTGCAAGCATGTTAATCAATGTAGACAATGAAGCTGCAAGGAAAAGTGAAAATGTGTGTTTGCATACAATAGCACTTTCGCTGGCTGTTAACAACTACAAAAACAATTGACTTTATGACTGCTTAGAGATACACAGTGTTTGATACAACTCAGCAAGATACAAACATAAATTACATGAACTGTCAAAAAAGATGGAAATTTTTGTGTTTCTAATTTGGCATGACTTTTTTTTTTGTTTTTGGTAAATTATTTATAAATTAGCTTCTCTATTTCTGTATTTTATAATAACAACATATTTGTGTTGTTGAAGAAAATTATATAGAAAATACATATTTTTAAGCAGATGCAGTATCCATGGGATACAACTTATCTATGTTATATGTTGTTGTTGTTGTTTTTTCCATATTACATGGGCATAATATGCTCGTATAAACTCATATATTTGTGCCTTATGAAAAATATGAAACTTATGATGATTTACAACGTTCCAGTAGGACAGCGGAAATCAAAAATTAAAATTTGGATTTGGATTTTTATTAATATAATAATGTTTTTTTATTTAGAATCAAGTTTAAAGTATTTCTTTTTTAACAATTTTTATTAAATTGTTAATTTTATCAACGGGCTTAAGTTCGAATCTGCAAGACTGCAAACCATTTTTTATTATTTTATTAATAAATGAATTTGTTCAAATTCTTTAGTTATCAGCAGCCGATGGCTCTGGAAAAAGCGAAAGAGATACATGGAATATTGGGAATATTAATTGTCAGGGTTGGGGAATTTCGTACTAACCAAAAATGTAATAAATTAAAAAAATATGAATGTGATAACTTCTCATATTCAATTTTCGTTAAAATATTGGTTAAATAGTTGATATTCCTACTAAGTAGCACCACTTGCAAAAGTGGAAAAATTGAACAAAGAACGCTGATGAGATGGCGTAGCGGCCTCGAAATCAGTACTGATCCGTTCTGCTGGTTTGATGATTATTGAAAAATATTCTTAATATTCCAATCTTAATATAAATTAATAAAAATTGAATTTGAACAAATTCATTTATTGATAAAATAATAAAAAATGGTTTGCAGTCTTGCAGATTCGAACTTAAGCCCGTTGATAAAATTAACAATTTACTTAAGAAAGTTCGACTAATAAAAATTCATACATAATTTCAAAAATTTTGATTAAATTTATAATATTTTTATAATCGTCAAATAGCAGAATGGATCCGCACTGACTTCGATGGCATAGTATCTCATAAAAAATCTGACAACAACCATGCTGATCAGAAGAATTTGACACAATATATGAGCTAACAGCACCATCATCGGAACTTTTTAAATATTTTCGAAAAGAAAAAAATACAATCAGCATTCAAACTAAAATTCAAAACAACAATTCCTGACAATAATCTAATATATTTTCCACCTACAATCTATTCTTTCGCGAATGATATCAGCATCACTCAGCAAGAGATGAATAATAAGTTATAACAAGTAAAAGTGCTATATTCGGCTGTGCCGAATCTTAAATACCCTTCACAAATGTAATTCTTCTTTCTTTCTCTCTTGCCAAGACAGAAAGTATTTTTACTTATATCTAATACCGCTGAACGTTTTTCAAATATATTATATATATTTAATTTACAAAAAACAAAAAAAAAATCCGTTTCATGTACCCCAAAAATTCTAATTGTCGAACCGTAGAATCGTATTTTAGATTTTGTTGGTTTTTAATACCGGTTTACCTTTTTCTGATATATTTTCCAACTCTGGAATCGAATTTTGTATTTTTTTACCAATACAATTCTTAGTGAATTTTTAAACTTTTTGGTCGCTTTCATCTACCATAAAATATTTCATTTGTCCAAGCCTGGAATCGAAATTTTGATTTTTTAAGATTTTAATACCATATTTGTTCTTCCTGAATTATAAAACAGCTTTAATTAGCAAAAACAAACAACGTCAATTGCCTTTTTGGTTACTTTTATGCAGAATAAATATTTCAATTTCCCAACCCTAGAAACGAAATTTAAATTTTTTTACCAATGCAACTCTTAATAAGGCATGAAATAGTTTTTTTTAGGAAAAACTTAATATTTGTTACCATTTTGGTCACTTTCATGTACCACAAAATATTGCAGTTATTCAAACCTGGAATCGAAATTTAGATTTTTTAAGATTTTAATACCAATTTTGTTCTTCCTGAATTATAAAATAGTTTTAATTGGTAAAAACGGACGTTCATTTGCTTTTTGGTTACTTTTATGTATAAAAAAATTTCAATTTCCCATCCCTAAGCGCGAAATTTTAATTTTTGTCTGCTTTTTTAATGCTAGTTTTCATTACTTATAAAGTAGTTTTATTTACAAAAATCTAAAAATTAACAACAATTTTTGTCACTTTCATGTTCTACAATACAGTGCATGTACCAAAAAAACTTTCAATTTTCCAGTCCTGGAATTGAAATTTATTTTTTTTTTGCTTCTTTATATATATGCGACTCTTCATGAGGTATAAAGTAGTTTTATTAAAGAAACATTTTAAATTTTTAACCATTTTGGTTACTTTTATGCATAAAAAAATTTCATTTTCCCAACTCTGGAAGCGAAATTTTATTTTCTAAAATTTCTTTTATCAATGCAAATCTTCATGAAGTATAAAATGATTTTATTTAAGAAAAACTCAAAATTTATAACAATTTTGGTTATTACATGTACAACAAAATATTGCATGTACCAAAAAAAACTTTCATTTTCCCAACCCTGGAAGCGAAACTTTATTTTAATTTTTTTATTTTTTGTCTGTGCAAGTCTTCTGGAGCTATGAAGTAGTATTATTTAAGAAAAATTGAAATTTTTTAACCATTTTGGCCACTTTCATGTACATACTACAAAGATTGCACTTGTCCAACCCTGGATTCGAAATTTTGATTTTTTTTGGTCAATGCAAATCTTTATGACGTATAAAGTGGTTTTGTTAAAGAAAAACTTGAAATTTTTAACAATTTTAGTTACTACATGTACAACAAAATACGGAATGGGCGGAAAAAAATTTTTTTATTTCCCATCCCTGGAAAAAAATTTTAATTTTTTTAGTTTTTAATAGACCATTGAGGCTTCCTAAAGCACGAAATAGGTTTAATTTGCAAACATTAAAAAAAATTTATTTTTGGTATAAATTTTGCGTCGAGAAATAGTTGTAAGCTTCCCAGCACTGGAACCGTACTTCGGATCTTTCTGAATTTCAATAGCACTCTATTTAAGCTCATTTCCAATCCAACGGTCGAAGAACGAAGTCTCTAGCTCTTCTGGGGGCTTGGGAAACCCGAACATCGCTCAATCGTCATTGCTATTCATAAGGATCCAGAATATATATATATATATATATATATATATATATATATTTTTTTTTGGGGTCCCATGATTACTTTGTTAAAGTAAACTTGTGTTAAAGTAGAATTAGGAAAGTACTCTTCGTTTATAGTAGTGATGCACAAGGTCTACGCTAAAAGCACAGCCATTTGTGGTTGAAGTTCTCGCTAACACCGAAACAAGTAAGTGTTTGTTTAAGCAGAACAATGAAGATGTGGTACAAACTTAATAGAGAGACTATTCCAGTCACTTACAATTTGGGTAACGTTTCCCTTTTGCTTCTCTCTTACAATAAATTAGACTTAAGGAGAAACAGTTCCCCTGGTTCATGTTCCTGCTAGGATGGGCATAATGTATGCGATCTTCTTAGATTTGACGACAGACATTTGCGTTTATTGTTGACTGTTGTAAAATAACACAAGGACGGTTTTATTATACAACGATTACAGCAGGAGCTGTAATGATGAAAAGGAGGATGAAACAGTGCTAAATCTTTTATATCACTGCCTTGTGCTCAGCAGCGTAAGTGCCTTGGTACTGTTCTCTAATTTGCTGAAACAGCTTAACAGTGTGGCGAATATAGGCCCCAAAATTATTTTATGTGTCGGAGATCAACTCAACGGTGGTTGAATTGTAAGGGCCGTTGTTGAATGTCAACCACATCTAAACGTCAAGTTTTTTTCTCCATTTCATTTGACATTTCTCAATTTCAGACTAACTCAATTTGAACCATGGGAAGATACACAATCGATCAACGCGTTAAAGTTATTCAGGCTGATTGTGAAAATGGTCGTTCAAATCAAAATGCACATCGTGCACTTCGTGATTTTTTCGGTCAGGCATAAAGCACATTTCCACCTCAGTGGATTCGTCAATAACCAGTATTGCCGCATTTGGGCGAATGATAATCCAAGAGTGATTGTCGAAAAACTAATGCACCCACAAAGAGTGACTGTTTGATGCATTTTATGGGCTGGTGGCAGCATTGGGCCGTATTTTTTCCGAAATGAGGCCGGTCAGGCAGTTGCTGTGAATGGTGTTCGCTATCGTGAGATGATAACGAACTTTTTACGGCCCGAATGGGAAGATATAGATGTGAACGATATGTGGTTTCAACACGACGGTGCTACTTGCCACACAGCTAACGAAACAATGGCTCTTTTATCAAATCAAATTCAATGGCCGTATTATCTCACGTGGTGGCGATGTCAATTGGTCGCCAAGATCATGTGATTTGACACCTTTGGACTTCTTTCTTTGGGGTTATTTGAAAGAAAAGCCAGCAACAATTCAAGAGCTAAAGGATGAGATAATTCTTCACATTAACGGCATAGAACCTCAAATATGCCTCAGCGTCATCGAAAACTTGAACCACCGGACGGAAGTGTGCCGCCGAAGTCGTAGCAGCCATTTGGGCGATATTTTGTTCCATACACAATTGAGCCATACCAATATTATCATAATAAAAAGAAATTACAATAATTTGCTAAATAATTTGTGTTTTGTTCAAAATCAATATCGGCCCTTAAAATTTGACTCCCCTTTACTAAGATGTATAACTGCTCTAGGACATCACAAGCGGACCGAATAAATGGATCCAACTGAATTATCTGGGAGAAGCCTTTCAACTTAACTTAGTCTCTTCTGCCACAACCACTTATAGCAGTCACGTCTATGCATGTAAATTTAGGGGCTGCATCTTGTAAAAGGTGTGCCAAAATAAATCACCCTATTGAAAGATGATCTTATTTTTGCAATTGACGGCCAATGTTAAATCTGTTTTGACATTTTTGTGAACTAGACAGATGTGGAATACAAGTGAACAAGCCATGGAGCGATACACTCCCCATCCTCAATTTCGAGGACGAAGTGGACGATTTTTCTACCAAAATTATAATGAGTGATGAGGCTCATTTCCACCTCAGCGGCTACGTGAACAAGCAAAACTATCGCTTCTAGGGCACAGATTTACGAGGAGCCATTACACCCGCTCAAAGTGACTGCATGGTGCGCTGTTCACGCTGGAGGAGTCATCGGATGACTTCTTTTGGCTCACCTTCTATGATAATGAAATTACAAAAATATGAGTGACTGCATCGTGCGCTGTTCACGCTGGAGGAGTCATCGGATGACTTCTTTTGGCTCACCTTCTATGATAATGCAATTACAAAAATATGAGTGACTGCATGGTGCGCTGTTCACGCTGGAGGAGTCATCGGATGACTTCTTTTGGCTCACCTTCTATGATAATGAAATTACAAAAATATGAGTGACTGCATCGTGCGCTGTTCACGCTGGAGGAGTCATCGGATGACTTCTTTTGGCTCACCTTCTATGATAATGCAATTACAAAAATATGAGGATAGCGATTTGGGCATTGTAAGCCTGTATTGTGTACGACTGGCAAATACGTCATGGTCATTATAAAGATATTAAATTTTCTTTCCACTGATGATTTATTATCTCAAAGTCTGCCTGCATTTTAGAAACTCTTCCTGCCCAATTTAGAAAAAAACAAATGTTTGTCAAATTATTTTTTCATAAAACTATTGAAAAATTTATTAAAGTCTGCTTAACTCCAAAATGAAAAACATATTTCTAATGCAAGCATGCAGATAATACAACAATAATTTTTGAAATTTATCAAATTTATGATCATCAATTGGTTAAAAAACGGCATGTTTCCCTTTTATCTTCACTCGTTTATAATTTTTTCTTTTTTTATGAACTCTTAAAATGACTTGAAAATTAAAATGTATTTCTTCACATCGACTCCTAAGACAGCAACCAGAGAATTTTGTTTATGAGGCCTATTTCCTGGCACTTTAAAAATCGACCTTTTCATTGGCCACATGAGTTTGTTGTGTCTATTGTTTTATTTCAATATATTTCTTTTTTTTTTTTTGTTTCTTCTACTAAAAGACTTCTGATAGATTTATGTACAAAATTTCTTTTATTTTATTAAATTATATTTTGTTTTCGAATTCCCTTTATTTTTATGGTAGAGTGTAAGTGTGTGTGTGTGTGTGTATATTAAATTCATATACAATTTTCCTATACTCATTTACAAGTTCGTTAAATGTCAATCTCAATTATTAAATTTATGGTGTTTATGGCTTTTATATACAATAAAACATACGAAATGCCATTAGACTTTTTGTAGTATTTGAAGTTTTTTCTTGGTTTCATTTTGATTTGGTGGTGTTTGTATTTTTATTTTATCAATTTGTTGTAATTATAAAATATTAATCATAATTTTTGAGATTTGTCGATTTCATAGAAACGATACCATGAATGGCGATAATCTTAGGGTGCAGTGGTCCTCAATGCGTTTTAAAGCGGCCACAGTAATAAATTTCGAAAAAACATTTTTTATTTTTATTTATATGTGTATAACTCACATCATGTCGGTATTATATTTCAAATAATATATTTTCGAAAAGTGCTTTTAAAAGCAAATAAGACAAATTATTATATCATAAAAAGTTTGGACTAATGAAGGAAAAGCATATAGATATTAAAGACGATAAATTCTTTGTTTTGTAATGTATTTGAAAGATACTTGAAAAAGTAAATTTGCAAAGTATCGGTGCACCGATAGAGACAGAGAGGCTCATTACTATATGCCAGTTTCTATCCATTCCTGCGCTCACGACTGTACACGGTCTATGACTTCACATACGAAGTAACAACGGAGTTAATCATATAATAATTCATCTGAAGATCTGTTAATCTTTACATTTAACTGAGATGTTGAAATTAACTATTGCAAATGAGACGCAAAGCTCTCAAAAGAGAGTAAACGATCAGTGATTTGGCTGCACTTAACATATTAAGCGCCACGGTGCACACGACCTGACTACTCGTTCGGGCCGCGTGTGCACATATCCACACGCAACTTTGATGTGTTTAAACGTGAATGTGGCATAGTGCACACGATTTACATTGCGTTTATATACATGGAATGAGTCTGTGGCCCCCGTGGTTTTGTGCTTGGCCCGAGCATTTTGCATACCCAGGGGCGGATAATATTTAGTGTCAGGGGCGGATAATATTTAGGAGTATTTGGTTCAATGAGAACAGGTGGATGGATTTCATTAATACTATTCTTTTTCCATTTTTATTTTTTACCATAGCAAAACAATTTTCTGACTCTTCACTACTAGAAGAAATATAATCAACATCATCTTCTGAGTCACTAAAATCTGACAGATCGGAGAGATGACCATTCAAAAAGTTTCATTTGGTTTTTCAAAACTAAGTTTTTGCGTTAATTAGCTGAATTAACTCGTCTGATCAACAGGAACCGTAGGGACATCTCAAGACTCGTCGCAGTAGTGACGGGGCACTGGGCAATAGGCAGACATGCTGATAGGATAGGTCTCTCCTATAATGCATTCTGTCGCAGCTGCCGGGATCAGGGCAAGAAAGAGACAGTTTATCACTTCCTTTGTGAATGCCCGGCATTGCACTATACGAGACACAGAATCTTAGGCAAGAGTGTAAAATCTTACCTTTCGGAGCTATCAGGTATAGGTCTAGGTGACCTTATTAGATTCCACGATGCGACAGGTCGGACCTAGGATCCATCACCGTATCCGAGATCTGGATTCGGTTCTACATAGGATGACACTGACGAGTGGAGTGGTCTTTCAAAACGGGATCTCAGAGGTCTTACTTGAATGCTTGTGGGTTACAGGCAGCCACGTATACCAACCAACCAACCAACCAACTCGTCTGAAACAGTTAAGAAAGAAAAAATGTTGCGTGTGCACCGGTGATCACGCTGGCCCCAGAAAGTAAAATTACTTCCTGGGGCCGCGTGTTCGCCGGTGCACACGCGGAAAATTGCTGAAAAACCTTGGAAAAAGTGAAAATGTTCACTTTTTGTTTTAAAATATACAATAAACAGACCTAAACAGAATGTTTCCAGAAAAAAATTTTTTTTTTTGGCCCGAATGAGTGAATTGCGATTTTGGGGCTTGGCGCGAGATGTGTTAAAAAATAATTGCCCACGAGATTGCATGTTGACTGACTCAGAGCTGTTTTTTGCCTTGTTTGCTTTTTAAAAACAATCTACTCACTAAAAACAAATCAAAGTTTCTACTGGCACAGCAACTGATTGTTAGTGTTCACAAACCACAACCAATTATTGCAGCGGCAATAATTCCCACAAAATCCTTCTTCGCCAAAATGGGGAAATCATACAGAGTAATTAGTTATTTAAAATATTATTTTTGTGCTCTAATTCAGCATGGATAAAGGCCCAAATTACCGCATTCAATGTTGAGAGACATTTTTATATAATTCACAAACAAATTTCCATCCATATATCCTGAAGGATAACACAGGTCAAGTTCGTAAATGGGCTAAATCAAGTCAGATGGAAAAAAGTTCCCCTAAGAAGAACTAAACCAACCTCTAAAAAACAACATAATATTTAAATTAAATTTATTTGTCTATATGCATTTCATTGGTGCTTTACCAAATCATCAGTAGACTTTAACCACTGTTTTGAAAAGTTAAAAACCTCTTATCTTATGCATATACTTCCGAAAACCATCTGAGAATTCACAATTTGTAAATTACAAACTATTTTGAAAAATCGCAACAGAATAAGCATAGTAGGCCTTGAAACTCATACAGAACTAAACAAACAAATAAATTATATTCGATATGAATCTATTTTATTTTTCATTTATATATAAGGGTATTGTGACAACAATGTGTCAAATAAAAATTTCATAACAATATTTATAGATTTTTTGTAATTTTGTTAAGCAAATGATATATTTTTATATCAAAGAAGGTCCAACGTAGAGCCACAAAATTAAAAAAAATTTAATTTTTGGTCCCGCCTTCTTTAGTAGGCGTTATTATATTTCAAAATATATAACCAATTGTTTTACTTAAGCCTACATTCCCTAAAAATTAAATTTTTAAGCCTTAATGACGACGATGAGATGTTCCTTACTACTCATCTGCCCTACCTCTTCCTCCCCCTTTAGCCAAAATGACCCTATTAAAAAAAAACAATAATAAAAATTTAAAGTAAATTTTACATATAATTATTCCAAACATTTGTGCAGTTTTAATACTCCAAAAAAGAATCGCACCCCATGAAGTTTATATCTTTTTGATCAGTGATGAAGTCTAAAACGATCTAGCAATGCGCATACGCGCGTCAGTGGAAAACATGATATAATCTATTTTATAAAGGGGGCGGGGCTCAAAAATAGACAATATCATGTTTCCCACAGACAGACGTATAGGCATTGCTAGACCGTCTTAGAATTCATCACAGAAAACCCTAAAAATAAATGTTTGGGATAATTGTATACAAAATTAAATTTTTTTTTGGTAGGGTCATTTACGGGACAAAGGGGAAGGAGGGGGTAGGGCAGAAATCGGCAGTCATAAAACTCTAAAAATAAATGCTTGGGATAATTGTATACAAAATAAAATTTTTTTTTTTGGTAGGGTCATTTAGGTGGTGAAGGGGGAGGAGCGGAGTAGGGCAGAGTTGTAACAGGTTACGTCTCAGCTTCCTCATTAAAGCTTAAAAGTGTTATTTTTAAGGAATGTAGGCTTAAGTAAAACAATTTGATAAATTTTTATGCTGTTTTTGCATATAATAACGCCCACTAAAGTGGGCGGGGTCCAAAAATAATTTTTTTTATATTTGACATAAAAATATATCATTTGCTTAACAAAAATAACCAAAAAACTTAAAAAATTATGTTGATTTTTCTGGATTTGTTTAGTTCCTCTTAGGGGAACTTTTTTCCATCTTGCCCGATTCAGCCCATCTCCAAACTTGAGCTGCTCTATCCTTCAAAATATATTTATACCAAATTTCAAGAATCTAGCTCCTTTCCTTTGGACTGAATCGCGATTTCCACATACGGACGGACATGCTCAGGTCGTCTTAGATTGCATCACTGATCAAGAATATATGGGCATTTCCATTTTGGCGTTACGTTACTTTTGTACGACGATATGTTGAAAAAAAACGTTAAAAACCAGAATTTGAAAAAGTTTTTTTCTCACATTAGAGAAGTGATTGGATAGCTCTATATTCAGCCAAAAAATGGAAATAGTTGAGCCTAAGAATTTCAAGATATACTCCAAAAAGTGACCTGGCGTTACGTTACAAAAAACGGAAGTGCGATTTGACTTTGATAACAAAATTGTTGAACTCTGCGAATTGGGCAAATATTTTTAATCAAATTTTTTTTGATAGGTTTGGGACCAATATACATTTATTTTCCAAGTTATAAATTGAACAAATCTTTTTTCCTTTTTTTTCTTTTATGAAAATTGGTCTGGCGTTACGTTACTGGCGTTACGTTACGAAAATTTCCACTTGATATTTATTTTGTTAAAAAAATACGAAAAACACATAAATATTAGAAAATTATATAAAAACTACGATATACTAAATATATTTTTTGCATTTGTTTTATGATTGAATATTTTTGTAGCAACAGTTTTGCAATAAGAGTATTATTATGAAATTGATTTTAGGAATGTTAATTATAAAGAGAAAATGCCCTTGAAGTTAAGAAACACTTACAAAAACGAGAACTTCAAACTTGTAGCTCAGTATTTCACCATCCCAACAAAAGAAAGCTTTAAGCTCCTAAATTTAATTTATTTTAGAAGTTTCTCCTTTATAATACATTAGGAAAATATCTGTTTGTTAAATTTTAATTTTTCGATCAAGGTGGACTTTTTTCTGGAAATGCCCATATATGCTTTATGGGGTCTGCGATGGATATTTAGATGCGTTGCAAACGGAATGACAAAGTGAATATACCCTCCAAATTCTTTTTTGGAGGGTATAAAAATAGTATAAATATTAAACATTCCTTAAGCCTATAAGAAGCTGGGATGTGCTCTGATCTTGCGGAGGGAATGATTCTGTCAAAATAGAGATTTAAAATTGGGTACAGAGATGTCTTAAAGGAACTCTGTTCCACCAACTTAAACATTTTAAATTTACATTGTTAATTTTATCAACGGGCTTAAGTTCGAATCTGCAAGACTGCAAACAATTTTTTATTATTTTATTAATAAATGAATTTGTTCAAACTCTATTTTTATTAATTTATATTAAGATTGGAATATTAAGAATATTTTTCAATAATCATCAAACCAGCAGAACGGATCAGTACTGATTTCGAGGCCGCTACGCCATCTCATCAGCGTTCTCTGTTCAATTTTTCCACTTTTGCAAGTGGAAAAATGTAATAACTTAATGTGATAACTTCTCATATTCAATTTTCGTTAAAATATTGGTTAAATAGTTGATATTCCTACTAACTAGCACCACTTGCAAAAGTGGAAAAATTGAACAAAGAACGCTGATGAGATGGCGTAGCGGCCTCGAAATCAGTACTGATCCGTTCTGCTGGTTTGATGATTATTGAAAAATATTCTTAACATTCCAATCTTAATATAAATTAATAAAAATAGAATTTGAACAAATTCATTTATTAATAAAATAATAAAAAATGGTTTGCAGTCTTGCAGATTCGAACTTAAGCCCGTTGATAAAATTAACAATTTACATAAGAAAGTTCGACTAATAAAAATTCATACATAATTTTAAATTTACTTAATAAATATTTGGAGGGTATTTAAGATTCGAGCCGGTCGAATATAACGTTTTTGCTGGTTATATATATCACGTACAGAGAAACTTTCACATGTGGGGGACTTAGTTAAAGCTTTGGTTTTTGATAACGACCAAACAAATTGTCACTTAATCAGTCTTTTAGGTCAAATCTCCATGCATGGATGGATGTAGCATTCAAAAGAATGTGGAGACAACTAAATTTTAGATTTTGCTAATTCTCAAAGGCAATTTTAAAGGTTTTTTTTACAGAGGTATAGAACTTTGAAATAGAATACAGCAAAGAAATTTTTTTTAAATTAACATAAGATTTACTTTATTCGAAAGATGATATTCTGGCATTTAAAAATTTAAATATGATTTTTGACACATGACCGTAAGGGGCTGGCTTCAATCTGGAGGTCCTATTTACAATGAGTTTTTCCAAAATTTGTAGCCCTATATCGGCAACAACGAAGTGGTCAACTGTTTCGGACCAAGTGGTTGACCCTTACTGAACCGTACAGCCCAATCAATTGATTTTGCTAAAGTTTGTAAAAGTGTGCACATACTATTTTACTGTCAAGGATATTGATGCAATGGAAACAATTGAAATACCTTGAAATATTTCGCTTAAAAAATGTTGCGCCAGCTGCTGTTATCGTTAAAGACAAGATCACAACTTTAGCGAAACTCTGCTTTTGTTTAATCTTTAAGGTTTTTTGTTGATTTCATTTTTATAACTTATCATCTCTTATACGTTTTCAATCTAAAACTTGTAACGCTTAAATTTAATATTTATTGATTAAAGATGTTGTGTGTTTAGTAAGAAAAATATATATATATGGATTTTATGCCTATGGACGTCATAAATTTTTATGACTAAAAATAATAATACAAATAGTCGTTTGTTTGTTTGTTTGTTTAGAAGAGGAGTATTTAATAGTGACTTCAAGGAAGCTATCAATAGAATTCCAAGAAAAATAGATTAATATAAATAATAATAAGTTACATGTATAAGAATTTTAACAGCAAAAAGTTTCAAGCATCAATAATTAAAAATAACTATTCAGAAAAGACAATAAGATATATTATTCATATTCTATGATTTATTATTATTATTTTTGTTGTTGTTGCTGGGGTATGTAAGCCGATAATTGCACTGCATTAATGCTGATTGCCTTTGTTTTAATATATAGCGAGGAGTTTCTTAAATCATTTCATTTGTGTGTGTTTTTTAGATGTTAATCTAATGAAGGCCAGCCGTGCCTTTGATTCATACTTGAAGATTTTAGTACAAACGCCGCTCACATGTTTCACTTTCTCACGCACATAATTCAATCACCTAAAATGTTAAAAACAATAAATTATTGATTTGTGTCTTAAAAGGAAATCAATGATGGTTCACTTCTTTGATTATGAAGATGATGGTGTTGGTGGTGGTAAAATGAAGCCCATTGAATTACGTGGCTCATATACAAATGCACCTTTTTTTCGTTTCACAAAAAAATAAAAACTAAACCCACACAAATATCTATTTTATTTACTTCATAGTTACTTTAACTAACCTTTTGTATAATAACAAAACACACACACACGCACACACTCACACAGATATATCTATTAACAATGCTGACTAAATTATTTGACAGACACTCATCGTGTTGTTATCTTAAAAGAAATTTTAGTAAAGCTGCTCTAGAAAGACATGCGTTGTTGAAGGATGTCACCGAATGACTTTTTTGTTTACAGATGTTTTTAATACCTGGTCTAGTTAAGAATACACAGATTAATGTGAATTAAATAAAACTGAACAGTTTAAAAGAAACATGTCCAAATGGTAATAAATTTGTGGCTAAAAGAAATGTACCCAACAGATTGACGGGTTTATAGAAGAGGACTCATTACTTATTACCAATTCCATAGAATAGATCTTTGAAAACTATACGTTGCATTTCCAAGTCTTTGAAACTCTAGTTAATTGGCTAGTTTCCAGGTGACAAGGAAAACTTTTTAAATTAATTAACTGCGGCTAAAATTCATTTCATTATTAATTTTGTTCTAAAAAAAAACTTTTCAATCAAAACAATTAAAAACGTTATATTCGACCGGGTCGAATCTTGCATACTATCCAAATATTTAGTAAGTAAATGTAAAGTGTTTAACTTGGTGGCACAGAGTTCCCAATTTTAAATCTCTATTTTGACAGAGTCAGAGTCACGGAAGGGCCGTGGGGGAGACTTTCCACCTCTGCAAGATCAGGCAACATCTCAGCTTCTTATAGGCTTAAGGAATACAAATTGTTCAATATTTTATTATTATTTTTTTTTTATCTTGGACCAGCACTCAGGGGATGACACCTATATATGCAATGCATTGCGCCGGAACTGAAAACGAGGGGATAGTATTGAGGGGACAGATTAAGAAAGATGAGAAGATAGACAGTTGTTTTTGTAGCTATTTCAACCTTTTACTTCGCCGGTTAATTTTTGCTACAGGGCCGACGAAGGTGGGTGCTGTTACTCTGCTTTTAGTACATGATAGTGTCAGTCGCCGCCAATTATGTTCAGTGATCAGTGACTATGTCTTCATCATTGAAACAGGCTGGCAACAACTAACAACACAACCACGCACTAATGCTGATCAGAAGAATTCAACACAATATTTCATGACTCAGCGCGGGCTCGAACTCACGACCCTCCGCTTCATAGTCTCGCGTTCTACTATTTCAGCCAACAGCACCCACAAATTTACACTATTTTTGCATATAATACCGTACGTCAACGCCCACTAATGGGGGCGGGGTCCACAAATAGACTATATTATGTTTTCCACAGGCGAACGTATGGGCATTGCTAGACCGTCTTAGACTTCATCACTGATCACTTCACCTTTTTCAGAAAACCCTAAAAATAAATGTTTGGGATAATTATATACAGAATAAAATTTTTTTATTTTATTTTTGATAGGGTCATTTACGGGGCAAAGGGGAAGGAGGGGGTAGGGCAGAAATCGGCAGTCATAAAACTCTAAAAATAAATGTTTGGGATAATTGTATACAAAATTAAATTTTTATTTTTTTTTTTTAGTAGGGTCAAGGGGGAGGAGGGGTAGGGCAGAGTTGTGACAGGTTACATCTCAGCTTCGTCATTATAGCATAAAAATTTTATTTTTAAGGAATGTAGGCTAAAGTAAAACAATTTGATAAATTTTTATGCTGTTTTTGTATACAATAACTCCCACCAAAGTGGGCGGGGTCAAAAAATATTTTTATTTTATTTAATGGCTCCAAGTTTAAGACATTGGACCGTATTTGACATAAAAATATATCATTTGCTTAACAAAATAACCAAAAAACTTTAAAAATTATGTTGTTTTTTCTGGGTTGGTTTAGTTCTTCTTAGGGGAACTTTTTTCCCTCTTGCCCGATCTTCGAACTTAACCTGCTCTAAGCTTCAAAATATATTTATGCCAAATTTCAAGAGTCTAGCTCTTTTCGTTTGGACTGAATCGTGATTTCCACAGACGGACGGACGGACGGACATGCTCAGTTCGTCTTAGATTTCATCACTGATCAAGAATATATATACTTTTTGGGGTCTGAGATGGATATTTCGATGCGTTACAAACGGAATGACAAAGTGAATATACCCTCCAAATTCTTTTTTGGAGGGTATAATAATGCTGTTCGGTAAGTAAATGTTTACTAAGTTTCTCGCTGGGTCCTCTGATGTCATCTAAAACAACATCGTTGACGTGACCATAATATAGTATATATATTGTTATCAAAGTTATAATCATTGTTGCAACAACAGGCGATCAAGGACTTCCTGTCCTTGATCGTCTGTTCACCACCAATTAAACTATAATAACTTGGTCAATTCTTATTTCGTAATCAGCCACCATGTCCTTGAAATCCAAAGTAGTCCAAGAGATTATTCTCTCGTTCCCAATTAATGGCTGTCCGTAAAGATGGTGACAGCCACAGATCTAATATTACACTATTGCTACTTCCGGATAGAAACTGACACATTGACTTGCAAGCTACTGCCATTTTGTTGATTCTTCCGGAATAAGTCGCTGCAGCTTTCCTATTTTGGCGAAAAAATTGGTGTTTTTTACTGTAATTTCATATCTCACTATTTTTGTCCTTGCAGTTGTTGCCATTTCTTTGATTTACTTAAATTTAATCTTTTCATTAAGAGGCAAACTTTCGGTATTAACATAATACCATAAGAAACTAATAATGAAAAAAGACAACATCATCTCTTTTCTTTGGCACCCCCTCAGCTGGTGGATACCCAGCTCTGAAATTAATCATACGCATACCCTCATCACATTGAGCGGTGTGTGACATACCCCGCTAATAGCAACAACAAAAAATAATTGTATATTTCTTTATAACTGAAATGAAAATATATAAGCACTCTATAGTGCACGCATACATGCACATGTACGCACTTTATACTATATTGTGTGTATGTGTGTGCGTATAGGTATAATTTCATTTTCTTTCAACATTTATTTCATTTGAAATGATGCGACGATAAATCAAGGATAATCTACTTTTCAGGATCATAATTTTTGTTATAAATTGACAGGCGCAGTGTGGCAATACAATATACCATGATACAAATACAGTGACATACATATCCTCGCTACTAAACGCACACACTTACACACACACACACTCACAGATGCAAATGTACTTACCAGAGCACAAATGTCATACTGTCTTTTGAAAAACAGACACATCACAAATATATTAAACAAAACCAAAAGAAAAAAAACGGCAACAACAAAAACAGATCCATAACAAAAATAAAATATGGCAAACATTCAAACCAACAAAAACAATTGTTAAATGAAAGGCAGGATGAAATGTGAAAAGAAAGCATAAACTGTTATGTGGAAAAAAAATTGAATTATAGAAGAAGCAAAGTGACAGATTTATGTATATTAAACAATACGCACTCATACACAAGCACTCACTTTACGCACATCAAACAAAAATGATATACTAGACGCACACGACATATTGCGAGGATAGGCTAGAAAAGTCCTTTGGAAAATAGTAGAAATTATTTAGCTTTCTTTTTTCAATCAATCAGTTTAAGGAGGCTGCTATTTTGGAAGTACCCAATAGGGTGTTGCAATAGGGACATGCATATACACTTTATTGGCATAATTATCTTTCTGTCCACTTATACAAAATTTAGTCAATTCTATTAACGTATAACAACTAAAAGCAAAAGTTTTTCATATACACAAGGACCTCTGAGTCAAATCTGGAATATATTTTTTTAATTGTGCAATTAATAATAAATTTCATATCAATTACTTAATTTCTACATCGCTCGATATATTTTGTTTGTGTTTTTTTACTTTAACCACATTTTAGGTGCTAAGTCTCGACTAATTTTGTTCAGTGAGTTGTGTTCTGCTCACTAAACACACTTTTTAGCAGTGCTGCATTTGTAATTTTACTCGTTTATATAGCAATTAAGTATTAATTGAGCAATTACTTAATTAAAGTTTGATATGGTTAATTGAGCTCAATAATGGCATTAATTGCTATAAGCTCAATTAAAGCTTAGTTCTGAACACCATATATAAAATAGGTAATCATGCCTCTTTCCAAGTATAGAGGTTTATTCAACAGCTGTATTAACCCTAGAATCACTTATTCTGGTACACCCACCCCAGTCTTCTAAGGAATCACTTCTTGTTTACAAAAGTTAATAGAAGCGCATAATAATGGAAACAAAAGCATGAAAAAGTACAACAGCTATTGAGAGTTAATTTTGAAAGCTTAAACGTCAGTACGAGAAGTGCATAGAAGGCAGTACTTTATACAATGGGGCCAAGTAGGGAATAACAATAAAGTTTTAACTTCTTTACTATTAAACATATTTTTATGAAAGAAATCAAAATTAATAAAATAAATCACAGAGTAGGCAGTTCTTCTACTTTTGGATCCACAAATGCAAAGTAGCTTTTGAGGCACTTAAATGACACATTTTATTTTAAAAGAAGATTCTTAAGTTTTGTGAATGACTATGAACACTTCTGATTAATAAATATACGGCCGTGACACAGATTCTGGTCGTAAAAGGAATTAATACCGTATTTTGGTTCCTTAAAAAACGATAAACGGCAGAACTTTTCGGAATGAAATCTTTTTTGATTTTAATGATATTAAAAATTATTTCATTTCGAAGAATTGTTTCGTTGCTCGTTTTTTGAGGTACCGCAATACCTCTGCCCTACCTCCCTGCACCCCTTTGTCCGTCAAATGACCCTAGAAAAAAATTTGTTTGTACTTGATTATCATAAAAATATATTACTTTTAGTGTTTTATGGCAAAGGAGAAGTGTCTCCCCCACGACCCTTGCCGGAGCGATGACCCCGACAAAATACAGTTTTAATACCCTCCAAGGAGAATTGGATCCCATAAAGTATACATATTCTTGATCAGTGATGAAGTCTAAGACGATCTAGCAATGCCCATACGTTCGTCTGTGGAAAACATGATTTTGCTAAGTTATTCTCAATAGGTTTGAGGAAGGCTTATGCAAACATTATTATTTCTAGGTCTTAGTTTTTTTTTTCTTTTTTTAGGAGTAGGACCAGCACTCAGGGGATGACCCCTATATAAGCAATGCATTGCGCCGGAACTGAAAACGTGTGGATAGTATTGAGAGGACAGATTAGGAAAGATGAGAAGATAGACAGTTTTTTTTTTTTTTTTTGTAGCTATTTCATCCTTTTACTTCGCCGGCTAATTTTTGCTACAGGGCCGACGAAGGTGGGTGCTGTTACTCTGCTTTTAGTACATGATAGTGTCAGTCGCTGCCAATTATGTTCAGTGACCAATGACTATGCCCTCATCATTGAAACAGGCTGGCAACAACTAACACAACCACGCACTAATGCTGATCAGAAAAATTCAACACAATGTTTCATGACTCAGCTGGGGCTCGAACTCAGGACTCTCCGCTTCATAGTCTCGTGTTCTACTACTTCAGCCAACAGTTGAGGTCTAGAGACGCTTTAGCCAATAAAATGCAGGCAGGACGCACTTATTGACTAGCTATATACAAAGGAAATTTTTAATATAAGGCATTTGGGGTATTCACACTGTGTACTATTTAGTCATATTGTCATAAAGTCGTAATATTTTAGACCAGTTTAAAAAAGTTGTTGTTGTGCTGCATACAAAAAAATCATAAAATAGTAGCGCTCTTTCAGGTTTGTTTTGTCATAAAATAGATCTAGAGATCTGAGTCGAACGGGCTGAAAATCTTTAGGCGAGACCGCGAAACTGTACGTTTGCCGCCGTTACTTACATATGATTCACGACTAAAAAAACGGCTAAAAAATTATTCATCACATTTTTATAACATAAAAAAAATCACATTTTTATAACATAAAAAATCACATTTTTATAACATAAAAAAAATTAAAAGAGAACTAAATGGCAAAAACTAAATATATACAAGTACAAAATTTTTCTCGTTTAACTTACGTAGCTGGCAGCCCCTGAACGTTTTTCCGTATGCCGCCGCAAAAAAAAAATGTATTCAGCTCATATCATGGCATCAACTGATCGATGTTTGAAATAGTATAATAAGTTATGACGGTTTGTTGTGCTATTATTTTATGACTTATGACATTATGACTACAGTGTGAATCCCGCAATTATTTTATTAAGTTTTAATATATTTATTTCACCGGTATATAATAAAATATTTTTTCAGTATTTGATATATATAAAGAGTTATAAGAATTTTCTTAATAAAAGAATTCTTAATAAAAGAAATAAAGCGGAGTTTTTCCGTTGAGTTAATTCTGCATAGATTGAGTAACTCCAGATTATCTCTTACTCTAAAAAAGTATTTCTTTAAATTGTATAATAATCTATTTCAAAATGACTCTATTTTCAAATATCTTTTAATTTTGCCATCGTATAATTTGCAGATATTTCTGTTTTCTTTTTTTACATTTTTGAATGATTTACTAAAATGTCTTTTATTTGTTTGTATGTGTCACAGTATAAACTTGAGTTTCTTAATTCCCATTCGATATTGCCTGAGGTTTGTGTAGGTATGTGTTGTTTTCTTTTTTTTACACAAACATATAGTGTGTATTTTCATTGTATATGTCTGTATGTTTCTGCATAAGTTTTTACCCGTCCTAGTTTAACCGGATATCAATTTCACATAAAAATTGTGATATCACTAAAATAAATTTAAAGAAAATATTCAATTTTGTTGGTGTGTTAGAAGTAATACGCATAATGATAAGCAAAGGGTGTGCGAATAATAAGTGTTAGAGAATATTAGCATACCCGTGCAAGGCTTTAAGGTGTACAAGTAGTTTTTCAGATAAGAATTTTTAATGGACAACTCAATGTTAGATAAAAATTCTGAACTTTCTTTAGTAAATTCCAAGTGTGAAAAACCTTTTTGTAGGCCAACTCTTATATATTGGTTTTGGAATAAATAACTATAGACATTGATGTCGCATATTGGTGTAAAATAAGTTAACTATAAAAATAAGTGACCTAAGTAAAATAGGAAAAAATTAAGCTTCTTAAGCACAGAATCATACGATTTATAAAATAAGATTCAATATTATATTAAATTGAATTAAGATTCATAGGCTAATTGTTCGAAATTTGTTTTTAAATCTCAGAAAGACATGATAAATATTCCAAGGCACAAAGGCAAGTCAACATCAGTTTTATTCAACTTACACAGCAGAGCAGAACAGCTGTTTTCGAAAGACGCAACCCTTTCATCATCAGTGCTCATGTGTATTGTGTTTGTCACCACTTATTAGGTGGCTTAGTTGAATTTGATAACAGTTCCTATTTACACAAATTTTATTGTGAAAAAGAATACGGGAACTGTATCAACCTGATGTTAACATGTTATTGTTATAATACCCGTGTTACCGTTTGATTATTTTTTCTTCATGTCCCATTTTTCTGAATTTTTTGTTCCATCATACCTAAGTCAAACTTTTTTGGTTTGAATTTTATACTTAAGTACATGTGAACGTTTTTCCAATTTTTATTATTGGGTAGCTCAAGCCATAGCTTAAATTTGTATGTAGTAAGAATTTTAACGAACATTTTATATTGCTTTATTAAATTGAATTAAGATTCTATAGGCTAATTGTTCGAAAATTTTTTAATTTAAATCTCAGAAACACATGATAAATATTCCAAGGCACAAAGGAAAGTCAACATCAGTTTTATTCAACTTACACAGCAGAGCAGAACAGCTGTTTTCGAAAGACGCAATCCTTTCATCATCAGTGCTCATGTGTATTGTGTTTGTCACCACTTATTATAAAAATAACATGTTAACATCAGCTTGATACAGTTCTCGTATTCTTTTTCACAATAAAATTTGTGTAAATAGGAACTGTTATCACATTCAACTAAGCCACCTAATAAGTGGTGACAACACATGAGCACTGATGATGAAAGGGTTGCGTCTTTCGAAAACAGCTGTTCTGCTCTGCTGTGTAAGTTGAATAACAAAAACTGATGTTGACTTGCCTTTGTGCCTTGGAATATTTATCATGTCTTTCTGAGATTTAAAATTAAAATTTCGAACAATTAGCCTATAGAATCTTAATTCAAATTTAATATAGCAATATAAAATGTTCGTTAAAATTATTACTACATACACCTTTATTTTAATTTTCAAAGTGCCATGACTTTTGGATTGATTAGCGAGAATACTAATTGATTAGATAAATCATTTCGGAGTTAAAGAGATTAACCATTTTACCATCTTCGCTTTAACCTCTTTTGATCCGGTGAGTGGTTACATTAATTCATAACACATTAAAAAGTTTTTTTTTACCATGTTGAAATTTATTTAACAGGGTCTAAGTTCGAATCTGCAGATTTTTTTTTTTATCTTGGACCAGCTCTCTGGGGATGACACCTATATATGCAATGCATTGCGCCGGAACTGAAAACGAGGGGATAGTAGTGAGGGGACAGATTAGGAAAGATGAGAAGATAGACAGTTGTTTTTTTTTTTTTTTTTAGCTATTTCAACCTTTTACTTCGCCGGCTAATTTTTGCTACAGGGCCGATGAAGGTGGGTGCTGTTACTCTGCTTTTAGTACATGATAGTGTCAGTCGCTGCCAATTATGTTCAATGATCAGTGACTATGCCTTCATCATTGAAACAGGCTGGCAATAAAGAACACAACCACGCACTAATACTGTTCAGGAAAATTCAACACAATATTTCATGACTCAGCGCGGGCTCGAACTCACGACCCTCCGCTTCATAGTCTCGTGTTCTACTACTTCAGCTAACAGCACCCTTAAAGATTATTTCTTTATGAATTTCAAATTCGAGCTTAGAGCCTGTTAAATAATTTTCTAGTTAGTAATTATTATAAACAAAAAATTCGACTCATAAAAGACGTTCATAAAATTTGATTTTGAATATTTTTTTAGATTTCTAGAGATCTACCGATACCGCGTCAGTTTCAATTTACAACAAGTAAAAACGTAATATTCGACCGGGTGAAATCTTAAATACTCTATATAAATATTCGTAAGTAAATTCAAATTCCTTTAAGAGATCTCGGTACCCAATTTTAAATCTCTATTATCTCTCCCCGTGGGGGAGACGTTTCACCTCTGCAAGATTAGGGAACATCTCAGCTTCTTATAGGATTAAGGAATAAAAAATTTTCAATATTTAAAATATTTTTTGTATATAATATCATACGTCAACGCCCACTAAAGGGGGCGGGGTTCAAAAATAGACTATATCATGTTTTTCACAGACGAACGTATGGGCATTGCTAGATCGTCTCAGACTTCATCATTGATCAAGAATATATATATACTTTATGGGGTCCAATTCTCTTTGGAGGGTATTAAAACTGTATTTTAGCGGGGCGCTCTGGCAAGGGCTGTGGGGGAGACATTTAATATTTGTCATAAAACTTCAAAAATAAATGTTTGGAAGAATTTAATGTAAAATTTATTTAATATCTTTTATAGGGTCATTTAGGGAGCAAAGAGAGAGAAGGGGGCCAGGGCATAGGAGTACCAGGTTACGTCTCAGTTTTGTCATTGAATCTTAAAATTGTTATTTTTAAGGCTTAAGTAAAACAATTTGTTAAATTTTTACATTATATTTGTATATAATAACGCCTACTGAAGTGGGCGGGGTCCAAAACTTAATTTTTTTGATTTTGTTGCTCAAAGTTTAACGCGTTGAACCTTCTTTGACATAAAAATATATCATTTGCTTAACAAAATTACAAAAAAACTTTAAAAATTATGTTGTTTTTTAGAGGTTGGTGTAGTTCCTCTTAGGGGAACTTTTTTCCCTCTTGCCGGATTTAGCCCATTTCCAAACTTGACCTATACTATCTTTTAAGATATTTTTATACCAAATTTCAACAGTCTGGCTCTTTTCGTTTGGAGTGAATCGGGATTTCCACAGATGGATGGACGGACGGACATGCTCAGATCGGCTTAGATTTCATCACTGATCCACTTATTGCTTTTTTTTTTGTGTATAAAAAATCTAAGTTTGACAGAGGTCTTTAAAGCGTCTCTATTTTGGTTCTATTACACACACACACACATACACACATACAGATATAGTGACACCCTCTCCGGATTAGCCAGGAAAGATTTTTAGTGACACAGAACTTCGAGGTCAGAAGCCAAATTACCGTATTCGACATCGTTCGAAATTTCGATCGATATAGAATGCTTTAATCTGATCACTGGTGGAAACTCAATTTCTGGAAAACTGAGTAAAACCAGTATCCTTCCGAGTTTTTGGGAATTTTAAATTTTCACTTGACAGATAATATTGAATCGAATTTTTAGACTTTAGAAGTTTCTTTGTCTTGGCAAGTAAGTTTTCCATAATAATCAAACAATTTTGAATGGTTGCGCTAGATTTTATGATGTGGAATGAAAAATGGTCTATGGTTTTATTTTGGCAAGAAGTCTAAAAATTTAAGACTTAAGGCCGAGACACATAGAATCCGTCATACTTTATGCGTCGCATTTTTTAACAGACATGAACGTACCGATGGGGAAGGTTGGCACAATGAGTACTTTATTGACGGATATGAAATTCTTCCTAAATTATAAGACAGGCTTAGTTAGCAAAAAAAAAAAAAAAAAAACAACATAAGTTTCCTGTTTGAGTGACGAGTGACCAAAATGGTTAAAACTTTGAAATATTTCTTAAAAAAAATTTCTTTATACTTCATGAAGCGTTGTATTGATAAAAAAAAAATTAAAATTTCGCTTCCAGGGTTGGGAAAATGAAAGTTTTTTTTGGTACATGCAATATTTTGTAGTACATGTAAAAACCAAACTGGTTACAAAATGTTAGTTTTTCTTAAATAAAACTACTTTATACCTCATGAAGATTTGCATTGATAAAAAATATTTAAAAAATTAACATTTCGCTTCCAGGGTTGGGATATTACAATGTTTTTTTATACATAAAAGTAACCAAAAAGGCAATTGAAAATTTTTTTTTGTTCACTAGAACTATTTTGTATTTTAGGAAGAACAAAATTGGTATCAAAAATGTAACAAAAAAATCAAAATTTCGAATCCAGGGTTGGACAAGTGCAATATTTTATAGTTTAAAATTGTAAATTTTTTTTAAATAATACAACTTTATACCTCATGAAGAGTTGCACTCATAAAAAAGAAAACAAACAATTAAAATTTCGCTTCCAGAGTTGGGAATATTGAATTTTTTTTTTGGTACATGAAATTTATTCTAGCGCATGAAGGTGAGCAAAACGGTTGCAAATTTTAAGTTTTTCTTAAATAAAACGACTTTGTACCTAATGAAGAATAGGATTGGTAAAAAATATTAAAATTTCGCTTCCAGGGCTGGGAAATTTATATTTTTTTTATACATAACAGTAACCAAAAAGGCCATTGACCTTGTTTTTTCCTAATTAAAACTATTTTTTAGTTCAGGAAAATCAAAATTGGTATCAAAAATTAAAGAAAATTCAAAATTTGGATTCCAGAGTTGGATAACTGCAATATTTTGTGGTACATAAAAATGACTTAAATGTTTACAAATATTAAGTTTTTCTTAAATAAAACTATTTCATGCCTCATTAAGAGTTGCATTGGTAATCAAATTTAAATTTCGTTTCCAGGGTTGGGAAATTTAAATATTTTTTCTACATAAAAGTAACCAAAAAGGCAATTGCCGTTGTTGTTTTTGCTAATTAAAACTTTTTTATAATTCAGGAAGAACAAAATTGGTATTAAAATTTTAAAAAATTAAAATTTCGACTGCAGGGTTGGACATATGAAATATTTTGTGGTACATGAGAGTGACCAAAAAGTTTAACAATTTTAATATTGAATCCTGATATTTTTAAGCTTAAGGTCTCTTTATTTTATTTTAATTTTTAATTTCAATATTTCGTCGCTCCTTTGTGTGAATTCTTCAGGAAATTAATTATTTCATTTAAGTAAAATAAAGGAGTGACGAAATATTGAAATTGAAAATTAAATTAAAATAAAGAGACCTTAAGCTTAAAAATATCAGAATACAATAATAATTAAAAAGAGGCCAAGAAACCAGAAGAGTTTATAAATTGTAATTTTTTTGTCAATTGAAACTATGTTACACTAGAATTGAATTGGTAAGAAAATAAAAATTCGCTTCCAGAGTTAGAAAATCGGAATATTTTTGGTACATAAAAGTACCCACATAAATTCCAAATTTTGTTTTTTTAGTGAATTAAACCTATTTTATACTTCATGGAAAATTAAGCTGGTATTTCGAAATTTTTCGATACAGAAAAGTAATCACAAAGGTTCTCTATTTTGATTTTTTTCGGTCATTTAAACATATTTGATACTTTGTTAAAAATTAAATCGGTATTAAAAGTTTTTGAATTAAAATTTCGGTTCCAGGATTGCAAAATCTAAATTCTTTGGTACATAAAATTAGCCATATAAGTTCCTAATTTTGGTTTTTGGATGAAATTATTTTCATACTTCGGGAAGAGTTAAATTGGTATTGAAAACCAAAAAAATCTTAAAGACGATCCTACGGTTGGACAATTACAACTTTTTGGAGTACATGAAACGGATTTTTATTTTTTGTTTTTAAATAAAACATATTTAATATTTTTGAAAAACGTTTAGAGGTATTAGAAATAAGAAAAGCCAAAAAACATTTAGCTTCATAGCCGTAAAATTTAAACGAAAAGAATTATATCTGTGAAGGGTATTTAAGATTCGTCACAGCCGAATATAGCATTTTTCTTTGTTTTTAATTTTTAAGATTTAAAAAGTTGCGCAAAATGTCATACTTAAATAAAATTTTTTGTCAAAAACATGTTACATTACTTTATAGCGCCTTTCCTCAAAATTACAAAAGACATGTTTAATTTTTTCAAAAACATCACCATGACACTAAAATTTTCTTCGGATTGATGATCATTATGGTGACTTTCATACCGTTAATAGGCTTGGTATGCCAAATTTTTTGTAAATTGGGTATTTTCACTTTATTGGTAATAAAAGCAACATACATTCATGTATTTTCACAAAATAAGGCTTATTTATTTGAAATATTTACAGTTCTAAAATCATGAAATAAAAATGGTAAGTTTTGTTTTTGCCATCTTCGATTTTTATGAATTTTTAAAAATAAAATTTTTTTGTTATATTAAATTGAATTAGGATTCATAGGCTAATTGTTCGAAATTTGTTTTTAAATCTCAGAAAAACATGATAAATATTCCAAGGAACAAAGGAAAGTCAACATCAGTTTTATTCAACTTACACAGCAGAGCAGAACAGCTGTTTTCGAAAGACGCAACCCTTTCATCATCAGTGCTCATGTGTATTGTGTTTGTCACCACTTATTAGGTGGCTTAGTTGAATTTGATAACCGTTCCTATTTACACAAATTTTATTGTGAAAAAGAATACGAGAACTGTATCAACATGATGTTAACATGTTATTGTTATAATACCCGTGAATCTTAATTCAATTTAATATAGCAATATAAATGTTTGTTAAAATTCTTACTACATAAAATTTTTTTGATTTTGCCAAACATTTTTTTTTTATTTTTATGTGAATAACTCCACAACCGTTGATCATACGAAAAAATTTAGTCTTATCATGACTTAAAGAAAATTTTATGGTGAATCCGCTGATGTTTCTTCCAACAAAATTGGATAAGCCATTGCTAAGATATGATAAAATCAATGGAACGACCTCTCTGAAAATCCGTAATTTTAGAAAAAAATTTTAAAAATAATGTTGTATCCATAGAATTTTAAATTTTGGGTGCTTTTGTACTTAGAGGGCCATAATACATAGAAATAAAATGGTTAGACTTCAAAGTAATTCTTCGTGTTGACCAGTGTAATTGGTGGGATTTTATGAATTATATTGGTTGAAAGTGCCACGCGGAAGACTTGTTTGAATTCCCTATTTAAAAGGATCCATAATATATATATATATTATATATATATATATATATATATATATATATATATATATATATATATATATATATATATATATATATATACTCTATGGAGTTTCATATTATTATTGTGGAAATTGCAAGACCAGATACAAACCCAAACAAATTTTTGGTAAAGTGTATAAAAAAAAGGAAATGAATGACATAAAGTAGACGAATCACATAGAAAAAAATAATCACCGAGTTTCAATTATTCACACAAACACCCAAATAAATAGTCATATATGATCTTAATAATGGTAAGTGGATGGAAAATGAAAACCTATGGAGTAACCCTTATTTGACAGTTTAGATGTCATTTGAACATGCGAATGACCGTTTTTATGGCTCATATTTAGTACACAGCAGCCATCTTTATTTTCATCTTATATTATTGCCAGTGCCCGTATAACTTCAATCTACATTTCGAGAACGACAAGTTTGTGTGTGAGTTTGAAATTGTTGAAATTCTTTTACACATTAAACACGTTTCATGTCATTTGCTGCAGAAGTTTGCTGAACGAATATGACCATTTAAAATGATGTTGAATGTTGGATACATTTTTGCTGCTATTTTATTGAAAACATTAAATCATGCCATTCAATTCATTTAAGACTAAAGTTGCTGTTGTTATTGTTAAAAAGTTATCAAATGGTTTGGGTTTTTCTGGGGTTAATAGTGCTCATGAAAAGTTTATGGCTGAGAATCCCTTTTGATTGCTAGCTGTTTGAATATGAGTATGTGTCTGTGTGTGTTTGAGTCGTTAATGTGGTGATGCGAGCTTGATAAGGTTTCATTTTAAAAGTGTCAAAGAAAAGGACATTATTTACTACTTAAAGTGATTCATTGGAATTTCGAACATGATTTTCTTCTTTGTTGAAAAGATATATTTTCGGTTTTACTTGCATGAATGCCCGGTGAGGGTGAAGAGGGAAACCATAGTACGAGTACGAGCATATCAGGGTAGAAATAGAAAAGCCGAAGGTTTATGATCTCAATTGAATTTATGTGTTTTTTGGGGAAATATAATAGTCAACATTTCGTTATAATACTTTTTAATGTAGGCATAGTGTTAATCCTGTGAAGAAAGTTGATTAACTGCCCCCACAGCATCATATTGATCCAACATAATAACTAAGGAACAAAAGTCTTATATGATTTCTGGAGTCTTCATATTGTTGACTGGAAGCAAGAAGATGTTGTTCTTTTTAGTTCAATAAAATTATGTGGGAGCAACTCATTAACTATTAGATATTGAATTACAAAATTTAAAGCAATTACATTAAAAAATTACATTATAATTATTGTAGCATTGTTTAATATTAAAAAAAAGTTTCAAATAATTCTTTTCTGATTGGGTGCATAAGCATATACAGTAGTCGCTCAGTTATATGAACTAATTCAAACAGAGGCTGTTCACTAAATGGAGAAGTTCACTAAATCGAGAGAACATCAAATAAGTAATTCATATGACTTTTATTAAACTAATTTTTTATTTTTGATGTTTTTTTTAATAATTAATGAACATGAAAGAAGTCCTGTACAACAAATGAATCTTTGAACAACTTTTGGAAAATTGCTGCCGTCATCCATGCGTTTTTAGAATGGCCATAATCAACGGGTAGAGTAAAATTGTTGAAACAACTTGGAATTTTTGCTTTCCCTATCACCAGAAGCATTTGTACAAGCCAATTATGTAAGACGTGCTTTTTCGGGGTTTCTTCCATGTGCACTTTTTTCACTTCTTAAAACGTATGTTTTGTCTGAAAGCAGTTTCCAAAATAGGCCAGTTTCGTTCGTATTGTAAATTTGATGATGCATTAAATTGTGTTCTACTATTAAAGAATGGGGTCCTTTTTTAAAAGGTTCTACAAACTCCGGATTGGACGATAATTTTTTACCGGATATATTTAAAAATCGTATACCAAATCGTCGCTTAAATTTCTGCAGCCACCCATCAGTTGCAGTAAAAGAAATTTTTTCTTTCAATTGGTCGCTTAAATATTTTGCTTTTACTTTAATTAATTCACTAGTAATGGGTAAAGTTTTTGTTGATTGAACCAATGATATAGCTTCGCCTCCACCAACGGCATTTCAGCTTCTCTCAATGTTTTCCTTTTAATTTTTCTTTTTTTGTATTCGTATGCACACGCTTGCCAATCTCGGGAAAGAACCGATTTTTAATGTGTAAGATAATCACTCAACAACTCAACACTCAAAACATCAACAAAAACAGTTTGAGTTTTTTCATTTATTTCGGGGAAGAACATACTTCCAATAAGACAAACATTAAAAAAAAATTAACGGTTGAAAGCTGTTCATATAATAGAGATAGTCTGTGTTCACTCTTTAGAACCCCATGTGTTTAAATTTTGGTGTTCAGTATTCTGAATGCTCACTATTCTGGATGTTCATATAACCGAGCGGCTACTGTATCTCCAAAAATTGTAATGGAACTTAGAGTTATCAAACTAATGAGTTAAAATTCAAAAACTAATCTAAATTACCTTTCCAATGATGTATCACATGCTATATTTTCCCATACAAAATAATTTAATATAAACCGGTTTAATAGCACACTTATTGATTTATCCACACTGGACGTGATCATTGTGATGACTACAAGGCACTTCTCAAAGTTGCGCCTAAGCTTCATTAAAGAAACTCACGTTACTTCATTTTTCTCTTGTGCTGCACTCGGCTGTGTTCGTTATAAATCAAGAGATGCTACGCTTTTATGTTAAATGAGAGACCGAGGAACACGTTTAACGAAGAAACCAGTTTAACGTTCGGCAAAATGCCTCTACTGGGTTTATAAAGAAGTATTTAAGCAAAAATGATTCATTATGCACTCAGAGCTCTAGCAGCGGGAACAATTTTTGCAAAAAAGTTTTTTTTGTATGTTAGTAAACTAATAACATAAAAACTGTTTAATAATGATTTTTTTTTAAATTAATACGTTTATTTAATGTTTTATTAAAAACAATATTAATGCTTTGAATAAATCACCTGCAAACTATGACTTCCTAAAATAAATTATTAAAAAACTGATTTTACGGATCGAAAATTCTTATTTCAAAGTTTGATACCATATTCATGATTTCGTTACTAACGGATGGGATTTATTTGCTGTTCTTACAGTGCATCCCGTTAACATAAGCGGATGACGACGGCTAGATTTTATAATATATGTGACCTGCTCCACGCAAAGGGACCTCTGCGCCGAAAAGAAGTTATTAAGAAAAACGCGTCTAAAAAAAGCGCTTCGTTTTTCCGTGTTTTGCGCATGCTTATGCAACTCTTCCTTCAACCTGATCATCTGGCGATGTATTTCGACTCTCTGGTACTTTGTACGATGTTCACTATGCAGTGTTGCCTCTATGAAAATTATTTCTAACAGTTAAAAACCTGTTTTTGCTAATTTTGTTTTCAAAATTACTAGAGCTGTTTTATTCCCTATCAAATTATCAATGTTTTGGTGATTTGTAAAAAAACTAAAAGACACAGAAACTTGCGGCTTGCGGCATTTGAAAGAGCGTTTTTTTTTCCTTAAGTATCACTTAAAAAGTAAAAAAAAAATTTTTTCGGCGCAGAGGACCCTTTTCGTGGAGCAGGTCACATATATAGATATTGCAATTTAATCCTGTTATCCAGTTACCTGATGATTAGGGAAGGTGCCGCCTCATTTCCCTATTCCGTTTTCCCGGAATTTCTGGGACTAAAATGGGTGATAATTTTGATGTTATTTCTAATAATAATGAGCAGAACAAAGGTTTTATAAATATCCATTGTAACAACTTTTGATTCTAACAAGGAAAACTAAAACTTTTTAAAATATATTGGTAGCTTTTTTACTTCAAAAATGTTCGAACGAGTTGGAACTCGATGGTACCTATGATTGCAAATTTATTTATTTTTTTTTGCTTTTGGAACGAGAACTTTTTTTATTCAAAACATTATTTTTTAAAAAAATTTTCCCCCAAATCAGAAACTCGCAATTTGTAATTAGAGAAGAGCATGTGACAAGTTTAACAATTAGAGGTGTGTTAAAAAAAATTATGATTGCCGGCATTATATGCAATTCTCAAAGCAGTTCTATTATGTGCTTTTTTGGTATATCATAGAGTATGATCAGCGTTCCGGCTTTTATTCCCTCGATCGTCCAGGAATGCAGGCTATTTAAGAATGCAGTTTCTTCAATCATGTGAGCGAAAACCGATCCATGATTACGGTGTCTTTTATTGTAAAAGATTTGCACATATTCGTCGGTTTTTTTCGTTGTAGGTCAGGATTTTTAGACTGTATTTCGCCTAAAATAAAAAAAATATTATATCTGTATGAATAATGTGAGACAAATTATTTGCCTACATCCTTAGCAACTTTTCTAATAGTAATTGGAAGATTCTTTATAAAAATTTTTTTTATTTTTTCGACATTTTCGTTGGATGTTGTAAAAATTTTTATGACTGAAAGTACGGAGTGGCTTAAAATAAACCGAAGTGGATTGACTTCATTACAACTTCTTATTAATGGAAAATATTTTTAATTCAATTACAAATAACTATATTTCGAAAGTGGTGGCAATTTTTTGCTTTGCATATTCGTGCTTTTTCCGAAGCATTTTTCATAAGTTTTCGCAAAACTTCAGGTGTTATGTTGTGGATTTTGTCCCTTATATTATATATTAATTGCTGTATGGTTAAACCAGATGAACGTAGATGACAATTAAACTCGCTTAAGCGGAAAATAATTTGTTCACCAAAAGTATCGTGTAAAAGATCCATTGTGTCCCTGTTGGAACCATATTTGCGGATGGTTTTCCACAGCTGGCCTTAAACATGTTCTCAACAAAAACTAATATCTACCACCAGTCTTGGGAATGGCGATGACGCGTTCACTTTCAAAAATATATAGGCCAATAATTCATTCCGACGAAACAACGCAAGGAACGGTACACTTAAGTAGGTGAATGAGGCTGCTGTAGGCTACAGTAATTAAGCGACTATGAAGCGGAGGGTCCTGAGTTCAACCCCGCGCTCAGTCAAGAATTATAGTGTTGAATTCTTCTGATCAGCATTAGTGCATGGTTGTGTTAGTTGTTCTCACCCTGTTTCAGCGATGAAGGCAAAGCACTAGTCACTGAACATAATTGGCAGCGACTGACGATCATGTACTAAAAAGCAGAGTAACAGCAGCACTCTCCTTCATCGGTCCTGTAGCAAAAATTAGCCGACGAAGTAAAAAAGCTACAAACAAATTTCTTCTCTTCTTTCATCTGTCCCCCAATACTATCCCATGCTTTCTATTTCCGGCGCAATGCCTCCTATAAAAAAAGTGCGTGTAATTCTCGCTGTAGAACTACTTTTGGATCTTCCTTAGCCCATATTCTGCAGTTTTCCCCATTAACGAACCCATTGAAATTGGCTTCGTCGCTCATCATTAAATTAGGAATAAAATCATAATTATACCCTTCACAAAAAAGTGAAAGGGTATATATAGGTTTGTCATTCCGTGTGTAATTTCTTCGATATGGACATGGGTCCCCATAAAGTATATATATTCTGGATCCTTATGAATCGCGATGACGATTGAGCGATGTCCGTCTGTCCGTCCGTCTGTAGGTGAAATCGGTTTTCCCAAGCCCCCAGAAGAGCTAGAGACTTCGTTCTTGGGCCGTTGGATTGGAAATGAACTTAAATAGAGTGCTATTGAAATTCGGAAAGATCCGAAGTATGGTTCCAGAGCTGGGAGGCTTACACCTATTTCTCGACGCAAAATTTATACCAAAAATTAATTTTTTTTTAATGTTTGTAAATTAAACCTATTTCGTTCTTTGGGGAGCCTCAATGGTCTATTACAAACTAAACAAGTAAAAACGTTATATTCGACCGGGTCGAATCTTAAATACCCTCCAAATATTTAGTAAGTGAATTTGAAATGTTTAACTTGGTGGGACAGAGTTCCTTTATATAATATCGTACGTCAACGCCCACTAAAGGGGGCGGGGTTCAAATATATACAATATCATGTTTTCCACAGACGAACGTATGGGCATTGCTAGACCGTATTAGACTTCATCACAATTCTCTTTGGAGGGTATAAAAACTGTATTTTGGCGGGGTCGCTCTAGCAAGGGCTGTGGGGGAAACATTTCACCTTTGTCATAAAACTCTAAAAATAAATGCTTGGGATAATTATATACAAAATTAAAATTTGTTTTTTTTGATAGGGTCATTTAGAGGGCAAAGGGGGAGAGGGGGTAGGGCAGAAACAGGTAGACATAAAACTCTAAAAATAAATGCTTGGGATGATTATGCACAAAATGAAAAAAAAATTTTATTTATTTTTAATAGGGTCATTTAGCGGGCAAAGGGGGAGGAGGGGGTAGGGCAGCAACAGGCAGTCATAAAACTGTAAAGATAAATGCTTGGGATGATTATATACAAAATTTAATAAAACATTTTTTTTTTGGTAGGGTCATTTTGGGGGCAAAGGAAAAGGGGGGGGGGGGGTAGGGCAGAAATCGGCAGTCATAAAACTCTAAAGATAAATGCTTGGGAGGATTATATACTAAATTTAAAAAAAAATTTTTTTTTGGTAGGGTCATTTAGGGGGCAAAGGAAGAGGGGGGGGGGGGGGTAGGGCAGAAATCAGCAGTCATAAAACTCTAAAGATAAATGCTTGGGATGATTATATACAAAATTTAAAAAAAAAATTTTTTTTTTGGTAGGGTCATCTTGGTGGCAAAGGAAGAGGGGGGAGGGGAAGTAGGGCAGAAATCGGCAGTCATAAAACTCTAAAGTTAAATGCTTGGGATGATTATATACAAAATTTAAAAAAAAATTTTTTTTTGGTAGGGTCATTTAGGGGGCAAAGGGGAAGGAGGGGGTAGGGCAGAGTAGTACCAGGATTCGTCTCAGCTTCGTCATTAAAGCTTAAAAGTGTTATTTTTAAGGAATGTAGGCTTAAGTAAAACAATTTGTTAAATTTTTATGCTATTTTTGCCTATAATAACGCCCACTGAAGTGGGCGGGGTCAAAAAATATTTTTATTTTTTTTAATGGCTCCAAGTTTAAGGCGTTGGATCATATTTGACATAAAAATTTATCATTTGTTTAACAAAATATCCAAAAAACTTTAAAAATTATGTTGTGTTTGGGTTGGTTTAGTTCTTCTTAGGGGAACTTTTTTCCCCCTTGCCCGATTTAGCCCATCTTCGAACTTAACCTGCTCTAAGTTTTAAAATATATTTATGCCAAATTTCAAGAGTCTAGCTCTTTTCTTTTGGACTGAATCGTGATTTCCACAGACGGACGGACGGACGGACGGACATGCTCAGTTCGTCTTATATTTCATCACTGATCAAGAATATATATACTTTATGGGGTCTGAGATGGATATTTCGATGCGTTACAAACGGAATGACAAAGTGAATATACCCTCCAAATTCTTTTTTGGAGGGTATAAAAAATAAAATATTTTTTCCGGGGATGGGAAATTAAAATTTTTTTTTTGGCCTATTCTGTATTTTGTAGTGCATGTAGTAACTAAAATTGTTAAACATTTCAAGTTTTTTGTTGCATTGGCCAAAAAAAATTTTTTAAATTCAAATTTTGCTTCCAGGGGTGGGAAATTGATTTTTGTTTATATATGAAAGTAATCAAACTGGCAACTGATGTTGTTTTTTTATTGTTTTTTGCTAACTAAAACTGTCTTATAATTTAGGAAGAACAAAATTGGTATCAAAAATTCAAAAATAGAAAATAAAATTTCGAATCCAGGAATGGATAAGTGCAATATTTTATGGTACATGAAATGGTAAAAAAGTTGAAATTTTTCTTAAATAAAACTAGTTTATACCTCAAGAAACGTTACACAGATAAAAAAAAATCAAAAAAAAATATTAAATTGCGTTTCCAGGGTTGGAAAAATTAAATTTTTTTTGGTACATGCAATATTTTGTAGTACATGTAATAACCAAAATGGTTGCAAAAATCGAGTTTTTCTTAAAAAAACTACTTTATACCTCATGAAGATTTGCATTGATAAAGAAAATTTTAAAAAATTTAAATTTCGCTTTCAGGGTTGGGAAATTGAATTTTTTTTTATACATAAAAGTAACCAAAAAGCAATTGACGTCGTTTCTTTTTGCTAATTAAAGTTGTTTTATAATTGAGGAAGAACAAAATTGGTATTAAAATCTTAAAAAATCAAAATTTCGAGTCCAGGGTTGGACAAATGAAATATTTTATGGTACATGAATGGTGAGAATTTAAAAATATTAATTTTTTTGTCAAGTAAAACTATGTTACACCTCGCTAAGAATTGCATTGATTTTCCAACGCTTCCAGAGTTGAAAAATCGAAATATTTTTCGTACATAATAGTACATACATAAATTCCAAATTTTGTGCTTTTAGTGAATTAAACCTATTAAATATTTCTGAAAAAATTAAACTGGTGTTAACAAATTAAAAATTCGGTTCCAGGGTTGGAAAATCGACATTTTCTGCTTCATAAAAGCAGCCATTTTATTTGTTATTTTTGGTTCTTATGACGCCTACTTTATATATCAGGAAGATTATTAAAAACCAACAAAATCTAAAAGACGATTCTACGGTTGGACAATTAGAACTTTTTGGGGTACATGAAACGGATTTTTTTTTTGTAAATTAAATATATATAATATTTTGGAAAGACGTTCAGAGGTATTAAACGTTGTCTTAAATATAAAAGTAACTGATGACATCATTTTGTTTTTTTTTAATTATTTTTTAATTAAAGCTACTTTCTGTTTTAGCAAGAAAGAAAGAAGAATTACATCTGTTTTATAAGTTTCGGCATAGCAGAATATAACACTTATAATTGTTTTTTTCTACTTTTTGGCGACAATAAATTGAATAATCAAGTCGTTGCTGGTACAGTTCCATTTTATGCTCCCCCCGTTTTCATTACAAAACACTGAAAAGAAAAGAATATATAACGAAAAGTTTATTAAGATTCCAAACCCATTTGCTCACTTTGTTCCATCCTATACAATAACCTAATGTTACTGTCAAAATTTCAAATGCTTTTAAGCGTTTAATTGTTTATTTATCCATTTTTTTCGAAGCTGGAAAATCGCTTTGTTTTCTTAAGAGGACTCGTTTACATAAATAAATTTCAGCAAAAAAAATTATTTTCTTTATACCGAATATTAATAACGGAAAACGATTTTGGAGTTATAGACACGGTGTAAAGGAAATTATTAAAAACTGCCTATAGTATTAAGCGACTATCTATTGCTATGCCTTTGTCGTTCATACAATTAAAAGTGTTAAGAGCTGGATAAATTAATGTGAATTACTAAAGAATGGACCGAGTTGTTTTATTAGAACTTATTCATTTGGATTAAAAAGAAGTTATATAATTAAATGGAATATTAAAAATCTTTTCACGTAAATAAATCACTCATATTTTGCTGCTACAGGCATTCTGTTTAATAACTTCTAAACAGTTGTTTCAATTGCTTTTATAAATTTATTTCATTATTAACTCTATTAGTCCTATAAATTATTTACATAAATATATAAATATATATATATATATATATATATATATATATATATATATATATATTTATATATATATATATATATATATATATATATATATATACGAGTAAAAAAAATTACATTCATATAAAATACGTGTCGAAAATGTTAATTTTTATTTCACAATATTTACAAGTTGTTGTGATTTGTTATAAAATATTGTCATTGCATCCGCTAAATAGTCATAAAATGAAACAAAAATTTAAATTTTGCAAAGTTATGACAGCATAATATAGATATAAGCAAATACACACGAACCAATCGCATGATAAATATATAAAAGGTAAAATTTATTTTATGTATTCGATGGATGTAATGGAAACTTAAAAGCTTTGACCGCCGTTGACCAAACAAACAAGTTAAAATCGAATTGCTTGAAATTCTTTTTGAAAAAAGTAATGAAGATTTAATTTTATGAATATATAAATAGATACGTATCGACTTATAACCACATATAAAGGGGTGCGAAAATTTGACTTAACAAATTCCGTTTTATCGGTATCAATGTTAAGCAGATATACGAAAATTAGTAATGAAATATAATATCGGGCAAATGTCATCCTTTTAGCTCGTCGGCAGACGTTCGCTTTTTTTCACAAAATTTTTAACCATATTTTGCAACAATAACATCGCTTATCTCATCAATGTAGTGACGAATTTCATCTCTCAGAGAGTCAATTGTTTGTGGCTTTTTTCACCAGTCTTGCAAATTGCCCCAGAGAAAATAATCCAGCGGCGTTAAATCACAAGAACGAGGCAGCCAATTGACATGGAAAAAATACGGGCCGATGCTGCCGCAAACCAAATCATATTCTCACTTTCTTTGGATATATAGGTTTACCGCGGACTGTTTGTGGATTTTGTGAGCCCCATATGCGATAATTTTGTTTGTTTAATTAATCAAATAATTCAAAATGGGCCTTATTGCTAAAGATGATTTTGTTGAAAAATGCCTTGTTATACCCTTCACAAAAAAGTGAAAGGGTATATATAGGTCTGTCATACCGTGTGTAATTTCTTCGATATTCACATGGGACCCCATAAAGTATATATATTCTGGATTCTTAAGAATAGCGATGACGAATGAGCGATGTCCGTCTGTCCGTCCGTCTGTACGTGAAATCGGTTTTCCCCAGCCCCCAGAAGAGAAAGAGCCTTCGCTCTTGGACCGTGGACCGGATTGGAAATGAACTTAAATCGAGTGGTATTGAAATTCAGAAAAATCCGAAGTACGGTTTCAGAGCTGGGAAGCTTACACCTATTTCTCGACGCAAAATTTATACCAAAAATCAATTATTTTTTTTAATGTTTGTAAATTAAACCTATTTCTTGCTTTGGGGAGCCTCAATGGTCTATTAAAAACTAAAAAAATTAAAATTTTTTTTCCAGGGATGGGAAATTAAAAATTTTTTTGGGCCCATTTCGTATTTTGTAGTACATGTAGTAACTAAAATTGTTAAAAATTTCTAGTTTTTCTTTAACAAAACCTCCTTATACGTCAAAAAGATTTGCATTGGCAAAAAAAAAAAATTTTTTTAATTCAAATTTTGCATCCAGGGGTGGGAAATTGAATTTTTTTTTATACATGAAAGTAATCAAACAGGCAACTGATGTTGTTTTTTTTGGTTTTTGCTAACTAAAACTGTCTTATAATTTAGGAAGAACATAATTGGTATCAAAAATTCAAAAATAAAAAATAAAATTTCGAATCCAGGGATGGACGAGTGCAATATTTTATGGTACATGAATGTTACCAAAATGGTAAAAAATTTGCAATTTTTCTTAAATAAAACTACTTTAAACCTCAATAAGCGTTGCACTGCTAAAAAAACAAAAAAAAATTAAAGTTTCGTTTCCAGGGGTGGAAAAATAAATTTTTTTTTGGTACATGCAATATTTTGTAGTACATGTAATAACCAAAACGGTTGCAAAATTCGAGTTTTTCTTAAACAAAACTACTTTATACCTCATGAAGATTTGCATTGATAAAGAAAATTTAAAAAAAAATTTAAATTTCGCTTCCAGGGTTGGGAAATTGAATTTTTTTATGCATTAAAGTAACTAAAAAGGCAATTGACGTTTTTTTTTACTAATTAAAACTTTTTTTTAGTTCAGGAAAAACAAAATTGGTATAAAAAATTAAAAAAAAATCAAAATTTAGATTCTAGAGTTGGATTACTGCAATTTTTTGTGGTACATAAATATGACCTAAATGGTTACAAATATTAAGTTTTTCTTAAATAAAACTATTTCATGCCTCATTAAAAGTTGCATTGGTAAAAAAAATTTAAATTTCGTTTCCAGGGTTGGGAAATTGATATATATATATATTCTGCATAAAAGTAACCAAAAAGGCAATTGACATTGTTTTTTTTTTGCTTATTCAAACTTTTTTATAATTCAGGAAGAACAAAATTGGTATTAAAATCTTAAAAAATCAAAATTTCGACTCCAGGTTTGGACAAATGATATATTTTATGGTACATAAAAGTGACCAAAAAGTTTAAAAATTTAAATTTTTTGTCAAGTAAAACTATGTTACACCTCACAAAGAATTGCATTGGTAAATAAATAAAAATTCCAGAGTTGGGAAATCGAAATATTTTTCGTACATAATAGTACATACATAAATTCAAAATTTTGTGCTTTTAGTGAATTAAACCTATTTTATATATCAGGAAAAATTAAATTAGTATTAAAAAATTAAAAATTCGGTTCCAGGGTTGGGAAATCGACATTTTCCGATTCATAAAAGCAGCCATTTTATTTGTTATTTTTGATTTTTATGATGAATTATACCTCCTTTATACATCAGAAAGAAGTAAACTGGTATTAAAAACCAACGACGATTCTACGGTTGGGCAAATAGAACTTTTTGGGGTACATGAAACGGATTTTTTGTTTTGTTTGTAAATTAAATATATATGATATTTTTGAAAGACGTTGATAGGTATTAGATATAAGAAAAGCTTCCTAGCCGAAAAATTTAAACGTTTTCTTAAATATAAAAGTAAGCGATAACATCATTTTGATTTTTTAATTAAACCTACTTTCTGTTTTGGCAAGAAAGAAAAAAAGTAGAAGAATTACATCTGTGAAGGGTATTTAACATTCGGCACAGCCGAATATAGCACTTTTACTTGTTTTTTATCTAAACTATTCACGTGGAAATATGCTTCAACGAAGAATATGACTTTATTCGAAGAACTGTCCTTGACTCTCTACAATTATAACGAGTTGTTCTTTGGCTCCATTATTATAATAGGAATAAACATGATATGTGGCAGCTAAATTTAATAACTGCTATAAAAAAAATTAAAAGTGCATTCTTATTGGGATACCCTATAGTTAATGCGCCTTGCAACAAATCCGTATACACACAATGCCGTCAAACCAGGCCTTTTTGGACTTCCATGGTGGTAATAATAATAGCCATCACATGACAAAAAAAATTTGATTTGTGATGTTGTAATACCAAAAATGAATTATAGCCAGAAATACAAATGAGCTGTAGACGCATAAGAAACTGAGTAGAGGAAATGAAACAAACCCCTTCTCAGAGACTTAATACATTATTTTTCAGCACTATTTATTTATTGGTGACAGTTCACAGTTTTTATTTTTCCCAGTCAATGTCTTCCAAATGTCTGACAGTCCGCCAAATGCTGTAATATTTTATTTCTGCATTTATGCTACTAATAATATTTATCAACCCTTAATGCGCATAAATAATTTTTATTACCTGTCATATGGATGTATGAGGCATAAGTATATGGGGGAGAGGGTGGGGGGTATACACATTAAAAATACAGGGTTGGAGGTTGGAATATGTATGGTCATACTCTAAATCAGCGTTATATGCATATAAACTGTCTGAAAATATATTTTAATAATATTGTAATATATTTATGTTGTTACAAACAAGAGATAGATATTTTTGCATTATATTTTAATTGCCAAATACGAGAGACACTATGCAGATGGAAAAACGAGAAGAGTTCTTTTTTCAGACTGCTATTTATGGCGTGGTAGTTTTTTTTTTTTTTGCTGTGCCGTTTGTTATCATTTATATATATAACATTTCATATTGACAGCAGATTGAAGATATATATTAATATTTTATGTGTGTTTTTGCTGTATGCCAATAGAGATAGATATGTATCTATGTTACGCAATTTTACAAATTATGTTTAGTTTTATACAAAAAGGACATTAAGTATGTTACGTAAGTTTATGTATTTTATAATATTTTCTTTTCAGGTTGACTTGGATGTTTAACCCCTAGTTATGCAGTGCATTCTGTCACAACTAGGAAAAGACGGAGGAGTTGATTAGAGAATAGATGGAGAAAGATGGGAAGGTAGAAAGTTTGTGTAGCCAGCGAGTTTTCGCTACAGTACCGAAGACGTGATCTTTAGTACATGATAGTATCTATCATTATATACTTTGTCCTTGAAATAGACCGAAAACAGTTAACACTATCATAAAGAGAGTGTCCAAAATATCATTTTAATTTTAGTAAAGTTATAAAATTTACTTTAGAGCATTTTTATTTCGGTTTATTACAACTTGGTTCCGCTTAAAAATGTAAAATTATATCGTTAAAGTGACCACCTTTCTGCACTGGCTTGGTAGGCTCCCAATATCAGTGGCTGCTATCGGCTCGATTTTGTACGTTGCATGCTCTTGAATTGTTGTGCTATTATTACTGTACATTTTTGATTAAAAAAACCCACAAAATAAAATCTAAAGATGTCAAATCGCACCATCTTAGGGAACTTCTCTACGAGAAATAATAAAATTTTCGAACTTTTTCTTCCATATTTTTTCTTGCTGTATAACAATTGGCACCATCCTGTTGAAACCACATATTCTATATATTTAAATGACGAATATTCCGTCACAAACAGCTTCAGATCATCTCTCTGTAGCGATTTTAAAGTAATCAAATTTCCATTTTCGTTTTCAAAATGATGTATATCGTCCTATGATTTTTTCCCCACCACACACTACACCAAACAGTAACATTGTAATAAATGCTCTAGGATAACACTTGGAGTTCTCTTAACCTTAAATGCGGCAATTCTGCTTATTGACGTTGACATTAAGCTGGAAATGGTTTTCATCGCTAAAAATTCATTTCTTCAAAAGGAAATCTTGAAAACTTTTGCCATTTGCAAAAAATGTTTTAATAATAACAAGTAAAAGTGCTATGTACAAAAAAAAAAACTTTCAATTTCCCAACCCTGCAAGCGAAATTTTTAATTTTTTTACCAATGCAAGTTTTTCAAAACAAACGCAAATCAACAAGACAAAGGTGAGAAATTTAAATTTGCATGTAATAATTGCGGAAAAATAGGACACAAAACAAAAGATTGTTGGTCGAAAAATAAAAACCAATACAAATATGGAAATAAGAACCAAGAGACAACCAGAAATGCAGAAGTTGCACTTCAAGTAAATGGAGAGCGTGATTCGTGGTGTTTAGATTCTGGAGCTTCATCCCATATGTGTTCAGATAAAATCAAATTTCATACGTTGGACAAATCATGTACCGAAGTTTTACATTTGGCGAACAATGAATCAACTAAAATCGAAGGTCATGGAACTGTGAAAATCAATACTAAATCAAAATTTACGTTTAAACTAGAGAATACTCTTTACGTTCCGGATTTAAGATCCAATTTATTATCAGTAGCAAAGATAACTGATCGTGGATTTGAAGTAAATTTCAATAAAAAAGAAGCCGTTGTAAGAAATCCTAAAACTGGTGAGAAATTATTCACTGCAAAACGAGATAAAGATTTATATTACATTGAAGAGGTAATTCAAAAATGTAAAGCAGTTAAATTATCGGGCATACAAGAATGGCATGAACGTTATGGTCACTTAAATGAAGGCGACTTAAAACAATTGTTACAAAAACAGAAGGTAAATGGATTAAATTTTAATATAAATGAAAAATTAAAAACTTGTGAGGTATGTATAAAAGGAAAGCAAACTCAAAAGCCTTTTAACAACTCAATTTCAAAATCAACAGACTTATTAGAGCTTATCCACACCGACGTTTTCGGTCCAATGAGAGCGCATTCAATTGGCGGTTCAAGATACTTTTTAACTTTCATTGATGACAAATCAAGATGGTGTGAAGTCTACTTTCTTAAGAACAAGAGTGAGGTATTTGAAAAATTTAAAGAGTTCAAAAGTATAGTTGAAAATAGAACAAATCGGAAAATTAAAACAATTCGTTCAGACAATGGTACTGAATATACAAATAATGCATTCAAAAATTTTTTAAAAATAAAAGGTATAAAACATGAATTTACTGTACCATACACACCACAACAGAATGGTGTAGCCGAAAGGAAAAACCGCACCCTCATAGAAATGGCTCGGTGTATGATGATACAATCTGGTTTAAGTCCAAGTTTTTGGGCAGAAGCAGTTCTAACTGCAAATCATATAAGAAACAGATGTCCTTCTAAAAGTATCGATGGCGAAACTCCTTTTAAAATTTGGATTGGAAGAAATCCAACCATAAATTATTTAAGGAAGTTCGGTACTGTAGCGTATACACTCATAAAACCTAACAAAAAAGGAAAATTTGAACCAAAAGGAAAAAAATGTATATTTGTGGGATATTCTATAAAATCAAAAGCGTATAGATTATGGGATATAACAGATAAACAAATTATATGTGCAAGAGATGTCAATTTCACAAATTCTTATCAATTAAATGATAATTACACAAACTTTATGAAAAATGAATCTGAAAATTTAAAAAATGAAGGCATTGAATTGACATTTAATCCAAAAGAATATACTATTGCACAGTCTGATGAATATTTGCAAGAGTTAGAAGAAAGAAGCAGCAAAAGTGATATTGACGATTTTTGTGATTTTTCTGAAGGTGATGAAGAATCTATAAATGAAGAACCTATTGGTAATTTAAACGATGATTTTCGAACACCGCTTGCAACAATCAGAGGCCCTGGAAGACCAAAGAAAATAAAAACTGGAAAGAGAGGTAGACCAAGAAAATTATTTAACACGGTTCATAATAATGAAATAGAACCAGAGCAATATGTTGCAAACATAATAAACCAAAATGATTCATTGACAGTAAATGAAGCTCTTTCTGGTCCTGAAGTAAACGAGTGGAAGAATGCAATGAAATCTGAATACGACGCATTATTAAAAAATAAAACCTGGTGTTATGTTGACTACTCGAAAAACAATAAAACCATAGAGTGCAAGTGGGTACTACGAAAGAAATTCAAAGCAGATGGAACAATAGACCGTTACAAGGCTAGATTAGTAGCAAAAGGGTTTAAGCAAATACCTGGTATCGATTATACTGAAACGTTTGCACCTGTAGCAAGAATCGGTTCGATACGTTTGATAATGGCTATTTCAGCACAATTGAAACTTGAAGTATATCAACTAGATTTTGTCACTGCATATTTAAATGGTGATTTAGAAGAACAAATTTATATAAAAATTCCAAATGAAATCGAATTGTTTTTAGATGAAAATGAATATAAGAAATATAAAGGCAAATCATGCTTATTAAAAAAAGCATTATATGGACTGAAGCAATCTGGAAGGCAATGGTATAAAAAACTAGATGAAAAATTGAAACAACTTAGTTTTAAACCACTAGATTCAGATAATTGTGTATATATGTCAAAACGAGGGGAAGACATTACAATAATTGCAATTTATGTTGATGACTTAATAGTGGCAACAAACAATAAAAACAAAATTAAAGAACTGAAAACAGAATTAGCAAAATCATTTGAAATGAAGGATTTGGGTCAATTAAATTTCTGTTTAGGTATTGAATTTAAGCAAGATCCAAATACAAAAGAAATAACACTATCACAGAGAAAATATATAGAAAATGTTTTGGAAAAGTTCAATATGGAAAATAGTAAGGCTGCATCAACACCAATTAACACAGCAGTAAAATTGTCAAAGGAAATGTGTCCCACAGAAGAAGAAAAATCTGAGGTTGAACTACTGCCGTATCAAAATCTAATCGGATCTCTTATGTATTTAGCAGTTTCAACAAGGCCAGATATTGCTCATATAGTTAGCGTACTAAGTCAATATAATACTAATTATGGTAAAGAACACTGGATTGCTGCAAAAAGAGTTTTACGTTATTTAAAGGGTACTAAAAATATTGGATTGCATTATAAATCAACAAGTCAGGAATTGACTGGTTATGCTGATGCAGATTGGGGAGCTAACATAGACGATAGAAAATCTTATACTGGGTTTATGTTCAAATTAGCGAATGCTGCAGTTAGTTGGGAGTCCAGAAAACAATGTACAGTAGCAATGTCAAGTACTGAAGCAGAATACATGTCGATTTCAGAATCCACAAAGGAAGCTATACATCTCAGACGATTTCTGGAAGAAATTTTAGGCAACGTACATTTAACAACCGTAATTTACAATGATAATCAAGGTGCGGGACTATTAAGCAAGAACCCAGTATTCCATAAACGAACAAAACATATGGATATAAGACATCATTTTGTTCGAGAAAATGTAGCTAAACAAAATATAAAAATAGAATACCTTAAAACAGAAGATATGCCAGCTGACGTTTTAACAAAAGGTTTACCAGCAATAAAACATAACAAATGTATTTCAGAAATGGGATTAATACATATTAGCATATAATTGTTATAAATTAATAATTCAGGGGAAGTGTTGTATATAAATTATTACTTTAATATTTTATTACTTTGAATATAATAACAAAAGTAAACCATGAATATTATATTATTTTCTATTAAAAATATTTATGTTAGTCTTGAAATAAAACTTATTTAGTAAACACACAAAAAATTTGTGTCCGCCTTATTTAATATTTTAATATATAATTATTAATATTTAATTTTTAATATAAAATAGTTTTAGTTAGCAAAACAAAAAACAACGTCAGTTGCCATTTTGCTTACTTTTATGTATAAAAAAATTTCAATTTCCCAACCCTGCAAGCGAAATTTTCAATTTTTTTTCACCAATGCAAATCTTCGTGAGGTATAAAGTAATTTTATTGTAAAATTGAAAATGGATATTGAAAAGTATTTTGTATACTTATAAACTTTATTAAATAAAATAAATATTTAAAATTTAAAAATTTTATTGAACAAAATCTTAAAATTTGTAACCATTTTGCTTATTACATGTACTGCAAAATATTGCATGTACCAACAAAAAAAACGTTCAATTTCCCATCCCTGGAAAACAACTTTTTTAGTTTTTAATACACATTTGAGGCTTCCCAAAGCATGAAACAGGTTTAATTTACAAACAAACAAAAAACTAATTGGTTATTGGTAGTTAATTTTACGTCGAGAAATAAGTGTAAGCTTCCCAGCTCTGGAACCGTATTTCGTATTTTTCGGAATTTCAATACCACTCTATTTAAGTTCATTTACAATCTAACGGTCCAAGAACGAAGTCTCTAGCTCTTCTGGGGGCTTGGGAAAACCCCCTTTTTGTGAAGTGTACTAAACTATTTTCGCTATAAGGGTATAAACTATCTTTATACCCTTCACAAAAAAGTGAAAGAGTATATATAGGTTTGTCATTCCCTTTGTAATTTCTTCGATATTCACATGGTACCCCATAAAGTATATATATTCTGGATCCTTATGAATAGCGATGACGATTGGACGATGTCGGTCTGTAGGTGAAATCGGGGTTTCCAAGCCCCCAGAAGAGCTAGAGACTTCTTTTTCGGACCGTTGGATTGGATATGAACTTAAATAGAGTGCTATTGAAATTCAGAAATGTCCGAAGTATGGTTCCAGAGCTGGGAAGCTTACACCTATTTCTCGATGCAAAATTTATACGAAAAATCAATTATTTTTTTTAATGTTTGTAAATTAAACCTATTTAAAACTAAAAAAAATAATTTTTTTTCCAGCGATGGAAAATTAAAACAATTTTTTCGGCCCATTCTGTATTTTTTAGTACATGTAGTAACTAAAATTGTTAAAAGTTTTAAGTTTTTCTTTTACAAAACCTATTTATTCGTCATGAAGATTTGCATTGGCCAAAACAATTTTTTTAATTTAAATTTCGCTTCCAGGGTTGGGAAATTTAAATTGTTTTTATACGTGAAAGTAATCAAAGAGGCAACTGATGTTGTTTTTTTTTTTGCTAACTAAAACTGTCTTATAATTTAGGAAGAACAAAATTGGTTTCGAAAATTCAAAAATAAAAAATAAAAATTCGAAGCCAGGGATGGACAAGTGCAATATATAATAGTACATGAAAGTGACCAAAATGGAAAAAAAATTTTAAATTTTTCTTAAAAAAAAAATTACTTTATACCTCATGAAGCGTTGCACTAATAAAAATAAACAAAAAAACTAAAATTTCGCTTACAGGGTTGGGAAAATGAAAGTTTTTTTTGGTACTTTCAATATTTTGTGGTACATGTAATAATCAAACTGGTTATAAAATTTTAGTTTTTATTAAACAAAACTACCTTATACCTCATGAAGGTTTGCATTGATAAAAAAAAAAAATTTAAATTAAAATTTCGTTTCCAGGGTTGGGAAATCGAAATATATAAAAGTAACCAAATAGGCAATTAACGTTGTTGTTTTTGCTAATTAAACAAAATTTGTATTACAATCTTAAAAAATCAAAATTTCGACTCCAGGGTTGAACAAATACCATATTTTATGGTACATGAAAGTGACCAAAAAGTTTAAAAATTTAAATTTTTTTTGTCAAGTAAAACTATGTTACATCTTTTAATTAAACCTACTTTATGTTTTAGCAAGAAAGGAAGAAGAATTACATCTGTGAAGGGTATTTAAGATTCGGCACAGCCGAATATAGCAATTTTACTTGTTATTTATCTTTATGTCTAATATAATTAGATATAAAGAATGAGTCTAAGACCTAGTTGTTATGATCTATTATATTAAATACGTTATTTTATTAATTCCTATTAATTTTTTAATGTTTTCAAATAAATAAATTATTGGCGGTCCAGTCCAGCTTAGAAATTATACAAGTCCTGCCAAACCAGCTAATGCAGTTATATATAAATTTCACATTCCATAACAATTTTGCATAAAAAATATGAGACTAATCTTCTCCCACTTAAAATTATTAAAAGCATTTACCAGCTCGTCTTACAGTGTCTACTATCTTTAGTGTACTCTACTGTGGATCTGTGCTCACTAAAATACTATTGGTTCACACAGGTCCCCTGCGTTATCAATATGTTATTCCAGTCTTTGGAAGGTGATGCTCTTAATAGTAAACAGTTAAGTAACAATCCAAATAAAAATTAAGATCTAACATGATAATAATTTTGTACTTTTCCTTTATTATTACAGGACATCGGGCATAAACAATCATGGGAGTGGGTCGTAAGAAATAATTCTAATCAAATTAAAAACACTCAGCCAGCAAATGCCCTAAAGGATAAATGCGAATAAATACTGAATACAACAAGATGACATTCTTAATTTATTTAGACATAAAATAAAATAATTTCTAAAATAAAACAAAAGGAAATGACAAAAAAAAAGCACAACTCTATAGCACTTTGCAACAATTTGGAAAAGGCTGAGCAAAGTGAAGAGAAACTCGATTAAGCAAAGTAAACTGTAGGAAAAATAGCAAGAAGTTGAGAAAGAAATATGCAGAATCAACCACCAACAGTATTTACTAAAACGTCAAGACATCCTCCAGTACGCGCACACACATACAATAAAAATGGTATGAAAAAACACCACTACCAACATCATGCTCACTAACCATTTCAACAGCAACAAAATCATTGTTGCCATCGCTTACGTCTGTCTGTCTGCCTGTTTTCTTTCGTACATCAACTAACAAAAGTCAACATCAAATATAAAGTTTGGCATTTAACATCATGGCCGCGGCGACTGTCAGTCACCAGGACTAGAAGATGACGGTGTAGAAAAATACGAATAAAAAGCAGCAGTACATGGCAGTTTGCTTATGTATTTGTGTGCAATGCATAAACACAGCGACAAATTTAATACCAACAAAAATAAATGAAATAAATAAAAATAAAAGACGGTAGTAAATGTAACGATGATAGACGAAGCTGAACGAATTATAAATACGGCCAAGCAAACAACCAACAACAACACAAATAATACAAAATTCTTAATGTAAAATAAGACAAAAATGAAAAATATTACAATAAAGAAACTTAATGTAAAATTTTATAAATTTCATTTTTCTACAACGCCCCAAGTTGTTAAATTAAAAGTAAAATTGTACAAAAAAGAACAAAAACAAATGACAAAAGTCGCAGCAATAATGACGAAAAAGAAAACAAACAACTCTAAAGTTAAATGGCAAAAAGGATCCTTTTCATATTAATTTCCATTGTGTGTCCTTTTTTTCGCTGATTTTTTAACATTTGCCACCATAATTTTCAATTTATATTACAAAGCACAAATACAGGCACACTATTCACGTATATAGCGCTTCTTTCCCTTTGTGACACGAATAAATCACTCAATTGTATAAATTATTTTCGAAAAAAAAGGACAACATAAGGACTGTGGAAAAGTATGAGTAATGGGTTTTCTTTTATCACCCCGGCTATTTTCATCTGTGGTGGAATTATAAAATATGAAAAACTCAAATAGGGTGATTAGAGTATCATATGATTTTGGTATATACCAAAATCATATGATACCTTATACCTTCTCCTTAACAAAATGCTTGACGAAATGTATGTTTTTATGTATACGTATGCATTGAATTGTATAAGAAAATGATGTGGTCCTTGATTATAATAAAAAAATGATTGAGTTAGCCACTTTATTATTCCAGAAAATTTTAAATTGCCCAGCTCTGGAGACATATTCTTGGCCTGGCTGATTTCCAGTGCCAGTGAATATTTTTCTAAAACATAATATATATATCTAATATAATTATGTTCTGATATTTTTAAGCTTAAGGTCTCTTTATTTTAATTTAACTTTTAATTTCAATATATCGTCACTCCTTTGTGTGACTTCTTCAGGAAATTAATTTTGATTTAAAACAAGTAAAAGTGCTATATTCGGCTGTGCCGAATCTTAAATACTCTTTACAGATGTAATTCTTCTTTCTTTCTTGCTAAAACAGGAAGTAGGTTTAATTAAAAGATGTAACATATTTTATTTTTACTTATCTATCTAATTTTTAAACTTTTTGGTCACTTTTACGTACCATAAAATATTTTATTTGTGCAACCCTGGAGTCGAAATTTAGATTTTTTAAGATTTGAATACCAATTTTGTTATTCCTGAATTATATAATAGTTTGAATTAGCAAAAACAACAACGTCAATTGCCTATTTGGTTGCTTTTATATATATTTCAATTTCCCAAACGAAATTTAAATATTTTTAACAATGCAACTCTCGATGAGGCATGAAATAGTTTTATTTAAGAAAAACTTAATATTTGTAACCTTTTTGGTCACTTTCATGTACTACAAAATATTGCAGTTATCCAACTCTGGAATCTAAATTTTGATTTTTTTTTTAATTTTTGATACCAATTATGTTTTTCCTGAACTAAAAAGTAGTTTTAATTAGTAAAAAAAAGGCGTTACTTTAATGTATAAAAAAATTTCAATTTCCCATCCCTGGAAGCGAAATTTAAATTTTTTTTTACCAATCCTGGTCTTCATTAGGTATAAAGTCGTTTTGTTTAAGAAAACCTTAAAATTTTCAACCATTTTGATCACTTTCATGTACTACAATATATTGCACTTGCCCATCCCTGGATTCGAAATTTTATTTTTTATTTTTGAATTTTTTATACCAATTTTGTCCTTCCTAAATTATAAGACAGGCTTAGTTGTAAAAAAAAACAACATCAGTTGCCTGTTTGTTAAAGAAAAACTTAAAATTTTGGTTACTGCATGTACTACAAATTAAGGAATGGGCTGAAAAAAAATTTAATTTTCCATCCCTGGAAAAATATTTTTGTTTTAGTTTTTAATATACCATTGAGGCTTCCCAAAGCAAGAAATAGGTTTAATTTACAAACATTAAAAATATAATTAATTTTTGGTATACATTTTTCGTCGAGAAATAGGTGTAAGCTTCCCAGCTCTGGAACCATCCTTCGGATCTTTCTGAATTTTAATAGCACTCTATTTAAGTTCATTTCCAAAGCAGCGGTTTGAAAACGAAGTCTCCAGCTCTGCTGGGGGCTTGGGAAACCCGATTTCACGTACAGACGGACGGGCAGGCGGACATCGCTCAATCGTCATAGCTATTCACAAGAATCCAGAATATATATACTTTATGGGGTCAAACGGAATGACAAACCTATATATACCATTTCACTTTTATGTGAAGGGTATAATAAAATAATTAATTTCTTGAAGAAGTCAGACAAAGGAGTGACGAAATATTGAAATTAAAAATTAAATAAAAATAAAGAGACCTTAAGCTTAAAAATATCAGAATATAATAATAATTAAAAAGAAGACAAGAAACCAGAAGAATTTTTATTTAATATATAAGAAACAAAATTTGTTTTATTAGATTACTTTTATGTGAAAAACAGTTTTACTTGTCCAACCCAGAACTCATCTTTTTCCAGAGGCTAAAAAAAAAATTGTAATTACAACCAGTAAAAACGTTATATTCGACCGGGTCAAATCTTAAATACCCTCCAAATATTTAGTAAATAAAAACCATTTTTATTCTTATTAAGATTTACATTTTCATGGTATTTGGCTTAAGTAAACAAGAAAATAAATTTATTTTAATAGGATCGTTTGCAGCATGACTGACACACGTTATCGTCAGCATTTAAACTTACGTAATAATATTTTATATCAACTTGCAAAAACGGGACTGAGGTAAGTTGAAGATAACCTGCTGGGGCCAGAATTCATTTAAGACATTTATGTGCCCAATTATAAAACGCTATACAGGGTCTCTCCGGTTAGGGCCGTTGGGAAGACATCTCGGCGTTATCGCAAAAACTAAATTTTTGGGGTAGTTACATAAGTGCAGAAAAAATATTTTGCTTTTCATTTAGAAGGCAAAGGAGGGGGTAGGACACGGAAGATCAGAGAACATATTGCCCTCGTCCTTATAAATAAAATTTTTAAGGAATGTCGACTTAGGGAATACAATTTGTTAAATATTTACAGTACTTTTTCATATAAAATGTAACTTTGCACTAAAGAGGGCGGGGTCAAAAAATTTACTATATCGTGTTTTCCACTGACGTTTTAGACTTCATCACTAATCAAGAATATATATGTATACCTTATGAGGTACAGTTCTTTTTGGAGGGTATTAAAACTGTATTTTGGCGGTATCGCTCTGGCAAGGCCGTGGGCGAGACATTTAGCCTTTGCCATAAAACACTAAAAATAAATTTTTAAGATAATTAAGTGTAAAAATTGTGTTTGTTATTTTTATAGGGTCATTTGGTGGGCAATAGGGGAGGGTCGGGGTAGGGCAGAGGAGGTTAAGCTTCGTCATTAAAGCTTAAAAATGATATTTTTAAGGAATGTTGGCTTAAGTAAAACAATTTGTTAAATGTTTACACTATTTTTGCATATAATAACGCCCACTTAAAGAGGCGGGGTACAAAAATTAATTTTTTTATTTCATGACTTCAAACTACTCAATGCGTTGAACCTTCCTTGACATAAAAGCATTTGCCTAACGAAATTAACAAACAAAATAAAACTTTAGAAATTAAGTTGTTTTTTAGAGGTTACTTTAGTTCTTCTTAGGGGAACTTTTCCCCTTCAGCCCATTTACGAACTTGACCTGTGCTATACTTCAAGACATATTTATAACAAGTTTTAAAGGCCCAGCTCTTTTCGTTGGGATTGAAGCGGGATTTCCACAGATGGACGGATGAGCATGGCTAGATCGTGTTAGATTTCATCACTGATCAATAATATATACCTTGTGGTGTCTCAGAGGAATATTTCGCTGCGTTACAAACGGATGTCAAAGTGAATATACCTTCCAATTCTTTTTTGGGGTTTGGATAAAAAATTAGTTTTAGTTTGTTACTTTAATATTCCAGAAAATTAAAAATTTTCCAGCTCTGGAAATATACTCTTGGCTTGTGTAAATTTTAGTTCCACAGAATGTAAGAAAAAAATTTATTTTTAACTTGATTACTTCTATGTGAAAAAAATTTTCAATTATCCAACCGTGGAATCGTGCTTTTATTTATTGTACGATTTTTTTATATCAATCTCAATATTCCAAAAGTATAAAACAGCTTTAATTACAAAAAAATTTCTTTAGTTGGTTACAAAGAAACAGACATTGCATATTCGGCTTCCCTATTCATAAGGAACCAGATAAGGCATGGGGGCAGCATATTAATAAAGTGGAAACTAAACACGGCATAACAAACGTGAAGGATATATAATTTGATAAAAAAAATATTTTCTAAATAAAAACCTTTTTGAAGATTTGGGTGAGACCCAGATGTTTTACACATTTCATATCTAAACTTGCCAATTTAATTGCATCAGTTATCAGCAATAAAAGCAAATGTTTCTAGTTTTAAGCTGAAATATTAAGTCTTACTGATATAAAAAAATTTACTCAGCTTTAGTTTTTGGACTGCAAAGGGCTTGTCTTAAAGCCTGGGAAGTCAAAGACCTATTGAACTGAGATATATATGAACTGATGAGGATGAACCGGTGCAATTGCTGAGTTCAACTTAATTAAATTTTTATAATTATCCCCATCATCAGTTTTGGTTTATAGTGAAATTTAATTAATTGCTCTTTGACAACAGCTTATTTTATTTAAAAACCTGAAAGTTGTATGTAATCATAAAAATTTTCACATAATCTAAGATATAGACTTTGGATTTAATAATTAATTTCTAGTATTAAATTTGGCATGAAGTGTTAATATTATAATGATTCAATTTAAAAAAAAAAACAAAAAAAAAACAACTAAAATGTATATGAAAAATGTATATTAAATTTACGATATGCCAGCGACACGAAAATTTTATGACTCTTGTAAGTAGATTTCAATGAACTCACCAACATCATCATCATCATCAGCATCAAAACTGGATTTCTTTTTAGATAAAAGAATTAATTATATGAACAGTCATCAAAATAGCATGAGCACTACATCTTCAATCTTAAAATTACTATAAAGACATCGTTTTTAAAAGCCATAAAAAATCTTTCAATATAAAGGAAAAAAAAATCTTTAAATTCAATCAATAAACCTAAATCAAACCAATGGCATGATAGAATAAAACGAAATGAATCGAATACTTTTGAAAACACATTCAAGACGACGAATAAGTTACAATTTAATCGCTTGCGATAATATAAATCAAACGAATTTATTGACCATTTACTTTATAAGACACACTCGCTCCAAACCCAAGTCATGGCTGTGAATGGACAAGAGAGTAGTAGCTGCAGTAAAAACAATACAAAACTCTTAGTTATTGCATTCAATGTACGGGACACAGGCGACAATCCAGGCGACAACAACTTCAAAAAGAAAATAATAAAATCTAGATGATGCTATGGAAAAATAAAGAGAACAACTCCAAAATAATGAACAAAAACATTTAGAAATTGAAAAGTTGATGGAAAAAAAGTCATAAAATATTTTTATAACAAAATGAAAGAGGTCTGTCTCGAGATAAAAAAGAAACAAAAACCAAAAGCTGTAGCATGAACGCCACCCACAACGATATCCATTCCAAATGGTTGAACTCTTTAAAATCTGTAAAATGAGCAAGAATGAGATTGATTTAATAATGACTGGAACGTGAAACAAGGATTCTTAAATTTTTGTTACAACAAAAAAATAATTTATAAATATTTTATTATGGTCGACTCAATGTTCAGCCACACATACGTTAATTGCAAACAAATTGTTTTAATAAAAGTTAGTCTACCAAAGGCAGTTAATGATATTTATTATTCATTTTTATACCCTTCACAAAAAAGTGAAAGGGTATATATAGGTTTGTCATTACGTGTGTAATTTCTTCGATATGCATATCGGACCCCATAAAGTATACATATTCTGGATCCTTATGAATAGCGATGTCAGTCTGTCCGTCCGTGTACGGTTTTCCCAAGCCCCCAGAAGAGCTAGAGACTTCGTTCTTGGACCGTGGAAATGAACTTAATCAGAGTGAAATTGAAATTCAGAAAGATCCGAAGTATTGTTCCAGAGCTGGAAGCTTACACCTATTTCTCGACGCAAAATTTATACCAAAAATCATTTATTTATTTTAATATTTGTAAATGAAACCTATTTCGTGCTTTGGGAAATTTTTTTCCAGGGATGGGAACAAAATTTTTTATTATTTGGCCCATTCCGTATTTTGTAGTACATGTAGTAACTAAAATTGTTAAAAATTTCAAGTTTTTCTTTAACAAAACCTGTTAACACGTCATAAAGAATTGCATTGACCAAAAATTTTTTAAATTCAAATTTTGCTTCCAGGGATGGGAAATTGCATTTTTTTATACGTAAAGGTAATCAAACAGGCAACTGATGTTGTAAATTTTTTTTGCTAACTAAAACTGTCTTATAACTTAGGAAGAACAAAATTGGTATCAAAATTTCGAATCCAAGGTTGGACAAGTGCAATATTTTGTAGTACATGAAAGTGGCCAAAATGGTTAAAAAAATTTAATTTTTCTTAAATAAAACTACTTTACACCTCAGGAAAACTTGCACTAATAAAAAATTAAATTTTGCTTCCAGGGTTGGGAAAATTGAAGTTTTTTTTGGTACATGCAATATTCTGTTGTACATGTAATAACCAAAATTGTTATAAATTTTGAGTTTTTCTTAAGTAAAATCACTTTATACTTTATAAATTAAAATTTCGCTTCCAGGGGTGGAAAATTGAAATTTTTATACATAAAAGTAACCAAAATGGTTAAAAATTTTAAATGTTTCTTCAATATAACTATTTCTTACTTCATGATGAGTCGCATTTATAAAAAAGCAAAAAAAAAATTAAATTTCAATTCCAGGGCTGGGAAATTAAAAGTTTTTTTGGTACATGCAATATATTGTAGAACTTGAAAGTTACAAAAATGGTTGCTAGTTTTAAAATTTTTGTACATAAAACTATTTTATAAGTAATGGAAACTAGCATTGGTAAAAAAAGGAGACACAAATTAAAATTTCGGTCCCAGGGATGGGAAAAAATGGTAAAATTTTTCATATTTATGCTCAACTTACGACGTGTTTGAACCAAATTTTTGTCTTCATTTCCGAGCCATGTCCTGGCTACACTCATAAAAATATTATTGAACTTACATAAAATCAGCTTAAAGATGCCGCCAGCAATAAAATTTTTTCTGTGCCACAAAAATATTAGAGATGAAGTGTTGCTTCATTTAAAACCGATTTTTAAGAGTAAAAATACTAGTGCCATATAAAATCAAATCAATAAAAATGTTAGATTTATCACACGTATTCTAACATGAGTAACTAATAAAAAAAATCTTCTCAGCCAATCGTTGAACAATATAAAGACATAAAATTTTTGAAAAACAATAAATAGCATATAAATTTTTCAATTTTAAATGGCATCTCAAAATGGCCATTAAAAAAAACCCCAGAAATAAAATGAGGATGTTTCTTACATGCAGCAGGTATTGAAGCGGCAAAGTTGGGCAATAAAATATATTTATTTTTAAACACTTAATATACTAGTGTATTCATTAATTAATTACTAACCCGCCGGGTTCGATTAATTTGAAATACGCTATATTCGATTAAGGATTAAATAATTTTGTTACGCTTGATTAAAGGATTAAACAAAAATTTCATATATTTTGTACAATTTGCGCAAACTTGTTTCTTTTTAAAATAAAAATACATCGCTCGTTTACTCAAAGAACGTCATAACTCAAAAAAAGGAGTTCATAAGGATCCAGAATATATATACTTTATGGGTTCCTATATTGATATCGAAGAAATTACACACGGAATGACAAACCTATATATGCCATTTCACTTTTTTGTGAAGGGTATAAAAATTATAAATTTGGTTCTAGGGTTAGAAAATCGAAATTTTTTGGTACATAAAAGTAAACATATAAGTTCCCAATTTTGGTTTTTTTCAGTGACTTAAACCTATTTTATACTTCGCTGAGAATTAAATTTTTATTAAAAATTTTAAAAACTAAAAATTCGTCTCCAGGGATGGAAAATCGAAATATTTTTGGTACCTAAAAGTACATAAATAAATGCCAAATTTTGTGTTTTTAGTGAGTTAAACCTATTTTATATATCAGAAAAAATTAAATTAGTATTAAAAAATTAAAAATTCGGTTCCAGGGTTGGAAAATCGACATTTGCTGATTCATAAAATCAGCTATTTTATTTGTTATTTTTGATTTTTATGATGAACTATACCTACTTTATATATCAGAAAGAAGTAAACTGGTATTAAAAACCAACAAAATCTAAAAGACGATTCTACGGTTGGACAATTAGAACTTTTTGGGGTACATGAAACAGATTTTTTCTTTTTGTTTGTAAATTAAATATATATAAATTTTTGAAAGACGTTCATAGGTATTAGAAATGAGAATAGCCAAACATTTAGCTTCCTAGCCGTAAAATTTAAACGTTTTCTTAAATATAAAAGTAACCGATAACATCATTTTCATTTTTTAATTAAACCTACTTTCTGTTTTGGCAAGAAAGAAAGAAGAATTACATCTGTGAAGGGTATTTAAGATTCGGCACAGCCGAATATAGTACTTTTACTTGTTATCTCTTTCTTTATATATTGAAGCATTGCAGATACTGATCAATGCGCCCCTTTTGGTTTGCCATTGAAGATATAAATTTATAGTCTACTCGTATTGATCTGCTTTTTAAAGCAAGAATATTTTTAATTGGCAACAAGTTTTCGTTGTATTACTTGGAGATGCGACATTGCCATGACTGGTGTGATAAGAAGAATTTAGTTTTGGGATTACCGAAAATTGATCCAACACCTCTAGAAAAATTACACTGATATATATTTTTTTTTTTTTAGGAGTAGGACCAGCACTCAGGGGATGACCCCTACATATGCAATGCATTGCACCAGAACTGAAAACCAGGGGATAGTATTGAGGGTACAGATTGGGAAAGATGAGAAGATAGACAGTTTTTTTGTAGCTATTTCAACCTTTTACTACGCCGGCTAATTTTTGCTACAGGGCCGACGAAGGTGGGTGCTGTTACTCTGCTTTTTAGTACATGATAGTGTCAGTCGCCGCCAATTATGTTCAGTGACCAGTGACTATGCCTTCATCATTGAAACAGGCTGGCAACAACAAACACAACCATGAACTAATGCTGATCAGAAGAATTCAACACAATATTTCATGACTCAGCGCGGGCTCGAACTCACGACCCTCCGCTTCATAGTCTCGTGTTCTACTACTTCAGCCAACAGCACCCACAATTACTCGGACTCTTCCGATTGCTAATAATAAATGTAATTTTTTATCATATATTCTTGAAAAAATTTTACCAGGCATATGATGAAAAAAATGCATTAGCCATCCCTGACGTACCATATGTTACAGTAAATTGCTATAATTCTAATATTTTTTTCCGGAGTCTCTGTAGTATGCTTCTTCGCCATGTTTGACATCTTCTTTATGATCATCATTATCATGCTCAACATCATAGTCTTTATCGCCATCATGTGTAAACACTTAGAAGTAATATTTGCTTCAATTTTTTCAGTCGATAATTATGATGGAAAATAAATTTTCAATTGATTGCCGCTTGATTCTCGATTTATTGACTTCAGCATCAGATGCATTTAAGTGTCATTAAATTCAAGCGTGTCTTTCTGTCAGTCTTTTGCATTGTGTATGAGTATTTTTATGGTTCAAAGTGTCGGAAGACATAAATTATGCGATTTTTATTGTAGTTGTAATTGTAAATCTTGGATGCTCAGATTAATTTCAGTATCTTAAAGTGGGGCTTTTTTATATGAATTTTTCTTGTAGAAAATATGTTGATGCCAGTTAAATCATATCAATTGCTAAAAATACACAAGGATGGCTTGCAGAAAGTAGGTAGACTTTAAGAAACTTGTATAAAACAGTAAACAATTAAAAAAATTTATAAACAAAATACAAGATCTTCTGAAGAAATTAACCAAGGGTTAATGATACATTGAAAATATAAGTGAAACAAATTTTAAATAAAAAATTAAAAAAAAGGTTTAATTACTAAATAATTTTTTTAAAATGTTTTTTGAAAGTAACAATTTCGTTTGGCTTATTTTCTGAACATTTCTTTTAAAAACAGTTGCAACATTGAATTCATTGAATCATTTAAATATATATTGACAAGTTCTTATATATGCAATTTACGTCACAATAGTTACGTAACGTCAATGTCAAATTCTTTGCACCCTCAAGCTCATGAAACAAAATCAAAAATCAAAAAATTAAATAACACTTCCTTGACTGTATGGTCCTCAATGAACAGAGTCTTAAATAAAGGAACGAACAAAAAAATAAAATAAAAACAATTTTGCACAGATACCCGCAACCTTCACAAAATTTTTCATTCATTTATTCAGCATCATTTTATAATAATGCCACTTTTATGGTTTTACCTTTAAAAACCATTTTACAGATGCAACAACGGCAGCAACAACAACGACGGCAACATGTTTAACGTTGTATGTTTACTATTAACACTTAAAGAAACGCGCTGCAATAAAGGTTGCAATGACGTCCGTAATATACTTATTTGTACCATTTGGCAGATATTTAAAGGAATTGAAAGTAAAGTAAATTGCACTGTTCTTTTCTGCAAATATGTAGCACTTTTTGCCTTTTTTATAGCCTTCACAAAAAAGTGAAAGGGTATATCTAGGCTTCTCATTCCTTGTGTAATTTTTTCGATATCAATATAGGACCCCATAAAGTATATATATTCTGGATCCTTATGAATAGCGATGACGATTGAGCGATATCCGTCTGTCTGTACATGAAATCGGTTTTCCCAAGACGCCAGAAAAGCTAGAGACTTCGTTCTTGAACCGTTGGATTGGAAATGAACTTAAATATTTAAATTCAGAAAGATCCGAAGTATAGTTCCAGAGCTGGGAAGCTTACACCTATTTCTCGACGCAAAATTTATACCAAAAGTCAATTATTTTTTTAATGTTTGTAACTTGAACCTATTTTGTGCTTTGGGGAGCCTCAATGGTCTATTAAAAACTAAAAAAATAAAACTGTGTTTTCCAGAGATGGAAAATTAAACTTTTTTTTTGGCCCATTTCGTATTTTGTAGTAAATTTAGTAACTAAAATTGTTAAAAATTTTAAGTTTTTCTTTAAAAAAAACCTCTTTATACGTCATGAAGATTTACATTGGCAAAAAAAAAAAAAAATTTAATTCAAATTTTGCTTCCAGGGGTGGGAAATTGCAAATTTTTTATACGTGAAAGTAATCAAACAGGCAAGTGATGTTGTTGTTTTTTTTCTATCTAAAACTGTCTTATAATCTAGGAAGAACAAAATTGGTATAAACAATTCAAAAATTTTTCTTAAAAAATATTACTTTATACCTCATGAAGCGTTGCACTGATAAAAAAAACAAAATATTAAAATTTCCCTTCCAGGGTTGGGAAACTGAAAGTTTTTTTTTGGTACATGCAATATTTTGTAGTACATGTAAAAACCAATATGGTTGAAAAATTAGATTTTTTCTAAAACAAAACTATTATATACCTCATGTAGACTAGCATTGATAAAAAAAATGTTAAGAATTAAAATTTCGCTTCCAATGCTGGGATATTGAATTTTTTTTATACATAAAAGTAACCACAAAGGCAAGTGACGTTGTTTTGTTTTGCTAAAACTCTTTTATATTTTAGGAAAGACAAAATTGGTATCAAATATGTGCGAAAAAAAATCAAAATTTCGAACCCAGGGTTGGACAAATGCAATATTTTATAGTTTATGAAGGTGACCAAAATGGTTCAAAGTTTTAAATTTTTCGTAAATAATACTACTTTATACCTCATGAAGACTTGCATTAAAAAAAAAAAAACAAAAATTAAAGTTTCACTTCCAGGGTTGGGAATTTTAAAGTTGTTTTGGTACATGCAATATATTGTAGTACATGAAAGTGACCACAATGGTTGCAAATTTTATGTTTAATGAAACGACTTTATACCTCATGAAGACTAGGATTGGTAAAAAAAAATAAAATTTCATTTCCAGGGCTGGGATATTTAAATATTTTTTTATACATAAATGTAAACAAAAAGGCAACTAACGGCGGTTTTTTACTAATTTAAACTATTTTTTAGTTCAGTAAAAACAAAATTGGTATCAAAAATTAAAAAAAAAATCAAAATTTAGATTCCAGAGGTTCATGCCTCATTAAGAGTTTCATTGGAAAAAAAATTCAAATTGCGTTTTCAGGGTTGGGAAATTGAAATATTTATTGTGCATAAAAGTAACCAAAAAGACAATTGACGTTGTTTTTTTTTGCTAATTAAAACTGTTTTATATTTCAGGAAGAAGAAAATTGGTATTAAAATCTTAAAAAATCAAAATTTCGTTTCCAGGGTTGGACAAATGAAATATTTTATGGTACATGAAAGTGACCAATAAGTTTAAAAATTTTCATTTTTTTGTCAAGTAAGACTATGTTACACCTCACTAAGAATTGCATTGGTAAAAAATAAAAATACGCTTCCAGAGTTGGAAAATTGAAATATTTTTGGCACATAAAAATATTAAAATTAACATAAATTCCAAATTTTGTGTTTTTAGTGAATTAACCCTATTTTATATTTCAGAAAAAATTTAATTAGTATCAAAAAATTAAAAATTCGGTTCCAGGGTTGGAAAATCGAAATTTTTGGCACATACATTTGGTACCCACTAAAATTCCCAATTTTGTTTTTTTTTTTCAGTGAATTAAACATATTTTATACTTTGCAAAGAATTAAATTGGTATTAATAATTTTTTAATTAAGAATTCGGTTCCAGGGTTGGAAAATCTAAATTTTTGGTACATAAAAGTAACCATATAAGTTCCCAATTTTGGTTTTTTTCCCAGTAAATTAAACATATTTTATGTTTCGCCAAAAATTAAATTGGTATTAAACATTTTAAAAACTAAAACTGCGGTTCCAGGGTTGGAAAATCGACATTTTCTGATTTATTAAAGTATTTTTAATTTTTATAATGAATTTTTGATTTTTATGATGAATTATACCTACTTTATATATCAGGAAGAAATAAATTGGTTTTAAAAACCAAAATAATATAAAAGACGATGCTAGGGTGGGACAATTAGAACTTTTTGAGGTACATGAAACGGATTTTTTCTTTTTCTTTGTAAATTAAACATATTTAATATTTCTGAAAGACGTTCAGAGGTATTACAAGTAGCTTCCTAGACGAAAAATTTAAACGAAAAGAATTACATCTGTGAAGGGTAGTTAAGATTCGGCACAGTCGAATATAGCACTTTTAGTTGTTTTAATATTGACTTATGAATACAATTTTAAACCAGAAGTTAATTTTCTTAAGGTATGCCAAACAATTTTCTAGTAAATTCTCTGTTTTCAAAAGACATAATATTTCTCTTCTTTAAAAGGTTAAAAAAAAAAATTTCACTTGTTTTAAAAAAAAGATTAGTGACTAATTAATGTCTAGATCTCGTACGTAGATGTTATTTTTATACCCTTAACCAAAAATAATTAAATAGTTTGTAATTTTGGGTGCAATTTCTATATATTTTGATATTAATTTTTATACATTAAATTCAATTAAGGCTAATTCCTCGTAAATTTGTTTTAATTTCAGAAAGACATAATAATTATTCCAAAGCACTTAGAAAAGTCAGTATGAGTCTTAAGTATCCAACTTACAAAGCAGAGCAGAAGAGTAGTTTTCAAAAGTGGTTACACTTTCGTCATCAGTACTAACGTTAGTTTTTGTTTATCACCACTTATGAATTGGCTATTCTGTGTAAGCTGAATAATAAAAACTCATACTGACTTTATTTAATGCCTTGTGGTATTTATCTTGTCTTTCGGAAGTTAAAACAAGTTCACGAACAATTAGCCTATCAATTTTAATTAAATTTAATAAAACAACAAAAAAGATTGATTTAAAATAATTACAAAACTTTTTTTGTTAATTAAATTCATTTTATGCTTCAGGAAGAATTAAATTGCTATTGAAAATCAAAAACACAATTCCAAAGTTGCACAATTCAAACCAACTAAAACATTTTTCTTTTCTTTTTTTGAAAGAACACTGTTAGACGTAGGAGTCAGAAAAAAAAGAAAACAGCTACAGAATTAGAAAATTCATTTTTTAGAAAATTATTATATCTCAATGAAATTAATTTTTTTGTTGGTGATCAAATATACTTAATATTTTGGAAAGAAATATATTAGTATTGAAAATCAAAAAGGTATTTCAGTTAGGAATGAATGTTTGTAAAGGTTGATTTTTTAACAACTTTCATTTTGGCAACACTGTTTTTGACAGCTCAGCTGTTTTCATGTAATATGTTACTGTAAAACACGTTCAGTTTGGTTTATAATTAACCATCAATTGACTTACAAACGAACTACTCTTGCAGATATATCAGCGGAATATATCACAGCTGAAATCGCCACTGTTGTTGATGACCGTGAATTATCGATTCGGAGTCATTCACGGTAATTCGGCTTCTGTTACACCAATACACGGAACATTTTACCGAAGGATTTGGTTGTAAAAACTTTAAAGATGCTGCTGGTGAAAGTATTGAGGCCACTCGACCTCGACTCACAAAAGCTACTTTGGGTGAATGGGGGCTGGAAAAGTTTCACTAACATATGGTTTCAACAGCACGATGTCACATGGTTCAAGTAAGAGCTGAGTTCGGTAAATAGTTTATTTCATGTTACTGACGGGTCAATTGACCGCCTACATCGTGCCATTTAATGCCTTTAGACTATTTTGTATGGGTCTAACCTAGGGTTGCCATTTCCAATTTTATAAAAGGAGGACAACGACTTTAAAAAAGGAGGACATTTGACTCAAAAAAGAGCCCTCAATTTTTTTTGCCTAAAATTCAAATATAAAAATCAAAAAACTCAGTAAAATATTTTATTTAAAAAATTTATATTTATTTCAAAATATGTCTATCACATTTTTTCAAATATTCATAAAGTGGTTGACAATTCATACAGTGATGCCTACGCAGTCCCTAACGCATCACATATAACCCTTTTTTGTTCAAAATAGTGATTTTTACTGGCTGTTTCACAATTTCGAACGAAAATTGATTCGTACGAAATCTGTGTTATTTGTAAATTATTTTGTGCATTTTGTTTTTAAAAATTTAGCTTGGCTACTTATGAACGAAAATGTAGCAGTTTTTGAAAATATAAAAGCAGCAAAAAGTAGGACAACCCCAGACACTTGTTAAAAAGGTAGGAGGACGGACCCCGACGATCTAAAGAAGAGGACGGTATCCGGGGAAAAGAGGACGGATGGCAACCCTAGTCTAACCTAAGGCTCATGGCAATCGGGACAAGCCCGTAACGGAGCGTAATCCTTTAACTCATATTGAAGAATTTGCACGCGCGATACCGGCCGATATGTTAAAGGGTGGACCTAGCCGCGGTCAATATTTGCTTAAAAACATTTTTAAATAATAAATTATATAAATCGATCTATCGACTCAGATGAAGATTTTATAAATTTTTGTGAATTTTCTGTGCTTTTTTTAACTTCTCGCTATGAAAACTGCGAACTTTAAAAATATCGGGGAATTACCGATTTCACCAGATCTCGCCGTTTTGAGTTCCTAGCAAAAAAAAATCCCTCATTATAACACCAGGCGTACGTCAGTATACAATATTCTGCTTTTTTTTTTACTTGTGCCAGGATTTAGGATATAGGGTCCATACTGATGCAATATATTGTGGCGAAACTATGGAAGGAGGTGAATAGTAATCAAGGGACAGATAAAGAAAATGAAAAGGTAGAGATTTTGATGTCTTAATTTAAAATTTTACTTCCCTAGTGAATTTTATTATCGATCTGGAGGGTGACGAATGCGCTATTTAGCGCATAAAAGTGTTAATTGCTGTCGGTAGCACTCAGCGAACACCCAAAAGAATCATCCACTAATGCAGATCAGAAAAATTCATGACTGAGTGCAGGATCGAACCATGAATCTTTGACTTTTTAATGTAAATGTTAATTGCCTAATAGCATCCACAAAAGCCATGCTTTTAGTGTCGTTACAACTAATTTTTTAAGCTCTAAGGAAGCTTTTGATATACTTATTTCCGATTTAGCTTTAAAAGGAAACTTTAAGCTCTAGTTTTCCTCAGACGTCATCTGTACATTTTTTGTTGAATCTTTAAGCTTTTTTCAAATTTTCTGTTATATATATTTGTATGAAAAATTCTGGGCAAAATTTTTCTAGTTTTAAAACTTTACTTTTACCATCTAATGCACTTTAATAAATAGTTTTTCTTTTAAATACCTGCCAGCTCTATTATTAAAGGCTGCATAGCAGCTGCATAAAACAATACAACCACAACAATACTAACACACCGACAATCAACATTAACTTGGTCAAATCCATACACACGCACACTCATATTGATTGCAACAATTAAAATGTGCAACACAATTCCAGTATCAAACACACAAAAGCGTTGACAATCCAGAATAGTTTGTTTCACAGATTCTAAAATAAAATGCTGGAACAAAACCGAATGAAATAAAAGCTCAGTTGTATGAACTTTTTTTCACGTAACGTTGTGCGAATATCTTATCATTGACACGTTGTATAATAAAACTTCAACATTTGCATAAAAGCAGAATAGGATGGCCGTTGGAGGGGCCATTTAAACGAGCACGAAGGCTTATGTTTGTACACGAAGTAGGGTTAATGTTGCAGCTAAGCAGAAGAGAGGCAACTGGCACACATATGGTTTGACATGTGTCGACAACGACAACGACGACGACGATAGTGAGTCTGTCTTATTGCCATATATTTGTTATTGTTGTAAATCTAACAATAGAAATAACAATGACAAAAGCAACAACAATATATAGAAGAGACAGTTGCAATGCAACATGTTACAATATCATATGGTCGCTCCTTCCTTCATGCCGCATTCACTTGTGTCACATACATCTCAACTAGAACCAGATCCATGTACAGTAATGAAATATATATATATATAAAAATTCATTGTTCTGTTATTGTGTTGCTATTGCTGCTGCTGTTGTTGTTGCTGTTGCAGTTGCATTTGTTGAAATGAAAAACTTTTTAAAAATAAAACAACACATTATTGACACACGGTATTTCAGCTGAATATTTCGCGTTTTGCCAAGTGTCAAATTGAATTTCGTACGAGACCATTGAAAGCTGAGATTTTTTAGCCACAACACACACGTCCGTTCTGCGGGCTGTTGCTGCAACAAGTTATTGTTGTCTACGAAATTTAACGTTACAGACAATACAATTTAATTGACACTTATAAAACAAGTGCTGATCATTGTGCTGTCGCTTTGGAGTTGTACGCTGCTGGTAAATGGTTACTGTTATTGGGAACTGGCCATTACAATGAGGCTAGTCCAGGCAGGAAAGCAATGGAATACTGATCTAGAAAATACTGTACATCAAATATCCCTATGGAAAATGTTGTGGCATTTGTCTTAAACGCACCTGACCTATTACAGATGATAGCGGTACAAAAAGTTCCTGAGATGTGACTGGGGAAAGGAGCACCTATCGCAAAACTAGACTACATTCCTTAAAAATTTAATTTTCAAACCTTTTTTGAAAATGAGCTGCTTTCTAATCTTCCTTTGCCCCCTAAATGACCCTATCGTAAACAATTTTTTTTACACTTAATAGCCCCAAAAAATTACTTTTTTATTGTTTTATGGCAAAGGTGAGATGTCTCCTCCACGGCTCCTCCCGGAGTGATAATAAAGTTCTTGCTTGTTTTTAGAAAGACATGATAAATATTCCAAGGCACAAACGAAAGTCAACATAAATTTTTTAATTTCCAACTTATACATCACATTAGAGCAGCTGCTTTCAAAAGTTGCTGGAGTTCCAACATCAGTACTCCTGTTCATTTTTGTTTGTGTATAAACTGTTCTTATTCGTATGCTGATGCTGGATGCACCACTACTGCCTAGGATTGTCAGGAAAGCCAGAATTTGGTAGGAATATGTGGGCTGTATTCTTCTGGCCATTTCAAATTTAAATAAAACAAGTAAAAGTGCTATATTCGGCTGTGCGGAATCTTAAATAGCCTTCACAGATGTAATTCTTTCTTCTTTCTTTCTTTCTTGCCAAAACAGAAAGTAGGTTTAATTTAAAAATCAAAATGATGTTATCGGCTACTTTTGTATTTAAGAAAACGTTTACATTTTTCGACTAGGAAGCTAAATGTTTGGCTTTTCTTATATCTAATACCTCTGAACGTCTTTCAAAAATATTATGTATATTTAATTTATAAAAAAAAAATCCGTTTTGTGTACCCCAAAAAGTTCTAATTGTCCAACCGTAGAATCGTCTTTTAGATTTTGTTGGTTTTTAATACCAGTTTACTTCTTTCTGATATATAAAGTAGGTATAATTCATCATAAAAATCAAAAATAACAGATAAAATGGCTGCTTTTATGAATCAGAAAATGTCGATTTTCCAACCCCGGAACCGAATTTTTAGTTTTTAAAATGTTTATTACCAGTTTAATTCTTAGCGAAACATAAAATATGTTCAATTCACTCAAAAAAACCAAAATTGGGAACTTATATGAAATTTATGTTAATTTTAATACTTTTATGTACCAAAAAATTTCGATTTTCCAACCCTAGAACCGAATTTTTAATTTTTTGATACTAATTAAATTTTTCCTGAAGTATTAAATAGGTTTAATTCACTAAAAGCACAAAATTTGGAATTTATGTGGGTACTTTTATGTACCAAAAATATTTAGATTTTCCAACTCTGCAAGCTAATTTTTATTTTTTTACCAACGCAATTCTTAGTGAGGTGTAACATACTTTTAATTAACAAAAAAATTAAAATCCTTAAACTTTTTTGGACACTTTCATGTACCATAAAACCAACCCTGGAGTCGAAATTTTGATTTTTTTAAGATTTTAATACCAATTTTGTTTTTCCTGAATTATAAAATAGTTAGCAAAAACAGCAACGTTAATTGCCTTTTGGGTTTCATTTATGCATAAAAAATAATTCAATTATCCAACCCTGGAAACGAAATTTTAATATTTTTTTTACCAATGCAACTTTTAATGAGGCATGAAATAGTTTTATTTAAGAAAAAACTTAATATATGTAACCATTTTGGTCACTTTCATGTACTACACAATATTGCAAATATCCAACTCTGGAATCTAAATTTAGATTTTTTTTAATTTTTGATACCAATTTTGTTTCTACTGCACTAAAAAATTGTTTTAATTAGTAAAAAGCCGACATTAGTTATGTCTTTTTGGTTACTTTTATGTATAAAAAAAATTTAAATTTCTAAGCCCTGGAAGCGAAATTTTAGTTTTTTTTGTTTTTTCTTCAGTATAACGCTTCATGAGGTATAAAGTAGTTTTATTTAAGAAAAATTTAAAATTTTTGACCATTCTGGTCACTTTCATGTACCATAAAATATTGCACATGTCCAACCCTGGACTCGAAATTTAATTCTTTTTTTGAATTTTTGATACCAATTTTGGTCTTTCTAAATTATAAAATAGTTTTAGTTAGCAAAAAAAAAACAAACATCGTCAGTTGCCTTTATGATTACTTTTATGCACAACAAAATTTCAATTTCCCACCCCTGGAGGCGAAATTTTAATGTAAATTTTTTTTTTGTACCAATACAAACCTTCATGATTTATAAAGGATTTATAAAGAGGTTTTATTTAAGAAAAACTTAAAATTTTTAACAATTTTAGTTACTACATGTACTACAAAATACTGAGTGTGCCAAAAAAAAAATTTACATTCCCATCCGTGGAAAATTTTTTTTTATTTCTTTCGTTTTGAATAGACCATTGAGGCTTCCCAAAGCACGAAATAAGTTTAATTTACAAACATTAAAATAAATAATTGATTTTTGTTATAAATTTTGCGTCGAGAAATAGGTGTAAGCTTCCCAGCTCTGGAACCATACTTCGGATCTTTCCGAATTTCAATAGCACTCTATTTAAGTTCATTTCCAATCCAACGGTCCAAGAACGAAGTCTCTAGCTCTTCCGGAGGCTTGGGAAAACCGATTTCACGTACAGACGGACGGACAGACGGAAATCGCTCATTCGTCATCGCTATTCATAAGGATCCAGAATATATATACTTTATGGGGTCCCATATTGATATCGAAGAAATTACACACGGAATGACAAACCTAGATATAACCTTTCACTTTTTTGTGAAGGGTATAATAAAATTTGTTATTTTTTCGTTTTTCATAATTAGTATATCGCAGTGGCGTATCAACTTCATATGGCGCAATAATGACCAACTTGTTTTTTTTTCAAGGTATATCTTCTAATTAAAATAAACCCGTACAATTAATTTATTTTCCTCACTAGCCAAAATAATCAAATAAATATGAGGCTTCTGTAATGCCAAGTGCCATAAATAACAACACGCAAATATTAAATGATTATATTAATTAATAATTGTATATTGTAATAAAAACATCTTTAAAATAATCATAAATCTTATGATTAATAATCGAACATGATGACCTCCATTTCAGAAACTTAAAACTGAATTTAATAACAAAATGCCATCATAGAATAATGGCGACTGTTGCAGGCATCGTCTGCCTGCACCGCCATTATCGTCTCTGCAAACTCAATCATCATCATTAAGTTTGCTCACATTCAATAACTAACTATCTTCCCAAATAGATATAAAAACGAATTAACGTAAAGCGGACTCCTTAAAACATTCCATAAATAACTTTCTCACACTTAGTTTGAACTGGCGGTGTGCAGATGGACAGACAGGTGACTAGCAGATAGACGCTCGTAGTCAGATGTTGTGTATTTGTTCGTTTACAAATGGCTGTATATGTTCAAAATTTTTTTTTCAGCAGTTGGCTATGAAATCATGTATGCGAATATTTTCTGTTGGGTACGTAACGATTTTAGATATTTATGTTTTATTATTTAGGCCATTGGGTATAATAATTATTGCGGATACTTTTTATGGGCTGATGTCCGAGATTCATCTCTCCTATAAAAGCTTTTGCTATTTAACGCGAGTATTTATTGTTTGATTATTTTAAAGCCATACGCATCTTGTGTTAAAATTTTGAAAGAAAACTAGGCAACAATTAATTCCATTTTAATTCCAGAAACTCAATAAGTGATCTATTTTATAATTTATTTGGTCCACCTTTTCCATCAGCGGTCATATGTTCCGCGAGTACTGCCAATCACTTCTAAAAGTTGTGTTTTATGTGACCCAGTTTCTAAAATGAATTTGCAATTTACATCTAGTGGAACACCAATACAACACATAATAGATGGCCAAAAATAGTTCCAAAGTTATTGGTTTCGTAATGGACATCCCGACCTGAGCTAAACTTAACCCATCGGTAATTAACACCATTTTCAAACAATTTATAAATAAAACATATGAAGATAGACCGTACCAATAAAAATATTTCTGATTTATAAAATTATTATACAACAGATTTCCATACAAAATTTGTTTAATTATCCTTTTTTAAAACAGAATACGATAGAGGAAAAGTGATCTTAATAAGAAGTTCAAAATAAAAACTCTTCAAACCTCTCTCCCATTTTTCTGTAATAAAATTGTATGTCTAATTCCCATTATAAAGGGTGTTTGTTATAAAAGAATTAAAAAAGTTGACAACACTTTTTTAATTGAATTGAATCCATGACACTGATCATTGAACATTACTGGCAGCGACTGGCACACTTATGTACTAAACAGCAGAGAAACAGCACTCTCCCTTGTTGGCCTTGTAGCAAAAAATTAGCCGGCGAAGTCAAAAGGTTGAAATAGCTAAAAAAAAATATATTAGCCTCTCATCTTTCTTCATCTGTCCCCTCAATACTATCCCCTCCTTTCTAGTTCCGGTTCAATGCACTGCATATGTAGGGGTCATCCCCTGAGTGCTGGTTCGAGTTAAAAAAAAACTTAAAAAATTCGTTTTAGTTGCAGCGGATTTAAGAGACCAAATGCTAAATTTAAGTTAAATTCTTTTAAAATTAAGTGTAGCTCATCATTTTTTAAAAAAATGCAAAATATACAATAAAAATAAATCAATCAATAACGATTAATTGAGAAACATTCAGGAAAAATTCAATAAAAAATGGAAAAATTAACACAAGAAATAATAAACAAAAAAAGCGGAAAGAAGGCAATCACCAGTACAAAACTCGCCTCAGATTATGGCGGCGGTGGTGGCGATGTGATCCCAGCATATAACACACGGCGACGACAAAAGAAAGCAACAACAAGAAATGTTTTAATATGCAATTGGTGTATTTTAAATTTCAAAACTACTGGAGATACACTCACCGATAATGATGTTGCCGACGATGGATGTGTATGTTAATGAAGCACATCACGCAGTTTCAGTGCAATATTAAAACGCGCTGCTGCAGCAGCTACAACTTGAATGAACTCTAGCCATTTTTTTTACAAGTACATAAACATACAAGCTGGAATAGCATTATATAAACATCAGTCTCATTCGATCCTAATTCCCAATAACGAATTCAAGCAATTTACTCAAATGCTAATTTATGACTTATGGATCCACAGGTAGCTGCAAAACGGCTACAAAAATATAAGCGAAAGAGAGGAAATGATAAAATGCCCAGCAACACAAAAATATCTTAACGCATTTAATAATATTGTTATACCAACGACCAAGACAAAACATACAGCAGAAGCACCACTACCACCACCACCACCAACAGCAGCAGCAGCAGCAGAAGAAGCATCACAGTTAACATCTATCCACCATTAAACACCATAAATATTTCACTTCCATCAACTAACCAGCCAACAATTCCAACACATTCATATTGTTTAGCAGACGACACGAATGCATCATATGATGCATGTTGCAACAAAACAAAAAGACGAAACACACAACAACAGGAACCATTTCATTATTTTGATAGAGTTTCCATACTCCACTGCAACTACAACAATTCTCATGTTGTGATCTTATACTTGATCATCATCATCATCATCGTCATCATTATCGTCAGCAATAAGAAAATGTAAAAAAAATACCTTCATGAAGAACAAGTCTTTAAAAGCCAGAAGCTTTACACTGTGTATGCACCTCCATGGCATGAAGAAGAAAAAAAAAAACACTGGAAAAATGCATTTGACTGACAGTTTTAATATGTACAATCGACAACAATAACGAAAAACACAAGTACATTCAAACGTGCATACATTCAAACGGACTGAATGTAGATATTGTGCAGGGAGCTTGGGTTCAAGTGTAGGCAATGTCCACACTTTGTCGACTAATTATGGTGCCAATGTCAACAATGCGTCTACACACAAGCTAAAACGTTAATACAAACATTTGTAGCTACTTACGAGGTCTGTTCGAAAAACCATACTAACTTTTATATTAAATTTAATTTAGATTATTTGTCTAGTTACTCCAATATTTATTTTAAATTCAGAAAGACATGATATATACAATATTCCAATTCACTAACAAAAGTCAGAGTCAGTTTTAATTATCCAACTTAAACAGCAGAGCGGAACAGCTGTTTTCTAACGCCGCTACACTTTCATCAACCATTGCTCACATGAATTAATTTTTTTTTCTTTCAAAAGATTTTTATTTATTAATTAATTGTTCTAATTTTGCAGCCTTTAATTTTTATTTTAGGTAATAATATTGAGCTTGAAGCTCTAAACACCTAGACGACAGCAGACAGCAAACAGCAATATGTCAAAAATAAAATCCATGTGTTTAAATGAAAGCGATTATTTTGAGGGCAGCACAGCAGCAACAAATATAGTGTTGCCATTATATATACAAATTGGGAAAATAGGAACAACAACGTTTTTTTTTCATCATTAAATATAACAGCCATATCTAAATACGGGCGGCAAGCGTTTTTTAACTGTCAAAAGTTCTCATGTCCATACATTTTGTATGGAGCATATCGAAATAACGCGGCGGCAACGCTTTGCTATTGGAAAATCCGATTTTGACAGAGCGTTTTCTAATGAAGTTAGTTGCAAAAGAAAACAATTGTAACCAGAGAAAATAAAGCAAAAATTTACAGAAGTGAAATAAATAATAAAAGTAAAAATTTGTGCACTTCGTATTAGAAAATGGAAATAAAAAAATATTTGCAATATGATTATATACATACATATGTATGCACGTTTGTAATTTGTACAAAATTTCAATAACAAAATCACAAATGTCGTCCGTCCAGCTGTTAAAATAATCAGGGTTGTTCAATTTGTTTGTTTGATAACCCTGTTTTTATTGTTTTTTGGCATAACGCTTTTGTTTAGATATGGCGTTTCAGCGTTAAAGCTCAGCGGAAAAAAACGTTCCGCTTTCCGCCCGTATTTAGGTATGGCTGTAAAAGAACATTACAAATATACAATATAGAAATAAAATTTTGTAATTTTTCGTGATATTGTTAAATTTTGTATCAATAACTTTAATTTTGTTCATTATAAAATATACATGCGGCATCCCTGTTGTTATGTTGTTGCTGTCTTCAAAATAATTATGAAGCTGACTTCATAGCAGCATTTGAAGTTGGCAGCATTTGAAGCCGTGAAGCTGTGAAGTCTGCTGTCTTGTACTTGAGGCTTATTTTTATAAAATAATAACTATAAAACTATTTATTTAATATTTTCATCAATATTTATATTATAAACATAAAAGAACATTACAAAAAGGTCAATTATTTTTTTATTTTTATATAAAAATTAAAAAATAATTGCACTTTTGCTTAAATAAACATTATCAATTTTCATCAATATTTCGTTTTAATTGTTATCCTGAAGAAGATATCCAGGGGATATCGAAATATTGCTGAAAATATTAAATAAATAGTTTTATAGTTATTATTTTATAAAAATAAGCCTCAAGCTCAATATTACTAATTAAAATTTATTTATTAATAAGTTCCTTTTTTGCCACCTTCAATTTAGTCTATGTCAGATATAACAAATTTGTGACACCATGATTTCCAATCCTCAAATCAGTTACAATATATACATTTTGTGAAACGTGGTTTTTAGAGTGCCACAACACCAGAGCAACGCGTGCGAATTGTTGAAATTTTTAATCAAAATAATTGTTCGATTCGTCAAAATCATCGTGCACTTCTTCCATTTTATGGCGTACGTAATCGTCTTTCAGAGCGGCTAATTCAAAAAAACAATAGATCGTTTTCGGACCACATTTACTGTTACTGATAAAAAGCATCTTACGAGATGCCAAACAGTGAGCACTGAAGAAACTGCAGCCGCTGTACAGGAAAGCATTGAAGATGATCCTAATCAATCAATTCGTTGCCGTTCTCATCAACTGGAGTTTTATCCTTCCACTTTATGGAAGATTTTTTTAGATGTTGAAAATTAGTGTTCGAGATTGCGCCTTCTACACGAGAGCCGTGGCCGCCACATGGCAGGAATCATATTTAAACATCAATTTCATAAATTGTCCCTTCAATTTCAGTTTCATGGATATTAAAATTATGTTTCCTTGTTTTATTATGATTTAAACTTGTATCGCTCTATAAAAAAAACACCCTATATGTGTTTGAGGTCTCTCAACGGTTAATTTTTTATCTCCTCAATCGTAGAAAACTGCTGCCCTTTCATGGCCGTCTTCAACCTTGGGAACAGGGAAAATGTTGCAGAGCGCCAAGTCTGGTGAATAGGGTGGGTTAGGAATGATTAGAGTATTTATTTTTGTTAATTTTTTTTTTCAACGGACTTAAGTTCGAATCTGCAAGACTGCAAATGATTTTTTATTATTTTATTAATAAATGAATGTGTTGAAATTCTATTTATTATTTTTTTATATTAAGATTGGAATATTAAAAATATTTTCAATAACCATCAAAGCAGCAAAACGGATCAGTACTGATTTCGAGGCCGCTACGCCATCTCATCAGCGTTCTTTGTTCAATTTTTCCACTTTTGCAAGTGGTGCTAGTTAGAAGGAATATCAACTATTTAACCAATATTTTAACGAAAATTGAATATGAGAAGTTCCCACATTCATATTTTCAAGTTATTACCTTTTTGGTTATTACGAAATTCCCCAACCCTGACGATTAATATTCCCAATATTCCATGTACAGTGAAAGCTCTCATAACGGACACCTCCGATAAGCGGACAACTCCCATAACCGGACAAATTTTGAAGACCCAATCCGTTCAATAGGTTTTCCATATAAAATGCATTCCCATAACCGGACACTCCAATAACCGGACGCGGACACTTAATTTAACAAAAAATAGTTTAAAATATCTCTCATAAACGGACAGAAGCGTTTAAACATACCAACAAGAGTTGTATTAAATTAGTAGTTTTTTGTTTTTCCAACTCCAATTTATACTTGTGTTAATACAAGTCCTAGAGTACTCAAAAATCTTCTTATTAAAGATTTACCAGTAAATTGGAAATCTAATAAAAAAGCATGGATGACTCGGGACATCATGACTGAATGGCTGCAGCAGTTTAACAGAAAGATGAGATCTCAGAAGCGTAACATTCTCTTGTTTTTGGATAATGCAGCATCTCATTCTAGGGAGTTGAATTTAACAAATATAAACATAGTTTTTTTGATTCCCAACGCAACTGCAGTTTGTCAACCCCTAGATCAAGGTATAATGCAGAATTTTAAGGTCCACTACAAAGGCTTAATATTGCAGCACTTACTAGCTAAAATCGATATAGTAAGCTCAGCATTAGATCTTGCAACATCTATTGATGTTCTGGAAGCTTTATACTTTATAAAAACCTCTTGGGATAAAGTTCAAGCAACAACAATCAAAAACTGCTTTCAAAAAGCAGGATTCTCAGCAGATACTTGTAATCTTTCAGATTTTGATACCGAAGATGATATCCCACTTGCGACGTACGCGAATTTAAAACAACTTCTCGGTTCATCATGTGATTTTAACGAATTTTTAACGTCTGCACTGAAGATGACTGTATTGAAATATCTGATAAGTTTATCTGAAAACTCCAAAGACGGAGCAAGTATGGAAATACCTGATGCTATAAATTCTTATGATGAAGCATTAAAACAAATTGCCCGTTTAAAACATTTTGCTAGAGATGATTTTATCGCATTCCAACACATCAAAAACATTGAAAGTCATTTTGAAACTCAGCAGCTCAAATTGAACCAATCTAAGCTAAAGCAGTCTACTCTTAAAAAATTTTTTCAACCACAATAGGCTAGTCAATTTTGTTTTTATGAAATGTTGCATTGAAAAAAATAAAATATTTTATATAATACGTAAATGTTTACCTCTCTCATAAGCGGACAGCTCTCATAGCCGGACAAAAATACTGCGATAGTGAGTGTCCGGTTATGGGAGCTTTCACTCTATCTCTTTCGCTTTTTCCAGAGCCATCGGCTGCTGATAGCTAAAGCTTCTTTGTTATTTATGTTGAAGTAATTGAATTCAGTTGTCAATTTACAATGAACAAGTGCGCGGGCCCCCGCAATGTTTTAAATTATGTATGAATTTTTATTAGTCGAACTTTCTTATGTAAATTGTTAATGTTATTTCAACGTACTTAAGTTCGAATCTGTATTTATTTTTCTTTAAAAAATTACAATCATGACATGGTTTTTTGTTCAAAATTCAACAATTTTGGAAGAAACTTAGAGAAGTTTCATGTCTAAAGTTTGTACAAAAAAAAAAAAAAAGAAATCATGGCATGAGACCACCGATAAGGCGATAATGCCAGTAACTTCTATAATAGGGATTCGTTAAATCTCCATGACAGTTTTCGTCAGTTTTTCAAAATTTCTATTGGCTGTTGATATGATTTTTCATTCATGGTGAAGGTCATGTTCTTGGTCTTCAAGGAAATGCTGTTACCACTAGCAAATAGCTTTGTTGACTCAGGCTACAATCACCGTATGTCACTGTCAATATATTAAGTGATTGAAAATTATATAATTTGCTTATGTTGATTCGTTTTTCTTTCGACAGGCAAATAATCTAATTATGCTGCATAGCTGAAACTGTGAACGGCAAAATAATAAGAGCCAATTAAATGCACGATACCACGTCATTTCCGTTGTTTTCGTTATGCTTTTAAAACGTTTAATACAACAATTTAGCGCATTTGAAAATGACACCACAACGAAATTTGTGTTCAGCATAAATTATTTAATATTAAATTGAATTAAGATTCATAGGCTAATTGTTCGAAATTTGTTTTAAATCTCAGAAAGACATGATAAATATTCCAAGGCACAAAGGAAAGTCAACATCAGTTTTATTCAACTTACACAGCAGAGCAGAACAGCTGTTTTCGAAAGACGCAACCCTTCAGTGCTCATGTGTATTGTGTTTGTCACCACTTATTAGGTGGCTTAGTTGAATGTGATAACAGTTCCTATTTACACAAATTTTATTGTGAAAAAGAATACGAGAACTGTATCAAGCTGATGTTAACATGTTATTGTTATAATAAGTGGTGACAAACACAATACACATGAGCACTGATGATGAAAGGATTGCGTCTTTCGAAAACAGCTGTTCTGCTCTGCTGTGTAAGTTGAATAACAAAAACTGATGTTGACTTTCCTTTGTGCCTTGGAATATTTATCATGTCTTTCTGAGATTTAAAACAAATTTCGAACAATTAGCCTATGAATCTTAATTCAATTTAATATAGCAATATAAATGTTCGTTAAAATTCTTACTACATAAATTATTTAAATTAATAAATCAATGTGATTTTGAGACAAGCTAAAACAAATTCGCTTTTAAACGACTTAAAAATAATATAACAAAAATAAGAAAAATATGAAATACCAGTTAAACTATAGTTCTCTTGTCTACATATGTCCCCAGAAGAAGTACCTAGTCATTAGTGCCAGTGTCTATAGTGAATATCCATTTTCGATATCTGCATAATATGACAGCAACTGCAAGTCAGTGGTACTTCTAGTTCTACAGCATTTTCAATAATACGCACGTGTGGTAGCGAGTCAATACTGCTTCACTACTGATATTTCCTGCAGGGTATGCGAGTAGGAAAAAGTGCATTAAAATGCTTATTATTGTTTTTGCAGCCGCTGATGTTGTGAACGCGAAGTGGTTTATATGACTGAGTCTTGTGTAGGAGCTTAATTTTGCGGCAAATAAAATTGTAAATAATCTACACATTTCCATTGGGTTGGGGAAATATGTACAACATCTGTTTCTATATCATGTTCTTTTCTAGCAAAAATTGCATTTTTTATTGCAAAAATTAACGAAAATTTAAGAAAGTAATTTCGATGTAATGAATTTATAACCAATCATGACTTTATCCCTTAGAAAGAAATTGTTTGATTTGAAAGAAGTTTTAATTATTGTTATTATTATATTTAAATTGTAAAACGTTTGATCCTAAAGGCCATCCCCGCAAAATTTAAGCACAAATTTGAAGTACAAAACTATCGTAACGTGTTTTCTTATGCTGTACTCCCTTTTGCGATCTTTGACAAAACACTACATTTTGAATGAACCAACCGATTCGTATGTGATAAGCGGTAATTGATGCAGTATAAAACATGGAAAACTCTAATTGATCAGATATATAATTTCGGAGTTTTTGATAAAACCACTATATTCGATTTTTTTTCGTTTACAATATCGGCCAAACGCATTAACCGATTTTAAACCGATAAGTAGGTTATCCATTTCAAGAGCTGCTTAATCTGTAGAATCGATCATTAAGGTTGAGGGTGCTCTTAGTTGAAGTAGTTAACACGAGACTATGAAGCGGAGGGTCCTGAATTCAAACCCACGCTCAGTCATCTTCTCATGTGTCCTCATCTGTACCGTCAATACTATAACCTCCTTTGCAGTTCCGGCGCAATGCATTGCATATGAAGGGGTCATCCCCTGAGCGCTGGTCCTAATTCTAAAAAAAATCTGTTTCCAAAAAACACAATAGGAAACATTTTTTTTCTAGTTCTTTTTTCTGAATTGAGAAACTTAGCAGTCCGAATGAGTTCGAATTTTCAGCAAATCTATGTTAGATAGAAATTTTTAAAACACCAATTGGTTTGATCCGGTTAAGCCGTTCTAAAGTGGTCCACATACTTACACACACACACACACATTCATATACATAGTGACACCCTCTCAGAAGTAGTCGCGGAAGCTTCCTTGAAACTGAAGACGTTGAGATCTAATGAAAACACGGTTTTTATCAGACGGGGTAATAACAATAATTTTCCGACTTTGTGCAAATATTAAATTTTCTTAGCGGGAATTTAAAAATCTTAATATAGACGAAGTTAGATTTAAGGCTTAAACCTGTGCTAGGCCGGAATATGTTTGCAACGGAATATGATTTGATAAAATGTTAATACGCTCCCTACAAACTATATATTACCATATGTACTTTTTTTTTTTTTTTTTTTTTACAGGCTGTCAGTTTTGATTAACAAATCCAGCACACTTGGGTCCTAGTAGATCCCTTTGTGTTACCCGAAAACATCACAAACACCCAAGGTCCTTGGTGGGAATCGAACCCACGACCTCTGTACTAATAGGCTAGCATCGCTAGCCTATCAGCCACAACGGCACCCTACCATATGTACTAGCTGTTTGCGGATATTGTTGATAATGTCAAACCACTGGATTATTTCGAGATCGATTAGTAGATGATGGGTGCTTGGGCAGTGCATGTTAACGTTGCGGCTGATACTAAGCCGATGGGAGAGAGTGCTCTTTCAATGGCTGATAAAAATTGTTACTCGGAAAAATAAATACGTGTTGGATCTTGACTTTAATATATGTGAATACGAGGGAAAAACAAGTAAAAACGTTATATTCGACCGGATCGAATCTTAAATACCCTCCAAATATTTAGTAAGTGAATTTGAAATGTTTAACTTGGTGGGACAGAGTTCCTTTATATAATATCGTACGTCAACGCCCACTAAAGGGGGCGGGGTTCAAAAAAAGACAATATCATGTTTTCCACCGTCTTTGACTTCATGACTGATCAAGAATATACATATTTACCTTATAGGGTCAAATTTTCTTTGGAGGGTATAAAAACTGTATTTTGGCGGGGTCGTTCTGGCAAGGGCTGTGGGGAAACATTTCACCTTTGTCATAAAACTCTAAAGATAAATGCTTGGGATAATTATATACAAAATAAAATTTTATATATATATATATTTTGATAGGGTCATTTAGGGGGCAAAAGGGGAGGAGAGGGTAGGGCAGAAACAGGTAGTCATAAAATTCTAAAAATAAATATTTGGGATGATTATATACAAAATTTACAAACAAATTTTTTTTTTTTGGTAGGGTCATATAGAGGGTGAAGGGGGAGGAAGGGCTAGGGCAGAGTAGTTCCAGGTTACGTCTCAGCTTCGTCATTAAGGCTTAAATATGTTATTTTTAAAGAATGTAGGCTTAAGTAAAACAATTTGTTAAATTTTTATGCTATTTTTGCATATAATAACGCCCAATAAAGTGGGCGGGGTCCAAAATTTTTTTTTTATTTTATGGCTCAAAGTTTAAGGCTTTGTACCGTATTTGACATAAAAATATATCATTTGCTTAACAAAATAACCAAAAAACTTTAAAAATTATGTTGTTTTTTCTGGGTTGGTTTAGTTCTTCTTAGGGGAACTTTTTTGCCTCTTGCCTGATTTAGCCCATCTTCGAACTTAACCTGCACTAAGCTTCAAAATATATTTGAACCAAATTTTAAGGGTCTAGCTCTTTTCGTTTGGACTGAATCGTGATTTCCACAGACGGACGGACGGACATGCTCAGATCGTCTTAGATTTCATCACTGACCAAGAATATATATATACTTTATGAGGTCTGAGATGGATATTTCGATGCGTTACAAACGGAATGACAAAGTGAATATACCCTCCAAATTCTTTTTTGGAGGGTATAATAACAAAAATTTGTGATATAAAACAATTATTATCAGTCTGAATCGGTTTAATATCAAGCCTCGAAAGCAACTATTTTTAGGTTCAGCCGGACCACTGATCGTTTATACTCCTTCGATAGTTTTGCATCTCTCTCGCACTCAATTATTTCAACACTTCAGATTATATTTACAGTTCTTCTGATACATTTTGTGTGCTTAACTACGGGATAACTTCTTATGTGAAGGGATAATTCGTGTGCAGTCAGAGGGATGAATAAAAATACGGGTTAATAAAATCGATCCCGTTGATATCTGTGCACCGGTTCTTTGTAAATTTTCTTACAAAGTATTTTCCAAATAAATCCATAAAAGAGGTCAATGTTGTTGAGTACTTGTTATGTCTTTGATACAGAGTGGCTGATGACTTTTACTACATTAAGAAACTCAACTAACTTTTTGTAAAGTTTATGTAATTTATTTTTTATTAGTGCTTTTTGTTTCTTATGTGGTCAAGTATGTCTATATGCCTGCATTTCATTGGTTCTTACATCAAATCATCAGTAGACTTTAACCTAATTCCAAAATAACAAAACCTCTCAGCTTATACATAAACTCCCAAAAATGAATTGAGAGTTACACAAGCAAAACCATAGGATTTGAAATTCAAGAAAAGACAACAAACAAATTTTATTCGATATAAATCCATTTTGTTTTTCCGCCTTCATACAATTAGTCTGCCGTTGGCAAACAATGAAAGTATATAAAAAAGGCACAATGAAAAACAAAATCGATACAAAACGTTTTTAAAATCGTTTATTCGACATATTGTCTCAATTAAATTAGTGCTACTGATGATTTGGTGTAAGAACCAATGAAATGCAGGCATATAGACATACTTGACCACATAACAAACAAAAAGCACTAATTTAATTGAGTTAATATGTCGAATAAACGATTTTAAATATAGCTATATTAAATTGAAAATTATGTATGAATTTTTAATAGTCGAACTTTCTTATGTAAATTGTTAATTTTATCAACGGGCTTAAGTTCGAATCTGCAAGACTGCAAACCATTTTTTATTATTTTATTAATAAATGAATTTGTTCAAATTCTATTTTTATTAATTTATATTAAGATTGGAATATTAAGAATATTTTTCAATAAAATATTTTTCAAATTGAATTAAGATTCATAGGCTAATTGTTCGAAATTTGTTTTAAATCTCAGAAAGACATGATAAATGTTCCAAGGCACAAAGGCAAGTCAACATCAGTTTTTGTTATTCAACTTACACAGCAGAGCAGAACAGCTGTTTTCGAAAGACGCAACCCTTTATTATAACAATAACATGTTAACATCAGGTTGATACAGTTCTCGTATTCTTTTTCACAATAAAATTTGTGTAAATAGGAACTTTTATCAAATTCAACTAAGCCACCTAATAAGTGGTGACAAACACAATACACATGAGCACTGATGATGAAAGGGTTACGTCTTTCGAAAACAGCTGTTCTGCTCTGCTGTGTAAGTTGAATAAAACTGATGTTGACTTTCCTTTGTGCCTTGGAATATTTATCATGTCTTTCTGAGATTTAAAAACAAATTTCGAACAATTAGTCTATGAATCTTAATTCAATTTAGTATAGCAATATAAATGTTCGTTAAAATTCTTACTACATATTTTTTATTAGTTAATTGGAAAAATAAAACATTTTTATTAAAATAATTCGTGAACTTTTGAAAATAATTGAATTCAATTGGCTTCCACCCTCCGTGAAGCATGTGCGACATCTTATCAAAAATTTATTCGCCTGCCTGGAGGGTTGCATCGGGAATTGTCTCTAATATCGTTCGAATGGATTGCATTAAATCATCTAAATTTGTTGGTTTTCTTATGTAAACTTTCTGTTTGCAATAAACCTAAAAAAATTAGAGGCCCAACGGAATGTGGAGTTTCTTGAAATCAATTTATTGGGGAATTTTCGCGGCAATTATGTCATAATAGGCGTAGCTGTGTGACAAGTTTCCCCATCTTGTTGAAACCACTTAGAGTGTAAGAAAAACTATTTCGACATCTTCAAGCAACGGTCTCCATTGATCGCAACAGTAAGATCGATTTCTTCGAATAAATAACGGCCGTCAGGGAACATTGATGAAACGACACACCACACTATAGCGCTAAGTGAATGCAATTGCATCGCATGCACTATCTGTGGGTCGAATAAGGAATTACTCCATATGGGACCGTTTAAATCAAAAGATGACTTATCAGAGACATAAAAATGCAGTTCAAGATGTTCTCATCCTCCGTCTACATTCGGATGACCTTCTGGCAAAATTCCAAGTGAATCGACAAGTCTGTTGTTATAATCAGTTTGCTTGTTAATTGGATTTTTATTGGAATTAAATTTAAATTTTTAAATTGCCTGCAGTGACTGTCTGCTGGCACCCATTTGAGCAGATAAGCTCCTTGGCGAAACTCTGAAAAATTATTTACGAGCCTTATTATAGTCCATCTGCTAAGAGGAGTGCCGCCAAACGTGCGCCCATATTCTCTTTGGATGGAAAGCGTGAAAGTTATTACGTCTTTCTTTTGGTAGCAGTTTTCATCAGCCATCCGTTTCATGTTTAAACTTATCATTTCATAAAGTCTTAAATAACAATTCCTAAATATACTTATAAATATAGCTAAGAAATACATTTATTTTTTCTTGGAATTTATGAAATAACATATTCCCCCATCCAACACAATGTAATCATCATACACATTCAAGTCAAACATGCAACCTTATACATACTATATTCGATTTACATACAAAAACTATTTCAAAATCCAATTAATATATTCGCATGTACGAGTATTCACAATATCACCATCACCATCATCATCATCATCATCATCATCACCACCATCGGTATTATCGACGCACTCAGGCACAGGCTGGTTCGATTTCGTTGACAGATGAGCTATTGCTGCCATGCCGTGCTTATATTTTTGACCCATCAATATTTTATTTATTTTCCCCCATTGTTGTTGTTTCTCCTTCACTCTTGCAGCGAGCACTTGAAATCATGGTGGTGTTTTTGTTTTCTCTACAATTTCTGTACTGCCAATGCCTGCCAATGAACAAGAGGTGATCGCACTTTGGTAAATGCTTTTTACAGTATGTGCGATCTGTTGTACTTCTTCGACTGGATATTTAGTTGCCTGGCCAGTTGAGTGACGGCCACTGACTGCTTTATGAGCACGAAGACATTCTGCATGCAATACGTTTTTGTTGTGACTGCATGAGTGTGTGTGTGTGTGTGTGCATGAGTGTTTGTGTGTTTGTGTGTTTTAGGATATATTCTGAAATACATGCTGTTGGTGGCACTCAATGGTTGTTCGTTTGCTGCTGTTATTGGTAGTCGTTTTTTAGTTTTGTAGGTGCTTATAAACGAAGAACAGCGTCTACATCAGTCTTTAATTTTTTTTTCTGCTGTTTTTCCAATATGAGTTATTTCCCACAACAACAATTGATTGAACACGCAAATTCATCTTGGTTGCAGTTAAAGAGGTCATTCGTAACGCAACAAAAAAACACCATTTGCAAGTGGCGAAAAATATTTGACACCAAAAAAGATTTCATTAAAAGATACCAAATACCTAGATGTAGGAAATATTTGCGAAACTTCCAGTGCCAGCTGACGGGCTAGAAAAGGAATTTCACCTCAATAATGTTGGCAAAAATGTTTGGCTCTAATGAAGAAGTTTTCGTGTCAGGCCATCGTCGGTATTTATTCGTTGATCTTCAATCGGATTCATTATTTTCGATTCGTGCTTCTATTGTTTGCTTCTGGTAAACAACTTTAAACAACATCAATCTAGATTAACTATCATTTTAATGACTGCACTTCGATAATAAACCTTCAGTAGTAAATTGGCCATAAATCATACTAGTGTATTGCATTACCTGTGCACTAGTACGCCAATTTAATTATTTTTATTTATGAGAATAAATCCAAAAAATTTATTCCAACCGCTGATATTGTCTGCAAGTACCGTGGAGCGGCCACCAGCAAAAAAAAAAATAAATACATACATACTCGTATATATACCCTGCAGGAGGATAACCGTTAATTGTCTTTGAGCTACTGGTACGATTACTAGTATAGCAAGCACTAGTTCAAAAGGTGATTGAACATATACAGAAGAGTACTAGTACTTCAAATAGTTCATTTGTAGATTGATTTGACTTGTAGAATTTCATATTACTTTCTGATCATGTTTTAAAGCGAATTGATAATTCGCATTTTCATTTATTTTATTTCTAATTGTTACAATTTTTAAACAAATTCAAATTTGAAACTAAGAATAGTATTAGAAGACTTTTCCACCTGCATATCAGTTTATTTATTCGATAATTTATGTAAGTAAGCCGCAGTTTTCTTGTGTGTTAAAAAAGTGAAATTTAAAAAAATAAATAAAATTAAAAGCTAATTTAAAAATTTTTTAAACGTGTTTTTTTTTGTTAACATTTATGTTCATATGTAAAATCAGCGATCTTTTTTAAAATAATAAAAACTGATATATATTGTATGTTCATTAGTGTTTCGTATATGGCGGTGTACCAAACGTAACTCAAGTTGTACAAGGTGCTAGTGGATTGAGAGTGCCCTGAAGGAACTTTCCATTTCCTCTTATAAACTAAGAATTGATGAACCAAAAATTGCTTGTGCAGACAAAGACTTAACAAACATTGGGCTTAAAAAACTAATAAATTTACGGATTTTTTTTTATATATAAACCAGTTGCAGAACTGATTGTACTAGTATCCGACTAGAAGAAATTATACTAGTACTCAGAGCTGTTAAATTTGGATTACGATTAGTAATCAATTAGATTAAAATTTAAAAAGAATGGTATTGATTACATAATTCTCTTTTTCAAAATTCCTAATTATTAATTAATTATGATTACAAATAATCCAAAAATATTTAAGATTAGTTAGGATTACGAGAAAATAATCAAAAATAATCAAAAGTAATCAAATAAATAATTGACTACTTTCAAGGATTATCTTTGATTATTTTCGATTATTTTTTAAAAATTTAGAATGTGCATCATTTTATGATATAAAATTTATACATACAATTTGTTATGAAAAATTTGCATTTAAATCGTAAAAAAATTGTGAACAAATAAAACAAAAAAAAAGTATAATTTACATATATTTACAAATGGCTTTCATTACAACTAATTTTTCAAAAGAAAAATCAGATAATGATTGCCGCCTTGGAATGTTGACGATCCCGGCAAATGAAAACAGTCGTTCAACTGGAGCTGAAGACTCACTACAATTTATATTACCAATTATAAATAACATAAAGTGTAGCATAACACTCACCAAAAGATATATATACTTTATAATATCGTAAAATAAAAAAAAATAATCAAAAATAATCAAAAGTAATCTTCGAAAGTAGTCAAATAATTTTTCGATTACTTTTTATTATTTTTGATTATTTTTTCGTAATTGTTATTAATCTTGATTATTTTTCGATTATCTGTAATCGTAATCAATTAGTAATCGTGCAAATCTGAAAATAGTCGTAATATAATCATTACTTCACCTTTAAAAAAATAATAATCCAATTACTAATTATTATGATTAGTAATCATTACTTAACAGCTATGCTAGTACTAATCTAGTACTAATAGTACTAGTATACCCCTAGTTTCCATCTAGTACCAACGACACTAGTAACTTTCCAAACATACTCAATGTTAATTTGAGCATAAGCATGGTATAGGAAAGTTCACAGTTGGGAACTAGTACTGGTGATTTTTGTACTAGTGCAATACTAATTTGATACTAGTTCGATCTCCTGCAGCATATATATATATATATATATATATATATATATATATATATATATACATATATATATATATATATATATATATAGATATATATATATATATATATATATATGTATATATATATATACATATATACATATATATATATATATATATATATATATATACATATACATATATATATATATATATATATATATATATATATGACTGTGGTTGAAAAAAGATATAATGTTTTGTATTGTCTATGTTTGCTGATAACGAATTGAAAATGTATTAGATATAAACAGCAAACTCTAACCCACACAAAAATATAAGTACATGTGCAAAATAAGGCTAAGTTCTTATCCAAAAGCTGCGTCTTTTTCAGATTAAGCTCAATAACTCTGAAAACTGGAAAGCTTTTCCAGAGTTATATTGACCCATTTCAAAAATTATAGTCTCTATATTCTTCACAATAAAGTGAAATGGTGCGTGTGCAACTTACTCGATATATATATGAAACCCCACATATATAGATTTTGGATCCTTATAAGTAGGGAAGACGAATAAGCGATGCTGGTGTGTCTATACGTGAAATTGGCTTCCCCAAAACCCCAGAAGAGTCTCTATTCTTGGACAGAAAAATCCGAAATACGGTTCCAGAGCTGGAAAGCTTACACCTATTTGTACCCACAAAATTAACTAGCAAAATCTAATATTTTTTCTCACTGATATGAAACTTTTATTTGACATATTGTCATAATTCTATTTTAAATGAAATTTATTTAAATAAATTTCATTTAAAATTTTTTTTCTTACTTTCGTAAGAATAAAATTAAAAATTTTATTCCAGAGTTGGGCAAGCGAATTTTTTTTTTGTGCATAAAAGTAACCAAACAAGTTATTAAAAACGCTTTTATTTCTGTTCTCATGAATTAATCCTATTTAAGACATATTAATATAGTATTAAAAATCAAATACTCGATTCCAGTTTTCGAACATTTAATTTTTTTGGTACAGGGTGGCCCAGAAAGACCGAAGTGGTGTGAATTCCTTATAACTTTTTAATTATAATTTTTTTTCTTTTCTTTTCAGTATTTTGTAAAGAAGACTTGGACAATTTATAATGGAGCAATACACAACTGAACAACATGCCCAAATCGTTGAAATTTACTTTTCTTTTACGAAGATGGAATACAACTCTCATGTTTGGGTCCGGTGCTTCAAAGTCTATTTTGAAGTTACTCGACCGCGTACAGGAGAGGGCGATAAAACTCATCGGAGGCAGTAGGGTAGCCAACTCTATTGACTCTCTTGAGCATCGTCGCAATGTGGGGTGCGTATCGTTGTTCTATCGTTACTATAATAATCCGTATGTGGAACAAACTACCTCCAGATGTCTTCCCCGCCACTTACAATTTGAGGGGTTCAAGTCGAATATCCCCAGACACTACTCCCTTTATTCTCCTTTCCAAAACCTATTTTCCTAGTTCCAGCGCAATGCACTGCATATGTAGGGGTTATCCCCTAAGTGCTAGTCCCACTCCTAAAAAAAAAAAAAAAAAAAATAAAACATGACTTTGTTAATAAATATTTTTATTTTTAAACCAAAAACATTTCATATTAAAAAAGTTAACAAAGGAGGCTTCTTCCAGCTTAAATATAATAAACACTTATATGTCATATTATTATGGGTCATATTTAACTTTTTTAACCTTAAGCACATGTTACTCGAAGTACAATCGCCATGTGGCTGATTTGAAATTTATAACATTCATATTTTTGTTTATATATTAAACATATGTATCTGATATTTTGGAAAAAATGCAATGATGTTAAAAATAAGACACGCCAAAAAAGATCTTTGGAGCTGGAAAATTTAAGCTTTTTTTGAATTTTAAATTAAAATATTCAATTTGAACGATTCACCACAAAAATACCATTTCATATATCACATTAATTTTTTGACTTATGATGAAGAATTTTGTGCTTTTAAAGCGGATACTTTCAGTTTTCACGATACTTGAATTTATTATCAATTAATCCGAAAAAAAGTTCTTTTGGCCCCTTTGTGCGTCGCTGAAGGGTGCATAAGATTCGGCACAGCCGACTATTGCACTATTAAATCTTTATATATAATTTTTCGTTTTTCCAAAGCTAATAAGTTTAACCAGCAACCAAACTTAAGTGCATAACAAGTGAAACACACCATCCTTCATCCAAGTGGCTGTTGTGCAATACAAAAAAAATCTGTGAGTTTTCTACGCCCAACTAATAAGCGAAAATAAAGAAATAAAAAGCCCATAGTTCATATCATTCGACGGTTGCAGCGAACCCGTATAACAAACCAATTTCAAAAGCATAGTTTGCACCTGTCAGTCGATTATGGCATGACAACTGGCTTGCAAATCATGACATGACTTCAATTTGTAACAATTATTGTGGCAACATTTCAAATAATAACAAAACAGTTTAAATTGTATTAGCAACAGAATTGTTGCACAAACAATAATAGCAACAACAAAAGTATAATAATATGTATTTTTAATACAATTCATAATATTATAAATAATAAAAATTCTAACAAAAACAAATCAATGATTTTTATCTAAATTTGTTGTGTGAGTTTTGTTGGAGTCGGTTTGTTTTTTATTTCATTTATATTTTTGTGGCAATTTTGCTTTAAATGTCATTTTGTATTCAAGCAAGTTTTTTATTACAATTTTATTAACATTATTTTTATTGTATGTGTTTGCATTATGCGCTGTTGTGGCTGCTATTGTGTGTTGGTCCAAATATTGTTGCATGTTGTTCGTTCAACTAAAAAAATAAAAAATAGATATAATGAAAAAAAAAATCAAAGAACAATAATTTCGTAAGATTTTGTAACTAATTGCTTTAGATACGATTGTTTTATTTATAATAATAAACTTAAAATGTATATGGGCGTGTAACTCTATTTATTTGTGCTGTTTTTTTTACAACTGCAGCGGAAAGTAATTAAAAGTATGTTGATTTGGTCATCTCATATGTAACACAAATCTCCGAGATCATTTTAAATGCATATGTAAATATCAAATAAAATTCGGCCACGGGATGCCTTTACGCGTGTCGAATTGGAATTCAATTTAACAGAAAGAGAGCTGAAAGGCCATAATTTAGTAAATCAATTAGCGTGTATATGAAATTCATAGGAAAGCAAAATCAAAATTTGTAAAAAAATTTTTAAAATTCGTATTTCGCTTATAAACAACTTGATACAGTTCTCGTATGCTAATTTTCTAATAAAATTGTTATCAATAAATATTGTTATATTCAGCTAAGCCATTTAATAATTACTGACAAAACAAAATATATATGAGTACTGATAATGCAACTATAGTGGCTTTCGAAAATAGCTGTTTTGCTTTACTGCGTAATTTGAATAATTATCACGCATGAACGTTATATTCGGCCGGGTCGAATCTTAAATGTTCTACAAATATTTAGTAAATATTGAAATTTACATTTGGCCTAACTAAATAAGAAAAAAATTTATTTTAATAAGGTCGTTTCCAATGTGTTGGGAGGAGCATGACTGATAGACCATTCCGTCAACATAAAAACTTCTGTATTAATATTTTATATCAACGGGCAAATAAGGAGCCGAGATAAGTTTAAAATGTTTAACCTGCTGGATCGCAGCTCCTTTAAGACATTTCTGTGACCAACTTAAAAACTCTATTTCGACTGGGTCATGCCAGGAAGGGCCGTAGGGGGAGGGGCATCTCACCTATGTCTCAAAACCTTCAAAAGTCAATTTTTGGGGTAATTAAATATAGAAAAAAAATTTTTTTTTATACGATCATGTTGGGAGCGAAGGTGGCCAGAGGGGTAGAGCAGAAGACAATCATATCACGTACGTCTCATCTTCGTCATAAAAGCTTAAAATGTAATTTGTTTTTTAATGTAGAGCTAAGTAACACAAATTGTTAAATGTTTTCACAATTTTTGCATGGAATATGTTACTTCAACGCCCACTAAATTGTCGGGGTCCAAAAACAGAATTTTTGTTCATTTTGTGGCTCCAAATTTAATGCTTTGGACCTTCTTTGACATCGAAAAATATCATTTGCTTAGCAAAATAATAAAAACACTTTAAAAAATATGTTGTTGTTTAGAGGTTGGTTTAATTCTTCTTTGGGGAACGTTTTTCCCTCTTGCACGATTTAGCCCATTTCCGAACTTAACCTGTGCTTTCTTTCAAAATATATTTATATTAAATTTCAAGTGTCTGCCTCTTTTCGTTTGGACGCCCGGATATACGTGGCCTAATCAAGAATATATTTTATGGGGTCATAGGGGGATATTTCGCTGCATTACACACGGAATGACAAAGTGAATATACCCTCGAACTCTTTTTTGGATGATATAAAAACTGATGATGACCTTCCTTTTTACTGTAATATTTATTATGTCTATCTGAATTTAAACAAATTTTCGAATAGTTAGCCATAGAATTTACTAAAACCTTTAAGTTTGAAGAAAAACAAGTAAAAGTGCTAATCTTAATCTTAAATACTCTTCACAAATGTAATTCTTCTTTCTTTCTTGCTAAAACAGGAAGTAGGTTTAATTAAAAGATGTAACATAGTTTTACTTGATAAAAATATATAAATTTTCAAACTTTTTGGTCACTTTCATGTACCATAAAACATTTTGCTTGTTTAACCCTGGAGTCGAAATTTTGTTTTTTTATGATTTTAATACCAATTTTGTTCTTCCTGAATTATAAAATAGTTTGAATTAGCAAAAACAACAACGTCAATTGCCTATTTGGTTACTTTCATATATTTCAATTTCCCAACCCTGGAAACGATATTTAAATTTTTTTTCCAATGCAACTCTTAATGAGGCAGGAAATAGTTTTATTTAAGAAAAACTTAATATTTGTACCCTTTTGGTCACTTTCATGTACTACAAAATATTGCAGTTATCCAACTCTGGAATCTAATTTTTGATTTTTTGTTTTAATTTATGATACCAATTTTGTTCTTCCTAAAATATAAAATAGTTTTAGTTGCAAAAAAAAACAACGTCAATTGCCTCTTTGGTTACTTTTATGTATAAAAAAAATTTCAATTTCTCAACCCTTTAAGCGAAATTTTAATTTTTTTAAAATTTTTTATTAATACAAATCTTTATGAGGTATGAAGTAGTTTTGTTTAAGAAAAACTCAAATTTTGCAACCATTTTGGTTATAACATGTACCAGAAAAACTTTCATTTTGTATAAAGTAATTTTTTTTTGAGAAAAATTTCAAATTTTTAACCATTTTGGTCACTCTCATGTTCTATTGAATATTGCACTTGTCCATCCCTGGATCCGCAATTTTATTTTTGAATTTTTGATACCAATTTTGTTCTTCCTAAATTATAAGACAGGCATAGTTAGCAAAAAAAACAACATCAGTTGCCCCTTTGATTACTTTCACGTATAAAAAAAATGCAATTTCCCACCCCTGGAAGCAAAATTTGAATAAAAAAATTTTTTTGGCCAATGCAAATCTTCATGACGTATAAAGTGGTTTTGTTGAAGAAAAACTTAAAATTTTTAACAATTTTAGTTACTACATGTACTACAAAATACGGAATAAGCAAAAAAAAAATTTTTAATTTTCCATCCCTCGAAAATTTTTTTTTTTTTTTTTAGTTTTTAATGGACCATTAAGGCTTCCCAAAGCACGAAATAGGTTTAATTTACAAACATTAAAAAAATAATTGATTTTTGGTATAAATTTTGCGTCGAGAAATAGGTGTAAGCTTCCCAGCTCTGGAACTGCACTTCGGATCTTTCTGAATTGCAGTAGCACTATATTTAAGTTTATTTCCAGTCCAATGGTCCAAGAACGAAGTCTCTAGCTTTTCTGGGGGCTTGGGAAACCCGATTTCACGTACAGACGAACCGACAGACGGACATCGCTCTATCGTCATCGATATTCATAAGGATCCAGAATATATATAATTTATGGGGTCCCATATTGATATCGAAGAAATTACACACGGAATGACAAACCTAGATATACCCTTTCACTTTTTTGGTGAAGGGTATAAAAAGTGATCTTAAGCTTTGAACTGAATTTATTTTCAGTAAGTTATTATTGTAAAATAATAAAGCACGTTTTTTCAGTGTCACAACACCAGAGCAACGCGTGCAAATTGTTAAAATTTTTAATGGAAATAATTGTTCTATTCGTCAAACTCATCGTGCACGTCCTCAATTTAATGTCGTACATAATCGTCCTTCAGAGCGGCTAGTTCGAAGAGCAGTAGATCGTTTTCGGACCACATTTGTTGTTACTGTTAAATAACATCAGCAACTGTGGGTGTCCTTTATGGGTTTTTTTAGCTGTTAAACTGTTATGTTGTAACTTTCCAAAACTATGGTTAAAGTCTACTAATGATTTGGTAAAGCACCAATGAAATGCATATAGACATTGCTTGACCACCAACAAATAAATTTCATTTAAATTTAATTGTTAAAAATTGGTATTCCAGATTGCGCCTTCTACGCGCCAGCCATTGCGGCCATTGGGCAGAAATCATATTTAAACATTAATTTCGTAAAATTATCTTTCCAAAAAAGCACGTTTCATTGATATTGAAAATATATTTGCCTGTTTTTTTATGATTTAAACTTGTGTCACTCTATGAAAAACACCCTTTCTTAAAGTAAATCATGTCTGTGTTGGGTACAAAACATTCGACTTGGCGGTTTATTTAATTTGACAATATTTTAAATAATTTGCTTTTCTTTCGTTCTTAACTTGAACCGATCTAACTTCAGCTGTTAGTTGTAAGAGATTATTCTTACATTTAGGAGTACAAAATGTATGTTTAATGCATTTGTTTTACTTAATATATATTTTGATTAACTTGTGTTTATTATATTCGCTTTGCAGTTTGCAGTGTAAAAAAATACATTTTTTTTCTAAATTATTATTTGTGTATGCACTTGTCTCTCTGGCGCACCTGAATAGTTTTGTTTCGTTTTATATGAAATTAAGTACATGTTTTAAAGAATATTTTGCAATAATCGCGTTGGATACAAATCGTGTATTTTGATGTGATTTATTTGTATTGTGTAGTATATTTTATTGAAAACCGTTTTTCGAGACACATTAAAAGACGAATTGAATGTGTCCTATAGCGGCATTTACTTACTGCATACTTTGCGTTGTTTAATGTAAAGTGTAGCGGCTTTCGAAAACACTTGTACTGTTCCTGCTACAGGAAATCGATACAGAAGATCCGTTTTAATTTTTTTCAAACAATATTTATTTTTTCCGCAATTCCTATTGTTTTCCCCCCTTGGAAATAGTCCTCCTTGGATAACATGCACCTGTGCTATCAGTTTTTCCCAATTCTCCAAGCAGTTTTGATATTCACTTTTGGAGGAAAACTTGATTAGATTAGATTCTATTTTAGCAGATTAACTATTTGTTTGCTTAGATGTTTTCATGTCAATTTTTTTTTTTAAATTATATATTGTATAAATCAATACTAAAAAAAAATTATTAGATTTATTGATGATACTTTGTCATATTGATTAAAATAATAAGCACAGCGTATTAATTACAACGTTCAAGTTGACCTTAATTATAAAAAAATTAAGAATTTTTATATGAAATATATTATAAACTAAAACCAATCATAACAACAACAACCACAACAAAATCGTATATTAGCAAATAAATAAGAGCCATAAATCGTTAATTTGAAAACATGTCCAGACTGATATTGATGATGAAAATTTGTTCTTTCGTCTTGCTGCTACTTTGAAGTTGATATTTTAAATTTATTTAAGACTGGAATGAATTTAATTTAGACAAATCGAATAGTATCTCTGTGAATATGTTGACATGAATGTATGTATGTATGCACGTGTGTATGTATGTGTGTATTTACTAACTGTGAGCTTCGCTATCTCTATGATTACGGCTTGAACTGAAATTATAGATTTTTAAATGTTTGAGTTCCATCATTTAATATATCATTACATTGACTTTGTGGAGTTCGAAATGGACGTCAGGTAAGCGGCCAAATTCTGCGGATAGGAAGACATTTGCTGGACTGAATGGAGAAAAGCCAAATATGGATATGAAGAATGAATAATTGCAAGGATACTAACACCCTGAGGCACACAGGTCACGTTGTATAGTGGCCATCATCTTGTTCCAGTTGCAACGAATGGTATGACAGTATTCGTGCACATAAATGCAGCAGCCTGTTTTATTTAGAGTCCAAAAAAAAAATTTTGGGTCAATTTATCGCAACATGAAATATGTAAAGAATAAATAAAAGTACTCCATATTCGTCTGTGCCGAGTCTGATATACCCTTCACCAACCCTGGAACCACATTTTGATTTTTCTTATTTTAATTAATTTCATATATCAAAAAAGTTTAAATTTTATAGCTCTAGTGCTAGGAACACAACTGCGACGAACGACGAATTTTTGGTCGCGAATATTCGTCGCCAAAAATAAACACATTGGTGTATATGAAAATGCACACAATCGTGGCGTTGGGCGAAATTTGTCATACTCAGCGAAAGTGGAAATAGATTTATTTCTAACACGACGAACAAAACAATATCAGGTGCCCAGGTTTCAAATACTCAAACTGGTTTTTTATAGAAAAACATAGTTCATTACTGTAATGTTGCATGTAGCACGAAAATTTTTAGTGCATACTAAAAATGCATTCATCAATTCACAAAAATTTATCATTCGGACGACTTTTTATTAATTTTGAACACTTTTTATAATATATTCTTTCTTCCCATATCCTACTTTTTCATATGGTCACCCCATCAGCTGTTAAATGAAAAGAATAATTTATTTACAGAAAAAATTTTTAGAAAATAATTACAAAAAGGAATTTGTTCTGGAAAAAAATGGACACCACCGGGGTAATTATTGAATGTTTAAAGAATCTGGCATCAGAGGATTACAAACATTTTTAACAAAATTTACAATTTCTTTGTTCATTATTTGAATTCATTCATCGTTATTTTGTTTCATACGACGAATTTATAGAGCGAATTTTTAAGAACGAATTCGTCGTACTGAACGAAATTCGTTGTTCGTCCCAGTTATGTTCCTACCATAAAGCTGTCCTTTGACTTTTCTTTTGTCTAATATTAATGAACTTTTTTCAAAAATTTAAATATATTTGTAGTAGGTATTTTAACGAACATTTATATTGCTATATATTAAATTGAATTAATAAGTGGTAACCAACACAATAGACTTGAGCACTGATGATGAAAGTGTTGCGGCTTTCGAAAACAGCTGTTCTGCTCTTGTGTGTAAGTTGAATAAAACTGATGTTGACTTTTCTTTGTGCCTTGGAATATTTATCATGTGTCTTTGTAAGATTTAAAAACAAATTTCGAACAATTAGCCTATAAAAAGCCTTAATATATGTACATATTTGATTTGTAAGAAATATATTCGCTTCAGTTAGAAAATTGTATGTATAGGGTATTTTTTTATAGACTGACACAAGCTTAAATCATAATAAAACAAAGAAATATATTTTTAATATCAATGAAACGTCCTTTATTAGAAATAAAAGTTTATGAAATTAATGTTTTAATATGACTTCTGCCATGTGGCCGCCACGCCTGCTGCGTAGAAGGCTCCATCTAGAACACCAATTTCCAACAACTAAAAAAATCTTCCATAAAGTAGAAGTTCACAATCCCAGCTGCTGAGAGCACCGACGAATTGATTGATTAGGATCATCTTCAATGCTTTCCTGTACAGCAGCTACAGCCTCTACAGGCCGCACTGTTCGGCGTCTCACGGGATGCTCTTTAACAGTAACAGTAAATGTGGTTCCAAAACGATCTATTGTTTTTCGAATTAGAGGCTCTGAAGGACGATTATGTACGCCATTAAATTGAGGACGTGCATGATGAGTTTTTATTTTGATTAAAAATTTCAAAAATGTGCACGAGTTCCTCTACAAAAAAAAGAAAATATCGTTTTTTCCATCCTGGAATGCAATTTTTTTATTTTTTTGGTTTTTAATACAAATTTCATTATTCAACATTTTACATCGTGATCTCCATTTAAATGCTTATAAGAGCCAGCGACCCGAGAATTGAACTCCAGCTGGGCGAGCATGATTTAGACATAAGGAATATGTGCTTTCAACAAGATGTTGCCACTTGTTACAAAACAAGAGAAAGAATGGATCTTTTTAAATTGAAGTTCGAAAATCTTATTCACCACTATCGAAAATAACGGGGGGAATTTTTGTTCACATGAAATTTTTATTCCACTCGAAGGCAAAAATGGTATCGTGAATCTCTCGTGAGAAATTATTCCCACTATCAGTTCTCAGTGAATGCAAAAAAAGAGAAGCAGCCGAAAACAACATGAAAAATCAAAGAATTTGTGTTGAAAAATTTAAGTTTGTGCAATAATTTAAAAAAATTTAAAAAAGCATGGCCAAATATTTAATAGTCAAATAATTTGGATTCATTTTGAAAACCAGACAAAACAAATTTAAAATATTCTTCATCTTTAGAATTGAAGCAACAAGTTGTACAAAGACGCAGGGAATTAATTGATTTGTTGCAAAAAATATTAGTTTGTGTCTTATTAATGGGTCTTGCCACTAAAATAAAATTTGCAAATTCTTAATATTCGAATTAGAATAGAAAATACTTAAATGCTCTACTCTATTCCCCACCAAAAACTCACCCACCAAAAACTCATTGAATAAATTAAATTAAATTGAAAAAACTCGCGGGAAAAATGTCATTCACGATCAGGGGAATTAATTTTAGCGTGAAATCATTCACAGGGAATTTTTTCATGATTGCTATTTTAGGGAAAAGGGAAATATTATTCATGATAGGGGTGATTATTTCTCGTAGACGAGCAATAAATTGACAACCAAGATCGATTTGATACTTTAAGATTTATTTTGGGGTTTTTTTGGAATAGAAAGAGTACAACAATAATCCCACCACTGTTCAACAGCTTTAAAACAATAGTATCTACTAGGATATATTAACTATTGACTGCAGTTTATTAAAAAACGTGATTGATAATTTTTGTAAAAGAGAGAGAGAGAGAGAGCCGGCCGAGCCATGGGGGAGTCACTTGACCGAGATAATTTTTAATTTTTGAACGGAACATAGTGTTAATAAACTGAAATAAATTTTTTTTAATATCTGAAAAATAAGTAGTTTTTTATTGAAATTAAAATGACACCCCACTTTGGACACCGTTTCCCTTAGCCGACAGCTCTTATAACCGAATATTTCTTCAAAGCGGACAATTTCTAAATTTTTTGAAGCAATACTATAAACCCGAACAAAAATCATTCCCTAAAATGGACGCTCCCAGCGGCGGATATGAGATAATGTTTATTTATAAGATTCTCTTTTTGCCTTCCAACACTACTTCAGTTTGCCAACCATTAAATCTTGGTGTTATCCACAACTTCGAAGTCTATTAGAGAACCGCAATAATTAGAAGTCTATTATCAGGTTATTATTGTAGTGTATGTGCACTTATGCACATCACTGTAAATAAAATAAGTTCAATAAAATTTAAGTAAAAGAAAAATTCTGTTTGGTCAGCACAAATCGTAAGTTCAATGAAATCATTTGTTGATGTTTAAATTTTCAATGCCAGTGTTTAAGAATTCAAATTTGATAAATATGTTTATCGTGAGAATTTGGAACTATGGCAAATTGTCACCAAGTACTATTTGTGTGAAATAAATTTTTTAATATCGTATTGATTATTTTTGACTTTTATAAAATTGCTGACCAATATAATATTTTACTATATAAGCCATCAATTTTGTTTAATAAAACCAGAATTAATCTAAAGGCAAAACAGAACACTTTGTTTTTATTTCTGATTCTCAAAAGGGCATATTAATGCTCAGATAATGCGGCAGGAGTGCTAAGACAATACTCACTTAGACAAAATACATCCTTTTTACTATATATAAAATAACATTATATTATTCTGAGAAAGTTTTAAAAAAAACTGTAAATGTTCTTGATTCTTTGAATTTTATTAAACAATCGTGGGAAAAAGTAACAACCGAAACCATTAAAAAATGTTCCGGCAAAGCAGGATGAAAGATTTTGATAATGAAGAGTTAGACGCAGAGTACTATATACTTTTATAAAGGATGTTATTTTATGAAGTTTTTTTTTTATACGAATCACTCTGTTGTCTGACAGCTGTTTTGACAGTTTAAAGTGACGTGTCTACTCAGTATTGTTTGGCAAATCATCATGAACAGGTTAACTACAGAACGACGCTTCCAAATCGTGGAAATTTATTTTCAAAAATAGTGTTCAATTAAAAATGTTTATCCGCTTTTTTACCGCAAAATTCTCTTCAGTGATGAGGCGCATTTTTGGTTGAATGGATGTGTCAACAAGCAAAATTTCCGTATTTGGAGCAAAGATAATCCACACGCCGTTCAAGAATTACCAATGCATCCCGATAAATGTACTATTTGGTGCGGTCTATGGGCTGGTGGAATCATCGGTCCTTATTTCTTTAAAAATGAGGAAGGACGACGCGTTACAGTGAATGGAAATCGATACAGAATCATGATCAATGAATTGTTGGTGCCAAAACTTCAAGATATGGATGTAAACGAAATGTGGTTTCAACAGGATGGTGCCACTTGTCATACTGCGAGCGAAGCAATGGACTTATTGAAAGAACATTTCAACGACAACATTATTTCGAGATATGGACCGGTGAATTGGCCTCCGCGTTCGTGTGATTTGACGCCACTCGATTATTTTTTGTGGGGATACCTGAAATCATTGGTTTACGTGGATAAACCAGCAACGATTTACGCTTTGGAAACCAGTATGCAACGTGTCATTGCTGAAATACGCCCTCAAATGCTTGAAAAGGTGGTCGAAAATTGTACCTCCAGAATGACCTTTGTGCAAAATAGTCGTGGCGGCCATATGCCCGAAATTATATTTAAATGTTAAATGACAAGAAATTATCTACCAAATAAAAATTTTTTTTTGACCATTTCATAATTTGGCATGTGTTTTATTTAAATTTCAAATCAGCAAGCTCTTATTAAAACACCCTTTATATTCTCTCGAGATTATTCAGACTAAATGTAGAATATAGTGAGTTCATGTTGATGAAAGTCTTCTTACAGAATCTGACATTGTAGAAGTTTTGGTTGAAAATTATGATACAAACATTTTAGAAGAAGACTATAACAAAATATCTTTTTATAAAGAAGCCTTAAAAGCGTCTAACTGCTTATTGAAGTTGCCGCATTTGAGCCCTTGAAATATCGAGAATGCTATTATGGAGAAAAATTTTTGAAAGAAAATTAAACAAAATGTAGATATTTTTCCAATTTTGTAACTTTTTTTGTATAATAAAAATAATTAAAACTTTCAAAATGAAACAAAAATCTAAAAGTAATATATTTTAGTTAATATAAGAATTCTTTTATCGCAGTCAAGCTCAAATCTGCATATTATATTTTATTTTTTTATAAATTTTTATTAAATTATTTTTTATGCCATTCAAAAACACAAACATCTCTACTACAAAATCTTCCCCGACGTAAACTGCCCGCCTATGACAGCTTTCACTGTATTTGGCAAGATCAAAGAGTATCATATATTAAACAATGAAAGAGGATACGAGTGTTGTAAGCAATCTCTCACAATTGAATATATTATACAGGGTGGCTCAGAGAGACAGAAGTGGTGTGAATTCCTTATAACTTTTTTATTATAATTTTTTTTTTCTTTTCAGTATTTTGTAAAGAAGGCTTGGACAATTTATAATGGAGCAATACACAACTAAACAACGTTCCCAAATCGTTGAAATTTACTTTTCAAATCAACGGTCCATTGTGTTGACTCAGCGTGCATACCGTCGTCAATTTAATGTGCGGGTTGCACCCTCTCAGTCAACAATAAACCGTCTGGTTGCAAATTTTCGACAACAAGGAGCAGTAAGGAACCTTCCTGGTTCCGGCAGACTACGAACTGTCCACACGTTTGACAATATTCAAGTGGTACAGGAGAGTATTCGGGAGGATCCAGAAACATCAACCAGGAGACCTTCGACACAACTTGGCATCTCAAGAGGGTCGCTGCAGCGAATTTTGCATACCACAAGAATGTTTCCATACAAAATCCAACTTGTCCAAGAATTGAAACCGACAGATTACCAGCAACGACTCGACTATGCAATTTATTTCCAGCAAAAAGCACAAGAGAATCCTAATTTTATTCATAACTTAGGTATGAGTGACGAAGACCATTTCCAATTAAAGGGGTTCGTTAACAAGCAAAACTGTAGGATATGGGCTACGGAAAACCCCGAGAGTACTTCATCAACGACAATTACACCCAGTTAAGGTACTGTTTGGTGCGGTGTTTCTTCAGAAAGGATCATTGGCCCATATTTTTATTGAAAATGAACGAGGTGTCGTCATTTCCATCAATGGTGATCGATATCGGGCCAGGTGTAAGGCCAGCCGTGGAAAACCATCCGCAAATATGGTTCCAACAGGATGGAGCCACAGCGCACACTGCGAAAGCCACAATGGCTATTTTACGCGACATCTTTGGTGAAAGAATAATTTCCCGTAGAAGCAATTTTAATTGGCCTCCGCGTTCCCCAGATTTAACCGCTCCAGACTGTTTCCTTTGGGGTTATTTAAAAGGGAAAGTTTATGTTAATAAGCCTAGGACTATTGAGGAATTAAAAACGAGACAAAATTAACAACAACACCGGAAGTTTTGCGAAAGGTCATGGAAAATGTGTTGGAAAGAGCACATTTGTGCGAAGCAGAAAATGGCCACCACTTGCGGGATATCATTTTTAATAACTGATCTAAAAATATTCCCTATAAATTTACTGTATTTAAAAAACAATAAATTAAAAAAATATGTCTTAAATAAAAAGTTATAAGGAATTCACACCACTTCGGTCTTTCTGAGCCACCCTGTACATATGAAATATGAGCTGATTTATCCGTGAATGAAACGTTACCAAATTTAAGATTATGGCATAAGTGATCGTATGGTGGAACATACGAATTTTACGAATTGTCTGTCATTCGTTAAAAAAATTTCATATGAGTGCCTATGGGTTTGTGTGATTCTAATTTTTGTATTGGGGTTTTCAATGAAGCTTTCCACTGGTCAAGCTTCTAAATGACACACCGTTAGAAAAATATTTATACGAAAATTAATTATACAACATTGCATATGCGTGCCTAATAAATGTGGGCCATCCAATAATTTTTGAAAGTTATGACCCGGAATGACCAGTTGAAGTCAAAAACAAAAGTTACTTAACAGCCAAGAGTTTTATTTTACTTCAAGTTTTCATCTGCTGCGGCCAAAACATCAAGCCGAAATTATATGTCATAAAGGAAAAAGAGACCCCTGAATACCGCTATAGTCGGTATCTACTAGTTACTTAAGTCACTATAAAAAAAAACAACAACTATCAGCTACACTCATCAAATAATTTATGAAAAATATTGTAAAAAAAATAAATACAAATCATTTGGACCGCTGACAGTTGCTTATGTTTCATTTTCGTTATTAATGTTATTGTTATTAGGAGTGCTGTTGTTGTTGTTGTTATTATTGAATATCATGCTCACAACTTAACTAACGAACAAAACAACTGACTGACTATTCATTAGAAGAAGTGCTGTTTTCAAGTTAGGTTTTACCAAAAACAGCTAGATAAAAAAAAAAAAAAATTACTGACTGCTGTATTAACGAATTTAAATTTTACGATAGTAAAAGTTGTAGTAAATGCTGTTATTATTGCTATTGTTGTATCCATCAAATGAACAAAAACGCCATGTTTTTTGTGTCTACTTTTCTTATTGATGATGTCGACAACACATCGCTTAACTAAAACAGATACCAACAACAATAATCGTAGCGTAGACAGCACATCCATCCATTGGATAATAAATAGCCTGCGTTATATCTTAAAGTTTTTGTTTTCGATTATTTATTTATATTTGTTTCTGTTGGTCGTGTCGTTTTTTTCTTCTGCTCGTTTCAATAAGATATTTTGATTAAAATCATCGTTATAAGACATTAGCACTGCCGCCAACGACAATTCGATTCAAGACAATGCCAGCCATACACACACACACACACAACATTAACATACAGATTAAACTAACTCCCAAAGAATCTGTGAAATATTTGATTAAACACACACACACTTAAATAAATAATGTATGTATATACGTGTGTTCATATGTATGTACCCTGCAGGAAATGTCAGTATTGATATGCTACTGACTTACTAATGACACTGTCACCAGTACTGGTGACCTCAGACGATGCCGTTTACTACAGACAACAGCTTGTGATTGTAAGCTTACTGCTTATTATAATACTGTCGACTAGGTGGTTCTTTTGGGATAATATGTAGACTTTGGAACTAGTGACACTAGTACATTGAAGTAATTCTAGTCTACATTTTTGCAACTTTTCTTTTTAAATTAACCGTCTGCTTTAACAAACACTAAAACGTTAAATTGGGGTTTATATGTACTTTTGAAAATTAAATATATAAATATTGTGCATTAAATTTATAACACAATTAAAAATACAATCGCTTAATAAAACCCATAGAGATGCCAGCACATCACCAGTCATCTGCAACTGTAACAATTTTTTATTAATTTTTTCTCATTGAAGGCAAAGATAAAAACCTAGACTCTGAATTGATAAAGTCGCCAAAGAGTCACCAAGCTACTAGACAAAAGTGTTGACTTGGAGACACTTGTCTCCCTAGTTCCTTCAGGGTAGTTTTATGTACATGTGATCAGCTGCCGTAACTACTGCTGCTGGTTGGCTTTTTTCGGTATGTTGAAAATTAAACTTTATGCAAATTAAGTTGAAGTTGTTAGAGCAGAACGAATTGAAAAATCGTTTTGATTACAGAAAACTTTATAACTGACAATGCGTTGAAGACCAAAATCTTTTTTCTTTTTTGTTATAATGACAAATGGTGATTGCTGACGAAGAAGACCCTATTCTTTCAATATATCGGTTATTCTTTTTTTTTTTTTTTTGCTACAGCAAACTTAAAAATCAAATAAGATAAGAAGAATGTTTTTAATGTCCATTATTACGAAATTTATTTAAAGCTTATCCTATTGTCTGTCGTACTAATAGAATCCTCAATATACCAGAGTCTATTATATGGCACTAACTGACAAAATGTTGTGCTTTTAATGCTGGAGTCTATGCTAAATTAATAGTTTCAATCCACTTACGAGGGCTGTTTGATAACTCTGTGACTATTTGCATAAACAATATTTTTTTTTTCTCCAAATAAGAGTTTTATTTTTGAAAAAATTAAATCAACTTCAATTTAATTGTTTAATTTTAAGCTTTAAACGACAGCAGGCTACCGACTACATGGCAATAATTATTTTTAAGGCAACAAGGCAGGTTGTTGTCTCTGCTATATAAAAATAATTTCTATTTTAGTTTATTTTATATATTTGGGATCTTTTAATTTTATTCGTCCTGACTCTTTTCCCAAATTCACAAAAAAAGTTCGAAATTGATGTGGTGCTTCGATACTTCCTACGCACATTTTACTGGGGCTAATGCAGATCATCAGGTAGTCTTTACCCATTATTTCTTAAAATAACTAAAACTATTATTACAAAACTTCGGCTCCACTGAATCAGAAATATTTATTTTTGTAAACGACTTTAAAAAAATCCAATATTACCAACGTGAAAATGTTTTTTTTACAAAAAATATATATGAAACTATATTTTTCGTTATTAAACTTTCTTTGATTTCAGTATAATTTGATCGAATAATTTCATTTTTTAAACTTTTAACAACCTGCTCTTCATCATTGTTTTGATGGTGTCGTTTTCAAAATAATTTAGTAGCTCCCTACACGTTGACAATTGAAGCGAACAGCATTTGTGGTCGTGTAACTGAGTAGCATGTTGTCGTTGTTGGTTTACACAGCAGAGTAGAAAGAACAGCTGTTTTCGGAAGCTGCTACACTTTCTTTATCAGTACTCATGTGTATTTTAGATGATCTCCATTTAATAGGCGAATTAAAAAAAGAAGATTCGAACTAAATACAGTAAAACTTCGATATAACGAACTTCGTTATAACGAAACAAGTAAAAACGTTATATTCGACCGGGTCGAATCTTAAATACCCTCCAAATATTTAGTAAGTGAATTTGATATCTCTAACTTGGTGGGACAGAGTTCCTTTATATAATATCGTACGTCAACACCCACTAAAGGGGGCGGGATTCAAATATATACAATATCATGTTTTCCACAGACGAACGCATGGGCATTGCTAGACCGTCTTAGACTTCATCACAATTCTCTTTGGAGGGTATAAAAACTGTATTTTGGCGGGGTCGCTCTGGCAAGGGCTGTGTGGGAAACATTTCACCTTTGTCATAAAACTCTAAAAATAAATGCTTGGGATAATTATATACAAAATTAAAATTTCTTTTTTTTGATAGGGTCATTTAGAGGGCAAAGGGGGAGAGGGGGTAGGGCAGAAACAGATACACATAAAACTGTAAAAATAAATGCTTGGGATGATTATACACAAATTAAAAAACAAATATATATTTATTTTTAATAGGGTCATTTAGCGGGCAAAGGGGGAGGAGGGGGTAGGGCAGCAACAGGCAGTCATAAAACTCTAAAGATAAATGCTTGGGATGATTATATACAAAATTTAAAAAAAAAATTTTTTTGGTAGGGTCATTTTGGGGGCAAAAGAAGAGGGGGGGGGGGTGGTAGGGCAGAAATCGGCAGTCATAAACTCTAAAGATAAATGCTTGGGATGATTATATACAAAATTTAAAAAAAAAATTTTTTTTGGTAGGGTCATTTAGGGGGCAAAGGAAGAGGTGGGGGGGGGGAGGTAGGGCAGAAATCAGCAGTCATAAAACTCTAAAGATAAATGCTTGGGATGATTATATATAAAATTTAAAAAAAAATTTTTTTTTTTGGTAGGGTCACTTAGGGGGCGAAGGGGAAGGAGGGGGTAGGGCAGAGTAGTACCAGGTTTCGTCTCAGCTTCGTCATTAAAGCTTAAAAGTGTTATTTTTAAGGAATGTAGGCTTAAGTAAAACAATTTGTTAAATTTTTATGCTATTTTTGCCTATACATTTTTTTTTGGTAGGGTCATTTTAGGGGGCAAAGGAAGAAGGGGGGGGGCTAGGGCAGAAATCGGCAGTCATAAAATTCTAAAGATAAATGCTTGGGATGATTATATACAAAATTAAAAAAAAAATTTTTTTTTGTAGGGTCATTTAGGGGGCGAAGGGGAAGGAGGGGGTAGGGCAGAGTAGTACCAGGTTTCGTCTCAGCTTCGTCATTAAAGCTTAAAAGTGTTATTTTTAAGGCATGTAGGCATAAGTAAAACAATTTGTTAAATTTTTATGCTATTTTTGCCTATAATAACGCCCACTGAAGTGGGCGGGGTCAAAAAATATTTTTATTTTATTTAATGGCTCAAAGTTTAAGGCGTTGGACCGTATTCGACATAAAAATATATCATTTGCTTAACAAAATAACCAAAAAACTTTAAAAATTATGTTGTTTTTTCTTGGTTGGTTTAGTTCTTCTTAGGGGAACTTTTTTCCCTCTTGCCCGATTTAGCCCATCTTCGAACTTAACCTGCTCTAAGTTTTAAAATATATTTATGCTAAATTTCAAGAGTCTAGCACTTTTCGTTTGGACTGTATCGTGATTTCCACAGACGGACGGACGGACGGACGGACGGACATGCTCAGTTGGTCTTAGATTTCATCACTGATCAAGAATATATATACTTTATGGGGTCTGAGATGGATATTTCGATGCGTTACAAACGGAATGACAAAGTGAATATACCCTCCAAATTCTTTTTTGGAGGGTATAAAAAATCAATATAACGTATGTTTCATTGAGTCCCTTGAGAACACCTCTTTATTGCAAATATTTTCATACAAAAATACGTTTAATACTATAACGAACAAATTTTGAGCAAAACACCTCTGTATAGCAAAATATTCCTTCAAATGCCCCAAATATAAGGAAATCAGAATAGATTAGATCCCCTTATGAAAACAGCGAAGTCTAAATGTATTTACAAACGCATTTGTAAGGCCTCTATACAGCGAAGTAAGAATAAACTTATAACAAAATGGTAAAGTCCCGTTATCAAAAGAATGAATTTTTAATGTGTGTGCAAAACTATAGTTATAACGAATTTTTTTCTTATTTCTTAAATTTTCGTTATATCAAGGCTTTACTGATTATATTTATAGCAAAGCAATGGCTATAACGAAGTATTTTCGGAACCCCTTGGAATTCGTTATATCGAAGTTTTATTTTTGAAAATTATTATACTCTTTTCACTACAGGAATGAAGACTGACTGAAGTTACAGGATGTCCCAATTCGTGTTTCTTTTTTGTGGAAGAAAACTCTCATAATCTTATACATATCAATCATAAGCTTCCAGCTTACAAAGAGGTTTGACTTTTTTTCACATATAATTCGGGCTCAAACTTCTGTCCATATATTCGATTGCTATACCCTACAAAACAGAAATGGCAGGTATATTCACTTTCTCAGTCCTTGTGTAACGCAGCGAAATATCTCTCTAAGACCCCATAAAGTATATATATTCTTGATCAGTGGTAAAATCTAAGACGATTTGAGCATGTCCGTCCGTCTGTTTACATCACGTTTCAGTCCAAACGAAAAAAACCAGACACTTGAAAATTGGTATAAATATATCTTGAAGTTCGTAAATGGGCTGAATCGGGCCAGAGCGGAAAAAGTTCCCCTAAGAAGAACTAAACCAACCTCTAAAAAACAACATAATTTATAAAAAAAATTTTGTACTTTTGTTAAAAAATTATATATTTTTATGTCAAACTTGAAGCCAGAAAATCAAAAAAATGTATTTTCGGACCCCGCCCCTTTTTGTGGGCGTTATTATATGCAAAAATAGATTAAAAATTCTACAAATTGTATTACTTAAGTCTACATTCCTTAAAAATAACATTTTAAGCTTTAATAACGAAGTTGAGACGTAGCCCTACAACCCCCCTCCTCCCCGTAGGCCCCTTAAATGAAAATATAAAAAAAAAAATTTTTTCACTTAATTATTAAACACTTATTTTTAGTGTTTTATGGCAACAGTGAAATGTCTCCCCACGGCCCTTGCCAAAGCGACCCCGACAAAATACAGTTTTAATACGCTCCAAAAATAATTGGATCCCATAAAGTTTATATATTCTTGATCAGTGATGAAGTCTAAGACGATTTAGGAATGCCCATGCCTCCGTCTATGATATAGTCTTTTTTTTAACCCCGTCCCCTTTAGTGGGCGTTGAAGTTACACATTATATGAAAAAATAGTGTAAATATAAAACAAATTGTATTCCTTAATCATACATCTTTCCTCCTGGAAAAAGCGAAAGAGATACATGGAATATTGGGAATATTAATCGTCAGGGTTGGGGAATTTCGTACTAACCAAAAAGGTAATAACTCAAAAAAAATATGAATGTGATAACTTCTCATATTCAATTTTCGTTAAAAAATATTGGTTAAATAGTTGATATTCCTACAAACTAGCACCACTTGCAAAAGTGGAAAAATTGAACAAAGAACGCTGATGAGATGGCGTAGCGGCCTCGAAATCAGTACTGATCCGTTCTGCTGGTTTGATGATTATTGAAAAAATATTCTTAATATTCCAATCTTAATATAAATTAATAAAAATAGAATTTGAACAAATTCATTTATTAATAAAATAATAAAAAATGGTTTGCAGTCTTGCAGATTCGAACTTAAGCCCGTTGATAAAATTAACAATTTACATAAGAAAGTTCGACTAATAAAAATTCATACATAATTTAATTCCTTAAAAATTTAATTTATAAGCTTTTACGACGAAGGTAATTTGTTCGCTGATCTGCCCCTGTCCTATCCCTTCACCCTCCTTTGCCCCCTAAATGACCTTATCAAAAAAAAAGTGTTTTTTCTACACTTAACTATCAAGAAAATTTAGTTTTTACTATTTAGTTGAGATGTTTCTTGCACGGCCTTTCTCGTAGTGACCCTTTATGGAGTGTTAAAATTGTGTACTGAAATGTCTTAAAAGAATTGTGACAGAGCAGGTTTAACACTTTTAACTTATCTCAGGCCCTGACGGAAATGTGTCTTAGCTGCTTCCGACACATTGGGAACGATCGTTTTAGAATAATTTTTTTTCTTGTTTACTTAAGCCAAATACCATAAAAATGTAGATTTTAATAAGAATAAAAATAGACTTTTTATTTACTAAATAATTGGAAAGTATTTATTAGTCGACCCGGTCGAATATAACGTTTTTACTTGCTTATGACTGTTTTTTGAGCAACACAAATGAATGAAGAAATGCTACTATTTTTATACCCTCCAAAAAAGAATTTGGAGGGTATATTCACTTTGTCATTCCGTTTGTAACGCATCGAAATATCCATCTTAGACCCCATAAGGTATATATATTCTTGATCAGTGATGAATCTAAGACGAACTGAGCATGTCCGTCCGTCCGTCCGTCTGTGGAAATCACGATTCAGTCCAAACGAAAAGAGCTAGACTCTTGAAATTTGGCATAAATATATTTTAAAACTTAGAGCAGGTTAAGTTCGAAGATGGGCTAAATCGGGCAAGAGGGAAAAAAGTTCCCCTAAGAAGAACTAAACCAACCCAGAAAAAACAACATAATTTTTAAAGTTTTTTGGTTATTTTGTTAAGCAAATGATATATTTTTATGTCAAATACGGTCCAACGCCTTAAACTTGGAGCCATTAAATAAAATAAAAATATTTTTTGACCCCGCCCACTTTAGTGGGCGTTATTATAGGCAAAAATAGCATAAAAATTTAACAAATTGTTTTACTTAAGCCTACATTCCTTAAAAATAACACTTTTAAGCTTTAATGACGAAGCTGAGACGAAACCTGGTACTACTCTGCCCTAACCCCTCCTTCCCCTTTGCCCACTAAGTGACCCTACCAAAAAAAAAAAATTTTTTTTAAATTTTATATATAATCATCCCAAGCATTTATCTTTAGAGTTTTATGACTGCCGATTTCTGCCCTACCTCCCCCCCACCTCTTCCTTTGCCCCCTAAATGACCCTACCAAAAAAAAATTTTTTTTTTAAATTTTGTATATAATCATCCCAAGCATTTATCTTTAGAGTTTTATGACTGCCTGTTGCTGCCCTACCCCCTCCTCCCCCTTTGCCCGCTAAATGACCCTATTAAAAATAAATATAAATTTTTTTTTTATTTTGTGTATAATCATCCCAAACATTTATTTTTACAGTTTTATGTGTATCTGTTTCTGCCCTACCCCCTCTCCCCCTTTGCCCTCTAAATGACCCTATCAAAAAAAAGAAATTTTAATTTTGTATATAATTATCCCAAGCATTTATTTTTAGAGTTTTATGACAAAGGTGAAATGTTTCCCCCACAGCCCTTGCCAGAGCGACCCCGCCAAAATACAGTTTTTATACCCTCCAAAGAGAATTGTGATGAAGTCTAAGACGGTCTAGCAATGCCCATGCGTTCTTCTGTGGAAAACAAGATATTGTATATATTTGAATCCCGCCCCCTTTAGTGGGCGTTGACGTACGATATTATATAAAGGAACTCTGTCCCACCAAGTTAAACATATCAAATTCACATACTAAATATTTGGAGGGTATTTAAGATTCGACCCGGTCGAATATAACGTTTTTACTTGTTTTATTTACTTAAGTCGAACCTCATTTAAGCTGAGCAATCATATCGTTTTTAAATAAAGTTTTTTTTTGCGAAAAGCGGAATACAAAAACCTTGACTATATAATTTTCTGCGGCCAAAAGAAACTCACAAAATCCATTTTTCTGCAACACCTAGAGGAAACCATCTCACATGCTGCACTTTGCTTTAAGAAATTTTTAACTATTCAATAATATCCCTGCTATTGTACTCGTACACAAAGTAAACATAATTTTCTTGTCATATATTTATTAACCATCTTTAGTTAAAGCCTTAATAAGTGTGTATAAGTGGCGAGCAAACACTAAAACTTAAAACAACAACAAAGAGGGCAACTTCGGCATGAAAACGTGTTAAAATTCACGCGAGGACAACCAACAGTAGTGGCTGGCAGCAGGCAACAGGTTAATTTTTGCTTAAAGGTTACCTTATGGTCGATTACTTTATTTTATTTTCTTTTTTTTTTAACATTTTATACAAAAGCAAAGCCACACTAGAGAGCAAAGGCAATATTACATGCACGGCAAAAAAGGAAACAGAACATCGTCTAACAGCAACAATTTCTGCTTAGCAAGTTTGTATGCATGCGTACTCGTACAATTACACAAATTATAAATGTATAGAAACGAAAACGTTGTATGCAACAAACGGTTGGTAATGGATGCTAAAATACAATCATATAAGTGAAACTGGTGAAACAATAACTCTCTGGTATAACAAACTATACAGCGCTGCAATAGAGCACAGCAAGAAGTAGAAATATATCGTTGGTCTCCGGTAGAAAGGCCCTGACGCAAATAATTGTAAATATACACTACGAAGTAAAAAACAGCAGAAACTGTATTTGTCATATTAGAAAAGATAATTAAAATTGATTGCAAAATCATTGTTAAGTTTAATTAAGATTGATAGGCTAAGAGCAGAGCAACAGAGCTCTGCTTCGTCGGTCCTGTAGCAAAAAATTATCCGGCGAAGTAAGAGGTTCAAATAGCTACAAAAAAATTCTCTATCTACCGTCTCATATTTCTTTATCTGTCCCCTCAATAGTATCCCCTCATTTCTAGTTCCGTATGTAAGGGTTATCCTCTGAGTGCTGGTCCCAGTTAAAAAAAAATTGTTTTAAATTCAGAAACACATGATAAATATTCCAAAGCGTAAAAGCGTAAAAAAAATGTCAACATCAAATTTAATTATCCAACATATACAGTAGAGCAGAACATCGGTTTTCGAAGGCCGCTACACTATCATCATCAGCATTCTTGTGTATTTTTGTTTGTTCCCACTTACTAGGCTACAATAAATTCTCTATCTATCGTCTCATCTTTCTTTATCTGTCCCCTCAATACTATACTCTTTTCTAGTTCCGGGGCAATGCTTTGCACATGTAGGACTTGCCCCTGAGTGCTGGTCTGAGTTAGAGTAAAATTTTTTTTGCATTCACAAAGACTTGACATATATGCCAAGACCCAGAGCAAAACCAATTTCTATTTTAATTATCCAACATATACAGTAAAGCAGAACAGCGGTTTTCAAAGGCCGCTACACTTTCATCATCAGCACTCATGTATATTTTGGTTTGTCATAGCTTATTAGCTGTTTTAGTTGAATATGATAAAAGTTTTTACTTATAAAAATTTTATTAGGAAATAGCATACGAGAACTCTATTAACCTGATGTTAACACATTTTTGTTTTAATACCCGTGTTGCCGTCCGCATGCTTTCTTATGTTTATTATTTATAACGAGATGTAATTATAAGAAATTTTTTGGATCACTAAAAGGATCAATTTCGAAAAAAAAACAAGTTAGGGTCCTTCTCTTGCGGCCAATTGCAGTGGAAAGATTTTGTTAAAACTTTTTGTATAAAATTATATCTACCTGGTCATTATTTTGTGACAAAATCATGCTGAAATCCAAACGGTTGCTGTTAGCAGACATATTTAGTTCGCAACACCGAATGCTCTTAAAATAGCAAATTATTATGATAAGAATTTGTTTATTCAGACACAAGTTCAAATCAGCAATTTGCAAATTTTTCTTGAGTTTCTTGTCAAATTCAAATTGCTTTATTAAGAGGGGAATGTGTGTGTATGTGTAAGTACATGGCCCGATAATAACTTTTGAACGGCTGGACCGAATGAAACCAAGTGGTTGTTGCAAACTTAGATTTTCTGTGATTTGGAATCGGTTCGGCCAGGTAATTTTTAAAAATTAACAAGTAAAAATGTTATATTCGACCGGATCCAATCTTAAATACCCTCCAAATATTTAATAAGTAAATTTAAAATGTTTAACTTGGTGGGATAGAGTTTCTTTATATAGTATCGTACGTTAACGCCCACTAAAGGGGCGGGGTTCAAAAATAGATATATCGTGTTTTCCACAGACGAACGTATGGGCATCGCTAGACCGTCTTAGACTTCATCATTGATCAAGAATATGTATACTTTATGGGCTCCAATTCTCTTTGGAGGGTATTAAAACGGTATTTTGTCGAAGTTTCTCCGGCAAGGGCCATGGGGGAGACATTTCGCCTTGCCAGAAAACTTCAAAAATAAATGTTCGCAATAATTACATGTAAAATTTATTTAAACTCTTTATTTTTATTTTATTTTTTTTTGATAGGGTCATTTAGGGAGCAAAGGGGGAGGAGGGGGTGGGGCAGAGGAGTACCAGGTTATGTCTCAGCTTCGTCTTTAAAGCTTAAAAGTGCTATTTTTAAGGAAAATTTTGTTATTTTTAAGGACATTTTTACACCATTTTTCATATAATAACGCCCACTAAAGGCTCCGGGATCCAAAAATTATTTTTTTTGATTTTATGGGTCCAAGGTTAACGCATTGTACCTTCTTTGTCTTAAAAATATATTATTTGCTTAATAAAGCTACAAAAGAAAACTTTAAAAATCATGTTGTTTTTTAGAGGTTGGTTTAGTTCTTCTTAGGGGAACATTTTTCCTTTTTGCCCGATTTAGCCCATTATCGAAGTTGACCTGTGCGATCCTTCAATATATATTTATACCAAATGTAAAGAGTCTGTTTCCATTCGTTTGGACTGAATCATGATTTCCACAGACGGATGCTAAGATCGTCTTTGATTTCATCACTTATCAAGAATATATATACTTTATGGGGTCTCAGATGGATATTTCGCTGCGTTACAAAATGGATGACATAGTGAATATACCCTCCAATTCTTTTTTGGACAGTATAAAAAAAATGTTTTTTTCAAAAGTGTTTTTTTTCAGAATAACTTTTAAAAGCCACGTCGTTCGCTAGTAAAAAACTGGAAAAAGCTGAATTTTTCAAAAAACTCCAAATCGTAGCTCCACTCCACTCAAAATTAGTAGGATGGACTTTAAGGTCTATCGTGTTTTAAATATATATTTTTTTGATGTGTTAACATCTATACGCGCGCCTCTAGGGCAGTAAACTATCAGTTTCAATACATACGCAAGTGTAAGGTGTAAGATGTAAGAGTTTGTTTGTTTGTTGTTGTTGCTTGGCAGTCGGTATTGAAAGTGATTATTGGGCGATTTTCATATAATTTTCCCACGCGATTTTCTCCGGAAATTCATAACCGATTTTATTAATTTTTGGATTAAAACGCTAGTGCGGGTTTCGAAGAAGAGTTTAGGCCAAAAATTAAGCCGATCCGATGTCGGCGAGCGGAGATTTAAGTGTTTTAATTCTGAGTATTAATTTGGAGTAATATTAAAAAAGTGTTTTATGTGGATCTTCGGTTTTGTCTTATGCATAGCAAAGAGAATAGTGGCGTGGTTATACGTACATATATAAAAATGAGATAGCAAGACAGCAACGTATGTAGCTTATGTACAAACATAACAATGTATGTATGTACATTTGTCTGTTGCTTTGCATTCTCTTTGTTTTTTGTGGGTTTAATATAAAATAAATAAACAAAATGGTGTTAACACATCGCCCGTGAGTTCGAACACTCATTGATTTTTTTTAATATATGCGTCGCAGAGTACAATTCCATATCGAAAGGGGTCTTCATTCCACATGGAGAGTTCACTTTATCCACACATCAGTGTCGCTGTAAATTGTTCAAAGGCGCACGATTTCGGTGCAGATCGTCTCAAGAACAAAAAATAATTGGCTGACAAGCTAACGTCCTGTTAGTTAGGAAAATATATAAATAAATCAATTTGAAATTAAATTAAAATAGAAATAGAATTTATTCTGTGCAGTTCACAATTGACAGGATATGTAGACTCCTTTATCTCCTTCATATGCGAGTCCCTCCATAAAGGGGCAACATCTATTACTGTTAATGCTTTTAGAAATATAGTCATTAAATTAATATGCCTAGGCCCAGAGCAAAACCAATTTCTATTTTAATTATCTAACTTACATAGCAGAACAGAACAGCTGTTTTGGAAGGCCATTACACTTTCATCATCAGCACTTCCAGGGTTGGTTCAAGTCAGTTTCAACTTGTTTTCTGCATTATAGAATTTTTCTTTATTTAAAAGATGCTCAGTTTAACTGAACTGGGTTAAGAAGGCCGTTATAAAGGCTAAATTACAACAGTGGAGCAGATTTATGAAAAACTACTACTTACATACGGACAGAGCACTATTGAGCCAGCAGCACAGCAGATGACTGTAATAATAGTGATGAGCTGGCTGTTGCATGCAATAGCTGGTTTTGGTAATGGTGGCAAAATATAACACCTGAGCGTAGTTTTGCTTTGTTTTTCTTTTCTTCTTATTGTAAGTATTATTTAAAGCTTAAAAGCAAAGTGTAAGTAAACGCACATTTGTTAGGTAAAAGTTAAATAAAACTACAGAATCCATAATATTGAAATAGGCCTTATATGGTGGCACATATTGTGTTTTTGTGTACATATTGTTGATGGTGCATGTATGCTAGAGTACAGCTTGTTGCAGTTGCTGCATTGTTTTATGTAAACCGGCAGAGAGAGGGTTAAGAGTGGCATTAGCACATGGTGTGAAGGTGTCATTTGTTAAAACATGCTTACAGTGACTTGAGTACAAATCGTTAACTTGTACAACTTCAAACCAGCAACAAACTTTGTTGCTTGTATATTGGTCAGGAAACAACAACAACGGGGGAAGCTAACAGCATTTAGGTGTTGCATAAAGCAGAAGAGCAAGCCAAGTTGGGAATAAATACGAGTATAAATAAAACTTTATAAATATTTCATCTATTGTGGTCAACTGGTACTCGCTGACTGAATTGCATTACACCTACTTCAGCTGAAGTATGATTTCTCATCGTGCAATTTCTTTAGCCATCAGTTTCTGGTAGATAAAAGTGGTGTGTGTTTGTTTTTTTTTTTATGTTCGTTAACAGCAACTACAACAACATGTGTCATGCAAATTAAGTGTACATGGCTTTTTAAGGCTGCTTTCTACGTTCCTACTTCTCCTGGTGATCACAACTTTTGTATTCATTTGCTTATTGGGTTCGGTTGCTGAACGAAAACAATATTGACACTTAAAACATTTATTTATAATTTTGAGACTTCATTTCTATTAAATTCTTCATATTGTTTGTAAGTTATTATTTTAAGATATCGTCAACATTCTTCAATTTTACAATGGATAAATAATAGTTGGCAATGCTTCTTCATTCGCATTTTAAAAGTATGAGTTTTATACCCTCCAAAAAAATGGTCATTGCGTGTGCAACGCAAGGAAATATCCCTCTAAGACTTCATAAAATACAAATATTTTTAACCAGTGATAAAATCTAAGACGATCTAGCAACTTCCACGTGTTTGTGGAAATCACGATAGCATAGGTCAATTTCGTAATGGTACTGAATCGGTACAGAGGGGGAAAATTCTCCTAAGCAGAACTAAATAAAACTCTAAAAAACGAACATAATTTTCAACTTTTATTTTTTGTAATTTTGTTAGGCAAAGGAAATACTTTTATTTCAAAGAAGGCCCAAAGCGTTGAAATTAGAACCAGAAAATCAGAAAAATTTATTTTTGAACCCTGCCTCTTTTAGTGGGCGTTGAAGTAACATATTATTTAGCAAATTGTATTACTTAAGCCTACATGCATTAAATTTTTACGCTTTTACCACGGAGGAGAGATGTTCAACGATTTCCCCTGCCCTAGTCCTCCACCCACCTTTAACCCCACAACGACCCAATCAAAAAAAAATTAGTTCTACAATAAATTACCCCACAAAATTTACTTTTTAAGTTTTTAAAGCTGACAAGTCTATCCCGCGGCCCTTACCAGAGTGTCTCTATCAAAATGGAATTTTAAAACTGGACACAGAAATGTATTAAAGGAACGCTTACCTAGCAAATTAACAATTTTTAAGTTATCTCCGTCCCTTTAGTGGCGTTGATATAAAATTTTAATACGTAAATTGCTGTTATGCTGACGGTGCACAGTGGGATTTGTTCATACAATGTTTGGCAAAAAATATAAGGAGTGCTCGTAGAATGTTGAAATTATGCTCTGAGCCTTTGGTTAGCTCAATTAAGAATAAAATAAAGTTTCATTAAAATTGGCCACGCCCACTACCCACCGCCCATAGAACCCAAAATTTATTTTTGGCCCAAAGTTTCTGAAATTTGGCACAGAGCATTTTATTACCTCAATTAAGAATAAAATAAAGTTTCATAAAAATGGCCACGCCCACTACCCACCGCCCACAGAAACCAAAATTTATTTTTGGCCCAAAGTTTTTGAAATTTGGCACAGAATATTTTATTACCTCAATTAAGAATAAAATAAAGTTTCATCAAAATTGGCCACGCCCACTACCAACCGCCCATAGAACCCAAAATTTATGTTGAGCCCAAAATTTTTGAGATTTGGCTCAGAGCCTTTTATTACCTCAATTAAGAAAAAAAATAAAGTTTCATCAAAGTTGGCCACGCCCACTACCCACCGCCCATGGAAGCCAAAATTTATTTTTGGCCCAAAGTTTTTGAAATTTGGCCCAGAGCATTTTATTACCTCAATTAAGAAAAAAATAAAGCTTCATCAAAGTTGGCCACGCCCACTACCCACCGCCCATAGAAACAAAAATTTATTTTTGGCCCAACGTTTTTGAAATTTTGCACATAGCCTTTTATTACCTCAATTAACGCCCACCACTCACCGCCCCTATAACCCATTTTATATTTTTCCCCACAACTTTTTGTTTCTTTACCAAAACTAATTATTTTATAAACATTTATTTTATAAAAATTTCATGAGTTTGGGGACAAATTTTATGATTTTATAAAAGATTATTAATTATTTAAACTTTTTTTTTTGAATTGATAATATGGAGTCTTACCTTTCATTTTATTATAGCGGGAGCACCTAGCACGACCGAGCAACCCTTTTTTTCCAAGGAAGTTTGCAATCACGGCACATTATGGAACAAATGTTATTACATCATATCTTTTAAACCATATGAGCAAACTTTATAATATTTGTTTAATACGCAGTAAAGGCTATATTTGAAAAAAAATCACTATTTAAATCAGAGCAATAAAATTATCTTACGAACAAACACTACAGAAGTGCGAAACAGTTTTCAATATTTTGGACCAAAATTTACATGTGACTTTACTTCATTATTTCAAAGACAAATGAACGTTTTTTTTTGGCATACAATTTATGGATTCTTCATACTGAATAAATTTTCTACAAAACTGCATCATTACATTTTTAAATTTTATGTGTCGAAAAAATTACTTATTGCACAAAAAGTTCCATTGTGCGGTGTCTCAGTAATGCTGTTCCCAACTCATTGGAAACGACCGTTTCAAAATAAATTTTTTTCTTGTTAACCTAAGCGAAATACCATAAAAATTAAATTTTAATAAGAATAAAAATAGAGTTGTATTTACTAAATACTTGGAGAGTATTTAAGAATCGTCCCGGTCAAATATAACGTTCTTACTTGTTTACATCCAGTTTGTTAATTGAAAGTAATTTGTTTTGCCCACTAAAACATTATAAAGGGTGTGTCAGTAAGAATTTTATATATAAATGTGGTTACTTTGAGTGCAAGTGCTAACTTTAAAATTTAACTGCTGTTTCAAATGAATGTTCAAATTGCGGGCCCTTTTTCATCGCAAGCATTTATTTTCAATTCACATATATAAATGCAGTAAGAAAGACTGGGCCAAAGGATTTAATGGTCCTGCTGTAACGAAACAACTCAATACTTCTTGCGCCAGACCTATTAACTTTTTCTTTCAGGAGTAGGACCAGCGCTCAGTGGATGACCCCTACATATGCAATGCATTGAGCTGGAACTGGAAAGGAGGAAATAGTATTGAAGGAACAGATGAAGATAGATGAGAAGATGGAGAATTTTTTGTAACTATTTGAACTTTTTTACTTCGCCGTCTAATATTTTGCTAGAAGGCCGACGAAGGAGGATGCCGTTCCTTTGCTCTTTAGTATACGATAGTGTCTATCGCTTCCAGTAATTGTTCCGTGACCAGTGCTATGTCTTCGTCACAGAAACAGGCCGACAACAAATAACACAACCATGCACTAATGCTGATCAGAAGAACTCGACACAATATTCATGACTGAGCGCGGAGTTGAACTCAGGACCCTCCGCTTCATAGTCTCGTGTTAACTACATACTTTAGCCAACAGCACCCTCATATTAAGTAGGATATTCACTTAATCCGACTTCTGCTTTAATCGGATAATGGCTCGATTAATTAACCGAGTTTGCTTTAATTGGTTAATAATCAGTTAATTTTATTATTGATAAATGAACCGATGAATAAAATGTTTGCTTTATTTTAAATGAAATTTATTTGTTAATGGTTAAACAATGTCTATATGCATTTCATGGGTGATTTACCCAAATCGCAATTTACCAAATCGCCGCAGCTGAATATATAATTATTACTTTGTACTGTTCATATATTTAAGTCCTTATGTTTGTACTTAGATCTGCTGTTTATAAAAAATAGTTTTTCTTACTCAAAATCTGAGTTTTGTATTTAACAGTTTATTTCTATATACACTTCGCATCCGTTTAAGTGTCTGTGTGTCATTGTTTTAAGGAAATGTTCATTTATTCTTTCGCTCCACATACAATTTCACAATTTTATTCCACATTTTTTTTCCTTCTTCCTATTCTGTTTGTGTTTCAACAATTGTGCGTACTTTGACACATTTTAACAATTTATGACTTCACATTGTGCAGTTTGACAACTAAATTCAAAGCAATTCACATGTCATTACAATGCGAATAATGCAGTAGTTGGCTGTTAGTTGCTGCAGTTTTTGCAGTATTTAAATTTTAAAATAACGCTTTTATAAAGCTGTTTTGTTCTTGCTGCTCTTGTTGTTGTCGCAAGTGGATTTTATTTAAAATATTACAACTGCTGATTTGCTTGTGCAACAACTGGTGACAATGCGTGTGTCATAAATTGCTTTTGGTGTAGTAGATATTGACATGTTGTCAGTGACAGGTATTTCAATTTTTATTACGTTTTCATTGTTGCTAGATTGCACTTTTTTTACTTTTTTTTTTGCTTAATTTCTAATAGAAATAGATACTAAATACTGAACACACGGAAAGATATACAGGGTGGCTGATGAAAGCCGCTACCAAAAAAAATATGTAATAACTTTTTTTCTATTTAATGAATGTGGTCATTTTTTTAATTTTGCAGATTGATTCTTAGATTTGACAAAAATGGATAACTGGGACACCGAAACAAGAATTTGGATTGTCCGCCGTTATCACGCACTGGAGTCCGTAGTTTCGGTTCAAAGAAAGTATAGGCGCACATTTGGCGGCAATCCTCCGAGCAGATGGACCATAATGAGACTTGTAAACAATTTTGCCGAGCATGGGACAGTCAACAGAAGACCTTACCATCGAAACCCTTCAGTTCGAACGGAGGAAATAATCGCTGCTCTAGCTGCTGCGATACAACACAATCCAAGAGTTTCGACAAGAAGCTTATCTGCTCAAATGGGTATAAGCAGACAGTCATTACAGTCAATTATGCACAAAGATTTGGACTTAATCCCATATAAAATTCAAATGGCCAACAAACTGATCGCTGCAGACTTGCCGATTCGCTTGGAATTTTGCCAGAAGATGCTTCAAACAGTGGAAGAGGATGGAAACATGTTGAACTGTCTGTTCATGTCTGACAAGGCCCATTTCGATTTGAACGGCAACATAAACAAATAAAATTGTCGAATATGGAGTGCTTCCAACCCACAGACACTCCATGAGACGGAATTGCATCCACTTCGTGTCACAGTGTGGTGTACAGTTTCATCACGCTGCATTGTCGGGCCCTACTTCTTCGAAGAAAACGGTCACTCCGTTACGGTTACTGGAGACCGTTACTTGAGCATGTTGAGAGAATTTTTCTATCCAGAATTACGCCGAAAGAGAATTCCTTTTAACTCTGTATGGTTTCAGCAAGATGGTGCACCTCCTCACATAGGCCAACCTGTTATGACAGAATTGCGACGAAAATTTCCCAATAAGCTGATATCCAGAAACTCCACATTCCGTTGGCCACCCAGGTCGCCTGACGTTACTGCACCTGACTTTTTCTTGTGGGGTTATTGCAAACTGGAAGTATACAAAGCAAAACCAACAAATTTGAATGAACTAAAGCAATCCATTCGAGCAACAATTGCTGCTATTCCTGTCTCAACTCTCCAAGCAGTAATGAACAACTTTTTGCTAAGATGCCGCACTTGCATCAACGAGCAGGGGAGCATTTAAATTCCATTATTTTTAAAACAAATTAAACTATATTTAATAAAATTGAATGAGCTTTAACATGAATAAAAGAAAAATGTATTCCATACACTGAAAAAAAAGTTATTTGAGTTTCTTAATGTAGCAATATTCATCAGCCACCCTGTATAAAAGGCAAGGTTTGAGTTACACTTCGGTGATAAGGGTGCATGTATTTTCTTATAGAGACAACGTGTACACAACGCGGGTTAATAAAAAGTTTTTATATAAAAAGTTATTTTATTTTTCAACGTACACTCCTTTGAGTTTTATACTTTGATTACAATGTCTCTACAATTTTTGTATTTTCTACAATTTTTGTACGTCATTAAAACAGCCAGTTGTTTGTGAGATCATTTCGTGGTTGGAGTCAAACCTCTTGGTGCTGAGCCATTTCTTTACTTTTGGGAATAAGAAACAGTTAACCGAGACTAAATCTGAATAATAGGGGGAGTAATTCGTACCGGAAGGCTTTCTCATACCCAAATGATCATTCAAAATTGAAACTACTGAGACATGTGAGATGCCTAAAACTTCAACAATCTCTCTTAATTTCATTCTCCTATGGGCTAAAATCATATCGTGAATTCTTTCAATTGTTTTGTGTGTACAGACATGAAAGTTCAGCAAACCACTTCTTTACCATGGAAATGGATGTTGTCCGCTCCCCACAAAATTTATCAATGGTTTTAGTGAATATATTTTTTTGCAAAAAATAATCCTTAATATGAAAAGAAATTCACTTTTTTTCCACTTTCTTCTGAAAACACGCGATACACTGACGTCAACGGTGGCCAAACACGAAATAAATGACGCAACATGTTTAACTTTTGATGGCAGTCAATTGACAGCTGCCTTTTGACAGCAACGGTGTTGCCATTTAAACTGAGAGGCGGAAATTCAAAAAGTCACGGACTTTTGGTGCAAGAAAGAGGGCGTCCTGAGCCACAATTTTTGTGTACGCAGCACCGTTTTTTTATAATGACCAAATTACGACAACTATTTAGCCCCATTTTCTTATAATGACCCAAATATGAGAACTAATCCTCACTAACATTGATATTACTCGAGTTCTAAGCGCCGCAATCGAACAGTCAGGAAGCCCTAAGAACTCAGAACGTCGCCAACTGTTGAAATCGCCATTTTTGCAGAACGAGAAGAGATGCAAGAAGTTGCCCATTTTATTAAAGTTTTCAATTTTCTCAAAGGAAAGTAAAAATTATCGCTTTAATTCCATCATTTTCTACATAAGCTTTTTCAGCTTTACAGGGTGAGCAAATATGAGGTTAGTAAGTAACTTGGCTGCCAAAAAAATAAAATGTCAACAATTGGGCTGTCATTCTTTGACATATTTTGTGAATTGGCTGTTTGAAAAATTGCACGAAAATAAGGGAAAGGGAAAATATCAAAACCATGATAAGCGATTTCTTGTAACCACAATTAGCTAACGTTGACATCAGCAGCCATTGATTTCGACAAGACGACGTCACAAGTCATGCAGTCGGCCCATGCAGTTATTACATAAGCACTATCCTAGTCACGATGTCAATTGGCCACATCGTTCTTGAGATTTAACGCTGATAGATTATTAGTTTTTTTGCCATTTGTTAGACCGGACTTACGTGAAGAAAATACAAACAATTGACGCTCTGCAAAATGAAAGTAGGTGCTGCATTGGCGAGAGAAGCGATGCTTTGTTACAAACTGTGGTTAAAAATTTTGCGTAAAGAGCGGATGGCTGCCGAAGGGCTAAACAGAAACATTTGCCCGACATCATACTCATTATTAATTCCAATGCTTCTACTTTACATTGGTGCCAGTAAAACTGAATTTGTCAAAAAAGTGTTTTTGTAAGATAATTTACTTCTTAACCTCAAATTTGCATACCCTTTTTACAGTGTGTTTTTTTATGAAGTTTTTTTTTTATACGAATCACTCTGTTGTCTGACAGCTGTTTTGACAGTTTAAAGTGACGTCTCTACTCGGTATTGTTTGGCAAAGATTCATGAACAGGTTAACTCCAGAACAACGCTTCCAAATCGTGGAAATTTATTTTCAAAAACAGTGTTCAATTAAAAATGTTTATCCGCTCTTTTACCGCAAAATTCTCTTCAGTGATGAGGCGCATTTTTGGTTGAATGGATATGTCAACAAGCAAAATTGCCGTATTTGGAGCAAAGATAATCTACACGCCGTTCAAGAATTACCAATGCATCCCGATAAATCTACTGTTTGGTGCGGTCAATGGGCTGGTGGAATCATCGGTCGTTATTTCTTTAAAAATGAGGAAGGACGACGCGTTACCGTGAATGGAAATCGATACAGAATCATTATCAATGAATTTTTGGGGCCAAAACTTCAAGATATGGATGTAAACGAAATGTGGTTTCAACAGGATGGTGCCACTTGTCATACTGCGGGCGAAACAATGGACGTATTGAAAGAACATTTCAACGACAACATTATTTCGAGAAATGGAGCGGTGAATTGGTCTCCGCGTTCGTGTGATTTGACGCCACTCGATTATTTTTTGTGGGGATACCTGAAATCATTAGTTTACGTGGATAAACCAGCAACGATTGACGCTTTTGAAACCAGTATTCAACGTGTCATTGCTGAAATACACCCTCAAATGCTTGAAAAGTTGGTCGAAAATTGGACCTCCAGAATGACCCTTGTGCAAAATAGTCGTGGTGGCCATATGCCCGAAATTATATTTAAATGTTAAATGACAAGAAATTATCTACCAAATAAAAAATTTTTTTTTGGCCATTTCATAATTTGGCATGTGTTTTATTTAAATTTCAAATCAGCAAGCTTTTATAAAAACCCTTTTATTTTAACGTTTTTTCCATTTCCATTAAATAGGTAATTTTACGTTTAACTTAGGGATGCGTAAAAATTACACTTCCCTTCTACGCAAATTTCAGTGAAAGGCAGGCCGGATAATAGTGTTTATTGTAATAATAAACTTAATAATACAAAATATTTTTTATCTAACCCAAATAACTTATCAATTGTTCTGGTTTTATTAATTAAAAAACCTTCTGCTCATTAATAAATTTTCAAATTATCTGCTAATATATATTGTTTACTTTGAAATCCGCTTCCATAAAATATCTCCACTTAATAACTCAAAAGAAGAGGAAAAATATTTGCATTTCCATTCATGTATTTAATAAATGTCGCATAATTGTTTATTTTAATGATTAAATTAATTAATTGTTTCAATTACTTAATAAAACATGTAAACACTTAAAAACAAATATTAAGAATATTTCATACACAATTTGGTTTATAAAAAAATTAAACTCAAACTCAATCTTTTTATTATGTTGCGGCAAATCTTTCGTAAAGAATGAAAATAGATAAAATTAAAATAATATTTAGAAAAAAAAAACAGTCAAGTCGCACCAACGTTTCCATTAACGCTAGGTAAATACGGGTTTTAATTACAAACGAACGAGGGGCCATAAAAATATATTTGGTTATTTAAAACATACGTGAAACGTTTGTTACCACATGAAATGAAACTTGCCGCTTGTTGGTAGCAGCTAAAGCTGTTGTACGTTCAACTACCAGCTCCAAAGGCTACAAAAACTGAGCAGTAAGATATCCAAATTGGCGTGTTATATATAAGTAATTAGATTGTTGATATTTGTTAAATAACATGAAAAGTGTATGCGAACCAATTGCTTTAAGTCATATAATTTCTGTGCTTCAGTAATAATTGTTTACTGTGGGCAGGATTTTAAATAATATTTTAAGCAAATATGAGTATGTAACTGAGGAATTGTCGCTCGATTTTTGACACAATAGGCAGTAAACGATTCTGTTGATAATTAACAAGTAAAAGTGCTATATTCGGCTGTGCCTAATCTTAAGTACCCTTCACAGATGTAATTCTTCTCTCTTTCTTGCTAAAACAGGCAGTAGGTTTAATTAAAAGATGTAACATAGTTTTATTTGACAAAAAAATTTTAATTTTTAACCTTTTTCGTCACTTTCAAGAACCATAAAATATTTCATTTGTTCAACCCTGGAGCCGAAATTTTGATTTTTTAAGATTTTAATGCCAATTTTGTTCTTCCTAAATTATAAAATAGTTTTAATTAGCAAAAACAACAACGTCAATTGCCTATTTGGTTACTTTTATATATTTCAATTTCCCAACCCTGGAAAAGAAATTTAAATTTTTTTCCAATGCAACTCTTAATGAGGCATGAAATAGTTTTATTTAAGAAAAACTTAATATTTGTTACCATTTAGGTCATTTTTATGTACCACAAAATATTGCAGTTATCGAACTCTGGAATATAAATTTTGATTTTTTGTTTTAATTTTTGATACCATTTTTGTTTTTTCTGAACTAAAAAATAGTTTAAATTAGTAAAAAACCCATGTTAGTTGCCTTTTTGGTTACTTTTATGTATAAAAAAAATCAATTTCCCATCCCTGGAAGCGAAAGTTAGATTTTTTTTTACCAATTCTAGAAAACTCAAAATTTGCAACCATTTTGGACACTTTAATGTACTAGAATATATTGCATGTACCAAAAAAACTTTAAACTTCCCAACCCTGGAAGTGAAATTTAAATTTGTTTTGTTTTATTTTTAACCAATGCAACTCTTATGAGGTATAAAGTAGTACTATTTAAGAAAAATTTAAAATTTTTAACCATTTTGGTCACCTTCATCAACTATAAAATATTGCACTTGTCCAACCCTGGATTTGAAATTTTGATTTTTTTTTGAAATTTTTGATACCAATTTTGTTCTTCCTAAAATATAAAATAGTTTTAGTTGGCAAAAAAAAACAACGTCAATTGCCTCTTTGGTTACTTTTATATATAAAAAAAATTTAAATTTCCCAACCCTGGAAGCGAAATTTTAATTTTTAAAATTTTTTTATCAATGCAAATCTTCATGAGGTATAAAGTAGTTTTGTTTAAGAAAAACTAAAATTTTGTATCCAGTTTGGGTATAACATGTACTACAAAATATTGCATGTACCAAAAAAAACTTTCATATTTCCATCCCTGGAAGGGATATTTTAATATTTTGTTTATCAGTGCAACGCTTCATGAGGTATAAAGTAATTTTTTTTAAGAAAAATGTAAAATTTTTAACCATTTTGGTCACTTTCATGTACTATTAAATATTGCACTTGTCCATCCCTGGATTCGAAATTTTATTTTAGAATTTTTTATACCAATTTCGTTCTTTCTAAATTATTAGATAGGCTTAGTTAGCAAAAAAAAAACAAACAACACCAGTTGCCTGTTTGATTACTTTCACGTATAAAATAATTACTATTTCCCAACCATGGAAGCAATATTTGAATTAAAACAAGTAAAAACGTTATATTCGACCGGGTCGAATCTTAAATACCCTCCAAATATTTAGTAAATAAGAACTGTATTTTATTGTTATTTGAATTTTTTAATAATTTCTCATTGTCGTGTATCTATGAAGTTCAATAATAATGTAATAGTAAAATCCATGACAATATCAAAAATGTTACCAGCTAGAAAAAATATGAGGATGTTTGGTGGTTTTGACTTGGGAAAACGTTCATAAGCTTCCATTGGATAATTCAGTACAAAAGTACATGAAAATTATATACATTAAACCATAATTTTGTATTATTAATAGTGTTTTGTTTTAGATATTCAAAGTTAAGAAGTGTGTATATACAAAATACATATACATACAAATATCTATTACCTCAAATTTTTCATAAAATTTATTTTAACTGAGATACTAATTTTTTAGAACACGATCGAAAAAGTTTCAATTGATTTGATTATATCTATACATACATATGTATATAGCAAATACAAACTACTTGATTTAGAGAATTTTTGCAAAATTTTTACTTTTTATTTCTATTTGTTTAAATACAATTTTAACTCGATATATTACACATACATACATATATGGGGACTACAAACTACTTATTTAAAAAAACGTTTCAAAATATATCATTTAGTTTTTTATAGCCACCACAATTCCGTCATGGTGGCTATGAATTGTTGCATAAACCTTAGCGAATATGATTTCATTCGAAATGTTTGAAAATGCCCAATCAATGTGAGTTCCATGATTTGTTGTTGACGAAGTTTTATCCAAAAGTGAAGAAAATCCGTTTTGGTTCAATATAATTTCCGTATGTTGATCCACAGTTTTGCGACATAAATTAAAATCACCTATTACAATTATTTTAGCATTGTTGCTGCGAGAACGAGTCTTTATTTCATTTATTGCTCTGATCAGCAATGTTTGGAAAATAGTTACTGGAAAATCTATGTTTTTGTACAAAATCAAGTAAAAATGTTCTATGCAGCGCATAACAATGTACTGAAAATTATGGTTTCCATGCCTGTGGTCTCGCTTGAATAGGAATTCTGTTTGCGAGAGTATGCCGTTGTTTACATAAATCACCATGCCTTTTCTACTTCTGGATGTATCTGCGCTTGTTTGAGTCTCCATTGAATCAAGTCTACTAAGAGTTGAAAAGTTTGGGATGACGTATTCCTCAGTTGGGCGAGTCCAAGTTTCCACAAAGCATACTATATCCACATTTGAAATTAATGGATCAGATGTAATGTCTTCGTAATGCGCACGCAAGCTTTGAATATTTTGATAAAAAAGTTTTGAATTATATTCTGGACTATTGATTAAATGGTGTTGTATAGGAATACTTTTCTGTGAACGCAAGCGGTCAAGCTCTAACTTAACTGGATCTAGTTCTTCAAATGGGTTAGGTGGGTTAAAGTTACCAATAATATATAGTCCGGAAGCACTGGTCGCTCTACTACATGCAACATATAGAGATGACCTTTGGATTCTTCCTCGTGCATGAACTGCTACTTTGGAATAAGTAGCTCCTTGGCTTTTATGGATAGTAATCCCTTCAGCAATTATCAATGGAAATTGTTTTCTTTCAATTGTTATTTGCATGTTCTTTTTAAATTGAAATGATCGAGTACATTTCTCTATTGGTGTCCAAAGAGATTCCGTTGGATGTGGCTTTTTACGTCGAGTCTCTACACCAACATTTTCATCTCCGAATAGAACCCAAAGCGTTTTCGGGCATCTTGAATTCCGTTGCAATTCAATTCCCATCAAAACCCCAGAAGCTCCATTGACTAGACCATCACTGGTGTTAATATTAACAGTCATCATATACTTTGCAGACATTTTTAATATCAGCGAACTGCAGAGACCCTGGGTTTCAGAAGTTTTCAAATTTCGGAAACCTGCAGAAGCTAGTATTTGTCTTCTTTGCTCAACGGATGATGAATCCGATTTAATCACGTCAGAAGAATTTGAAGTAAATTCTTCTGTTGAAATTTGTCTCAATCTTGATTTATTATAGTCCTCAGCTTCAGCATTAGATACAAATAGATGAATAGCATCTGCCGGCACATCACTATTTGAGTTAACTACTCTGGACTCAATAATTCGAATGTTTTCTTCTGTCATTTGTCCAACAGCCATATTATTAAGAGCGTGAGCAAAACTCAGATCCTCTCTTTGTCTCATAATGTCTGTTAATTCATAAAAATTAAACAAATCCCACAATCCTTCACCCGCTATAACTCCATAGGGATTTGCCGAATTTGGCTTAAAAATCCATTTATCACCAACTGGAGGAAGTTGTTTTAAGTCTCCAAATACCAAGACAGATATCCCTCCGAAAGGTTCTGTACTCTTAAATATTTGCTTAAGTCTAGAGTCTAAATATCCTAACATTCTTGATCCAACCATTGATATTTCGTCTATTATAATCAGCTTTAACTCAATAAAATTTGCAACTAAGGAGTTAATAACATCATTGCTCAGGGGACGAATCTCTCCAGAATATTGGTTAATTGGTAAAGAGAATAACGCATGCAAAGTTGATCCTCCTATACTGAATGCAGCTTTCCCTGTTGGTGCACTAAGTAAAACTTTTTGAAGTTCATGATTGGAGCCCGGAACAGAATTAAATCTTTGCGTAATTGAGTGGTAAACAGTTTTTATTAACCTACTTTTTCCTACTCCAGCACCACCGCCAACAAATTCGTAGAACTTTTTATTTTCTACCACATTTTGCAACAGATGTTGCAGGTAAACACGCTGCTTAGCGTTCAAACCTCTTATTGAACTCAGCAAATCCCATTCAGTGATTAATACAGGAAGTCGTATCAATCGAATACCATCATTGGTTTCATCTGTTGTGCTATCATGAGCGGGAATATTTAAAACGTTGGTATTCGGATCAACATCTGGTATAGCCAAAGCTCTAAACTCATCATCAAGGACTTGAGTAGCAGCTATGTTATCTTCCTCATTATCATCAATTTCATTTTCTTCCCTAACTTGCTGCAGTATTTCCTCAAGTTCTCCTTCCTTGAACATTTCAAATTCCAGTCGGTTTGCTTCTATTATGTCTTTAAATCTGCTACATATCTGTTCATTGTCGTCTTCTAAAAGCTCCTCTTGTTCATCCCTCCATGGCAAGTAAAGCATAGCTATTGATCGAAAGTAATCTCCTCTTGAGACTTCTGCACCAAATGATGGAAAACGAATTATTGCCGGAGTTCTCCTTTCGTAAACAAATCCCACATTGTTTCTTAAAGAATAAGCAGTATCGTTATCACCAGTATCGAAGTCGATATCTTCCACGTAATCGTCTTCTTGTTCTTCATGTTGGTTTCTACGCTGGGACCTTTTCTTCTTCGAAAAACAGTAGTATGCAGCAAATTTGGCTAGACATACGTGGCTTAGAGTATCAGGACGATTCACGTAATGATCAAGTAAATTTGATCTAAAAACATCAGTTGAAGTTGAGGGCATATTTTCAAGTTCCTGTCTAGATTTCAACATTCTCACCCGTTTTTCTGGACGGAAAGTATTAATGAACACCTCAGCATTACTACACTGAGATAGATGCATGCCAAGTATATTGTAAGAAGCTTCTTGCGCCGAAACTTCTGATGCTGAAATAAATTTATTTCCAATATGCTTTAACCTTTCTTTAACATTAAAATTTCCTGTTCTTATTTCATCCATAGCTTCTTGAAGTAAGCGCGAAACACCCCGATTGGATTTATTAATATAGTTTATTATATATGAGACGCATGCGTAAGCATCCATTATAAACTGAATGTCCATATTTGATCGTTGCAAGGCTAAAATATTTGGATTGAAAGCGTTTATCGATCTATTTTTAAAGCTTCTTTTCAAAAAAATTTGCGGTTTTTTTAGAGATGATCTCAATGCTAAAATATACTCCTCGTGTGACAGGTTTATTCTCTCGTTACTTAGAAACTGTTCAAAACTGCCAACTTGATCTACTTCCTCATTAGATAGTTTGGCATTTAAAAAAGTGTGATATATTTTCAAAATTTTCCTGGTACTTTTTTAAATCATCACCATTGGTATCTTCTGGGAGAGGTAAAAGAATCTCTGTACTTGGCATCGGAGGATATGGTATCCGGAATCTACAAAATTGTCTTCCACGAATTTCGCGCTGGCACGACCGACTGTGATTATGTTCCTGGTATGATATATAATTTTGAACCATTTCGATTTCAGAATCGGTAGATACAAATCTGTCGATAAATCTAATAACTTCCGGAAAGGAAGAGTGGTTATTTATATTAAATAAAGGTGCATTTTTCAACCAATATATTCCGTGAACATGTGGTGAGCCCCTTTGTTGAAATTCTATCCTCCAGTAGTGCTTTACAACATTGTGTTCGCCGAAAATACCAGCATTAGCCTTAAAATGTTTAAAAAGATGCCGAATCCGTTGGTCAAAATAACGGGAGCATGTAATAGGATCTTGCCTAATCAAGTTATATTTTTCCTGTGTGGTGTAGCTCCTTGCCTCATCTTCAGTTATATCTTTATTTTCCAACACTTTTGCCAAAATGATTAATAATTCTGGCCATTGAGATTCTGCTGCGGATAACGTTATAAAAAAGGTTGGTAATCCGAATTGTCTTATCATTGCCAAAACTTTTTTCTTTTCTCCCTCCCAATGAGCAGGTGAAGATCGTATGCCTTTTAATATATGGTATCCTTCATCATGTTGTATTAAATTCCGAACAAAGTTGTCATCTAATACCTGTCCCACTAAGTATGTATTTCCTCCAATCTTTTTTCGCAAGCACGTTGAGATACTGCTTTTTATTCGTGATAGCTCAAGTTTTCTGTATGAATAAAGAACTACATCCACACGGGCACATCTTCTATCAAATCGTCTAGCTTTTGATTTAATAGCTTTTCCTATTGTAGTTGATATTGTTTTTTTGACTCCGCAATATATTGATGGAAACGAAAGTTCTTCAGAGTCCTCATCAAAGAGTAAATCCAATGGCCTTTGTCCTTCACCTGGTGCTATTGAAATCTTTTCTAAAGGAATATTTTCAACAGGATTATTTTCTACCAGTGTTTCTTGGGGATTAGTCTCATTAACTATGTCTTCTTCCGAGTTTTCACTTAGCATTCTACGAACCAATTCCTGATCGTTTTGATTGGAAACAAAAGGAACTTCCTCAATTGATTCAACGCTATTTAACCAATCTTCCGATATAACAATATTATGCGATCTATATAAATCAGTATTTACTAAATATCGGGCAGCTTCATAAATTTTTCTCGGTCTTATAGTTTCTGTCATAAAACTATGGTTGTATTCCAATTTTCGTTTGAGATGAACCTGAATCACTTCAGTTTCGTCAAACCTTCTTGGGAGGACATCCACAGTTCTGCTTAGTGAGATTGGTACATTTACTACCGCTCCCCTTATTGCACATTGACGATTATATCCTAGTGAAACAATTCTCATGAAAGGAATTCTCGGAGCTACAAATCTTTCTTCCAAAGCTGTCAGGCCTTTTAGTTCATCAGGAATTGTGGGAAAATGCAAACCTTTCGATAGGCTAATAGTTGGTACTCTACCTCCTTTAACTATTTTATGACATGTGTTACAAAATTTATAAATATTATTTTCCGATGTAAATATTTCGGAGAGAAAAAAGACTTCAGTCAAATGAGGGAATTGGTTTAAGATCGCGATCTTATTTAAATTTTTTATTTGATTGGGAAACCAAAGACCTCCACAGCATACACAAATCTCTGTAGGGCCATTTTTGACGCACTGATTAAATTCCGACAACATGTGGTCAGTATGTCTTTGGGAGTCTGTTAATAAAAACTGCTGACGGGAATCAGGAGAAAGATTTCGTCTATTTTGCCTGTTTCTCTCAGTTTGTCTTGAGTTTTCCCTCTCTCTATTATGAGGATTTAATCGATGAATTCGTATACGAATATCCATCATACGATTAACATCATGCACGCGATTTCTAGCTTGCTGCCGAGCTTCTCTTCGTTGACTTGTATTCCTTGTTTGTTCCAAATCACGATAAATTGGGTTTGATCTTCGCACAGAGTGTGATGCCGTATTTCTTTCCCTTTCAACTTGTTGATAATCAGGGTTCTGTCGATACATAGAATGGTCTCGAGTATTGCGTTCCTGTTCAATATTGCGTTGTGTTGGGTTTTGACGCCGCCGGGAATGTTCTTGCGTATTTCTAGATTGCTCGATAGCACGTTCGATGGGATTCTCACGACGCTGAGAATGCTCCATAGTATTGCGTTCCTGCTCAATAGCGCGTTGAACTGGATTTTGACGTCGCTGAGAATGTTCTTGTGTATTTCTGGATTGCTCAATAGAACGTAAATTTGGATCCTGTCTACGTCGGGAATGTTGCTGTGTATTGCGTATTTGTTCCATACCACGTTCAATTAGATTTTCACGTCGCTGAGAATGTTCCAACGTATTTCGAATTTGTTCAACGGAACGTTGAATTGGGTCTGTCCTACGTCTAATATGTTGTTGGGTGTTCCGCATTTGCTCAATAGCACGTTCAATGGGATTTTCACGACGCTGAGAATGTTCCAACGTATTTCGAATTTGTTCAACAGAACGTTGAATTGGGTCCGTCCTACGTCTAACATGTTGTTGGCTATTACGCATTTGCTCACTTGTTGTTGCACTTGAATATAGTCTTCTTGTTGCATGAGACAAACGATCGCTTTCGCGTTCATTTTCTCGATACTCTTCATTTTGTCGTAACGTAGCTAAAGTCTGTGAATTTCTAGTTCTGTCCGATTGGCTGTTGCGTTCGCGATAATTTCTGAGAGTCTGTCTTTGAGTCTGACTACGTTGTTCAAGTGATTGCTTACGTAATCTAGGCATTTTAATTGATAATAAATGATAATAAATAAATGTAAGTGACTTACAGATATATATAAGGAAATTAAAGTTGGGTTGATGTGGTTTTAAATTTTTTCCAATGGGGATAGGTTAATAAGTATCCAAAAAAATTTGCCACAGATTCTTCTTTAAAGTTGAGACGATTTTAAATATGCCTTTGGAATTAAAAACAGCAAAGTTGATGCAACAGCTGAGTTGTGATGTTTTATTTATTAAGCTCAGCTATTTTTAACTTTTGTATATTTTTAACTTTTGTATATTTAAAATAACTTTAGTATATTTAAAATAAAACAACTTGATAAAAATTAAATATTTTAATGAAATATTAATTTATTTGACTGTATATTTTTAAAGTTTATTGATTTTCAAATATATATTTATAGATATATGTTTGAAAAGTATATATTTTTGATATTTTGTATTATTTTGTAGTACAATTTTTTTATTCGTGGTTGTATATTTTTTGCTGCGTGTTACTCAAATCAGTACAGATTTGTGAATAAACGTTTGAGATGAGTGTAAAAATGTAATAAGTAAAAAAGTTTCCGGTTATTTTCACAAAATTTTAATTTAGTTGTGTATGAGAAGGACATGAAACACCAGTTGCAAAGCGGTTTGTAATAAAATGTGCAAACAATTCATGGGTAATTTGATAAATTTTATACCTGCTCTAGTGGACTTTACGCAACAATCCAAAAATAACATTAAAACCAGCCGTTTTGTTTACCAAGAGTTACGTGTGTGTGAGAGGGACAGCAAATCGATTTTAAAACTGGTTCGTAATAAAATGCGCAAAGGATACATACGTTGTAAAATCCCAGAGTTGAGAGATCTTCATTTATTTATTTCCGATTTATATTAGGTATGTATCTATTGAAACGATGGTCGTGTGTATGAGGAGGATAGCAAATACCACCTGCAAACCGGTTCGTAATAAACTGTGCAAAAAAAACCATACGTAATTTGATACACAATTTTAAGAAATTCTTATTCTTTGGAGTACGTTTTGGAAAACCACAATAAATTAATTGCAGGATCTTCATTTATTTATTTAGTAATTATATTATTTATGTATATATTGAAATGATTCAATAAATTATAGGGTCACTTAAACGGCAAAAGTGGGTGGAGGGCTAGGGAAGTGGAAAATCAGAGAACATCTCAGCTTCGTCATAAGGTTTAAAAATTCTATTTGTAAAGAATATACGTTTGAGGAAAACAATTTGTTAAATATTTACTCCATGTTTCCTTGTAATATGTTACTTCAATGATCATTAAAGAGGCGGGGTCCAAAAATAGACTATATCATGTTTTCCACAGACGAATGTATGGGAATTAAGACCGTCTTAGACTTTGTTACTAATCAAGAATATATATACTTTATAGTGTTCAGTTCTTTTTGAAGGGCTTTAAAGCTGCATTTCGACGTAGTCTTTCTGGCAAGGGCCGTTGCACCTTTGCCATAAAACTCTAAAAATAAATGCTTGGGATGATTATATACAAAATTTAAAAAAAAATTTTTTTTGGTAGGGTCATTTAGGGGGCAAAGGAAGAGGGGGGGGGGAGGTAGGGCAGAAATCGGCAGTCATAAAACTCTAAAGATAAATGCTTGGGATGATTATATACAAAATTTTAAAAAAAAATTTTTTTGGTTGGGTCATTTAGGGGGCAAAGGAATAGGTGGGGAAGGTAGGGCAGAAATCGGTAGTCATAAAACTCTAAAGATAAATGCTTGGGATGATTATATACAAAATTTAAAAAAAAAAATTTTTTTTGGTAGGGTCATTTAGGGGGCCAAGGGGAAGGAGGGGGTAGGGCAGAGTAGTACCAGGTTTCGTCTCAGCTTCGTCATTAAAGCTTAAAAGTGTTATTTTTAAGGAATGTAGGCTTAAGTAAAACAATTTGTTAAATTTTTATGCTATTTTTGCCTATAATAACGCCTACTGAAGTGGGCGGGGTCAAAAAATATTTTTATTTTTTTTAATGGCTCCAAGTTTAAGGCGTTGGACCGTATTTGACATAAAAATATATCATTTGCTTAACAAAATAACCAAAAAACTTTAAAAATTATATTGTTTTTTCTGGGTTGGTTTAGTTCTTCTTAGGGGAACTTTTTTCCCTCTTGCCCGATTTAGCCCATCTTCGAACTTAACCTGCTCTAAGTTTTAAAATATATTTATGCCGAATTTCAAGAGTCTAGCTCTTTTCGTTTGGACTGAATCGTGATTTCCACAGACGGACGGACGGACGGACGGACGGACGCACGGACGGACGGACATGCTCAGTTCGTCTTAGATTTCATCACTGATCAAGAATATATATACTTTATGGGGTCTGAGATGGATATTTCGATGCGTTACAAACGGAATGACAAAGTGAATATACCCTCCAAATTCTTTTTTGGAGGGTATAAAAATAATTTTTTTTGGCCAATGCAAATCTTCATGACGTATAAAAAAGTTTTGTAAAAGAAAAACTTACAATTTTTAACAATTTTAGTTATTACATGTACTACAAAATACGGAATGGGCCGAAAAAAATATGTTTAATTTTCCGTCCCTGGAAATTTATTTTTTTTTTAGTTTTTAATAGACCATTGAGGCTTCCCAAAGCACGAAATAGGTTTAATTTACAAACATTAAAAAAAATAATTGATTTTTAGTATAAATTTTGCGTCCAGAAATAGGTGTAAGCGTCCCAGCTCTGGAACCATCCTCAATAGCACTCTATTTAAGTTCATTTCCAATCCAACGGTTCAAGAACGAAATCTCTGGCTCTTCTGGGGGCTTGGGAAAACCCGTACAGAGGGACGGACAGACTGACATCGCTCAATCATCATCGCTATTCATAAGGATCCAGAATATATATACTTTATGGGGTCCCATGTGCATATCGAAGAAATTACACACGGAATGACAAACCTATATACACCCTTTTACTTCTTGTGAAATCATAGAGATAAAAAAAAATATTTCCAGAGCTGGAATGAATGTGCGTATATATTCCAGACGTACATACATCGGTGAAGGGTATAGAAGGTTCAACGCAATCGACTGTATCAATTTTACTTGTTATTCTTAATATGTGTACAGAAATTTCATGAAAGTCTTAACTCCATATGTGAAAGATTAATTTTTTTATAATATTTTGCTTGAGTCCATGGATTATTGAAAAAATTAAATAAAAATTTAATAATACAGGGTCCGCCAAATAATTTTTTTTTTTTGAAAATGCTATAAAAAAAACTACTGAATATTTTCTCAAATTTTTTTTTTTATTTGAAAGTACAATCCTTCCGGTTAATAATGGAAAATAATTTCATTCCAATTGGACTTTGTATGGTGTCATAAAAAGGTCTTTATGCAAAATTTGTCTCGATGATGTCTCCGAAATGTTTAATTGTTGAGAACGACGGTAAATTGATGTTGATGGCACTTCACACACTCTTTCTGCCACAGCAGCAATATTTTCGGGTGTACGCACTGTTTTTGGCTTTTCACGCTTTAGTTTTTCGATGAGGATGCCAGTTTCTTTCACTTTTTTCACAAGATAACGAACATACGGAGCTGACGGTGTTTCTCTTCTTCCAAAATCCTTACGCAATTTTCGCACACATTCCGTAACATGACCATGATTTTCAAAGTAATGTCGCAATATTTCCCAGCGTTGCTCAAGCGTATACGCAACCATATTCGTTCAGCGGAAGGATAAGTTATCTGTCAAATTAGGCATGAGCTAAGTGTTACCATTCACGAAATAAGCACTAGTTGAAAAAAAAGTTACATGGCGGACCCTTTATAATATATTGTTAAATGATGTTTTAATATTAAATTGACTGAGTTTCAACCTGATATTTTTCATGTCAAAGGAAATAAAATGGACGATTTACCTTAATGTATAATTGTTACATAATTATTATAATTCAAAAACAGTGAAAATGAGAAAATGTCAAAAATTATTATAATTAAACAACGTTAATAAATGGCCTGTAAAGAATTGTTAAAACGCCATCTTAAGTTTTCTTAAAAATAATTTCCTTGGCACATCATTCATTTTAAGCTGTTCACCATAAATCTTTAATACTCTCTACGGCTTAAGACCGTCATAATTAACAGCCTGTCCCGTGATTATTTCAGATCCGTTGCTATAAATTATAATTAAAAGCTTTTTAAAGTATTGCAAACGTTACAAAAGCACTAGAATATTAAGAGCCTTCATAAACAATTTTTTTTTGAATTTTATACCAAAGTTAAATGCAAAAACTGTAAAGTGCCAAAAAAAAAAAAAAAATATTTATATAAATATATTATCAACATAAATCTAATGTAATAACTAAAAATGTTGCAGAAAAAATTCAAATAAATAAAACATTTCAAACTCAACAAAAATGGCGTTATTTGCTTATATTTATTGCCATTCATAGACAAAAATGTACATTTTCTTGTCTCCGTTTGAGTTGCAAAGTCTATAAAAATCTATCATTAATCATTTTTATTTGGGTAGTTAACAAAAATCTAGATCTTTTAAAACATCCATTCAGGAGAAGGAAGACGAAACACATAAAATAAATGGTAAATCCTACATGATGTTGCGAGTGGAAGAGAGGAAAGAAAACGGTTGCTTGGTAAATACTTTTAAAAGCACACCCTCATTATGGTAAGGGAATGTGGCAGTAGCATCATCTTCAACATCATCTTTTCAGGAGCAGTTGATGATAACCACAAAATTTTGGAAAGACAACATTTCCGTCATAATTTCTTCTTTTTTTTTTGCCATGACATGTTTTTCTTTTGCTTTTCTTTTCATTGTTGGAGTTTATTTTGAACATCTATCTTAAACCAACCTCCCCTAGAGCAAGTCTACTGATGTAAGAAAAAAGTTTGTTCCTGGCAAAATATTATGCTTTAACAGTCGCTGGTGGCAGAATAAAGTATAGATGAGAAGAAACAGTTCTTTCCGTAGTAGAATAGGTAGATTTTTATGGTTTAGTTTATTAAAGATTTTTCTGCAAATGAAATGGAAACATTTCATATATCTATTTAAATGGGCTCCCTTTAGTCCTTTACAATGGAAAAAGAAAGTTCTCTGTGAATGCATTCGTTTCATATTTGGTGGCTACTCAGGCAATGAGGTGCTGTTGGCCGAAGTAGTTAATGCGAAACAAAGAAACCGATTATGCCGAGATCGACTTCGCACTCAGTCAGGATCAGCATTAATGCATGGTTGCGTCAGTTGTAGTCGGCCTGTTTTCGGGGCGAAGGCATCGCACTGGCCATTGAAAATTACCGAGAGCGACTGTCATTATCGCATACTAAAGACTCCTTATAGCAAAAATTCGACGGAGAACAAATTTTCCATTTCCTCATCCTTCTTCATTTGTCCTGTCATTACAATGATGCGCTTTCTATTGCCAGCGCAATACACTGCATATCTGGGAGTTGCCAATCGAGTACTGGCCCTAATTAAAATAAAAACAAGTACGATATTCGACTAAAGTGTGTATGCATACATTCACTCCAACCTTCCTGTCCTACCACTCTTTCGCAGATGATAGCACTTCACTCAACTGGAGGCAGACATGAACGTCTGAAATAAAAACGAAAAGGCAGAGTATGAATGACCTCATAAAAATATCTGAATGGGGTCAAGCGAACAGGGTCGTCGGTTTTAATGCACGTAAGATCCAGTGCTGCTTCATCTGTCTCTATCGATGGTATAATTATTAAGGAGTCAGGGGCTCTTGATGTTCTAGGCATGAAAGTGCAATGTGATTTCACTTAGACGGATCATACCTTTCGCAAAAGGAGCATGCCAAGTGCCATCGGGAACAATAGGGGAGACAATTATATACGAGGGCGGTTCGGAAACTTCTTAGCCTATCAATGAAAGAGAATAGTTAGTTTTTCAAAAATATTTTTATTTTTCAATATAATCTCCTGAAACTTCAATACACTTAGTCCAACGCTTTTCTAGCAATTCTATCCCTTGATTAAAATAGTTTTCCTCAAGGTCATTAAAATAGTGGTTTACAACTGTAATTGCATCTTCATTTGAGGTAAAACGCTTGCCAGCAAGAAATTTTTTTAGATTTGGGAACAGGTAAAAGTCACTGGGAGCCAAATCAGGAGAATAAGGTGGGTGGTCAAGCAACTCGTACTTTAATTCGTTGATTTTAGCCATTGTTAAAACACTCTTGTGCGCTGGTGCGTTGTCTTGATGAAAAATTATTTTTTTGTGTTGTAAGCCAGGACGTTTTTCTCGAATTTGTACATTTAATTGATCCAAAAGGTTGCAATAGTACTCTGAATTTATTGTTTTACCCTTTTGCAGATAGTCAATCAATAAAATACCTTTGAAGTCCCAAAAAACCGTTGCCATAACCTAACCAGCCGATTGAATTGTTTTTGCCTTCTTTGCGGCACGTCCTCCATCTTCAGTCCATTGTTTAGATTGTTCTTTTGTCTCTGGAGTATAGTGGTGGATCCATGTCTCATCAACAGTTATGAAACGACGCTTAAAATCCATTTTATTTCGCTTAAAACGATCCAAACAAGCTTGAGAAATGTTCATTCTTATGCGTTTTTGGTCGACTGTTAACAAATGCGGCACCCATCTTGCAGAAAGCTTTTTCATCTGTAGTTCTTCATGCAAAATTAAATGGACTCGATCATTTGAGATGCCCATGATATTAGCTATTTCACGAACTTTTATTCGTCGATCATTTAATACGATATCATGCACTTTGGCTGCAATTTATGTTGTTGTTGCTGTTTTTGGACGTCCACTACGTGGTTCATCTTCAATGCTTGTACGACCACGAACCCAATTTTTTACTGTTGCATATGAAGGAGCACTTTCACGTAATACATTCACCATATCATTATGAATTTCTTGTCCCGATAAACCTTTTTTATGTTAATATTTAATGACACCATGCATTTCTACTTTTTCCTACGGAGGCGTCTTTTGTGAACACCTGTTTCTATATGAAGGAGTTGCCAGATCGAAACAAAATTTAACATGTGTTCATAGCAGAGATGGAAGTTTCCAAAACACTTAACTTTTTTCTGTTTATACCGCGCTTTCTGTGCTAGGCTAAGAAGTTTCCGAACCGCCCTCGTAGACTCCCTTGAGCATCGTCGCAAAGTGGGGTGCGTTTCGTAGTTTTATCGTTACTATAACGGGATGTGATCTGGTGAAATCAAGGAACGTGTTCCCGGAAACCATTCTTTTTTACGGTCTACGCGTTTTTCATCAAGACCGCATGAATTTGTGGCCGATATTCCAAAGAATTGCACTACGCTTTACAGAGAAATTTTTTTTTGGCCGAATAGTCCGAATGTGAAACAAATTACCTCTAGGTGTCTTGCCCGCCAATTACAATTTGAGAAGGTGCAAATCGCATATCCACAGTTCCGACGCAATGCATTGGATATGTAGGATGTGAGTGATGGGCCTACTCAAAAAAAAAAATCCTGCAGCCAACATTTTGATCTTTCTGATTTTCAATACTAACTTTTATATTTCTAATATATGAAGTATGTTCGGCAACAACTAAAAACTTTATATCCGACCAGGTCGAATCTTAAATACCCTCCAAATATATAGTAAGTAAATTTAAACTGTTTAACTTGGTGAGACAAAGTTCCTTTAAGACATTTCTGTACCCAATTTCAAATCTCTATTTTGACCGAAACATTCCGGGAAGGGCCGTGGGGGAGACGTTTCACCCTGTAGCAAAAATTAGCCGACGAAGTAAAAGGTTGAAATAGCTACAAAAACAACTGTCTATCTTCTCATCTTTCCTAATCGGTCCCATCAATATCATCCCCTCGTTTTCAGTTCCGGTGCAATGCATTGCATATATAGGGGTCATCCCCTGAGTGCTGGTCCAAGACAAAAATAAAAAAAAAATAAAATCAGAGAACATCTCGGCTTAAGAATTAAAATTTTTTCAATATTTATTTACACAATTTTTGCAACGTACGTCAACGCCCACTAAAGGGGAGTACCAACGTATAGGCATTGCTAGACCGTCTTAGACTTCATGAGTGATCAAGAATATTGAAACTTTATGGGGTCCAATTCTTTTTGGAGGTTATTAAAACTGTATTTTGTCGGGGTCTCTCTGGCAGGGGCCGTGGGGCAGAGCTTTCACCTTTTCCATAAATTTCTAAAAATAAATATTTGGGATAATTATATGTAAAATTTATTTTTAATTTTTTTTTATAGGGTCATTTAGGAGCCAAGGGGCCTAAAAATATTGTTCTATTTAGTTACTTTAATTTTCAAAAAAAAAAAAATTAATAATTTTCTAGATCAGGAGCTGTTTTTTTAAATTTTCTAAATATTAAACATATAAGGAAGGATATATGAACATATACAGAAAATACCAACTGAATCCTTTTTGAAGCATAAAATAGACTAAAAATTTATATATAAAATGGTTTTTGCTAGTTACTTTTATATAGGTAATACTTATTAACTATTTGTCCAACAGAACGTAACCACTAACTAACAATGAAAGATATTTTGGTTTATTAAGTTAAACAGTTTCATGCCAAACTAAAAGACAATATCATAGAATTCAATATTATTGGAAACTGTTTAACTCAATAAACACTCCGTCTGTATTTAAAGCATTTCATTAGTCGTTAGTAGTGACGCTTTTTTGGACAAATATTTGATAAGTGTGAACGCACTTATCAATTTAATTAAGATTAAACTTTCCTGCTCTGGCATCATATTTTGTATTTTTCTGGTTGTCAAAAGCATAATTTTACCGAATTTAAAATGTCTCTGATCTCAATATCATGACCGAACACTGTCTTACATTCACGAATAAATTCCTAATTGTTCGTTCATCATATGAAAAGTGCCTACTCATTCTACTAAGAAAGCTTAAGTGCAAAAGTATTTAATGTCCGTCTCATGTCAAATGAATTACTCGCACTACTTAAATGGGATTTTGTCGTAGTTCTCTGGCTTTACACTACAACGAATTTTGTATTTTGGATACTTCTTTCTTTTACTAAAATGCACAACAGCTGGAAGAATAGGGGCAACTTCGTCATCAGTAACAAGAATTAAAGAAACTATATAGAACAGTGTTATAATATTTTGGGCAAGTGAAAAATTTGTTTCTTACGCCCACTAAAGGGGGCGTTGAAGTTACATATTACATGAACAAATAGTGTAAAAATTTAAGAAATTGTATACCTTTACCCTACACTCCTTAAAGAAATTAATTTATACGAATTTACGACGAAGGCAATTGTTCTCTGACCTTCCTCTGCCCTACCATCCACCTCCCTTCGCTCCTTAAATAACCTTATCAAAAAAAATTTAATTTTAATTACCAAATTTTTTTTTCTTTTCACATTCTTTAACCGATTTTTATGGTTTATAGATTATTTTATTTTTAAGAAATGTGCGAAAAGTTGAATAGCTATGTGATTTAATTCCATTTTTAAACTAAAACAAATTACGAATTTTGCACAAAAAATTTTTTTTTATCCATTAATTTCTGAATAATTCCAAAACGATTAGAGATAGAGAAAAATTATATTCGACTAAAATATATACAATTTTTTTACACATCTTCTGATGTTTTACTTTTGAAGATCGGAAGACACGTTCTAGAGTTAGGGTGTATTATGTCTCCGTACCAGATTAATTTAGAAGGAAAAATTGCCACGCCTATAAAAATAATCCCAATCTGATGGAAAACAAGTAAAAGTGCTATATTCGGCTGTGACGAATCTTAAATACCCTTCACAGATGGAATTCTTCTTTCTTTCTTGCTAAAACAGGAAGTAGGTTTAATTAAAAGATGTCACATAGTTTTATTTGAAAAAAAAATTTAAATTTTCAAACTTTTTGGTGACTTTCACGTACCAAAAAATATTTTATTTGTTCAACCCTGGAGTCGAATTTTTGATTTTTTAAGATTTTAATACCGATTTTGTTCTTCCTAAATTATAAAATAGTTTGAATTAGCAAAAACAACAACGTCAATTGCCTATTTGGTTACTTTTATATATTTCAATTTCCCAACCCTGGAAACGAAATTTAAATTTTTTTACCAATGCAGCTCTTAATGAGGCATAAAATAGTTTTATTTAAGAAAAACTTAATATTTGTAACCATTTTGGTCACTTTCATGTACCACAAAATATTGCAGTTATCCAACTCTGGAATTTAAACTTTGATTTGTTTTTTAATTTTTGATACCAATTTTGTTTTTCCTGAACTAAAAAATAGTTTTAATTTGTAAAAAACCGACGTTACTTGCCTTTTTGGTTACTTTTATGTATAAAAAATAGTTTCAATTTCCCATGCCTGGAAACAATATTAATTTTTTTTTTACATGAGTAATAAAGTAGTATTATTTAAGAAATATTTACAATTTTCAACCATTTTGGTCACCTTCATGAACTATAAAATATTGCACTTGTCCATCCCTGGATTCGAATTTTTTTTTTTAATTTTTGATACCAATTTGGTCTTTCCTAAATTATAAGACAGTTGTAGTTAGCAAAAGCAAAAACAACATCAGTTGCCAGTTTGATTACTTTCACTTATCAAATAATTGCAATTTCCCACCCCTGGAAGCAAAATTTTAATTAAAAAATTTTTTTTTGGCCAATGCAAATCTTCATGACATATAAAAACTTAAAATTTTTAACAATTTTAGTTACTACATGTACTACAAAATACGGAATAGGCCGAAAAAAATTTTTTAATTTTCCATCCCTGGAAAAAAATTTTTATCTTTTTAGTTTTTAATAGACCATTGAGGCTTCCCAAAGGACGAAATAGGTTTAATTTACAAACATTAAAAAAAAGAAATGATTTTTGCTATAAATTTTGAGTCGAGAAATAGGTGTAAGCTTCCCAGCTCTGGAATCATATTTGGGATCTTACTGAATTTCAATAGCACTCTATTTAAGTTCATTTCCAATCCAACGATTCAAGAACGAAGTCTCTAGCTCTTCTGGGGGATTGGGAAAACCGATTTCACGTACAGACGGACGGACATCGCTCAATCGTCATCGCTATTCATAAGGATCCAGAATATATATACTTTATGGGGTCCCATGTGCATATCGAAGAAATTACACACGGAATGACAAACCCTTTCACTTTTTTGTGAAGGGTATAAAAAACCCAAAACGGATTTGAGTTCAGCGCATCAAAGTCCATATAGTCCACATAGTTTTATTTAAAGGAGAAATAAAAAATGATTTTTTGCTGAGCAGTGTTATCATGCGTCACCGCTCAAGCGGAAATTCAAATACTTTCAAATAACCCAGGGAACTAAATTACATTGATTTCTTATTAACTTTTTCTTTAAATTTATTAAACGTTTTTCAAGTTATCGAGAAATTAACATTAACGGATTTCAAATTATCAAAAGTCGTGTGATTTCATTTAAAAATAAAAATTGGAAGAGTTAGTGTGTTTTCTATCCATTATTTTTTAATAACATTTTAAAAGCTCTTTATGGGAAAACTATTTCAAAAACTTTTATTATTAAAATACATATCTTGGTCATAAAATCTTTTTATTAGCTTTAAAATTTAAAATTATTTAATTGCTAAGAAATGTTTCACAAATTAAATATTTAAAACAATAGCATCTGTGAAATTCCATCAGTCTATTGAAACTAAACCAGAATTCTGAATAAAGAAGTTATATATATTTTTTTTTCTAAATTGCATCTGGTTGTTTATTCTCAAACTCATCAAACTAAACAAATATATTCAAATATAACGAACTAGAGTCATAAATTTTCGTTAGTGGAACCCGACTTAATGTCCCATCGTGAAATTCTTTTTTGGCTTGTCAAAATGAGAATGATGTTAATTTTTTTTTCTCCTCTTGATGATATAAGACTACATTGGAAATAAATTTATTTCAACGATTGGCTGTTCGGTTGATTGGTAATCTTAAAGATATACAGTATTCTGTATTAAAATATGTATTTAGTGTATTAAGCGTATATATGTGTGTGTGTGTGAGTGTGTGCTTATGCGCGTATGTTTATGTAAAGACAAAAAAGATTTCAAATCAGATTTGAATTTTTATTATTATTATACTCATTTATTTTATGTCTTAAAAATGAAACATGAGGTAGTTTTTTTTAAATATTTTGTTAAGCGTTTGTTCCTTGACTCAAACCAAAAAAAAAAATTTATAAATCAAAAGTACAACAAATGTTGTATAATTTTTTTCCAGTCTAATTTATGACCATTGATTGGGGCGTTATTTTCTGTTGATTTCATATTGATCCAGGTAATAAATTTTTTTAGGAACACACAAAAAAAATACTGACAATTTCATTTATTTGTTAAAGATGAATATTTAAATAAAAGAATAAAATAATAATAATAATAAAATATATCAGCCTTTGTTTAGTTATTTTTTTTAATTTTTATACAACTGGATATACAGCACACTAGCACACACATACATACGTGTTTTAGGTACTGGATACACTAAAATTAAATTGTTGAAGGCAGATGTCCGTTTATCGAGTATTTAAAAAAAACTTGTTCTGGAATGCCAACATTCTGTTCGTCTTGTTATTAAAGTTATGATTATTAGTTTACCAGAAGTTCATAATTGAAACAGTAATTATAAAATCTTATCTAAATATAAAATAGTTTGCATGTTGGTGTTGTTATTTCGGTAACCACCTGGTGGTTACTTGATATGATGTTTTGGCTAGGGAAAAGAATATTAAATGTATTCAGTTATAACCCCGTGATATGGACAATATGAAAAGGACACCATCTGATATGAGAGAGAGAGATACACCATTCTGGTATTTTGAATGATTCAATTAAAAGGTAATATGAATTATAATATTCTTAACAAACTGCCAACTTTGGCGGTAAATGTTTCTGGGAACTCTGCGGAGATGAATGATGAATTTCACATTTCATTGATAAAAATTTCTATAAAAAATAGAGCAAATAAATGAAGGAGAGTAAACATATTTGAAGTTTCGTTTTTGTGTACATAGAAATTTCACTAACGCAATGATGTAGAAAATTAAGGCCTATTATTTAAGCAACTTTAAATTTTTCTATTATATTTTGATTTTTCAATACCGATTTATTTGTTTATAAAATATGAAATACGTCCAATTACCAAAGAAAAAAAAAATACGTTTTAAATGGTTGCTTTAATATTACAAATGAACAGTTTTCCAGCTCTGGATCTTTTTGACCATTCTCATTTCTAATAGCAGTAGCCTTCTTTCAAAAATATCAAATATATTTACTGCCTATTTTACAACGTGTAAATAGTTCTTTCCTTATTATAATTTCATTTCAAACATAAACAATTTATAAAATTTTGTTTTTGTTTTCAATTAATTTCTAAATAAAAGTAAAAAAAATTCATGTGCAAAAAAAAAAGAATTGTTTCAACTGTCCTACCCTGGACTATCTTTTTAACTTTTTTACTTTTAATTCTAATTTTATTCTTCGTGAAGCATAAACTTTTTTTTAATTAACACAAAAATTTGTACGCTATTGGGTTAATTTTATGTATGAAAATAAGTTTCCCTTGACCAACCCTGGAATTCTCCTTTTGATATTTTTTTTTTGGATTTGTAATACTAATTTCAATATTTGTGAATTAAAAAATTCTATCTTATTTGGCTACTTTTATATACCAAAAAATTATCAATTATCCAACTCTGGACCCGTCTTTATAATTTGTTTATATTTAGTGCCAATTTTATTCATCTTAAAAATCAAATAGTTCACTTAACAGCATAACAAAAATTTATAGGTTTAATATTATGCATCAAAAAAAGGGTTGCAATTGTCCAACCCTGGAATCTTCTTCTTTATTTTATTTTTATTTTTAATAGTAATTTTATTCTTTGGGATTTTTTTAAGCTATGAAAAAAAACACCTACTATTCCGTTACCCTGTGCACCAAAAAAAAAATAATAATTTTCCAACCCTGGAATCATCTTTTTAGTTGTTAATACCAATTTAATTCTTCCTGCGATATAAAATAGGTTTAATTTACAAAAAAAATAAAATCGGAAAAAATAGGTTACTTTGGGTTTCAATTGTCCAACCCTGGAATCTTCTTCTTTATTTTATTTTTATTTTTAGTAGTAATTTTATTTTTTCGGATTTTTTTAAGCTATGAAAAAAACACCACCTACTTACTATTCCGTTACCTTGTGCAGCACAACAAAATGGTAACTTTCCAACCCTGGAATCATCTTTTTAGATTTTAATACCAATTTAATTCTTCCTGCAATATAAAATGGGTTTAATTTACAAAAAAAAATAAATTGGAAAAAATAGGTTACTTTTATATATCAAAAAAAAAATTAAATATAAAGTCCTGGAATCTTTATTTTGATTTTTTTTTTCTGTTGTTTATACTAATTTTATTATTCAGAAATATACATTTTTTAGCAACAAAATAAAATCAGTACCTATTTTGTTACTGTTATCTATCAAAAAATAGTCTCAATTGTCCAACCCTGGCATCATCTTTATAATATTTCATACCAAGTTAATTCTTTCTGAAATATAAAATAGCTTTAATTTACAAAAAAAAAAACACAAAATTGGTCCAACCCTGAAATCGTCATTTTTATTTTCAATACCAGTTTAATTCTTCTAGAAGCATAAAAGTTATTTAACTCACAAAAAACCAGAATTATTAATCTATTTATGTACAAAAAAATTTAAATTCTCGAACCCTGGGAAAGAATTTAAATTTTTTATTTACAATTTCAATAGTAATTTTATTCTCCCGGAAGTATAAAATAGTTTTAATTTGCAAAAAAAAAAACAATATATAAGTTTTTGTTTTTTAGTTTTATGTATCAAAATAGGCTTAAGCTTTCCAGCTCTGGAACAGTAATTTCGATTTTAACGAATTTCAATAAGACTCTAATTGGGACAATTTCCAATTCACCAGTTTCGAAGTTTCGAGCTCTTTTACGGAATTCGGAAATCAAGTCCAGACAGATGTGCAGTCGAATATCGCTTATTCGTCTTCCCTATTTATAGGGATCCAGCATATATATTCCTTATGGGGTAGCATATATATATTAAGGATATTAAATACGGAATGACAGATTTATATATAACTTTTTTGTAAAGGGTATAATTAAATATATTTTAGAAAAATTTTGTATAAAAAATTGTGACTAAAATATTTTTCAAACTCGAACTATGAATGTTGGGGCCAATTTCTTTAAAAAAAAATTCACTAATTTCGTATTCATTAAAGTTTGAAACTATTTAACAGCTTCTCCTGTTTAAAAACGTTTGTATATGAGAATACACACACTAAGAGTAAATTGCAGCCAGTAAAAGAACTGCAACACAAAAAAAAATTACTCCATCCTCATAAAAGCCATAAGCTGCAATTCACACAGACGCAAGTATTCACTTTTACAAACATACAAAACAAACAGAGGTGGCCTTAAGAATTCAGGTGAGCTGATTCGTCTTCTACACATATTCACACACATGAAGTGCAAATGTAGATAAATATACGAGTATCAAGATGATTTGTTATTGTAGTTGTTTTTGTGGCACATTGTTTAACACAGAAAGATACATTAACAATGCTGAGTTAAATGTATTAGTATTAGTATGTGTGTGTGTGCGTGTGTAAATTTTAGCTGCCAGCAGGGTGCATTTTCATTAAGAATAAAATATGATGAGCAATCAATCATTGCCCGGGAGGGTGTTTCTTCATGTAGCATTTCTTCATACAAATGGCGTGTAGCATGAGTACATATTTTGTTGTTGCTGTGAATTTGTGGCATCATCAGCAAGTCAGGTTAACACTGGTTGGCTGTAAGAGAGTTTATGTTATAAAGATTTGTATGACTACATACTCAAGTTTATATACTTCCTTTATTGTACGCCATCACAATTTATTTTTATAACTTATTTATTTTCATATTATAAATTTTTTTGTAATTAACTCATTCTGCAGATGCAGATCTCTTCTTTAATGTATTTGTTGTTATTGGGGTCGTGAACGGTGTATGTATGTTAAGACTGTGTGATATGGCCATGATTATATTCTGCTCATAGTAGTAGTTGTGCTGGCTATGATAATATGTGTATATGTGAGATTTTTTGGAAGCAAGTATCTTTGATACACCGTGTAGGTTAATTTACCTGCAGACCTCGTATATATAATATACGAGGTGTGTTCAAAACATTTCATTAGCATTTTTATAAGTTGCTACATACGTCTCTAACTACCGTTCAAAGTTTCAGTTATTTAACATATTCAAGGAATTTCCTGCATGCTCTGAATCACAAAAATGGTTACGTACTTTTTTTAGTACTTGTTATATATATCATTATATGCAGCTGCCGTTTGATTCAAAGAATAAAATATTCTTACATATTTCCACAAGTAATAACACACTTATTTTAAAAGGAACTTTTTCCAAAAAGAAATTTTAGCAAAAGCTAATTTTAAACGTATTTTCTTAAAATTATATATCTTTTTAAAAATATATACATAAAAAAATAACTTTTCGATTAAAAAACGTTTTCTAACAAATTATTGCTTCAAAAATTTTTTATTGTTTAAAATTAGATTTTCCAAATATGTATTTTCCCGAAAAAGTACTTCTTCCAAAATAGTACTTTTTCCAAAAAAGTACTTTTTTCAAAAAAGTACTTTCCCGAAGAAGTACTTGTTCCAAAAAAAGTACTTTTCTGGAAAAAATACTTTTCCCGAAAAAGTAATTTTCTCGAAAAAGCACTTTTCCCGAAAAAGTACTTTTCCCAAAAAAATACTTTTCGCAAAAAACTACTTTTCTCAAAAAAGTATTTTTCCCAAAAAAAAAAATTATTTCCAAACAAGTACTTTTCCCAAACAAGTACTTTTCTCTTTTACACCCTTCACACAACCTATATAAGTTTTTCATTCCGTGTGTGATTTCCTCGTTATTAATAATAAGTAAATATATTCTGGATCCTTCTAAATAGCGATGACGAATGAGCGATATTCGTCTGTCTGTAAGTGAAATCGGTTTTCCCCACTCCGCTGAAGAAATAGAGACCTCATTGTTGGGCTGATGGATTCGAAATGAACCCAAATTGTGGGTGCTGTTGGCTGAAGTAGTAGAACACGAGACCATGAAGCGGAGGGTCGTGAGTTCGAGCCCACGCTGAGTCATGAAATATTGTGTTGAATTCTTCTGATCGGCATTAGCGCGTGGTTGTGTTAGTTGTTGCCAGCCTGTTTCAATGATGAAGGCATAGTCACTGGTCACTGAATATAATTGGCGGCGACTGACACTATCATGTACTAAAAAGCAGAGTAACAGCACCCACCTTCGTCGGCCCTGTAGCAAAAATTAGCCGGCGAAGTAAAAGGTTGAAATAGCTACAAAATAAAAATAAAAAATAAAAAAACTGTCTATCTTCTCATCTTTCCTCATCTGTCACCTTAATACTATCCCCTAGTTTTCAGTTCCGGCGCAATGCATTGCATATGTAGGGGTCATCCCCTGAGTGCTGGTCCTACTCCTAAAAAAAAAAAAAAAAAAAAAAAATAGAATTTCAAATACTGTTCCAGAGCTGGAAAGCTTAAAGCTATTCGTGTCCAAAAAATTAACTTGCACAAAGTAATTAGTTTCTAAATTGAATTAAGATTTATAGGGTAATTGTTCGAAATTTTTTGTTTTAAATTTAGAAATTTTGTGTTGAATTCTTCTAAACAGCATTAGTGCGTCCTTGTGTTAGTTGTTGCCAGCCTGTTTCAATGATGAAGGCATAGTCACTGGTCACTGAACATAATTGGCAGCGACTGACACGATCGTATACTAAAAAGAAGAGTAACAGCACCCGCCTTCGTCGGCCCTGTAGCAAAAATTAGCCGGCGAAGTAAAAAAGGTTGAAATAGCTACAAAAACAACTGTCTATCTTCTCATCTTTCCTAATCTGTCCCCTCAATACTATATAAAAAATCAAAAATTCGATTCCAGGGTTGGGCAATCGAAATTTTGTTGGTACACAAAAGCAACCAAATATGCTAGTAGTTTTAGTTTATGTTTGAAAAACAGCTTTTTATGCCTCAAACTTGGTATTACAATCCAAAAAACGAAAATTAAAAAAACCAGGGTTGGAAAATAAAAACTTTTCTTGGTACATGAAGGTAATTTTAATATATTTTTTTTGTGAAATAAACCAATCTTGAACTTCATGAAGATTAAAAGTGGTAATAAAAATTAAAAAAAAAGACAAAATTGATTTCAGGGTTGGGCAATTGAAACTCTTTTTTGTACTTAAAAGTAAGCAACTATAAAAAATTTATATTTTTGCTTATAAATGAAATATATATCGTATATTTGAAAGAAGTTCATCGCTATTAGAAATCAGAAGACGCAAGAGGACAGTTCCAGAGATGGAAAGTTTATAAGCTTTTTTTTTGGAATATTAAAGTAAATAAATTAGTAAATGGTCGCAGTGTTGGAGTGAATGTGTATATCGCCAGACGTACGTCAGTGAAGGGTAGTTAAAATTCGGCTTCAGTTGCACTCGTTTTTTATGTAAATTTACATACTTATTTGTTACATATTTGATAAACATATATGTATATATTTTTATATAATTTTAATTCTATTTTCTTTCATTTAGTTACTCTTGCCCATTAATTTATTTGGTTTTTAAAATTTATTTCTCCCTCCTTTTATTTCAGACATTTTTCTTATGTTTTATTATTCCATTTCATGGAGATTAATTTATTTCATTTCAACATTCTGTACGATTTAGTTTTTTATTTGTTCGTTTTTTTTCGGGCATTTGTTTTATATCAACATAATTTGAATATAATTCACACTTGACTTGTCTGCTGTGTGGTGGGTGGGGCCACTATTATTATTTTGTTTTTGCTTTAATTTTCTTGTGTGTATTTGTCTTCATATAATTGGTGTTTGCCGGTCATTCTTATTATTAAGAATGAAATGATGATAATGTCTTCAAATTAACACTGAGGATTTCAGCTGGAGGAATAACAATGAGTTTGATTTCAAATGTATGCATTCAAGTCAGAAAGTGTAAAGGAGCATATTTCTTTTAGGCTCAGTGCCGTACAAAAAGAAATAAATTATGCAGAAAGCAAACATTTTTTATAAGAAGGAGAATATGTTATTAGACAAGCATGAGTATATCTATTACAGCTTATCTCTTAACTTCAGCTTGTGGACCAGAATAGCCTTTAAAGTTATTATTCATTGAGTCCTATCAAATGCTAGAGGCATAAATCATAGCAATGAATTTTTTATCAACTATAAACACTAAACATTGCACGTTAGTTAGTACGTAAAACATTTAAACCGACAAAAGATAATTCACTTATAAAGACTAACAACAATCTGTGCAAAAACAAAACAACAAAAACTATTTGCACAATACCATTGATGGCTGCTGCAAAAAGTCAACATGATGAATTGAGCCACTGACAAAATAGAAAGAATGGCATGTGTTTTAACGCATAAACAACATTGACTTTGAGTACTAGAGCACAATAACACAAACCAGACACTACACGACGCACATACAATGTGTCGCAATATAAAGGACGCCTACATGGCCAACACACAAAACATAAATTCATTTCAAATAACAGCAAAAAGAAGTGCATCATTGAAATTGTTTATTGTGCAAAAAAAAGAACCTATAACGATAACAAGGACGACATTCCATCATTCTGGTAAAATGAATAACAAAAATCAGCAACAACAATATCAGCAGCAGCAACAGCAGCAGTACAATGCGACGTTTATCATGTGCTCAAATGACCATTAAATGTGTTCAACGACGCCATCATCATCACAGTCATCATCAGTTCTTGTTGTTATTGTTTTTTTTCTATCGCAAAAAGCACTAAATTTTCGGCAAGGACTTCATGAACACTATAAATTAACGATACTAGTGTAACAACTTCAGATGCAACACCATTTCCCGAGACTAAGACGAAATATTTTTTGCCATATTTTTTAGTTGTTAAATACAACATTTTATGATAATTTCTTTAAATTATGTATGAATTTTTATTAGTCAAATTTTCTTACGTAAATTGTTAATTTTTTCAACGGGCTTAAGTTCGAATCTGCATGACCGCAAATGATTTTTTATTATTTTATTAATATATGAATTTGTTCAAATTCTACTTATTAAAAGAATTTGGAGGGTATATTCACTTTGTCATTCAGTTTATAACGCATCGAAATATCCATCTCAGACCCCATAAAGTATATATATTCTTGGTCAGTGATGAAATCTAAGACGAACTGAGCATGTCCGTCCGTCCGTCCGTCTGTGGAAATCACGATTCAGTCCAAACGAAATTTGGCATAAATATATTTTGAAGCTTAGAGCAGGTTAAGTTCGAAGATGGGCTAAATCGGGCAAGAGGGAAAAAAGTTCCCCTAAGAAGAACTAAACCAACCCAGAAAAAACAAGATAATTTTTAAAGTTTTTTTTGTTTTTTTGTTAAGGCAATTTTTTATATTATATATGTCAAATACGGTCCAACGCCTTAAACTTGGAGCCATTAAATAAAATAAAAATATTTTTTGACCCCGCCCACTTCAATGGGCGTTATTATAGGCAAAAATAGCATAAAAATGTAACAAATTGTTTTACTTAAGCCTACATTCCTTAAAAATAACACTTTTAAGCTTTAATGACGAAGCTGAGACGAAACCTGGTACTACTCTGCCCTACCCCCTCCTTCCCCTTCGCCCTCTAAATGACCCTACAAAAAATATGTTTTTTGTTTAATTTTGTATATAATCATCCCAAGCATTTATCTTTAGAGTTTTATGACTGACGATTTCTGCCCTACCCCCTCCCCATCCCCCCTCCCCCACCTCTTCTTTTGCCCCTAAATGACCCTACCAAAAAAAAAATTTTTTTAAATTTTGTATATAATCATCCCAAGCATTTATTTTTAGAGTTTTATGTCTACCTGTTTCATCCCTACCCCCTCTCCCCCTTTGCCCTCTAAATGACCCTATCAAAAAAAGAAATTTTAATTTTGTATATAATTATCCCAAGTATTTTCTTTTAGAGTTTTATGACAAAGGTGAAATATTGCCCCCACAGCCCTTGCCAGAGCGACCCCGCCAAAATACTGTTTTTATACCCTCCAAAGAGAATTGGACCCCATAAAGTATATATATTCTTGATTAGTGATGAAGTCTAAGACGGTCTAGCAATGCCCATACGTTTGTCTGTGGAAAACATGATATTGTATATTTTTGAACCCCGCCCCATTTAGTGGGCGTTGACGTACGATATTATATAATGGAACTCTTTCCCACCACATTAAACATTTCAAATTCACTTACTAAATATTTGGAGGGTATTTAAGATTCGACCCGATCGAATATAACGTTTTTACTTGTTTATTATTTTATTAATAAATGAATTTGTTCAAATTCTATTTATTATTTTATATTAAGATTAATCGTCAGAGTTGGGGAATTTCGTACTAACCGAAAAGGTAATAACTTAAAAATGTGAATGTGAGAACTTCTCATATTCAATTTTCGTTAATAATATTGGTTAAATAGTTGATATTCCTACTAACTAGCACCGCTTGCAAAAGTGGAAAAATTGAACAAAGAACGCTGATGAGATGGCGTAGCGGCCTCGAAATCAGTACTGATCCCTTCTGCTGGTTTGACGATTATTGAAAATATTCTTAATATTCCAATCTTAATATAAAAAAAAATAATAAATAGAATTTGAACAAATTCATTTAATAATAAAATAATAAAAAATCATTTGCAGTCATGCAGATTCGAACTTAAGCCCGTTGAAAAAATTAACGATAATTTCTTTTCTAAAAAGAATGCTACATTTTATGCACTTTTCAATGGAAATTGGTAAAATTACCGCATTTGAAAAAAAAAATATGTATTAGAAATTGATCTATCATTCCGTATGAAAATGTGATTTATTTCTAAATTGCGCCTAGTTCTAGTTAAAAAAAAAATAACTTGTAAGAACGTTGTAATCGACCCGGTCGAACCTTAAATACCCTCCAAATATTTAGTAAAAAAATATTTAGTAAGTAATTTTAAAATGTTTAAGTTGGTGGAAGAGAGTTCCTGTAGGATATCTCTGTACCCAATTTTAAATCTCTATTTTGACAGTCATTCCGGCAAGGGACGTGAGAGAGACGTTTCACCTCTGCAAGATCAGATGACATCTCAGCTTCTTACAGGCTTAAGGAATAAAAATTTTACAATTCTTACACTATTTTTGCATACAATATCGTACGTCAACGTCCACTAAAGGGGCGGGGTCCACAAATGGACTATATCATGTTTTCCACAGACGAATGTATGGGCATAGCAAGATCGCCTCAGACTTCATCACTTATCAAGAATATATTTACTTTATGGGTTCCAATTCTCTTTGAAAGGCATTAAAACTGTATTTCGTCGAGGCCGCTCTGGCAAGGACCGTAAGGGAGAGTTTTCACCTTTGCCATAAAACTTAAAAAATAAATGTTTGGGATAATTATATACAAAACTAAATTATTATACCCTCCAAAAAAGAATATGGAGGGTATATTCACTTTGTCATTCCGTTTGTATCGCATCGAAATATCCATCTCAGACCCCATAAAGTATATATATTATTGATCAGTGATGAAATCTAAGACGAACTGAGCATGTCCGTCCGTCCGTCCGTCCGTCTGTGGAAATCACGATACAGTCCAAACGAAAAGAGCTAGACTCCTGAAATTTGGCATAAATATATTTTAAAACTTAGAGCAGGTTAAGTTCGAAGATGGGCTAAATCGGGCAAGAGGGAAAAAAGATCCCCTAAGAAGAACTAAACCAACCCAGAAAAAACATCATAATTTTTAAAGTTTTTTGGTTATTTTGTTAAGCAAATGATATATTTTTATGTCAAATACGGTCCAACGCCTTAAACTTGGAGCCATTAAATAAAATAAAAATATTTTTTGACCCCGCCCACTTTAGTGGGTGTTATTATAGGCAAAAATAGCATAAAAATTTAACAAATTGTTTTACTTAAGCCTACATTCCTTAAAAATAACACTTTTAAGCTTTAATGACGAAGCTGAGACGAAACCTGGTACTACTCTGCCCTACCCCTTCCTTCCCCTTCGCCCGCTAAGTGACCCTACCAAAAAAAAATTTTGTATATAATCATCCCAAGGATTTATCTTTAGAGTTTTATGACAGCCGTTTTCTGCCCTACCTCCCCCCCTCCCCTCCCTCTTCCTTTGCCCCCTAAATGACTCTACCAAAAAAAAATTTTTTTTTTAAATTTTGTATATAATCATCCCAAGCATTTATCTTTAGAATTTTATGACTGCCTGTTGCTGCCCTACCCCCTCCTCCACCTTTGCCCGCTAAATGACCCTATTAAAAATAAATAAACATTTGTTTTTATTTTGTGTATAATCATCCCAAGGATTTATTTTTACAGTTTTATGTGTACCTGTTTCTGCCCTACCCCCTCTCCCCCCTTGCCCTTTAAATGACCCTATCAAAAAAAAGAAATTTTAATTTTGTATATAATTATCCCAAGCATTTATTTTTACAGTTTTATGACAAAGGTTAAATGTTTCCCCCACAGCCCTTGCCAGAGGGACCCCGCCAAAATACAGTTTTTATACCCTCCAAAGAGAATTGGACCCCATAAAGTAAATATATTCTTGATCAGTGATGAAGTCTAAGACGGTCTAGCAATGCCCATACGTTCGTCTGTGGAAAACATGATATTGTATATTTTTGAACCCCGCCCCCTTTAGTGAGCGTTGACGTACGATATTATATAAAGGAACTCTGTCCCACCAAGTTAAACATATCAAATTCACTTACTAAATATTTGGAGGGTATTTAAAATTCGACCCGGTCGAATATAACGTTTTTACTTGTTTTTTTGATAGGGTCATTTAGGGGACAAAGGAGGAGGAGGTGGCTGGGCAGGGTAGTATCAGATTACGTTTCAGCTTCGTCATTAAAGCTTAAAAATGCTATTTTCAAGGAATGTAGGCTTAAGTAAAACAATTTGTTAAATTTTTACACTATTTTTGCATATAATAATGCCCACTAAAGTGTTCGGGGTCCAAAATTTTTTATTTTTTTTATTTTATGGCTCCAATTCTAACGGGTTGGACCTTCTTTAATATAAATATATGTCATTTGCTTAACAAAATTACAAAGAAACTTTAAAAATTATGTTGTTTTTTAGAGATTGGTTTAGTTCTTCTTGGGGAAACTTTTTTCCCTGTTGCCCTATTCAGCCCCATCTCCGAACTTAACCTGTGATATCCTTCAAGATATATTAATACCTAATTTCCAAAAAAAAAATAAATGTCTAGTTTTTTTCGTTTGGACTGAATCGTGATTTCCACAGAAGGACGGATGGACGGACATCGTCTTAGATTTCATCACTGATCAAGAATATATATACTTTATATGGTCTCAGATGGATATTTCGCTGCGTTACAAACGGAATGACAAAGTGAATATACCCTCCATATTCTTTTTTGGAGATTATAAAAATTATGTTTGTCTTTTTAGAGGATGGTTTAGTTCTTCTAAGGGGAACTTTTTTCTCTCTGGCCCGATTCAGCAGCCCATTTATGTACTTGACCTGTGTTATCCTTTAGAATATGTTCAAACCAAATTGCATGGGTCTGGCTCTTTTGGTTTAGACTGAATCGTCATTTGCACAGACGGACGGAGGGCAATGGCTAGATCGCACAGTGCTTTGTCCCCATATAACGATGGGACAAAAACAGAAGGAGTTGTCAGATATTTTTGAAATTTGGTACACTAGCATAAACTAGCCTAGTTAAGAAAAATATGAATTTTTGGAAAAATCGGCCAAAGGACACGCCTACCTCCCATGTGTCCTGAAAGTGAAAAATATAATTTAAGCTTCAATAATGGCCACAAAATTACAAAAAGTGGTCATGCTGATACATATGCAAATAGCAACGTGTGTGTAAATTGTTATTTAAATCGGACAAAGGACTCAAGGTCCTGCCATATATACTTTTTATTAAAAACCCTGTCACTCCTACAAAAATTGTCCGATCGTAATAAATTTATATATTAATTGATATTTGCAAGATATATATTTATGCCAAATTTGGGTAGAATTGGATTATCAATGTGGAAAATACAAAAACATCATTAATTGAAAAATAGGCTAAAACGGTTAAAATACTCTTGCAAAAATAAAACTATAAGGATTTTTGAAAGATGACATAAATGAAAAAATTAAAGATGAAAACTAGCAATGTTAACGTCAAAAAAATCATATCGCACTTGATCCATCCAAATTTTTATTTTTTCACTTTTCAAAAAAAATCGACGCGTAGTATTAATATCCGCTGTAAAAATATCGTGCTATTTTGGCTACTTTTTGTTAATAAAATGGTTGGTTTAAAAATTCTTTTTCATATGCCTTTAATATTAAATTTAAAACTGTTTTGCTTCTACTGAACATTTTGACTTAATACCCTCCTGTTGATTAAGTGCGATATATTTTGATAAAAAAATTAAAATTTTGGATTTTGAAACATAAATTATAATAGCTTAACTTAATAATTATATTTTATAACTCCTAAAATAAAAACCGTTAAAAAAAGATATAAAGACAAACTTATAACAAAGCATCATCGCTACTTGATTCTTCCCAAAACCAATTTTCGCTTCACGAAGACCTCATCTCGTCTTCTATTATCTCATCTTCGATTTCAACATTTTCTCCAAGAATATATTTCTCAATTTCAGCATCTATTATATTATTTTTAATCTTAATGTTTCTCTTTGATGATAATACGGGATCTGAAGACAACAACAAATAGGTCCACTAGCACTCACGATCACTTATGTTCAAGGCAGTTAAATTTGTAACACTTACGGTTTTTATACAATAGCAATTTTTATAGAAAATAAAAATTTCTCTCGCACTTCCGAAAAAAACTTCAAAATCGAAGTAAATCGCAACTTACAATTTACACAATAATTTAAATATGAAACAGAATCTAATTTATAATTTTTTACCATTCAAAATATAAAACATGTTACGCAATGATATTAAACTCTCTTAAATGTCTAATATTTGAGTAAAAATCATAAAATTAGGCATTTCAAAAAACGCATTTTTTTTTAAGTTGTGGTAAAAAATAGGCACTAATTTTTGATTACCCTGTTAGTTAAGAGTATAAACTTACAAAAACATGAAAAAAAAAATTTCTAATTTTATATAATTTTTTTTATACTCCATCAAACTTTAGTAATTTTTGGATTTTCAACAAAAAAAAAGGGTTTTTCAGAGCAATAAAAAAAAGTTATTTTGTAAATAAATACTAAATTCTAAATTTTAGTTTAACTGCAAATATATTAAAGTACCTGAAAACCAAATTTCGAGTGATTTAAAAAAAAATGAATTTTTCAGAATTATTTTTGTGAAACAACTAAAACCTATATTTCTGTTAAGTCATTTTTGCAAGAAATTATCTGATTTTAACGCCCTCTCGTGGTGGCAAAAGCAATCAGAAATTTTTTTTTTAACATTTATTTGAGATACCTTATTATCTTTCAAAAAATCTGTATTTAAAAACAATTTGAGACAAAATTTTTTTTTTATTTTTGTCTATGGGTCGAAGCATAGTGGATCGTCTTAGATTTCCTCACTGATCAAAAATATATATACTTTATGAGGCCTTAGAGGTATATGGCACTACGTTACATACGAAATGACAAAGTGAACTTATCCTCTATTTCTTTTTTGGACAGTATAAAAAATTGACAAAATGTTACATATTTTCCACTAAAGAGATTGCCTTTAGAAAAATATTTTTTCAAAAACTTGAAAACCATACATTTAATCTTTCTGTCCAATTGGCTACCTCAAACAGTGACTTTGCGGAGAGTAAATTTTATTTCATATGACGAGAAATGGTGTATCACTCACACGGTTACACTCGTATGAATACTTAATATGTAAAGTTACATCTGCATCATCATCACACTCATCATCAGCAACACACAAACGTTGAAGCGGACAGTTGCTATTGTAGATATTAAGAACCAAGTGAAACATTTATCAAATGATAAATTGAGTGCATGACTTCATGCATGTTGCGACATCTTCCGTTAGCATAAATTTTTTTGGAAAACAAAAATATAAATACAAAAATTATAAAAAAAGCAAAAACTTAAATAAACAAAACGAATTCACATCAAATCATAGTGATGGCTATTTGGTAGCCACTCATCACAATTGGCTGCAGTGCCCAGAGCAACAATTGCATGTCCATGTTTTGTCTAGTGAGTCTCTATATTGGTTGTGTCACTTGTATTCGTATAAACTGTCACCGAATGATGTAATGCCTGGCGATGTTGTGATGTGCTGCAGATGAGTTTGTTTTCCAGTCCACAAATAATCAAGGGGGAGTTTATTGTTTTGTTTATGCACAATTTTTTTTCGGTTTGCCTCAAGGCAAAAACCAAGTTCATTTCATGCAACTCGACTCATGCACAGCGACAAGTTTTATTCTTTCATATGATTGTGTTGTATGAAAACTGTAAATTCTTTGAGCCAAAGTTGTTTCTCATTGCTTTTAATTGGGCAAACAATCATAAAATGTATTTTGTCTTCTGGCATGCATACCTCCTCTTTTAAAAGGACATTAAATCCCGTACTTGTTTTTGTCGGTAATGAAAGTTTGTAGTGAAATTTAGGCACAGCAAGAAGTTTGTTATTGCCACAAGCACAAGCACACACACACACGTATTTCTAAAACAAAATTCAGTTTTTTTTAACACATAGAAAAATATGCAAAGATGCTAGAGGATATTGTTCAGTAGAATACTAATAAAGTCCTATTCTCATCTCACTGTCACTGTTTGCATGTGAGTTAGAGTCGTCATACGTTCATTGCATGTTTAAATTACTACTCTTATGGGTTCCATCAGCTTTTTTTATTCCTTTGTCTTTCTTTTGTGTGCTAAATGCGCGAATATTTATGGCTCTTAACCGTTTGCTTTTATTATTGCTGGGTAACAACTGAGTTATCACATCAGTCAGACACTCTGTCATTCTGTGCATGTTTTAGCATCATCATTGTCGTAGCAGTCATCATCATAAAAGTCTTGTGACAGGAGAAAGTGTAGTTTTGTACAATTGTCGCGACGGACATCCAGTTATAAAGGGGGTAACAGTACACTTGCAGCACTGATGTTGCTCTGCTTAGAACAGTGGCGTGGATTTCGAGTTCATATTTAAGAAGGAGTTTTCATAAAATTTGGGAATACTTCTTTATATAGAATTATTAAAATAAGAATTATTAAGCATTTCAATTCAAATTCTTTTTTTTATACCCTTCACAAAAAAATGATATGGTTTCTCATTCCGTGTGTAATTTAATCAATATTAATATGGTACCCCATAAAATATATATTCTGGATCCTTATAAATAGTTATGCCCTCCTGTCCATCGGGCTGTACGTGAAATCTGCTTTCCCGACCCCCCCCCCCCCCTGCTCGTACGTGAAATCTGCTCTCACAAGCCCGCAGAAGAGTTAACTTTATTTTAAAAAATTCAGAAAAATCCAACCTGCGGTTCCAGAGCTGGAGAGCTCAAAGCTAATTGTATCCAAAAAATTAACTAGCAAAAAGTAATTATTTATTGTTTTCTTTTTGTTTTTGAACCTTGGGAAAAATGTAATTTGTATTGAAAATAAATAAAAAATTGAATACCAGGGTTCGAAAATCTAAATTATTCTGTACGCAAAAGTAACTTAATAAGTAACTGGTTTTATTTAATTTTTTTTCTGGAAATTAAAACTATTTGATATTTCAGGAAGAACTAAATTAGTATTAAAATTTTTTTTTAAAACAAAAAGTTCGATTCCAGGGTTCGCCAATCGAACTTCTTTTTTTTGGTACACAAAAGTAACCAAAGGAGTCATTAATTTTGGTTTTTTCAGGAAGAATTAAGATTGTATTAAAAATGCAAAAAGTTAAAAAACTCTATTCCAGGGTTCGGAAATTGTTTCTTTTTTCATACATAAAAATAACCAAATAGGTTACAAATTTTGGTGTTTTTTTGTGAACTAAACTTATTTTATACAGGGTGGCTCAGAAAGACCGAAGTGGTGTGAATTCTTTATAACTTTTTTATTATATATTTTTTTTTCTTTTCTTTTCAGTATTTTGTAAAGAAGACTTGAACAATTTATAATGGATATACACAATACACAACTGAACAACGTGCCCAAATCGTTGAAATTTACTTTTCAAATCAACGGTCCATTGTGTTGACTCAGCGTGCATACCGTCGTTAATTTAATGTGCGGTTTGCACCCTCTCAGTCAACAATAAACCGTCTGGTTGCAAATTTTCGACAACAAGGAGCAGTAAGGAACCTTCCTGTTCCCGGCAGACTACGAACTGTCCACACGTTTGACAATATTCAAGTGGTACAGGAGAGTATTCGGGAGGATCCAGAAACATCAGCCAGGAGACGTTCGACACAACTTGGCATCTCAAGAGGGTCGCTGCAGCGAATTTTGCATACCATAAGAATGTTTCCATACAAAATTCAACTTGTCCAAGAATGGAAACCGACAGATTACCAGCAACGACTTGACTATGCGATTTATTTACAGCAAAAAGCACAAGAGAATCCTAATTTTATTCATAACTTGGTTATGAGTGACGAAGCCCATTGCCAATTAAATGGGTTCGTTAACAAGCAAAACTGTAGGATATGGGCTACGGAAAACCCGAGAGTACTTCATCAACGACAATTACACCCAGTTAAGTAAGTGTACTGTTTGGTGCGGTGTTTATTCAGAAAGGATCATTGGCCCATATTTTTTTGAAAATGAACGAGGCGTCGCCATTTCCAACAATGGTGGTCGATATTGGGGCCATGTTGGAAAATTTTGTAAGGCCAGCCGTGGAAAACCATCCGCAAATATTGTTCCAGCAGGATGGAGCCACAGCGCACACTGCGAGGACCACAATGGCTCTTTTACGCGACATCTTTGGTGAAAGAATAATTTCGCGTAGAAGCAATTTTAATTGGCCTCCGCGTTCCCCGGATTTAACCGCTCCAGACTGTTTCCTTTGGAATTATTTAAAAGGGAAAGTTTATGTTAACAAGCCTAGGACTATTGAGGAATTAAAAACCAATATTCGAGACGTAATTAACAACATAACACCGGAAGTTTTGCGAAAGGTCATGGAAAATGTGTTGGAAAGAGCACATTTGTGCGAAGCAGAAAATGGCCACCACTTGCGGGATATCTGTTTTAATAACTAATCTAAAAATATTCCCTATAAATTTACTGTATTTAAAAAACAAACAATTAAAAAAATATGTCTTAAATAAAAAGTTATAAGGAATTCACACCACTTCGGTCTTTCTGAGCCACCCTGTACTTCAGGAAGAATATAAGTGGAATTAAAAATTAAAAACTATTTAAAAAGTCGATTTCAGGGTTGGATTATTGAAACTTTTTTTTGGTGCATAAAAGTAACCAACTGAACAATTTTTTTCTGTTTGTTTATAAATTAAATATATTTGACATTTGTGAAAGAAGTTCATATCTATTACACATCTATTAAACATAAGGGGACTTTTCTTGTTTTATGTTTATAAAACTAGAGCAAAAGACAATTTCTTTGTGACTACTAGTCGTAGTATTAGTGACTTGCAGCCAGCTGAAGTATTCATGTAAAACATGATCATGCATGCTATCTGTTAGTATTCTCATGTAATACGTTCTGTCTGAAATATAAACGGGAGAAGATAATGTACACTAAAAATATAATAATAGAGAAAATTTGTAATAGTAATTTAGTTTATTTCTATAATTGTTGTCAATCGAGCTCCCTTCAGAGGGGAGTACTATAATGCGCTCTTCAGTACATTATAGTGTCAATCTGCTCCGCTACTGTTCGGCGATCAGTGTTATGTCTACGTAATTGAAACATTGAAGGCGGAATCAAACCCTTCGTTAAATACTTTAGCCAAAACTATAAATAGTTAATTAATGTATGAATTTCTATTTTAATAGTGAACCTTTTATTTATGTAAATTGTATTACAGGATGTTAATTTTCCCAACAGGCTATAGATTCAAATCTACGAAACTGCAAATTATTTTTTGATTTTATTTTTTTATTTTAATAAATGAACGTGATTACATTCTATGTATTATTTTTGACAGTGGAATATTAAGAATATTTTTTCATAGTCATTAAACCAGCAGAACGGGTCAGTACTGATTTCGAGGCCGCTACGCCATCTCATCAGCGTTCTTTGTTTAGTTTTTCCACTGTTTCAAGTGGTGCTAATTAGTAGGAATATCAACTATTTAACCAATGTTTTTTTTAACGAAAATTGAATAAGAGAAGTTCCCACATTCATATTTTCAAGTTATTACCTTTTTGGTTAGTACGAAATTCCCCAACCCTGACGATTAAAGTTAATATTAGCTACCAAAAATTTTAAATTACTTACAGTGGATTTTGAGACAGCAAATATTAGAAAACAGGTACATACAGTGGTAATTTTCTGCTAATATTATATATTAGGAAATCGTTTGCATATCCCTGTAAAATTAATCATACACAAGTATTTTGGACTGACCTAGGAAAATCTAACACAAACTTGTAAACCCTATAACAAGTTCTTAATTATCCATAAATATATTTTTATTGCTGGCAACGAACTCATTGTTTTCCCCATTTTTTAAGAATTTTGTACACCTCTGCTTTCAAAGTATTTAGTCCTCACCTTAATATGCACTGCTTTCTTTTCGTGTGGATGTAGTGTTATCTTTGCAGTGCTTAGCAATATACTCGTATATCACTCCGATCAACTTGACATGTTGTTAGTGGAGTCTAACTTGTCCAATTTGATGTGTTGTTTTTGTTGGTCATATTTTTGTCACTGCTCTTCATAAAGTCATTAAAATGGTGTTTTTATTATGATTCTAAAATATTATTGTTTTGGTGCACTACAATGGGTCATGTCCGTACTAACCATGTTCTTAGGTCAAGGCTGTAAATGTCAATTCTTAATTATTATAAAAATTACTTTTATTACACATATTTTTGTTTTTTTTTCGGTTTACTAAATCTATTTGATACTTCTGGAAGAATTATCAAAAATCAAAAAGAGTCCAGGGTTGGATAATTGAAATTTTTTTTAAGCATACAAGTAACAGAAACAATTTGTTTTTCTTTTTTCTTTGTACGTTAAACAGATTTGATGTTTTATAAAAGTATTAAGTGGTATTAGAAATCAGAAAAGTCAACTCCAGAGCTGGAAAATTAAATTTCTTTCGAAATATTAAAAAAACTAAATAAAAATTATGTTTTTCTGTGATAATCAAACTGATTTTATATTTTAGAAAGAAATTACTTTTAAAAATTTGAAAGATTAACCTTCCTGAATCACTTTTGTGTTAATTTCACGAAAACAAAAAAATGGCAACTCCGTCATTTTCTTAGTATATTCATTATTTCTCATGATACAACGTTAAGTGTAACAAGTGCGTTTAATTTGAAGTGTTGTACCGGTGATTGCTAATCAGACGGTCTGTGAGACCGACTTATAGTTAAGTGTTACATTTTCGTCAGATAAGTTGGTTTTGCTAAATTAGAAATTTTTAGATGAAAATATACAATTAACGATCAGTTAATATGATTTAATTAAAGAATTATGAGATTTTCTTTAGATATGGCAGATATTGAGCGCATAAGAGCTATTCTGAATGAAATCGATTCAGATTCAGATTTTTGATGTGGAAAGTGGTACTGAATACGAAGATAATATTGATGTGTATGAAGGAAACACTGACACTGAACAAAAAGAGTTCGAGGAAAGTGATGTTGAAGATTCACAGTACGCTGAATCGAGTCACAATCACTTTTTTATTGGAAAATGAGGCATATATTTTAAGCATTTTGAAATTAACTTTTTTTTAGTGTTCCTGTTTTTTCTTGAATGCATTTAATTTTTATACCCTTCACAAAAAAGTGAATGGGTATATACAGGTTTGACATTCCGTATGTAATTTCTTCGATATGCACATGGGACCCCATATATATATTCTGGATCCTTATGAATAACGATGACGATTAAGCGATGTCCGTCTGTCTGTCCGTCTGTACGTGAAATCGGTTTTCCCAAGCCCCCAGAAGAGCTAGAGACTTCGTTCTTGAACCGTTAGATTGAAAACGAAATAGAGTGCTATTGAAATTCAGAAAGATCTGAAGTATCATTCCAGAGCTCAGAGGCTTACACCTATTTCTCGACACAAAATTTATACCAAAAATCAGTTATTATACCCTTCACAAAAAAGTGAAAGGGTATATATAGGTTTGTCATTCCGTGTGTAATTTCTTCGATATGCACATGGGACCCCATAAAGTATATATATTCTGGATCCTTATGAATAGCGATGACGATTGAGCGATGTCCGTCTGTCCGTCTGTCCGTCTGTCCGTCCGTCTGTACGTGAAATCGGTTTTCCCAAGCTCCCAGAAGAGCTAGAGACTTCGTTCTTGGACCGTTGGATTGGAAATGAACTTAAACAGGCTGCTATTGAAATTCAGAAAGATCCGAAGTATGGTTCCAGAGCTGGGAAGCTTACACCTATTTCTCGACGCAAAATTTTTACCAAAAATCAATTATTTTTTTTAATGTTTGTAAATTAAACCTATTTCGTGCTTTAGGGAGCCTCAATGGTCTATTAAAAACTAAAAAAATAAAAAAATTTTCCAGGGATGGGAAATAAAAAAATTTTTTTTCGGCTTATTCCGTATTTTGTAGTACATGTAGTATCTAAAATTGTTAAAAATTTTAAGTTTTTCTTTAACAAAACCACTTTATACGTCATGAAGATTTGCATTGGCAAAAAAAAATTTTTGTTTTTAAATTCAAATTTTACTTCCAGGGTTGGGAAATTGCATTGTTTTTATAAGTGAAAGTAATGAAACAGGTCTAGCCAAGCCCCCAGAAGAGATAGAGACTTCATTCTTGGACCGTTGGATTGGAAATGAACTTAAATAGAGTGGTGTTAAAATTCAGATAGATCCGAACTATGGTTCCAGAGCTGGGAAGCTTGCACCTATTTCTCGACGCTAAATTTATACCAAAAATAATTTATTTTTTTTAATGTTTGCAAACTAAACCTATTTCGTGCTTTGGGAAGTCTCAATGGTGTATTAAAAACTAAAAATATAAAAAAAAAATGTTCAGGGATGGGAAATAAAAATTTTTTTTTCGGCCCATTCCGTATTTTGTAGTACATGTAGTAACTAAAATTGTTAAAAATGTTAAGTTTTTCTTTAACAAAACCTCTTTATACGTCATGAAGATTTGCATTGGCAAAAAGAAAAGAAAATTTTAGATTCAAATTTTGCTTCCAGGGGTGGGAAATTGAATTTTTTTTATACATGCAAGTAATCAAACAGGCAATCGATGTTGTTGTTTTTTGTTTTTTGCCAACTAAAACAGTCGTATAATTTAGGAAGAACAAAATTGGTATCAAAAATTCAAAAATAAAAAATAAAATTTCGAATCCAGGGATGGACAAGTGCAATATTTTATGGTACATGAAAGTTACCAAAATGGTAAAAAATTTGCAATTTTTTGTAAATAAAACTACTTTATACTTCAAGAAGCATTGCACTGATAAAAAAAACAAACAAAAAAAATTTAAATTTCGTTTCCAGGGTTAGAAAAATTAAATTTTTTTTGGTACATGCAATATTTTGTAGTACATGTAATAACCAAAATGGTTGCAAAATTCGACTTTTTCTTAAACAAAACTACTTTATACCTCATGAAGATTTGCATTGATAAAGAAAATTTTAAAAAATTTAAATTTCGCTTCCAGGGTTAGGAAATTGAAATTTTTTTAAACATAAATGTAACCAAAAAGGCAATTGACGTTGTTTTTTTTGCTAATTAGAGCTGTTTTATAATTCAGGAAGAACAAATTTGGTATTAAAATCTTAAAAATCAAAATTTCGACTCCAGGATTGGACATATGATATATTTTATGGTACGTGAAAGTGACCAAAAAGTTTAAAAATAGTATTTTTTTTGTCAACTAAAGCTATGTTACGCCTCACTAAGAATTGCATTGGTAAAAAAATAAAAATTCGCTTCCAGAGTTGGAAAATCGAAATACTTTTCGTACATAATAGTACATACATAAATTAAAAATTTTGTGTTTTTAGTGAATTAAAGCTATTTTATATATCAGAAAAAATTAGATTAGTATTAAAAAATTAAGAATTCGGTTCCAGGGTTAGGAAGTTGACATTTTCTGATTCATAAAATCAGCCATTTTATTTGTTATTTTTGATTTTTATGATGAATTATACATACTTTATTTATCAGAAAGAAGTAATCTGGTATTAAAAACCAACAACATTAAAAACCAAAGACGATTCTACGGTTGGACAATTAGAACTTTTTGGGGTACATGAAACGGATTTTTTGTTTTGTTTGTAAATTAAATATATATAATATTTTCGAAAGACGTTCATAGGTATTAGATATAAGAGAAGCCAAAAATTTAGCTTCCTAGCCGAAAAATTTAAACGTTTTCTTATTAATAAAAGTAACCGATAACATTATTTTGATATTTTAATTAAACCTACTTTCTGTTTTGGCAAGAAAGAAAGAAAGAAAGAAGAATTACATCTGTGAAGGGTATATAAGATTCGGCACAGCCGAATATAGCGCTTTTACTTGTTTTGTTTACTTTTAAGATATATGTTAATAGAAAATCAACATTTTATAAATGTTGTGTTTTGCGAATGAATTTTTTATTATACCCTTCACAAAAAAGTGAAAGGGTATATCTAGGTTTGTCATTCCGAGCTATTCTCGACGCAAAATTTATACCAAAAATCAATTATTTTTTTTAATGTTTGTAAATTAAACCTATTTCGTGCTTTGGGAAGCCTCAATCGTCTATTAAAAACTAAAAATATAAAAATTTTTTCCAGGGAAGGGAAATTAAACTTTTTTTCGGCCTATTCCGTATTTTGTAATTTTGCTTCCAGGGGTGGGAAATTGAATTTTTTTATACATGAAATTAATCAAACAGGCAACTGTTTGATTACTTTCACTGTTTGATTACTTTGTTTTTTTGCTAACTAAAACTGCCTTATAATTTAGGAAGAACAAAATTGGTATCAAAAATTCAAAAATAAAAAATTAAATTTCGAATCCAGGGTTGGACAAGTGCAATATATTATGGTACATGAAAGTTACCAAAATGGTAAAAAATTTTCAATTTTTCTTAAATAATTTTTCTTTAATAAAAAACAAAAAAATTTAAATTTCGTTTCCAGGGTTGGAAAAAATAAATTTTTTTTGGTACATGCAATATTTTGTAGTACATGTAATAACCAAAATGGTTTCAAAATTCGAATTTTTCTTAAACAAAACTACTTTATACCTCATGAAGATTTTCATTGGTAAAGCAAATTTTAAAAAATTTAAATTTCGCTTTCAGGGTTGGGAAATTGAAAGTTTTTTTTTATATATAAAAGTAACAATAAAGGAAATTTACGTTTTTTTTTTACTAATTAAAACTATTTTTTTCTTCAGGAAAAACAAAATTGGTATCAAAAATTAAAAGAAATCAAAATTTAGATTCCAGAGTTGGATAACTGCAATTTTTTTGTAGTACATAACAATGACCTAAATGGTTACAAATATTAAGTTTTTCTTAAATAAAACTATTTCATGCCTCATTAAGAGTTGCATTGGTAAAAAAAAATTTAAATTTCGTTTCCAGGGTTGGGAAATTGAAATATTTATTCTGCATAAAAGTAACCAAAAAAGCAATTGACATTGTTTCTTTTTGCTAATTAAAGCTGTTTTATAATTCAGGAAGAACAAAATTGGTATTGAAATCCTAAAAAAATCACTATATCGACCCCAGGGTTGGACAAATGAAATATTTTATGGTACATGAAAGTGACCAAAAAGTTTAAAAATTTTAATTTTTTTTTTAAGTAAAACTATGTTACAGCTCACTAAAAATTGCATTGGTAAAAAAATAAAAATTCACTTCCAGAGTTGGAAAATCGAAATATTTTTCGTACATAATAGTACATATATAAATTAAAAATTTTTTGCTTTTAGTCAATTAAAACTATTAGAATATTTCAGAAAAATAAAATTATAAATTCGGTTCCACGGTTGGAAAATCGAAATTTTTTTGGTACATAAAAGTAACCATATAATATCCCAATTTTGGTTTTTTTCAGTGACTTAAACCTATTTTATACTTCGCTAAGAATTAAATTGGTATCAGAAATTTAAAAAACTAAAAATTCGGTTCCAGGGTTGGAAAATCGAAATATTTTTGGTACATAAAAGTACATATAAAAATTCCAAATTTTGTGTTTTTAGTGAATTAAACCTATTTTATATATCAGAAAATATTAAATTAGTGTTAAAAAAGTAAAAATTCGGTACCAGGGTTGGAAAATCGACATTTTATGATTCATAAAAGCAGCCATTTTATTTGATATTTTTGATTTTTATGATGAATTATACCTACTTTATATATCAGAAAGAAGTAAACTGGTATTAAAAACCAACAAAATCCGATAACATCATTTTGATTCTTTTAATGAAACCTATTTTCTGTTTTGGCAAGAAAGAAACAAAGAAGAATTACATCTGTGAAGGGTATTTAAGATTCGGCACATCCGAATATAGTACTTTTTTTTGTTTTTTTTCTTACTTCAGTTATATCAGATTAGTTTGTTAAATATTTCCACTGCACAGGTTTTGAAAATTTTAGAATAGTTTTGAGATACCGAGAAATACTTGAAATCGGTCTGAGAGACCTAAAAATTTGAATGTGTCGCACAAAAATTAAAATAGTCAGGAAAGTTAAGGAGATGGTTCCAGTGTTGGAATAAATGTATGATGTACATAACACATAAGATTCGGCACATTACTTTTAGTTGTTGCATAATAAAGGGTGTCTAAAATTCGATTTGATGGCATACAATACAAAAAAATAGTTCAAACTATAAATGCCCTAAGAAACTGAATGAAATGTGGTCTTGTATTAAATGTTGGATACAAAAATATGGCAGAACGTTGATTAGACAAGTGAGTCATAAAATTTAGTGAATGAATAAGATAAAAATGTCACAAGTAGTTTATGGCAGCTTTCTTACATTTCGGTTAAGGACAATTGCGAGCAAATAAAATAAACTAAATTTGTGATGGTAACGAACTGCAGACAGAGTGTTGGCTTTAATGGAAAAAGTCTTTCGAAACATTCATTCATGTACGCACATGCTATTTGACTAAATACATTTACTCACACACAATTTCATACATCATGCTTGAGTACAACAATTAATCTCTAATTACAGAACACAACATTCAGAGACAAATCCAAGAGTAGCGAAATACCAAGCAGTTGTCATTCTTTATTTTAGACCAATTTTCAAAGTCTATTTCTTCCGTCATGTGGTACATGTTCTTGTTTTGTGTTGGAACCGCACTGCACATGAACACTCCATTTACAATTGTCTCCTTTACATCACGCGATTTGTATGAATGTTTGCCTGGTTTTGGTTAAAAGATTTTATTGTTGCTGTTTTTTATTTTGGATGTGGCACATTTAGTAAAGTTTTCATTCATTATCGGATTATGACAAGTTGCCACACATCATCAAGCTGTTTAATATGTGTGTAGATACATAAACGTTGACTTGCATTTGCTGCACTGCTGCTTTTAGTAGAGCATAAAACCGAATGTTTTCTGTTTGTTTCTCATGCACATAAATTAGCCAAAAATTATCATAAGATGTCATCAGTATGGTTTTTGTTTCGTATATAAATTTTTCTGCTTGATTATAATTTTCTGTCTGTCATCTTTCTTGTTAATTGAATGTCTTGTATGTCTTTAGTGAATACGTCAAATTATCGTTTGGCGAGACAAAAGACCAACAGATGTAAGTTATTTCATTAGCAGAGTGATTATTTATATTGTTTTTTCTTTTCGTCTGCAATTAATATCTATAAATTTGAATTTAATTAGACTATAAAGCGTTTCTTTTTTTTTACTGAAATGGCATTGAAAGGAGAAATTCTATGGTATCAAATACATTTATTTTAATGTTAGATTCTTCAAGTTTTAGTTTGTAAAATAAGAAAAAGGTCTTAAGTGCTCAAACGTAACAAATTTAGGTAGAAGTGAGTGACAAACGGTGCGTGTTTTTAATATATTTTCGAAGAAATTATTTAATTGATACAAATATATAATTTATCGCAAAATAGAACAATGAAATCCGCACTTATTTTGGTATATCATTGCGTATAAACGCTCCAGCCTATCAACATCCAAAATGGAGAATCGTCGCTTCAGTTTTAGAGAAGTTGTTCATCCAGCATCAGCCATCTTATTCAACGGATTTATGTATTTTTTCAAAAATTGATATGATAGTGAGGAGATAAATATCTGCTAGAGTGGAAGGACTTAAAAAATAGAACTAAGAAGAAATGTTAGCACAAGTGTATTAAATCTAAAGGGAGACTACTTCGAAGAGGACAAAATTGAAATTAATGAATAAATAAATATAAATTTAAGAAAAATTAAATTACCTCATAAATTTTTTAATGAACTAATTTTCAGACTGATAACATATTATATGGATCACTATCTATCAAGTTGACAGGTTGTTGGGGAAACAGAAATAATTACATGCGATTTTGTGTTAAATGTATAACAAGAGAGAAAGAAAGAAAAAAAAGAGGATTATGTGAGTAAAAAATATGAAATACAGAGAGAACTGAAGGATAGTGAATGTCCTCCAAACGCTGCTTCTAATAAACGGACTCATGCTCTTGAATTTGCATCCTGATAGCTTCTGATATGCTACTAAAGAATGTTGTGCCACTGGGTGTGGCCACAATATTGACTGCATAGATGCTTTTTTATGAATTTCAGAAAATTTTCAGTTCTATTAGTATTTAAGCGAGGCCATAATGTCAACGCTATTTCACGGGAGGATTTTCTAGCCATCCGTCCAAAGCTGTTTTAAAAAAAGTAGCGTCGAATTGTCTCTAGCAACATGAGAGGGCAAGTCCATTGCGTTGTTTGATATCGGCCTCCAGAAGTAGATTATCAGTCTACCTGAAATGGTCGCATATCCCAGCACATTGAAAGGCGGTCAAGAGCTTAGCGGCATTCTTGGACAAGGTCGACCTTGTGCAAAAAATTTGCCTTCGAAGAAAAAGCTTAAAATAGCTAAAAAAAAAGTCTCAGTCTTCTGATCTATCTTCACCTGTCCCCTCAATACTATCCCCTCCTTTCTAGCTCCGCAGCAATGTGTATCATATGTAGAGCCTTCTCCTGATTGCTGGGCCGAATTAAATAAAAGAGGTGGGTTCCTCGCGTACTATGCCATCCGAATTCAGTAATAGAAAAGCCCCAACTAACTCTTCCTGCACCCTTATTAACCGTATGTAAAAACCTGTACGGATCCGTGTAATGGGGAGAGTCCTTGTTCCACTGAACACGTAAATTTCCAATTGAAGTATGCAGTAGTCCATATTTCCTGCAACAATAACCCCGGTGGCCGGTGTTTTCAGCTTCCTGGCAATTAAGGCCATTGGCTGCCAATACAACATGAGGGTGCTATCAGATGAAGTAATGAATGCTAGACTAATAATTCGAAAATTCCAAATTAGGCTCCTTCCTATGAAATATATTCGGGGACTAATTTATCTGAACGGCATTAGTGCATGGTTGCGTCAGTTGTTATCGGCCAGATTCAGTGAGCCTATGCCTTCGTCACTGAACACAACTGACTGCTATTGACACTCTCCTTCATCGCTAATGTAGCAAAACTGGCGTATCATTTTAATTTTGCTCCTATATTTTTCTAGTTGAAATTTGTATTCTAAATTTTTTATTTTCAAATTCTAAATATGTTCCAGTTAGGAATAACGACTTCTTATTATTAAAACATATTTTGAAAATGGCAAACGTTTTCAAGATTTTTTTAAGAGAATAATGTTCACCGACGAAGACCAGCTCAATGGTTACGTCAGCAAGCAGAATTGCCGCATTCGGGTTGAAGAAAATCCGAGAGTTATCTTAGAGCATCCAGTATATCCAAAAACAAGTAAAATTACTATATTCGACTGTGCCGAATCTTAAATACCCTTCACAGATGTAATTCTTCTTTCTTTCTTTCTTGCCAAAACAGAAAGTAGGTTTCATTAAAAGAATCAAAATGATGTTATCGGTTACTTTTATATTTAAGAAAACGGTTAAAGTTTTCGGCTAGGAAGCTAAATGTTTGGCTTTTCTTATATCTAATACCTATGAACGTCTTTCAAAAATATTATATATATTTAATTTACAAACAAAGAGAAAAAATCTGTTTCATGTACCCCAAAAAGTTCTAATTGTCCAACCGTAGGATCGTCTTTTAGATTTTTTGGTTATTAAAAACCAATTTTTTCTTCCTGATATATAAAGTAGGTATAATTTATCATTGTCGATTTTCCAACCCTGGAGCCGAATTTTTAGTTTTTAAGATTTTAATACCAATTTTGTTCTTCCTGAATTATAAAATAGTTTGAATTAGCAAAAACAACAACGTCAATTGCCTATTTGGTTACTTTTATATATTTCAATTTCCCAACCCTGGAAACGATATTTAAATATTTTTAACAATGCAACTCTTAATAAGGCATGAAATAGTTTTATTTAAGAAAAACTTAAAATTTGTGACCTTTTTGGTCACTTTCATGTACTACAAAATATTCCAGTTATCCAACTCTGGACTCTAAATTTTGATTTTTTTTTTAATTTGTGATACCAATTTTTTTTTCTGAACTAAAAAATAGTTTTAATTAGTAAAGAACCAACGTTAGTTGCTTTTTTGGTTACTTTTATGTATAAAAAATATTTCAATTTCCCATCCCTGGAAGCGATATTAAAATTTTTTTTTAACAATCCTAGCCTTCATTAGGTATAAAGTCGTTTTATCTCAAAAAAACTTAAAATTTGCAACCATTTTGGTCACTTTCATGTACTACAATATATTGCATGTACCAAAAAAACTTTAAATTTCCCAACCCTGGAAGTGAAATTTTAATTTTTTTTATTTTATTTTTAACAAATGAAAGTCTTCATGAGGTACAAAGTAGTCTTATTTAAGAAAAATTTACAATTTTCAACCATTTTGGTCACCTTCATGAACACTTGTCCAACCCTGGATTCGAAATACAATATTATTTTTTAATTTTTGATACCAACTTTCTTCTTCCTAAGTTATAGTACAGTTTTAGTTAGCAAAAAAAAACCTCATTAGTTGCCTGTTTGATTACTTTCACGTATAAAAAAATTAAATTTCCCACCCCTGGAAGCAAAATTTTAGTTTAAAAATTTTTTTTGGACAATGCAAATCTTCGTGACGTATAAAGAGGATTTTTAAAAAACAACTTAAAATTTTTAACAATTTAGTTACTACATGTACTACAAAATACGGAATGGGACGAGAAAAAAATTTTTAATATTCCATCCCTGGAAAAATATTTTACTTTTCTTAGTTTTTAATAGACTATTGAGGCTTCCCAAAGCAAGAAATAGGTTTAATTTACAAACATAAAAAAAAAAATTATTGATTTTGGTATAAATTTTGCGTCGAGAAATAGGTGTAAGCTTCCCAGCTCTGGAACCATACTTCGTATCTTTCTGAATTTCAATGGCACTCTATTTAAGTTCATTTCCAATCTAACGGTCTAAGAACGAAGTCTCTACCTCTTCTAGGGGCTTGGGAAAACCCCAGACAGACGGACAGACGGACATCGCTCAATCGTCATCGCTATTCATAAGGATCCAGATATATATGTTGATATCGAAGAACACACGGAATGACAAACCTATATATACCCTTTCATTTTTTTGTGAAGGGTATAAAGATATTTACGGCTTGACGTTGTTTGTGGTTCAGAGAAATCATTGGACCATATTTTTTGTGAAAGTGAAAAAGGAAATGTGATTACGATCAATAGAATTCGCTAAAGAGAGATGAAGCAAAGCTTCTTGTTACGGAAAATTGAGAGACTTATGTTAATAAAGAATATGTAGTTTGAACACAATTGAGCCACATGTTACATACCAAGAGAAAGAATAGATCTTTGGAAAGAAAAGCTCGATAACCGCATTATTTCTCAACTGGCGACCAAGATCGTGCGGTTTGGCATTTTTAATTTGTTTCTTTTTTGTGGGGATTTTTGAAATTGAAAATGTACAGCAATAATCCCACAATAATTGAAGATCTTAAAACATTATCGACATCAACCATGGACAACAGTTTATTGAAAAAATTGTTTTTAATATTTGAAAAGATATTTTTATTCAAATACAGAGTAGACCTTAATTTGGGACATCCATTATTAATTGGTAAAGTATAGATTAAATTAACTTCAACTAATTCTCTTTCTCATCTTTCTTCACCTGTCGTGTCAATATTTTTTCCTGCTTTCAGTTCCAACGAAATGAACTGCATATGTAAAGGTAATTTATTAAGTGCTCACCTACTAAAGAAAATGTAGCGAAAAATGCCATTGTCGACGTCGATTGATAATCACCATTAATCCCATTTTGAGAGTCCCCGCTATACAGGAGCGATTTTGGGCTTCGTCTAACGTGTTCCTAGAGACTACTATTTAATAAAATAGTTTTGGTTTTATCACTCTACCCCCTTTGAACTTATGTCCCAAGTAGAGCCAATGGCTTGCCTACGGACATAAACTTTCATTAAGGCTTTCATTAGTGTTTCCAGGATAGCGTACAATCACCTACAATACCCAGATTATAGGCATTGTGTGAGATTTCTAGATTTTCATGATTGAATAAAGAAATTTTGTATCTTGTTGAGGACCAATCCCATTTCAGTTGGCTTGACTCTGAGTAGCATTTTATGCACTTGTGCATACAAAAATTTGAAATTGCAAAAATTTGCAATTTGTCTCTACATACAATGTCAACAACAATAATTTTTGTCTGCAGAAAAGGCATTACAGTGTTCTTTTTTCTTCAAAAATTAAGCGAAACATCTTTTCCAATATGTTGCAAGATATGAAAATAAAGTTGAAATCCAATCACATTCACTAAACGTAAAGGAAATTGCAAAAAATATGAAACAATTTTTGTACAATAATCATGAAATATTTTTTATTTTCGATGACAAAGACAGGCGTTATTGAATAAAAACTGCAGATTTCACGTACACAAGTTCTAGTCGATGAGACGCATGTCCGCATTCCTCAATGTAACAGCCATACATACAGAATATCAGTGCAATAGGAGCACAAGAATATTGAATGCTGCGACAACCAAAAATAATATGACAAATATAATTTTTATTAATTGCCAACGAAGCGTCATGTTTTGATGGTGTCGCTATTTTCTGTTTCTCTCTTAATTTTTTATTTCTGATTTCTTTTTTGCTCTTGTCATATTCTGTGAAAATTATATGAACAACAGCAGCATTGACAGTTTCAAAATGTGGTAGCAACAGCAACTAGCACAATTATTAACCCAACGTTAATTTTGAAAAAAAAAGTATCGAGTATAGAAAACGACTAAGACGAAAGTTTAGTTTCGTGACAAGAACATGTCAAATATTGCTGGTAAAACATATGAGACAAATGTCGCTGTCGTTTGTGTTATTGCTGCTGATGACTGTTGATGCTGTTGCTTCGTACCGCTCTCTGCTCAGACTCAGCAGCTGAAAATAATTTAACAACTGCAATTGCTTTTCAACAAGTTCTTTGGTATTCTATTTATTTTCTCCATAAGCAAAACTAATATGGCGGGTACCCTACTTTAAAAAATTTCGCAGGAAATTATACCAAGAAAATTTATGGATTTCAGAGAAGTCAAAGAAGGGATCTCTACTAAATATATGTACTAACATAACATTTCATTATCAACTTTTGATTTAATGTGAGCCTCATGAAATGATTGCTTGAAATGGGAAATTATAGCGGAATATATGTCGATGGGACCACATGCCTGCTGACATATATGCCTCTACTCCAAATCCTCAAAGGACATATAGCAGTTATTGGTTTCGAAGTCAAAACGTTTCTAAATGAACCGGAAATAAATGATATGAAAAACCAAGTACAAGTGTTGTATTCGGCTGTGCAGACTCGTACATACCCTACACCAACGTACGGCTGGAGTATATGCACATATTCATTTCAACCCTGGAACCATTTTTTTGATCTCTCTGATTTTAAATACTAATTTACTTATTCCTAAAATAAAAAAATATATAATTTATTACCAAAGAAACAAGTTGGTGTTATTAAGGTACTTTAATATTTTGGAAAAAAGTTTAAATTTTACAGCTTGAAGATGTGAACTTAATTAGAAATGACCTCATATGTCTAATTTATAAACAAACATTTATTCTTCCTGAAGTATAAAATAGGTTAAAATCACAAAATAAAAAACAAAATTAGTAACCTATTGAGTTAGCTTTATTTACCAAAATATATTCGATTGCCTACCCCTGGAATCAAAATTTTAACATTTTTAGTTTTTAATACCGATTAAGTTGTACCTAAAGTGTAAAATGGTTTTAAGCAGTAAAATAAAATGTCAGTAGCGGTTGCAGTTACTTTTATACATATGTACATAAAAAAAATCAATTTCCGAACCCTGGAAATGAACTATTGATTATTTTGCTTTTCAATACCAATTAAACTTTTAATGAGGCACAAAATAGTTTTACTTGACAAAAAGATAACTTTTGTAATTTTTTTGGTCACTATCATGTACCAAAAAATATTTCAATTCTCCGAGTCTGAAATCGAAAATTTGATTTTTTTAAATTTTGGTACCAATTTTATTCTTCCTGAATACTAAAATAGTTTTAATTAGCAAAAAAAAAAACTCTGTTACTTTTACGCTCCAAAAAAAAAAACATATCAATTACCCAACCCTGGAATAGATTTTTTTTGCTTTTAATATAAATAAAAAAAAACAAGTAAAAGTGCTATATTCGGCTGTGCCGAATCTTAATACCCTTCACAGATGTAATTCTTCTTTCTTTCTTGCTAAAACAGGAAGTAGGTTTAATTAAAAGATGTAAAATAGTTTTATTTGACAAAAAAATTTAAATTTTTAAACTTTTTGGTCACTATCATGTACCATAAAATATATTATTTGTTCAACCCTGGAGTCGAAATTTTGATTTTTTATGATTTTAAGATTTTAATACCAATTTTGTTCTTCCTGAACTATAAAAGAGTTTTAATTAGTAAAAAAAAAACAACGTCAATTGCCTATTTGGTTACTTTTATATATTTCAATTTCCCAACCCTGGAAACGAAATTTAAATTTTTTTTACCAATGCAACTCTGAATGAGGCATGAAATAGTTTTATTTATTAAAAACTTAATATTTGTAACCATTTAGGTCATTTTTATGTACCACAAAATATTGCAGTAATGCAAACTCTGGAAGTTTTTTTTTTAATATTAGATACCAATTTTGTTTTTCCTGAACTAAAAAATAGCTTTAATTAGTAAAAAAAACAACGTCAATTGCCTATTTGGTTACTTTTATGTAAACAAAAAATTCAAATTCCCAACCCTGGAAGCGAAATTTAAATTTTTGAAAATTTCTTTATCAATGCAAATCTTCATTAGGTATAAACTAGTTTTGTTTAAGAAAAACTCGAATTTTGAAACCATTTTGGTTATTACATGTACTACAAAATATTGCATGTACCAAAAAAAAATTAATTTTTCCAACCCTGGAAACGAAATTTTAATTTTTTTTGTTTTTTTATCAGTGCAACGCTTCATGATTAAAAAGTAATATTTTTTAAGAAAATTTTCAAATTTTTAACCATTTTGGTCACTTTCATGTACTATAAAATATTGCACTTGTCCATCCCTGGATTCGAAATTTTATTTTTTATTTTTGAATTTTTCATACCAATTTTGTTCTTCCTATATTATAAGACATGCTTAGTTAGCAAAAAAAACAACATCAGTTGCCTGTTTGATTACTTTCATTTATAAAATAATTGCAATTTCCCACCCCTGGAAACAAAATTTGAATTAAACATTTTTTTTTGACAATTCAAATCTTCATGACGTATAAAAAGGTTTTGTTAAAGAAAAACTTAAAATTATTATCAATTTCAGTTACTACATTACTACAAAATGGTCCGAAAAAAAATTTAATTTTCTATCCCTGAAAAAAAATTTGAATTAAAAATGTTTGATTTTTTTTAGCTAATGCAAATCTTCATGACGTATGATGTGGTTTTGTTAAAGAAAAACTTGAAATTTTTAACAATTTTAGTTACTACATGTACTACAAAATACGGAATAGGCCGAAAAAAAATTTTTAACTTCCCATCCCTGGAAAAAAATTTTATTTTTTTAGTTTTTAATAGACCATTGAGGCTCCCCAAAGCACGAAGTAGGTTTAATTTACAAACATTAAAAAAAATAATTGATTTTTGGATTTCAATATGAATTTCAATAGCAGCCTATTTAAGTTCATTTCCAATCCAACGGTCCAAGAACGAAGTCTCTAGCCCTTCTGGCGGCTTGGGAAAACCGAATTCACGTACAGACGGACGGACAGACGGACATCGCTCAATCGTCATGGCTATTCATAAGGATCCAGAATATATATACTCTATGGGGTCACATGTACATATCGAAGAAATTACACACGGAATGACAAACCTATATATACCCTTTCACTTTTTTGTGAAGGGTATAAAAATTATTATGACTCTTCTTTATCCCAGCAGATAGAATGAACCTGCCTTCAACTAATCGTTCACTTTAGATTTACGTGATATTTAAACAATAGAACACTTTTAAACGTCAGACAAAATTCTACTTATAACCAACATGGAGTTTTAACAATAATGACACTTACTGTAACAATATTGGCACTTACTGTAGCAATAAATTCCCCTATGTTCTCAGCTTCTACCGTCTACCGCCCTTTCATAGTTCCGGCTAAATTTATTGCCTGAGTGGGACTCAATGCCTGAGTTTCGGTGCAAAGTTTTATAAAAGAGTGTTTCTAAGAAGTGAAAAACTAAAGTAGAAAATTCCAAGGAGGGATTATATAATTACATAGTGCCTATATTTTTGTAAAAGCAGGTGTTACAAATACTTTAAAATTTTTACATATTATTTAAGTTTTATTAAACAAAAGAAACAACTGTCTAAATATCTTTTCCAACAACAAAGATTTTAAGTTTGTTAATTCAGTCCATATATATTTTCTTTAATTGCCTTTCACTTTATAGCGCTAGAGGAGACTTTGTACAGTGTTTGTTTAATTTTTTTTATTATTTAGAAATTTTATTGAAATTCGCATGCCTTTCGCCCAATAAATTATAAAGTGCAAAACAAATGGAAAATATTAAAAACTGACGGATGATTGCAAACGCTGCTTGCATGACTGCTTGCTTGTCATACGATTATAAATTGAGCCCCCAATTTCTAAATAGAAAAAATAAGTAGTCGTGTCATTGCATACGATTTGAATATTGAACACATGAACACGCACACGAACACACATTTATCTGTGTCCGTCTGTCTGTCTAATTGTTTATATATTGTGATACAAGAAATATGTTTACTAGTACGTTACGTACACGTATTTGTGAAATTGAATGGGAATGTCTGCTCCTCTGCCTGTCTGCCTATCTATCGTCGTCTATGGACGTCTGGTTGTAGTCTTCTCACATCACTATGTGCCATTCGTGGAATTACACTCATGATAAAATGTTGTTTCTCAATAAAATTATTTACTCGTATGTAATTTTCTAATATGAAACTTTCATCCGATAAAAAGTGGAAATCTAAAGTCCATATGATTAAGATAATATACATTGTTTTGCTAAAATCGTACGGGAAGCACTGTAAGTAACGCCGTTAAAAGTAGTACTTTGAAAAAGATGACTTGCCAATCTGTACTTAAAAATCAGTTTTCTATTTTGGAGAAGAAAAAAAAATTATTACAGCCTTTAAATGCATATAAGAAATATAGAAGGATTAGGTTCGCCTATATTAGTCTGTTATGAAATTGAAGGCGTAAAAGCGCCGCCTAGGTTCGCACAGAAAACCAAAGCCAACAGAAAGTTAAAAGTTCAGAAAATGAACCATGAAGAAAATACACACGTGGCAACACGGGTATTAAAAGTGTGTTACCATTGGCTTGATATAAAGGGTCCGCCATCTAACGTTTTTTTTTCAACTAGTGTGCTTATTTCGTGAATGGTAACACTTAGCTCATGCCTGATTTGACAGATAACTTATCCTTTCGCTGAACGAATATGGTTGCGTATACGCTTGAACAACGCTGGGAAATATTCCGACATTAATTTGAAAATCATGGTCATGTTGCAGAATGTGTGCGAAAATTGCGTACGGATTTTGAAAGAAGAGAAGCACCGTCAGCTCCGTATGTTCGTTATCTTGTGGAAAAAGTGAAAGAAACTGGCATCCTCATCGAAAAACCAAAGCGTGAAAAGCCAAAAACAGTGCGTACACCCGAGAATATTGTTGCTGTGGCAGAAAGTGTGCGTGAAGCGCCATCAACATAAATTCACCGTCGTTCTCAACAATTCAACATTTCGGAGACATCATCGAGACGAATTTTGCATAAAGACCTTGTAACGACAACATACAAAGTCCAATTGGAAGGAAATTATTTTTCATTATTAACCGGAAGGTTTCAAATAAAACAAGTAAAAACGTTATATTCGACCGTGTCGAATCTTAAATACCCTCCAAATATTTAGTAAGTGAATTTAAAATGTTTAACTTGGTGGAACAGAGTTCCTTTATATAATATCGTACGTCAACGCCCACTGAAGGGGGCGGGGTTCAAAAATAGGCAATATCATGTTTTCTACAGACGAACGTATGGGCATTGCTAGACCGTCTTAGACTTCATCACTGATCAAGAATATACATATTTACCTTATGGGGTCAAATTCTCTTTGGAGGGTATAAAAACTGTATTTTGGCGGGGTCGTTCCGGCAAGGGCTGTGGGGGAAACATTTCACCTTTGTCATAAAACTCTAAAAATAAATGCTTGGGAGTATTATATACAAAATTTAAAAAAAATGCTATTTATTTTTTATAAGGTCATTTAGTGGGCAAAGGGGGAAGCAGGGGGTAGGGCAGAAACAGGCAGTCATAAAATTCTAAAAATAAATACCAGGGATGATTATATACAAAATTAAAATATCTTTTTCTTGATAGGGTCATTTAGAAGACAAAAGGAGAGGAGGGGGTAGGGCAGAAACAGGTAGTCATAAAACTCTAAAAATAAATGCTTGGGATGATTATATACATAATTAAATTTTTTTTTTTTTTTTGATAGGGTCTTTTAGCGGGCAAAGGGGGAGGAGGGGGTAGGGCAGAAATCGGCAGTCATTAAGCTCTAAAAATAAATGCTTGGGATGATTATATACAAAATTTAAAAAAAATTTTTTTTTTGGTAGGGTCATTTAGAGGGTAAAGAGGGAGGAAGGGGTAGGGCAGAGTAGTACCAGGATTTGTCTCAGCTTCGTCATTAAAGCTTAAAAGTGTTATTTTTAAGGAATGTAGGCTTAAGTAAAACAATTTGTTAAATTTTTAAGCTATTTTTGCCTATAATAACGCCCGCTGAAGTGGGCGAGGTCAAAACAAATTTTTTTTTTATTTAATGGCTCCAAGTTTAAGGCGTTGGACTGTATTTGACGTAAAAATATATCGTTTGCTTAACAAAATAACCAAAAAACTTTCAAAATTATGTTGTTTTTTCTGGGTTGGTTTAGTTCTTCTTAGGGGAACTTTTTTCCCTCTTGCCCGATTTAGCCCATCTACGAAGTTAACCTGCTCTAAGCCTCAAAATATATTTATACCAAATTTTAAGGGTCTAGCTCTTTTCGTTTGGACTGAACCGTGATTTCCACAGACGGACGGACGGACGGACGGACATGCTCAGTTCGTCTTAGATTTCATCACTGATCAAGAATATATATACTTTATGGGGTATGAGATGGATATTTCGATGTGTTACAAACGGAATGACAAAGTGAATATACCCTCCAAATTCTTTTTTGGAGGGTATAAAAATAAATTTGAGAAAATATTCAGTAGTTTTTTTTATAGCATTTAAAAAAAAACAAAAGTTATTTGGCGGACCCTGTACTTGTCGTATGCAATTTCCTATCATATTAAACTAAGCCACCAAATAAGTGGTGACAAACAAAATATACATGAGTACCGATTATGAAAGTGTAGCGGATTTCGAAAACAGCTGTACTGTTCTGTTGTGTAAGTTGGATAATCAATACTGATGTTGACTTTCTTTTGCCCCTCAGAATATTTATTATGTTTTTCTGAATTTAAAACAAAATTTCGAACAATTAACCTATAAATACGGTATATACAGTGAAAGTTCTTATAACGAACTTCGTTAGAACGAATAACTTAAAATAGCGTATGTTTTACTGATCCCTTGAAAAATCGTCTTTATTATAAAGTTTGTCACACAAAAATACATTATAGCTATAACGAACAAATTCTGAGCAAAAAAGCGAAATATTCCTTCAAATGCCTCAATATAAATCCTAAATGGGAAAGTCTCGTTATAAAAACAGGGAAGTCTAAATGTATTTATAAGCCTTGTATAGAGGCTTTATAAGAAGAAAGAATAAAATTATAGCGAGATGGTAAAGTCCCGTTAGAAAAAAAATTAGTTATCAATGTCTGTGAGAAACTGCAGTTATAACGACTTTTTTTCGTATTTCTTCAAATATCGTTATATCAAGACTTTGATGTTTATAGCAAAAAAATTGCTATAAAGAATTTGGAACTCGTTATATCGAAGTTTCACTGTAAATTGAGTTTGCTTTCGTGAATGACCCAATAACTTAATAATATGAGTGCTACGGGCTTCGGTGTACCCACAGGTGATGTGTGTTCTGTAACTCGCTAGATCCAAATTTCGATCGCTAAAACCCTACAACGTTTTCTTCACGTAAATGGTTGTAAGACTAAAGCTAAGATCACACTATCGGCGCAATATACCGATTTTCGTCGGCTCACTGAAATAAAGTTATAATTAATAAGCAAAATTTGCCTTTTTAGTCAACTAATTGAAATATAAGGAAATAATTGCACCACACTGTATTGTTAATAATGCCATATAGACTTATTCCAGAATTAATTAAGATATAATGCGATTTTGATTTAGCACTTATGACTTTATTGCAGTAAGCCGACGAAAATCGGTACATTGAGAAGATAGTGTGATCTTAGCTTATGAGAGATAATAATTATTTGTTCGTAAGCAAGTAAAAAGAAAAGCCTCCAAAAATGTTTATGGAAAAAATACCTTTTACATATTTAGGCATGTAGTTTTAGTTTTAATGGGTTACTGAATATGGCTGTTGATATTGTTTTAAGTGTTTTGAACATCGTGATTTATAACGATGTTCTGCTAGTGCATGTACATTAAAATTATATGGTTTGGGAGACATTCTTGCTTCCACATCAATTTGATGAAATTGCAGACGTCACCTTCGCAGGTCTACATGCGGGCTTTGGTTCGACACCAACAGCCGCTGTTAACGGCCATTTTAACTAACTTTTCTTTCTCGAGTGTCTTTAATTGTTTTTACAAAAAGAGGAATATTATCGCATATTTTTCATTAAATGTTGGCTTCTGCCAGCGTGCATTCAAATAAAATTAGCATCATATTCGGCAATTAATTGCTGTTTGCAATTGAGTAAAATATCGCTTTATTAAGTATGATTTGCTTGTTATAATTTTAGATTCTAATAAAAAATATTTCATAAAAATTAACGGAAACAAGCACTTAAATATCGTTTTTAATTAAAATTTATTATATACTTATAAGTATATTATTAATATAATAAAGGGTGTTTTTATAAGAGCTTGCTGATTTGAAATTTAAATAAAACACATGCCAAATTATGAAATGGCCAAAAAAAATTTTTATTTGGTAGATAATTTCTTGTCATTTAACATTTAAATATAATTCCGGGCATATGGACACCACGACTATTTTGCACAAAGGTCATTCTGGAGGTCCAATTTTCGACCAACTTTTCAAGCATTTGAGGGCGTATTTCCAAAGCGTCAATCGTTGCTGGTTTATCCACGTAAACCAAGATTTCAGGTATCCCCACAAAAAATAATCGAGTGGCGTCAAATCACACGAACGCGGAGGCCAATTCAGCGGTCCATTTCTCGAAATAATGTTGTCGTTGAAATGTTCTTTCAATAAGTCCATTGTTTCGCCCGCAGTATGGCAAGTGGCACCATCCTGTTGAAACCACATTTCGTTTACATCCATATCTTGAAGTTTTGGCACCAAAAATTCATTGATCATGATTCTGTATCGATTTCCATTCACGGTAACGCGTCGTCCTTCTTCATTTTTAAAGAAATAAGGACCGATGATTCCACCAGCCAATAGACCGCACCAAACAGTACATTTATCGGGATGCATTGGTAATTCTTGAACGGCGTGTGGATTATCTTCGCTCCAAATAGGGCAATTTTGCTTGTTGACACATCCATTCAACCAAAAATGCGCCTCATCACTGAAGAGAATTTTGCGGTAAAAAAGCGGATAAACATTTTTAATTGAACACTGTTTTTGAAAATAAATTTCCACGATTTGGAAGCGTTGTTCTGGAGTTAACCTGTTCATGATGATTTGCCAAACAATACTGAGTAGAGACGTCACTTTAAACTGTCAAAACAGCTGTCAGACAACAGAGTGATTCGTATAAAAAAAAAACTTCATAAAAAACACCCTTTATATTGATCGAAATATAAGTACATCAGCAAAGCTAATAAATAGAACGCTCCTTCTTTCTGCATGGCAATTGATTAATTTCAATATTGTAATTGATATTGTCTGAATTGTAGTTGCCTAATCTGATTTACAATTACATATGGAAAAAGTGTAGATGTACCTAAAGGACGTTCAACCAAATCCAAATCCTCGTTACAGTGTAATTTTCATACGACGTAATCAGCCCAGAACTACCCTCAGCCAGGATCAGGGCAAGGAAGAGACAGTTTATCACTTCCTTTGTGAATGCCCGGCATTGCACCATACGAGGCACAGAATCTTAGGCAACAGTGTAATATCCGACCTTTCGGAGCTATCAGGTATAGATCTAGGTGACCTTATTAGATTCCTCGATGCGACTGGTTAGACCTAGCATCCATCACCGTATCTGAGATCTGGATTCGGTTCTACATAGGTTGACACTGACGAGTGGAGTGGTCTTTCAAAACGGGATCTCAGAGATCCTACTTGAATGCTTGTGGTTTACAGGCAGTCAAGTATACCAACCAACCCACAGCCAATCGTGAACCAAAGTGAACTTTCCACAATAAATAAATATATTTCAAATAGTATATTTCGTCAAACTTAGCTATTTAATTAATAACACCAAACAAAAAACGGTTTTGTAAATACATCAGCACGCATAACAATTTTTATACCCTCCAAAAAAGAATTGGAGGGTATATTCGCTTACTCATTCCGTTTGTAACGCAGCGAAATATCCATCTGAGACCCTTTAAAGTATGTGTATTCTTGATCAGTGATTAAATTTAAGACGATCTGAGCATGTCCGTCCGTCCATTCGTCCGTCTGTGGAAAACACGATTCAGTCAAACTAAAACAGTGAGGCTCTTGAAATTTCGTATAAATATATCTTGAACTAAAACACAGGTCAGGTTCGTAAATAGGCTGAATCGTCCCAGAGGGAAAAAAGTTCCCCTACGAAAAACCATACCAATCTGTAAAAATCAAGATAATTTTTAAAGTTTTTTTGTAATTTTGTTCAGCAAATGATATATTTTTATGTCAAAGAAGGTCCAACGTATTAAACTTGGATCCATAAAATAAAAACAATTACATTTTGTACCCCGCCCCATTTAGTGGGCGTTATTATAAGCAAAAATAGTGTAAAAATTTAACGAATTGTTTTACTTAAGCCTACATTCCTTAAAAATAACATTTTTAAGTTTTAATGACGAAGCTGAGACGTAACCTGACACTCCTCTGCCCTACCTCCTCCTCTACCTTTGCTAGGAAACCTATAAAAAAGAAAAACAAATTTTTTAAATAAATTTTACATTTAATTATCCCAAACATTTATTTTTAGAGTTTTATGGCAAATAATTAATTTTTTGTATATTATTCGACTTTATTTTAGAATAAAATTCTTAATTCTTATCTTCAGGCTCTAGGTCTAAGAATTGAAAATAAAACTCCGTTCTTTATATTTAATTTTCGTATTTCATTCCCAAGTGGGTTTGCTATTTAGCCAGAACAATAACGAAAACAACGAGGGAAAAATTGTAAAACATGTTGTTTTTTCTGAAGAAGAACACCGAAGGTGTTTGAAATATTGAAAGAAAAATATAAATGAATACGAAAATAATATATAAAAAAAAACGGAGTTTTATTTTCAATTCTTAGACCTAGAGCCTGAAGATAAGAATTAAGAATTTTAGTGTTATGGCAAAAGTGAAATGTCTCTCCCACGTTCCTTCCCGGAATGACTCTGTCAGAATAGAGATTTAAAAATGGATACAGAGATGTTTTAAAGCAACTCTGTCCCACCAAGTTGAACATTTTAAATCTACTCACTAAATATTTGCAGGGTATTTAAGATTCGACCCGGTCGAATATAGTATTTTTACTTGTTTTTTTATCAATGTGCGTATATTTGTATTGACAAAAGAAAATTATTGTTATAGAAAATAAAAATATTGAAATTGTTTTAGGGCCAGCTACTATGCAATAATTTAAATAAAATAATGATGATGGCTTCATAAACAAGTCAAATTTATGCCAGCTTAATTCAATAAAGCAAGAGTAATAACAAACAAAGCAAAAAATTCATGTAATTAAATATATTTTACTGGACTATATGCGTATGTGTGTGTGTTTGTGTGGCTGTGTGTGTGTGTGTTAGTACCCTGCAAGAGGATAAATGTTAATTGTCTTTAACCTACTGGCACGATTACTAGTATAGCAAGCACTAGTTCAAAAGGTGATTGAACATATACAGAAAAGTAATAGTACTTCAAGTAGTTCATTTATTGATTGATTTGACTTAAAGAATTTCATATTACTTTTTGATAATGTTTTAAAGAGAATTGCTAATTCGCATTTTCATTTATTTTATTTTTAATTGTTACAATTTTTAAACAAATTCAAATTTGAAACAAAGAATAGTATTAGAAGACTTTGCCACCTGCATATCTGTTCATTTATTCGATAATTTATGTAATTAAGCCGCAGTTTTCTTGTCTGTTAAAAAAGTGACTAAATAAGAGGAACTTTCCATTTCCTCTTATAAACTAAGAATTGATAAACCAAAAATTGCTTGTGAAGACAAAGACTTAACAAATTTCATTGGGTTTAAAAAACCAATAAATTTAGGGTTTTTTTTATATTTATGAACCAGTTCTTAATGCAGAACTGATTATACTAGCATCTGACTAGAAGAAGTTATTAATTATTCATAGTACTAGTATCCCCCTAGTTTTCATCTAGTACCAATGGTACTAGCAATTTTCCAAACACACTCAATGTTAATTTGAGCATTAACATGGTATAGGAAAGCTCACAGTTGGGAACTAGTACTGGTGATTTTTGTACTAGTGCAATACTAATTTGATACTAGTTCGATCTCCTGCAGGGTATAGACTTATTTATGTTAAATGAAACAAATAAACCAGCAACGGCACAAGTTATTTAAGATTTTCTGAATAGCCCATCTCTGGCCTTGCTTAAGACTTCTCTGCACCAGGCATTCAAAAAAACTGACTTTCCTGTTTAATTAGGGCCAGTACTTAGGGATCCTTATATATTCAGTGCTTTACCAGGAGGATTGCTTATAGAAAAGAGGATAGAAGAAGTAGTGCCTGTTCATACTTGGCTTGAATTTTTTCAAATTGTAAGTGACGGCAAGACATTTGAAGGTATTTTGTTCCACTTGCGGATTGTTGGGCAAAAGAACGATTCACTCTATAAGACCTATATGTGTTGTTCATAAAAATGAATAGGTTTCGGGAACAACTTCTCTGATTTCATTAGACTATATCTATTATGGCAGGGATAGAACAACGAAATGCAACCCACAATGCGACGATGCACAAGTCAATCAATAGAGTTGAAGTGATTCAACAGAACTTTGTTTTAGAAAAACCCATTACAACATCCAACAAAGTTTTGTGTTGCTCAAAATATTTATAGTTATTGAAGTGATTTAGAAAATAACATTAAAAGTCGATATTAAGGAAGTATTTAGCACAATTCTTGCATTTTCAACTTTCTGAAGTGTTAAAAAAATTCGTGGTTTTCTCCTAATAATCCTATTTATTACAGGATTATATATTTATACGAATATATTACAATAAACCGAAAAAATCTGTAGTTTCCCACTCAACTTGTATTCTACAGAGTCACAGCACACAGAAAAGTTCTCGGATTAATTGGTCAATGTGAATATTCAATTTGCATAATAATTTTACTTCAGCAATATATCTGGCAACACTACCACCAGCTGACATAGCAACTTCCGGTGTAGTTCAGGGACGATCAATCGCCCTGTTTGAGGCAAGAATCATTTGTTATAAAATTTTTTAAACTTATTTTTTTCTTTTCTTTCTTGGACCAGCACTGAGGGGATGACCCTTACATATGCGCAGCATTGTGCCAGAACTAGGAAAGTTGGTTATGGGAAGGAGGATAGAGGGTGTTCGATTTCAACCTCCCCAAGTTAAAATTGGCAAGAAAGACCTCTGCTGGAAGTTTGTTCCACATACGAACCGTTCGGCCAAAGAACGAATTCTCTCTGTAATGCGTGGTGCGGTTCATTGGCAACCACAAAAGAATGCCCTTTATGTGAGGAGCGGGTAGCTCGCAAAAATAAACGGTTTTCGAGCACAAGCTCCTTTGTCTCACCAGAACACATTCCGTTGTAGTATCGGTAGAACAGTGAAACACTTCCTATGTTGAGTCGATGCTCCACCGATGAGCCTCTTCGCTCTCTCTTGCACGCGGTCGAGCAACTTCAAAGTAGACCTTGCAGCACCAGCCCATACATGAGATTTGTATTTCATTTTTGGTCGGATGTAGGTGGTATATATATTGAGGAGATCAGTTGGGGTGAAGTATGTCTTACACCGTCTTAAAAAGCCGAGACAATTGAATGCTTTTTTTGAAATATGAAAAATGTGATCTGTCCATCGAACGTCACACTGTATTTTCATACCAAGAACATCAAGAGCTTCTGATTTCCCAATACCTATACCATCCATAAACACGGATGGGGCAGAACCTTCAACCAGCCGACTATGCGTAAGCACGCAGCACTGCGTCTTATGAGGATTAAAGCCAACCCTATTCACGAGGCCCCACTCAGAGATCGACACGAGATCACTAGTGAGCGACTCATTCATCATTTGTCTTCTGGCGTTAATATCCTCCGCGCTTAGCCGGCTGGTGAACGAGAAAGAATGGTTAAAGCTGCTATCATCCGCGAAAGAGTAGATAGGGTTTGAAGTTTGACACAGAAGGTCATTTATAAACATAAGGAAGAGAGTAGGAGATAGAACAGAGCCTTGCGGCACCCCTGAATTAACCTTGAACTCGTTTGATGAGACCCCCATCTATAACAATTCGTATAGTGCGGTCTCTGAGGAAGCTCGCTATACAGCGAGAGAAATCATGGCCGACACCAAAAGCAGTCAGTTTTGACAGAAGTGCAACATGCCACACTCTACCGAATGCTTTTGACAGAAGTGCATCATGCCACACTCTACCAAATGCTTTTGCCAGAAGTGCATCATGCCACACTCTACCAAATGCTTTTGAGATATCTAGAGCCACCACCTTACTCTCGCCGAAATGGTGAATGGAGTTACACCATTTTTCTGTTAACAGAGCCAGCAGGTCTCCCGTAAAGCGAGCACTGCGAAAACCATACTGGCGATCGTTAAGTAAGGTGTTGGTCTCCAGTTACCTTACCAGGTGGAAATTGTTAATACTTTCCATGACTTTGGAAAGTGTAGAACAGACTACAATTGGGCGGTAATTTTCGGGGTATTGCACCTCTCCTTTCTGAGTGATCGGCGTTACATTGGCTAACTTCTAGCATATTGGAAATTTACCGGCATGGTACGATGCGCTGAATAGCTTAGCCAATGGCTGCGTTAGCGTCGAAAAACACTGCTTCAAGACCAGTGCTGGAATGCCATCCGGCGCTTACTTATTGCTCCTCGATAATAGGGTAATTATCTTGGACTTTGGCAATTACAGTTTAAGCGTTCATGACAGTAAAGACGTGAAGTTGCAGCGAATTATAGATAATTGTATATGACAGAAGTACAAAGGCTGCTGGTTCAAATGAAATCCGAGAAAGATTGAAGGCATTAGAGACATTAATATTGTGCGAAATTTTTATATGAAATTTATTAACATGAAAAAATATAAATAGTAATAATTTGTAAAAACTACACAATCAAAATATCTGAAATATTCTTTACCAAATGTTGTGTGCCAAAAGTTGTACAGCTGAAAGCCAGTGGAAAAGCATTAGAAACCAGAACAAACATTCCAGGCCATATCCAAACTTGTTGTCGTATATCAATTGACGATATTTTGCTGTTGTTGTTCTGTAATGTTTTTGGCGGTTTTTATTTTCTGATATTTTTTGGCATAAGTAAACTTTCTCATACGTTTCAGTTTGACATTTAAGAAAAATAAAAAATGGTTTTGATGGTTTTCCCTCCCTCTCTGGCTTAAGTGTTTTATTCTTTTATTTATCACAATTTTATTATTTTTTTCCTTGTAACAATTGTTGTTTGTGTTATAACATTTTTGGAATACATTCATACCATTTATCTATTGTACAGAGGATTCTATCCACAGTCAAACATCATGGTTTGTTAATTTCAACAATTCTTACCAATGATGGACGTTTATTACGGTTGTATTCCCAGCGAACATATTCTGATGATTTTTATAAATAAACAGTTTTTGAAATGAAATTTTCCAACACTAAGAATGGAGAAAATTCAAATAAATGAAATATTTAAAACATGAACTAATTAATATTATTAACTGATATAGTGCCTTCTTGAAAGACGCACTTCGAAGGTTAAAATGGTATATATTGAAAAAATTCCCTGCGCAAAATGCACTTTGCGAAATAAGTAATTAATAAATAAATATGTTTAATATTCTTTTTGGAAGCAGCATTTATTTGGAAAATCAGTCTGCGTAAAATATTATATTTGTAAATCATGTTCTTTTGACAATAATTTTTTAAAACATAATACATTAAAAACAAATTTTTAAAACATGTTTTGCATAAGAAAAATTTTGTAGAATGTACTCTTTGAAATAAATATGTACACCTTGACTATCTGCCTGGCCCACGATGTCACTCGATATCGTTCTACTTATAGAGTAAATACATTTAAAACAAAAACAAAATCTTGAAATTTAATTTAATAAAGATTATTTAGAAAACGTTGTTGAAATAAGGTATTTACTTTAAAAGGTGCTTTTGGAAAAAAATATGGTACTATTTTAGGAAAACTCCTTTTTATTAAAAGTACTTGTACATAAAAAAGCCTTTGGAATTTTTTTTCAACGGTACAAAATTGAAACAGAGACTGTCTTTAAATATATTTACTTTGCTAAAAAAGTACTTTGAGGAAAAGATTAATTAAAAGTATTTTTTGGGGAAAGTATTTTAAAAGTATTTTTTGAAAAAGTACTTCTTGAAAAAAATACTTTTTAAAAAAAATTGTACTCTTTGAAAAAGGTACTTTTTTGAAAAAGATTCTTGATGAAAAAAATTATAGTACTTTTTTGAGAAAATCCTTTCTTTGAAAAGAACTTTTACCAGAAATAAAAAAAAATTTGAAAAAAGTTCTTGTTTTTTGAAACGGTACTATGTATATTGAAACAGGGGCCTCTAAATGTATTGTATTTTTCTAAAAAAGTACTTTTAAGAATATATTAATTAAAAGTAGTTTTTGGAAAAAGGTACTTTTTGGAAAAATGTACTTTTTGGAAAAAGGTTCTCTCTGAAAAAGTAATTTTTGGAAAAAGGTACTTTTTAGAAAACAGGTACTTTTTGGAAAAGGGTACTTTTTGGAAAAAGGTACTTTTTGGAAAAATGTACTTTTTGGAAAAAGGTACTTTTTGGAAAAAGGTACTCTTTAAAAGAGGCATTTCTTGAAAAGGTTCTTTTTGGAAAGAGATACTTTGAAAAAACACTTCTTAGATATAAGTACTTTTTGCACAAATGTACATTTTGGCAAAAGTACTTTCTGGAACAAGAACTGTTATTCATACATATATGTACATACCTAAACTAGTTATAAGAAACATAGCTTTCATCATATTAATTTTTTACAATAACTTCAAGAATATTATGAATTTTTTCCGTTGCTTAATATTATCAAAATAATTAATTTAATAAAAAAAGCGTCATATTACAAATTATAACAAATATAGTTCTGCAGCGAAACTTCTAACATGAAACTGTCATGGGTACTTACAATTCTCGTTCACAAAACTTTATTTAAAAGCCAGCAACAATTATTAAAAGCAGAAAGCTTAAGTACTAATGTGAGACGTGCATAGTAGTCACTAAAGAGTCTAGGCACAATACGGAACAATAGGTAATAAAACCCTAACTTTTGAAATATGGAACTGATTTTAATGAAATAAATCGCAGAAATATTCTAGTCTTCGTGTTGGGTGGGGCTAACAAATTAGCGGATAATATGCTAGTAGAATAGAAAAAGAGTAGAAAAAGGTTTACTTACTTCGAGAAATAATCACAGCATATATTATTGGCTAATTTTAATCGGTTAACAATTGAGTACGAGTATATAGTCTGTCTGAAATTCACTAAAAACTGTTCTCTGGGATGGTATATTTTATATATTCGTATTTATAATTTCTGTACTTTGTTATCCCTGTTCCTTCTGTTTAGTTTTCTTTCCATCATTTTCATTTCTCTGTATAAAAATAAAAATAAATGTGATATTTTGTTGAATTTATATCCCTGTGCTCAAATATTTTGATGTGTTAGTTTGTTTTGGTCTACGACTTTATGTAAATACATACTATTCGTATCTTATGTTTAATAATTTTATTCTACTTTTGCCAAGCATTTATATTTATTCCTCTTGTTTACTGCATGTTGTAAATATTACCATTTTTGCTGACCACGACCATCAAAACGATTACTCCCGCTCCATAAAGTACCGTTTGAATGTTAGCATGTATTTTTTCGTCTTCTTTATTTTTGCAGTTTAAATGCTTCGTCCTTATATCCTTCATATACTTTTATAGTTATGGTATATATAAATATATCTTTTTGAAGTCAAAATGAGGTGTATAGTGCTGCACATGTACTTAAGGTAAACGTATTTTACTAAGAATTAACTCTCTGTATAGAAAAAACAAGGAATAATGATTTGAATTAATTTAAAGTCAGGCTTTGTGGTACTTTCTGAAATAAAATTTACTGTTCTGTATGTAAGTATATTAAGCCGATTTAATAAGGCAAATTTGTTTATATTCAAAATAAAACAAGTAATTATGTTTAATATTTCCTAAAATGTTGCCAACTATTTGTTGTATTTTTCAAGGGTTCGGGAATAGTAAGAGAATGTTGTTCACTTTTAAAAATTACTAATGATGTTGTTAAGGATAAAGCTTAATAAACGATTATTGTAAAATAAAACAAGAAAGAACGTTATATTCGACCGAGTCGAATTTTAAATACAATTAATATTTTGTATCAACTCGCCCCAAAAAGAGAAAGAGATATATGGAGAATGTTAAACTCTATTTGGACAGCGTCACTCCGAGAAGGGTCGTGGGGGAGTAAATTTTTGGGCTAATTAAGTGTAGAAAGTACAAGTAAAAATGAAACATGTCTATTGTAATTTTGAAGAAAAGCGCTATAAAGTAATATTACATATTTTTTACAAAAAATTCTATTTAAGTATGACATTTTGCGCAACTTTGTCTTTTTAAATTATAAAAATTAAAAACAAGTAAAAGTGCTATATTCGGCAGTGCCGAATGTTAATACCCTTCACACATGTAACTCTTTTCGTTTAAATTTTTCGGCTAGGAAGCTAAATGTTTGGCTTTTCTTATTTCTAATACCTCCGAACGTCTTTCAAAAATATTAAATATGTTTAATTTAAAAACAAAAAGTAAAAATCCGTTTCATGTACCCCAAAAAGAATTAATTGTCCAACCAAGAGTCGTTTTTTAAATTTTTTTGGTTTTTAATACCAATTTAACCCTTCCCGAAGTATAAAAAAGATTTCATCCACAAAAAACCAAAACTAGGAACTTATATGGTTAGTTTTAAGTACCAAAAAATTTCGATTTTCCAACCCTGGAACCGAATTTTTAATTTCTTAATACTAATTTAATTTTTCCTGAAATATAAAATAGTTTTAAGTCACTAAAAACGCAAAATTTGGTATATATGTGGGTACTTTTATGTACTAAAAATATTTCGATTATCCAACTCTGGAAGCGAATTTTTAGTTTCTTACCAATGCAATTCTTAGTGAGGTGTAACATAGTTTTACTCGACCAAAAAATTGGAATTTTCAAACTTCTTGGTCACTTTCATGTACCATAAAATATTTGATATGACCAACCCTGGAGTCGAAATTTTGATTTTTTAAGATTTTAATACCAATTTTGTTCTCGCTGAATCATAAAACAGTTTTAATTTGCAAAAACTACAACGTCAATTGCCTTTTTGGTTCCTTTTATGTAGAAAAAATATTTCAATTTCCCAACCCTGGAAACGAAATTTTAATTTTTGTTTGTTTCTTGTTTCTTCATGAGTTATAAAGTAAATTTGTTTTAGAAAAATTCAAATTTTACAACCATTTTGGTTATTACATGTACTACAAAATATTGCACGTACCAAAAAAAAATTTCATTTTCCCAACCCTGGAAGCGAAATTTTAATTGGCCACATTTTGGCCACATTAATGTACTACAAAATATTGCACTTGTCCAACCCTGGAATCGAAATTTAGATTTTTTTTTATTTCTGATACCAATTTTGTTCTTCCTAAATTATAAGAAAGAAAAAATTTCTTTATACCTTATGAAGAGTCGCATTTATAAAAAAGCAAAAAAAAAATTAATTTCAATTCCAGGGCTGGGGAATTGAAAGTTTTTTTGGTACATGCAATATTTTGTTGTACATGTAATAAACAAACTGGTTACAAAATTTTAGTTTTTCTTGAACAAAACTACTTTATACCTCATGAAGATTTGCATTGATAAAAAAAATTTTAAAAATTAAAATTTCGATTCCAGTGTTGGGAAATTGAAATTTTTTTATACATAAAAGTAACCAAAAAGGCCATTGACGTTGTTTGTTTTTGCTATCTAAAACTATTTTATATTTTAGGAAGAACAAAATTGGTATCAAAAATTTCCAAAAAATTTCGAATCCAGAGATGGACAAGTGCAATATTTTATAGTTCATGAAGGTGACCAAAATGCTTGAAACTTGTAAATTTTTCTTAAATAATAATACTTATTCCTCATGAAGAGTTGCATGGGTTAAAAATAAAACAAAAAAATTTAAATTTCCCTTCCAGGGTTGGGAAGTTTAAAGTTTTTTTTTGGTACATGCGATATATTGTAGTACATGAAAGTGACCAACTTGGTTGCAAATTTCAAGTTTTTCTTAAATAAAACGACTTTATACCTAATGAAGTCTAGGATTGGTAAAAAAAGAAAATTTAAATTGAAATTTGTTTATACATAAAAGTAACCAAAAAGGCAACTAACGTCGGTTTTTAACTAATTAAAACTATTTTTTAGTTCATGAAAAACAAAATTAGTATCAAAAATTAAAAAAAAATCTAAATTTAGATTAAAGAGTTGGGTAACGGCAATATTTTGTAGTACATAAAAGTGACAAAAATGGTTACAAATATTAAGTTTTTCTTAAATAAAACTATTTCATGCCTCATCAAGAGTTGCATTGGTAAGCAAATCCAAATTTCATTTCCAGGGTTTGGAAATTAAAATATATAAAAGGAACCAAATAGGCAATTGACGTTGTTGTTGTTTTTGTGTTGTTGTTTTTGCTAATTAAAACTATTTTATAATTTAGGAAGACCAAAATTGGTATTAAAATCTTAAAAAATCAAAATTTCGACTCCAGGGTTGAACAAATTAAATATTTTATCGTACGTGAGAGTGACCAAAATGTTTAAAAATTTTAATTTTTTTGTCAATTAAAACTATGTTACATCTTTTAACTAAACCAAATTCCTGTTTTAGCAAGAAGAAAAGAAGAATTACATCTGTGAAGGGTATTTAAGATTCGGCACAGCCGAATATATCACTTTTACTTGTTTCGTTCATGTCAACAATCCACAATCGGCGATCTAACAACAATTAGTAAAGCAGAACCAAAAATTTGGATTCGAAATATGTGAATTCTTTTATGAGAATAGTACCAACATTCTCAATATATTGAAATATATTTTCGCATTTATTCTAATTTCCCACACTGTATGTCTGCACATAACTTTACATCATTTTTGTGTACATGGTAAATGTATTTACTTATTTTTACTTTTCTTTTTTTTTTCTTCAAGTTGTATATAAACATTTTTCGTTATTGCCATAAATTTGATTATGAATGTTTCATTGTTGTTATATTTAGTAAATTTTTGTGCTTTCCTGACTGTCTTTACTCGTCCTTTTGACTACTGAAATAAAATCAAGTAGTGGAAGAAAAGACAACACAAGCAGCCATAATTTTTAGCAATTTTGATGTTAACTGTTAAATTTATGTTTTGTTATTTTGTTTCTTTTTTTTTCGAATAAATACTTGTGATGGTCTATACGTATATTATGGCTAAATATTTGGATTTTTTTTAGAATTTTCTAAAAATGCGCTTTAGCAAAAATATTGAATTTTGTGCTGGAAAGTTTCATATTTTAATGCATGAAGCATGCGAGAAGTTTAAAGAAATTAATCTTAAGTTTTTTGCCACAAAAAATTAACTTGCCACAATATCTGTTTGAGAGCTATTGCTCTGCTTAAAAATTTGGTTATTGTAAATTTTTAAACAAATTCTTAAAAATGTTGAGATAAAACTTCAAGCAGATTAAATTGAATCCATCTGATCTAAATAAAAATACGTATGAAATCATATGCCAAAAAAGTAATTAAAGAAAATATGAATGGGCGCAGGCGGCTAAGTCTTTAGCGTAATTTTAATTATTAACCTTTCGCCCTACACCCGAGGTATACTGGAAAGGACTTTCTTGAGTTTTCTAAGGATCGCACAATTGGCAGCTTCTGTTGATGAAAGTGTAGCGGCTTTCGAAAACCGAAGTTTGTGTAAGTTGAATAATTAAAAACTGATGTCACAGTGTTAGTGTCACTAAGCTGGAAAAATAAGGTCACGAAACTATCAAACTACCCTCGTATGCACAACAACAATATGCTTTTGTAAGAATATTGTTTGTCCTCATTCTCCTAAAATCCATGAGTATTTCAATTAAGTCCAGATGATTCAAATGAAAAATTAAAAACGTCTGCAAGCATTTTATTCCAGTACAACACATCAGCATTATGATTTAACGCTTATCCTAAAAATGGGTATAAGCCAAATTAAAAACTCAATTCGAATGCTTACAGTGTTGCCACATAACGAAAGTGTGTTTGCGGCGAGAGTAGGGAAACAACCGTTTTTTCTACAACATTTAATAGATGAAGAGAGTTTAAATTTAGTTTACAGTTCAGGATAAACTATAGCGAAATAGCTAAAAAAAATATAAGGCCCAATTTATACAAAATATTTTCTGTTTATAAACGGTTTATTTGAAAATTTATATAAAAGTTTGTCAAAAAACAAATTAATAAACATAAAATATTTTTAATGAATTAGGCCTATTATTACTTTCCCGTTTTTGTCCTTTTTCAAAAAAAATTTATATTAACAAGAAAATATAAAATTTTACACTCATATTTCAATATATTTCTTTAAATGCAGTAACAACGCAGTAGTTCATTTGGTGAAATTCTCCCGTTAAAAGTCAAGAACGTATAATCGAATATAAAATGTCAAGAACGTATAATCGGATATTGACTCCTGCTAAAATTTTAATAAGCTGCGTTAATAATTTGTGTTTCCCAGTCGTTGATAGCAGACTACCGCACGTCTTGACGACAAAATGGAAAAAAGTTAATTTCGTAAATAATTTTTTGGGAAAAAAGACAATCAAACAAACCAAAGCTAAAATCTATAAATATTAGAAGGACTATGCACCATCCAATTCTATTTTAAAGAAATAGTTTACTGAACTTCAATGTGGAAGTACAAGCGAGGAAGATGCCGAACGTCCCGACGCTCACTTGAGCTCTCTACATCCGAAACAATTTTAGGGTGCTGTTGGGTGAAATAGTAGAACGCTAGACTATGAAGCGGAGGGTCCTGAGTTCAACCCCGCGCTGAGTCACGAATATTGTGTTGAATTCTTCTGATTAGTTTGAAAAAATTCTAAATGTTTATGTATTTGTATTGACAGCACTACTCAATTATTGTAGACTTGCATCGAGCTTGTTCATTCGCCCGTTTTTGACAAGAACCTATGACCAAACCTAAGTAATTTAAATGAGCTTGACTAAAGGTTCTTGTCAATAACGAGCGATTGAACTAGTTCGAGCAAACTCTGGATTATTGTAGTCTATGAAAATTGAAGTTTGTTGTACCCTTCACAAAAAAGTGAAAGGGTATATCTAGGTTTGATATTCCGTGTGTAATTTCTTCGATATTCACACGGGACCCCATAAAGTATATATATTCTGGATCGGTGACAATTGAGCGATGTCCGTCTGTCCGTCCGTCTGTACGTGAAATCGGTTTTCCCAAGCCCCCAGAAGAGCTAGAGACTTCGTTCTTAGACCGTTAGATTGGAAATGAACTTAAATAGAGTGGTATTGAAATTCAGAAAAATCCGTAATACTGTTCCAGAGCTGGGAAGCTTACACCTTTTTCTCGACATAAAAATGAAAAATTTCCAGAGATGGGAATGTAATTTTTTTTTCTGGCACATTCCGTATTTTGTAGTACATGTAGTAAAAATGTAGTAAAATGGTTAAATATTTTAAGTTTTTCTTAAAGAAAACCTTTTTATACATCATGAAGATTTGCATTGGTAAAAAAAAAAAATTTAAATTAAAATTTCTCTTCCAGGGGTCGGAAATTGGAATTTGTTTTATACAAAAAAGTAACCAAAAAGGCAATTGATGTTTTTTTTTTGCTAACTAAATATATTTTAAATTTTAGGAAGAACAAAATTGGTACCAAAAATAAAAAATAAAATTTCGAATCCAGGGTAGGACAAGTGTAATATTTTTTAGTACATGAAGTGACCAAAATGGTTAAAAATTTGAAGTTTTTCTTAAAAAAACTTACTTTATTCCTCATGAAGCGTTGCACTGAAAAAAAAACAAACAATAAAATTAAAATTTCGCTCCCAGGGTTAGGGTTTTTTTGATACATTCAATATTTTGTTGTATATGTAATAACCAAAATGTTTAAAAAATTTTTGTTTTTCTTAAACAAAACTACTCATGAAAATTTGCATTGATAAAGAAAATTTGAAAAAATTTAAATTTCGCTTCCAGGGTTGGGAAATTGTAATGTTTTTTTATACATAATATTAACCAAAAAGGCAATTGACGTTGTTTTTTTTTTCTAACTAAAACTATTTTATATTTTAGGAAGAACCAAATTGGTATCATAAATTAAAAAAAAAAATAAAATTTCGAATCCGGGGTTGGAGAAGTGCAATATTTTATAGTTCATGAAAGTGATTGAAATGGTTGCAAATTTTAAGTTTTTCTTAAAAAAAACTATTTCATGCCCCATTAAGAGTTGCATTGGTAAAAAAAATTTAAATTTTGTTTCCAGGGTTGGGAAATTGAAATATTTATTCTGCATAAAAGTAACCAGAGAGGCAATTGACGTTGTTGTTTTTGCTAATTAAAACTGTTTTATAATTCAGGAAGAACGAAATTGGTATTCAAATCTTAACAAATCAAAATTTCGACTCCAGGGTTGGACAAATGAAATATTTTATGGTACATGCAAGTGACCAAAGAGTTTAAAAATTTTAATTTTTTTGTCAAGTAAAAATATGTTACTAAGAATTGCATTGGTAAAAATATAAAAATTCGTTTCCAGAGTTGGAAAATCGAAATATTTTTGGTACATAAAAGTAGCCATATAAATTCCAAATTTTGTTTTTAGTGAATTAAACCTATTTGATATTTCAGAAAAAATTAATTAACTTAGTATCAAAAAATAAAAATTCGTTTCCGGGGTTGGAAAATCGAAATTTTTTGGTACATACATTTGGTACCCACACAAATTCCCAATATTGGTTTTTTTCAGTGACTTAAACCTATTTTATACTTCGCTAAGAATTAAATTGGTATCAAAAATTTTAGAAACTAAAAATTCGGTTCCAGGGTTGGAAAATCGACATTTTCTGATTCATAAAAGTAACCATATTATTTGTTATTTTTGATTTTTATGATGAATTATACCTACTTCATACATCAAAAAATCTAAAAGAGGATTCTACGGTTGTACAATTAGAACTTTTTGGGGTACATGAAACGGATTTTTTCTTTATGTTTGTAAATTAAACATATTTAATGATTTTAAAAGACGTTCAGAGGTATTAGAAATAAGAAGAGCCAAACATTTGGCTTCCTAGCCGAAAAATTTAAACGAAAAGAATGACATTTGTGAAGGGTATTTAAGATTCGGCACAGCCGAATATACCACCTTTACTTGTTTAATTTTACTATAAGCACAAATGCATCGTGGACAACAACCGGCCTTTTCTATTTCTGTCTTTAAAGGGTTTACAGATCAACTATGTGGTGCGGTGTTGACTACAGATTCTGTAGTACACAGAATTCGTATGGTCAGAAGTGAAGAACACCCATAATGAAGCTTCTAATAAACTAAATTAAAATGTCTCTACTCATCTGGCAACCATTTCTACAAAACCAAAACCAATATATCACTAAAATCACAACACAGGAAAAATATCGCACGAATAAAAAGGATGTGCACGAAACAATTGTGAGTTGAAAACTTTTTGACGCTTTTTCGCACATGAAGTGTTAGATTGGCATAAAAAGAGTAACAAAAGCAGGGGAAACGATGAAAAGTTTTTGTTTTTTCTTTTTATATATTTCATTCAACATATTTGCTCATTTAGTAAATTAACAAGAAGTGTCCTCTTTTTTCTAACAAAGCAGAAGCACACAAATAAAATATTTTACAACATTTAACTGTCATATTTGGCATTGTTACATATGAGTATATTTTTTGTGTTGTTTTTAAAAAAAAATTCCTAAAATAAATGTATTTTATTGATACATACACTCACACACATATATCCTTATACTATAAACACAATCCAGCATGAAAGAAAAAATATCTTAACCAAACAATGAATACAAAAACTAGTTTAAACAATTTTGTCAGTATTTCAGTTCTGTAAGTTGGCTATGGAAAAATGCTTGTCTATAGCTACGTTCACGTCTATCAAATATTTGACGAAATAAACGTAACCATCAATTAGTTTAATGTTCTATATATTTGGGAAAATTTTTTTAAAAAGAGAACTTGTCTATGTGGGAAAAAATTTAATTCAAAATCAGTATTGTCTGTTATGCGTTAAACACATTCACGACGGCGGTCCACGGACTACACGACTACACAAATAAAATGCATGTGTTTAAATGGCAAAAGTAGCACGGACTACAACCGGTCATGTAGCCGGACATTGAAAATAATCATTTTCATATAAACACTTGTATTATATTTCTACAGTCGTGTAATCGGTAGTCCGGAGTCTTGAATGTATTTAACGCATTATAGCTTCATTTCTCAGGCATATACACTAATTAGCAAAGAACTTTGCAGAGAAGTCCAGCCAGTCCACGCCGATCATTAGTCCTTAAACCAACAGCTTTCCCGATGCTTTTCGTAGTAACGAAAACTACCACATGCATCCCCAGCACATTAAATATTCAACACCTTCACAACAATGGATACAACAATTTCTGCCATCTCTGCCCATCTTTTTCCATCTGTTTTATGAACATTGTACCATCTTCATAGTTCCTCTGGAGGTACTATGAGTAAGTTGGTAAAATTATCTATATTATTGCTGTGCAGAAGGGAGTTTTCCCCACAGTTTGACTTTGACGGACTGATGGTCAATAAGCACCGATAGTAGCAAATCTCTACGACCTATTATTAATTCAACAGAAGATAAAAAGATGATGCTGCAAACTTAGTACTGGGGGCAATACAGTTCTAATATGGAGCAGCATCGCTTTTTGATAGAGTCAAACATCACATCAAAGTGTATTTGGGAATCCATGCACACTCAGCGGCAGCTGTAAACACATATGAGGCATATCTATAAGAATAATTATTTTCCCCTATAAGAACAGTTATTTTCCCCTAATTGCTCTGTTGATTCATAGTTGAAACTTTTTTCCCTTAGCGGCATTATCGCTTTTTATTTTTTGAACAGGACGTTGAATATCACAACCAACAGCGTCAACAAAAGGCGACTGATTGACAATATCTGCAAAAAATAATTGGAGGGTATATTCACTTTATCATTCCGTGTGTAACGCAGCGAAATATTCATCTAAGACCCCATAAGGTATATATTCTTGATCAGTGATTCAGTCCAAACGAGCCAGACCCTCGTAACTTGATACAAATATAACCTGAAGGATAGTGCAGGTCAAGTTTGCAAATGGGTTGAATTGAGTTAGAGGAAAAAACGTTCTCTCACGAAGAACTAAACCAACCTCTCATAAGTAAAAGTGCTATATTCGGCTGTGCTGAATCTTAAATACCCTTCACAGATGTAATTCCTCTTTCTTTCTTGCTAAAACAGGAAGTAGGTTTAATTAAAAGATGTAACATAGTTTTACATGACAAAAAAATTTACATTCTTAAACCTTTTGGTCACTTTCACGTACCATAAAATATTTTATTTGTTCAACCCTGGAGTCTAAATTTTGATTTTTAAGATTTTAATACCAATTTTGTTCTTCCTGAATTATAAAATAGTTTAAATTAGCAAAAACAACAACGTCAATTGCCTATTTGGTTACATTTATATATTTCAATTTCCCAACCCTGGAAACGAAATTTAAATTTTTTTACCAATGCTTAATGAAGCATGAAATAGTTTTATTTAAGAAAAACTTAAAATTTGTAACCATTTTGGTGACTTTCATGACCTACAAAATATTGCAGTTATCCAACTCTGGAATCTAAATTTTGATTTTTTTTTTTAATTTTTGATACCAGTTTTTTTTTCTGAACTAAAAAATAGCTTTAATTAGTAAAAAACCGACGTTAGTTGCCTTTTTGATTACTTTTATGTATAAAAAAAATTTCAATTTCCCATCCCTGGAAGCGAAATTTGAATTTTTTTTAACAATCCTAGTTTTTATTAGGTATAAAGTCGTTTTGTTTAAGAAAAAACTTAAAATTTGCAACCATTTTGGTCACTTTCATGTACTACAATATATTGCATGTACCAAAAAAACCTTAAACTTCCCAATCCTGGAAGTGAAATTTTAATTTTTTTTGTTTAATTTTTAACCCGTGCAACTCTTCATGAGGAATAAGTAGTATTATTTAAGAAAAATTTACACTTTACAACCATTTTGGTCACCTTTATGAACTATAAAATATTGCACTTGTCCAACCCTGAATTCGAAATTTTGTTTTTTTTTTTGGAAATTTCTGATACCATATTTGTTCTTCCTAAAATATATAAAATAGTTTTAGTTCGCAAAAAAAACAACGTCAATTGCCTCTTTGGTTACTTTTATTTATAAAAGAAATTTAAATTTCCCACCCCTGGAAGTGAAAATTTAATTTAAATTTTTTTTTTATCAATGCAAATCTTCATGAAGTATAAAGTAGTCTTGTTTAAGAAAAACTCAAATTTTGTAACCAGTTTGTTTATTACATGTACTACAAAATATTGCATGTAGCAAAATAAACTGTCATTTTCCCAACCCTGGAAGCGAAATTTTAATTTGTTTTGTTTTTTATCAGTGCAACGCTTAATGAGGTATAAAATAATTATTTTTAAGAAAAATTTAAAATTTTTAACCATTTTGGTCGCTTTTATGAACTATTAAATATTACACTTGTCCATCGCTGAATTCGAAATTTTATTTTTGAATTTTTGATACCCATTTTGTTCTTCCTAAATTATAAGACAGGTTTAGTTAGCAAAAAAAAAAAAACAACATCAGTTGCCTGTTTGATTACCTTCACGTATAAAAAAATGCAATTTCCCACCCCTGGAAGCAAAATTTGAATAAAAAAAAAAATTTTTTGGCCAATGCAAATCTTCATGACGTATAAAGAGGTTTTGTTAAAGAAAAACTTAAAATTTTTAACAATTTTAGTTACTACATGTACTACAAAATACGGAATAGGCCGAAAAAAAAATTTTAATTTCCCATCCCTGGAAAAAAATTTTATTTTTTTAGTTTTTAATAGACCATTGAGGCTCCCAAAGCACGAAGTAGGTTTAATTTACAAACATTAAAAAAAATAGTTCATTTTTGATATAAATTTTGCGTCGAGAAATAGGTGTAAGCTTCCCAGCTCTGGAACCATACTTCGTATCTTTCAATTTTCAATTTCAATAGCACTCTATTTAAGTTCATATCCAATCCAACGGTCCAAGAACGAAGTCTCTAGCTCTTCTGGGGGCTTGGAAAGCCGATTTCACCTACAGACAGACGGACATCGCTCAATCGTCATCGCTATTCATAAGGATCCAGAATATATATACTTTATGGGGTCCTAAATTGATATTGAAGAAATTACACACGGAATGACAAACCTATATATACCCTAGTAATTGGAATTTATTTCAATACTCTTTTGCCAATGCCATTTAAAATATTTTCGTTGCTAAAATATTTTTTTTTTATCTTAGACCAGCACTCAGGTGATGACCCCTATATATGCAATGCATGCATTGCGCCGGAACTGAAAACGAGGGGATAGTATTGAGGGGACAGATTAGGAAAGATGAGATGAGAAAATACTTCCAGAACAAAGAAGTTATGCCATTAATTCTGTACATATATGATGCACACTGTATTGTTACATTATAATGACAGCCTAAACAGTTAAACAGCTAGATTGGACTTTTATTAGTTCTAAAATACTCATACTGTCAAAAATAATCATGGCACAACCCTTTATGATCAGGAATTGCAAAATGCGGGCTGGTGTGGGCAGGAGGGAGTCGTGCCAAAAATAAACTTTCGACAAAGAGCAGGGAATATTTGCTACTGCATGCAAAATTACGACAAAGTTTGTAATCATTTTGTGATTTTTAATATTTTGCACTTGAACATGTTTCACTTGTATGTTTGTGTCTCATTTTTTTTTCTTTTTCTAATTTTTACACATTTTTTGTGAACAACTGAGACCTATGAAAGTGGTTTTAATGTGGCATGAATGTGTATTCGTCTGCGTACTCGTGTATTTGCTGTGCTCTGTTAATCTACGTTCGTTCCACTTTTTCTACTCAAATTGTGATATTATGTGACACTGCAAGATGATGTTGATGATGTTTTGTTACATCAGCAGTGGTAGAGTAGTTCTTACAACGAATAACTAGTATTCTTTAATGTCGTATATGAGCCGGCTATAAATATTGGCTACAGGAAAGTAGCAGTTTTGTTTATTAAAAAAAGTTTTTTAAAGTTCTGAAGTCGACATCGGTTGAAATTTGTATATGAATTGCATTAAAATTTTATAAAACTGCTATTAATGCATCTTCCGTTCTCGTTTTATTTTTACAAATAAATTTCCGATCGGTTACTTTCAAACACTAACTCATACAATTATAAATCTCGGTATGTCTGTTTCAAATCCAACATACACACACACACTCATTCAATATGTTTTACATGTGCTCTGATTTGAATGTGGTCGTTTCAATTGTTTGTATTTGTGACAATGAGACATGTTTTAAATGACTATTGCAAAAATTTGACATTTGATATATTGTACATTTTGTTCATTCTTTTTTATTTCAGACAATTACAGAATCGTACAAAAACGACAATTATGGGAAATTTTGTAAAATAAGTTTCTAATTAGAAAATGTTTTGTATTAATATTTTGCAAAGTTTGATGTGTATTTTTTTTCGGCAACATGAATAATTTGTGGTATTGGAAGTAGAAAATCAGCCAAAAATAGCTAAAAGAGAATACAGCAACGAAAATATTTTTATAGCAAATCTGTAACCCTTCAAGCCGTAAAACCAAAAAAAAAATAATAATAACAAGTAAAAAAGTTATATTCGACCGGGTCGAATCTTAAATACCCTGTAAATATTTAATAAATAAAAACTCTATTTTTATTATACCCTTCACAAAAAAGTGAAAGGGTATATATAGGTTTGTCATTCCGTGTGTAATTTCTTCGATATGCACATGGGACCCCATAAAGTATATATATTCTGGATCCTTATGAATAGCGATGACGATTGAGCGATGTCCGTCTGTCCGTCTGTCCGTCTGTCCGTCCGTCTGTACGTGAAATCGGTTTTCCCAAGCTCCCAGAAGAGCTAGAGACTTCGTTCTTGGACCGTTGGATTGGAAATGAACTTAGACAGGCTGCTATTGAAATTCAGAAAGATCCGAAGTATGGTTCCAGAGCTGGGAAGCTTACACCTATTTCTCGACGCAAAATTTTTACCAAAAATCAATTATTTTTTTTAATGTTTGTAAATTAAACCTATTTCGTGCTTTAGGGAGCCTCAATGGTCTATTAAAAACTAAAAAAATAAAAAATTTTTTCCAGGGATGGGAAATAAAAAAATTTTTTTTCGGCTTATTCCGTATTTTGTAGTACATGTAGTAACTAAAATTGTTAAAAATTTTAAGTTTTTCTTTAACAAAACCACTTTATACGTCATGAAGATTTGCATTGGCAAAAAAAAATTTTTGTTTTTAAATTCAAATTTTACTTCCAGGGTTGGGAAATTGCATTGTTTTTATAAGTGAAAGTAATGAAACAGGTCTAGCCAAGCCCCCAGAAGAGATAGAGACTTCATTCTTGGACCGTTGGATTGGAAATGAACTTAAATAGAGTGGTGGTAAAACTCAGATAGATCCGAACTATGGTTCCAGAGCTGGGAAGCTTGCACCTATTTCTCGACGCTAAATTTATACCAAAAATAATTTATTTTTTTTAATGTTTGCAAACTAAACCTATTTCGTGCTTTGGGAAGTCTCAATGGTGTATTAAAAACTAAAAATATAAAAAAAAAATGTTCAGGGATGGGAAATAAAAATTTTTTTTCGGCCCATTCCGTATTTTGTAGTACATGTAGTAACTAAAATTGTTAAAAATGTTAAGTTTTTCTTTAACAAAACCTCTTTATACGTCATGAAGATTTGCATTGGCAAAAAGAAAAGAAAATTTTAGATTCAAATTTTGCTTCCAGGGGTGGGAAATTGAATTTTTTTTATACATGCAAGTAATCAAACAGGCAATCGATGTTGTTGTTTTTTGTTTTTTGCCAACTAAAACAGTCGTATAATTTAGGAAGAACAAAATTGGTATCAAAAATTCAAAAATAAAAAATAAAATTTCGAATCCAGGGATGGACAAGTGCAATATTTTATGGTACATGAAAGTTACCAAAATGGTAAAAAATTTGCAATTTTTTGTAAATAAAACTATTTTATACTTCAAGAAGCATTGCACTGATAAAAAAACAAACAAAAAAAATTTAAATTTCGTTTCCAGGGTTAGAAAAATTAAATTTTTTTTGGTACATGCAATATTTTGTAGTACATGTAATAACCAAAATGGTTGCAAAATTCGACTTTTTCTTAAACAAAACTACTTTATACCTTTTGAAGATTTGCATTGATAAAGAAAATTTTAAAAAATTTAAATTTCGCTTCCAGGGTTAGGAAATTGAAATTTTTTTAAACATAAATGTAACCAAAAAGACAATTGACGTTGTTTTTTTTGCTAATTAGAGCTGTTTTATAATTCAGGAAGAACAAATTTGGTATTAAAATCTTAAAAATCAAAATTTCGACTCCAGGTTTGGACATATGATATATTTTATGGTACGTGAAAGTGACCAAAAAGTTTAAAAATAGTATTTTTTTTGTCAACTAAAGCTATGTTACGCCTCACTAAGAATTGCATTGGTAAAAAAATAAAAATTCGCTTCCAGAGTTGGAAAATCGAAATACTTTTCGTACATAATAGTACATACATAAACTAAAAATTTTGTGTTTTTAGTGAATTAAAGCTATTTTATATATCAGAAAAAATTAGATTAGTATTAAAAAATTAAGAATTCGGTTCCAGGGTTAGGAAGTTGACATTTTCTGATTCATAAAATCAGCCATTTTATTTGTTATTTTTGATTTTTATGATGAATTATACATACTTTATTTATCAGAAAGAAGTAATCTGGTATTAAAAACCAACAACATTAAAAACCAAAGACGATTCTACGGTTGGACAATTAGAACTTTTTGGGGTACATGAAACGGATTTTTTGTTTTGTTTGTAAATTAAATATATATAATATTTTCGAAAGACGTTCATAGGTATTAGATATAAGAGAAGCCAAAAATTTAGCTTCCTAGCCGAAAAATTTAAACGTTTTCTTAAATATAAAAGTAACCGATAACATTATTTTGATATTTTAATTAAACCTACTTTCTGTTTTGGCAAGAAAGAAAGAAAGAAGAATTACATCTGTGAAGGGTATATAAGATTCGGCACAGCCGAATATAGCGCTTTTACTTGTTTTAAACTAATTTAATTTTTCCTGAAATATAAAATAGTTTTAAGTCACTAAAAACTCAAAATTTGGAATATATGGGCATTTCCAGAAAAAAGTCCACCTTGATCGAAAAATTAAAATTTACCAAACAGGTATTTTCCTAATGTATTATAAAGGAGAAACTTCTAAAATAAATTAAATTTAGGATCTTAAAGCTTTCTTTTGTTGGGATGGTGAAATACTGAGCTACAAGTTTGAAGTTCTCGTTTTTGTAAGTGTTTCTTAACTTCAAGGGCATTTTCTCTTTATAATTAACATTCCTAAAAGCAATTTCATAATAATACTCTTAATGCAAAACTGTTGCTACAAAAATATTTAATCATAAAACAAATGCAAAAAATATATTTAGTATATCGTAGTTTTTATATAATTTTCTAATATTTATGTGTTTTTCGTATTTTTTTAACAAAATAAATATCAAGTGGAAATTTTCGTAACTTAACGCCAGTAACGTAACGCCAGACCAATTTTCATAAAAGAAAAAAAAGGAAAAAAGATTTGTTCAATTTATAACTTGGAAAATAAATGTATATTGGTCCAAAACCTATTAAAAAAATTTGATTAAAAATTCTTGCCCAATTCGCAGAGTTCAACAATTTTGTTATCAAAGTCAAATCGCACTTCCGTTTTTTGTAACGTAACGCCAGGTCACTTTTTGGAGTATATCTTGAAATTCTTAGGCTCAACTATTTCCATTTTTTGGCTGAATATAGAGCTATCCAATCACTTCTCTAATGTGAGAAAAATACTTTTTTAAATTATGGTTTTTAAAGTTTTTTTCAACATATCGTCGTACAAAAGTAACGTAACGCCAAAATGGAAATGCCCATATGTGGGTACCTTTATGAACTAAAAATATTTCGATTTTCCAACTCTGGAAGCGAATTTTTATTTTCTTACCAATGCAATTCTTAGTGAGGTGTAACATAGTTTTACTTGACAAACAAAAATTAAAAAAAAATTTAAAATTTTTAAACTTTTTGGTCACTTTTATGTACCATAAAATATTTCATATGTCCAGCCCTGAAGTCGAAATTTTTATTTTTTTAGATTTTAATACCAATTTTGTTTTTTCTGAATCATAAAACAGTTTTAATTTGCAAAAACAAAAATGTCAATTGACTTTTTGGCTACTTTTATGTAAAAACATATATCAATTTCCCAAACCTGGAAACGACATTTTAATTTTTTGTTTGTTTCTTGTTTACCAATGAGGCATGAAATAGTTATATTTAAGAAAAACTTAATATATGTAACCATTTTGGTCACTTTCATGTACTACAAAATATTGCAGTTATCCAACTCTGGGATTTAAATTTTGATTTTTTTTTTAATATTTGATACCAATTTTGTTTTTCCTGAACTAGAAAAAAGTTTTAATTAGTAAAAAACTTTCGTTAGTTGACTTTTTAGTTCCTTTATGTATACAAAACATTTAAATTTCCCAGCCCTGAAAGCGAAATTTTAATTTTTTTTACCAATCCTAGTCTTTATTAGGTATAAAGTCGTTTTATTTAAGAAAGTCTTAAAAAAAGCATTTTAGTCGCTTTCATGTACTACAAAAAAAACTTTAAACTTCCCAAAAAAATAAAAAATAAAAACAAATTTTAAAAATTAAAATTTCGATTCCAGTATTGGGAAATTGAAATATTTTTTATACATAAAAGTAACCAAAAAGGCCATTGACGTTGTTTGTTTTTTTTGCTATCTGAAACATTTTTATATTTGAGGAAGAACAAAATTGGTATCAAAAATTTCCAAAAATATCTAAATTTCGAATCCAGAGATGGACAAGTGCAATATTTTATAGTTCATAAAGGTGACCAAAATGGTTGAAATTTGTAAATTTTTCTTAAATAATACTACTTTATACCTCATGAAGAGTTGTATTGGTAAAAAAAAGAGAATAAAAATTTAAATTTCACTATCAGGGTTGGGAAGTTTAAAGTTTTTTTTATTTTGTTTTAATTTATATTGAGCTTGAGGCTTATTTTTATAAAAACTATTTATTTTATATATATTTCAATATTTCGATATCCTCTGGATATCTTCTTCAGGATTAATTAAAACAAAATAATATAATTATCCTGAAGAAGATATCCAGAGGATATCGAAATATTGAAATAAATATAAAATAAATAGTTTTTATAAAAATAAGCCTCAAGCTCAATATAAATTAAAACAAAATAATATAATCAAAGGCTAAAAAAATAGAACAATATACTAAAGTTTTTTTTGGTACATGCAATATATTCTAGTACATTAAAGTGACCAAAATGGCTGCAAATTTTAAGTTTTTCTTAAATAAAACGACTTTATACCTAATGAAGACTAGGATTGGTAAAAAAAATTAATTTCGCTTCCAGGAATGGGAAATTGAAATTTTTTTATACATAAAAGTAACCAAAAACGCAACTAACGTCGGTTTTTTACTAATTAAAACTACTTTTTAGTTCAGGAAAAACAGAATTGGTATCAAAAATTAAAAAAAAATTAAATTTAGATTCCAGAGTTGGATAACTGCAATATTTTGTAGTACATGAAAGTGACTAAAATGGTTACAAATTTTAAGTTTTTCTTAAATAAAACTATTTCATGCCTCATCAAGAGTTGCATTGGTAAGCAAATTCAAATTTCGTTTCCAGGGTTGGGAAATTGAAATATATAAAAGTAACCAAATAGGCAATTGACGTTGTTGTTTTTGCTAATTAAAACTATTTTATAATTTAGGAACACCAAAATGGTTATTAATATCTTAAAAAATCAAAATTTCGACTCCAGGGTTGAACAAATTAAATATTTTATGGTACGTGAAAGTGACCAAAAAGTTTAAAAATTTAATTTTTTTTTCAAGTAAAACTATGTTACATCTTTTAATTAAACCTACTTCCTGTTTTAGCAAGAAAGAAAGAAGAATTACATCTGTGAAGGGTATTTAAGATTCGGCACAGCCGAATGTAGCACTTTTACTTGTTTTTATTACAATTTACATTTTTATGGTCTTTATTTTTCAAGCGCTAGTTGTTTGTGGTTTGTGCATACTCAGTTTTTCAAATAGTCTCAGAAAAAAAACAATTTATTGGCGTTAAATCACAATAATGAGCCAAATCACAAAATATTGGCAAATCGGGAAACTATGCGACCGATGGTGCCGCCTGACCACAAACCGCACCATACGGTCTTTGCACGTAATAGATTTTTCGTGGACTATTTGTAGTTGTTGTGAGCCCAATATGCGATAATTTGGTTTGTTTATATAATTGCCTGATTGGAAAGGGGTCCCATCATTCAATATGATTTTAGGGAAAATGTGTTGTTTTCGTTCGGTTTTAAAAACAGTCCACCCACAAAAGCTAGACGACTAATCGAGCCATAACAGCTAAAAAATCTTAAGCGACATGTTCTACCAAAATACTTTTTTGACAATAATCGATTATTTACAATAATTTGAACCATCTGTCAATATATCAAAGTCATATTAATTACCGTTACGGAAATACAGCAAAATAAATTTTAACTTAACTGCATTATTCCTTCAAATTTTTAATTTGTTTACATATTTTTGTATCTGCAAAGTGTCGGTTAAGCTAAAATTTTCTTTTTCATATGGAGCAAAAGTAATACCAAACCTTCAAGAATATCAATGAAACACTTAAAGAACATCTTGCTAAGGACAATGATTAAAAATTTTTCAATTCTTTCATTAAATTAACTGATACTTCACTACATCAATAATATCTTAACATGTCTTAACCTGCACAAACATGCATTGCATTAAAGGAAATTCATTAAAACTACTTACATTATGTATTACAGTCAACTACAATTCTATGTGTCCAATATTGAGGTTCAACTCCCATGTAAATTAAGTATAACCAAGAAATACTTCTCCTGTAAAATTTACTTTTTGTCGCTTAAGCTTTTTTTGCGGTCATGGGACGTAATGTCGCCGGGATTTCCATTAATAAAATTTTCCAACTTTTTACTAAATAAATGTTTAAAGGTAACAGCTCGATTCTTGACATTTAATTATCAGACAGTCCATTTACCTCCTGACCTTAAATTTGCCATACAGGGTTGATATTTTTATAGATATATAAAATTTAAGTTGACAACACTTTTTTAACTGGCGGCCATTTTTGCAACTGTGAAATGAAATTTATGTTAATATGGCTTAGCATTTCATCGTATCTTCTCCATGTCAAATGAATTACTCGCACTACTTAAATAAGATTCTGTTTGAGTTCTTTTGCCTTACATTACATTCTTTTATTAAAACTCACAACAGCTGGAAGAATAGGGGCCGCTTTATAATCAGTAACAAGAATTAAAGCAACTAGAAAAGTGTCATAATATTTTGGGGCAACTAAAAAATGTATTTCTTAAAAACGCATCGCTGCGAGCATAAATATCTTTGTAATATATTATCACAACATTATATGAGAAATAGAACGTACGCAGCACACGATTTTCTATTGAAGGGGTTGTTTTTGTAGAAATATAAATAAAAAAATAATAAATAGAATTTGAACAAATTCATTTATTAATAAAATAATAATAAAAAATCATTTGCAGTCATGCAGATTCGGACTTAAGCCCGTTGAAAAAATTAACAATTTACATAAGAAAGTTCGACTAATAAAAATTAATACATAATATAAAACTCTAACTTGACAACACTTTTTTATGTAGCAGCCATTTGCCAGCTTTCAATTGATTTACGTTTATTATACCCTCCAAAAAAGAGTATGGAGGGTATATTCACTTTGTCATTCCGTTTGTAACGCAGCGAAATACCCATATAAAGTGTATATGTTCATGATCACTGATAAAACCTAAGAAGATCTGTGCATGTCCGTCCGTCCGTCTGTGAAAACCACGACTCAGTCTAAACGAAGAGAGCTAGACTCTTGAAATTTGGTTTAAAAATATCCTGAGGGATAGTACAGGTTAAGTTTGGAGATGGGCTAAATCGGGCAAGAGGGAAAAAAGTTCCCCTAAGAAGAACTAATCCAACCTCTAAAAAACAACAAAATGTTTAAAGTTTTCTTGAAATTTTGTTAAGCAAATGATATATTTTTGTATTAAATTGAATTAAGATTCATAGGCTAATTGTTCGAAATTTGTTTTTTAAATCTCAGAAAGACATGATAAATATTCCAAGGCACAAAGGAAAGTCAACATCAGTTTTATTCAACTTACACAGCAGAGCAGAACAGCTGTTTTCGAAAGACGCAACCCTTTCATCATCAGTGCTCATGTGTATTGTGGTTGTCACCACTTATTAGGTGGCTTAGTTGAATGTGATAACAGTTCCTATTTACACAAATTTTATTGTGAAAAAGAATACGAGAACTGTATCAACCTGATGTTAACATGTTATTGTTATAATACCCGATATATTAAATATTAGATATATTTTTATATTAAAGAAGGTCCAACGCGTTAAACTTGGAGCCATAAAATAAAATACAAATTTTTTTTTGGACCCCGCCTCTTTTAGTGGGCGTAATTATATGCAAAAATAGTGTAAATATTTAACAAATTGTTTTACTTAAGCCTACATTCCTTAAAAATAACATTTTTAAGCTTTAATGACGAAGCTGAGACGAAACCTGGTACTACTCTGCCCTCCTCTCCCTTTGTCCCCTAAATGACCCTACCAAAAAAAAATTTTTTTTTTTTAATTTTGTATATAATCATCCCAAGCATTTATCTTTAGAGTTTTATGACTGCCGATTTCTGCCCTACCCCCTCTCCCCCTTTGCCCGCTAAATGACCCTATTAAAAATAAATAAAATTTTTTTTTAATTTTGTGTATAATCATCCCAAGCATTTATTTTTAGAGTTTTATGTCTACCTGTTTCTAACCTACCCCCTCTCCCCCTTTGCCCTCTAAATGAACCTATCAAAAAAAGGAAATTTTAATTTTGTATATAATTATCCCAAGTATTTATTTTTAGATTTTTATGACAAAGGTGAAATATTTCCCCCACAGCCCTTGCCAGAGCAACCCCGCCAAAATACAGTTTTTATACCCTCCAAAGAGAATTGGACCCCATAAAGTAAATATATTCTTGATCAGTGATGAAGTCCAAGACGGTCTAGCAATGCCCCCACGTTCGTCTGTGGAAAACATTATATTGTCTATTTTTTAACCCGCCCCCTTTAGTGGGCGTTGACGTACGATATTATATAAAGGAACTCTGTCCCACCAAGTTAAACATTTTGAATTCACTTACTAAATATTTGGAGGGTATTTAAGATTCGACCCGGTCGAATATAACGTTTTTACTTGTTTTCTTTTCAAAAATATATTATATGTTTGATTTATATAGAAAAAGAGCTAGCTTTTATTTATTTGTTTAGGTTTATTTAAAATTTAATTTTGCAACTCTAGAGATGTCCTTTTGAGTTTGTGATCTCTAGTACCAATGAACTTTTTTCTGAAACATTAAATATTTTTAATATATAAAGAAACGCAAGACATTTCTTTTAGTTGTTTACTTTTATTTACCAAACAAAATTTCATTGTCCAACCCTGATATCGTATTTTTTATTTTTAATACAAATTATGATATTAGTTTTTTATACCAAAAATAAGTTTAAATTTTCCAGCTCTGGAAAATGGATATTGCTGATTTTAAATAGCAAATATTTAAGACTATTTTTGATACTTATTTTTTTTTTCATATTTAATATATATATTTTACTTCTATAATTCTCAAATAGTTTTCGAAAGTTTGTGCACAACCTAAGAGGTTTTGTAGAAGTTTTTTGAAAATTCAACTGAAGTCCACTGATGGTTTCCGGTAAGAGCCTATGAAATGCAGTCATATACACATACTTAACGCCCAACAAATAATGCAATAAAAAATATTTTTTTAAAATTAAAATTGCTGCTTGTGATTTGCGTCTTTCTTTCATCACATGGATCACTTTTAATTGTCCCAACTGAAACGGGCCATTAAACACACAATATATATAAATAATACAAATGAAAATGAAAATATAAATATAAATTTGTTGCTGCTTTAATTGCATTTGTCAATTTAAATCAAATCCTACACTTGTTTTTCAAAACATTAACGAAATTTACGGTGACCGGGTGAACAGTGCCATTATCATAATTTAAATTGTTTGTCTTTTACGATTGCTCCCTGCAAAACTGGTCACACCTTGCCGCGCCCTAAGCCCCCAAACATTTTTTTGCATTCATTTTTATGATGATTTAAATGAAATTCATATTTTTTTCATATATATTTCTATATTGTATATATTTTGGGTAATAAATTCACAAGAAATAAAAATATGAATAGGTCTTAGCGTTCAACACACACGATACTTGCATACATGCAAGTCATATAATATTTCGGGAATAAATTGTTCCTCCATTTTTGAGCTTTTTGTAAAATTTTCTTCGCTTTGACAATCACTTCGAGTAGATTTTACGATAATTGCTGTGAGTTTTGGACATTTATGAATTCTTGGTAATTAAAAGACAAATAATATTGGATGATTGGTTGTGGCGTTGATATCTCCTCGTTCGCTGATGTTTTCCGTAATGACTTCTAACGGCGACAGAAACATCAATTAATATATAGAATATACGCATATGGCAGGCATGAGAAATACGATGCATGATTTATGTTAATGGCCATAGACAGTTTTATATCTAGCACTCAGAAATATAAAAACATCAATATTTATATGAGCACATGTATTTAAAGCAATTTTTAATATAATTACTTTACTTTTTAATAATTAGTTATAGTCGTAAAACTTTTTAAGGCAAAGATCCATGGAAAGGCATGGCCGATTTCTTAATAAAAAATTTTATAACAGCAGTTACGAAAAATTAAAGGAAATTTATACCGTTTAAGCGAGATATTCAGTAAAAACCAAACCTATTTCATACAAACTGATTCAGCACTTTAAAAGTTGTTCTGTAAAGGAAATAAAGGGTGTCCAAAATTAAAGTATCATATTAATTTCGCTGCCTTTTTTTTGTCTGCTAGTAATTTTGATTCTAATTTTTTAATTTTTTTGAGACTTTAAATACATTCCGGTTAGTTAATATGCAACGTTACACAAAGGATGAAAGTGTTTTATTAAATTGAATTAAGTTTTATATGCTAATTGTTCGAAATACTTTGTTTTAAATTCAGAAAGACATGATAAATATTAAAAGGCACAACTAACACAGCGGAGCAGAACAGCTGTTTTCGAAAACCCTAACGCTTTCATCATCAATGCTCATGTGTATTGTGTTTGTCACCACTTATTAGGTGGCTTAGTTGAATGTGATAACAGTTCTTATTTAAACAAATTTTATTAGAAAGTGTTTTTGTGTTTATTTCTCATTCCAAACATGCACCTTTAGATATTTTTGAGGGGTTTTCCGAAATCGAAAATGTACAGCAATAATCCCACAACAGATCAAGAGCTCAAAACCAACTTTATCCAGCAGATATTCAGCATTGACAACAGATTATTGAACAGATTAATAAGCAAAAGTGCTATATTCGGCTGTGCCGAATCTTAAATACCCTTCACAGATGTAATTCTTCTTTCTTTCTTGCTAAAACAGAAAGTAGGTTTAATTAAAAGATGTAACATAGTTTTACTTGACAAAAAATTGAAATTTTTAAACTTTTTGGTCACTTTCAGGTAACATAAAATATATTATTTGTTCAACCCTGGAGTGGAAATTTTGACTTTTTAAGATTTGAATACCAATTTTGTTATTCCTGAATTATAAAATAGTTTTAATTAACAAAAACAACAACACAAAAACAACAACGTCAATTGCCTATATGGTTACTTTTATATATTTCAATTTCCCATACCTGGAAACAAAATTTAATTTTTTTTACCAATGCAACTCTTAATGAGGCATGAAAAAGTTTTATTTAAGAAAAATTTAATATAAGTAACCATTTTGGTCACTTTCATGTACTACAAAATATTGCATGTACCAAAAAAACGTTAAACTTCCCAACCCTGGAAATGAAATTTTAATATTTTTTGTTTTATTTTTAACCAATGCAATTCTTCATGAGGAATAAAGTAGTATTATTTAAGAAAAATTTACTATTTTCAACCATTTTAGTCACCTTCATGAACTATAAAATATTGCACATGTCCATCCCTGGATTCGAAATTTTGATTTATTTTTGGAAATTTTCGATACCAATTTTATTTTTTTTTGGTTATTTTTATGTATAAAAAAAATTCAATTTCCAACCCTGGAAGCGAAATTTTAATTTTTAAAACTTTTTTATCTGCAAATCTTTATGAGGTATAAAGAGGTTCTGTAAAAGAAAAACTTAACATTTTTAACAATTTTAGAAATTAAAAAACTTTTAATGTCCCATCCCTGGAAAAAAAATTTTTTAGTTTTTAATAAACCATTGAGGCTTCCCAAAGCACGAAATAGGTTTAGTTTACAAACATTAAAAAAAAAATTAATTTTTGGTACAAATTTTGCGTCGAGAAATAGGTGTGAGCTTCCCAGATCTTGAACTTCTGATCTTTCTGAATTTCAATAGCAGCCTATTTAAGATCATTTCCAATCCAATGGTCCACGAACGAAGTCTCTAGCACTTCTGGGGGCTTGGGAAAACCGATTTCACGTACAGACGGACGGACAGACGGGCATCGCTCAATCGTCATCGCTATTCATAAGGATCCAGAATATATATGTATATACTTTATGGGGTCCCATGTGCATATCGAAGAAATTACACACGGAATAACAATTACACACGTGGGTGCTTTTGGCTGAAGTAGTAGAATACGAGACTATGAAGCGGAGGGTCGTGAGTTCGAGCCCGCGCTGAGTCATGAAATAATGTTTTGAATTCTTCTAAACAGCATTAGTGCTGTTTAGTTGTGTTAGTGTTAGTTGTTGTCAGCCTGTTTAAATGATGAAGGCATAGTCACTGGTCACTGAACATAATTGGCAGCGACTGACACGATCATGTACTAAAAGCAGAGTAACAGCACCCACCTTCGTCGGCCCTGTAGCAAAAATTAGCCAGCGAAGTAAAAAAAAGGTTGAAATAAAGGGTGTTTTTTATGAAGTTTTTTTTTATACGAATCACTCTGTTGTCTGACAGCTGTTTTGACGTCTCTACTCAGTATTGTTTGGCAAATCATAATGAACAGGTTAACTCCAGAACAACGCTTCCAAATCGTGGAAATTTATTTTCAAAAACAGTGTTCAATTAAAAATGTTTATCCGCTTTTTTACCGTAAAATTCTCTTCAGTGATGAGGCGCATTTTTTGTTGAATGGATGTGTCAAGAAGCAAAATTGCCGTATTTGGAGCAAAGATAATCCACACGCCGTTCAAGAATTACAAATGCATCCCGATAAATGTACTGTTTGGTGCGGGCTATGGGCTGGTGGAATCATCGGTCCTTATTTCTTTAAAAATGAGGAAGGACGACGCGTTACCGTGAATGGAAATCGATACAGAATCATGATCGATGAATTTTTGGTGCCAAAACTTCAAGATATGGATGTAAACGAAATGTGGTTTCAACAGGATGGTGCCACTTGCCATACTGCGGGCGAAACAATGGACTTATTGAAATATATGGACCACTTCAACGACAACATTATTTCGAGAAATGGACCGGTGAATTGACCTCCTCGTTCGTGTGATTTGACGCCACTCGATTATTTTTTGAGGGGATACCTGAAATCATTCGTTTACGTGGATAAACCAGCAACGATTGGCGCTTTGGAAACCAGTATTCAACGTGTCGTTGCTGAAATACGCCCCTAAATGCTTGAAAAGGTGGTCGAAAATTGGACCTCCAGAATGACCTTTGTGCAAAATAGTCGTAGTTGCCATATGCCCGAAATTATATTTAAATGTTAAATGACAAGAAATTATCTACCAAATAAAAAATTTTTTTTGGCCATTTCATAATTTGGCATGTTTTTTATTTAAATTTCAAATCAGCAAGCTCTTATAAAAACACCCTTTAGTATCCATTACGCTTTAAATAATACATCTTAGACATTCAGCAGTATTTACAAAAAATAAAGCAGACTTGATCAATACTTTAAATAAATTTTTACTTTAAAGCACACTTGAAGTACACATTAATTTTTGTGAATACAGCAGATTGACTTTAATAAAAGTAATTGCTCGTGGTCATCGGTGCTCGTAATTATAAACAGAAACTATTATTTTATAACTTAAATCCGTTGTGATATTCAATATTGTCAGCAGCAGTTCAACATTCACACACAATAATTACATGAATTGAATTAAAAATTTACGACTTTGTAATGAAAAAAAATGCAATATTCTTTTATTCCACTTATAACTCTCTGATTTGTATTGCTATTAAGCAGATTTAATGATTTCCATTAAAACTTAATGCCGTCATTCTTAGAAATGCGTTTAAATAAAACGTTGCGATATAAATCCCCTCATTAGATAGACTAACACCTTCATTTTTTATTTTCTTTTCATACAAATTTAAAAAAAAAATCAAATGCTGTCAATTTAATAGAGATTTAAAATAAAATTTAAACAAAGTTGATCGTTCTCAAAACAAAAATAGCAGCAACAAATTAATATTAAAACAAAAACCACGCCAAATCTAACAAAATTAGATGCAAGAACACATTGAAATATTTCGTAGCAATTTTGATTATAATGACAGCGTTAAATGAGCTCATAAATCGCTAAATCAACAGTGACATGAGTAAAACATGCACCACTACAGCAGAATTTCACTAAAGCAAACCAAAAGTGCATTTCGCTGCTCTTTCCTGGCATGAATTGCTTAACACTCTGTAAGTGTAAATAATTTATATACTAGACAGTAGCTAAAAAAAATATAAAGAAAATCTTGATTTTTTCATATATTTCAATACATATTTAAAGATATAATTTACTGTTTATAAAATATTATCACATGTCCACATTTGGTTGGACTACACCCTCCCTAGTGCGGAATTTCTGTAGTGTTTCGCAAACAGCATTCAACAAAGAACCAACGACCTACCACCATCATTTAAAAACAGCACCAGCAATATTATTTCCTTTTTCCATACAACATCATCATCTTTGGCAGCTTTATGACAAAAAGAAAGAAAAACAAGTAAAAGCGCTATATTCGGCTGTGCCGAATCTTATATACCCTTCACAGATGTAATTCTTCTTTCTTTCTTTCTTGCCAAAACAGAAAGTAGGTTTAATTAAAATATCAAAATAATGTTATCGGTTACTTTTATATTTAAGAAAACGTTTAAATTTTTCGGCTAGGAAGCTAAATTTTTGGCTTCTCTTATATCTAATACCTATGAACGTCTTTCGAAAATATTATATATATTTAATTTACAAACAAAACAAAAAATCCGTTTCATGTACCCCAAAAAGTTCTAATTGTCCAACCGTAGAATCGTCTTTGGTTTTTAATGTTGTTGGTTTTTAATACCAGATTACTTCTTTCTGATAAATAAAGTATGTATAATTCATCATAAAAATCAAAAATAACAAATAAAATGGCTGATTTTATGAATCAGAAAATGTCAACTTCCTAACCCTGGAACCGAATTCTTAATTTTTTAATACTAATCTAATTTTTTCTGATATATAAAATAGCTTTAATTCACTAAAAACACAAAATTTTTAATTTATGTATGTACTATTATGTACGAAAAGTATTTCGATTTCCCAACTCTGGAAGCGAATTTTTATTTTTTTACCAATGCAATTCTTAGTGAGGCGTAACATAGCTTTAGTTGACAAAAAAAAATACTATTTTTAAACTTTTTGGTCACTTTCACGTACCATAAAATATATCATATGTCCAAACCTGGAGTCGAAATTTTGATTTTTAAGATTTTAATACCAAATTTGTTCTTCCTGAATTATAAAACAGCTCTAATTAGCAAAAAAAAACAACGTCAATTGCCTTTTTGGTTACATATATGTTTAAAACAATTTCAATTTCCTAACCCTGGAAGCGAAATTTAAATTTTTTAAAATTTTCTTTATCAATGCAAATCTTCATGAGGTATAAAGTAGTTTTGTTTAAGAAAAAGTCGAATTTTGCAACCATTTTGGTTATTACATGTACTACAAAATATTGCATGTACCAAAAAAAATTTAATTTTTCTAACCCTGGAAACGAAATTTAAATTTTTTTTGTTTGTTTGTTTTATCAGTGCAATGCTTCTTGAAGTATAAAGTAGTTTTATTTACAAAAAATTGCAAATTTTTTACCATTTTGGTAACTTTCATGTACCATAAAATATTGCACTTGTCCATCCCTGGATTCGAAATTTTATTTTGTATTTTTGAATTTTTGATACCAATTTTGTTCTTCCTAAATTATACGACTGTTTTAGTTGGCAAAAAACAAAAAACAACAACATCGATTGCCTGTTTGATTACTTGCATGTATAAAAAAATTCAATTTCCCACCCCTGGAAGCAAAATTTGAATCTAAAATTTTCTTTTCTTTTTGCCAATGCAAATCTTCATGACGTATAAAGAGGTTTTGTTAAAGAAAAACTTAACATTTTTAACAATTTTAGTTACTACATGTACTACAAAATACGGAATGGGCCGAAAAAAAATTTTTATTTCCCATCCCTGAACATTTTTTTTTATATTTTTAGTTTTTAATACACCATTGAGACTTCCCAAAGCACGAAATAGGTTTAGTTTGCAAACATTAAAAAAAATAAATTATTTTTGGTATAAATTTAGCGTCGAGAAATAGGTGCAAGCTTCCCAGCTCTGGAACCATAGTTCGGATCTATCTGAATTTTAACACCACTCTATTTAAGTTCATTTCCAATCCAACGGTCCAAGAATGAAGTCTCTATCTCTTCTGTGGGCTTGGCTAGACCTGTTTCATTACTTTCACTTCTAAAAACAATGCAATTTCCCAACCCTGGAAGTAAAATTTGAATTTAAAAACAAAAATTTTTTTTGCCAATGCAAATCTTCATGACGTATAAAGTGGTTTTGTTAAAGAAAAACTTAAAATTTTTAACAATTTTAGATACTACATGTACTACAAAATACGGAATAAGCCGAAAAAAAATTTTTTTATTTCCCATCCCTGGAAAATTTTTTTTATTTTTTTAGTTTTTAATAGACCATTGAGGCTCCCTAAAGCACGAAATAGGTTTAATTTACAAACATTAAAAAAAATAATTGATTTTTGGTAAAAATTTTGCGTCGAGAAATAGGTGTAAGCTTCCCAGCTCTGGAACCATACTTCGGATCTTTCTGAATTTCAATAGCAGCCTGTTTAAGTTCATTTCCAATCCAACGGTCCAAGAACGAAGTCTCTAGCTCTTCTGGGAGCTTGGGAAAACCGATTTCACGTACAGACGGACGGACAGACGGACAGACGGACAGACGGACAGACGGACAGACGGACAGACGGACATCGCTCAATCGTCATCGCTATTCATAAGGATCCAGAATATATATACTTTATGGGGTCCCATGTGCATATCGAAGAAATTACACACGGAATGACAAACCTATATATACCCTTTCACTTTTTTGTGAAGGGTATAACAACGAAGAGGAAATGCTGCTCGTTTTTGGTTTATGGCAGCAGTAATAAAGTGCAGGCTGTCAAGAAATTAAATCTATGCTATTAATTAAAAGAATAGTAATTAAGACCATGAGTTGCTGTCCAATAAAATCGCAAGAATCTTTCATAGGAAAATGTTGCAGAAGTCTTCCCGACTCTAAGAATTTTTTTTAAATTGGCACTTTTATACAAAAATGATGCAAAAATACCTGTCTGATAACAAATACAACTCTGATTGCTTGAGAGCTTTAATTTTTTGAAAATTTTCGTAAACATTTATATTTCGGACAAATAATGTCATTATTGAGCTCAATTAGCGATAAAAAATGTTAATTAAATAATTGGTCAATTAACACATAATTGTTATCATTGGGAGTAAAATTACAAATGCAGCATTGCTAAAAATTGTGTTCATTGTGCAAAATACAATTCAGTGAAAAAAGTTAGTCGAGACTTAGCACCTAAAATGTGGAAAAAGGAAAAAATTATAAAAAATATGTCGAGCCATTTTGAAGTTAAGTTATTGATATTTAATTTATTATTGACTAGCTTTTATCCGCGACATTCTCCATGAATAATATGTGAAATTTCAGCTTATGTGTATGTTATGTCCATGATGTGTTGTATTTTTACTGCTTCAAAGTTTAAAACGTTCTTAGTTATCAGTTTAATAATATCATATATCTATAAACATTTTCGACCAATCTTAACCACTCAGCAAGTAAAAACGTTATATTCGACCGGGTCGAATCTTACATACCCTCCAAATATTTAGTAAGTGAATTTGATACGTTTAACTTTGTGGGACAGAGTTCCTTTATATAATATCGTACGTCAACGCCCACTAAAGGGGGCGGGGTTCAAAAATATACAATATCATGTTTTCCACAGACGAACGTATGGGCATTGCTAGACCGTCTTAGACTTCATCACAATTCTCTTTGGAGGCTATAAAAACTGTATTTTGGCGGGGTCGCTCTGGCAAGGGCTGTGGGAGAAACATTTCACCTTTGTCCTAAAACTCTAAAAATAAATGCTTGGGATAAAAAAAAGTTTTTTTTTTGGTAGGGTCATTTAGGGGGCGAAAGGGAAGGAGGGGGTAGGGCAGAGTAGTACCAGGTTTCGTCTCAGCTTCGTTATTAAAGCTTAAAAGTGTTATTTTTAAGGAAAGTAGGCTTAAGTAAAACAATTTGTTAAATTTTTATGCTATTTTTGCCTATAATAACGCCCACTAAAGTGGGCGGGGTCCAAAAATATTTTTATTTTATTTAATGGCTCCAAGTTTAAGGCGTTGGACCGTATTTGACATAAAAATATATCATTTGCTTAACAAAATAACCAAAAAACTTTAAAAATTATGTTGTTTTTTCTGGGTTGGTTTAGTTCTTCTTAGGGGAACTTTTTTCCCTCTTGCCCGATTTAGCCCATCTTCGAACTTAACCTGCTCTAAGTTTTAAAATATATTTATGCCAAATTTCAAGAGTCTAGCTCCTTTCGTTTGGACTGAATCGTGATTTCCACAGACGGACGGACGGACATGCTCAGTTCGTCTTAGATTTCATCACTGATCAAGAATATATATACTTTATGGGGTCTAAGATGGATATTTCGATGCGTTACAAACGGAATGACAAAGTGAATATACCCTCCAAATTCTTTTTTGGAGGGTATAATAAGATGATTTCCGAAAACAAAACCCATCCTATGTTATTCCTCGGAACTTAAAATATCTCTACGCCAAATTTCATTTAAATTGGTTCGGCAGTATGAGCATGAAAATGTAACAAATAGAGATAGAGACAGAAACACTTCCATATATGTTATATTAGTGAGGAAAAAAGTGCATCATAAAAACTGCAAATCATCACGAAAGTGCAAGTCATTATAAAAAGTGCAAGTCTTCATAAAAAGTGCTAGTCTTTTTAAAAAGTGCAAGTCATTATAAAAAGTGTAAGTCTTTATAAAAAGTGCAAGTCATCATAAAAAATGCAAGTCATCATAAAAAAGCATTTTAAAAAGTGCGAGTCATTATGAAAAGTGCAAGTCATTACAGAAAGTGCAAGTCATCATTAAAAGTGCAAGTCATCATAAAAAGTGCAAGTCATTATAAAAAGTGTAAGTCATCATAAAAGAGTCAAGCATTATAAAAAGTGTAAGTCATCATAAAAGAGTCTTGTAAAAATTGCGAGTGATTATAAAAAGTGCAAGTCATGATAAAAGAGTATTGTAAAAAGTGCGAGTCACTATACAAAGTGCAAGTCATAATAAAAAGTTCAAGTCACCATAAAAAGTGCAAGTCATTAGAAAAAGTGCAAGGTATCATAAAAAGTGCATTGTAAGAAGTGCGAGTCATTGTAAGAAGTGCAAGTCATCATAAAAAGTGCAAGTCATTACAAAAAGTGCAACTCATTGTGCGCTCGTATCAGCTAGTTTGAAGTGTTCGCGACTGTGTTCGCGAAGAATATGTGAAACCAATGTCTAGGTGATGTCAATGAAGTGTTGTATTTTAAGCTGCATAGGAGCTTACCGTTCTTATGCTTATCTGTTTCACAATTTCCTATTTGCATAAAAATTTCCGACCACCCATGGCCACTTCCAAAAACAGAGACCACCCTACGTTATTCCTTGGACCTCAAAATATCTCTATGCCGAATGAACATAAAATATGTTGTTTCTACATGTTACAAGATTACATTCCTTTAAATCGCATTGCCAACTACACAATAACGCTATCAACAATGTATTCCTTTGGTTTTTATTATAAATTTAAATATTTAAGTTCGTTGTCATCTTGAGTTGAGTATTGGCACCATTGACTAACACAATCTATATATTTCACACTCACTTGCATACGCAGACTGTTGTATGGGTGTGTTTGTCTGAAGATGTTTTCGTGTTGTTTTATGTCATATAATTTTGAATAATGAAAAAGATTTGTTAAAGAGATTCTAATAAATCAGTGACAAAATTTAGAAAAAACTAATCAAAAATGCCTAATAGAGAAAAACAGTTCATACCGTTCGTGTTGATGATAGAAATATTTGACAATTTCTTTTAAAGAATTGTGAAAATAAGTTTATTGTTCTTAAATCTCTTTGTGTCACGAAACAGTAGGTATTAGTTGTTTGTTGGGTAATGTCTCAAGCACAAAATCTTAAAGTGATTTATGTTAAGATTCTTTTGCCACACTGCCATGTTGCACATAGTACATGCACGTGCATGTAGGAGTGTAAATGCTTGAAACTAAAATAATAAATATTTTATCAAAAGTATAATAACCTGCCCGGTCAATAATTTTGGACATCATTATCATGAGCCTAATGGAAAATGTACACTGAGAATTATGACTTGATATAGATTTAAAATTTTTATAATCTCTGTTATGCAATTTAATTATATTAAGAAAATAGTTTTCCTCTTATTTGCTTGATTTACAACAGTAGCAAAATATTTCGAAATGTATGTATGTATGTATGTGTGTGGTGGCTTCTTTTGATAGCTTTTGTCACACAGTTTGTTCAGCTCTGAGTATTCTTATAAATCGCTTGCGGCTTATACGATCTATAAATTTATATGTTTGCAATATATCAGTCCGTTTGTATGTTTCCATTAAACTATGTTGTATTTAAGATGTCAATAAATTTTAATATTTCTGTCATGTATCTTGTTCATCTCTTTCAATAAACTGAAGCACATAATGAAAAGAATTCTTAAAAATGTATACAAAGTTTTTAATAAATACAAGACCACATGTGCGTGTGCGTGTGCGTTTGTTGTGTCTGCTAGTTGTTTCTGTTATTATGGTGGCTTTCGAAGCTAATTGTCACAGCGCATTCATAAGTTTAGTGATCTAATTTTGTTAAATTAACGCATTGGCAAACATCATTATTATCATAATTTGTCATTATCATTGAAATATGTTCTTGTATCTGCATTAAATTAATAACTAAACGTGTTGCTGTTGTCATTTGGTTGGAATCGACAAATTTCAAACAAATCATGTGTGCTAATATGTAAAATGTTCATAAAGAAATATATTTTCTTTTCATATCATAAACAAGTTAGCGCACAGATCGGCGTCTGTTTTTAAGTAACCAGGAGGATATCCTTACTAATATAATATATATGAAAGTAACTCTGTCTGTTACCTTTTCACGCTTAAGCCGTTGAACCGATTTGAATGAAATTTGGCATAGAGCTATTTTGGGGTCCGAGGAATAGGGTGGTTTTTGTTTTTGGAAATGAGCCTGTTGATACAGTTGACTTAACAATGTATTTGTTTTTTGCAATGACTTTATGAGGTGTCAAGGGTGGTCTAAAGTTTCTAGGGATATATGAGATTATGCAACTGATAACTAAGAATATTTTAATCTTTGGTCCAGTAAAAATACAACACATCATTGACATAACATACACATTAGCTGAAGTTTTACACATTAGCTGAAGTTTCACATATTCTTCACCGACAAAGTCGCGGGTAAAAAGTGTAATAAAAACAAGTAAAAGCGCTATATTCGGCTGTGCCGAATCTTATATACCCTTCACAGATGTAATTCTTCTTTCTTTCTTTCTTGCCAAAACAGAAAGTAGGTTTAATTAAAATATCAAAATAATGTTATCGGTTACTTTTATATTTAAGAAAACGTTTAAATTTTTCGGCTAGGAAGCTAAATTTTTGGCTTCTCTTATATCTAATACCTATGAACGTCTTTCGAAAATATTATATATATTTAATTTACAAACAAAACAAAAAATCCGTTTCATGTACCCCAAAAAGTTCTAATTGTCCAACCGTAGAATCGTCTTTGGTTTTTAATGTTGTTGGTTTTTAATACCAGATTACTTCTTTCTGATAAATAAAGTATGTATAATTCATCATAAAAATCAAAAATAACAAATAAAATGGCTGATTTTATGAATCAGAAAATGTCAACTTCCTAACCCTGGAACCGAATTCTTAATTTTTTAATACTAATCTAATTTTTTCTGATATATAAAATAGCTTTAATTCACTAAAAACACAAAATTTTTAATTTATGTATGTACTATTATGTACGAAAAGTATTTCGATTTCCCAACTCTGGAAGCGAATTTTTATTTTTTTACCAATGCAATTCTTAGTGAGGCGTAACATAGCTTTAGTTGACAAAAAAAAATACTATTTTTAAACTTTTTGGTCACTTTCACGTACCATAAAATATATCATATGTCCAAACCTGGAGTCGAAATTTTGATTTTTAAGATTTTAATACCAAATTTGTTCTTCCTGAATTATAAAACAGCTCTAATTAGCAAAAAAAAACAACGTCAATTGCCTTTTTGGTTACATATATGTTTAAAACAATTTCAATTTCCTAACCCTGGAAGCGAAATTTAAATTTTTTAAAATTTTCTTTATCAATGCAAATCTTCATGAGGTATAAAGTAGTTTTGTTTAAGAAAAAGTCGAATTTTGCAACCATTTTGGTTATTACATGTACTACAAAATATTGCATGTACCAAAAAAAATTTAATTTTTCTAACCCTGGAAACGAAATTTAAATTTTTTTTGTTTGTTTGTTTTATCAGTGCAATGCTTCTTGAAGTATAAAGTAGTTTTATTTACAAAAAATTGCAAATTTTTTACCATTTTGGTAACTTTCATGTACCATAAAATATTGCACTTGTCCATCCCTGGATTCGAAATTTTATTTTGTATTTTTGAATTTTTGATACCAATTTTGTTCTTCCTAAATTATACGACTGTTTTAGTTGGCAAAAAACAAAAAACAACAACATCGATTGCCTGTTTGATTACTTGCATGTATAAAAAAATTCAATTTCCCACCCCTGGAAGCAAAATTTGAATCTAAAATTTTCTTTTCTTTTTGCCAATGCAAATCTTCATGACGTATAAAGAGGTTTTGTTAAAGAAAAACTTAACATTTTTAACAATTTTAGTTACTACATGTACTACAAAATACGGAATGGGCCGAAAAAAAATTTTTATTTCCCATCCCTGAACATTTTTTTTTATATTTTTAGTTTTTAATACACCATTGAGACTTCCCAAAGCACGAAATAGGTTTAGTTTGCAAACATTAAAAAAAATAAATTATTTTTGGTATAAATTTAGCGTCGAGAAATAGGTGCAAGCTTCCCAGCTCTGGAACCATACTTCGGATCTTTCTGAATTTCAATAGCAGCCTGTTTAAGTTCATTTCCAATCCAACGGTCCAAGAACGAAGTCTCTAGCTCTTCTGGGAGCTTGGGAAAACCGATTTCACGTACAGACGGACGGACAGACGGACAGACGGACAGACGGACAGACGGACAGACGGACAGACGGACATCGCTCAATCGTCATCGCTATTCATAAGGATCCAGAATATATATACTTTATGGGGTCCCATGTGCATATCGAAGAAATTACACACGGAATGACAAACCTATATATACCCTTTCACTTTTTTGTGAAGGGTATAAAAATCCAGCTTTAATACTTCCTTCTCGCATACGCTGGTATGAGCACATAAGCTTCCGCTTTTTATAATGAATTGCACTTTTTATGATGACTCGAACTTTTCATAATGACTTGCACTTTTCATAGTGACTTGCACATTTTATAATGACGTGCACTTTTCATAATGACTAGCACTTTTTATGATTACTTGCACTTTTTATGATGACTTGCACTCTTTACAATGACTTGCACTTTTCATAATGACTTGCACTTTTCATAGTGACTTGCACTTTTTATGATTACTTGCACTTTTTATAATGACTTCAAGTTTTTATGATGACTTGCACTTTTCATAACGACTAGCACTTTTTATAATGACTTGCATTTTTTGTGATGACTAGCACTTTTTATGATGACTTGCACTTTTTATGATGACTTGAACTTTTCATAGTGACTTGCACTTTTTATGATTACTTGCATTTTTTGATGACTTGCACTCTTCACTTTTATAATAAATTCCACTTTTTATGATGATTTGCACTTTTTACAATGACTTGCACTTTTCATAATGACTTGCACTTTTCATAGTGACTTGCACTTTTTAAGATTACTTGCACTTTTTATAATGACCTGCACTTTTTATAATGACGTGCACTTTTCATAATGACTAGCACTTTTTATGATTACTTGCACTTTTTATAATGACTTGCTCTTTTTATGATGACTTGCACTTTTTATGATGACTTGCACTTTTCATTATGACTTGCAATTTTGATAATGACTTGTACTTTTATAATGACTTACAATTTTTTGATGACTTGTACTCTTCACTTTTATAATAACTTGCACTTTTTATGATGAGTTGCACTTTTTACAATGACTTGCACTCTTCATAATGACTTGCACTTTTTATAATAACTTGCACTTTTTATCACGACTTGCACTTTTTATGATGACTTGTACTTTTTATAGTGACTTGCACTTTTTTTGATTGCTTGCACTTTTTATGATGACTTGCACTATTCATAATGGCTAGCACTTTTTATGATTACTTGCACTTTTTATAATGACTTGCACTTTTTATGATGACTTGCACTTTTCATAACGACTAGCACTTTTTATGATTACTTGCACTTTTTATAATGACTTGCATTTTTTATGATGACTAGCACTTTTTATGATGACTTGCACTTTTTATGATGACCTGCACTTTTCATAGTGACTTGCACTTTTTATGATTACTTGCATTTTTTTGATGACTTGCACTCTTCACTTTTATAATAAATTACACTTTTTATGATGACTTGCACTTTTTACAATGACTTGCACTTTTCATAATGACTTGCACTTTTTATAATGACTTGCATTTTTTGTGATGACTACCACTTTTTATGATGACTTGCACTTTTTATGATGACTTGAACTTTTCATAGTGACTTGCACTTTTTATGATTACTTGCATTTTTTGATGACTTGCACTCTTCACTTTTATAATAAATTCCACTTTTTATGATGATTTGCACTTTTTACAATGACTTGCACTTTTCATAATGACTTGCACTTTTCATAGTGACTTGCACTTTTTAAGATTACTTGCACTTTTTATAATGACCTGCACTTTTTATAATGACTTGCACTTTTCATAATGACTAGCACTTTTTATGATTACTTGCACTTTTTATAATGACTTGCTCTTTTTATGATGACTTGCACTTTTTATGATGACTTGCACTTTTCATTATGACTTGCAATTTTGATAATGACTTGTACTTTTATAATGACTTACATTTTTTTGATGACTTGTACTCTTCACTTTTATAATAACTTGCACTTTTTATGATGAGTTGCACTTTTTACAATGACTTGCACTCTTCATAATGACTTGCACTTTTTATAATAACTTGCACTTTTTATCACGACTTGCACTTTTTATGATGACTTGTACTTTTTATAGTGACTTGCACTTTTTTGATTGCTTGCACTTTTTATGATGACTTGCACTATTCATAATGGCTAGCACTTTTTATGATTACTTGCACTTTTTATAATGACTTGCACTTTTTATGATGACTTGCACTTTTCATAACGACTAGCACTTTTTATGATTACTTGCACTTTTTATAATGACTTCAACTTTTTATGATGACTTGCACTTTTCATAACGACTAGCACTTTTTATAATGACTTGCATTTTTTGTGATGACTACCACTTTTTATGATGACTTGAACTTTTCATAGTGACTTGCACTTTTTATGATTACTTGCATTTTTTGATGACTTGCACTCTTCACTTTTATAATAAATTACACTTTTTATGATGATTTGCACTTTTTACAATGACTTGCACTTTTCATAATGACTTGCACTTTTCATAGTGACTTGCACTTTTTAAGATTACTTGCACTTTTTATAATGACCTGCACTTTTTATAATGACTTGCACTTTTCATAATGACTAGCACTTTTTATGATTACTTGCACTTTTTATAATGACTTGCTCTTTTTATGATGACTTGCACTTTTTATGATGACTTGCACTTTTCATTATGACTTGCAATTTTGATAATGACTTGTACTTTTATAATGACTTACATTTTTTTGATGACTTGTACTCTTCACTTTTATAATAACTTGCACTTTTAATGATGAGTTGCACTTTTTACAATGACTTGCACTCTTCATAATGACTTGCACTTTTTATAATAACTTGCACTTTTTATCACGACTTGCACTTTTTATGATGACTTGTACTTTTTATAGTGACTTGCACTTTTTTTGATTGCTTGCACTTTTTATGATGACTTGCACTATTCATAATGGCTAGCACTTTTTATGATTACTTGCACTTTTTATAATGACTTGCACTTTTTATAATGACTTGCACTTTTTATGATGACTTGCACTTTTCATAACGACTAGCACTTTTTATGATTACTTGCACTTTTTATAATGACTTGCATTTTTTATGATGACTAGCACTTTTTATGATGACTTGCACTTTTTATGATTACTTGCATTTTTTTGATGACTTGCACTCTTCACTTTTATAATAAATTACACTTTTTATGATGACTTGCACTTTTTACAATGACTTGCACTTTTCATAATGACTTGCACTTTTCATAGTGACTTGCACTTTTTATGATTACTTGCACTTTTTATAATGACTTGCACTTTTTATAATGACTTGCACTTTTCATAATGACTAGCACTTTTTATGATTACTTGCACTTTTTATAATGACTTGCTCTTTTTATGATGACTTGCACTTTTTATGATGACTTGCACTTTTAATGATGACTTGCACTTTTCATTATGACTTGCAACTTTTATAATGACTTGTACTTTTTATAATGACTTGCATATTTTTGATGACTTGCACTCTTCACTTTTATAATAACTTGCACTTTTTATGATGACTTGCACTTTTTACAATGACTTGCACTTTTCATAATGACTTGCACGTTTCATAGTGACTTGCACCTTTTATGATTACTTGCACTTTTTATAATGACTTGCACTTTTTATGATGACTTTCACTTTTTATAATGACTTTCACTATTTTCCTTACTAATATAATAATCATGAAAATAAATTTGTCGCTCTATCTGTCTGTTACCTTTTCATTTTTAAAGCACTGAACCGATTTAGATGAAATTACGTATAGAAATAGTTAAAGGGTGGTGTTTGTTTTCGGAAATGATCGCATTGAGTGATCACGAGGGGTCTGGACATATGAAATTATTATAGACATATGGAATTATTAAACTGATAACTAAGAACATTTTGAACTTTGATTCAGTAAAAATACAGCACATACACATCAGGTGAAATTTCACATATTCTTCGCGAACAAAGTGGCGGGTAAAAGCTGGTAAGATATAAATCTTGTTATTGTTATTTCGAAGGCTGCGAACTAAAATTTTACTGCTCTTATTTGTAATGGCAACACTGTCCCTATAAACAGGCAACTGTCGGTAGACTCCAAGCAAGCTGAGTCGTTGATAGTAATGTGCCCCGTCTTTTGAGAAGAAAATGGAAAAAATTAACTTTATATGCCTATTAATCATTATTTTTAAAATAAAATAAATTTTGTACACTCTTTTTCCATATAATATGTAACTTCCCACTAAAGGGGTCGGGGTCCAAAAATAGACTATATCGTCTTTTCCACAGAATGGGCATTGCTAGATGGTCTTAGACTTCATCACTGATCAGGAATATATAAACTTTTTGGGGTCCAAGTATTTTTGGAGGGTATTAAAACTGTATTTTGTCGCGGTAGCTCTGGAAAGGACCGTGGGGTTCAAAAATAATTTTTTTTTATTTTATAGCACCAAATTTAACTCATTGAACCTTCTTCGACATAAAAATATATAATTTTCTTAACAATATTACAAAAAAAATATTTAAAAATTATGTTGTTTTTTAGAGGTTGGTTTATGTTGATTTCTTTTCTAAAAAATAATGCTACATTTTTGCACTTTTCAATGGAAAATGGCAACATTATGGCATTTGAACATAGTGAATTTATTGGAAATTGATCTACTATCTCTTATGAATATGTGTTTTATTTTAAAATTGCTCCTAATTGTGGTTTTTTAGATTAAAAAGTGGCAAAATGTTACATATTTTCCCGAAAAGAAATAGCCATTAGTTTTTCTTAGGGGAACATTTTTTGCTCTGACTCGATGCAGCCACATTTACAAACTTGAACTGTGCTGTCCTTTTAGGATATATTTATACCAAGTTTCAAGTGCTCTTTTTGTTCGGACGGACGGACGGACAGACATGCCTAGATCGTTTTAGATTTCCTTACTGATCAAGAATATACTTTATCGAGTCTTAGAGGGATATTTCGCCACGTTACACACGGAATAACAAAGTGAATGTACCCTATAATTCTTTTTTGAAGGGTATACATATTAGACGAACAAAGTCTGTATGCCCGGTGCTCTCCGCGAGTAGCAGCAGTTTTTCTTAATATCTTAAAAGTAAACGAAATTATTTACTTAACTGGTTGTTTGAGTTTTTTAACCTGTTTTAAAATATTATGCCCTTATGACAATATGAATAAATAACATACAGTGTGAATATGCCAATTGTATTTATTCAGTTACACGTGTTTGTTCTTTTACAAGACCGAGCACACTGCCATACGAAGCAGCTAATTTAATTTTAACAAATTTGCATATTGACTAATGGCTGAATGTGTTTTGTGCTCGTCAAATAACAGTTCACACAGTCAAAGGGTTACTCAGCTATTTTATGCGTGAAGCTTGTATGTATTTGGTAGAAAAAGAAATTACCATTAAATTGTGTTATATATCGCCACTAATAGCTGCACACGCTTTTATTATCATATGAATAATGTAAATTTCAAATATATTATTGGTTCATTATGATGTACGTGTCATTTGTTTTGCTTTTGTAGTCGACTATTGAGCAAAGTTCTGCTGCCGCTTTACACTAGAAATATTTGTTATAAATAATAAAAATATGCTTACAAATGTGTTTCTGCGAAAATTAAATAAATCTCTCGGCCATTATAAAAAACAAAGTTGCCTGAACGTATATGCGTGTGTGTGTGTGTGTGTGGCTTTTACTTTTCAAATACCCAACGTTTGCTACACCACCAACGACAACAGTTTCAATATAATTTTTTCGGACAATTTATGAATGACACTGACGACATTTTTAAACTTGAACAGTTTTAATTATTATTTTGTCATTGGTGGGAGGTAGATTTGCTTAATTGTAATTTATTGTCTATAAGTTTTGAATATGAATTTGAATTTTTTTGTAAATGATTTTTCAGTTTGCTTGGATGTGTTACTCTTTGTTGACTCTTAGCGCTGCGACATAAATCTTGAATATGCAGATCTATGGGGTGGTAATAAAACTTTTGTGTCTCTTCAAGATTGATAATAATTATAGATGAATTTATAAAAGATTGATGATGAAATTGTTGGCTTATTTAGAATTTATGGACAAAAATTTATATTGATTCTCTCAATTTATTTGTAAAATATATGTATGTGGATATTTCGTGATCATGATATAATACACAGTGGGAATGAAGTGAATGCAAATGACAATATATTTTTGTAATTTAGTTGGTTTAAGTGTGACGAGATGAAAGTGCTGCTTGCATGGAGCCACATTTTTTTTTCTTAATTTTTAGACTTAACGAAATTTATGGCTTTGAATTTTCAACATTTTTCAAAATACTACACATTGTATATCCAAATGTAATAATTCATGATTGTGTGTGTAGATGATCAGCTGCCAATGTTTACTATATAATTTAAGACCCATAATCAGCTGTAAAATAACGAAATTTGTTTGAAATGAAAACAATCTATTCTAAAATTAAATATTCATATTTGAAAGTATAAGGGTATATAAATAAAACCGAATCTCATTTTAGATCAATGAATTTAGTCTAGGAATATTTATATATGTTTAGCCCTTCCAAATAATAGGTCCACAAAGGAGAGTTTGTTTCCTTACGACCTCTTAATTCCAACCAAATGGTTAGCAAAACAACAATTTTTCTATAGGTTTCAAAACGAAAATATTCACCGGGACTAAATCTGAAGAATATAAAGGATGTGTTGGCACTTCGTAGCCGAATTGTCCTGTACCTAAAATTCGCAAGTTTTGTTTCAAAATTTATCGCCTCCCCTTTAGCAAAAATAATTTGTCATTCCGTGTGTAATTTCCACACTCAAAATATTCTGTACGTAAAATTAACTGAAATTGTCATATAAAATAAATGAATATTCGATTAAAAACCGGTCAACTTATTATTCATTTAACTTTAACAAAAATATCATTTAATTTTAAATGTTAAAAAATTAACAGACTTAAATCTGTAAAAAATATTGCTTTTCTCTTTTATTTTGTTAGCTCAAAGAGAAATAGTATTGTTTGAATCAGTTAAAATTAAAATTGCTTAAAATTTTAAATGTTTGTTCATTTAAGAATTATTATACGGAATACTTCTTGAATGAAGTACATTCCGTTCCTTTAATAATATTGTGAATATACTTACAAATAAACAACGGACAATATTGAAAGCAACAGAAAATCCGTATTAATGTGTAGTTAGTTTTTTGAATGACTGTTAGAATCAGTTAAAAATAAATTTGCTTACATTTTTAAATGCTTATGCATTTAAAAATGACTGAACGGAAAACTTCTTGAACAAAATACATTCCGTTACTGTCATAATTTTGTCAGTGCACGATATTAATATGCGGCCACATTAAGTATATTTTAAGTCTTTATGAAGAATGGTCTTGAATAACCGTTTTACGTCCGTCCGTCTTTCTATACCTGACATCGATTTTCTGAAACTATAGACTTCAGTCTTGAATTGACGTATTAGAAATACTCCTAAAGAGACTGCCCTTGAAAAAAAGTATAACTCAAAATACGGTTCCAAAGTTGGAAAACTAAAACAAATATCTGTTATATAAGAGTATCGAGTTAAAAATATATATTTTTTCTATTTAAACCTACCTTTTACTTCAGGAAGCATTAAATTGGCATTATAAACTAAACGAAATCAAAATATCGGTTCCAGAGTTGGAGAATTTAAAAGTAATTATTTTTATTTTTAATCTTGTACCAGCACTCAGGGAATGACCCCTATGCCGGAGCTAGAAAAGAGGGGATAGAACTGAGAGGACAGATGAAGAAAGACGAGAAGATAGAGAATTTTTTTGTAGCTATTTTAACCTTTTTTACATCGCCGGCTAATTTTTTGCTACAGAACCGACGAAGGAGGATGCTGCTGTTACTCTGCTTTTTAGAACATGATCGTGTCAGTCGCTGCCAATTATGTTCAGTGACCAGTCACAATGCCTTCATCATTGAAACAGGCTGGCAACAACTAACACAACCATGCACTAATGCTGTTTAGAAGAATTCAACACAATATTTCATGATTCAGCGCGGGGTTGAACTCAGGACCCTCCTCTTTATAGTCTCGTGTTCTACTACTTCAGCCAACCGCACCCACAAATTCATTGTATTGGAAATCAGAAAAGAGAAAATGATAAATGCAGAGCTGGAAATTAAAATATCTTTTTAATTTTAAAACAACTAAAGAAAATTATTTGTTTTCTTTGGTACTCAAACATATTTTAATAAATAAATTTTTCTTGAAAATCAGAAAGATCAAAAAGATGGCTCCAGCGTTAGTATGAAGTAAACACTAATTATTATTATACCCTTCACAAAAAGTGAAAGGATATATATAGGTTTGTCATTCCGTGTGTAATTTCTTCGATATGCACATGGGACCCCATAAAGTATATATATTCTGGATCCTTATGAATAGCGATTACGATTGAGCGATGTCCGTCTGTCCGTCTGTTCGTCCGTCTGTACGTGAAATCGGTTTTCCCAAGCCCAAGAAGAGCTAGAGACTTCGTTCTTGGACCGTTGGATTGGAAATGAACTTAAATAGAGTGCTATTGAAATTTAGAAAGATCCGATGTATGGTTCCAGAGATGGGACGCTTACACCTATTTCTCGACGCAAAAACCAATTTTTTTTTTATGTTTGTAAATTAAGCCTATTTCGCGCTTTGGGGAGCCTCAGTGGTCTACTAAAAACTAAAAAATATAAAAAAATTTTTTTCAGGGATGGAAAATTAAAAATTTTTTTTCGGCCCATTCCTTATTTTGTAGTACATGTAGTAACTAAAATTTATAAAAATTTTATGTTTTTCTTTTACAAAACATCTTTATACGTCATGAAGATTTGCATTGGCCAAAAAAAATTTTTTAATTAAAATTTTGTTTCCAGGGGTGGAAAATTGGAATATTTTTTATACATAACCAAAAAGGCAATTGACGTTGTTTTTTTTTTTGCTTTCTAAAACTATTTTATATATTAGGAAGAACAAAATTGATATCAACAATTTAAAAAAAAATCAAAATTTCGAATCCAAGGATGGACAAGTGCAATATTTTATAGTTCATGAAGGTGGTCCAAAATTGTAAATTTTTCATAAATAATACAACTTATTCCTCATGAAGAGTTGCATTGGTTAAAAATAAAACAAAAAAATTAAAATTTAACTTCCAGGGTTGGGAAGTTTAAAGTTTTTTTGGTACATGCAATATATTGTAGTACATGAAAGTGACCAAAATGGTTGCAAATTTTAAGTTTTTCTTAAATAAAACGACTTTATACCTAATGAAGACTAGGATTGGTAAAAAAAAGTTTAATTTCGCTTCCAGGGATGGGAAATTGAAATTTTTTTATTCATAAAAGTAACCGAAAAGGCAAATAACGTCGGTTTTTTACTCATTAAAACTATTTTTTTAGTTCAGGAAAATCATAATTGGTATAGAAAATTAAAACAAAATAAAAATTAAGATTCCAGAGTTGGATAACTGCAATATTTTGTAATACATGAAAATGACAAAAATGGTTACAAATATTAAGTTTTTCTTAAATAAAACTATTTCATGTCTCTTTAAGAGTTGCATTGGTAAAACAATTTTAATTCCGTTTCCAGGGTTGGGAAATTGAAATATATAAAAGTAACCAATTAGGCAGTTGACGTTGTTGTTTTTGCTAATTCAAACTATTTTATAATTCAGGAAGAACAAAATTAGTATTAAAATCTTAAAAAATCAAAATTTCTACTCCAGGGTTGAACAAATAATATATTTTATGATACATGAAAGTGACCAAAAAGTTTAAAAATTAAAATTTTTTTGTCAAATAAAATTATGTTACATCTTTTAATTAAACCTACTTCCTGTTTTAGCAAGAAAGAAAGAAAAATTACATCTGTGAAGGGTATTTAAAATGCGGCACAGCCGAATATAGCACTTTTACTTATTTTTTTTTTTTAATTAAACCCATCTTATATTTTGGAAAAAAATTAAATTTGTACTAAAAATAAAAAAAACGTAATTGCAGGGTTCGAAATTTGATATTTTTTTGGTATATAAAAGTAAGCAAATAAGCTACTAGCTCTGTTTTTTGGTAAATTAAACCCACTTGACACTTCTGCAAAAATTAAGTTGGTATTAAAAATCCAAATTTGTATTCCAGGGTTGGGCAGTAGGTTTTTTTTGAGAAAAAAAATAATTAAATAAGTTACTAATGTTCTAGTTTTTTTAATTAAACTTCTTTTATACTTCAGCAAGAAATAAACTTATATTAAATATTCAACAAAAACATCAAAGCTTCGATTCCAGGGTTCGAAAATCGAAATTTTTTGGCACATAGAAATAGCCAAATAAATTACTAGATTGGTTTCTCTGGTGAATTACACATATTTTATATCTGGGAAGGAATTAAATTGGCATTACAAATTAAAAATTCAATTCCAGGGTTGGGAAATCCAATGTTTTTTTATTAATTATTTATGTTGCACTCAATCATGAACATGGAATATTCACAGTGGAGAAGGTGAAATCACTTCAATGATTGTATTTATTAATAGTTTCAATTCTTAATATCGACTTGGTTTTCAAAATTTGTTTGAAAAGAAGTATTTAAAAACAAGTAAAAACGTTATATTCGACCGGGTCGAATCTTAAATACCCTCCAATTATTTAGTAAGTGAATTTAAAATGTTTAACTTGGTGGGACAGAGTTCCTTTATACAATATCGTACGTCAACTCCCACTAAAGGGGGCGGGTTTAAAAAATAAACAATATCATGTTTTCCACAGACGAACATATGGACATTGCTAGACCGTCTTAGACTTCATCAGTGATCAAGAATATACATATTTACTTATAAAAACTGTATTTTGGCGAGCCGATCTGGCAAGGGCTGTGGGGGAAACATTTCACCTTTGTCATAAAACTCTAAAAATAAATGCTTGGGATAATTATACACAAAATAAAATTTTATATATATATATTTTTATAGGGTCATTTACGGGGCAAAGCGTGGATGGGGGTAGGACAGAAACAGGCAGTCATAAAACTCTAAAAATAAATGATTGGGATAATTATATACACATTAAAATTTCATTTGTTTGGTATTGTCATTTAGGGAGTGAAGGGGGAGGAGGGGATAGGGCAGAGTAGTACCAGGTTTCGTCTCAGCTTCGTCATTAAAGCTTAAAAGTGTTATTTTTAAGGAATGTAGGCTTAAGTAAAACAATTTGTTAAATTTTTGCCTATAATAACGCCCACTAAAGTGGGCGGGGCCAAAAATATTTTTATTTTATTTTATGGCTCCAAGTTTAAGGCGTTGGACCGTATTTGACATAAAAATATATCATTTGCTTAACAAAATAACCAAAAAACTTTAAAAATTATGGAGTTTTTTCTGGGTTGGTTTAGTTCTTCTTAGGGGAACTTTTTTCCCTCTTTCCCGATTTAGCCCATCTTCAAGCTAAACCTGCTCTAAGCTTCAAAATATATTTATGCCAAATTTCAAGAGTCTATCTCTTTTCGTTTGGACTGAATCGTGATTTCGACAGACGGACGGACGGACACGCTCAGATCGTTTTAGATTTCATCACTGATCAAGAATATATATACTTTATAGGGTCTGAGATGGATATTTCGATGCGTTACAAACGGAATGACAAAGTGAATATACCCTCCAAAGTCTTTTTTGGAGGGTATAAAAAACACAGAAAAACATTCAGCAATATTTTTCCGGAAAGGATAAATGTTTCTTTATTTTTTTATTTTCAAATATAAAGGAAACGTCATGCATTTAGTAAAAAATTGCAATATTTGCCTTGATATTAACATACATTAAACAAGAAATTTTCTTCTTTTGTTTAGCGGGAATATATTTTCACAATATTTACGAATACTATTTCTTTTAACTTAATATATTATCTAATTTCGTACCAATTTTTATTGCACTGTATATTAAATACTGTGATATAATAAACAATTGCAACAACCAACGACTTTTTGAGTAGTTCTACAAAAATTCCTTTCTTTTCCCTTTTAAGATTTTTTTGTAAAAGGATATTGAACAGAATTTAAACTAAGAATGGTTGTTGAATAAATAACTTTCACTTACAAGACAAAATATTGGCATCTAAATCTGTCTGAAACATATCCAGCAGAGCATCTAAATTCTCAAAACAAATAGCAGATTAAGAAAATATATAAGACCGTAAAATATCTACCTAAGCAATAGTCGTATGTAAATTTAAACTTCCCTTAACACACAATCCCTTAATCCCATTTCTCACCAAAAGTGCTGGATCAACACACGGTAGTGATATTTTGTTTGTCAACAGCACGCCTACTCCTCTTCAAATTTGCACATTTACTTAAACGAAGCGAAAATATTTTGACAATTATTTTCTTAAAATCTCTGGTACTTTCCTAAATCAATCGAAAATTTGTAAGATTTCACATAAAGTGTTTGTTTTTCATAAGAAAAACAAACGTTGCTTGTGTACACCGCAAAACGAAAAATCTTTACAAATTGCGAGTATACATGCCGTACAGGCATCAGTCATTGTGACACAATTCAGAAATATGTTGTATGCAGAGAATGACTCTGTGAAGGTAAAAAGTGAAAGTTTTATGCAATTTAAATTCAGGTAGTTTTGTTACGCGTTGTGTTAAAGTCAGCAGATCGAATTCTTTTGTTCTATTGTTGAGATTTAAAATAATTTGTTTATATAGAAACAAGTCAAGCCGTAGGCGTTAAATTTGGATGCTGCCTTTATTTAAAAATAAATGAAAGGGATTTTTAAGGCAACAGATTATTTTTCAAAATTTCGCATGGTCAATTTGTCTAAAATGTGAAAGGGAATGTATTAGGAAACGTTTGTTTTTTTGGCAATGTTATTGTTAAAATATATCAAGTTAAAATATAAATATATCAACTTAAACATGTTTTCTAAGCAACTCGAAGTGACCGAGTAGCGATTTTTTGTTCTTTTTATACTCTTCACCAAAAAGCGGAAGGTTTGCCAATCCGTGTGTAATTTCCTCAGTATCAATATGCGACCGCAAATACGTGCTGGATCCTCATGAAAAGGGAAGACGAATAAGCAATGTCCGTACGCGAAATCGATTCGCCGATTCCCCAGAAAGGCTAGAAACTCCATTCTTAGACTGATGGATTGGAAATGGTCCTTAAGTTCTATTGAAAATCAGCAAAATACGATTCCAGAGCTGGAGAGCTTAAACATATATTGGTACATAAAATTAACTAGCAAAAGCTAATTATTATTGTCTTCTTTTTGCCTAAAACTATTTTATATTTCAGGAAGAATTAAATTTGTATTTAAAATGAATAAAACATATATGAAAAGTTCAATTCCAGTGTTCGGAAATAGAATTTTTTTGTACATTAAAATTACCAAAAAAGTTTATAATTTGTTAATTAAACCTATTTTATACTTCAGGAAGACATATAATGGTATTAAGGATAAGAAAACAAAATCAGAAAAAGATTCCAGGGTTGGGCAATTGATTTTTTTTTTTGGCCATAACAGTGATCAAAAAAGCTAAAATTTTTTTTTGTTAATTAAAACTTCTTTATAATTCAGAAAGAATAAAATTTGTATTAAAAATAAAAAGGACGATTCCAGAGATGGGCAATTAAAAGTTTTTTGGTACATAAAAGTAACCCAATAAATTAGTAATTATTTTGGATTTTTTTCTTAAACCTATTTTATACTGCAGGAAGAATGAAATTTGTAATAAAAATAATAAAAAAAAATTACAAATTCGTTTGCAGGGTTGGACAATCGATTTTTTTTTTACTTTATTTATTTTTCTTACATAAAAGTAACCTAATGTTTTATGAATGAAACCTATTTGATATAATAAATAAATTGATACTAAAAACCAAAAATAAATTGATACTAATAATAAAAAAATGTCAAAGATTTCATTTCAAGGTTGAACAAATGATTTGTTGTTTTTTTGGTACTTTAAAAGTCTTGCTTTTTGTAAATTAATCTCATTTGATGCTTCAATAAAAATAAAATTGGTATTGAAAATTATAACAAGATATCAAAAATTCCTTTCCAGGGTTGGGGAATGGATATATTGTTTGGTGCATAATACGAGTAGTAACCAAAATTGTTAATAATTTTTGGTTTTGTTTCGGCTTAAAACTATTTTATGCTTCATAGAGAATAAAATTAATATTTAAAATCCAAAAAAATTAAGATGACAACTTCAGGGTTAGGCAATTGAGGAATTTGTTTGTCACCTTTATAGGTTACTAAGTTTGTTTATTTGTGAATTATTGTTAACCTGTACTTCAAGAAGAATAAAATTGGTATTGCAAATTCAAAAAAAAAATCAAAAAGACTATTTCAAAGTTGGAAAATTCAAACCTTTTTTATACATGAAATTAAAATATAGGTTAGGAATTTTTACTTTTTCGCTAGTTAAAACTATTGTGTACTTCAGAAATTGGTTTAACAATAAAAATAAAAAAGAGAAATAAAAATAAAATAAATAAAACGTTGCCAGGGTTGGACAATTGAGACTTTTTTGATACTTAAAAGCAATTAAATAGTTTACGAATTTATGAATTTCAGGGTTGGAATGAATATGTGTGTAAACTGCAGACGCATGTCTGTGAACGGTACATAAGAAGAGAATATATGAAAATGATAGATTTGTTGCAGAGATTTTTGATTTTAAAGAATTTATACACTTTATTGTAGATCAGACTATTTATATGGGAGATATAATTTTTAGGGCGCCATAAGGTCTTGTAAACCTACCATTAAAATGCTATAGGTTACGTAAGATAAGATTTCTCAATCTGAAAACAAAACAGCTGGGTGACAATTTAAACAAAAACTTTAAATAAAATAAAATTTTTCGTTTGGGGACTTTTACGGAAACAATAATAAAAAATATTAATATTTTTTTTCTTTTGTTTTTGTTTTGTTTTCTCAATACAACGAAAATTTTTATTTTATGGACAACAAGTAAAAGTGCTATATTCGGCTGTGCCGATTGTTAAATACCCTTCACAGATGTCATTCTTTCCGTTTAAATTTTTCGGCTAGGAAGCTAACTGTTTGGCTTTTTTATTACTAATACCTCTGAACGTCTTTCAAAAATATTGAATATGTTTAATTTACAAACAAAAAGAAAAAATCCGTTTCATGTACCCCAAAAAGTTCTAATTGTTCAACCGTATAATCAGTCGTCTTTTAGATGTTTTTTGGTTTTTAATACCAATTTATTTCTTCCTGATATACAAAGTAGGTATAATTCATCATTAAAATCAAAAATAAGATATAATATGGTTACTTTTATGAATCAGAAAATGTCGATTTTCCAACCCTGGAACCGAATTTGTAATTTTTAAAATATTTAATACCAATTTAATTCTTAGAGAAGTATAAAATAGGTTTAAGACACTGAAAAAAACCAAAATTGGGAACTTATATGGTTGCTTTTATGTACCGAAAAATTTCGATTTCCCAACCCTGGAACCGAATTTTTAAATTTTTGATACTAATTTAATTTTTTCTGATATATCAAATGGGTTTAATCACTAAAAACACAAAATTTTGAATTTATGTATGTATATAAATATTTCGACTTTCCAACTGTGGAAGCGAAATTTAATTTTTTTTTCCAATGCAACTCTCAATGAGGCATGAAATAGTTTAATTTAACAAAAATGTAATATTTGCAAACAATTTAGTCACATTCATGTACTACAATATATTCAATGTAGCAAAAAAAATTTCAATTACCCAACTCTGGAAGCGAAATTTTTACTTTTCAAATTTTTTTTTTATCAATGCAAATCTTCATGATGTATGAAGAGGTTTTATTTAAGAAAAACTCTATATTTTGGACAATTTTAGTTACTACATGTACTACAAAATACCGAATGTGCCAAAAAAAATTTAATTTTCCCAACCCTGGAAGCGAAATTTTAATTATTTTGTTTGTTTTAATCAGTGCAACGCTTCATGAGGTATAAAGTAACTTTTTTTATGAAAAATTTAAAATTGTTAACCAATTTGGTCACTTTCATGTACTATAATATATTTTAATTATATTTTATTATTATTATTTATTATTTTAATTTTATTTTTAATTTTTTATTTTTGAATTTTTGATACCAATTTTGTTATTCCTAAAATATAAAATAGTTTTAGGTAGCAAAAAAAAACACTGATGCAAATCTTCATGTCGTATAAAGAGGTTTTGTTAAAGAAACCCTTTAAATTTTTAACAATTTTAGTTACTACATGTACTACAAAATACGGAATGGGCCGAAAAAAATTTTTATTTCCCATCCCTGAAGAAAAAAATTTATTTTTTTAAGACCATTAAGACCATTGAGGCTCCCCAAAGCACGAAATAGGTTTAATATAAAAACATTAAAAAAAATAATTGATTTTTGGTATAAATATTACGTCGAGAAATAGGTGTAAGCTTCCCAGCTCTGGAACCATACTTGGGATCTTTCTGGATTTCAATGGCACTCTATTAAAGTTCATTTTCAATCCAACGGTCCAAGAATGAAGTCTCTATCTCTTCTGGGGGCTTGGCAAGACCTGTTTGATTACTTTCACTTATAAAAACAATGCAATTTCCCAACCCTGGAAGCAAAATTTGAATTTAAAAAAACAATTTTTTTTTGCCAATGCAAATCTCTATGACGTATAAAGTGGTTTTGTTAAAGAAAAACTTAAAATTTTTAACAATTTTAGTTATTACATGTACTACAAAATACGGAATAGGCCGAAAAAAATTTTTTAATTTCCCATCCCTGGAAAAAAGTTTTTATTTTTTTAATTTTTAATAGACCATTGAGGCTCCCTAAAGCACGAAATAGGTTTAATTTACAAACATTAAAAAAAAATTGATTTTTGGTATAAATTTTGCGTCGAGAAATAGGTGTAAGCTTCCCAGCTCTGGAACCATACTTCTCAACTTTCTGAATTTGAATACCACTGTATTTAAGTTCATTTCCAATCCAACTGTTCAAGAACGAAGTCTCTATCTCTTCTGGGGCTTGGGAAACCCGACAGACAGACGGACAGACGGACATCGCTCAATCGTCATCGCTATTCATAAGGATCTAGAATATATATACTTGATGGAGTCCCATGTGAATATCGAAGAAATTACACACGGAATGACAAACCTATATATAACCTTTCACTTTTTTGTGAAGGGTATAAAACAGACAAAATATTCAGTTTTTATCTTTATGCAACTTATTAATCATAAATACTAATATGTTAACTATAAAATTATTTCTTATTAGATATTTTATTGATCGATTTTGGTTTGATGACAACTCCCAGTTTTGTATTTTTCAAAAAACATCTTCAAATAACTAGAAAAGACTGTCTTGAAAGAAACTCAAATAAAGCAATCAAACGCGATTAAACAAAAAGCCGATATTATAATTATATATTTATATGATAATTTAGGATACTAAAGGTCGCCATTATTTTCCATTAACCTGCATTGTTTCAGTAAATGCTTTTCCTCTTTTCAGCAAATATAATAAACAACAGAATTTACGAACATTACGAGTATTTTTATTGAAATATTTACATTTTTCTATTATGTTATCACCGTTTAAAATCATTAATGTGACATGCTATTTATCACCGTTTTGAATTAAATATGGAAATTTAAAATTCATATGCAGATGAATTTGAAATTATGAGGACAAAAAGAATATTAACAAAGAATTGAACAAAAAACGAAAAAAAAAATTAACTAACTTGTCATTATACCGTAAAGCATAAAAACATTTTAATGATTTTCAAAACAAAATATTTTAAATTATTTATATGTATATTTAGTAAAAAGACATTTGATCAAGATAAAATAAATACATTTCAGTTTGAAGCACAAATGAGGGTTATTTATTTAAAATATATTAATCAGATTTCAAATAACCGTTTTAATTGCATTTAAAGCCAAGTGGTCCCAACTGGATTAATAGCTTGTCATCTTTTTTTGTTTTTAGCCGGCTTTTGACTCAGAAAATAACAAATGACTGCTCAAGTGTGGCTAGCTGAACTGATGACGGACTTTAAAAAGGCCTGCGTAACAAAGATTGTACGACACGTGGTATATGCCGTGAAGTTGTGCTGTTCTATAACACTTTTCATGGCCAAGAAGATGGACTGGGAATGCTTTTTCTTGTTAACACTGCAATCAATCATCATTATCGTTATGCGACCAGCATATCATTTAACAACCTTTTTGACCGTTTTAACACTTTCAATATTTAACACTTTTAGTATTTTACAAAAAATAAAAAAATTAGCTCCATCGAAATGCACGTAGGAACCATAAACACTTTTGAAACTTTTTCGTAAGTTTGCGTTAAACCAATTTTTAATTTTTTGTTTTTCTACACTTTTATACAATTAGAAGCAAAATAGATTCATATTGAATAAAAATCATGTGCTGGGTTGGTTTTGAAAAAGTTTTAAAGCCTTCATGGTCATTCTAACGCGATTTTCGCAAATAATTTGTAAATTCTCCAGAGAAGAGATTTGTAACTTTTCAAAACTATGGTTGAAGTCTGATGCATTAAACACATTCACGACAGCAGGCTACCGCCTGCAACCTGTCAAAAATAGAATATATATTTTTTTTCTTTGGACCAGCTCTCATGGGATGACCCCTACATATGCGGTGCATTGCGCCGGAACTAGAAAGCAAGGGATGGTATTGAGGGGACAGATGAAGAAAGAAGAGAAGATAGAGAATTTTTTTTTTGGTAGCTATTTCAACCTTTTTACTTCGCCGCGCTAAGTTTTGCTACAAGACCGACGAAGGAAGGTGCTGTTGTTACTCTGCTTTTTAGTACATGATAGTGTCAGTCGCTGCCAATTATGTTCAGTGACCAGTGACTATGCCTTCATCACTGATACAGGTTCGCAACAACTAACACAACCATGCACTAATGCTGATCAGAAGAATTCAACACAATATTTCATGACTCAGCGCGGGCTTGAACTCAGGACCCTCCGCTTCATAGTCTCGTGTTCTATTACTTCAGCCAACAGCACCCACATGTGTTTATATGGGAATAATTATTTTCACTGCTACACGGCAGGTTGTTGTCCGTGCTGTTTTTGTAGTTGTAGTCAAAATAAACAAATTTCTATTTTCATAGGCTTATTGTCGCATATATTAGTACCGCCAACACAGTGAAACATCTAAAATAAATAAGCGTTTAAAAATATTTCAGGTCAAGTATATGAAAATTATTAAAAATAAAAAATGTAATAGAATAATAATTATTTTGTAATTTTTATTAAGTTTTTTTGGCGATCTCTCTCGTCTTTTATTATACCCTTTACAAAAAAGTGAAAGGGTATATATAGGTTTGTCATTCCGTGTGTAATATCTTCGATATCAATAAGTGACCGCATAAAGTATATATATATATATATATATATATATATATTCTGTATCCTTATGAATAGCGATGACGATTGACCGATATCCGTCTGTCCGTCTGCTTTCCCTAGCCCCCAGAAGAGCTAGAGACTTCGTTATTGGACCGTTGGATTGAAAATGAACTTAAATAGAGTGCTATTGAAATTCAGAAAGATCCAAAGTATGGTTCCAGAGCTGGGAAGCTTACACCTATTTCTCGACGCAAAATTTATACCAAAAATCAATTATTTTTTTTAATGTTTGTAAATTAAATCAATTTCGTGCTTTGCGGAGCCTCAATGGTCTATTAAAAACTGAAAAAATTAATTTTTTTCAAGGGATGGGAAATTAAATTTTTTTTTCGGCCTATTCCGTATTTTGTAGTACATGTAGTAACTAAAATTTTTAAAAATTTCAAGTTTTACTTTAACAAAACCACTTTATAAGTCATGAAGATTTGCATTAACCAAAAAAAAATCAAAAATTTTAAATACAAATTTTGCTTCCAGGGGTGGGAAATTGAATCTTTTTTATACATGAAAGTAATCAAACAGGCAACTGATGTTGTTTTTTGCTAACTAAAACTGTCTTATAATTTAGGAAGAACATAATTGGTATCAAAAATTCAAAAATTAAATTTCGAATCCAGGGATGGACAAGTGCAATATTTTATGGTACATGAAAGTTACCAAAATGGTAAAAAATTTGCAATTTTTCGTAAATAAAACTACCTTATACCTCAAGAAGCGTTGCACTGATAAAAAAAAAACAAACCAAAAAATATTAAAATTTCGTTTCCAGGGTTGGAAAAATTAAATTTTTTTTGGTACATGCAATATTTTGTAGTACATGTTATAACCAAAATGGTTGCAAAATTTTAGTTTTTCTTAAACAGAACTACTTTATACTTCATGAAGATTTGCATTGATAAAGAAAATTTTAAAAAATTTAAATTTCGCTTCCAGGGTTGTGAAATTGAAATTTTTTTTTAAACATATATGTAACCAAACAGGCAATTGACGTTGTTTTTTACTTATTAAAACTATACTTATAACCTATATGGTTATAAATATTAAGTTTTTCTTAAATAAAACTATTTCATGCCTCATTAAAAGTTGCATTGGTAAAAAAAATTTAAATTTCGTTTCCAGGGTTGGACAAATGATATATTTTATGGTACATGAAAGTGACCAAAAAGTTTAAAAATTTTAATTTTTTTGTCAAGTAAAACTATGTTACACCTCACTAAGAATTGCATTTGTAAAAAAATAAAAATTCCAGAGTTGGGAAATCGAAATATTTTTCGTACATAATAGTACATACATAAATTCCAAATTTTGTGCTTTTAGTGAATTAAACTTATTAGATATTTCAGAAAAAATTAAACTAGTATCAAAATATTATAAATTCGGTCCCAGGGTTGGAAAATTGAAATATTTTTGGTATATAAAAGTACATACATAAATTCCAAATTTTGTTTTTTAGTGAATTAAAACTATTTTATATATCAGAAAAATTAAATTAGTATTAAAAAATTAAAAATTCGGTTCCAGGGTTGGAAAATCGACATTTTCCGATTCATATAAGCAACCATTTTATTTGCTATTTTGTTATTTTTATGATGAATTATACCTACTTTATACATCAGAAAGAAGTAAACTGGTATTAAAAACAAAAAAAATTAAAAGACGATTCTTCGGTTGGACAATTAGAACTTTTTGGGGTACATGAAACAGATTTTTTCTTTTTGTTTGTAAATTAAATATATATAATATTTTTGAAAGACGTTCATAGGTATTAGATATAAGAAAAGCCAAACATTTAGCTTCCTAGCTGAAAAATTTAAACGTTTTCTTAAATATAAAAGCAACCGATAACATCATTTTGATTTTTTAATTAAATCTACTTTCTGTTTCGGCAAGAAAGAAAGAAAGAAAGAAGAATTACATCTGTGAAGGGTATTTAAGATTCGGCACAGCCGAATATAGCACTTTTACTTATTATTAATTTTATTTCAATCTATAAATATTTTTAGAATAAGCGCGTTTATTTTTATATATGAAATTGGCACCACCAAAAAGAGATGTTGACGTTGTAGCTGCCGCGTTCAAAATAATTAAGTAGCTGACTATACGGCGACAAGTGTTGCTAGCGTTACATAAAGCCATGTAGTTGGTAGTCTGCTTTCGTCAATGTGCTTAAAGCATGATTTGGTAAAACACCAACATATATATTTCATTTAAAATAATATTATGTCAATATGTCAAACAGTAAAATATTTTGTTAAGAAATAAATTAATAGTAAAAATCAGGAAACAGATGGTACCAGAGTTGAAATAAATGTGTGTGTGAGTGTGTGTGTATTTCAGACGAACGTAGGGGAAGGGTACATAAGATTCGGCATAGCCTAATACTTTTAAAATATTGTAATAGTTGGTTTCAATTGTTTAACACTGACATCGTCTCATTGATTTCATTTAATTTTTAATATCGATTTAATTCTCTACGAAATATGATGATTATAAGAAATATTCTATATAACTATTCCACTCTTAATAAAAATTCACAAAAAATAAATATTTCTAAAATATTAAAATTCTAGTTAAAGCCCCTGTTAGTCTTAGCAATTGTCATGCGTTATTTATGGCATACAAGTCACTCACTTCTCAAAAGTGGCACTATCATTTCTACAAAATACTCGTAATTAGTTTAATTTATCAAGTCTAAAATGTCGTGTAATTTATTTCATAATTAATACATGCTTTTCTATCAACAACTTAGAAAATTTATATGTTTTTCTAAATAATGCTGGCAGACCGCAGACTTCAAATTGTGTTGTTTGAATTCTTATCAATCTAAAAATCTGTTAACAAAAACATGTATCTGTTTTCAAAGCCAATGCGAGCTGCTAATATCCAAGAGCTCCCTTCATTTAGAACCACTCACTGCATTTGTTTGTACACAAACTCAAAATTTTATTTCATATCTTGCGTTTGACTTCTCTTCTTTGGTGAGAAAGATTTTTGAAACGAAGAACTAACATGATTCCATCACATGTCACAAATATGTCATTGTCACTGTCAAAATGATGCGAATTAAATTTCCATACCGGCACAGACATACTAAAAACAAAAAATAAAGGGAAAAAAATTGTGTTAGTTTCAGACAGGGAATTTTTGTTTTTAATTCACACACTTTAATATTTTTTATGAATTTTTTTCTGCTTGCTATAATATTTATTAATGTAGTTAATAACAACGGGAATATATAATCGGTTTGTCCAACTCTTTGTCACACACGTAAACAGAGATTTTGGAAATTCTATGAATTTAATTAAATAATTAGTCACAGTAATGAAATGGGCAGTTAATAAGTTAACCAAATAGAAGTTGTGTTTGAAGGAGCTTTATTCTTGAAAGAAAACGACTCTTCATTAGACCACCCCCTCATGAGTTGTAGCCCTTCGGGATTACTTTTTATCAGACTCTGTTAAATCATTGACCTATGAAGATTAATTAGAAAATCCTGAAGTTTTGGAGGCCAATATTTAAGTCACTAGTGATGCCATGCGGGCAGATTTATTAGAAAAATTTATCAAATGAGGCATGTACTCGAAACCACGAATCATATTAAAAAAATTTAAAAAAATTTCAGTAAGATTATAGTAAAAACTATTTTAAATATTTAAAGAGCTCCTTCGACTGGCTTGCTACTACTGGAAAAAGCTCTTGATCGCTAAAGTCAGACTGTGTGTGCAATGGGAATGAGGCACAGTTTTATCTCTGCGGCCAACTTAACCCATTCCGTCCCAGTGTTCGATTTTTCGAACAGTAAATTTCAAGCATTTAAAATTTTTTTTCTCTGTTTAAGAAAAACTAAGAACATATCTTAAAAGAAAAAATATTTAAAAAAAATTTTTTAATAAAATAAAAATTTTTAAAAAAATTTTTTACAAAAATTTTTAAAAAAATTCGAACATCTGATTCGTATTTTCTGGACCCAAATTACAATTTCACTACGAAGTTTTGTAAACTTATTCGAAAAAAATCTCTGGGACGATATGGGTTAACTAAACAAAATTCAGAAATATATCAAGGGATTACTGAGGATTTCTTTGACTTGACACTAACAAAATTTAACATTTTCAAAAAAGTGGGAAGCTACTGGTTTCATGCAGTTTTGAAAAAAATCGAGTTTTTAGTATATCACAACATTTTGAGTTCCTAAGATGTTTTCCTGACTACTCTCAGGCCGTCACTATATCTGTATATAAGTGTATGTGTGTGTGTGTGTGTGTAACGACTGAACAGAATCGAACCAAACTAGTCGTGTTTCAAAGGGTGAATTCCAAAACATGAAAATACTTTGCAGTGATGACAAGTTCCATTTGTTACAAAAACAAAACACATGAGACTTTGCACAACAGGTAAATGGGGATACGGGGGCAGGGATATATGGCCCTAACTTTCAAAGGGCAATTCCCATGGGTAAATACCCTACGATCTTCCAAGCGGAGGTCTCTGCCATATTCATATGTGCTAGGGAATGCTTGAGGAGAAGATGTAAGAATATTCTATCTGATGTCTGATAGCCAGGCAGCGCTCAAGGCCATAACCTCGTATGAGATCAGGTCAGGGATTGTTATGGACTGTGTTACATCGCTGATAGAACTGGGCGCTCAGAACAGGCTGACGTTATGCTGGGTGCCTGGACATAAGGTCCACGCTGGGAACGAACGGGCTGACTGTCTGGCGAACAGAGGAGCCCATCGTAGCTTCATAGGACCGGAACCCTTCTTTGGCATCTCAGGAGGATATGTCAAAGAACAGAATGACTCCTGGGCTCGAGTGGAGTTTAATCGCCACTGGAAAGCCCTTCACGGCCTAAGAAAGGCAAAACATTTCATTACGTTATCTCGGAACAAATCCCAAAAATTAATTCTGATGGACAAGAATGACCTCAGATTGTTAACGGGTTGGTTTACCGGACACTGCGGTCTCAGACGACACCAGTTTACCATGGGCAATTCTGAGACCAAAGTGTGTAGACTCTGCGGATGAGACACCGGAGCACGTTCTCTGTGACTGTCCGGCGGTGGCGTCGTGCAGGAGGAGGTTCCTCGGAGGCAATTTCATGACTCCAGGCGAGGTGTACGATATCTCACCGGTAGAGTAATTGGCTTTATCCCCAGCTCAATCTACATCAGTGAACACTTGGGCTGCACAAAAGATCCTTTGGGTCGCGGTGCTTATGGCCTCATATAATAATAATAATAATTGCATCACTGCAATGCATTTTGATGTTTTGGAACTCAGCCAAACTTAGATTTCTTGTGAATCAGCTCGCACTGGTAGAACTCGAGATATTTATATTTCAAATGTGTTTTTTAGAAAAATAAAACTTTTAAACAGTTTCATTAATCGATTTCACAACTAATCAACTGTTGATAAGATTTTCATACACCTGCAGCAGTCTACTAAATAATATATGTATTTTTCCATACATAATGGAAATACATATTTGTTATTTCTAATAAAGCCGGAGTACACCAAAGAAAATTATCATTCTGGCTCAAATTCAAATAATTGCCCTTTGTCGACCGAAAACTAAAACAAAAATTAAATTGTAAAAGAAACATAACCCAAAACCGTTGTTAATTTCAGGAGTGTACGGCTCTGCAAAAAGCAAAGATTATGTGGATTATTTGGAATGTTAATCATAAGAGTTGAATGATTTCTTACATACAAAATTATTATAAGGATTTCCTATTATCTATACAAATTTCGTTCGATATCGAGTGCCGAAATTTGCCCCCTGGCTAGATACTTGATAGTCCTACTCATTATTACCACTTTCAAAAATGGATTATGATCTACAGATCAGCGTTGTCAAATCAGTGCTTTTAGCGGTTGCACGAACAATCGCCCCAAGAACAATCGCCCAAAGCACCAAAATGAACAATCGCCCAATATTTTTGGACTTTTATTCATAATGAACAAAGACCCAAAAAAAAGTGCAAATCGCGCAAAATTTTGTGAAAAATCACCCAAATAGGAAAATGAACAATCGCCCATTTATTTGAATCATTGTTCATTATGTCAAATCGCCCAAGTTTATGATGAACAATCGCCCAAATAGGCTGAGTGAAGAATCGCCCATGAAAAAATCGCCAAAATCACATAAATGAACAAACGCCCAAAGGAGAAAGAGAAAGTCTTTAAGCCCGGCCGAAGGCCGGCTGTGCAGAAAACTGTTTTCTCAGCGAAGCCACTTTTCGACATACCCAGAGGTGAAAGTCCTTAAGCCCGGCCGAAGGCCGCCTGTGAAAAAAACTGTTTACTCAGCGAAGCCACTTTTCGACATACCTAGAGGAGAAAGTCCTTAAGCCCGGCTGTGAAAAAACTGTTTACTCAGCGAAGCCACTTTTCGACATACCTAGAGGAGAAAGTCTTTAAGCCCGGCCGAAGGCCGGCTGTGAAAAAAACTGTTTACTCAGCGAAGCCACTTTTCGACATACCTAGAGGAGAAAGTTTTTAAGCCCGGCCGAAGGCCGGCTGTGAAAAAAACTGTTTACTCAGCGAAGCCACTTTTCGACATACCTAGAGGAAAAAGTCCTTAAGCCCGGCCAAAGGCCGGCTGTGCGAAAAACTGTTTACTCAGCGAAGCCACACGAAGTCCTTAAGCCCGGCCGAATTATTTTCCTGTACCTACGCTTTTTATATTTCATAAGGACGAGCTTTGCTGAACTATATTTATGCAAAAATCAGACCGCTCGAAACACGTGAAGGGATATTAGTGAATTTTACTTGTGAAAACTTCAAACGTCGTTATTATGAAAACGAAGCTGTATATCGAAAAATTTACAAAACCTTTTTGTCTTATTTTACCATGTACTGTAAAGAGCCATCATTAGATTGCGATACCGTAGTAACTGTAGGACCCTAACAACAGATAAATCAGTTAAGTATTTTTGGGGATTAGTCATTAAAACTTTGTGTGATTTAACATAACGAACAATGATCCAAAGAGATGGGCGATTGTTCACTTAGTCAGTTGGGCGACTTTTCACAAAATGTTGGGCTCTTGGTAATTTGTTTGGGCTTTTGTTCATTATGAATAAAAGCCCAAAAATATTGGGCGATTGTTCATTTGGGTGAAATATAAAATATAAATGTACAATTGCCCAAAAAATATATTTTGGGTCATTGTACATTTTTGTAAAATGGGTGATCGTTTATAATGAACAATCACCCAAGAATTTAATTATGTCAAAACGCCCAAGAGCAGTGAACAAACGCCCAAATTTACAAAAACGATTGTTCATTGGGCGATTGTGCTTGGGGCGATTATTCGTGCAACCGCTTTTAGCACTGTTTTTAGTGCTTTTTAAAATTGATTATGCGAACAATTTTGGCTTTAGTGCTTTTTGGTGTTTAGTGCTTTTTTTGGTGCTTTTTTTCATTCCGTGGCACCAGACAATAACAAATTTTGCTATTAAACTTTTATCTTTACCATATTCCAATGCTGAAGTAGAACGAGTTTTTAGCTCAATGAATCTTTTGAAAAGAAAATTTAGAAGCGAATGTCGCTGCTTTAGGTTAATGCGATTTTACAAATCAAAAACGGACTTAAAAGGGAAAATTCTTGTTGCGAAACGTACGAAATTCCAGAAAATATTGATATTAATACAAAAATGGTTTATAAAACGTTGGAATATGAAATAAAAACGGTATTATGGGCAGATTACCGTGATGAGGAATTCACGGACTTTGATATTGACCTTTAACAAATACAAATTGAAATTCATTCGTTTTTATATGAATATATTTTGTTGTTTTAAACGTTATTTTACTTTTGTTACCTTAAAAGAAATAAAATATGGCAGAGAAAGTGCATCACTTTAAAAGTTTACAGGAGAATAAAAAACAATGTAAAATTTATTGCATTTTCTATGGCGATATTTACAATATGTTGAGTTATTTTCTTAGTGAAATATGTGAATTATTAAAAATAGTAATAAATGATCTAAAATTCTTCTGGTTTTTTGATCTCTTTAGAATTGTTATTGTACTCTATTACTTTTAAGCTTAAGGTCTCTTTATTTTTATTGGATATTAACTATTTAAAAATAATTAATTTCCTGAAGATGACACACAAAGGAGTGACGAAATATTGAAAAATGAAATATTTTAAATAAAAATAAAAAGACCTTAAGCTTAAAAATAATAGAATACTATAGTAATAAATGATCTCTCATTTTATAAATTTTTTGTTAATAAATGTGTAAAATGGAAAAAAATTAAATAAAATCATATTTTAAATAAAAGGCAATTAAAATAAAAAAATATTTATATTTAGTGCTTTTTTTCAAAAATTACGCGTTTTTTGTCCGACTTTAGTGCTTTTCAAAATTTCAAAGTTGACAACGCTGCTACAGATGCAGTAGAAGTGTAATTTCTTTTCTTACAAATTTTTATCTGTCAATACATGGACTGTGCCTAATAAAAAAAAATTTTTAAATGTGTGTTGACCCTTAAGGTCATCATTGCGAATTCCCGGTAATTTTATGATGTGAAGTTTTTGTGGAGATGAGAAGATAGAGAATTTTTTGTAGCAAGTTGAACTCACCGCTCTCCGCTTCATAGTCTCGTGTTAACTACTTCAGCCGATAGCACAAAAACCACGCTTTTGAAATAAATATTTCTTAGTTATTTTTAAGATTTTTCAAAAGTTTCATTTCACAAGGCAATCTAAGTTTGAAAGAACCAAACCCTTTGAAACAAATATACTTATTTATTTACACACGCACTCACAAATACGCACACCCACCCACACACACACACTCATTCATACAGACATTGTGAAGAACTGTTAGGAGTAGTCAGGAAAACTCCTTAGGCACTTAAAACGTCGAGATCTGGCAAAAGCTAAGAAAATTTTTCCTACCTTTATAAGTCATATAAAATCACACATTTGCTAAGTTAATTACAATTAATAATTGCATTAAATGTAGGGAATCTGCATATTCGTTTCGATGTCAAGTTAACAAATGTTATGATCTGGTCTTTAAACAAAAAGATTGACAAGGGAACTATAGTTTGTTGCCACACTAATCCAATTTAATTTAATGTCAGTTCGTCTGGAAAGCAACAAAATTTATTTTAATTTTTTTTTGTTTTTTATTTTCCGTCATACGAGAATAAAATTAAAATCTCTTTAAACTATACAGAAAGCAAGCAGTACTGTCTTCAGTCAAATGGATGAATGGATGCTTCTCTAACTTTTAGTCCAGTTATTGATGGGATATGAAATAAGAAAGAAAACAAAAAGTGTATTTTATCTCATTTGGTTACTCAAGACAAATCGGTTTACATTTGAAGCGATAAGAAGAGAAGAAGTTACTAACCGACATCAGTGTCCATCATCGTCAAAATACTAAAAGCAAAAAAAAAAAAAAGCATCCCACAAAAAAAAGAACGTGCAGTCAGTCAGTCGGTCAGTCACACATAAGCTTGATGTGTGATTTACTTGACACATGATGTTTGTGTGCTGATCGTTATGGTCGTCCAGCATTTGTGTCATCATCAGCTGGATCAACAGCTTGCTGCTGACGACACTGTTAATTTCTATTTATTTCGTTATATATTTTGCCAGCTTATTTCCAGCAGGTAAAATACACCCAAATGCGTGTTTTTTCTTAACTTTTAATTTCCTGTTAAATGTTATTTTTTTGTATCGATCTAAAATGAGTAGTTCGCTTGACTAGATTTTGTGGAAATAAATATTAGAGTTTTTAATTTCTGTGAAATCAAATTAAGCGTTTAAATATGCTACCGTTTTCTTGGGATCCAGCTATGAAAATAGCACGAATATAAACAATTATGGACTATTTTGTTTTGAGATCAAATGGAATGGAAATGGAGTTGATAATTTGACACAACGTGTGTAAGAAATGAGTTTTGAGGTCTAGGCATGATCTTTTTTAACATACGAAGAGAGTTCAAGCATTAAAATTACGGTTGTATTTATTTTAATATGTTATTATAAATTTGATTGTTGCTGAATATTGGCAGTTAAGAGTTAAGTTAATATTGCAGCTGTTGCTTAAGGCTGAGTTAAGAACATTTTGAGTTTTGTCGTATATAGAATTCTAAGTTTTACTCTAGACATTTGCTCAACAAGAAAGATCATTTGATCAGTTTTTAATAAAAAGGTTATACAGAGTTCAGACATGCATTTTAATTGAGTCAATATAGACTTTATTGGCATAATTATTGTTCTCATACCCAAAATTTAGTCAATTCAATTAATGTGTGACTAGTAAAAGTACAAATTTTTCATATTCATTAAGACCTCAAATTCGAATCTGTAATCATTTTTTTATACCCTCCAAGGGAATATTTACTTTGTCATTCCGTTTGTAACGCAGCAAAATATCCCTCTGAGAACCCATAAAGTATATGCATTCTTGATCAGTGATGAAATCTAAGACGAACTGAGCATTTCCATCTGTCCGTCAGTGGAAATCACGATTCAGTCCAAACGAAAAGGGCTAGATTCTCCAAATTTGGTACATATATATATCTTAAAAGATAGCACAGGTTTAGTTTGGAGATAGGCTAAATCGGGTAAGAGGAAAAAAAGTTCTCCTGAAAAAAACTAAGCCAAGCTCTAAAAAAGAACATATTTTTAAAAAGTTTTTTTGTAATTTTGTTAACCAAATGATATATTTTTATGTCAAAGAAGGTCCAACTCGTTAAACTTGGAGCCATAAAATAAAAAAAAATAATTTTTGGACCCTTTAGTGGCCGTTATTATATGCAAAAATAGTGTAAAAACTTAACCAATTGTTTTACGTAAGCCTGCATTCCTTAAAGATAAAATTTTTAAGCTTTAATGACGCAGCTGAGACGTAACCTGACGCTACTCAGCCCTCCCCCTTTGCCCCTCAAATGACCCTGTAAAAACTAAAAAAAAATTTGTTTTTAAATTTTGTATATAATTATCCCAAACATTTATTTTTATACCCTTCACAAAAAAGTGAAAGGGTATATATAGGTTTGTCATTCCGTGTGTAATTTCTTCGATATATGGGACCCCATAAAGTGTATATAATCTGGATCCTTATGAATAGCGATGACGATTGAGCGATATCCGTTTGTCTGTACATGAAATCGGTTTTCCCCAGCCCCCAAAAGAGCTAGAAACTTCGATCTTGGACCGTTGGATAGGAAATGAACTTAAATAGAGTGCTTTTGAAATTCAGAAAGATCCGAAGTATGGTTCCAGAGCTGGGACGCTTACACCTATTTCTCGACGCAAAATTTATTTATATTTTTAATGTTTGTAAATGAAATCTATTTCGTGCTTTGGGGAGCCTCAATGCTCTATTAAAAACTAAAAAAATAAAATTTTTTTTCCAGGGATGGGAAATTAACATTTTTCTTCGGCCTATTCCGTATTTTGTAGTACATATAGTAACTAAAATTGTAAAAATTTCAAGTTTTTCTTTTACAAAACCACTTTATACGTCATGAAGATTTGTATTGGCCAAAAAAAAAGTTTTAAATTCAAATTTTGCTTCCAGGGGTGGAAAAATGAATTTTTTTATACATGAAAGTAATCAAGCTGGCAACTGATGTTGTTTTTTTTTTGTTTTTTGCTAACTAAAACTGTCTTATAATTTAGGAAGAACAAAATTGGTATAAAAAATTCAAAAATAAAAAATAAAATTTCGAATCCAGGGATGGACAAGTGCAATATTTTATGGTACATGAATGTTACCAAAATGGTAAAAAATTTGAAATGTTTCTTAAATAAAACTACTTTATACCTCAAGAAGCGTTGCACTGATAAAAAAAAAACAAAAATTAAAATTTCGCTTCCAGGGTTGGGAAATTTAAATTTTTTTTATAGATAAAAGTAACCAAAAAGCAAATTGACATTGTTTTATTACTAATTAAAACTATTTTTTAGTTCAGGAAAAACAAAATTGGTATCAAAAACTGGGAAAAAAATAAAAATTTTGATTGCAGAGTTGGATAACTGCAATATTTTGTGGTACATAAAAATGACCTAAATGGTTACAAATATAAAGTTTTTCTTAAATAAAACATGTCATGCCTCATTTAGAGTTGCATTGGTAAAAAAATTTATATTTCCTTTCCAGGGTTGGGAAATTGAAATATTTATTCTGCATCAAAGTAACCAAAAAGGCAATTGACGTTGTTTCTTTTAATTCAGGAAGATCAAAATTGGTATTAAAATCTTAAAAAATCAAAATTTCGACTCCAGGGTTGGACAAATGAAATATTTTATGGTACATGAAAGTGACCAAAAAGTTTAAAAATCTTAATCTTTTTGTCAAAAATTCGCCTCCAGAGTTGGAAAATCGAAATATTTTTCGTAAATAATAATAGTACATACATAAATTCCAAATTTTGTGCTTTTAGTGAATTAAACCTATTAGATATTTCAGAAAAAATTAAACTAGTATCAAAAAATTAAAAATTCGGTTCCAGGGTTGGAAAATCGACGTTTTCTGATTCATAAAAGCAGCCATTTTATTTGTTATTTTTGATTTTTATGATGAATTATACCTACTTTATACATCAGAAAGAAGTAAACTGGTATTAAAAACCAACAAAATCTAAAAGACGATTCTACGGTTGAACAATTAGAACCTTTTGGGGTACATGAAACGGATTTTTTGTTTTGTTTGTAAATTAAATATATATAATATTTTTGAAAGACGTTCATAGGTATTAGATATAAGAAAAGCGTAATATTTAGCTTCCTAGCCGCAAAATTTAAACGTTTTTTTAAATATAAAAGTAACCGATAACATAATTTTGATTTTTTAATTAAACCTACTTTCTGTTTTGGCAAGAAAGAAAGAAAGAAAGAAGAATTACTACTGTGAAGGGTATTTAAGATTCGGCACAGCCGAATATAGTTAGAGTTTTATGACAAAGGTAAAATGTCTTCCCAACAGCGCCTGCCAGAGCGACCTCTAAAGAGAATTTGACCCAATAAAGTATTCTTGATCACTGACAACGTCTGAGACGATCTGGCAATGCCCATACGTTTGTCTGCGTAAAACATGATATAGTCTATATTTGGATCCCGCCCCCTTTAGGGGGCGTTGACGTACGATATTATATGCAAAAATAGTGTAAATATTGAACAATATGTATTCCTTAATCCTATAAGAAGCTGAGATGTTCTCTGATCTTGCAAAACAGAGATTTAAAATTGGGTACAGAAATGCCTTAAAGGAATTCTGTCGCACCAAGTTAAACATTTTAAATTTACTTATTAAAATTTGGAGCGTATTTAAGATTCGACCCCGGTCGAATATAACGTTTTTACTTGTTTTGTCTCCTCTATCAAAATGTATAGGCGGGACCTAGTAATTCTTGAAAAACTTTGATTTTGTTGTACAGTGTTATTGGATATGACAATTTGGAAAACCCTGATGTCTGAAAACCACAATTTAATATAATTTAAAATTTTAAAGGTGCTGATTCGTTTGCCCAAATTTGCAACAAAAAAAAAGTTCAAATTGATAATTCAACTGTCAATTTAATCAAATTGTATTCACAACTCTAACGCCATGCTTGTGCAATCAAATGTAAAATATTTGCTAGCACTCCTTATTTAACTGCATTCTTCAGCTATTTCGAATCTCAAGTTATTGAACTTTCTATTCACAAGACATTGTGCATTTGTCATGATCATCAAGAAATCAACAGCACCGACAGACCGACCCGACTATTTCTCCACAGCAAATGTGTCAACTAAATATTTCTATATGTGCACGTACAAAAGTATGAACATAAATGTTTGACTTAATGATGTTTATAAAGAATATGGAAAAATTAAAAATAAAAATTTATGCATCCATATCCAGCCATCCAGCCATCCATCCATCCGTCCATCTATTAATACAACTACCACAACACCACTAACCACAGCCAACAGAAACAGTCAGTCAGCTTTGCCAGAAACATGCGGCTCCATTTGAAGCTAAGCGAACAACGTCGTCATCATTTTCGTTACTAATCCTTTTCTCAACAACTTGACAGCTGCCTGGCATCCTTTTTCACAAATTTTAGCTGTGCCATCAATCACCGGATGTGTTATAGTTGTTAGGCTTGTTACTTACGCCAACTTTTGTTATTCTGCATTTTTCTCCACTTTGAAAAGCAAATCTCTTATAGCCAGGGTTTAGTAGTCAGTTTATTGCAGTGTGTGCATTTGATGTCTGGCCTTATTGGACTAATTACTCACGCAATAAACACTAATTCAAAGATCAAATTTATTTCTCTTTTTTTACATTTTTTTTTTCTTCTTTATATCACTCATAATTTTTGCATACGGTGGCATTAAATTTATTCAAGTCTTGTTCCTCTTTATTTCTGTTGATTCTTTGCATTCAATTCTTTATGTTCGCATTGATCTCATTGTCGATCATTTATTTGTATGAATTTAGTTTTTGTTGTATCATGCTATGAAATAAACACTCACGGAAAATGTTTGTTAAATATATTTGCGTGTTCTTTTTCAGGTTCTTAACACTTCTAATTTTTTCGCTTCATTCTATTAAAATATAGTTTGCATTAGTGTCGACCGAATCATCATAATGTCAACTTGTCTTCTTCATAATTTAATATTTAAATTTTCGACATCCTTTAGTTTTTCGAGACCTACAAAAGAATCGCGGACAATAATTGAACAGATATATAGTTCCGGAGTTTAAAAATTTGTTTGTGAAAAAGATCGGTAAAGCCATTCAAAAGTTATTAAAAAAAATTTGGGTATATTTTTTTACACATCCTAATCGGTTCCAGTTCACAGAAAGTCTAAAACTGGAAGAACCTTTTGAAACGCTGCACAGTGGGGTGAATGGTAGAGAAAGTAGCGTTTAATTCATAGAAATCGTAATTTTACAATGTTGTTATTTTTATTGATGAGTATTAATAAATACATAAAAAACCATAATTTAAAAAAAAATTATTGAAAAGAAAAATTTTTTAACTTTTATGGGCTTTTTTGTATTTTGGAGAAAATGGTCTTATTTGACTATTTTTGCTGTAACTTTGGAATGAAAAACGATAAATTAGTATATTAAATTGTAAATTAGAGCATGTAAATTTTATGTGCCTTTAAAAAAAATAATAAAAAAGATTATAAAAACAACTTGTTTTTTATACCCTCCAAAAAAGAATTTGGAGGGTATATTCACTTTGTCATTCCGTTTGTAACGCATCGAAATATCCATCTCAGACCCCATAAAGTATATATATTCTTGATCAGTGATGAAATCTGAGACGAACTGTGCATGTCCGTCCGTCCGTCCGTCTGTGGAAATCACGATTCAGTCCAAACGAAAAGAGCTAGACTCTTGAAATTTGGCATAAATATATTTAGAGCAGGTTAAGTTCGAAGATGGGCTAAATCGGGCAAGGGGGAAAAAAGTTCCCCTAAGAAGAACTAAACCAACCCAGAAAAAACAACATAATTTTTAAAGTTTTTTGGTTATTTTGTTAAGCAAATGATATATTTTGATGTCAAATAAGGTCCAACGCCTTAAATTTGGAGCCATAAAATAAAAAAAAAAAAAATTTTGGACCCCGCCCACTTTAGTGGGCGTTATTATATGCAAAAATAGCATAAAAATTTAACAAATTGTTTTACTTAAGCCTACATTCCTTAAAAATAACACTTTTAAGCTTTAATGACGAAGCTGAGACTTAACCTGGTACTACTCTGCCCTACCCCGTCCTTCCCCTTCGCCCCCTAAATGACCCTACCAAAAAAATTTTTTTTTTTTAAATTTTGTATATAATCATCCCAAGCATTTATCGTTAGAGTTTTATGACTGCCGATTTCTGCCCTACCCCCTCTCCCCCTTTGCCCTTTAAATGACCCTATCAAAAAAAAGAAATTTTAATTTTGTATATAATTATCCCAATTTTATTTTTAGAGTTTTATGACAAAGGTGAAATGTTTCCCCCACAGCCCTTGCCAGAGCGACCCCGCCAAAATACAGTTTTTATAGCCTCCAAAGAGAATTGTGATGTAGTCTAAGACGGTCTAGCAATGCCCTTACGTTCGTCTGTGGAAAACATGATATTGTATATTTTTGAACCCCGCCCCTTTAGTGGGCGTTGACGTACGATATTATATAAAGGAACTCTGTCCAACCAAGCTAACCATATCAAATTCACTTACTAAATATTTGGAGGGTATTTAAGATTCGATCCGGTCGAATTTAACGTTTTTACTTGTTTGTTTTGTTTTTTTTTTCATCGAGTTTTAGCAACCGGAATTCTCCCAAAAACTTTCATAACTCAAAAATCGCACAAATGCGCAAATAGGTATTCTGGGATTTATTAGCTAAAGTCTTATATTTTAAGAGCATAAAATCATTTTTTCCTGCACTCATCCGCAAAGTTGTTGAAACTCTATGTATATATCAAAAATACCACATTTTTGGAAACATTTAAATTTTTTTTTTTATATTTCTAAAATATTTATCTAAAGAAAAACTTATTTTTTAAATGAAGTTGACGGTTCCATTATAAAACTTTTACTTATAGAAGTCTTAACAAAAACTATAATCACTTGAAATATCAAAATTTTCGCTTTTAATCAATGCGCACAAAAATAACAAAAATGATTGAATTTTGAACACACACTGCAATTAAAGTAAACTACCAAGAACTTTAATTTTTGCAGCTAGTGATGTAGAATGTTATCTACTTTAATATGGTACCAAATACGGTTCTGAAAGTTAATCTTTTGTACTAATCGCTACTTTTCAGGGCTTTCACCCCACAGTGCGCTCCTAGTGCAAAAGTTGTAAGCGCTTCAAATATTTACTTATACACACACATACACTCACATACATAATAGGCCAGGTTTATGCCATTAGGTTGGTCGAATGGCCTACAGATCTGTATTTTAACTGCATATAACAAATAAGCGGTCCCAGACCATAAGCGCCAGGATACGAGGGTACATACGTCGATACGGTATCCCACTATAGAGGGTGGCCTCAATATTGAAAAAATAGTCACGCCACAGTGGGCCCTCAATCAATCGAAGGGAAAGTGTCTATCTCAAAATGATCGTCTATCTGGTCAGCGTCAATTCTAAATTTTAGGAACGCCTGTTGGAATACCTGACGGTTAGATCTCAAATGCTACGGGTAGGATCACGGAATAATGAAACCAAAATGGAAATTGGTGCAAAAGAAATATTTATTGTAGTGCAAGTAATATTAACCCCAGTACCATCAACTTTGGGTAGTGCGCGAGCAGGCTACCAGTCGAGGACAACCAACGTCTGCGATGTATAGTCTGCTTCGCTTAGCACGTATAGATTCAGTAATTTAATTAAAGAGAAAGAAAGAGAAAGAAGCGGGACAACCTGAAAGGTTCGATGGTGCAAATCCATTCAGACATAGCACTAATGGTTTAGATAGCGTTTGTCTCCTCTGAGAAAAACCTAGTTGGCTCTAAAGTAACTTCTAGTGTGAAAAACCAAGTTTGTAGCATGGCTCAGCCAGATAACAAAACAGCGAATCCTAGGAAGTCTTCCTAGTATCTCAAAACATCGATATCTGGCTAAGCTCAATTTTTGCAAAACGGGATAAAACCAATAACCTTCCGAATTTTAAACCCTTCAAAAGAGAATTTGATGGCATATTCACATTGTCTTTCCGAGCTTAACGCTGCGAAATATCCATTTAAGACCCCATAAAGTAAACATATATTCTTGATCAGTGATGAAATCTAGGACGACCCAGCCGTGGCCGTCCATCCGTCTGTGAAAATCATGATTCAGTCCAAATAAAAAGATCCAGACCCTTGAAATTTGGTATAGAAAAATTTTTAAGAACAACACAAGTCATATTTCTAGATAGGTTGACTCAGGCCAGAGGGAAAAAAGTTCACCTAAGAAGAACTAAGCTAACATATGAAAAAACAGGTAAAAGTGCTATATTCGGCTGTGCCGAATCTTAAATACCCTTCACAGATGTAATTCTTCTTTCTTTCTTTCTTGCCAAAACAGAGAGTAGGTTTAATTAAAAAATCAAAATTATGTTATCGGTAACTTTAATATTTAAGAAAACGTTTAAATTCTTCGGCTAGGAAGCTAAATGTTTGGCTTTTCTTACATCTAATACCTATGAATGTCTTTCAAAAATATGAAATATGTTTAAATTACAAACAAAACAAAAAATCCGTTTCATGTACCCCAAAAAGTTCTAATTGTCCAACCGTAGAATCGTCTTTTAGGTTTTCTTTCTGATATATAAAGTACTTATAATTCATCAAAAAAATCAAAAATAACAAATAAAATGGCTGCTTTTATGAATCAGAAAATGTCGATTTTCCAACCCAGGAACCGGATTTTTTAATTTTTTGATACTAGTTTAATTTTTTCTGAAATATCTAACAGGTTTAATTCACTAAAAGCACACAATTTGGAATTTATGTGGGTACTTCTATTTACAAAAATATTTCGATTTTCCAACCCTGGAACCGAATTTTTATTTTTTTACCAATGCAATTCTTAGTGTGGTGTATCATAGTTTTACTTGACAAAAAATTAAAATTTTTAAACTTTTTGGTCACTTTCATGTACCATAAAATATTTCATTTGTCCAACCCTGGAGTCGAAATTTTGATTTTTTAAGATTTTAATACCAATTTTGTTCTTCCTGAATTATAAAACAGCTTTAATTAGCAAAAAGAAACAACGTCAATTGCCTTTTTGGTTACTTTTATGCAGAATAAATATTTCAATTTCCCAACCCTGGAAACGAAATTTAAATTTTTTAAAATTTTTTTTATCAATGCAAATCTTCATGAGGTATAAAGTAGTTTTGTTTAAGAAAAACTAGAATTTTGCAACTATTTTGGTTATTACATGTACTACAAAATATTTCATGTACCAAAAAAAATTCAATTTTTCCAACCCTAGAAACGATATTTAATTTTTTTTTTTTTTATCAGTGCAACGCTTCTTGAGGTAAAAAATAGTTTTATTTAAGAAAAACTTAAAATTTTTTACCATATTGGTAACTTTCATGTACCATAAAATATTGCACTTGTCCATCCCTGGATTCGAAATTTTATTTTCTATTTTTGATTTTTTGATACCAATTTTGTTCTCCTTAAATCATGTATAAAAAAAACTCAATTTCCCACCCCTGGAAGCAAAATTTGAATTAAAAAAAAAAAAAATTTTTTTTTTTTGGCCAATGCAAATCTTCATGACGTATAAAGTGGTTTTGTTAAAGAAAAAGTTGAAATTTTTAACAATTTTAGTTACTACATGTACTACAAAATACGGAATAGCCGAAAAAAAATGTTTAATTTCCCATCCCTGGAATAAAACAATAAAATTTGTGTAAATAGGAACTGTTATCACATCCAACTAAGCCATCTAATAAGTGGTGACAAACACAATACACATGAGCACTGATGATGAAGGTGTTGCGGCCTTCGAAAACAGCTGTTCTGCTCTGCTGTATAATTTGAATAAAACTTATGTTGACTTTCCTTTGTGCCTTGGAATATTTATCATGTCTTTCTGAGATTTAAAAACAAATTTCGAACAATTAGCCTATGAATCTTAATTCAATTTAATATATGTAGCTATATATATGTTCGTGAAAATACTTACTGCATAAATTTTTTTTGTTTACTTAAACCGAATACCGTGAAACCTCAAATTTTAATGAGAATAAAATTAGACTTTTTTATCTACTAAATATTTGGAGGGTATCTAGAATTCGACCTGGTCGGATATAACGTTCTTACAAGTTTACTTTTACTTCACATTAACAATTTATCACGGGTGTATGTATCTTTCAATGGCATCTGTTCCCGTTTAGCAGTACAGGATGCATGAAAGTACTGGTAATTTCTTCTAATTGTTTATTATTTTATTTTTACATAAAATCTACATATTTTCTTTTTACAGAAATTATTAATTAATAACTAACATATATATCACAATAGAGACTCGTACTCTCAAGAAATTCACAATAGAACTTTCACTCACGAAATATTCACAATATAAATTTTTTAGAAATAGGAGTGTAGGGTTGCTCTCAAACAACTCACTCCCATAATATGCGCTATAGAGATTATAATTACTAACATTTTTTTCCGCGGTGTAATGTAAGAATTTTCGAGCATATATTCAAATGATGCTTAAGTCTATTAAGCATCATTTTCGAACTTCCAGCTTAAGCTGGTAGTACTTTGCTGCCACTGATGGCACATGTGATCCATCAATGTTTTTTTCTCATATTCACTTGTTGTTCGCTTTTTTCACTCCTTCAAGGTCATTTTCATCATTGTTGTACATTGGAAAAGTCATGGTTGTTGTTTTCATTTTATTGTATATTTTTTTTTTAATTTTTGCAAAATATTTTGCTGTTTTTTTTTGTTGCACATTTGCTTGATGCTTTATTTGCTAAGACGATTATTAGCATTCTTTTTTTTTTTGAAATTTGCATTAATTTTATATTGTTGCATTCATAAATCAATCATTCATTAGCAACTCAACTTGTCCAACTTCTGTCACAATTGTGAATGATGATGCTGAGAGAAGATGATGTTGCTATTGCTGCAGATGATCACGCTGATGATCATGATGATGATTGCGATGACCATGTTTGCAGGAGAAGCAAATTGAAAAGAATTTTTCTTAAAAAAAAATATTATAAGTTGTGTTGACCATTATTAGATATGATCTCATGGCATATAAATGAATGTTAGAAGAATGTTATTTCTTATTGAGATCACAGTTATGTGAAGCAAAATAGCGGCTATCTTATAACCCACAAATGATTTTCCACGTTAAATGGAAGCTGTTGCTTGAGCACCTTAAAAATTTAACAGATTTGTTTTAGATTTAATACTAAAACACGGAATAAATAACAAAACTCCTTTTTATTACAATTATTTCGAGTACGGGAAATAAAAAAATTCAAAAGTGAAAGATACTGCAATTTCCTGCATTTCCTTGCTCAAACTAAATAAATTAAACTCAAGTAAGATAAAGGCATGCAATAAATATGTGAAATCATTGTAACACTCATTACATATCAGCATGTAAAAAATTTTGAAATTTGATCCTCTTTCTGTTTAATTGTAAATGTTACAAATAGTTGCTAAAGACTTGAAACCATGAAAACCACTCATTAAATGCGCTAAAAGTAACATTTTACATTGACAGCAGAGGGCAGACGATCAGTTTGTTTCAATGCAGAGCCGGGCGCATTAGCCATCAAGCTAAAACAGCGGTAATTTTTATTATGGTATTGCCCACCAATAACTGCTGTTGTTTCGTTGGTCTGTTGAATTGCTGTATGCTACAATTTGGACAAGTACAACATTAAAAACTAAACAACACATAAGCAACTGATATTTCACAAAAACGACATAAACACCTTTAGTTTTTGTTTTCTACGGCCACTTTACTCTTTCGTTTGCCCAACAGCGAAATATATTTGTGGTCGAATAAACAGTGGAAGAAAAAAGAACAGGGCAAAATAACATGCATACAGGCAAATAAAAAGGATTTTTCAGAAATCACGTTTACACTGACAATATAATATTTTAATAGCACATATTGCGAAAGAGTTTGAGGAATTGGCTAGTGTCCCTTCAACTTGTGGTGAATAGCAAAATTAATTTTGATTGAAGACAATTATAAATTTTCCGGATTCCTCGCACTACTGATCGATCGTGCAACACTTTATGCACACTGTCCTAACAAAACTAGTTTGGGCATGCGCAAAACTACACAGGGTGGTCCACAATGACGGAAGGGGTTTGTGTTCAATAACACTTCTTATTTAAGACAAAACTATTAAATTTATTTTTCTTTTAATATTAATGGAGAATATTTTTAATTTAATTATGAACAAGTAAAAGTACTATAATGGGCTGTGCCGAATCTTAAATACCCTTCACAGATGTAATTCTTCTTTATTTCTTTCTTGCCAAAACAGAGAGTAGGTTTAATTAAAAAATCAAAATGATGTTATCGGTTACTTTTATATTTAAGAAATCGTTTAAATTTTGTGGCTAGGAAGCTAAATGTTTGGCTTTTCTTATATCTAATACCTATAAACGTCTTTCAAAAATATTAAATATATTTAATTTACAAACAAAACAAAAAATCCGTTTCATCTACCCCTAAAAGTTCTAATTGTCCAACCGTAGAATTGTCGCAGGTATAATTCATCATAAAAATCAAAAATAACAAATAAAATGGCTGCTTATATGAATCAGAAAATGTCGATTTTTAAGCCCTGGAAACGAATTTTTAATTATTTAATACTAATTTAATTTTTTCTGTTATATAAAATAGGTTTAAATCACTAAAAAATCAAAATTTGGAATTTATTTATGTACTTTTATGTACCAAAAGTATTTCGATTTTCCAACCCTGGAACCGAATTTTTAGTTTTTAAAAATTTTAATACCAATTTAATTCTTATGCTAGAGTTAATGTCGACGCCGTTGACGGCGTTTCAACGCCGAAAAAGTTGAAATATATTGAACTTTTACGGCGTTGCAACGCCTTGAGATTAACTGCTCTCATACAATTTCATACGATTCAACTTTTTTTTTTTGACATTTGACGACGTCGACGATGTCGACATTAACTCTAGCATTAGCGAAGTATAAAATAGGTTTAAGTCACTGGAAAAAACCAAAATTGGGAACTTATATGGTTACTTTTATGCACCAAAAAATTTCGATTTTCCAATCCTGGAACCGAATCTATAATTTTTGATACTAGTTTAATTTTTTCTGAAATATCTAATAGGTTTAATTCACTAAAAGCACAAAATTTGGAATTTATGTATGTACTTTTATGTACGAAAAATATTTCGATTTTCCAACTCTGGAAGTGAACTTTTATTTTTTTACCAATGCAATTCTTAGTGAGGTGTAACATAGTTTTACTTGACAAAAAAATTTAAATTTTTAGGTCACTTTCATGTACCATAAAATACTTCATTTGTCCAACTCTGGCGTCGAAATTTTGATTTTTTAAGATCTTAATACCAAGTTTGTTCTTCCTGAATTATAAACAGCTTTAATTAGCAAAAAGAAACAATGTCAATTGCCTTTTGGTTACTTTTATGCAGAATAAATATTTCAATTTCCCAACCCTGGAAACGAAATTTAAATTTTTTTTTACCAATGCAACTCTTAATGAGGCATGAAATAGTTTTATTTAAGAAAAACTTAATATTTGTAACCATTCAGTTCATTTTTCTGTACCACAAAATATTGCAGTTATTCAACTCTGGAATCTAATTTTTGATTTTTTTTTACTTTTGATACCAATTTTGTTTTTCCTGAACTAAAAAAAATATTTTTAATTAGTAAAAAAACAACGTCAATTGCCTTTTTGGTTACTTTTATGTATAAAAAAAATTCAATTTCCCAACCCTGGAAGAGAAATATAAATTTTTTTTGTTTTTTTTATCAGTGCAACGCTTCTTGAGGTATAAAGTAGTTTTATTTAAGAAAAATTGAAAATTTTTTACCATTTTGGTAACTTTCATGTACCATGAAATATTGCACTTGTCCATTCCTGGATTCGAAATTTTATTTTTTATATTTGAATTTTTGATACCAATTTTGTTCTTCCTAAATTATAAGACAGGCTTAGTTAGCAAAAACAAACAACATCAGTTGCCTGTTTGATTATTTTCACGTATAAAAAAGATTAAATTTTCCACCCCTAGAAGCAACATTTGAATTTCAAAAAAAATTTTTTGTTTGGCCAATGCAAATCTTCATGACGTATAAAGTGGTTTTGTTAAAGAAAAACTTGAAACTTTTAACAATTTTAGTTACTACATGTACTACAAAATACGGAATAGGCAGAAAAAAAAAATTTTGTTTGCCATCCCTGGAAAACAAATTTTTTTTTTTTAATAGACCATTGAGGCTCCCCAAAGCATGAAATAGGTTTAATTTACAAACAGTAAAAAAATATTTGATTTTTGGTATAAATTTTGTGTCGAGAAATAGGTGTAAGCTTCCCAGCTCTGGAACCATACTTCGGATCTTTCTGAATTTCAATAGCACTCAATTTAAGTTCAGTTCGGTCTAAGAACGAAGTCTCTAGCTCTTCTGTGGGCTATTTCAAATAGACCTCGTATATGCTAAGGTATCAACCAGTACTAATGAACTATGTCCAAAAACGTTAAAATTTACTTTGGAACTAAATGGTTATTAGGAGCTAAACAACAATAAAAGGAAGGAGAATTCAGAAAAAAATATGGCATAAAACTATGATTCATTTCGTGACTGTAGATCTGGCAACTCTACAACAAGGATTGATAATGAACGATTTCTTAAATTTTACTAATAAAAAAGCACAGGGCTAAAGTCATTAAGGAGCAAGAAAGTAATTGATCACACCATTTTGTCAATATATGTATATCGATATATGTTATGACTAATATTCCAAGTTAATAAAGAACCCATTCAACTAAACATTCTACAAACAAAAGCTTTACATCAACGTTGAAAATTATTTTTGCCAGTGTAAACACTTCTCAACAGAAGCAGTGTTTGGACGTTTTAATGCAACAACATTAAAAATTTGCCTGTATTGTTTTGTTGTTTCTATAACTCCAAAGGAGCAGTTGCAAATATATCAAATACGATCGATCTTTGAAACGTATATACACATGAGCAGACACACACATATACATGCACTAGCTTACAACACCCAGTAGAGGGCAAATGGTGCGGTTAAATGTGGCTCAAATATATAAAACTACCGATGATTATGGTGCTTTGTAGCTGTCATGCAACAGCAGCAGAAGCAGAATACACGACACACACACAAACACACGCGCGTTTGACTGAAAATAAACAACAGCAAAAAATCACTAAATTCATTCTCATTTTTTATTTATTTATTTTTTTGTAACCTTTACCCGTCTACCACTTCTCTAGCCAATTCTTGGCAACATGGAACAACGATCTCGGCAAATGCAAAATGATTTTGAACAATAAACTGGTGATTGCTGGTTAAGAGTCTGAGGTGGAACCGTAAGAGTGGCTTCTGCAATTCATGCAGTTGCCTCAGCTCCTTCCTCTTCCGCAGCCAGCAACCAGCGCCCATCTCTTGACATTCCTTGCAACAATACAGTTTTGCATGTGCTGAATTGAGTATGTTTGGCATGGTTGGTCGCATTCTGTCAGTTGTACACACATTGACTACAGTTGAATTGACAGTGGCAAGAGACTTGTGCCGGCTTTCATTTAACGAAATATGTTTCCATACAAAAACGTAAAGGCTGCACTTTTTTGTTTTTTTTTTCTATGCCCACATCTTCACAGAGACGAAGAGACTTTGCATAACCTTCAGTGTTTTACTTTTATTTTATGCAAAATTTTTACATACTCGTACATATTTGGTGGAATCCTCAATTTTTTTCTTCTTGTTATTGTATATTTTGGTTGCAACATGTTACTGCTTCTGTAATATTAAATTGTTGAAGCTGAAATTTTTATTTCTTCTTCTTTTTTTTTTTTGTTGGTTACTTTGCCATACAACGAGAAATGATAGCATTTAGCTGAAACGTAGATATGCGTTTCAGATGACAGCCTAGATATGGTCACTCTTATTTTGAAGCTATTGTGAGGTATTTTGGAATAAAAAGTGGAAAAGCCAAAATATATACGAGGCCTGTTCAAAATATAAGGTAAATTTTAAAAATTTGGCAATCGATATAGATCTTATGGGTATTTTTATTTTATGTTGTTCTTCAGTTGCTTAATTTGATTGTGAGAGTCACAAAAATTAGAATTTGTTTATTCGGAAGATTTCTGTTGTCGAAAAAAATTTGTCAAGAAATATCCATAAAATTATGTCGAAGAATATGGAAGAAAAGCACTTGAAATATTGACAAGGACATATGGTGATTGCACTCTGAGTCAGAAAAATGTTTACAAAGAATGTCAAGAATTTCAAAGAATGTCAAATAAGTGAAGACGATCCAGAACATCAATAACTGACCAAAATTATGAAAATTGTAATGGAAAATTGCGGCATTAGAGAAGTTGCTGAATATGGCAGTCTATCGGTAGACTCCTGCTGAGAAATTTTTTCGGAAATTTGGGACATGAAGTGTATGACAGTGGAAGTCCTGCATTTAAAAAAAAAACAAAGTATGATTTAAAGCAACACCGTAATTGTTACATTATATTCATCAGATTTAACGCCTGCAGCTTTTTTCTATATATTTAAAGACCCCTTAAAGAGATAAATTCTAGGGATGTAACGATACGGCGTTTTGCAGATCCGATACCGATACCGATACTCAAAAAGAAATATCGCTGATACCGATTCCGATACCGATACGCATATTGAAATTGAACTCAAGTTAAAATTAACAAAACTCAAGTAGAGTAATTCTTTTATTATACAAAATTACAGTGTAAGAGATTATTAATATTTAAAATTGATATTTGAATTCATTCTGAAATTAACAAAAACAAATTATTTTTTTTTTAACAAAATAATAGTGTAAACGATTTTTAATGAGTCCATTCAAACTGAATGTCATACTGTTTATTTTCTAAAACCATCCAAATTTTCAATACAACGGTTAGTAAAAAAATTGAATTGTTTGCTCAAAACAGCTCTAAAAAAATTTAAGAAGTATCGTCGTATCGACTTTAAAATATCGCCGATATCGATATATCGGCAAATCAGAAGTATCGCCGATATATCGGAATCGGTATCGGTTACATCCCTAATAAATACTGAATGCTAGAAAAAATTTAAGGACATACGAAAAGGCTCTTATTAGAACTGCTCCCGGGGATGGGAAAAAACTCTGACACAAGTATATATTTTATAGCTGGAAGGAAGTTCATTGCATGCGATAAAATTTAAATTGATGTATAAATATATTTGTTCTGAGAAAAATAAAAATTCAATTTATTTTCTATAGGGTCCGCCAAATAACTTTTTTTGGAAAATGCTATAAAAAACTACTGAATATTTTCTAAAATTTCTTTTTTTATTTGAAAGTACAATCCTTGAGGTTAATAATGGAAAATTATTTCATTCAAATGGCTGCATGGCCCGCTAACGATCGCCATTGACTGTAACGGCCACTCCTTGCTCATTTTCGAAGAAAAGTTGCCCAGCTATGCCTCTGGACCAAAATCCGCACCAAACAGTGACTCGTTTTGGGTGCGTCAGTTTTTCAATGTATGCGTGCGGGTTTTCTGTGCCCCAAATGCGACAATTTTGCTTGTTTACACACCCGCCAAGATCAAAATGAGCTTCATCTGAAAAGATGATTTTTTTGGCAAAATCGGCAACTTCTGTAAGTCATTTGAATTAATTCAAATGAGTTGGAAAAATGAATTGCAATTCTTTACCAATTCATTTAAATTAATTCAAATGAAATCGAAACATGAATTTGGTATTAATTTCCAATTTATTTGAATTTAATTGATTTAAAAAAAAAAAAACTACTGTAAGTATATGTAAAGAAGCATCACTCCTGTTTTGTTTTCCAATACATTTTATTATATAAGAGAGCATAACTCTCATTTCGGATATCACCTAGTACGAGATAATCGTCGAAAGGCATAGAAAATAATAAGAGTAGAAATTCCAAAGATGTACTGTAATTAGCAGGTAACGGCAGCATATGACTTGAATTAGTAGGGAGCTGCGAAAATCCTATCAGCTTTATTCGCGGGTCACAAAATTTCATGAATTATTAATAGATTTTAAATATTAAATTTCTTGTTATTCAGCGTATGTCAAAAACTAAATAAGTAGTACTTGAAGAACCAAACTCCAAACTAATTATTATTATTAATTCAAATGAATTGGAAATGAATTCAATTCAAATAAATTGGAAATTAATAACAAATTCATGTTTCGACATCATTTGAATTAATTCAAATGTATTGGAAAAGAATTGCAATTCATTTTTCTACCTCATTTGAATTATTTCAAAAAACTAATTCAAAAGAATTGGAAATGAATTGCAATTCATTTCTTCTAACTCATTTGAATTAATTCAAAGTCAATTCAATTCAAATGAATTGGAAATGAATTGCAATTCATTTTACCAATTCATTTGAATTAAAAAAGAATTGCAATTCATTTTGCCCAATGCATTTGAATTGCAAATGAATTGCAATTCATGTTTGTTAAATTCAAATGAACTGATTCAAATTTCAATCAATTCGTTTTTTGTCGAAAAGAATTAATTCAAAATTTTACCAATTCAGTGCATAAATGATTCGCGAATTAATTCAAAAATGAATGATTCGTTTACAACTCTGATTTTCGGTTTGTTTCTATTTCATAATTCAACTAATATATTAACTATTTTTTTTAATAAAATTAAATTATTAAAATTTTTTCAAATATTCCTATTTAAATTTACTTTACAAAAAAAAAAAAAAAAATTTTGGCGGTAACACCTTTTTAATGTGGCTAATTTTCGTTTTAATTCTATCTCATAGTCCAACTAACATATTAACTATTTTTTTAATAAAATCAAATTTTAATTTTTTGGTGGTAACACTGTTTAATATATTATATAATTGGTTTAGTTCTATTTTATAATTCAACTAACAAATTACCAACTTTTTTTTTCAATTTTTGTATATAAATTAGAATTTCTTTAAATTTATATTAATTAATTAAATATATTTTAAAAAACGTTTCTAAATAAACTTATATTAAAAAAATTTGCTAAAATTTTTTGTGGCAACACTGTTTTGTTATGAATAATATTATCATATTTCAATTATTTATTTAATATTTTTTAAAAGACCTGTTTAGATATAATATTTTACCATATATGATTTTTTGCGGTAACACTGTTTTAATATGTTTAGTATTTATTTTAGTACACTCTTCCTAATTGAGCTAACCATTTTTAAATTTAAAACACTTGTGGAAATAAAATACAATAAAAAATTTTTTTTGGTGGTAACACTGTTCTAATGTGGTTAATTTTCGGTTTAGTTCTATTTTATAATTCAACTATCAAATTAACTTTTTTCAAATTATCCTATTTAAATTTGCATAAAAAAATGTTGGTGGTAACACTGTTTTAATGTGTTTAATATTAGGTTTTGTTCTATTTCATAATTCAACAACAAATCACTTATTTTCTTAATTTTGCATATGAATTACCAAAAAAAATGTATTTTTAGTGGTAACACTGTTTTAATATGTTATATGCTTGGTTTAGAATTTCTTTAAATTTATATTAATTAATTAAATACATTTTAAAAAACGATTCTATATGAACTTACATATATTAAAAAAATTTGCTAATATTTTTTGTGGCAACTCTGTTTTGCTACGATTAATATATCATAATTCCATACTAACATAATATTTTTTAAGACTTTCTAAAATTATTTTAACAAAAACAATTTTTTTACGGTAACACTGTTTTTGTATATTTTTTCACATTTCAAATTAAACATTTTTTTACACTTTTCTGTTTACAATTAAAAAACACACCTTTGGCAGCACTGGTAATGAAATGTTGATTTCTGCTTACTTAAGTACTTTTTTACGAACCACGCAGTGTTATTTTACCGAACCTTTCATTCGCTTCTTCGCATAACATTTTAAGGTTTACAAAAGTTTATATAAAAGGAGCAAAAAAGGTAGAAAGATCTTTTATTACAACTAACCTTACGTGTGATTGTGTGAAGTGAATAGGAGGCTCTGCACATAAAGTGGGAGGTGCAAACTATTATTTAAATGCTCTTGTTTACGGAATTTCGAATTAAAAAGTATTACATGTTATATACCGTTGGAAAGGTTATTAAGTCTACTTTTAGAATATGTTAATATAATTTTGAAACTATTAACTCTATTCTTATATAACCTGCTCCTAATAAAATATGTTAATTCATCTAACTTTTTAGGCCATTAACTAAAAATTTATGTTTACAAACTTTTAATAATATTATGTTTAGAATACTTTGTTATGTAAATAATAACGATTTTAAGAAAAAACTCTATTATAAAATACTTTATAGTGTAAAATTCCATAAAACTTAATGCAAATGGTTTCAAGGTCATATAGAATATGCAGGTAAATAATAGATTAATAATTCCTCTTATTTAGTTGCTTAGCTGAATGCAAAAACGTTATATTCTACCGTGTCGAATCTTAAATACCCTGCAAATATTTAGTAAGTAAATTTAAAATGTTTAACTTGGTGGGACAGAGTTCCTTTATATAATATCGTACGTCAACGCCCACTAAAGGGGGCGGGGTTCAAAAATAGACAATATCATGTTTTCCACAGACGAACGTATGGGCATTGCTAGACCGTCTTAGACTTCATCATTGATCAAGAATATATTTATTTTATGTTGTCCAATCCATTTTGGAGGGCATTAAAACTCTATTTTATCGGATTCGCTCGAGGAAGTGCCCCGGGGGAGACCTTACACCTCTGCAATAAAACACTAGAAATAAATTTTTGGGATAATTAAGTGTAAACAATTTTTTTTTTAAATTGTATTACAGGATGTTAATTTTCACAACAGGCTATAGGTTCAAATCTGCGAAACTGCAAATTATTTTTTATTTATTTTTAGTTTTATTTTAATAAATGAACGTTTTACATTCTATTTATTATTTTTGAGAGTGGAATATTAAGAATATTTTTCATAGTCATTAAATTAGCAGAACGAATCAGTACTGATTTCGAGGCCGCTACGCCATCTCATCAGCGTTCTTTGTTCAATTTTTCCACTGTTTCAAGTGGTGCTAGTTTGTAGGAATATCAAATATTTTACAAAAGTTTTTAACGAAAATTGAATATGAGAAGTTCACACATTCATATTTTCAAGTTAGTACCTTTAAAAAAAAAAAAAAAGCTTTAGATATCAGCAGCCGATGGCTCTGGAAAAAGCGAAAAAGATACATGGAATATTGGGAATATTAATCGTCAGGGTTGGGGAATTTCGTACTAACCAAAAACGTAATAACATAAAAATATGAATGTGGGAATTTCTCATATTCAATTTTCGTTAAAATATTGGTTAAATAGCACCACATGTAAAAGTGGAAAAATTGAACAAAGAACGCTGATGAGATGGCGTAGCGGCCTTGAAATCAGTACTGATCCGTTCTGCTGGTTTAATGACTATGAAAAATATTCTTAATATTCCACTCTCAAAATAAATATAATGTAATCACGTCCATTTATTAAAATAAAAATAAAAAATAATTTGCAGTTTCGCAGATTTGAACCTATAGCCTGTTGGGAACATTAACATCCTGTAATACAATTTACATAAATAAATGTTCACTATTAAAATAGAAATTCATACATTAATTTAAAATTTTTTTTTTTCTGTGATAGGGTCATTTGGGATGGCAGGGGAGGATCTGGTTGCGTCTCAGATGAGTCATGAAAGCTTAAAAATGTTATTTTTTAGGAATCTAGGCTTAAGTATTACAATTATTTATAGTTTTACACTATTTTTGCATATAATAAAGCCCACTAAAGGGGGCGGGGCCAAAAATCAATTTTTTTTATATAAAAGTTTAACGCGTTGGACGTTCTTTGACAAAAAAAACTTATCATTTGCTTAACAAAATTAAAAAAAAAATTTTTTAAATTATATTCTTTTTTGGAGGTTGGTTCAGTTCTTCTTAGGGGAACCTTTTTCCCTCTGGCCCGATTCAGCCCATTTACAATCTTGAGCTACGCTATTGTCCAAAATATTTATACTAAGTTTCAAGGGTCTGGCTCTTTTCGTTTGGACTGAATAGTGATATCTACAGACAGACGAACGGGTGGCCAGACATGCTCAGATCCTCTTAGGTTTCGTCAATGATCAAGAATATATATACTTTATGGGGTCTCAGATGGATATCTCACTGCGTTACAAACGGAAAGACGAAGTGATTATACCTTCCAATTCTTTTTTGTTGATTATAGAAAAACCGATAGTTATTTTGATTTTATTGCAACGATTTACATAGATTGTTTAAAATGAAAGTTACCCAATAGGTTATAAAAATGATAGATATATGGCGGTGTTGTTCGTAATACCATTCGCACTTTATTGAATTTAAAGATTCACGGTCGTTACTAGTATGTAAGAGAAATATATATATATATATATATATATATATATATATATATATATATATATATATTCCTGTATGTTTTTGGAAAATTCAGATCCACAAATAAAACCCAAGTGAAATAAAAGCATTTTTAATATCGAAAAATGTCTGTGGGTATTACAATTAAAATTATATCTCATTTTTGGACTCCCTCCAAAAAACTACAAAACTGAATACAGTTTTTCCGGTTTTTAAAAAACCATCAAAAGCATGAAGTTATACAAATTTGCTCCATATGTAATGAATGGGAAAACAACAGGATATTAAATTTCCTTAAACTATTTTAAACAGTTTAATATATTCTTTAAGTTGCGATCGCATTTGAAAAACTATTTGTTTTCATTAATTAATACCTGAACGAAATTTATTCAGTCTAAGTTAACTAAAAGGCATTGATTGCTTTGAACGTAATATCTGGCAATAAAAAAAAATTGTTTTGTTTGAGCGATATTGACATATTTTAGGTAAAAGAATTATTTTATGCATCGCAACCTCATCAGTATCATCAGCATCAGTATCATAATCAGTATGTGTTACAGCATCAGCTCATGTGAATAAGGAGAACAATGCGTTCTTTTTTTTTTTTTTGGAAACTAGTAAGGTGCTTTAATTTATGTTTATAGCTTATGAGACACGACATTTGTAGCTTGGCTGGGCTGGCTATATCGGCTCGTCTAACTAACCATCCAACCAACCAACCAACTGAAATAACTTTTAAATGGCCAACCACCATCGCCAGGAATAACCTTAACAACATAAATATCAGTATCGCTGCAACGGCAGCAATAGCAAATGTTGTCGTCAACACAAGTTGCTTGAATACAAATACAATTGTTTGCTGTTTGTTATCCTGCAAATACTGAGCACAGGCAGACAGACAGACAGACAGGCAGATCATCAATTGGAAATAATGGCGTACTACTCGCCTGCACTAATAATAAAAACCAACAACAAAGCAAACAAACAAAAAATGTAACAAGCCAACATGTCGATCGCTGTGCATCGATCGTTCGTTATTCTCATGTGATCGTACAATATATACTCGCATATATGACAACAATGCAAGTATGATTGTGTGCTTAAGTTTTGTTATTTCAAGAGCTTGTTTTGTTGTGATTTCCCCACTTCTGACATTTAGGAATTTAGTTAAACGCGCGCTTGCGTTCATGTCTCATCAGCTTGTTAGTAACAACTAACACTGAAAAATTTTTATAATAGGCAGCAAAGATGGCACAAACAAACGAATGGTGAATACCCTACACCATATATATACATATATATATATATATATATATATATATATATATATATATATATATATATATATTATTGATTAGGTAAAAGTATCAGCGGATCAAAGTTTGCAGATGATATCGCCCATAGATAGTGAGTTGGATGTTTAAGGAGAGGAAAGGAAACGATAAAATTGAAATAGATAGATACAGAGTCACTTGCGCATCGTATAAATTTTATGCAATATTTTGTCCATTTTATTGGCTTAGCTAAGCCCTTTTAGAGGGAGCTAAGGTTAGGTTAGGTTGAAAAGGACCAGCGGCAAAGGTTGAGATAAAACACTCGGAGGTCCTTACAATACTTAGGAGGCCTGGGCAACTCCCAAGAAATGTTCCTGCACCCATCCCGCCGTTGAAATTAAATTCAGGGACCGTAACTGCTATGACTTTTAACAAAAAAATCAAGATATAAGAGTTATTTTTGATTTTTATATTTTTAGATAGAAAATAAGAGTTATTTTTGATATTTATTATTTTAAATGAAAAATAAAAGTTATTTTTGATTTTTATTTTTTTAAATGAAAAATAAGAGTTATTTTTGATTTTTATATTTTTAAATGAAAAATAAAAGTTATTTTTAATTTTTATTTTTTTAAATGAAAAATAAGAGTTATTTTTGACTTTTATTTTTTTAAAGGAAAAATAAAAGTTATTTTTGATTTTTATATTTTTAAATGAAAAATAAAAGTTATTTTTGATTTTTATATTTTTAAATGAAAAATAAAAGTTATTTTTGATTTTTATATTTTTTAATATAACTTTTATTTTTCCTTTTAAAAAATAAAAGTCAAAAATAACTCTTATTTTTCATTTAAAAAAATAAATATTAAAAATAACTCTTACTTTTGATTGTTAAAATAAAAATCAAAAATTTAAAAATCATGCAATATGTTGGATGCATTTCGCCTAAAAATCATGATGGTGTAATTAAAAGTTTTCTACGATGTTCATTTATGTATGATTTATTTCTTCAAAAATTTAAAAATAACTCTTATTTCCGGTCCCTGATTAAAATTATTAGAGAAATATAAGCGGAATGTAGAATCTGATATGAACTTTAGCAACTCCCATTCCCAAGAAAAAATGTTAACTACGCCAATGGTCACATTTTGAAAGTCACCCAATATTATCCAAATCAATTTGGAAAATTCTAAAAAAAATGTAGCAAATAAACTTGGATTCCAAAATATCCGTGTTTGACTACGCCCTCAGTCCTGGAGTCAAATTAGGGCCTTCGATATCGATCAAAATTTGTATAGGGTGTCTGGTGGAAATCGTATTTATACGATTGTTTCCAAAAGCAATAAACGGTGCAGAGGGAGTGTGGCGCCGTTGGAATTATCGATTGTGCGGATTTGCCAGTCACGACGTCGCACTGGTAGAGTGAGCATCGCCCGTTCGCTATAGAGACATTTTTTAAGAGTAGTGATTCTTAAGTAATTGATCATCGACAATTTTGTTTAAAGTTCGATATTCCGCGAACAAGTGATGGACTGAGTGTAAATTTAATTCGTTCGTGGGTGCATAGATTCCACACAACTGCTTCGGCTATGAATATCGCACGGCCAGGGCCCAGGCGATCTCCAAGGACTCCCCAAAACATTGAACTGGTTGAAAGCAGTTTACGTGAAAATCCGCAACTTTCAATACGGAAAAGAACAGCCTGACTGGGACTTACAAGAGCGATTATTCATGAAATTTTAAAAAAGGATCTGAAGTTCCATCCTTTTAAAATTCAATTCGTTCAAGAACTCAGTGAAAGTGACTTTGATTTACGCAAAGATTTTTGTGAAACAATGTTGGAGCGTTTTCGCACGGCAAATGCTATTCTTTAGAGCAACAAGGCTCATTTTCACTTAAACGGCCACATCAACCAGCAAAACTGCCGTTATCCTCGATTGAAACGTCAAAAACCATTGCATTGCCCCAGAGTAACTGTTTGGTGTAACTTATTCACGCATGAGGTAATTGGACCATTTATTTTTTCAAAAATCCTCGAGGCCAGGCGGCGAATGTCAACGATGAAAATTATCGATGCATGATTACGGAATCATTTTTGCCAAACCGGCGAGTTCATCCATCGTACTCTTCACACACGTAATTTCAACAGGATGGGGCGACTGCACATGCAACCAGAGCTGCGATGAATTTGCTTCAGGAAAATTTTGACCAAAAACTGATCAGTCGCTTTGGGGACATCCCATGGCCAAGGAGTTCGTGCGATCTAACTGCCATGGATTTTTTTCTTTATGGGGCTACTTCAAAGAGAGGGCTTACAATGACAATGTCCAATCTCTTGTGGCTTAAAAGGAAAATATTCGTCGAGAAATCAGCTGAATTAAACCCAGTTTACTGCCGGACGTGGCGCAGAACGCAAGGCTCCATTTTGAATAGTGTGTTCAACTCGACGGAAGACATTTGGATGACATACTCTTTAAAAAATTAAATCAGCATATCCATTCTATCGTTTAATGCTCTAATAAAACTTTGTGTCAATTATGACATTTTTATTTAAGTTTGAATATATAAATCTGCTACCAGACACCCTGTATTTAAAATGTGTGGAAATTTAGCTCGATATCGAATGCGGTAATTTGGCTCCAGAATATGGTATCGAATTTTGCTGATCTGCATTAGCGCATGGTTGCTTTAGTAAATTGTTGTCCTATATCAGTAACATACGCTAAACAGCGCTCACTTCACATTAATGGCAGCTATTGACACTATCACGTACAAAAAATAAATAAGTAAAAAAACAAAAACAGGGACCAAATTACGGCCTTGGATTCGACACGAAATTTCAATACAATTTATATACAAATTTCGATCGATATCGAATGCCGTAATTTGGCCCCGGTCTGATGAAAAACATTTCGATATCAAGATTGAGTATGTCACCGAACCCATAAACTTCAGCTTCACAGTCAACGAGTTAACTACTCCATATAGTTTTCTTAACAAAACAATATATTTTTGCTTAAAAATGTAAAAGTGAACAAGTACTGATGAAGAAAGCATGGCGGCCTTCGAAAACAGCTGTTCTGCTCTACTGTTTAAGTTGGATAATTAAAACTGATGTTGAATTTCCTTTGTAGCATTTATCATGTACTTCTGAATTTAAAAAACAAGTTTTCAAACAATTTGTCTATGACTCTTAATTAAAAAGCGAAAATTCAGATATGCCAAATAGTCCAATTCCTGTCAATTCTCAATTTCACAAGGTAATTTCGTTTATGATATTAAAAGTGATGGCTTTAAAATTTAGTTTTAGAAGGGTATAACTTCACAAAAAAGTGAAAGGGTCCGTCCGTCTGTACGTGAAATTGGTTTTCCCAAGCCCCCAGAAGAGCTAGAGACTTCGTTCTTGGACCGTTGGATTGGAAATGAAATTCAGAAAGATCCGAAGTACGGTGCCAGAGCTGGGAAGCTTACACCTATTTCTCGACGCAAAATTTATACCAAAAATCAATTGTTTTTTTAATGTTTGTAAATTAAAACTACTTCGAGCTTTGGGGAGCCTGAATGGTCTATTAAAAACTAAAAAAATAAAAAAAAAATTTCCAGGGATGAAAAATTAAAATTTTTTTTTTCGGCCCATTCCGTATTTTGTAGTAAATGTAGTAACTAAAATTGTTAAAAATTTCAAGTTTTTCTTTAAAAAACCTCTTTATACGTCATGAAGATTTGCATTGACCAAAAAAATTTTTTTAATTAAAATTTTGCTTCCAGGGGTGGGGTATTACTTTTATTTTATACGTGAAAGTAATCAAACAGGCAACTTATGTTGTTTTTTTTTTTGCTAACTAGGCCTGTCTTATAATTTAGGAAGAACAAAATTGGTATCAAAAATTCAAAAATAAACATTAAAATTTCGCTTCCAGGGTTGGGAAAATTAGAGTTTTTTTGGTACATCAATATATTGTAGTACATGAAAGTAACCAAAATGGTTGCAAATTTTAAGTTTTTCTTAAATAAAACGACTTTATACCTAATGAAAACTAGGATTGGTAAAAAAAAATAATATTAATTTCGCTTCCAGGGATGGGAAATTGAACTTATTTTTATACATGAAGGTAACCAAAAATGCAACATCGGTTTTTTACTAATTAAAACTATTTTTTAGTTCAGGAAAAACACAATTGGTATCAAAAATTAAAAAAAAAATCAAAATTTAGATTCCAGAGTTGGATAACTGCAATATATTGTAGTACATGAAAGTGACCAAAATGGTTACATATATTAAGTTTTTCTTAAATAAAACTATTTCATGCCTCATTAAGAGTTGCATTGGTAAAAAAATTTAAATTTCGTTTCCAGGGTTGGGAAATTGAAATATATAAAAGTAACCAAATAGGCAATTGACGTTGTTGGTTTTGCTAATTCAAACTATTTTATAATTCAGGAAAAACAAAATAGGTATTAAAATCTTAAAAAAATCTAAATTTCGACTCCAGGGTTGAACAAACAATATATTTTATGGTTCATAAAAGTGACCAAAAATTTTAAAAATTAAAATTTTTTTGTCAAGTAAAAGTATTTTACATCTTTTAAAAGTATGTTTACTACTTCCTGTTTTAGCAGGAAAAAAGAAGAATTACGCCTGTGAAGGGTATTTAAGATTCGGCACAGCCGAATATAGCACTTTTACTTGTTAAAGAATCAACTTTTTTTTCAACAAAATTCTAGAAGAGAATAAAAAGGTTTTGCAACAAATGCAACGTTAGCAGATTAATGGTCAACTCCATGCTGTAGGGTATATTTAAACAAAAAAAAAAAACCAGATCAAAATGTATGTTTAAAACTCAAGAGCTTCCTTTTTGCGTATGTCCACTACATAAAATAATAATACATCTGCACCACGAGGCATTGTGAAGCCTGTTGGAAAAAGAAGCCAGAGCAAAAAAAGAGTCGAACCCGTACGATCATCGTCAAGTGTCTGTCGCACGCGTTTGCATTCAACCAAATTTATTGGTATCATTGATTTTGTGAAAGAATTCGTTTTCATTTTCTTTACTTGGCCAATATACGCGTATTGTTTGGCTTATTGTTGATTGCGCCAACTATGTTGGTTTCTTGTTTAAATTTTCGTTAGTATTTTATCAGTTGTCAGTTGGACGAGGGAAATCTCTGCTCCGGATTTTTGTGTCCACTGCACTTCTTTATTGTTATTACGTGAGTTATTTTTGTTGGTTTATTTTTTTGTTTGCTTAGTTGCGAGAATGATTGTGATCTTTCTTATGGTGATTTTAAATTTGCTTTTTTCTCTTTCCCATATATTGGGGAACACATAATTTTTGCTGGAATTGAAAATGGTCAAATAAGTGGCATTTCATAGAGATTTTGAATACGCGTCTGAAGGCTTTAAATAAGTTATCAAAATAAGTGCTTTAATGGTATTTGAAATAGTTTGCTAACACAATGAAATAAACAACTTTTACACATTAAAAAAAATAGTTTCAAAAATTTTTTATGAAAGCATTTTTTTAGATGTGCAATAGAACGGGAGTGTAATAGCGTGGAAGATTTTAAATGTATACAGAATACCAGGAAAATCACCTGGATCAATATACATCAGTCAAATCACTATACATCAATATTAATGTGCAACTCCATAAATATCCTTATAAATAGGAAAAACGAATAAGCGATCTCCATCTGTCTGTATGTAAATTCGGCTTTCCCAAGGCCCCAGAGGAGCTAGAGACCTCATACCTAGACCTAGAGACCTAGTTCTATCGAAATTCAACAAAATTCAACTTCGGTTCCAGAGCTGGAAATCTTAAATCAGCAAAAACTAATTATTTTTTGTTGTTGTTGTTTTGCGAATTAAACCTTCTTTAATACTTTAGGAAGAATAAAATTTGTATTAAAAATCGATTCCAGGGTTCGAAAATCTAGGTTTTTTTGTACATACAAAACCAAATAAGCAAAAAAAAAATTTTTTTTTGTGAACTAGACTTATTTTATATTTCAGTAAAAATCAAATTAGCATTAAAAATCAAAAATCTGATGCCAGGGTTGGAAAATTGCCATCATTTTTATTTTGGTAAATAGAGAAATTCCTAATATAAACTTTTTGTAGAACTAAACCTATTTTACTCGTCAGGAAGAATTTAACTGATATAAAAATCAAACACCCCATTCCAGGGTTGGAAAACAGGAACATTTTTTGTTGATAAAAGTAACCAAATAAGAGCTTAATTTAATTTCTTGTTGTTTAAACCTATTTTATAATACAGATAGATTAAGTCTAGAGTTAAAATACAAAAAGAAGATTCCAGAGTTGGACAATTGAAACTTTCTTTTACAACATGAAACAGCCCAAATATGTTGCTAGTGTCTGCTAATTTGTTAACTACAACTTTTTTGCATCAGGAGTGATAAAATTGGTATTAGAAATACAAAAAATTTAAAAAGACTATTCCGGGGTTGGACAATTGAAATTTCTTTTTGGTACATAAGAGTAACCAAAAGGATTAAACATTTTAGTTTGTTTGTAAATTAGGACTTTTACATGATTCAGGATGAATAAAATTGGTATTCAAAATCTAACAAAAATCAAATAGACGATTCCACAGTTGGAAAATCCAGTATTAACCAAATAGGTTTCTATTTCTATTTCTTTTTATACCCTCCAAAAAAGAATTTGGAGGGTATATTCACTCTGTCATTCCGTTTGTAACGCATCGAAATATCCATCTCAGACCCCATAAAGTATATATATTCTTGATCAGTGATGAAATCTAAGACGAACTGAGCATGTCCGTCCGTCCGTCCGTCTGTGGAAATCACGATTCAGTCCAAACGAAAAGAGCTAGACTCTTGAAATTTGGCATAAATATATTTTAAAACTTAGAGCAGGTTAAGTTCGAAGATGGGCTAAATAGGGCAAGAGGGAAAAAAGTTCCCCTAAGAAGAACTAAACCAACCCAGAAAAAACAACATAATTTTTAAAGCTTTTTGGTTATTTTGTTAAGCAAATGATATATTTTTATGTCAAATACGGTCCAACGCCCTAAACTTGGAGCCATTAAATAAAATAAAAATGTTTTTTGACCCCGCCCACTTCAGTGGGCGTTATTATAGGCAAAAATAGCATAAAAATTTAACAAATTGTTATACTTAAGCCTACATTCCTTAAAAATAACACTTTTAAGCTTTAATGACGAAGCTGAGACAAAACCTGGTACTACTCTGCCCTGCCCCCTCCTTCCCCTTCGCCCCCTAAATGACCCTACCAAAAAAAATTTTTTTTTTAATTTTGTATATAATCATCCCACACATTTATCTTTAGAGTTTTATGACTGCCGATTTCTGCCTTACCTTCCCCCCCCCCCCACCTCTTCCTTTGCCCCCTAAATGACCCTACCAAAAAAAAAATGCTTTTTTAAATTTTGTATATAATCATCCCAAGCATTTATCTTTAGAGTTTTATGACTGCCGATTTCTGCCCTACCCCCCCCCCCCCCTCCTTCATTTGCCCCCTAAATGACCCTACCAAAAAATAAATTTTTTTTTAAACTTTGTATATAATCATCCCAAGCATTTATCTTTAGAGTTTTATGACTGCCGATTTCTGCCCTACTCCCCCCCCCCCTCTTCCTTTGCCCCCAAAATGACCCTACCAAAAAAAAAAAAAAATTTTTTAAATTTTGTATATAATCATCCCAAGCATTTATCTTTAGAGTTTTATGACTGCCGATTTCTGCCCTATCCCCCCCTCTTCATTTGCCCCTAAATGACCCTACAAAAAAAAAATGTTTTTTTAAATTTTGTATATAATCATCCCAAGCATTTATCTTTAGAGTTTTATGACTGCCGATTTCTGCCCTATCCCCCCCTCTTCATTTGCCCCTAAATGACCCTACAAAAAAATTTTTTTTTTTAAATTTTGTATATAATCATCCCAAGCATTTATCTTTAGAGTTTTATGACTACCGATTTCTGCCCTACCTCCCCCACCCACCTCTTCCTTTGCCCCCTAAATGACCCTACCAAAAAAAAAAAAATTTTTTTAAATTTTGTATATAATCATCCCAAGCATTTATCTTTAGAGTTTTATGACTGCCGATTTCTGCCCATTTTTATGACAAAGGTGAAATGTTTCCCCCACAGCCCTTGCCAGAGCGACCCCGCCTAAATACAGTTTTTATAGCCTCCAAAGAGAATTGTGATGAAGTCTAAGACGGTCTAGCAATGCCCATACGTTCGTCTGTGGAAAACATGATATTGTATATTTTTGAACCCCGCCCCCTTTAGTGGGCGTTGACGTACGATATTATATAAAGGAACTCTGTCCCACCAAGTTAAACATATCAAATTCACTTACTAAATATTTGGAGGGTATTTAAGATTCGACCCGGTCGAATATAACGTTTTTACTTGTTTTTTCTAATATTGAGGCAACTAAATAATACAAAATTTGCTTGTTTGGTAATAAAACATATTTTCTATTTCAGAAACATATAAATCAATACTAAAAACAAGAAAGATCTCATTTATTTCTAGAGTTGGAATGAATGGGTGAATATCCTCTAGCCGGACGTCCGTTAAGGATATATAAAACTTCAGAATATAGCAGTTTTACGTCTTTTTTTTTGGTTTACAGTAACCAACCCTGATTTATATATGAATATTGTTATTGATTGAAATTAATTTATATAACATTTCTATTAATTTAGCTGATTAAAACAGTATTAAACAATTATTAACTAATCAAACCAAAAGCACTTTTAACCGATTAATTGAATACTCTATACTGCTTTTGATAATTGATAAGACAACCAATATTGGCGTTGCGTAAGTTTGGCGTTGCGCAAGTTTGTTGTGAGCTTTTAAAATGATGCCAATTGTCATATTTCAAGAACTTAAAATAACAATGAAAGATGCAAAACGAAATTTTTTTATCTATAAATATTTTTGACTTTCTTTATAAGAACAATCAAGCAACTTTCTGCCATATTGTCAAGCCTAAGGGAAAGATATACTAGACTACAACCACAAACGTTTAACCCCGTTTCTCTTCGTTAGCTCAAAGTTCACCTCCTGCGCTGTACAAATAGCTGCGAAAAGGTTAATCAATCTGGATATTTAAAAAAAATGGGAAAAACGCCAACATAAAATACGGAGGCATCAGTTCTTAAATAACACACCTTCAGGGGATGTTTTACAAATTAGTGTTGATGTTTCTTTTTTCTTTCCTGCCACCGATTAATCTTCTTGCCCTGCATAAAGTTTAATTGTGTGTGTGTGTGTGGGGGATTTTTTCGCTTTGTTTTTGTATTGTTGCTGTTATTCCTAAAATTTTAAGTTTATTTTTTCCCCATATTACAGTTTCCACTTGTTACTGTTGTTGTTGCTGTTGTTACAACACCTGCAGTTATGTTTCCGTTACCCGCGTAACGGCATAATGTGTGCTGTTAAAATGTTTACTCCTTTGCAGCCACTTGTGGCAGTGTAAGTAAGAGTGAAATGAATTTATACATTAAGTGTGTGCATGTGTGTGTGTGTGTGTAACTGGCTGTATGAGGATTTTTGGTTGGATATTTTTCATAACTTTTTGTGATGTCTTTTGATCTTTTGTGAAGTCACTTTTTATGTTTTTGAAAAATTTAATTTAATAAGATTTTTCTGGCTTTTATTTTCATTTTTGGCCATGGCGTGTTTTTAAATTAACTTATTTGAACGCGTTTCTTTGGTTTGTTTGTGTTGCCACGTTTACAGTTGATTGCTTCACTCTTCTCACTATAAATATATTTTTCATTGAATTTTTGCAATTTAAACTTTTTATCACTTTGATGTTTTAATTTCATTAAAGGATTTGGTTGTATGTTTGTTCGTTATAAACAAGTTTGCACAATCAGAGGTTTCCAAAATGTGCTTTCAATTTAAAAAGTTATTGATCCAAGTGAAATGAGAATATATACAAATTTGAATGTAGTGTCATATAAAGATTTTGAGATTCCAATCTGTTTTTCTAAAAATATTCACTTAATCCAAAAACTTATTTTCTGAAGGAGTAGCAGACATATTACCAATAGATTCACTATTTTCAGAAGACAGTAATTTTCCTTCGAAATGTGCAAAATATATTGTACTTTTTTTAGAAAAGAAAGCAATCATGTTTTTAAAATAATAAAAACCCGAAAATAGCTTATAGTCATATGAAATTTCACAACCGCTGCACTAAAAGAAATTTCTTCATAAATTCAATTAATTGTGACATTAATCCAATGAAAAGTTTAATTAGAATTCAACCAACGTTAGACTTTGTTGCTTTAACGATACACGTTCCGTTCAAATTATTCTACTCAATCATGAAATATCTTTATTGAAGCAATGAACTAGATTCATTGATGCAACAAAACTATTTTACTGATCCTAGAAAATAATTTGTTTAGTAGGATAAAATTACTTTATTCATATGATGATAAAATTTCATTGATGTAAGTTTGTTGATAAAATCAAATTATGCCATTAATTCAACGACGCAGGATCATTGATATAGTACAATAATTTCATTAATATAACGAACTAATTCCATTGATACAGCTAAATAATTTATTTGATGCAACATACTAATTTCATTGTAACAACGAAAGAAGTTCGATGATATGACAAAATAATTTCATTGACACAAAGAAATAAAATCATGGATATAACAAAATAATATTATTGATACAACAAAATAATTTAATTGATATTATGAAATAATTCCCTTGATACAAGTAAATAATTTCATTGACACAACGAAATAATTTCATTAATACAACGAAATAATTTCATTGACACAACGAAATAATTTCTTTGACACAACGAAATAATTTAGTTTATACAACAAAATAATTTCATGGATTCAACGAAGTAATTTCATTGATACAACGAAATAATTTCATTTATACCATAGAATAATTTTATTGACGCAACGAAATAATATCATTGATATACCGAAATAATTTCGTTTATACAACAAAATAATTTCATTGACACAACGAAGTAATTTCATGGACACAACGAAATAATTTCATTGATACAACGAAATAATTTCATTGATATAACGAAATATTTTTATTGACACAACGAAATAATATAATTGATATACCGAAATAATTTCGTTTATACTACAAAATAATTTCATTGACACAACGAAGTAATTTCATGGACACAACGAAATAATTCCCTTGATACAACGAAATAATTTCATTTATACCATAGAATAATTTTATTGACACAACGAAATAATTTCATTGATATAACGAAATATTTTTATTGACACAACGAAATAATATCATTGATATAACGAAATAATTTCATTGATATACCGAAATAATTTCGTTTATGCAACAAAATAATTTCATGGATACAACGAAGTAATTTCATTGATACAACGAAATAATTTCATTTATACCATAGAATAATTTTATTGACACAAGTAAATAATTTCATTTATATAACGAAATATTTTTATTGACACAACGAAATAATATAATTGATATACCGAAATAATTTCGTTTATACAACAAAATAATTTCATGAATTCAACGAAGTAATTTCATTGATACAACGAAATAATTGCATATATACCATAGAATAATTTTATTGACACAACGAAATAATTTCATTGATATAACGAAATATTTTTATTGACACAACGAAATAATATCATTGATATAACGAAATAATTTCATTGATATACCGAAATAATTTCGTTTATGCAACAAAATAATTTCATGGATACAACGAAGTAATTTCATTGATACAACGAAATAATTTCATTTATACCATAGAATAATTTTATTGACACAAGTAAATAATTTCATTTATATAACGAAATATTTTTATTGACACAACGAAATAATATAATTGATATACCGAAATAATTTAGTTTATACAACAAAATAATTTCATGGATTCGACGAAGTAATTTCATTGATACAACGAAATAATTTCATTTATACCATAGAATAATTTTATTGACACAATGATATAATTTCATTGATATAACGAAATATTTTTATTGACACAACGAAATAATATCATTGATATAACGAAATAATTTCATTGATATACCGAAATAATTTCGTTTATGCAACAAAATAATTTCATGGATACAACGAAGTAATTTCATTGATACAACGAAATAATTTCATTTATACCATAGAATAATTTTATTGACACAAGTAAATAATTTCATTTATATAACGAAATATTTTTATTGACACAACGAAATAATATAATTGATATACCGAAATAATTTCGTTTATACAACAAAATAATTTCATGAATTCAACGAAGTAATTTCATTGATACAACGAAATAATTGCATATATACCATAGAATAATTTTATTGACACAACGAAATAATTTCATTGATATAACGAAATATTTTTATTGACACAACGAAATAATATCATTGATATAACGAAATAATTTCATTGACACAACGAAATAATTTCATTGATATAATGAAATAATTCCCTTGATACAACGAAATAATTCCATTAACACAACGAAATAATTTCATTGACACAACGAAATAATTTCATTGACACAACGAAATAATTTCTTTGACACAACGAAATAATTTAGTTTATACAACAAAATAATTTCATGGATTCAACGAAGTAATTTCATTGATACAACGAAATAATTTCATTTATACCATAGAATAATTTTATTGACGCAACGAAATAATATCATTGATATACCGAAATAATTTCGTTTATACAACAAAATAATTTCATTGACACAACGAAGTAATTTCATGGACACAACGAAATAATTTCATTGATACAACGAAATAATTTCATTGATATAACGAAATATTTTTATTGACACAACGAAATAATATAATTGATATACCGAAATAATTTCGTTTATACTACAAAATAATTTCATTGACACAACGAAGTAATTTCATGGACACAACGAAATAGTTCCCTTGATACAACGAAATAATTTCATTTATACCATAGAATAATTTTATTGACACAACGAAATAATTTCATTGATATAACGAAATATTTTTATTGACACAACGAAACAATATCATTGATATAACGAAATAATTTCGTTTATACTACAAAATAATTTCATTGACACAACGAAGTAATTTCATGGACACAACGAAATAATTTCATTGATACAACGAAATAATTTCCTTGATACAACGAAATATTTTCATTGACACAACGAAATAATATCATTGATACAACGAAATAATTTCCTTGATACAACAAAATATTTTCATTGACACAACGAAATATTATCATTGATGTAACGAAATAACTTGCTTAATGCAACAAAATAATTTCATTAATACAACGAAGTAATTTCAGTGACACAACGAAGTAATTTCATTGATACAACTAAATAATTTCATTGATAAAATGAAATAATATCAATGGATCAGCGAATTGCGGTGACTTTAAATAACAATAAAAAATATTGGCTGAAATAAAAAGTAGTTTCTACAAACACTTCATAGTATTGTCGTCATAAAGACAAAGAATTAAGCTTATGAAAATATGGCACAAGCGAGTCCCATGAAACAATTTTAATGCAATTTCCTTCCCATATTCACAAAATTTTCATCGTTTTCGTGAAACTATCATAGAATTAATGACAAAAATTTAATGAAATTGTTTCAATAGATTTATGAATCAAAATATTTTCAGTGTAACTGTGGTTAGCTTTCGTCGGATAAATTGAGTTTAGCATTCGAAACTGTTTTTCTAAACTAAATTTTAAAACCAAAATCACACTGCTTTCGAAAAAGAATGTATGAAAATTATTTTCTTCTGCCAAAAACCGTTTTAGATTCGCTGTTCAATTATTCAATTTATTTTTATACCTCGGGCATTGTCAAAAATTAATTTGAAAGATTTGTAAATAAAAAAATAACAACTGCAGCTAAAAACAATTCCGCTCTTATTTTTTTTAACAAAAAACAATAATATATTAACTCCCTGAACTAAATTTTTGCTAAGTATCCTTAAATATTAAAGAAACCTCTTTAAACAGCCAGAAACATCGATATTTACTTGCACTTGATTTTGTGTTTTATACCCAAAGGGTAATTTTATTTAACTTTCTTTATAAATTTTTTTCTTATACAATCAAAAACCAGGCATCCAAGCAGCCAACAATTTCCGGGAGAACGTTAAATAAGTGAAAGTGATTTGGCTTAGTTTTATTGCCAAGGTTTTTGTTTAAGTTTTTATTACAATTGTAAAGGCTTTAAATACAAAAAGCAAATATATATTATAAAAATTTTATAAAATAGCGTGTAGCAGCAAATAATGATCCTCAAGAGATTTTAGTGAAATGACGTGCATGGAATTATAATTTGTATTTAAAGAGTAATAGAGAATATATTAAGTATTTAATAAAAAGCTAATTAAGTTTCTATTTATTTAAAGGTTTTTAAGGAATAACAGAAGCATTTATAAAAAATAATATGGGATTACAAAATGTTTTAAAATAAATCTGGTGTAAAAACTATGCCTTAGCCCACTATTCAACTCCAAATTAATTTTTATGAATACAGCCCTAAATATTTTAACAAAATCCTTGTGCATCTTTTATATATAAGTGTCTGATAATAAGTTCATTTTATTTGTTCATTGGAAACAAGTTATTGAGCTACATTTTTTGTCTTATAAATATTTTGAGCAATATTTTAATAAATGCACTTTTTAAATTTACGGTAAACGTTTTTTTTTTTATGCAAATAGAAATTCTAAAATTTGAGAACTTGGACATAATTATTTAAAATTGAGCTCTTTACCAAAAAAAAAACAACAAAACACTGGACCATTGAAAATGCTGCAATTCGTTCAAGGGGAGCAGAGTTAATTCAATACTAATTTTAATAAAAATGTGTTCTTCTCCACGTGGTTACAATAGTTTGCCTGGGCTTTAACAAAAAGTAAAGTTAATTTTCAATGCCAGTCTTACTGCATATATTTCGAATGTATTTAATACTGCTTCACACAACTGACAACCACACTGTTACTCACTTGAATTTCTCTATTAACTTTAATAAAAAATGTCTATCATACTGCATAAACACCATAACACGCTTAAATAAAAGCCATTAAAAGTATTTTATGTACTTTGAAGAACAAAGCATAACGATTGGGAGATTTAACGATTTTAAATATTTGGTAGCACCATCATCATCAGCATCGTCATCAGCAGTACTCCGCTTTGAGGTAACAGAGCTGGCCAAGAACTATTATCATCCACACCTTTGAAATATATTTATGTGTTTGTGTACATATTTTAGAAACACATACAAATATAATTCTAAGCAAGGTTGTTGGGCTAGGGATTGAAAAAAACATTATGTGTTTAAGGTCAATATCAATGAGAACTTTTAATATCAAATAAATTTTTAGTGAACATTTAAGGCTATTACTCAAGCTCAAATTACATTTAGTCATACTAAAGGGTGTCTCAGCAAGAAATTTTTTATACCCTCCAAAAAAGAATTTGGAAGGTATATTCACTTTGTCGTTCCGTTTGTAACCCATCGAAATATCCATCTCAGTCCCCATAAAGTATATATATTCTTGATCAGTGATGAAATCTAAGACGAACTGAGCATGTCCGCCCGTCCGTCCGTCCGTCTGTGGAAATCACGATTCAGTCCAAACGAAAAGAGCTAGACTCTTGAAATTTGGCATAAATATATTTTAAAACTTAGAGCAGGTCAAGTTTGAAGATGGGCTAAATCGGGCAAAAGGGAAAAAAGTTCCCCTAAGAAGAACTAAACCAACCCAGAAAAAACAACATAATTTTTAAAGTTTTTTGGTTATTTTGTTAAGCAAATGATATATTTTTATGTCAAATACGGTCCAACGCCTTAAACTTGGAGCCATTAAATAAAATAAAAATATTTTTTGACCCCGCCCACTTTAGTGGGCGTTATTATAGGCAAAAATAGCATAAAAATTTAACAAATTGTTTTACTTAAGCCTAGATTCCTTAAAAATAACACTTTTAAGCTTTAATGACGAAGCTGAGACGAAACCTGGTACTACTCTGCCCTACCCCCTCCTATCCCTTCGCCCCCTAAATGACCCTACCAAAAAAACAATGTTTTTTTTAAATTTTGTATATAATCATCCCAAGCATTTATCTTTATAGTTTTATGACTGCCTGTTGCTGCCCTACCCCCTCCTCCCCCTTTGCCCGCTAAATGACCCTATCAAAAAAAAGAAATTTTAATTTTGTATATAATTATCCCAAGCATTTATTTTTAGAGTTTTATGACAAAGGTGAAATGTTTCCGCCACAGCCCTTGCCAGAGCGACCCCGCCAAAATACAGTTTTTATAGCCTCCAAAGAGAATTGTGATGAAGTCTAAGACGGTCTAGCAATGCCCATACGTTCGTCTGTGGAAAACATTATATTGTATATTTTTGAACCCCGACCCCTTTAGTGGGCGTTGACGTACGATATTATATAAAGGAACTCTGTCCCACCAAGTTAAACATTTCAAATTCACTTACTAAATATTTGGAGGGTATTTAAGATTCGACCCGGTCGAATATAACGTTTTTACTTGTTTTATTTCATACCCTCCAAAAAAGAGTTGGTGTGAATATTCACTTTGCCCTTCCGTATGTAACGTAGCGAAATATTCCTCTAAGACCCAATAATATATATTCTTGATCAGTGATCAAATCTAAGACGATCTAGACTTGCCCGTCAGTCCGCTCTTTTGTCCGTCTGTGGAAATCACCATACAGTGCAAACAAAATGAGCCAGTGTTATATATAAGATTTTGAAAGACAACACAGATCAAATCGAACCAGGGCACAGTGGGTTCGATGACACTGAAAGTGGCGATTAATTCATGGGAGCCGTAATTTAACTTTTTTTGAAATCGTTAAATATACATAAAAAGGCATATTCTGAAAAAAATGGTACACGGAAAAAAATTTTTTACGATTTTATAGACATTTTTATTTCTCGGAAAATTATAGTTTGTTTCAGAATTTTAACATGGAAAGTGATTTAAAAAAAAACAAGTAAAAGTGCGATATTCGGCTGTGCCGAATCTTAGATACCCTTCACTGATGTAATCAATCTTTCTTTCTTGCCAAAACAGAAAGTAGGTTTAATTAAAAAATCAAAATGATGTTATCGGTTACTTTTATAAATTATGTATGAATTTTTGTTAGTCGAACTTTTTCTTTATGTGAATTGTTAATTTTTCAACGGGCTTAAGTTCGAATCTGCATGACTGCAAATTATTTTTTGTTATTTTTTTATTAATAAATGAATTTGTTTTTAAATTCTATTTATTATTTTATATTAAGATTGGAATATTAAGAATATTTTCATTAATCATCAAACCAGCAGAACGGATCAGTACTGATTTCGAGGCCGCTACGCCATCTCATCAGCGTTCTTTGTTTTTCCACTTTGCAAGTGGTGCTAGTTAGTAGGAATATCAACTATTTAACCAATATTTTAACGAAACTTGAATATGAGAAGTTATCACATTCATATTTTTAATTTATTACCTTTTTGGTTAGTACGAAATTCCCCAACCCTGACGATTAATATTCCCAATATTCCAATATCTCTTTTGTTTTTTCCAGAGCCATCGGCTGCTGATAGGTAAAGCTTCTTTGTTATTTATGTTTTATATTTACTTTTATATTTAAGAAAACGTTTAAATTTTTCGGCTAGGAAGCTAAATGTTTGGCTTTTCTTATATCTAATACCTATGAACGTCTTTCGAAAATATTATATATATTTAATTTACAAACAAAACAAAAAATCGGTTTCATGTACCCCAAAAAGTTCTAATTGTCCAACAGTAGAATCGTCTTTTAGATTTTGTTGGTTTTTAATACCAGTTTACTTCTTTCTGATATATAAAATAGGTATAATTCATCATAAAAATCAAAAATAACAAATAAAATGGCTGCTTTTATGAATCAGAAAATGTCGATTTCCCAACCCTGGAACCGAATTTTTAATTTTTTAATACTAATTTAATTTTTTCTGATATATAAAATAGCTTTAATTCACGAAAAAAACAAAATTTGGAATTTATGTATGTACTTTTATATATGTACCAAAAATATTTCAATTTTCCAACCCCGGAACCGAATTTATAATTTTTTACCAATTCAATTCTTAGTGAGGTGTAACATAGTTTTACTTGACAAAAAAATTCAAATTTTTTACCATTTTGGTAACTTTCATGTACCATAAAATATTGCACTTGTCCATCCCTGGATTCGAAATTTTATTTTTTATTTTTGAATTTTTGATACCAATTTTGTTCTTCCTAAATTATAAGACAGTTTTAGTTGGCAAAAAACAAAAAAAATACACATCAATTGCCTGGTTGATTACTTGCATGTATAAAAAAAATTCAATTACCCACCCCTGGAAGAAAATTTGAATTAAAAATTTTTGATTTTTTTTAGCTAATGCAAATCTTCATGACGTATAAGGTGGTTTTGTTAAAGAAAAACTTGAACATTTTAACAATTCTAGTTACTAAATGTACTACAAAATACGGAATAGGCCGAAAAAAAAATTTTTAACTTTTAAAAAAAATTTTATTTTTTTAGTGTTTAATAGACCATTGAGGCTCCCCAAAGCACGAAGTAAGTTTAATTTACAAACATTAAAAAAAATTATTGATTTTTGGTATAAATTTTGCGTCGAGAAATGGGTGTAAGCTTCCCAGCTCTGGAACCGTACTTCGGATCTTTCTGAATTTCAATAGCAGCCTATTTAAGTTCGTTTCCAATCCAACGGTCCAAGAACGCAGTCCGTAGCTCTTCTGGGGGCTTGGGGAAACCGTACAGACGTACAGACGGACGGACAGACGGACATCGCTCATTCGTCATCGCTATTCATAAGGATCCAGAATATATATACTTTATGGGGTCCCATGTGCATATCGAAGAAATTACACACGGAATGACAAACCTACATATATATACCCTTTCGCTTTTTTGTGAAGGGTATAATAATATAAACATATATACATATTTCTACATAATTGATTTAAAGTCCTATTTGTCCTTACGGCAAAATTTCAAGAATTATAAAATTTGTATAAAATGTTAATAAAAAACAATATTTTAATTTTTTTATGCATGTTGTTTGTATTTAAGAAAAATATTATACACTAATTGTTTTAACAATCTGCATCATAATCTTCCTCATCTGTATCATTATGTTCATCCTCACCTTCATCATCATAATCTTCACCATCATTACTCTCACTATCATGTATTTCTTGAGAAATAATAGGCGATAGCAAAAGCTGAAGTTCGGAATTTGATAATTGTTGCTTTTCTTTCCGCTCATTTTGTTTATTTATACTAGATATGAATGCATCTGAACTGAGAAAATATCTATTTAGAATATCTTCATTCGACAGAAAAATGTTAATAGCAAAAAATCGAACAAGAACACCGCAACTTTTCTTTCTTGTATTATCAAGCTAAGATTCCATACTTTTAGAAAATATATGATTCAAAACCCAACCTTAACTAACTTAGAAGTTATGGTTCACGAAACATCAAAAATAGGCCAATTTTAGACCTTTTTTAAAAAAAATCGTCAAAAATATTTTCGCACATATTTTCAAAAACACTACATAATTTTTATACACTTAAATACCTGAAGTTGAAGGTTCCATTCTTAAAATAACACTTTGTTAACGTTAAATTTGGAAATTACGGACTCGTTTAATGCAAAATTTTGCTTTTTATGCTTTTTAAAAAAATTTCAAAAAATTTTTAACTTTGAAAGCTCACTACGGAGTCAGCTGACAAGATAGATGCTTGAAAATTTACATAATGATGTAGAATTTTATCTAGTTTTATCCGATACCAAATATTATTTATTTATTTATTTATTTCATCTACAGATTAAATCTTACAGATTACTTAAATAATTAGTGTTTAATTAAAATACTTAACTAATATTAACTTAAAATTTACTAAATTTGTATCAAAATTTAACGGTGGGTTAAAGCTATTACATAAATGCATACATCTTGCAATTGGCTCATTTTCGGCATAATTTGTCCTATGAATGAGTTCAACAAAACATCTATTTTTCCTCAAATTCCTAGGGGCATCATATAGAGCAAATAAACTTACAATTTCTTCACAACTAATTCCACCAGATATAACATTATAAGCGAATAAAACTGATAAATAACTTCTGCGGTCTTCCAGCGATTGTAAACCGAGTAGTTTCCTTCTTACATCATATGACGGTAATTCGTTTTGCCAACAAAGTCTTAATGCCGATTTGATAAAAATTTTTTGCACTCGTTCAATTAATACAAAAAACTTAATTTTAAAAATTCAATTAAGCGTCACTTTCGACCCACTGTGCAGGGGTAAAAACCTTGCCCTAAAAATACCTAAACCAATATCCAAAGCGTTGAACTTGGAGCCATAAATTAAAAAAATTGAATTTTGCACCCCGCCCCTTTTATTGGGCGTCGAATTAATATATTATATAAAAGTAACATATCACATTAATCCATCACAAAAAAAGGTACCCACCACGAACATCCATTTGGTGCTTATTTTGGTCAGGCGAGGTGATTCGGTCTTAGGTTTTATAAAATGAGGCCGAAATTGAAGGGCCTGTGAACGGCATTCGTTAGAGAAAAATTACAAAAGAGTTCTTGTGGCTTCAACTGGGTAACAAGGATCTTGGAAGACATGTAGTATGGGCAATTGATATATTGCTGCAATGATTTTCAGAAGAATTTCCTAGGAAACTCGGGTATCAACTGACCACCAAGATCTTGCGAATGTGTTTTTTTGGAGTTTTGTGAAATCTTGCTTTTATACGAATAAATCAGAAACAACTCCAAAGTCCAAATCCGAGACATAACACATCGTCTCTTAGATACTTTCCTAATTTCTATTAAAAAATTATGGAGAGTTTCTTTAAAAGATTAATTATATGTCATCAGAACCTTAGGGGCTATTTAACAGATTTTTTGGTGCGTATTTAATCGGATTTGATTAAGACATGTCTTCTAAAAATATATGTGTTTTTTTTTTTTTTTTTTTTTAGGAGTAGGACCAGCGCTCAGGGGATGACCCCTATATATGCAATGCATTGCGCCAGAACTGAAAACGAGGGGATAGTATTGAGGGTACAGATTAGGAAAGATGAGAAGATCGACAGTTTTTTTTTTGTAGCTATTTCAACCTTTTACTTCGCCGGCTAATTTTTCCTACAGGGCCGACGAAGGTGGGTGCTGTTACTCTGCTTTTAGTACATGATAGTGTCAGTCGCTGCCAATTATGTTCAATGATCAGTGACTATGCCTTCATCATTGAAACAGGCTGGCAACAACTAACACAACCATGAAATAATGCTGATCAGAAGAATTCAACACAATATTTCATGACTCAGCGCGGGCTCGAACTCACGACCCTCCTCTTCATAGTCTCGGGTTCTACTACTTCAGCCATCAGTCATCAGAACCTTAGGGGCTATTTAACAGATTTTTTGGTGCGTATTTAATCGGATTTGATTAAGACATGCTCGACCATGTCTTCTAAAAATATACGCGTTTTTATTTTGAAATGTAAAAATGCGTTCTTAGCGGCACACCCTTTAGAACCGCTGTTAGCTTCTTTTTACCACGATTAGAGTGGTGTTCAGATTAGAAGATATCCAACATAAATCAAGATGCATTAATTTATATGACTCACTCGAGATTTATGGCAGGACTTTTGGATATAGCAACAGTTTTAGCACCAAAAACACATTTTCGTACAATATAATTATAGATATTAAATAAATTAATCAGGTTGCAATATAAAAATCATTTAAAAAACCAATCCTATTATTAATATAAGCAATAAATCGCCCATTTCTACTCCTACAACTTCAACTCGAAAATATAATTATAGGTTGTCTTAAAATTTCCTACCAAAAAAAAGCAAAAAAAAAATTGCATACTTTTTGTCCATAAATTTAGTCACCCAAGAAAAAGTTTAAAACGCCACTGTTTGCCAAAAGAAAAAAACTATATAAATAAATAAAAGAATTAAAATCGAAAATCAGTAGAGGGAGTTGGCACATCATCGTTCACACCCATACATTCATATGCTATAAATTTTGTTACACACACACACTAACACACTTGGATAAAAACCGTTCTTCCTTTAAAGCAAAGAATTGCCATAAAAGCCATAATTCATTCATAGAAATTCTCATCGCTATAAATGATGGCATGCCAACGTTAAGAAAGACGATAAAAATAACTACAACAACAACAACAAAAATCAGTAAAAAAAAACAAAATCGTTGCAAACAAATCTCACAGACATGGAACAAGAAATTTCTATAATGTTTAATTTCTTTCAAGGGTTTGGTTTAGTTTCGTTGTACTGCCTTTGACGAGAACGTTAAACCCAAAAATAAATTGTTGGAAATATCATCAATTTTGGGTTGGTATTGTCATCATTTTCATCATTAGCATTAAATCAGGAACACAGAGAGGTTGCCAAATGCGAAAATTATATTCAAAATATGTCCCAGTTATTTCAAGAATTTGCAGATCCTCTAGATCTCTTTAATAGGCTCATTGTATATCGACGGACACTTTTTTGTTATCCATTACAATAGAAGCTGCACTTTTTATCATGAGTTTTTATAATTTTCTATGACAACTTCTTCAAAAACATTGACTACCAACGATCATTAGCTCTATATAAAGGATCTTCCAACACGGACTTTAACAGTTTCTACCGGCCATCAAATTAATTGTCGTTTATTCAGGATGTTTTACCAAAACATTGTGGACGGATAAAGCATTCAAAAACAGTAATTAAATCCTTTTAGGGAAGTGATTACCCTATTTTACGATCACCATAATTCTCCTGTCGAGAGGAATATTCGCAATGTGCTAGTTGGATTAGAGTTTACCAGTTCAATAAACGATCCATCAACATCCACACATCGGCAAAACGCAAGATCTACCAAGAACATCGTCGCTGGCCGTTTGAGTGAGCAGTTGATTTCGAGAGTCTATAAAAAGCTCGGGCTTTTGACAACCACAACTTGGCTTATAAAATTCAACTGAAGCAGGAGCTAAAAGCAAATGATCATACACAACGACTAGTGTTCTCTAAATGGGTTCGGCAGCAGTTGGCAACTGACCCTAATTTTAATCGAAAAATAATTTTCCGTAATGGGGCCCATTTCGGTATAAATGAGTACGTGAACAAAGAAAATTTGTTAATCCCGGATGCCAGAGCATCCGATGCATCCCGAAAAAATCTTTGTTTGGAGTGGATTTAGTGTCGGCGTCATCGGTCCATATCTTGAGAGTGGCATTAGGCAGGCGAGCGCTGTAATTCGATGTTTATCAACTTCTTTTGCCCTGAATTGGATGATATGGACAACCAATGACGTGTGGTTCTAAGAAAATTCTGTTCGAGCGATTTAAGGGCATGGCCAGCTCACGTAGAGATGCTACTGAGTATGTGCGACTTTTTCCTGTGGATTTTGATGAAGTTGCAAATTAGTCACAAACCATATGCCCTAAACACATTCACAACAGAAGGCTACCGACTACACGACTATAGAAATAGAATGCCTGTGCTTATAAGGGAATAATTATTTTCATTGCTACGCGGCAGTTTGTTTTCCGACCTACTTTTCCCCCAAAAACCATCTCGATTGTCCAACCTTGGAATATAATATTTGATATTTTCAGGTTTTTAAAACCAATTTAATTCTATGAAATAGGTTTAATTCAACAATAACACCAAAATTATAACGTTATAAAATTTTTAAAAAAAAATCGATTTTCCAACCCTGAAATCTTATATTAATTTTTTTTTTTTGATTTTCAATACCAACTTAGTTCTTCCTGAAATATAAAATAGGTTTAAGTCGCTAAAAAAACAAAATTGGGAACTCATATAATTATTTTTATGTACCAAAACAATTTCGATTTTCCAACCCTGGAAACGAATTTTAATTTTTTGCAAGTTTTTACACAAATTTAACTCTTTCTGGAGTATACAAATTTGAATTCACAAAAAAAACTATAGAAACTTTTATGGTTACTTATATGTACCAAAAAATTTCGATTTTCCAACCCTGGAAAATTTTTTTTTTATTTTAATATCAATTTTATTTTTCCGGACTTGTAAAACAGTATTAATTAACAAAAAAAAACTTACTTCTTTGTACCAACAAAAAAAAAATAATAAATAAAATTTCAATTGCCCAACCCTGAAATCAAAATTTTAATTTTTTAGTTTTTAATACAAATTTGATTCTTCCCAAAGTAAGTTTAATTTTCATGTACAGACGAAAGAAGAGATGGGCGGGTGGTCAGACAAACAGACGACCAGACGGAGAGACGGAGTTCGCTCACTCGTCATCGCTATATATAAGGATTCAGAATATGTATAGTTTAGAAGATTCCATGTCAATATTGGGGATATTACCCAAGGAATGACAAACCTGTATAAACCCTTTCACCTCTTTGTAAAGGATGCAAAAATTCAGCAAACATTTTATTCCAATCGTTTTGATACAGTCTCCGTATGAAATTTCCTGATTAAATTTCTAAAAAAAAATTTCTATCATATTCAACTAACCCACCTAACAAGTGGTGACATACAAACATACACTTGAGTACTGATGATGAAAGTGTAGCGGCTTACGAAAACATCTGTTCTGCTCTGCTGTGTAAGTTGGATAATTAAAACTGATATTTGACTATCCTTTGTGCCTTGCAATATTTATCATGTCTTTCTGAATTTAAAACAAATTTTCGAACAATTAGCCACAGAATTGAATATAATAAATCAATAGAATTTTAATTCTACCAAAAACCTAAGGAAACATGTAAATCAATTGTGTGGAACATACGTGTCCTGCCAAAGTGCCAGTTTTCTGTTACATATAATTCTAGAAGGCAAATTAGGCATCACTTCCTCGTAGCCTGGCATGTGACTTGTACAAATTTTTCGAACAATAATGTCAGGCATCATTGGGAAAATGTTAATTAATCCAATACCCAGACACCTGCAATAATGTTCTGCATATAAATATCTATAGTAGATAGTTTGTGGCAACTCTGACTAGTTTACTTAATATCCCTTAAAGAATGTCTTGATGGTTTCTCGACTCATATATTTTAGTAGTTCTGACATTAACTGCTATCGCACGAAGAAGCATCATTCAAGAAAGAGGACAAGCAAACAAACAGAAAACACCCAGCACCGAAGCAACTACACAAACTGCTTTTGCAATAAATTCCAAAAACAAACAAAAAAAAACAACAAATAAAATAAAATAAAATACACTAAACGAAACCAAACTGAAAATAAACACGTGCGGGTGGATGGCCACTACTACAGCCAAATAAATAAAAAGAAATGCTACAAATATTTTTCCCGCTGAAGTAACGATTTATTGACAACTCACAACCAATACACTGGCAAACACTATTCAGCAGCTGGCAAATACGAGTATAATATTCCCTTTCCAGCCATCCTTTAAAACGCTTTCAGCTTTTGGTGTTAAAACTAAAACGAAAGTTGGAGCAAAACGAAAACAATCTTAACGATGCTACATTTCACATCTTATTGTCGATATCTTTGCAAAACAATCAGTTTTATGCTCATGGGTTGAGCCATAGATCTTTACTTTCTTTAAGAGCAACTTATAAAAGACGACACTAAAAACGTCGTTTTACAAACAATAAATAAAATGCTACACACAAACTCAGACTCTGTTTGGCAAAAAAGCTGAGGAAGCAGAGTAGGAAATTTGAGAAGAAAAAAAAAAAAAAGTTTCGTGATGGTTGCCTGTTTCGACCGGCTGAAAGGGTGGTGATGGTGGTAGATGTTTCATAGGTTTGTTAAACACTTTCATTTCGTCTCATTTCCGACTTATTCAAGTTATTAATGTTCGCTTCTGAACTGTGTGTGTGTGTGTGTTTGTGCGTGCGTGTGTGAGTGCAGGTAAATGTGTGCTAATATAATTACAGTTGTGTAAGTTTGTTACAAATCCAAGAGTGTCAGTGTATAAGGGTTGCTAATGATTCATTTAAATTTCCTTGCCTAAATAAATTTATAAACTGGCTGTATGTGTATACTTTTGTATACATAATATATTTAAATTTTTTTATGTGCTACCAAGTACATTTTTAAATACATATTTACCGTGTTGGATGCTCAGGAAATAGAGTTGGAGCTCACATCGTTTCTTTTATCAGTTTTTTGGATTCAGTTGGTAGCTAATTTTTTGGCTGACATTACATTCCATCAAATATATGGCTTTCTGTACAGGTGTTGCCTGCATGAGGCCCCAAATTTAGTTTTACAGCCAAATAATAAAATACGAGGTTTGCTAAGAAATAAAAAATAAAACAAAATGCTGCATACAATTTTATGTAAAAAATTAAATTTAATACTCAAAAGCATATAAAATGTTGACAGTGACAAGCGGTGATTGTTCTCTGGGTCGGCAAAGTGTTCACAAGTGATACAAGGCTGTCAAAGAACGTTGAGAAGATGTGACCGGTGACACCCACGGTGACCAGTTCGGTTTTATTTCTTTAATAACTTGGTTAATTTTGCTCCAATCTAAGAGGGATTTTGACTCACTGGACAAATTTTTTGTGCTGTTAGAATTTATCAAGAATATTAAAAAAAAAATTTTTAAAAGAGTTTTTAAAGTTTTTTCAATTTTATTGCATGGTTTACCAATACCCACCCGGGTGGGTATGAAACTATTTATTATAAAAAGTAATTAATAGAAATTTTTTTTACTAATAAAAACATTTAATTTAAGTATGTTGAAGAGCCTTGATGACATTTTACACATTTTGTTTGACTGAGTATGCATTTAAATGTATCAACCCTGGACATATTTTTAGATATTGGATCAGGACCCATATAAAGGTTTTCTTGAATAATATTGATCGATCGTCGGCGATTTTTGATTGGCGCCTCCTTATACCATTTCACATTGTCTTTAGTCTCGTAATACAAAGATCTCGCACATGATTCATCATTATCATCACAATCACTTTCAACGGTCACCTCTACTTCGCCAAGCTCCTGTTCTATATCAGAGTCGTTAGTATCTCAAATAGGCATATAATCCTGGTCTTCATCATCATCACCACACAAATTCTGAGTACCATCCAAATCTAACTCAGTGTCAATCAATCCAAGAAAATACTCTTCTCTCTCTTCATGAGACAGCCTTTAGTAGCACAAGTTATAATGATTATTTTTACTTTGAAAGTAAAAATAGTGATTATAAAATACATACATATTGCAAATTATTTTCACTACTCATATCAAAAAACTTTGCGGCCATTTTCCAACGTTCTTACATAACAACTAAATTGTATACTATAATAAAAGATTTGTAGCAGAAAAGAGCAGATCACTGCCTCCTCAATGCTCTTTTCGTAAATCTAGAGAGACTAAACACCATCTTGCTGAGCTATAAAAAAAGTAATTATTTGGCAATCATCTATGAACTTCGAAAAGAATACAAGATTTTAGAAATTCTACTTTTTTTTCATTTTTTTATTTATTTATTTATGTCAATAGATTTTATATCCTTACTGACTAACATTAATAACAAAGTTTACTTATATACATATAACAATATACAGTACAACGAATAAGTTTTTAAACAAAGTAAGATTTTTAACATATAACATCAAACAAAAGGAATCAAGTATTTAAATACAAAGTTAATTTTCTCTTCAGTATTATATTACTCTCAGACATTTCGATCATATGGTAGCATTTATTGAAGTTTTCACATGCACGACGGAAGGAGTCATTATTGGCATATATAGAACGGTAATATTTAAGTAATAGGAGTTCAAAATTACGTGAAGGTCTAACAGGAACGTTGAAGCAAATTCGACTAAGCAAGAATTCCGAATCAACTTCACCACGAATCAGGCCCAAAATAAACAATGTGCTCAGCATTAGTCGTCTACTTTTTAAAGTTGGCAGTTTTATCAAAGCAAGTCTACTTTGATACGGCGGCAAGATATATGAGTTCCAGCCAAGACCACGGAGGCAGAAAATCAAAAATTGTTTTTGTACTGATTCAATACTATTTATATGAATAGAATAACAAGGATCCCAAACAGTTGACCCATACTCAAGAATTGGTCGAACAAGAGAGGTATATAAAAGTTTTGTAGTGTAAGGATCACGAAATTCCTTTGACCAGCGTTTCATAAAACCAAGTATCCCGTAAGCTTTATTTACCATCATTGCAATGTGATCACGAAAGTTGAGCCTGTGATCCAAAAGTATGCCAAGATCCATTATTGATTGAACTTTACCTAAAACAGCAGTATCAATATGATATTGAGTCTCTATCGGACGATGTCTGAAAAATGAGATATGTTTGCACTTTTTTATATTTAATTCCAGTAAATTGAATTTACACCATTGAGAAAAATTTTTTAAGTCAGCACGTAATAAATTATAACCGTCGATATCATTAAACGAGTTAAAAATATTAACATCATCAGCATACATCAATACCATGGAGTTCAAAACAACAGTTGGTAAATCATTAATGAAAAGTGTGAACAAAATGGGACCCAAGTGACTGCCTTGTGGAACACCAGAATTTACTTGAATGATCTTCGACATAACATTTCCAAACTTTACTTGTTGGGTTCTTTGTGATAGGTAAGAATTTAACCATTTTACAACAGAGTCACTAAAGCCCAAAAGTGATAATTTTTGTAATAAAAGGTTATGATTTACTTTATCAAACGCCTTGCTGAAATCGGTATAAATCGCATCGGATTGGGAAAGATAACAGATATGTTCATATTTCAGCTGCGATTCCCTTAGAAGCGCTGATCCCTGGAAACAGTAAGACATGAAGGACTTTAAAATGAAAAGCTGACTTCTCATAACTTTAATAGCAATATATCTGATAATATAGCATCCACTTTAATCAGTAATATAGCATCCACAGCACATAAGTACATGCATAAAACTTCAGTACCACCCGGGTGGGTATTGGCAAACGGTGTATATAAAAACCTTTGGTAAGGAGAAGGTTAAACAATCAATGAAAATGATGACAAAATAAAAAAAAATGTTCTACAGAATTATCGATTAATAATTATATGTTTGCTGTCAAAAAATTATATACAAAATAAGCCCCAAAAATATGCACACGTTTTTAGCTTTAGCCAATTACGGAATATGACTGCAAGATGTTGGTGTATTAGTGGACTCTCAGCAGTTTCTGGCATGTGGCAGGTGAGAGCGAATTTCGTTCTAGGCCCGGGGCCAAATTACGGCATTCGATATCGATCGAAATTTGTATATAAATTGTATAGAAGTTTCGATTGGTATCGAATGCGGTAATTTGGCCCCAGTTGAAGTTTTACCAAAAAATAATTTTTTTTATTGTTTGGCCAAAAACAATATAGTAACTATGCTCCAGGTACCATTTTCACCAGTTTTGGGGTCCCGGCGACTATTTCCTGATGGAACAGATGTCGTTTTGAGGGTATTAAATAGGTTCGCTGAGAGACCTGAAGGACATACGAAACAATAAATATCAGAACTGTTTTGAGGTTTGGAAAAAAATGCAGGCGTAGGAGTATTATCAGCCATGTCACAGAGTTTACTTCCGTTCGTAATCGGAATTGATACCGTATTTCGGTTCCATAGAAAATTATAAATGAAAACATTTTTTTAATGAAATTATATTTTATATTATAATGAAATGAAAAGAGATTTGATTCCGAGAAACTGTTTCCTTTCTTGTTTTCTGAAGAATGCTATCAATTCTTTGACATGGCTATTATCTGATTTCGTTGAAGGCCACAAAATTAAAATTGATTACTAAATAAATATTTTCGAAAAACAAATAAAATATTACTGTGCATTTGACTTCAACTGTAGATTCTGTTTCGCGATTAATTATATTATGGCACAATCTGGGATTGTGTTGGCAACATATAATAAAAAACAAGTAAAAGTGCTATATTCGGCTGTGCCGAATCTTAAATACCCTTCACAGAAGTAATTCTTCTTTCTTTCTTGCTAAAATAGGAAGTAGGTTTAATTAAAAGATGTAACATAGTTTTACTTGACAAAAAAATTTAAACTTTTGACCTTTTTTGGTCACTTTCATGTACCATAAAATATTTTATTTGTTCAACCCAGGAGTCGAAATTTTGATTTTTTAACATTTTAATACCAATTTTGTTCTTCCTGAATTATAAAATAGTTTGAATTAGCAAGAACAACAACGTCAATAGCCTATTTGGTTACTTTTATATATTTCAATTTCCCAACCTTGGAAACGAAATTTACATTTTTTACCAATGCGGCATGAAATGACGTCAGTTGCCTTTTTGGTTACTTTTATGTAAAAAAAAATTTCAATTTCCCATCCCTGGAAGCGAAATTTAAATTTTTTTTACCAATCCTACTCTTCATTAGCTATAAAGTCGTTTTATTTAAGAAAAAACTTAAAATTTGCAACCATTTTGGTAACTTTCATGTAGTACAATATATTGCAAGTACCAAAAGACTTTAAACTTGCCAACCCTGAAAGTGAAATTTGAATTTTTTTTGTTTTGTTGTTAACCAATTCAACTCTATTCATTCATGAGGTATAAAGTAGTATTATTTAGGAAAAATTTACAATTTTCAACCATTTTGGTCACCTTCACGAACTATAAAATAAAACACTTGTCCAAATCTGGATTCGAAAGTTTGATTTGTTTTGGAAATTTTCGTTACCAATTTTGTTCTTCCTAAAATATAAAATAGTTTTAGTTGGCAAAATAAAACGGCTTCAATTGCCTCTTTGGCTACTTTTATGTATAAAAGAAATTAAATTTCCCAACCCTGGAAGCTAAATTGTGATTTAAAAATTTTTTTTATCAATGCAAATCTTCATGAGGTATAAAGTAGTTTTGTTTAAGAAAAACTAAAATTTTTAACCATTTTGGTCACTTTCATGTACTATTATATATTGCACTTGTACATCCCTGGATTCGAAATTTTATTTTTGAATTTTTGATACCAATTATGTTCTTCCTAAATTATAAGACAGTTTAAGTTAGCGAAAAAAAAACAACAATAGTTGCCTGTTTGATTACTTTCACTTATAAAATAATTGCAGTTTCCCACCCCTGGAAGCAAAATTTGAATTAAATTTTTTTTTTTGCCAATGCAAATCTTCATGACGTATAAAGAGGTTTTGTAAAAGAAAAACTTAAAATTTTTAACAATTTTAGTTACTACATATACTACAATAAACGGAATAGGGCCAAAAAAAAAAATTTTATTTCCTATCCCTGAAAAAAAAATTTAATTTTTTTTAGTTTTTAATAGACCATTGAGGCTTCCCAAAGCACGGAGTAGGTTTAATTTACAAACATTAAAAAAAATAATTGATTTTTGGTATAAATTTTGCGTCGAGAAACAGGTGTAAGCTTGCCAGCTCTGGAGCGATACTTCGGATCTTTCAATAGCACTCTATTTAAGTTCATTTCCAATCCAACGGTCCAAGAACGAAGTCTCTAGCTCTTGTGGGGGCTTGGGAAATTTCACGTACAGACAGACGGACATCGCTCAGTCGTCATCGCTATTCATAAGGATCCAGAATATATATACTTTATGGGGTCCTATATTGATATCGAAGAAATTACACACGGAAAGACAAACCTATTCATACTTTTTCACTTTTTTGTGAAGGGTATAAAAACATTTTACTGCAGTGATAAGAGAAAATACAAACCCTTCTTTAAGCTCGGAGTCGGCCTAACACAATTTAGTTATTTATGTCACAATAACTAAATTTTCTTAGACCGACTCTTGTTCAACACATATATGAATAGGAGAAAAATATATACAAACAATACCTTTAACAACATGATGAAGTATTCGGGTATCCATATGAGTGTTAAAATTAGGAGCCCTCAGGATTTTACAAAAATATATAGAGAAAACTTAATTACTATATATCTTTTAATTATCCGGACACGTTACTATTCACATAAAGATTTAACTTTAGGATGATCAAACAAAATTTAAAATTGTATCCCAAAAAAGATATACTGCTGTATTCACAAAAATTAATGTGTACTTCAAGTGTGCTTTAAAGTAAAAATTTCATAGAAAATTTATTTAAAAGTGTTGATCAAGTCTACTTTATTTTTTGTGAATACTGCTGATAATCTTTACTTCCATGTGTTTCAAATCATGCAAATGAAATCTAAAAATATAAGTACTAAAATAATTGGGGATTCACACTGTAGTCATAAAGTCATAAGTCATAAAATAATAGAACGAAGTATATGACTAGTGTGAACAACCCGTCATAACTTGTATGCTATTTCAGACATCGATCAGCTAATTAAAAACAAACACATTTGTAATTAGATGTTATCAAAGCAAAAGATAATTAAGATAATTGTAATTTGTAAATGCTAAAAAGTCTAAAAACTCCATTTCTATTTATAATTATTAAATGTGTCTCCTGGTGCAGAAGAATATCTAAATGAATTTGTATGAATAAATTTTATTTTGCGGCGGCATACGGAAAAAACGTTCAGTGGCTGCCAGCCACCTAAGTTAAACGAGAAAATGTTTTCACATGTATATTCTTAGTTTTTGCGATTTAGTTCTCTTTTAATATTTTTTATGTTATAAAAATGTGATTTAATGTACAGACATATAGGTATGAATAATTTTTTAGGCGTTTTTTAGTCGTGAATCATATATACGTAACGTCGGCAAACATATACCATCGCCGTCTCGCCTAAAAATTTTCAGCCGTTCGACTCAGATCTCTAGAGCTGTTTTATGACAAAACAAAAACTTACATGAAAGAGTGCTATTATTTTCTGACTTTTTTGTATGCAGCACAACAACAACTTTTTTAAACTGGTCTAAAATATTACAGCTTTATGATAATATGATTAAATAGCACGAAGTGTGAATACCCCAAATATATTACTTACTCCTTGTGATAACTCTAATGTGAAATGCTTAATATTTGCTTAAGTACTTTTTTGTGATCTCATTATAAGAAGTTCCCCTTTTCCATTTCGTTAAAAACATTTAAACATTTCATTAAATATTTAAAATAATTCTAAAATATTCCATTCTAAATTTAATAAAATTCTTGAGGAAAAAAATTTGCATATTTAAACTTTAGTCTGAATAAAAAAATTCTTATCATTATTATTAAATTAATAAGTTCGAATAATAAAATTTATATTCATTTATAATAAAAAAATATAGATGAAATACAAATTATATATAATAACATAAAATTAATATGTCATTATTAAACTTTTTTTATACACTTCACAAAAAAGTGAAAGGGTATATATAGGTTTGTCATTCCGTGTGTAATTTCTTCGATATGCACATGGGACCCCATAAAGTATATATATTCTGGATCCTTATGAATAGCGATGACGATTGAGCGATGTCCGTCTGTCCGTCCGTCTGTACGTGAAATCGGTTTTCCCAAGCTCCCAGAAGAGCTAGAGACTTCGTTCTTGGACCGTTGGATTGGAAATGAACTTAAACAGGCTGCTATTGAAATTCAGAAAGATCCGAAGTATGGTTCCAGAGCTGGGAAGCTTACACCTATTTCTCGACGCAAAATTTTTACCAAAAATCAATTATTTTTTTTAATGTTTGTAAATTAAACCTATTTCGTGCTTTAGGGAGCCTCAATGGTCTATTAAAAACTAAAAAAATAAAAAAAATTTTCCAGGGATGGGAAATAAAAAATTTTTTTTTCGGCTTATTCCGTATTTTGTAGTACATGTAGTATCTAAAATTGTTAAAAATTTTAAGTTTTTCTTTAACAAAACCACTTTATACGTCATGAAGATTTGCATTGGCAAAAAGAAAAGAAAATTTTAGATTCAAATTTTGCTTCCAGGGGTGGGAAATTGAATTTTTTTTATACATGCAAGTAATCAAACAGGCAATCGATGTTGTTGTTTTTTGTTTTTTGCCAACTAAAACAGTCGTATAATTTAGGAAGAACAAAATTGGTATCAAAAATTCAAAAATAAAAAAAAAAATTTCGAATCCAGGGATGGACAAGTGCAATATTTTATGGTACATGAAAGTTACCAAAATTGGTATCAAAATTTCAAAAATAAAAAATAAAATTTCGAATCCAGGGATGGACAAGTGCAATATTTTATGGTACATGAAAGTTACCAAAATGGTAAAAAATTTGCAATCTTTTGTAAATAAAACTACTTTATACTTCAAGAAGCATTGCACTGATAAAAAAAACAAACAAAAAAAATTTAAATTTCGTTTCCAGGGTTAGAAAAATTAAATTTTTTTTGGTACATGCAATATTTTGTAGTACATGTAATAACCAAAATGGTTGTAAAATTCGACTTTTTCTTAAACAAAACTACTTTATACCTCATGAAGATTTGCATTGATAAAGAAAATTTTAAAAAATTTAAATTTCGCTTCCAGGGTTAGGAAATTGAAATTTTTTTAAACACAAATGTAACCAAAAAGGCAATTGACGTTGTTTTTTTTGCTAATTAGAGCTGTTTTATAATTCAGGAAGAACAAATTTGGTATTAAAATCTTAAAAATCAAAATTTCGACTCCAGGTTTGGACATATGATATATTTTATGGTACGTGAAAGTGACCAAAAAGTTTAAAAATAGTATTTTTTTTGTCAACTAAAGCTATGTTACGCCTCACTAAGAATTGCATTGGTAAAAAAATAAAAATTCGCTTCCAGAGTTGGAAAATCGAAATACTTTTCGTACATAATAGTACATACATAAATTAAAAATTTTGTGTTTTTAGTGAATTAAAGCTATTTTATATATCAGAAAAAATTAGATTAGTATTAAAAAATTAAGAATTCGGTTCCAGGGTTAGGAAGTTGACATTTTCTGATTCATAAAATCAGCCATTTTATTTGTTATTTTTGATTTTTATGATGAATTATACATACTTTATTTATCAGAAAGAAGTAATCTGGTATTAAAAACCAACAACATTAAAAACCAAAGACGATTCTACGGTTGGACAATTAGAACTTTTTGGGGTACATGAAACGGATTTTTTGTTTTGTTTGTAAATTAAATATATATAATATTTTCGAAAGACGTTCATAGGTATTAGATATAAGAGAAGCCAAAAATTTAGCTTCCTAGCCGAAAAATTTAAACGTTTTCTTAAATATAAAAGTAACCGATAACATTATTTTGATATTTTAATTAAACCTACTTTCTGTTTTGGCAAGAAAGAAAGAAGAATTACATCTGTGAAGGGTATATAAGATTCGGCACAGCCGAATATAGCGCTTTTACTTGTTATGTTGTTAATTTGTTAACATACAAAAAATAAACAATTTTGCAAGCAACTGTCCTCATCGTGGTAACTCTGAATATGAAATGATTAATTTTTGCTTAAATAGTTCTTTATAAACCCGATAGAGGCATTTCATCGCACGTTAAACTGGTTTCTTCGTAAAACGTGTTTCGCGGTCGTAAAGTTTACCTAAAAGCATACAGCTGTTGCTTAACACTCACTAGAGCAGCACAAGACACTCATGAGAGAACTACAAGAAAGCAACGAAGTGCTTTACATTTGTTTAATGAAGCTTACGCGTAACTTTGAGAAGTGCATTGTAGTCATTACAGTAGTTAAGTGCAGGAGGAATAATTAAAAAGTGTTTTATTAAACTCCTCCATGTTGGATTATTTTGTATGGGAAAATATATCATGTGATACATCATGGGAAAGGTAATTAAATGTAGTTTTTATATTGATTATTTTTATTGTTGTTGTGGTAGTTAGATACATTAATATTCTAATGAAATATATCTTAGCTCAATTATTTTGTAAAAAGAAAAAAAATATATATATTAATTTGCTTCCATATGTATTAAATCGTTTCAATAGTAAAATGTTATTGATTCGGAATATGTATATCAATTGCAGTTTCAATGCATAATGAGTTTTAAATGCAATGTTATTAGAACTAACTTGACTAATTTATGGTACAGTGGGCGAATTGCTGCATTCGATATCGAATGAAATTTGTATATAAATTATATTGAAATTTCGATGGAGATGGAATGTGGTTATTTGGTTGCGAAATGTTTTAAACACATGGCTGGTTTTATTACAGTGATCATATATGATTTGAATTTTTACAATTACGAAATATTGTTATATCAATATATTATAAGACTGGATCTTATTAGCAATGTTATGTGTCGTAAAAGGCGAAAATATTGTAATAATAATGCGAAAAATTATATTATTTTGAATGAAAACAGCCAAAGCAGGATTCTAAATATCATGAAAGAGCTTAAATAGAAATCTTTTCCAGAGATTATCAATTTTATATATAAGAAATAAAGAAAATAGTTCATTAATTTAAAACGTTTTACATATGTATATCAAATAAAAAAAAATTAATGAATTTAAATTATTATCTAATTTGGAATTTATATACATATGTAAGTAATTTTTGTATTTTTTAATTGAAGCCAAATTTCCTATTTATATTTGTGTATAAAATAAATTTGAATAATGCATGAATTTTCGCATTATGAACTAGACCCGGTTGCACGAATAATTGGACGTTTGTTCACTGCTCTTGGGCGTTTTGACATAATTAAATTCTTGGGTGATTGTTCATTATGAACGATCACCCATTTTACAAAAATGTACAATGACCCAAAATATATTTTTTGGGCAATTGTACATTTATATTTTATATTTCACCCAAATGAACAATCGCCCAATATTTTTGGGCTTTTATTCATAATGAACAAAAGCCCAAACAAATTACCAAGAGCCCAACATTTTGTGAAAAGTCGCCTAACTGACTAAGTGAACAATCGCCCATCTCTTTGGATCATTGTTCGTTATGTTAAATCACACAAAGTTTTAATGACTAATCCCCAAAAATACTTAAATGATTTATCTGTTGTTAGGGTCCTACAGTTACTACGGTATCGCAATCTAATGATGGCTCTTTACAGCACATGGTAAAATAAGACAAAAAGGTTTTGTAAAGTTTTCGATATACAGCTTCGTTTTCATAATAACGACGTTTGAAGTTTTCACAAGTAAAATTCACTAATATCCCTTCACGTGTTTCAAGCGGTCTGATTTTTGCATAAATATAGTTCAGCAAAGCTCGTCCTTATGAAATATAAAAAGCGTAGGTACAGGAAAATAATTCGGCCGGGCTTAAGGACTTTCTCCTCTGGGTATGTCGAAAAGTGGCTTCGCTGAGTAAACAGTTGTTTTTCACAGCCGGCCTTCGGCCGGGCTTAAAGACTTTCTACTCTGGGTATGTCGAAAAGTGGCTTCGCTGAGTAAACAGTTTTCTGCACAGCCGGCCTTCGGCCGGGCTTAAGGACTTTCTCTTTCTCCTTTGGGCGTTTGTTCATTTATGTGATTTTGGCGATTTTTTCATGGGCGATTCTTCACTCAGCCTATTTGGGCGATTGTTCATCATAAACTTGGGCGATTTGACATAATGAACAATGACTCAAATAAATGGGCGATTGTTCATTTTCCTATTTGGGTGATTTTTCACAAAATTTTGGGCGATTTGCACTTTTTTTTGGGTCTTTGTTCATCATGAATAAAAGCCCAAAAATATTGGGCGATTGTTCATTTTGGTGCTTTGGGCGATTGTTCTTGGGGCGATTGATCGTGCAACCACTAGACCCAAGGCCATTTAAAAAACCGCCTGTGACTAAGTTACAGCAGTTGATCTCTTATAAGTAGTGTTCGATCACTTGACGAATGTTGGTGTAAAAATCCAAATAGACGCACATTTATGCGCACATTTTCTGTTGTAAAACGTCCGATGTGAAATAAAATATATGCCCTGGAGCTCAGATCCTCCTATTCAAGACAAAAAATAAAAAAAAATGGGTAACCATCGACCTATAGTGATCGTCGTTGTCAGTGACGACCTTCTGAAAAAAATATGGATTGATAATACCGTCTGTCTATATATTAACTTTTGCGAGATACATTGGACGATCTTAAATCTGATGTGGATTGGTACTATAACAAATTCTGCAATTTTCTTTGTTTGCACGCACTGATTCATCCAAAAATGGATCCCATCGCTTAAAATAAATTTTCGATGAAATTTTTTTTTTATCTTGGACCAGCACTCAGGGGATGACCCCTACATATGCAATGCTTTGCGCCGGAACTGAAAACGAGGGGCTAGTATTGAGGGGACAGATTAGGAAAGATGAGAAGATAGATCTCAATTCAGTTGAATTTTTTATAAGGCAAAATTCACCAAGTTGTAGTCAGCTAAATGCCGAACTCTTGTAAGCGACGTCAAATCGATTACCTCGTATTCCCCTTGACATTCTCACGGACAGCATCGATGTCTTTGTCGATGTACGAGTGTTTGTAGATCGTTCACTGAACCAGCGAACTCAAATTTATCCACCACATTGCGAATAGTACTTTCGGTAGCACGATTATGTCGTTCATCAGATGGACGAAGCGCTGGGTATCTACGCTGATAAAAATAATTTTGTTATTTTCACGTCTTGTTGAAAACGTTCTGTATACATGAAATCAGTTTGATAGTTGTTGCTTTAACTGGATGGCCTTTTGGCAGTCCCTATGGGAAACTCTTTAGTTTCAGGACATCTATTAATAGTTTCTTGTAAAAAAGTAAATTAGAGTGAAGTCACAAAGCAATTTTGAGTTAGTCAGCGTCAAGCCTCGTTGGCACTTATTTTGTAAGTGCAACCAGACCACTGATCGTTTAATTTCTTTGGAGAGGTTTATGCCTCACTTGCACTAGTTAATTTCAATACCTCAGATAACTGTTTATATTTGCAGCTCTTTTGAAGTATTTTTCGTTTTGAAGTTCAGTATTTTTCAAATAAATATATAACAATTTTAACCCTCTAACCCGCAAGAGTGCCTCAAGGCACTTATAACATAATAAATAAATTACTATATTTTGTTTTAATTTTTACGGAGCATTTAGTTACATATCTATTTACATTTTTCTCGAAAGTTCAAATACATTTCGACATTTGGCTTCGATTGTGTCAGCTGGTTAGTAAGAGAAATGAAAATTACTGCAAGTGAAGTTCTGTCTGTAATTTTTCTTTTTATACCCTTCACAAAAAAGTGAAAGGGTATATATAGGTTTGTCATTCCGTGTGTAATTTCTTCGATATGCACATGGGACCCCATAAAGTATATATATTCTGGATCCTTATGTATAGCGATGACGAATGAGCGATTTCCGTCCGTCCGTCTGTCCGCCCGTCTGTACGTGAAATCGGTTTTCCCAGCCCCCAGAACAGATAGAGACTTCATTCTTGAACCGTTGGATTGGATATGAACTTAGATAGAGTGGTTTTAAAATTCAGAAAGATCCAAAGTACGGTTCCAGAGCTGGGAAGCTTACACCTATTTCTCGACGCAAAATTTATACCAAAAATCAACTATTTTTTTTAATGTTTGTAAATTAAACCTACTTCGTGCTTTGGGGAGCCTCAATGGTATGTTAAAACCTAAAAAATAAATTTTAAATTTTTTCCAGGGATGGGAAATTAATTTTTTTTTTCGGCTTATTCCGTATTTTGTAGTTCATGTAGTAACTAAAATTGTTAAAAATTTCAAGTTTTTCTTTAACAAAACCACTTAATACGTCATGAAGATTTGCATTAGCCAAAAAAAATCAAAAATTATACATTCAAATTTTGCTACCAGGGGTGGGAAATTGAATTTTTTTTATTCATGAAAGTAATCAAACAAGTAAGTTTTTTGCTAACTAAAACTGGCTTATAATTTAGGAAGAACATAATTGGTATCAAAAATTCAAAAATAAAAAATAAAATTTCGAAGCCAGGGATGGACAAGTGCAATATTTTATGGTACATGAAAGTTACCGAAATGGTAAAAAATTTGCAATTTTTCTTAAATAAAACTTTTTTATACCTCAAAAAGCGTTGCACTGATAAAAAAAACAAATAAAATTAAAATTTCGTTTCCAGGGTTGGAAAAATTAAAGTTTTTTTGGTACATGCAATATTTTGTAGTACATGTGATTACCAAAATGGTTACAAAATTTCAGTTTTTCTTAAGCAAAACTACCTTATACCTCATGAAGATTTGCATTGATAAAAAAAATTAAGATTTCGCTTCCAGGGTTGGGAAATTGAAATATTTTTATACATGAAAGTAACCAGAAATGCAACTAACGTCGGTCAAAATTTAGATTCCAGACTTGGATAACTGCAATATTTTGTGGTACATGAAAGTGAGCAAAATGGTCACAAATATTAAGTTTTCTTAAATTAAACTATTTCATGCCTCATTAAGAGTTGCATTGGTAAAAATATTTAAATTTCGTTTCCAGGGTTGGGAAATTGAAATATATAAAAGTAACCAAATAGGCAATTGACGTTGTTGTTTTTGCTAATCCAAACTACATATTTTATAATTCGGGAAGAACAAAATTGGTATTAAAATCCTAAAAATTAAAATTTCGACTCCAGGGTTGAACAAATAAAATATTTTATGGTACGTGAAAGTGACCAAAAAGTTTAAAAATTAAAATTTTTTTGTCAAGTAAAACTATGTTGCATCTTTTAATTAAACCTACTTCCTGTTTTAGCAAGAAAGAAAGAAGAATTACATCTGTGAAGGGTATTTAAGATTCGGCACAGCCGAATATAGCACTTTTACTTGTTGTATATTTTTTTAATATATATTTTTTTTTATTTCTGTGACGACTATTTTTCAAGTTTAATTTAAAAACGAGTTAAAGTGTAATTAAAATATATATTTTTCATATGAACATAAAATCTCATCAATAAATTCTATCCATCACTAGTATTTTTATTTCCTAGCGTAACAACAGCTTTGGCTCTCCCTGACTTTATTATGTATTTCATACCAACAACTCTAATACATATATTTGTATATAAGTATGTTTGCGCTCATCGCATTAAAAACTAACCATGAAAATGCAGGCATCTACTGTATAAATGTTGCTGATGAAGTTGATGGTGTTGTGCGCCTTCGGCATATTTTTAATTGCCTAATTTCGCAGTTTGAAGGATGGCAAATGTTTAATGGGCTAAATGAGGGTTGTTGGTTGCTTGGCATTTGTGTATTTCAACATGAGCAAAATTTTGTATGAAGGTATAAATTTGTCTTCTTTATACAAGCACAGCAAACGGCATGCCGAATGATGAACGTTTTCAAGAAGTAAGAAAAAAAACATCTCTTGAGATGTTGATGAAAAAAAAATCGTTTTTCTGTTTGTCGCCAAAAGTAGCATCATTTGAATTTTCTGTTTCTTTTGCAGGCATAATATTCGTTAAAATGAACGAGTAAATTACTTCAGGCAAATTATAGCCCAATATTTTAAGCTAATATTAATGTTTATGGCTTTATCTGTAGCTGCTTGTGGTGTTTTTCTGCTGAAGATGTTGCTACCAAAAAAAAATATATATATTTATTAAACCAGTCTTTGAAAAATTTCAAGCATTTAAATATTTAAGAAAAGGAATTAATTAAAACATTTTTAAGAACCATTTCTGAGCATTACATATACGTGGGCCTCGTAATTTGGAAATTCTCCTTGACTTTTGCACAAACTGTAAAATTTACTTAAAATTTTTGCAAGGCTTTTCACCGACATCTGACTGTATCTCACCGATAATGTATTGGACGTCGGATTCAGGACTTGAATCGAGGGCAGGTCAATAAGAAGATGACTTTTTGAATTTCCCATTTCTTAATTAAAATGGTAACGCTGTTGCTGTCAACGGGCAGCTGTTAGTTGACTGCTGCTAAAATTTGAACAAGCTGCGCCATTTAATTTGTGTTCGGGAGTCGTTGATAGCAGACTATCGCTCGTTTTGAGAAGATAATGGAAAAAAGTGAATTGCATGTGTTCACAATAAAAATAAGCACTGGCCACTGAACATAATTGGCAGCGATTGACAATATCATGTACTAAAGAGCAGAGGAACAGCACCCTCCTTCGTCGGCTCTTTAACAAAAAATTTTCTATATTTGTTGTTTGCTTTTATTGACCTTTTCTTATATATGTATTTTAGAATGATTGAGCTCGAGGTCGTTTTTGTAAAAATCGTTATAATTTTTCTATTTTATTCGATATTTCGTCAACAATTTGTTGACATCATCAGGAATAACAATCGAAAATTAAAATTTTCTGTATAAATTGGTTTTGAAATATGACAAAAATTTTTTCGAATATATCTATGTTTTCAAAAATATTAACATAAAAACAAAAGCATATATACAGGCTTGTATATATTTATACATGTATACATCAATACATACATGAACGTATACATATATGCATACATGAACATACACAACTACATACAAACATATATACACACACATAGAGAGAGATACAAACACATATGCATGTATATACACATATGCACATACACACATATATATGAATACATATATATAAATAACTATCATAATTACAAATTAATATATTAACATATATACAAATTTACATACATATGTATACAACTAAACATTTACAATATTTAAACTATTCAATCAACATTACAACAAGGATAAGAATTGATTACAGAATAGTGTATATAAATAACATATAAAAATAATGATATGATATAAATATATATACACATGCGCATGCATACACATACACATATATACATATACATGTATAAGCACATATATACATATACACGTTTAAGCTGCTACTGTCTAGCTTTACCGCAACCGGGGACTTAGTAGATGATAGGGTGCAAAGCGTATACGAAATGCTCTACACTGCCTGCGATGCTGCAATGCCTCGAAGATATACGCTTCGAGGACGGTCTCCCTGTTATTGGTGGAATGATGAAATAAGAGAGTTACGATCAGCATGCCTTAGAGCAAGAAGAAGGGCCCAACGTTCCAGAGGAAGATCATCATGGGAAGATTATCAAGTTAGATATCAAGATCTACGCACCCAATTAAGGAAAGCCATAAAGAGAAGTAAAAAGCTATCCTTCCAACAAATATGCCAAGAGGCTAACATCAACCCTTTTGGAACAGCATACAAGGTAGTTTTCAAAAACATAGGAGCGCAGAAACATCCCAGATTGGGATGCCCAAATTTGCTTCGGAAGATTATTGGCACCCTGTTTCCACGAGGTCAACCGTATACAATTATAAGGACGGAGACGGCGGCGACTAACACAATCCCAGAGATCACACAAGGGAAGTTGCTTGCGGCATGCGCTAAAATTGGCGATAGAAAAACGCCTGGGCCAGATGGAATCCCGAACAAAGCGCTCAAGTTGGCTATTCAACATAGGCCGGACATATTTGCCACCATGTTCCAGAAATGCCTAGTCGAGGGTATTTTCCCCCGGAGTTGGAAGGTGCAGAAACTGGTACTTATCCCGAAACACGGCAAGCCTCCGGGTGAACCATCTTCGTACCGCCCAATCTGTCTCCTTGACACGATGGGTAAAGTTCTCGAGCGAATTATATACAATAGACTTCTAGCCTGCGCTGAAGCCAGAGGAGCTCTCTCCGACCTGCAGTATGGATTTAGGAAAGGCCGTTCCACTGTAGATGCGATTAGGAGAATAGTAGACATAGCAGAAGACGCAATAGAAGGTGGAAGATGGAGATTTGGTTCCAAGGAATACTGCTCGGTGGTCACCCTGGATATTCAAAACGCATTTAATTCCGTGAATTGGGGGAATATTGCCAAGGCCCTTTTCATTATGGGTACGCCGCCGTACCTAATGAATTTGGTGAACGACTACTTTCGGGATCGGAAACTTTTGTATGTGACCGATGATGGCGAAGTAGAATATGAAGTCACTGCAGGTGTACCGCAAGGTTCTATTCTTGGCCCTCTGCTCTGGAACATAATGTATGATGGAATACTGCGACTATCCTTACCAGATAGGACTTCCATTATTGGCTTTGCGGACGACATTGCCATAGTCTCAGTGGCAAAAACCGTAGAGGAGGTGGAGGTGAAGGCAAATGCGGCAGTCGAAAGGATTGAAATGTGGCTTAATGGGGCTGGGTTGACACTAGCTGCCCATAAAACAGAGGCTGTCTTAATAAGTAGCAGAAAAACAGTAGAAAAGATGACTGTAACAGTTGGCGATGCAAGAATAGAATCGAAAAGGGCCATAAAATACCTAGGCGTAATGATCGATGACAGGCTAAATTTCAAGGAACATGTAAGGTTCATTGTCAAAAAGGCATCCGGCGCACAAGCAGCTCTGGCAAGAATAATGCCAAATATTGGAGGACCAACGTCATTTAAAAGAAGGGTAATATCGTCGGTTGTGACCTCGATAATAATATATGCCTGCCCAGTATGGTCGGTAGCACTTTCCGAGGAGACGACAAGAAGAAAACTATCCTCGGTGTACCGTCTAAGTGCAATAAGACAAATAAGTGGTTTCAGGACAATATCCGATGACGCTGCAATGGTATTGGCAAGAGCAATACCTATAGATATACTGGCGGATGAAATGAGGCGAATCTACTTTCGTCGTCTTGAGGATCCAGGGCAGATTGCTACAATAAGGAGAGAGGAGAGGAGTGTTTCTCTCTGCAGTTGGCAGTCTAGATGGGAATGCAGTTCGAAGGGCAGATGGACTTATTATCTTCTGCCCATCATAATTCCCTGGCTGGAGGCACAACACTGCGAGCCCAACTTTTATATGACGCAGTTCTTGAGTGGACATGGTTGTTTCAGGAAATATCTGCACAAATTTGGGCACGATAGATCCCCAACATGTCCAAATTGTGTTGAAGAAGATGAGGACGCTCAGCACGTTTTATTTTGCTGCCCGAGATTTAGGGGGCCTTGGGAGTTGAATATTAATCCCCGCCAGCTTCTAGACGAGATTTTGGGTTCCGAGATTAAATGGAACGAGTGTAACCACCATATATCTGTAGTTATGCAGGAACTACGAAGGCTTGAGAGACAGAGATCGAACGAGCGTACATAAGATGAAGCGAAATCGCTAACCAGCCCTCCGCGAAGTAATACCTAACGGCAGTCCCGCGGAGGGAGAGTGGTCGAAGGAAACAGGGGGTGGGTTTAGTACGTAGGCACCAGTGATGGTGAATCGTGCATGCTTATGAGGGAACATAAGTATCTTTTGAAGATTCCCACCTCCGGTTCTATACAAAAAAAAAAAAAAAAAAAAAAAATATACATGTATACACGCATACACACACATACATACATACACATAAATACATACATACATACATAGGAATAAATTCTTTAACCAATTAACATAAATAAACAAAAATTTTTTTTTTTTTTTTTTTTTTTTTTATAAAAAATTCAAATTTTACTAACTAAATACCTATAATTCTGTGCTAATTTTTCTGTGTCTGCCTTAAAATTTATTCTTTGTGATAAAGGTGTGCGAATTATTTCTAACATTTCTAACATTAAGCGCCGATTATAATTGTTATCTGTGCTTAATATTGAAACATTTTCAAAATCTGCAAAATGATATAATTCAGAACTATGAGAACATAAAGCAGTTTTTTGTGAATTCATGTGTCTATATTTTTGATCTGACTTATGACCTGTTATCCTAGTCTTTAATTTATTTTTAGTTGTACCAATATATATCTTATTACAATTTTCCTGACTATTCCCCTTGCAAGGTATTTTATAAATTACATTAGACCTATCCCACTTATCAATCTTATCTTTTGTTTTGCTAAATAGTCTTTTCATTGTATTATATGTCTTGTGAGCTATTCTATATTTCTCTGAATATTTAGCTGCCTTTTAACGATGCTTTATATTCGGTGGTGTACGGCGAACTTTTGTTTTTTGGCTTAAATGCGAGACGCTCTACTTTATTGAAACTTTCTACATCTATATCTCGAAATATACTCGTACAATATGCAAATCTTTGAGTAATAAATTATGAATTCAAAGGAATCAGAAAGAGGCAAGATTTCCAAAATATTCCACCTTTTAATTCATTTTTTACTGAATAATTTTCAACATATTAAAGAAAAACATATTGTCATTAGATTCAAACTTAGCAGAGATCAATTAGTAATATTAAAATCAAAACCCAACAGAATTTAATCAAACATTTTCGTTTATCCAAAAAAAAAAAAAAATGGTTACAATGAATTGATGGCGTTTTTTATGGATCTCTTCAAGCACTCATACGTCTCTGCAATATGCAGACACAACATTTTTAATGAAATATAAATAGGCAATTTAACGCACTTTTAAAATAATATACAGAACACAGCCCTTTTACAATTTAACCCCACAACTACTCATACACACACACACAAGTGCTACAAAATGTTGCCACAACACTTCCTACTCAATTGAATTTCCCTACATCGCACAACAACAGCCAACAACAAATTGCTACACATCATAAAAATCTATTTTACAACATGTTATTTCTCCGACTTTATGTTCGTTAGACTATTTTTTTATTTTTTATGCCCCATCTTCTGCTTCACACTATCGACCATAAAAGAGAAAGAAAAGAAAACGAAAATATTCTGGCGAAGAACTCACACCCAGTTCTCGGTTACATGGGTCATAATATCCATTATAATTTAAGTGTGCTTGTTGTTGTTTTGCCTTCTTGCTGTTGTTGTAATAAAAATGCATGCATTTATACTTTTAATTCATTTTATTTTCCATCATTATCACAATGATTTAAGAGTCTTCTTTGAATATTTTTAGCTGCTGCTAGATATTTTATTATTATTATTTTTGTTTCTGCAACATCTTTCGACTCGTAGAATTTTTAACGATTCTGCTGTAGATATAAAATAGTGTTTTTTTTTTTTTGGTTGTTGCTAAATTTGCTGATTTCGCGCCTAATTTCATGTTGTAAATTAAAAATCATTTAGATGACGTTTTTATGTTCCTACACCCTACGCCAGCCAGTCAGTGAGCCAGTCAGTGAGCCAGTCAGCGTTAGTGTGCGGTACAGTGGTCAAAATATTCGGCAGCTATTTGCTTCTTTCCTATTTTGATAATGGAAATATTGAAATTTGTTGTCTCTTTTTCAATTAAGGCATGCTGGTTTAAAATATGCTTCAGAGTTTTGTTTCACCCGGAAACGAAGTTCAGTTGATAAATCCGTCAGTCTTTAAACTACTTGTAAAAATATATAATAAATCTTTCCAGAATCGAATAATTAAGCATTTGTAAATTTTTTAAAGTGTAATTGCAATAAGTTAAAAAAAAACAAGTAAAAGTGCTATATTCTGCTGTGCCGAATCTTAAATACCCTTCACAGATGTAATTCTTCATTCTTTCTTTCTTGCCAAAACAGAAAGTAGGTTTAATTAAAAAATCAAAATGATGTTATCGGTTAATTTTATATATTAGAAGACATTTAAATCGGCTAGGAAGCTAAGTGTTTCGCTTTTCTTATTTCTAATACCTTTGAACATCTTTCAAAAATATTAAATATGTTTAATTGACAAACAAACAAAAAATCCGTCTCATGTACCCCAAAAAGTCCTAATTGTCCAACCGTAGAATTGTATTTTAGATTTTATTGGTTTTTAATACCAATTTATTTCTTCCTGATATATAAAATAGGTATAATTCATCATAAAAATCAAAAATAACAAATAAAATGGCTGCTTTTATGAATCAGAAAATGTCGATTTTTAAACCCTGGAAACGAATTTTTAATTTTTTAATACTAATTTAATTTTTTCTGATATATTAATTCACTAAAAACACAAAATTTGGAATTTATGTATGAACTTTTATATACCAAAAATATTTCAATTTTCCAACCCTGGAACCGAATTTATAATATTTTAATTGCAAAATATTTGGCAGCTATTTGCTTCTTTCCTATTTTGATAATGGAAATATTGAAATTTGTTGTCTCTTTTTCAATTAAGGCATGCTGGTTTAAAATATGCTTCAGAGTTTTGTTTCACCCGGAAACGAAGTTCAGTTGATAAATCCGTCAGTCTTTAAACTACTTGTAAAAATATATAATAAATCTTTCCAGAATCGAATAATTAAGCATTTGTAAATTTTTTAAAGTGTAATTGCAATAAGTTAAAAAAAAACAAGTAAAAGTGCTATATTCTGCTGTGCCGAATCTTAAATACCCTTCACAGATGTAATTCTTCATTCTTTCTTTCTTGCCAAAACAGAAAGTAGGTTTAATTAAAAAATCAAAATGATGTTATCGGTTAATTTTATATATTAGAAGACATTTAAATCGGCTAGGAAGCTAAGTGTTTCGCTTTTCTTATTTCTCATACCTTTGAACATCTTTCAAAAATATTAAATATGTTTAATTGACAAACAAACAAAAAATCCGTCTCATGTACCCCAAAAAGTCCTAATTGTCCAACCGTAGAATTGTATTTTAGATTTTATTGGTTTTTAATACCAATTTATTTCTTCCTGATATATAAAATAGGTATAATTCATCATAAAAATCAAAAATAACAAATAAAATGGCTGCTTTTATGAATCAGAAAATGTCGATTTTTAAACCCTGGAAACGAATTTTTAATTTTTTAATACTAATTTAATTTTTTCTGATATATTAATTCACTAAAAACACAAAATTTGGAATTTATGTATGAACTTTTATATACCAAAAATATTTCAATTTTCCAACCCTGGAACCGAATTTATAATATTTTGATACTAGTTTAATTTTTTCTGATATATAAAATAGCTTTAATTCACTAAAAACACAAAATTTGGAATTTATATATGTACTTTTGTGTACCAAAAATATTTAGATTTTCCAACTCTGGAAGTAAATTTTTATTTTTTACCAATGCAATTCTTAGTGAGGTGTAACATAGTTTTAATTGACAAAAAAATTAAAATTTTTAAACTTTTTGGTCACTTTCATGTACCATAAAATATTTCATTTGTCCAACCCTGGAGTCGAAATTTTGATTTATTAAGATTTTAATACCAATTTTCTTCTTCCTGAATTATACAACAGCTTTAATTAGCAAAAAGAAACAACGTCAATTGCCTTTTTGGTTACTTTTATGCAGAATAAATATTTCAATTTCCCAAGCCTGGAAACAAAATTAAACTTTTTTTTACCAATGCAACTCTTAATGAGGCATGAAATAGTTTTATTTAAGAAAAACTTAATATTTGTAACCATTTAGGTCATTTTTATGTACCACAAAATATTGCAGTTATCCAACTCTGGAATCTAAATTTTGATTTTTTTTAAATTTTTGATACCAATTTTGTTTTTCCTGAACTAAAAAATAGTTTTAATTAGTAAAAAAACAACGTCAATTTCCTTTTTGGTTACTTCTATGTATAAAAAAAATTTCAATTTCCCAAAACTGGAAGCGAATTTTAAATTTTTTTAAATTTTCTTTATCAATGTAAATCTTCATGAGGTATAAATTAGTTTTGTTTAAGAAAAACTCGAATTTTGCAACCATTTTGGTTATTACATGTACTACAAAATATTGCATGTACCAAAAAAAAATTAATTTTTCCAACCCTGGAAACGAAATTTTAATTTTTTTTGATATTTTTTTATCAGTGTAACGCTTCTTGAGGTATAAAGTAGTTTTATTTAAGAAAAATTGCAAATTTTTTACCATTTTGGTAACTTTCATGTACCATAAAATATTGCACTTGTCCATCCCTGGATTCGAAATTTTATTTTTGAACTTTTGATACCAATTTTGTTCTTCCTAAATTATAAGACAGTTTTAGTTAGCAATAAACAAAAAAAAACAACATCAGTTGCCTGTTTGATTACTTTCATGTATAAAAACAATTCAATTTCCCATCCCTGGAAACAAAATTTGAATTTAAAAAAATTTTTTTTGGCCAATGCAAATCTTCATGACGTATAAAGTGGTTTTGTTAAAGAAAAACTTGAAATTTTTAACAATTTTAGATACTATATGTACTACAAAATACGGAATAAGCCGAAAAAAAATTTTAATTTCCCATCCCTGGAAAAAATTTAAAATTTATTTTTTTAGGTTTTAACAGACCATTGAGGCTCCCCAAAGCACGAAATAGGTTTAATTTACAAACATTAAAAAAAAATAATTGATTTTTGGTATAAATTTTGCGTCGAGAAATAGGTGTAAGCTTCCCAGCTCTGGAACCATACTTCGGAACTTTCTGAATTTAAATAGCACTCTATTTAAGTTCATTTCCAATCCATCAGTGCAAGAACGAAGTCTCTACACACGGAATGACTAACCTATATATACCCTTTCACTTTTTTGTGAAGGGTATAATAATTAAAACAACATCTGGGTTTGTTAGTTTATTTTATATACGGGTATTAGACAATTTGTTGTTTAGCACGAATTCCCACATTCATAAAATTATTAAAGAATTTGAAACTTATTTTATTTAAAATGTTTCATAAAAAATTTTGTTAAAATATATTTCAAATACATTTGATTTTTCTATGAATATGGAGGTAAATTTTAATATTTTTTGAGTGCTGATTCGTTTCCCAAATTTTCAAAAAAAGGTCAAAATTAGAAAGCATTTATAGAAGTTGTTTTTTTGTAAATTTGGGATAAAAATATTTACATATACATACATACTTAAAAAAAAGACTTTCTGGGTCTGGTGATCCTGGTTTTGGAATTTTGAAAATTTTCTCAGAAGAAATATCATTTCTGTTTATCTCCATCACATTATTTTCCGCCAAAAATAATGACAAATAAAAATTGTATATCTTCTTTTTGTTTGATGTTTTTAATCTCTTTTTAGAAAGCATTTATATAAAAATGGAGCTCTCCGTTAATTGGAATTTCAGTAGAAGAAAAGTCTAAAGAAATCATTAAAATAGTGTAAAATAAAAACACATAAAAAGATGCATATAAATTAATGCTATAGATATTTTATATCAGCTGGAAAGTGATGTAACTAATGTGGTGAGGACAACAATAAATTCAATTTCCCAAAATCGTAATTTTTAGTGTGTCAGCTATATTGTTCTTATTTTTCGCCAGAGGTAGATGTTTTCATTTTATTTTAGTATTATTATAGTTTGTTAGCTTTTTTTAAGATTTAAGGCTTTACATTAAAATTTTTTTCTCCTTGCAATTGGAAAAAACCGATATATTGTATATATCAAATACAACAGAAATAAGTCTGTTTAGAAATAATAAATACAATTACAAATTATATAATAACTTAATTAACGGAGAATAGTAACAGAGATTTTCACTCGTTGTAGTGAAACAGGCCAATTTTTAAGGCGGGAATCAAAACCCACGAGCTCCATCACTGAAAGTTTATTTTTAAAATGCTCTAGTTCTATCAATAACAAATATATTCAATATTATTTTGGAAATTTATATATGAGGCAGTTATATTTGGTTTTTATAATTAAGAAATACAGTCGAATACGCTTTAGAGCAACACGCTTTACTGAAAAAAATCGGATTACTGAAAGCGATACAAATCACCGCCCTGATTTTAAGCGCAGCTAGTCTCATTCAGTTCGTTTTAGTGGAACATCGCTTTAATGAAAATATCGTATTACTGAAAACCAAAAGCAAGCCCACAACTACGTTTTGTATGAAACTTACTCCGCTTTAGTGAAAAAATAAACAATGACAAATTTATTTATTAGAAATCGATTGCATAACTTAAGGCTGAAAAAATTGTGCATGTTTTGTCCGTTAAAAAATTAAATGGCAAAATATATTTGTCCTTTTCGCTCTTACGTACTTTACTGTATTTTTCTGTTATATTGTCAATGCAAGTGGCTAGACATTTTCGAGGAATTTGTTTTACTGATTTTAAGCAGTACGTTTAACTGTAACAAATTTCATAATCCGAACTACGTTTTAGAGAAAAAATCGGATAACTGAAAAAATTGGGTTTTAGTTATTTCCAGTAAAGCGTAGTCGACTGTAATAATAAAAATAACTCTCTTTTTCAGAAAAAAAAATCCGGAAAAATTCACTCTTTCAATTATACTTTTCGCAAAAAACTAAAAGGGTATATACTCGTATAGATTCGTCATTCCATATGTAATTTCCTTAATATAAATATGCAACCACATAAAGTATATCGTTGGTCACAAGTAGAAACGCTCTAACTCCAATTTTCAAGAAATTGACATTTTAGTGATACTAAAACATTACACACAAATACACCTTGTCACAAAATTTGAGTGCAATTATATTGAACATTTTACAAGCAAATGATTGTGACAGTTTTTATTGTGCTCAATACACTTTCTGCTATATACATACATTTTCCTGTAAAATTGTAATTCTTTGAGTTAAAGCCTTTCTACTTGTGACCGACGATATATATTCTACATCGCTATGAATAGGGAAGACGAATAAGCGATGTCCGTCTGAGCACCTGTCCCAAGCCCCCAGAAGAACTGGAGACTTCATTCTTGCACTGATGGATTGGAAATGAACTTAAATAGAGTGCTATTGAAATTCAGTAAAATTCAAAATATGGGTCCAGAGCTGGAGAGCTGGCACTTATTTGTACCCAGAAAATTAACCAGCAAAAGCTAATTTGTTTGCCAATTAAACCTATTTAGTACTTTTAAAACTCAAAAAAATTTTAAATTTTATTCCAGGGTTCAGAAATTAAAAATTTTTTGGAACATATAAGTAACCACCAATTTTACTAGTTTTGGTTTTTTGGTGAATTAATCCCAGTTTATACTTCAAGGAAGCTTAGATTCTAAGATAAACCTAAATAATTTAAAATTTGATTTCAGGGTTCGAAAATCGTATTTTGTTTAATAAGTTATAATTTTTTTTTTAATTCAGTCTACATATTTTAGTACTTTTTTTTGCTAATATAAGTAACCACCAATTTTACTAGTTTTGGTTTTTTGGTGAATTAAACCTATTTTACACTTCAGGAAAACTTAAATTGTTATAAAAATCAAAAATATTTAAAATTTGATTTCAGAGTTCGGTATTCTTTTTTTTTTTAAATAAGTTACTAATTTGTTTTTTTTTATTGTTTAGGGAAAATAAAATTCGCATTAAAAATTAAAAAAAAATTAATAAATTCGATTCCAGGTATGGACAATAAAAATATTTTGGTACACAAATGTAAACAAATAAGTTACTAATATCTTTTTTGTGACTTAACAGGTTTTTATAATTCAGGAAGAATTAAGTAAATAAATAAGTTACTAGTTTTGTTTTAAACTATTTCTAACTTTAGACTGACTAACACAAATTTTAATTCAACTCAAATGAGTTTTTATTTATTCAGGTGATAAAATTTTTCAGGTTTATAATTTTTCATAGAATTATTTACAATTAAAGTATGAATTTTTTAATAAAGAGTTAGTCTGAAATTGAGAAATGTCAAATGTCTGAGAAATGTCAAATGTTCACATTCAACATCGGCCCTTACAATTTAACCACCCTTTATAAACAGTTTTGTAGACTTTCGTCTTAAAAATTATTACAGAATCCATCGTATTGGAAAAGAAGAAATTGAAAAGAAACATGTAAAAGTGCTATATTCGGCTGTGCCGAATCTTAAATACCCTTCACAGATGTAATTCTTCTTTCTTTCTTGCGAAAACAGGAAGTAGGTTTAATTAAAAGATGTAACATAGTTTTACTTGACAAAAAAATTTTAATTTTTAAACTTTTTGGTCACTTCCATATACCATAAAATATTTCATTTCTCCAACCCTGGATTTTAATACCAATTTTGTTCTTCCTGAATTATAAAATAGTTTTAATTGGCAAAAACAACAACGTCAATTGCCTATTTGGTTACTTTTATATATTTCAATATCCCAACACTGTAACCGAAATTTCAATTTTTAGTTATTTTTTTATCAGTGCAACGCTTCATGAGGTATAAAGTAATTTTTTTAGAAAAATTTCAAATTTTTAACCATTTTGGTCACATTCATGTACTATTAAATATTGCACTTGTCCATCCCTGGATTCTAAATTTTATATTTTATTTTTGAATTTCTGATACCAATTTTGTTCTTCCTAAATTATAAGACAGGCTTAGTTAGGAAAAAGCAAAAAAAAACAACATCAGTTTCCTGTTTGATTACTTTCTTGTATAAAAAAATGCAATTTCCCACCCCTGGAAACAAAATTTGAATTAAAAAAATTTTTTTGGCCAATGCAAAGAGGTTTTGTAAAAGAAAAACTTAACATTTTTAACAATTTTAGTTACTACATGTACTACAAAATACGTAATGGGCCGAAAAATTTTTTTTTAATTTTCCATCCCTGGAAAAAAAATTTTATATATTTAATTTTTAATAGACCATTGAGGCTTCCCAAAGCAAGAAATAGGTTTTATTTACAAACGTTAAAAAAATAATTGATTTTTGGTATAAATTTTGCGTCGAGATATATGGAACCATACTACGGATCTTTCTGAATTTCAATAGCACTCTATTTAAGTTCATTTCCAATCCTACGGTCCAAGAATGAAGTCTCTAGCTCTTCTGCGGGCTTGGGAAAACTTCACGTACAGACAGACGGACATCGTTCAATCGTCATCGCTATTCATAAGGATCCAGAATATACTATATATACTTTATGGGGTCCCATGTGCATATGGAAGAAATTACACACGGAATGGCGAACCTTTATATACCCTTTCACTTTTTTGTGAAGGGTATAAAAAACTTGCTTAAATAACCGAGTCTCTTTTTCTGTCCTTAACTTTTTGCTAAAAATATTGTATACAACTCATTATCATAAGGAAGCGCAGATTCTAAGCAATAACCTGATTTGTGCCACCTGAAGTTTGCGAATATGTCAAGCTGCCCACGTAGAATGTGTCTGGAAAAACATTTTATTTTCTATACTAAGGCGGTCATTTTCGTTAATTAAAAAGTAGCATATGCATGTGAGAATATTTCCAGTGATTATAAATTAATTTTTGTTCCCATTAAACTTTCCTGCTCTGCAGCAATATGTTTTTTTTTGCTATAAAGATGTTCGCATCCTTGTTAAATAACTCGTCCAAATTTTGTTACCCCGGTATTCATACAATTTAAAATGAGTTTGAAATGTATTTTAATCAAAAATTTTTTCATACAAAATTTTCTTAAAATATAAATGAATAAAATACATCTGAGCCTATTGCACTATCGTAAAGTGATAGGATACTACATTCCAATTGAGAAAATTTCTAAGTATAAAACATATATGTGGAGGACTTTAATTTTTACCATATTTTTGATACGTGTTAATGATATAAATACGTTAAATATGATTCTACCAATAGTCCGTATTTCATTTAAATCACTTAAAGAAAATATTAAAATCTGTAATTAACAATTATTTTACTAGTAGAATTTAAAATAAAATTTTTTTATAAAATAAAAATTTCTGTAAATAGATCATTTGTTTTACTAGTAGTATTCAGTGACCGTTAATATATTTATCGAAATAAAATACTTTTACTTACAAAACCCAAAAGACAATAAAATCGCATTATACATATTGCATGTTGCGAGTGGGACGGGGGAAAGGGGGAAAATGAAATCATTGTTCTACTGCTGGTGTTTATAGTTTTGGCGAACACACTTAGGAACTCTTAAAAATTCGTTTGGTTTTTAAAACGATAAATGAATTCATACACAACCTACATAAATGGGCGCTAAATATTGACTGCAGTTTTATTTATTTTATTTGCCTGTTTGTTTTTACTTTTTTTTGTTATTCTTAATGTTTTTCACATGCACTCATACTACCAGTGGCTTTTGTTTAAGGTGCGCGTCGCAGTGATAAGGTTACAGGATATTTATAATTCGAATAGCAACTGGTGTTTAGCTTATGGATGTCCTGCAGATGCCATTGGACCAGACATTTTATTCGAATTGTAGAAATTTTCAATTCAGTAAAATTCGGGCATGCTTTTTAATTGGAATGATCGCTTAATTTAATATTATATATTTACATTTATTTATTAATTTTTCACCGATTTCAACATTTTACGCCATTTTGCAAGTTTTTCCACTTTAATAGTTAAAATAGCCAAAAATTTATTCAGATAAAAATATTTGTTTATATTCAACTTAAAACTGCACACGGAGTAACTGCCTGCCCCCACGATATCACTCGATATCGGTTATGTCGTTCAATTTTATTTAAAAGAAAAATATATTCTAAAATGTTGCTTTTGTTTTAAATGTTTTTATACGACAGAACAATGTCGAGTGACAATGTAGGCCAGGTAGTAAATTATATGTAATCGACTTTATCACTTTGGTGTACACTTTATTTCCTATAGGTGTTTATGTATGATTTTGCTTCATAGCTGGATTTGTTTTTTGTGTCCCATAAATCCACTTGTTGTTCCATGAAAATATTTATATATACACACACACACACAAACTCGGGCATTTACAGATGCATATTTACAATTACTTAGATTTTTGTTTAGAGATTTTGTTTCTCTATTTGACCGCAGTTTTTATAACTCCCATAACAAAATTGCCATTAACGTCATCAGCCTTGTACAGATTACTTTAATATCCCTGGCATTCAAGATGTAAAAAGAATTTTTGGTGGTTCTGAAAATAGTTATTGTTTTTATTTTGTAATATTTTACTTTTTATTATAATTGTTTCTGTGTTTAAAATTTTGCTTTTATTAATATCATGATTTTTTTTTAGTGTGCTGTTATAATACAATTCTGCCAGCGTTTTGAACTTCCCGCCAAAACAATTGAACATATTCAATAAATCTGAAAGTTACTGGTTTTACTCCGTTTTAAAAGAAATCGAGTTTTCATCAGAACTCGACTTTTTGAGTTCCAAGGGAACTTTTCTGACTACCCCTGGGAGACCGTCACTATGTCTGCATATTTACATATGTGAGTGTGTGTATGTATGTGATCCGCTTATTAGTTTTGAACGGGTAGACCGTTTCAACGAATTGTTTCAAACTTGGATTTTTTTTCACTTGGATTGACAGATTTTGGGAAATATCAGAAAAACTAAGAAAAAATGTTTTTTAAAATGTATTTTTTTTTTAGAATAACTTTCAAACGGATTTGCCGATCGATTCCACAAACTAATCAGACTGAGATTTAAAAACCACGTCGAAGTTCGAAATTAGTGATATCTTAAACTGCGTAACACCATTTCATGATGTGGTTCAAATCAGTCGGAAGTTGCTGTAATGACCAATATGCTCTTTTTGGTAATTCCTTGAGCTCCCACTTTCATCAATTGTTGGAACAAATATGTGCTTTCGTGGTGCTCTTCCATTTTGGGAACAGGAAAATGGGAGCCAAATCTGGGAAATACGGTGGCAAAATGCAAAATTTGGCGATTTTGGAATCAACTACGCTGCCGTGAATTTTCTCAAAAAAATTTCATCATATGACCCAATCAAAAAGTCAACGTTCTCCGCATCTTTTCTAATAAGTGACTCGACGATTCTCCATAGCAATTTTATTCACATTCTCTACATTTTTATCGAATATTTATATTCAGCGTCGTATATCTTTTCAACATTTCAATTATGTTTGAGAACGTAGTTCCATTTTTACACAAAATCAACATTTTTCTTCCAATTTTTTAGAGATCCAAAACTTGCCGAACACGTAGTTACCTTCTAATTTTTATGACTCTCAATAAACTGGAACCCTTGCTCCAGACGATTTTACCATCATGCAAAAAAACAAAACGCCAATCGATTCGTTGGCCGTGAGGATTAAAAATGTATTTAATATATTGAACAGACCTCGTAATTAATATATCGAACAGACCTCGTATATTGAACAGACCTCATATTCAAGCTCATGATGAAACACTAAGTGCTAACACATTCAAATTTGTTTAAAACAAAATTAAAAATTTACTTAATATTTTGAACAGACCTCGTATGTATTGAGCTTCAAGCTTGATTTGTACTGCGTACAAATACATAAAAATTTTTTTAAAATAAAATTACAAATTTATTTTATATCCATGTTGAACAGACCTCGTATGTCTTGAACTTCAAGCTAATGGTGAAATACTGTGTACAAAAACATTCAAATTTTTTTTAAACAAAATTAAAATTTTTTTATATATTGAACAGAGCTCGCATGTATTGATCTTCAAGTGAAATACTGCGTACAAACAACACGTTCAATGTTTTTTTAAACAAGATTAAAAATTTATTTTATATTTTGAACAGACCTCGTATATATTGAGCTTTAAACTAATGGTGAAATACTACGAGCAAACATATTGAAATTTATTTAAAAGAAATGGTTATTTCCGTAATATTAATAAAAAAAAATTTAATTTATATGTAAGAACGTAAGGAAGATAATCGCGTGAGAAAGCACTCACTCTAGTGGCAAAAATTACTATGGCCCTATTATAGTAGTCCATGCGTAAACAACAAAAACAAATTCAATTTTTCTATTGACTCGGTTACTGCAACACTAACAAGACTTGAAATTTCGAAATAAAGTCATTTAAACAGCCTTCAGAATATATTGGAAGAGTGATCTCCCAGCGATGCATCACTTCTATGAATGATGACTTTAACTTATCGCATTCGAATTAAAAATTCGAATATCTTGCCATAGTCATAAAATAATTTCGTAACCAGTCAGTTTCATTTTACTTCATGGTGCAAATATTTAGCTATTAAATTTTTATGTTTTATTATCAACACAAAAATAAAAGTTTCTCTATCCAACAAATTCATTTTTTATGGTTAGTTGTTATACACTGTAATTCATTCACTTTAATGTGCTTTTTTTGGGTGAGTTTTTAGCAGCGAAATCAATAAATAAAAATAAATTAGTGTTAAACTATTGCAGTAATAAATTGTTAAGTCAATAAACCACACCATCAATAATTGTAGATTTCAATTCATGAATAGTCGAACTCGTTCCAAAAGCAAAACAAAAACCAACACGAAAAAGAAACAAAGGATACGGTATTATTAAAATATATTTTTGTCGTTTATAAATGAATAAACATGTAGTCATTCGTACTAAATCCAACAAATAAAATGATAAAATGTACAAAAAGCAAAAACAAACTACTATTTAATACAGGATTTGGTAACACTAAATCATCACGCGATATTATTAGAAGGGGAACATTTTGGTCAAATAAGCAATAAAAATCCTTTTAATTTATTATTGCCATTTAGCTGATAGAAATTAATTATATTTAATAAAATAATTTTTTCAGAAAAAAAGATCAATATTTAGAAAACAAAATTAGTTCTTTTATTAGATTGAAGCAGTGATTTAGCAATTTGATGTCCTACGAAACGTTGCTTTAAAAGTTTAACCAGACTTGAGAGATCCCTACAGTAGTTAGAGGTGCAAATATATAGATATTTATTAGACACAGAGATAATTATTGCACAGTTTTTTCATTTAATAATTAAATCACTATTAATATTATGAAATTTTATTCTAAATTTAACAAACACCCCAAATATTGAAATAATTTGTTTTATTATAATGTTATTCTACTTGTTTTGAAAATCACTTAATATGTATTTTTAAAAATTAAATCAATCATGCTTTTCATTATATTCATTTTTGATATAATTGTCAATAAATTTTTTATTTATTCTTGAATTTGAATCACAAAACAAAAGTTGGCTTTTATTTGTTCAAAAGGTTATGGGCCCAGACTACGTTTTCTAAATTACATTATACATTTTAATACTCGTAGAAGGGCAGAAATAACAAATATATAAGCATGGAGACTGAAGGCAAGATTGAAAAATTAAACGACGCAACTCAATGGTCAACATGGAAGTTTCATGTCAAAATAACAATGATTGCCGCAGACGTTTTCGAATTGGTAACTGGGGACGAAGAATGTCCATTAGAAGACGACGTAAAAATTCGCCAGTGGCGGAAAAAGGATGCTAAAGCCCAGCAGATTATAGGAATTTCGGTAGGTAGTAAGCAGATTATTCATATTTCAAATTGTGAATCTGCTAAGGCTATGTGGACAAAGTTACATCATGTTTTTGAAAGAAAAAACGAGTCCAGTTTACTAATGCTGCATCAACATTTTTTTAATTTTACGAAAAATTCCGATGAGAATATGATCACATATATTGCAAGACTCGAGGAACTAGTTCAACGGTTAAGAGACCTTAAGGAGACTGTGTCGGATGATATGGTCATTACAAAGCTAATATTATCATTGCCGCCTGAATATGCAGCATTCAGTAGCGCATGGGAGTCAGCAAATAAAGCAGAACGCACTTTTGATAATCTAAGGACAAGGCTGGTAACTGAAGAAGAACGTTTAATTTCTCGTGGACAAATTGAACCAATTGAAGCTTTGACTGCATCTAAGGGGATAAAAAGAAGTACAACTTTTAAAAATATGACGAATTTCAAACCTACTGGTCGATGTTTTATATGTGGTGATGAAGGGCACTGGAAACGAAATTGCCCTGATCGGAATCTTACCAAAAATTTTACTGCTTTAAACTCTGATGCATTAAATTTTACAATTACAAAAGACAGTTGGCTATTAGATTCTGGTGCAAGTCATCATATGACAGCTAATCGTGACTGGTTTCACACGTATCATTCAGAGGTAAGAAGTGTTAAAATAGCAAGAGGTACTATTATAGCGCATGGAATAGGAACTATTCATATACAAATATTTGATGGTATTAATTGGACCAATGGAATACTAAAAGATGTTCTCTTTGTTCCTCAAATTGAGACCAATTTGTTTTCACAAAATCATGCGTTGGATCAAAATTTAACTGTCGAAGGTGACAGCAAAGAGACAAAATTTAGACGAAAGGTTGATCAAAAGGTTGTTATTGTTGGCCAACGTCATGGAAATTTAACTGTCGTTTGTATAAAAGTAATAACGAGCAAGGCGTTTTTGGCATCAAATAAAATTTCTTCAATACAACTGTGGCACGAGAAATTAGCTCATCAGAATATTGAACAAGTTCGAAAAACTTTGAAAAATAATAATATAAATTATGTAGATAATTATTTTGAATGCGAAGCTTGCTTACAAGGAAAGCAACACAGAAGTTCATTCAAAAGTCGTGAAATTGTATCAACTAAATGTGGTCAAATTATACATGCTGATGTTTGTGGACCGATACAAGTTAAATCTATTGGTGGATCTAGGTATTTTCTTGTAATGAAAGATGACTTTTCTCATTATCGATTTGTTTTTTTTTTGAAACATAAATCTGAGGTACACGAAAAAGTAAATAGTTTTTTTAAAAATGGTAGAGAACTTATACGGTCATAGTATACAAGTCTTTCGTTCCGATAATGGAACAGAATTTGTTAATAAAAAAATGAAGAATCTGTTTGAACAAAGAGGTATACGTCATCACTGAACAGTTCCCTACACGCCTCAGCAAAACGGCAGTGCAGAAAGAGAAATGCGAACTATAATGGAAGCAGCAAGAACGATGATTTATGCAAGAAATATGGAATTGAAATTTTGGGCTGAAGCAGTTAATACAGCTGTGTATGTAATTAATCGGTCTGGAAAAAGCACTATAGCCAACAAAACTCCTTATAATCTTTGGATGGGTAAGAGTACAAAAATAAATTATTTTCAACCTTTTGGCAGCGAAGTTTACTGCCACATACCAAAAGAAAAGCGAAGCAAGCTAGATGCTAAATCGCAAAAATGTATATTCGTCGGCTATGATGAAAATGTAAAGGGCTTTCGTGTGTGGAATCCAAGTAAGAATAAAATTGAGCACTCCATAGATGTTAAATTTCTACTCTTAGATTCATCTGCTCATAACAGTAGTAAAGGCAAATTTCCTTTAAAGGAAAATATAATGTTCCGATTGGGTGAATATGATGAAGAAAAAGTTAGTAACCATTTTGATGCTCAAAGTTCTGAAAACGACGTTTATGAAGACGCTTGTGAAAATTTAGTTAACAATGCTTCTACAAATGAACCATTATTATCTTCAGAATTAGTCGAAAATTTCACAAATAATAATTGTGGGTCATCGGAAAATTTGATTCAAGAGGAAGCGGCTCAAAACATGAAACGATTAAAAAAAAAATCAAGAGAACTTTCTTATTTAAGCGAAAATGATGTAATTGAAAGACGATTACGGGATAAGTCAAAACCTTTTGCTGATAAATCTGATGCTAGCGGATATATGTCATTGATGGGAGATCCCGAAAATTATAGTCAGGCAATGAAATCTCCCAACAGAGCTCATTGGTATCTTGCAATGACTGATGAACTTAAATCATTAGAACAAAATAAAACTTGGACGTTAGAAGATGCTCCATCAGGTAAAAAGGTAATAGATAATAAATGGGTATTTAAGACTAAGTATCGACTGGATGGTAGTATAGAGAGATTTAAAGCCAGATTGGTTGCACGTGGCTTCACACAAGAATACGGAATTGACTACGAGGAAGTATTTAGTCCTGTTGTAAAATTTACGTCAATTCGTGTGGTTTTGTCACTAGTAGCTATTAATAAAATGGTAGTAAAACAATTTGATGTTAAGACAGCTTTTCTACACGGAGATTTAGACAAAAAAGTTTATATGTATCAACCTGATGGGTTTAATGATGGAAGTGGTAAAATCTGCAAGTTACACAAAAGTTTGTACGGTCTCAAGCAATCGTCGCGATGCTGGAATATAAAATTTAGTACCTTTATTAAAGAATATAAGCTCGAACAACTAGAATCTGACTCATGTGTGTTTGTAAATATAGACAAATCGCTTATTTTGGCTCTGTACGTAGATGATGGTATAATAGCAGCAACATCAAATGAACAAATTGACTCTGTAATTAATTACTTACGATCTAATTTTGAGATAAAGTTCTGCAACGCTGAGTGTTTCCTTGGCTTAGAGATATGCTGTTATTCTGATTATTCTATTTTTCTTACTCAAACAAGTTATGTTAAGAAAATTCTCAAAAGATTTGGTATGGAAGAGTGCAAAGGAATTTCAACACCAATGGACGTAAACCAGGAATATGAAAAATTTACGGATTCAAAAACATCACAATTTCCATTTCGTGAAGCAGTTGGAAGTCTTCTGTATTTATCAATTTCAACAAGACCTGATATAAGTTTTGCGGTGGGAGTTGTAAGCCGGTTTATGGAAAATCCTAATGAGGCACATGTGAATGGTGTTAAACGAATTTTTAGGTATTTGAAATCAACTGCGAATTATGGCATTTATTTTAGTGGAAATTATCAATTAAAATTAGTTGGATATAGTGATGCAGACTATGCAGGTGATAAAGAAACTAGGCGGTCAACATCTGGTTTCATATTTATGTTTGGAGAAAACGTTGTGAGCTGGGGCTCGGAAAGACAAAAATCTGTCGCTTTATCAACCACTGAATCTGAATATATTGCAGCAAATGTGGCTATTAAAGAATTAATTTGGTTGCAACGTTTAATAACAGAATTAACGGATATGAAAATGTCAGCTGAATTTAGTATGGATAATCAGAGTGCAATACGATTAATTAAAAATCCAGAATTTCACAAACGCACAAAGCACATTGACGTGCGTTATCATTTTATAACAGAAAAATATGAAGAGAAATTATTCTGCTTAAATTATGTATCTTCTGAGGAGCAATTAGCTGACATTCTCACGAAAGCTCTCCCAAAGTCCAGATTTGAATTATTAAGACAGTTAGTTTATATTAAAGAGAAAAATAATTCATTATAAACAAATAGTGGGAGTATTGAAATAATTTGTTTTATTATAATGTTATTCTACTTGTTTTGAAAATCACTTAATATGTATTTTTAAAAATTAAATCAATCATGCTTTTCATTATATTCATTTTTGATATAATTGTCAATAAATTTTTTATTTATTCTTGAATTTGAATCACAAAACAAAAGTTGGCTTTTATTTGTTCAAAACCAAATTTAATTAGAATGCGAAAATCATATAATATTTTGCTTATGCCAAAATATTATATGAAAATTATATTAAGAGATTTTCTTTAATGTCCAAAAAAAAATGTTAATATATTTTAATATAAAGGTTATAACCTTCACCCAGGTGTGAATACAGGGGGTGGGAAGAAAGGATAGTGGAGAGGTTATTGACCGTGCTAAGGAAAATATCAACGATATTGGTAGAAAGGATTTTCAAAAAGTGTTAAATTGTGATATTGGATTACAAGCATTAATTAAAATACTAATTACCTAGTAAAGGGTGTTTTTTTATAGAGTGAAAAAACTTTAAATCATAATAAAGCAAGGAAATATATTTTTAATATCAATGAAACAGACTTTCTTGGAAAGAAAATTTTATGAAATTAATGTTTAAATATGATTTCTGCCATTTCTGCGTAGAAGGCGCAAGTTGGAACACCAATTTTCAACAACTAAAAATAGCATCCATAAAGTGGAAGGACACAACCCCAGTTGCTGAGAACGGCGACGAATTGATTGATTAGGATCATCTTCAATGCTTTCCTGTACAGCGGCTGCAGCTTCTTCAGTGAGCACTATTCGGCGGCGTCTCACGGGATGAATTTTATCAAAAACAGTAAATGTGGTCTGAGAATTGTTCTTCGTATTAGCCGCTCATTGTACATCCATTTACCCAAACCTTCTAAGCGAGAGGAGAGCATTTATTTTGGGCAACCTGAAGAAACATGTTATTGAAATTGTACCATCGAAACTCAATAAAATAAATATTTTTTAAATAACAACAAAAAATTCAGAAAAATGGGACATGAAGAAAATAATCAAACGGCAACACGGGTATTAAAACAAAAATATGTTAACATTAGGTTGATACAGTTCTCGTATGCAATTTCCTAATAAAACTTTTTTAAATAAAAACTGTTATCATATTCAACTAAGCCACCTAATAAGTGGTGACAAACACAATATACATGAGCACTGATGATGAAAGCGTTGCGGCTTTCGAAAACAGCTGTTCTGCTCTACTGTGTAAGTTGAATAACTATTATTATTATTATTATATGAGGCCATGAGCACCGCGACCCAAAGGATCTTTTGTGCATCCCAAGTTTTCACTGATGTAGATTGAGGCTGCGAATAAAGCCAATTACTCTACCCGGTGAGATATCGTACACCTCCCCTGGAGTCATGAAATTGCCTCCGAGGAACCTCCTCCTGCACGATGCCACCGCCGGACAGTCACAGAGAACGTGCTCCGGTGTCTCATCATCTGCTCCGCAGAGTCTACACACTTTGGTCTCAGAATTGCCCATGGTAAACTGGTGTCGGCTGAGACCGCGGTGTCCGGTAAACCAACCCGTTAATAATCTAATGTCATTCTTGTCCATCAGCATTAATTCTTGGGATTTGTTCCGAGATAACGTAATGAAACGTTTTGCCTGCCTTAGGCAAAAATAACTAAAACTGATGTTGACTTTCCTTAGTGCCTTGGAATATTTATCATGTCTTTCTTAATTTAAAACAAACGAATTTCGAACAATTAGCCTATAAATTCTTAATTCAATTTAATGTAACAACAATATATTTCATTTTTTTCACTTTTGCTACTTTGTGTCACTTTTTTCGTGCCATTTTAAAATATTTGCAAATTTTATAAAAATGCAGTAGAGTAGAAAAATTACTGCTTTTCGGAATTTTCTAGCACCTCTCTTTACATTTGAAATGGTAAACAGATAAATGGAAAGCCTCGAAAAAACAACATTTTCTCTCTATGAATTTTCATAAAAGATTTCATAAGTAAACAATTGTTGCATCAGAAAGTAAAGGATCTATTATTTAAAGATAAATGTTTTAAGTGATCTTTTTGTTACATCACTTTTTTATATACGGTAACAATTTTCAACGGGTATTCTTAGCTTATGCGGGGTGGGCGAATTGGAAAATTAGCTGTATATGATGCATTGTCAAGATTTGAGCTGTCATCCTTTAACATTCATTTAGTAAAAAGTTGAGAAATTTTAAAGAATTAATTGTTTGCGAAGCAGGCTTGTGAATTGTCTGTTTGAAAAACTAATGATTAACATTTTCAATTAGACTGTTTTGTAAACAACCAAAAATTATCGCACATGTGGATCATAAAACCCAGCAACAGTCCCCGAAAGACTATTAAACCTTTTTTTGGAATATGAGCAAGGAAACGGCATCACTGTGAATTCCCTGCGCTGCTAAACCATAATAACCGATTCTTTTGTGGCCACAATGTTGACATCAGTGACCTCTGGTATCAGCAAGACGGCGCCATAAGCCAAACAACCGGTCAAACAATTCAGTTATTACATGAGAAAATTCGCTGTGCCGTAATTATTCAATTGGTCGCCTCGATCTTACGATGTAACATCGTTGGATTATTTCCTCTGGGGCCATTTGAAATACCGGGTTTACGTGAAAGCACCACAAATAACTCACGCTTTAAAATATTAAATAGAGGACTGCTGACGTCATATTTCATTATTATATCCCATATTTGTGTTTTACTTCTGTATCAATAGAACAATATGTCAAATAAAATGTGTTTTTGAGCCAATTTAATTAAAAATTTGTCCACCCTTTATGATAGCAAAACAACACTAATTGGATTATATATGACAAAATTTCAAAAAATAAATAAATAAAATAATTAATTCCTGAAGAAGTCACACAAAGGAGTGACGAAATATTGAAATTAAAAATTAAACTCAAATAAAGAGACCTTAAGCTTAAAAATATCAGAATACAATAATAATTAAAAAGAGGTCAAGAAACCAGAAGAATTTAAATAAATAAAATTATGTCGATTTCATATATTTTTCAATTTACACATATTTTGAAATTTTTTTTTAAATAAATATAAATATTACTCAAAGTGTTCAAAAATGTTTTATTAAAGAACTAATTTTTATTAAAAATCTAAGTTAACCAAATTCACAGAAAATATTTTGCAGATTGCAGATTAGACCTACATAAAGCCTGTTAAATAATTTTTATGTTAGTAATTTAATCTACAAAACTTTTCAACTAATAAAATAGATTCACATTTAAACAATAAAAAAAGTGTATACCTACATAATTATTCAATATTTAATTTGCCGACGGCAAAAAGCAAATTTCCATATGTACAAACAATTAGTGAATTACTTGGACAAGAAAAGCAATAAATCAATTATAAAATTTCAAACAATTAAAATGCTGGCAATAAAAAAAATATGTATGAAAGCAGAATCATTTTATTTCACATTAAAGGTGTGCATTATATTATTAATGCTGCCAAAGAATATTTTTAATAATTCATACGCACACTGACGCTAACGAACAAATTATATTTAAGCTGAATAAAACAATAAATAACATAATGAATGATTGTTTTCAGTTCTTTTCTTTCGTTTTTTTTTTAGTTTTTTGGTGTTGTGTGTGAGAAATTTATGGGAATATGAAATGACAAGCTCAAATATAAAACACAACAGGGAAGAACGTAGTGCAGATCAACTAAGGGAATACTATATAAAAGAAATTATTGCAGGAAAATATAAGATATTGAAAAAAATTTGCTATATATATAAAAAAATGCAGAAAAAAACACAAATAATGAAGGAAAAACATCCACAATCACTCCAAGCAAAACAAATACAACAATGAAAAACATATCAAACACACAAAACTCACACTGCCATCAACAGCACCACCATTCATAACACACAGGTTTAGCATTATTACACTAACACTACGACAATTTCAATGTTATACAATAAGTAAGTAACTGAGAGCGTGAGAAAGAGAGAGAGAGTACTGTTCATGGCACAAATGACAAAATGATTTATTATGAATGAAATTTCAAGAAAACTGAAAAATAAACGTCAAAACTAAATAAGACAGACAGCTTTATATCAGCCATAAGCAGGCATACACTCTCGCACCCATTAATCCAAAAATTGTTAAAGTTAAACAGAGAAAGCAATACAATTAATTTTGCAAATAATATAGGCTTCTGTTAAATGAGTGTAAATGAAAAAAGTATAGCTTGAAAGTTGTAGAAAATAAGGAGAATCTATAATAGAGGGAAGCTCTCAATAATTATTGTGCATTGTGTACAACACCAGAGAGAGTATTAAATGCTACAATTGAAAAGAGTACACTCTTGGGAAATTTGAAAAGAGCAATTATTGTTTAATAACCGTATGTTTCAATGCCGTTATGCTCAAAAAGAATTTAAGGGGAAATAGGAAATTTCCTAAATTATTACGCCACAGGTGGATGGATGTTAAGAGATTCTAAGGGGTAAAAATTTTCATACAAAGATGCTCTCTATTAAAATTCATCTCTAATAACATTTAAAATTATTAAGAGAATATATAGACACAGCAATACATTTTAAAAGAGGTCTATAAACTCTTTTAATTTTACAATTCTTGAGTGAGTAGCAAGAAAAAAGCTTTTACACTCTCTTTTAATTACCGGCTTTTTTAAACGTTGTACTGCATGCACAAACATGCATAGCGTATGTTTATTTAATACCTCTCCAACTACTCCATGGTAAGGAAGTTAGGCATGTTTTTTGTTTTGCTCAAGACCCAATATGACCTTTTCTGCAAAACACCTAATTTATGAATTTCTTCAACATATTCTTCCTTCCTAATTCTTAAGAGTTTTTGCATACCCTATTACTTCAGCTCTATTATCATAAATTACTAAAAGAGCAATAAGTTTAACAAATGAATATCCTAAAGTTGTTGCTGTTGTTGCAAAATATTGCAGAAATTGCCACTAGAAGAAAATGTTATTACTGCAGATTGTCTTGATGTTTGCCTTGAATTTACGACTAGACAAGTGCTCAAGTTTAAGTACCTATATGAATATGTGTGTGCGTGTACGTGTGTATGGATCTGTAAAGTAATAAGAAAATATTATTTGCTATTTTATTTAGCAGTAAAAAAGTGCAATAACAAAACAACAACACAACAACTTAATGTGGCCGTTAAGAGTTCACCGTCAGTTGATTTATGTGTTAGTAAGGTGCAACAGCAAGCTTTAAAATTAACGCTTACAAAATAAGTGAACGCCAGGCGAAAAACCGGAAACAAATGATATAAGAAAATACAAAACGCGCGCGTAAATTAACAGAATAAAAACAAGCAAAACAAATGCTAAAAAAAACCCACTCAATTGTTATAAAGAATTTTTCGCTGTGTACCCCTAAAATTGTTATTGTATGCCGTGTATTAAAGAAACTCAACAAGGGGTCATAACAAAGCATTTTGTTATATTTTTAATTTCAATAACGTGTTATTTGAAACGTTTAGATTACTTAGGTTTTTAGATGACGATACAATAGGCTAGCAAGCGCTGTAAGATAACGACAATATAACAATTATATTTTTTATGTACAAAATTGTACACACACATAATTATATATACTTGTATATACATACAACATATACACATGCACATACATATATGTACAAACTTTCAGGTGATTTACATTCTCATAAGGTACATTTCATAATAATGCCCAAAGAATAGGTCAACACTTCTACTTTTTATGAAAATATATATTTTCTGTGTAGTCTCATTAAAGAATTAGGGCCCACACAGCAATGGCCAATATTATCTTTGCCGCGTGTTCAACCCATTTCGTCCCAGTGTTCAATTTTTGGAGCGGTAAATTTTAAGCATTTAAAATTTTTGTTTCTCTCTGTTTAGGAAAGACTAAGAACATATCTTTTTTAATGAAAACTTTTAAAAAAAATTTTAATGAAAATTAAAATAAAAGTTGTTAATGAAAATTTTTAAAAAAATTTTAATGAAAATTTTTAAAAAAATTTTAATGAAAATTTTTAAAAAAAATTTAATGAACATTTTTAAAAAAATTTTAATGAACATTTTCAAAAAAAATTTTTAATAAGATTAAAATTGTTATGAAAATTTAAAAAAAAAATTTTATGAAAATTTTCAAAAAAAAATTTTTAATGAAAATTAAAAAAAAAAATTTAATGAAAATTTTTAAAAAAATTTTTAATGAAAATTTTGAAAAAAATTTTTAATGAAAATTTAAAAAAAAAAATTTAATGAAAATTTAAAAAAAAAATTTTAATGAATCTTTTTAAAAAAATGTTTAATGAAAATTTAAAAAAAAATGTTTAATGAAAATTTAAAAAAAAATTCGGACAGTCCAATTCCAGTATTTTCTGGACCCAAATTAACATTTAACTACGAAGTTTTATAAACTTATTCGAAAAAAAATCTGTGGGACGATATGGGTTAATGTGAACTACAGCTCAAGTATTTCTGAAAGCAACCAAAGCTTACCTTTTAGATTACGTAGAATAATGTATAGCTGAAGGAAGTCTTAGTAACAATAATGTAGGAAGTAGGGAAGTGAATAAATAATCGATTTTTATTTTAATCGATTATTTTTAGTTATATTAAAAGCGGGGAAGTGAATAGCTAATCGATTCGTTTGGGTTATTATCGATTTTTCTTAAATCGATTTTTAATAAATCTATTTATGAATTTTATATTTAAATACATTTTAAATATGCGGTGACAGACACAATATATATGAGCACTGATGATGAAAGCATTGGGGTTTTCGAAAACAGGCGTTCTGCTCTGCTGTGTAAGTTGAATAACTAAAAACTGATGTTGACTTTCCTGTGTGCTTTGGAATATTTATCATGTTTTTCTGAATTTATAACAAAAATATTTTCGCACAATTAATCTATAGATCTTAATTCAATTTAGATTTTGTTATGATTTTTTTTTAATGCAGAACGATTTTCGTTTTATTTATTATTAATAGTCATCAGTTAATTTAATTTTGTAATTTAGTAAAATGTTAAATGATGTAGAGAAAATTTGTCATAAAAACATTTCTTTTAATTTTTTTTATTATTTAAGCATAAAGTTTAAAGACAGATTTGTATATTAATTTTGAAACTGAACTTGTATCATTTTGTTTATTTTTTATTCTCATCATATGTGCTAATAATAATTTATATTAATTTTTGCATTATCTAACTTTAGATTGTAATTGCAAGAGCAAAAAACTTCACGCTAAGAAAATTGCGAATTAAAAAAAAGAAAAAATAGGGAAGCTACTGATTTTACTCCATGTTAAAAATATTGAGTTTTCACATTATCTTGACGTTCGGAGTTCCTAGGAACGTTTTTTGACTATTCTTGACAGGCCGCCACTATGTCTATGTATGTGTGTGTGTAAGTATACGACCCGCTTTTGACTTTTCAATCCAATCTAATTAGTCGGGCTTCAAAGATTTCCTGCAAATTGGAACCGGTTCGGAGCGATCGATTTCGAGAAATATCCAAAAAACTAATGCATGATTTTTCAAAAGTGTGTTTTTAAAATAACTTTTAAGTAGATTTGCCGATAAATTCCAAAAACTAGCCAGCTCTTTAAATCCACGTAGGTCGCCTTAGACTGCCTTAAAATCGGTTCACGCGTTCGTGAGATATCGAGAACAAAAAATAAAATATAAATAAATAAAGTTAAAAATAAGTGCATTTTTTAAAAACTCCGAAATTATATTAAGTGATGAATTACTGTTTTAGATTTTTTATGGGAATCGAAGAATTACATCAATCACCGCTCATCACATGGGAATCGGCTAATCTATTGAAACTTAAAATAATAGAATTTTTTTTTTGCTGGAAGTTGCAGGGATGGTCTTCAGGCTCAACCGTTTTTTATATATTTTTATTATTTAGTCATAAAGTTTAAGGACTGATTTGTTTTTCATATTAAATTTGAAACTGAACTTTTGTAATTTTTTTTAATTTTTCATATTCATCATTTTATAAGAGATATTAGTTTTTTTAATTATCTAGACTTAAATTGTCTGCCATTATTCAAAAGCTTCTCTTCATAATAATATCTATTATGTGGTAGGAATAAACAGAAGACATGCTCATATCATATGATCTGAAGGGTCAACTATAATGTTCATATGCCGCCTTACGTCAGCTTAAGTAACTATACGAATATGTATGCATAAAGCTTACGTGGTCGACTATAATGTACGTAATGAAAGGAAAGTGCACATTCCATGGGAAATCCTTTTGTAGGTATTGTATAAAAAATGGAAATGAATTAAAAAGAAAAAAAATGTTAATTGTACTTCAACTAGGATTTATAGACCAATTGTTCATAACATGTTTTAGTTCAGAAAAACATTTGAAGTATTACAGGGCTCAAATAAATGTCAATATCAATTTTATTTTCCAATTTACTTACAGAGCAGAACAGCTGTTTTCAAAATAACTTTGTCAAAATAATGCTGTTATATCGGCTATCGTTTGATACTTTTTTGTTTTACTGCCGGAATCTATGAAGTATTTTTGCCTTAAAATGTTATGAAAATGCAATTTATACTATAGATTTTCTGTTATGTTCCATACATGAATTTTACATCTGTTAACGACACATGATTCATAACATTCATGCTCTCATAATCACTATGTAACTTAACATTTTTCTTATTTCTGTTAATTTTCCTCACCTGTTAATCTAACATTTATTCTTGATTAGGACCTGTTATGTAAAATGTAGTTAACATAAACTCTCACATACTGGTTTCAACATATGCTTGCTTGTGATAGCCACCCAGCAAACGCATACGTATGATATCAGTTCTGTCTTAAAGTCATGCGAACTAAGTTCGCTAACAGATATATTTTTCAGACTTGTTTTAATTTTTCCATTATAGACTAAAATATCATATCTGAAAGAAATCTACATTATATGATATTAAAAACGTTTTTATGATCACTATATATTTTGGAAACCCAACAATAGAAAATGTTCACCAAAAACGAAAAATAAAATTATGAAATAATATAAAACACCAGAACCAACCTTATTCAAATAATTCTAAGTTTGTTTTATATATATTTTAAAAATGTCCATTCTTTTTTCTAAATTTAAAGCATACAAACAAAAAGTTATTTTTTTTAATAAAAGCGTACATTTTAGTTTTAACAAGTAAAAGTGCTATATTCGGCTGTGCCGAATCTCAAATACCCTTCACAGATGTAATTCTTCTTTCTTTCTTGTAGAAGAAGTAGGTTTAATTAAAAGATGTAACATAATTTTATTTGACAAAAAAATTTTAATTTTTAAGCTTTTTGGGCACTTTCATGTACCATAAAATATTTTATTTGTCCAACCCTGGAGTCGAAATTTTGATTTTTTAAGATTTTAATACCAACTTTGTTCTTCCTGAATTATAAAATAGTTTTAATTAGCAAAAACAACAACGTCAATTGCCTATTTGGTTAATTTTATATATATTAATTTCCCAACCCTGGAAACAAAATTTAAATTTTTTTACCAATGCAACTCTGAATGAGGCATGAAATAGTTTTATTTAAGAAAAACTTTATATATAACCATTTTGGTCACTTTCATGTACCACAAAATATTGCAGTTATCCAACTCTGAAATCTAAATTTTGATTTTTTTTTAATTTTTGATAGCAATTATGTTTTTCGTGAACTAAAAAGTAGTTTTAATTAGAAAAAACCGATGTTAGATGCCTTTTTGGTTACTTTTATGTAAAAAAAAAAAAATCAATTTCCCAACCCTGGAAGCAAAATTTTAATTTTAAAATTTTTTTTTATCAATGCAAATCTTCATGAGGTATAAGGTAGTTTTGTTTAAGAAAAACTCAAATTTTGTAACCAGTTTGGTTATTACATGTACTATAATATATTGCATGTACAAAAAACTTTTATTTTCCCAACCCTGGAAGCGAAATTTTAATCGTTTAGTTTCTGTTATCAGTGCAACGCATTAAGTAATTTTTTAATTTTTTTTAAGAAAAATTTAAAATTTTTAACCATTTTGTCACTTTCATGTACTATTAAATATTGCACTTGTCCATCCCTGGATTCGAAATTTTATTTTTTATTTTTGAATTTTTGATATCAATTTTGTTCTTCCTAAATTATAAGACAGGCTTAGTTAGCAAAAAACAATATCAGTTGCTTGTTTGATTACCTTCACGTATAAAATAAATGCAATTTCCCACCCCTGGAAGCAAAATTTGAATTAAAAAAATTTGTTTGACCAATGCAAAACTTCATGACGTATAAAGAGGTTTTGTAAAAGAAAAACTTTAAATTTTTAACAATTTTAGTTACTACATGTACTACAAAATACGGACTGGGTCGAAAAAAATTTTTTAATTTTCCATCTATGGAATTTTTTTAAATTTATTTAGTTTTTAATAGACCATTGAGGCTTCCCATAGCAAGAAATAGGTTTAATTTACAAACATTAAAAAAATAATTGATTTTTGGTATAAATTTTGCGTCGAGAAATAGGTGTAAGCTTCCCAGCTCTGGAACCATACTTTTTTCTGAATTTCAATACCACTCTATTTAAGTTCATTTCCAATCCAACGGTCCAAGAACGAAGTCTCCAGCTCTTCTGGGAGCTTGGGAAAACCACGTACAGACAGACGGACATCGCTCAATCGTCATCGCTATTCACAAGGATCTAGAATATATGTATATGCTAAATGGGGTCCTATATTGATATCGAAGAATTACAAACGGAATGACAAAGCCTTTCACTTTTTTGTGAAGGGTATAAAAGTGTTTCGATATTATATAACAACGTTAAATGTTAATAATTTAAAAACTTTCTTAATATCATGTTTAAAAATGAAGTATTTTTAAAACGAAACGATTTACAGAGCAGCACCAATGAAAATTATTTTTTAATCACTTTCTCATAATCGTATTCGTTTACGAATGGCATCACTTTCATCGATAGAAATATTTTCGAGATCATGCTCAATCATGCAGGTGTTGGTTAAGTGATTTTGGACGGAAATTCCCTTAATAATCATTGACTAGCAGTTGTTATAAGATCACAAATAAGTAGCAAAGTGATGAAAGTGCAGCGGCTTTTGAAAACAGCTGTTCTGCTCTTCTGTGTAAGTCGGATAATTAAAAACTAATGTTGACTTTCCTTTGAGCCTTGAAATATTTATCATGCTTTTCTGAACTTCAAACAAATTTTCAATCTTAGAATGAAATAAATGTTTATTTAGAAATCGCGTAAATACTATTAATAATAAGCATTTTTTATAATTTTATTGATATATGAATTTAATGTAGTCATTAAGATTCTCCATACAATTGTTAAATAATTGAGCAGTACAAGAATTGTTGCATAGTGTATTGCAGAAAATCTACAGTATTTCTTACTGAAAATTGATTTTAATATACAGATAAGTCATTTAAAATAATAAGTGGTGCTAAACATACATATACATATACACATGTCTATTAATAGTGGGAGTGCAACGCCTTAAAAAATTGGTTAAAAACAAAAAACAGGAACATCGCAGAACTTGAAAAGGAATACCCAATAACGTTTAAAGTCAAACATGAAAGAAATACATCCATATTCTTATAAAAGCAATAAGAATTTAAAATTTATGTTAAGAAAATTTTGTGTGATGAATATTGGATATTTGTAACACATTTGCAATTCAGATTAAATGCCATGACCTTTAACATTATTCTAGCTCGATACTGAAGTGAATCCAATTGCATTAAAAATGTCCAAGTATGTGATATGTGAATAAAAAACTGTTAAAGTTTATGTTAGAGACAAAGTGACAAATTTATTTACCAATTGGAAAAACAACAGAATTCAGCTTCGTGTACATTGAAGCTAGCAAGGACAAAAACCACTGTAAATTCTACATACACACGTACAGCAAAATATTCAATTGTTCTGCATACTTTCCAAGTAGAATTTATGTTGATTAACATATTTTTTTTAAAATATTACATTAAACCATTTGTTAAGTTTGATGATGCAAATTGATTGATGTTGTTGCGAAACATGTTTATTTATTTTGTTTCGAAGTGTTCTTATCATATAAAGGGGGTCAGAAATGACCGCAGAGGTTTGAATTTATTACAACTTCTTAAAGAAGACATAATTAAAATGTTTTTATATGTAGGAGTATATTAAATACAATATATTAATGGAGAATATTTTTAATTTTCATATGACAAGTAATACCTGCCCATATTCTGATTTGCATATTCGTGCTTTTTCCAAAGAATTTTCCATAACCTTTCGCAAAACTTCAGGTGTTATGTTGTTGATTTCGTCACGTATATTATTATACCCTTCACAAAAAATTTAAAGGGCATATAGGTTTGTCATTCCATGTGTAATTTCTTCGATGTCAATATAGGACCCCATAAGGTATATATATTCTGGATCCTTATGAATAGCGATGACGATTGAGCTATGTCCGCCTCTCCGTCCGGTTGTACGTGAAATCGGTTTTCCCAAGCCCCCAGAAGAGCTAGAGACTTCGTTCGTTGGATTGGAAATGAACTTAAATAGAAAGATCCGCAGTACGGTTCCAGAGCTGGGAAGCTAGCGCTTCGTGCTTTGGGGAGCCTCAATGGTCTATTAAAAACTAAAAAAAAAAATTTTTTTTTCCAGGGATGGGAAATTAAAAATTTTTTTTCGGCCTATTCCGTATTTTGTAGTACATGTAGAAACTAAAATTTTTAAAAATTTTAAGTTTTTCTTTAACAAAACCACTTTATACGTCATAGAGATTTGCATTGGCAAAAAAATAAATTTTTGTTTTTAAATTAAAATTTTGCTTCCAGGGTTGCGAAATTGCATTGTTTTACATAAAAGTAACCAAAAAGGCAATTGACCTTTGTAGTAGGGCTGAAGTAGTAGAACACGAGACTATGAAGCGGAGAGTCCTGAGTTCGAGCCCCAGCTGAGTCATGAAATATTGTGTTGAATTCTTCTGATCAGCATTACTGCGTGGTTGTGTTAGTTGTTGCCAGCCTGTTTTCAGTGATGAAGGCATAGTCACTGATCACTGAACATAATTGGCAGCGACTGACACTATCATGTACTAAGAAAGCAGAGTAACAGCACCCACCTTCGTCGGTGCTGTAGCAAAAGTTAGCCGGCGAAGTAAAAAGGTTGAAATAGCTACAAAAACAACTGTCTATCTTCTCATCTTTCCTAATCTGTCCCCTCATTACTATCCCCTCGTTTTCAGTTCCAGCGCAATGCATTGCATATATAGGAGACATCCCCTGAGTGCTGGTCCTACTCCTAAAAAAAAAAAAAAAAATTGACCTTGTTTTTTTTACTAATTGAAACTATTTTTTAGTTCAGTAAAAAAAAATTATATCAAAAACCAAAAAAAAAATCAAAATTTAGATTCCAGAGTTGGATAACTGCAATATTTTGTGGTACATAAAAATGACCTATATGGTTATAAAAATTAAGTTTTTCTTAAATAAAACTATTTCATGCCTCATTAAGAGTTGCAGTGGTAAAAAAATTTAAATTTCGTTTCCAGGGTTGGGAAATTGAAATATTTATTCTGCATAAAAGTTACCAAAAAAGCAATTGACGTTGTTTCTTTTTGCTAATTAAAGCTGTTTTATAATTCAGGAAGAACAAAATTGGTATTAAAATTTTAAAAAATCTAAATTTCGACTCCAGGGTTGGCCAAATGAAATATTTTATGGTACATGAAAGTGACCAAAATGTTTAAAAGTTTTAATTTTTTTGTCAAGTAAAACTATGTTACAGCTCACTAAGAATTGCATTGGTAAAAAATAAAAATACGCTTCCAGAGTTGGAAAATTGAAATATTTTTGGCACATAAAAGTATTAAAATTAACATAAATTCCAAATTTTGTGTTTTTAGTGAATTAACCCTATTTTATATTTCAGAAAAAATTTAATTAGTATCAAATAATTAAAAATTCGGTTCCAGGGTTGGAAAATCGAAATTTTTTGGTACATAAAAGGAACCATATAAGTTCCCAATTTTGGTTTTTTTAGTGAGTTAAACATTTTATGTTTCGCTAAGAATTAAACTGGTAATAAACATTTTAAAAACTAAAAATTCGGTTCCAGGGTTGGAAAATCGACATTTTCTGATTCATAAAAGCAGCCATTTTATTTGTTATTTTTGGGTTTTATGATGAATTATACCTCCTTTATACATCAGAAAGAAGTAAACTGGTATTAAAAACCAACAAAATCTAAAAGACGATTCTACGGTTGGACAATTAGAACTTTTTGGGGTACATGAAACGGATTTTTTGTTTTGATTGTTATTTAAACATATTTCATATTTTTTAAAGACGTTCATAGGTATTAGATATAAGAAAAGCCAAACATTTAGCTTCCTAGCCGAAAAATTTAAACGTTTTCTTAAATATAAAAGTAACCGATAACATCATTTTGATTTTTTAATTAAACCTACTTTCTGTTTTGGCAAGAAAGAAAGAAAGAAGAATTACATCTGTGAAGGGTATTTAAGATTCGGCACAGCCGAATATAGCACTTTTACTTGTTTTCTTTAATGTTTGTAAATTAAACCTATTTCGTGCTTTGGGAAGCCTCAATGGTGTTTTAAAAACTAAAAAAAGAAAATTGTTTTCCAGGGATGGAAAATTAAAAAAAATTTTTTCGGGCCAATTCCGTATTTTGTATTACATGTAGTAACTAAAATTGTTAAAAATTTTAAGTTTTTCTTTAACAAAACCTTTTTATACGTCTTGAAGATTTGCATTGGCCAAAAAAAATATTCTAATTCAAATTTTGCCCCCAGGGGTGGGAAATTGCATTTATTTTATTCGTGAAAGTAATCAAACAGGCAACTGATGTTGTTTTTTCTTTGCTAACTGGTAACTAAGCCTGTCTTATAATTTAGGAGGAACAAAATTGGTACCAAAAATTCAAAAATAAAATTTCGAATCCAGGGATGGACAAGTGCAATATTTAATAGTACATGAAAGTGACCAAAATGGTTAAACATTTTAAATTTTTCTTAAACAAAACTACTTTATACCTCATGAAGATTTGTATTGGCAAAAAAATTTTCAAAATTAAAATTTCGCTGCCAGGGTTGGGAAATTTAAATTTTTTTTATACATAAAAGTAACCAAAGAGGCAATTGATGTTGTTTTTTTTTGTCAACTGAAACTATTTTATATTTTAGGAAGAACAAAATTGGTATAACAAATTTCAAAAAAATCTAAATTTCGAATCCAGGGATGGACAAGTGCAATATTTTATGGTTCATGAAGGTGACCAAAATGGTTGAAAATTCTAAATTTTTCTTAAATAATACTACTTTATAGCTAACAAAGACTAGCATTGGTAAAAAAAAATTAAAATTTCGCTTCCAGGGCCGGGAAATTTAAATTTTTTTTAGTACATGCAATAAATTGTAGTACATGAAAGTGACCAAAATGGTTGCAAATTTTAAGTTTTTTTGAGATAAAACGACTTTATACCTAATGAAGACTAGAATTGGTAAAAAAAATTTAAATTTCGCTTTCAGGGATGGGAAATTGAAATTTTTTTTATACATAAAAGTAACCAAAAAGGCAACTAACGTTGTTTTTTTTACTAATTAAAATTATTTTTTAGTTCAGAAAATACAAAATTGGTATCAAAAATTAAAAAAAATTCAAAATTTAGATTCCAGAGTTGGATAACTGCAATATTTTGTAGTACATGAAAGTGACCAAAAAAGTTACAAATATTAAGTTTTTCTTAAATAAAACTATTTCATGCCTCATTAAGAGTTGCATTGGTAAAAAAATTTAAATTTTGTTTCCAGGGTTGGGAAATTAAAATATATAAAAGTAACCAAGTAGGCAATTGACGTTGTTGTTTTTGCTAATTAAAACTATTTTATAATTCAGGAAGAACAAAGTTGGTATTAAAATCTTAAAAAATCAAAATTTCGACTCCAGGGTTGAACAAATAATATATATGAAAGTGACCAGAAAGTTTAAAAATTTAAATTTTTTTGTCAAGTAAAACTATGTTACACCTTTTAATTAAACCTACTTCTTGTTTTAGCAAGAAAGAAAGAAGAATTACATCTGTGAAGGGTATTTAAGATTCGGCACAGCCGAATATAGCACTTTTACCTGTTTTTTAATTGCTTTATGGTTCCAGACTTATTAATATAGACGCTTCTTTTCAAATAACCTCAAAGGAAACAGTCTGATGCGGTTATATCCGATGAATGCGGAGGCCAACTGGTTCACTAAAGATATCGCGTAAAAGAGCTATTCTCTCCTTCGCAGTGTGCGCTGTGGCTCTATCCTGTAGGAATCATCCTTGCGAATGCTTTTTCACAGCTGGCCTTAACGAATTTTCCAACATTGTCCGATATCTAACACCAGAGATGGCAACAGCGACACAGGGTTCATTACAAAAAAAAAATAGATGGAGTAATTATCCTTTACGATGAACCACTGCACCAAACGGTGCAGTTAAGTGAGCGTAGTTCTCGCTGTTGAGCTACTCTTGGATTTTCCGTAGGCCATATCCTGCAGTTTTGCCTATTAACGAACCCATTTAATTGGAAATGGGTTCCGTCGCTCGAAATTAAATTGTGAATAAAATCATGATTTTCTTCTGCTTTTTGACGAAAATAAATTGTATAATTAAGTCTTTGCTTGTTATCTGTCGGTTTTAATTCTTGGACATGCTGAATTTTGCATGGAAACATTCTTGTACGAAAAGTTCTCTGCAACGACCCTCATGGGAGTCCAACTTGTGTCAAACGTCTTCTGGTTGATGTTTCTACATCTTGCCGAACTCTCTGCTGTGCCCGTTTAATATGGTCTTCCGCGTGCGCCGTTCGTTGTCTGCTGGCACCAGGAAGATTCCTGGATTTCCCTTGTTGTCGAAAATTTGCTACCAAATGGTTTATTATTGACTCTGAGGGTCCAACCCGCACATTAAAATAACGACCATATGCCCGCTGAGTCAAAACAATGGATTGTTGATTTGAGCAATAAATCAACGATTTTGACATCCTGTTTAACTGTGAACTGTTCCAATTCCAATTCCCCAAGACTTCTTTACAACATACTTAAAATAACAATATAAAAAACTTATTTAACAAGTAAAAGTGCTATATTCGGCTGTGCCGAATCTTAAATACCCTCCAAAACAGAAAGTAGGTTTAATTAAAAAATCAAAATGAAGTTATCGGTTACTTTTATATTTAAGAAAACGTTTAAATTTTTCGGCTAGGAAGCTAAATGTTTGGCTTTTCTTATATCTAATACCTATGAACGTCTTTCAAAAATATTATATATATTTAATTTACAAACAAAAAGAAAAATCCGTTTCATGTGCCCCAAAAAGTTCTAATTGTCCAACCGTAGAATCGTCTTTTAGATTTTGTTGGTTTTTAATACCAGATTACTTCTTTCTGATGTATAAAGTAGGTTTAATTCATCATAAAAATCAAAAAATAACAAATAAAATGGCTGCTTTTATGAATCGGAAAATGTCGATTTTCCAACCCTGGAACCGAGTTTTTAATTTTTTAATACTAATTTAATTTTTTCTGATATATAAAATAGCTTTAATTCACTAAAAAAACAAAATTTGGAATTTATGTATGTACTTTTATATACCAAAAATATTTAAATTTTCCAACTCTGGAACCGAATTTATAATATTGTATTTTGATACTAGTTTAATTTTTTCTAAAATATCTAATAGGTTTAATTCACTAAAAGCCCAAAATTTTGAATTTATGTATGTGCTATTATGTACGAAAAATATTTCGATTTCCCAACTCTGGAATTTTTATTTTTTTACCAATGCAATTCTTAGTGAGGTGTAACATAGTTTTACTTGACAAAAATATTAAAATTTTTAAACTTTTTGGTCACTTTCATGTACCATAAAATATATCATTTGTCCAACCCTGGAGTCGTAATTTTGATTTTTTAAGATTTTAATACCAATTTTGTTCTTCCTGAATTATAAAACAGCATTAATTAGCAAAAAAAAAAAAAAACAACGTCAATTGCCTTTTTGGTTATTTTTATGCAGTATAAATATATCAATTTCCCAACCCTGGAAACGAAATTTAAATTTTTTTAACCAATTCAACTTTTAATGAATCATGAAATAGTTTTATTTAAGAAAAACTTAATATTTATAACCATATAGGTTATAAATAAAGTTTTAATTAGTAAAAAACAACGTCAATTGCCTTTTTGCTTACTTTTATGTTTAAAAAAAATTTCAATTCCCCCACCCCTGGAAGCGAAATTTAAATTTTTTAAAATTTTCTTCATCAATGCAAATCTTCATGAGGTATAAAGTAGTTTTGTTTAAGAAAAACTCGAGTTTTACAACCATTTTGGTTATTACATGTACTACAAAATATTGCATGTACCAAAAAAATTTAATTTTTCCAACCCTGGAAACGAAATTTTAATTTTTGTTTGTTTGTTATTTTTATCAGTGCAATGCTTCTTGAGGTATAAGGTAGTTTTACTTACGAAGAATTGCAAATTTTTTACCATTTTGGTAACTTTCATGTACCACAAAATATTGTCCATCTCCGGATTCAAAATTTTATTTTTTATTTTTGAATTTTTGATACCAATTTTGTTCTTCCTAAATTATAAGACAGTTTTAGTTAGCAAAAAACAAAAACAAAAAAAAAAACAACATCAGTTGCCTGTTTGATTACTTTCATGTATAAAAAAATTCAATTTCCCACCCCAGGAAGCAAAATTTGAATTTAAAATTTTCTTTTCTTTTTGCCAATGCAAATCTCTATGACGTATAAAGTGGTTTTGTTAAAGAAAAACTTAAAATTTTTAACAATTTTAGTTACTACATGTATTACAAATTACGGAATAGGCCGAAAAAAAATTTTAATTTTCCATCCCTGAACAATTTTTTTTATTTTTTTAGTTTTTAATAGACTATTGAGGCTCCCCAAAGCACGAAATAGATTTCAGTTACAAACATTAAAAAAAAAATTGATTTTTGATATAAATTTTGCGTCGAAAAATAGTTGTAAGCTTCCCAGCTCTGGAACCATACTTCGGATCTTTCTGAATTTCAATAGCACTCTATTTAAGTTCATTTCCAATCCAACGGTCGAAGAACGAAGTCTCTAGCTGGGGGCTTGGGAAAACCGATTTCACGTACAGACGGACGGACAGACGGACATCGCTCAATCGTCATCGCTATTCATAAGGATCCAGAATATATATACTTTATGGAGTCCCATGTGAATATCGAAGAAATTACTAACGGAATGACAAACCTATATATACCCTTTCACTTTTTTGTGAAGGGTATAAAAAGGGGTATAAGAAATTCAAACCCATTTGGTAGTTCTTGGCATATGTATTTATGTAGATCATAACCAGCAAAATTTTTATCGAAAAGTAATGAGATAAAATTTTGAAATTTTTTCGGCTTTTAAGTCATTATTTTAATACGGCGATGTCATTGGATGCAAGTACTTATCACTCTTGCTTATGGATAGCTAATTTTAAATGCCACTATCAAAGACTCATTAGGGAAGGCAATCACTCGTTTCAAAGAAATCACTGATATCAGTATTTGCTGGGTATACTTCTGAATCTATTTTCCCGGTATAGACGACTGGTACCGAGTAACCTCCAAGTTTGTTCAGTCGACTTAACCTGAATATTGATCAATTTGTTCTCGTCCTATTTCTCAATGTTATAGGATCCAGAGTAGGATGTTCTAATGGTTTGAAATTGTAGGGATGGTCCGATAAGGAATGGGCGCGTACAAATCAATTAGTTTTCTCAACATAAGGTGATATCAATAACTTCTTCTCTAATTTGGTTATCTCTTAGCGTAAGAAGATTATTGGCATTTACTTATCAACTCTTTCGTTGCATTTTGAGCTGCTTTAACAGAGATGACAATTGAAATAATCCCTGCTTTACGCCTGGAGAATGAAATGATACATCTTAAGTCTGACGTTGGTGGTGAATGAAGACAAATTCACTGATGCCATCATCATATTTCGACTGCCCTGTTTGAGAGATGTGGCGTCTAGTGTTTATAGTTCTGAGGAAGAAATAAAGTTTAGTCTCTGGTGACAAAGTATTTATTCATGCTCTGGGTCTCGGCTTCGTCAGTGCATAAAACAGTTCATAGTTACAGTCGCTCAGACCAAAATCGTTATTGTTAACTGTACACAGTTCTTGTATAAGAACAACGCTTTTCCTACCTTTACTTATTCGCTTGGTTTGCCATTTTACCCGCATGGATATTTGCTAGCAAAACGAAAGCCAAAAGAACGGTCGTGGAATAATTAGCGTGGAAAGAAGACCCTGTTCAGTTTGACTTTAATCAGCAATTCAGCCAATTTAGCTGTTATCTTTTACAACTTTCCAGTCTTGTTGAGGTATTGCGGAAACTTTACTAATACGATGTTCAAAGATGTAGCTTAATTTGGTTTATCGCAATTAATGCCATTATTGAGCTCAATTAACCATCTAAAATTGTAATTAAGTGATTATTCAATTAACACTTAATTGTTATAAAAACGAGTAAAATTAAAAATGCAACACTGATAAAAAGTGTGTTTAGTGAGCAACTCACTGAACGAAAGTAGTAGAGACTTAGTACCAAAAATTTGGAAAAAGTCAAAAAAGCATAAACAACCCTACAAGAACACTATCGAACATTTGACTAGTCATTTGTTTGAGAGTGCTGAGGGTTTAATACCTCATTGCCTATACAAAATTTGCTATCATTTCCTTAAAGGCAATATGAAAAAACTGATGTATACAATTGCATACATGTGACCTTCCATCTCTGTCGTACTTATTAATTCTGCCGACATTTGAAAATATTGCTCACCTGCTCACTCTAGTTCTTTTTTGTATCAGTATGTAGACACATATGTCTCATCAGTTGTTTGCTCAGTGCTGAGGAATCAAATGACTACTCAAACCTGACAACTCTGTTATGTTTTGTTTATATTCTTCAGTGAAAATTAAAATAAGAAAACAAGACTGAAATTTAATTTACAATTTTATATTTCAATATCTATAACAAGTAAAAGCGCTATATTCGGCTGTGCCGAATCTTATATACCCTTCACAGATGTAATTCTTCTTTCTTTCTTTCTTGCCAAAACAGAAAGTAGGTTTAATTAAAATATCAAAATAATGTTATCGGTTACTTTTATATTTAAGAAAACGTTTAAATTTTTCGGCTAGGAAGCTAAATTTTTGGCTTCTCTTATATCTAATACCTATGAACGTCTTTCGAAAATATTATATATATTTAATTTACAAACAAAACAAAAAATCCGTTTCATGTACCCCAAAAAGTTCTAATTGTCCAACCGTAGAATCGTCTTTGGTTTTTAATGTTGTTGGTTTTTAATACCAGATTACTTCTTTCTGATAAATAAAGTATGTATAATTCATCATAAAAATCAAAAATAACAAATAAAATGGCTGATTTTATGAATCAGAAAATGTCAACTTCCTAACCCTGGAACCGAATTCTTAATTTTTTAATACTAATCTAATTTTTTCTGATATATAAAATAGCTTTAATTCACTAAAAACACAAAATTTTTAATTTATGTATGTACTATTATGTACGAAAAGTATTTCGATTTTCCAACTCTGGAAGCGAATTTTTATTTTTTTACCAATGCAATTCTTAGTGAGGCGTAACATAGCTTTAGTTGACAAAAAAAATACTATTTTTAAACTTTTTGGTCACTTTCACGTACCATAAAATATATCATATGTCCAAACCTGGAGTCGAAATTTTGATTTTTAAGATTTTAATACCAAATTTGTTCTTCCTGAATTATAAAACAGCTCTAATTAGCAAAAAAAACAACGTCAATTGCCTTTTTGGTTACATTTATGTTTAAAAAAATTTCAATTTCCTAACCCTGGAAGCGAAATTTAAATTTTTTAAAATTTTCTTTATCAATGCAAATCTTCATGAGGTATAAAGTAGTTTTGTTTAAGAAAAAGTCGAATTTTGCAACCATTTTGGTTATTACATGTACTACAAAATATTGCATGTACCAAAAAAAATTTAATTTTTCTAACCCTGGAAACGAAATTTAAATTTTTTTTGTTTGTTTTTTTTATCAGTGCAATGCTTCTTGAAGTATAAAGTAGTTTTATTTACAAAAAATTGCAAATTTTTTACCATTTTGGTAACTTTCATGTACCATAAAATATTGCACTTGTCCATCCCTGGATTCGAAATTTTATTTTTTATTTTTGAATTTTTGATACCAATTTTGTTCTTCCTAAATTATACGACTGTTTTAGTTGGCAAAAAACAAAAAACAACAACATCGATTGCCTGTTTGATTACTTGCATGTATAAAAAAAATTCAATTTCCCACCCCTGGAAGCAAAATTTGAATCTAAAATTTTCTTTTCTTTTTGCCAATGCAAATCTTCATGACGTATAAAGAGGTTTTGTTAAAGAAAAACTTAACATTTTTAACAATTTTAGTTACTACATGTACTACAAAATACGGAATGGGCCGAAAAAAAAAATTTTATTTCCCATCCCTGAACATTTTTTTTTATATTTTTAGTTTTTAATACACCATTGAGACTTCCTAAAGCAAGAAATAGGTTTAGTTTGCAAACATTAAAAACAATAAATTATTTTTGGTATAAATTTAGCGTCGAGAAATAGGTGCAAGCTTCCCAGCTCTGGAACCATAGTTCGGATCTATCTGAATTTTAACACCACTCTATTCATTTCCAATCCAACGGTCCAAGAATGAAGTCTCTATCTCTTCTGGGGGCTTGGCTAGACCTGTTTCATTACTTTCACTTATAAAAACAATGCAATTTCCCAACCCTGGAAGTAAAATTTGAATTTAAAAACAAAAATTTTTTTTTGCCAATGCAAATCTTCATGACGTATAAAGTGGTTTTGTTAAAGAAAAACTTAAAATTTTTAACATTTTTAGTTACTACATGTACTACAAAATACGGAATAAGCCGAAAAAATTTTTTTTTATTTCCCATCCCTAGAAAAAATTTTTTATTTTTTATACCCTTCACAAAAAAGTGAAAGGGTATATATAGGTTTGTCATTCCGTGTGTAATTTCTTCGATATGCACATGGGACCCCATAAAGTATATATATTCTGGATCCTTATGAATAGCGATGACGATTGAGCGATGTCCGTCTGTCCGTCTGTCCGTCTGTCCGTCCGTCTGTACGTGAAATCGGTTTTCCCAAGCTCCCAGAAGAGCTAGAGACTTCGTTCTTGGACCGTTGGATTGGAAATGAACTTAAATAGAATGGTGTTAAAATTCAGATAGATCCGAACTATGGTTCCAGAGCTGGGAAGCTTGCACCTATTTCTCGACGCTAAATTTATACCAAAAATAATTTATTTTTTTTTAATGTTTGCAAACTAAACCTATTTCGTGATTTGGGAAGTCTCAATGGTGTATTAAAAACTAAAAATATAAAAAAAAAATGTTCAGGGATGGGAAATAAAAATTTTTTTTTCGGCCCATACCGTATTTTGTAGTACATGTAGTAACTAAAATTGTTAAAAATGTTAAGTTTTTCTTTAACAAAACCTCTTTATACGTCATGAAGATTTGCATTGGCAAAAAGAAAAGAAAATTTTAGATTCAAATTTTGCTTCCAGGGGTGGGAAATTGAATTTTTTTTATACATGCAAGTAATCAAACAGGCAATCGATGTTGTTGTTTTTTGTTTTTTGCTAACTAAAACAGTCGTATAATTTAGGAAGAACAAAATTGGTATCAAAAATTCAAAAATAAAAAATAAAATTTCGAATCCAGGGATGGACAAGTGCAATATTTTATGGTACATGAAAGTTACCAAAATGGTAAAAAATTTGCAATTTTTTGTAAATAAAACTACTTTATACTTCAAGAAGCATTGCACTGATAAAAAAAACAAACAAAAAAAATTTAAATTTCGTTTCCAGGGTTAGAAAAATTAAATTTTTTTTGGTACATGCAATATTTTGTAGTACATGTAATAACCAAAATGGTTGCAAAATTCGACTTTTTCTTAAACAAAACTACTTTATACCTCATGAAGATTTGCATTGATAAAGAAAATTTTAAAAAATTTAAATTTCGCTTCCAGGGTTAGGAAATTGAAATTTTTTTAAACATAAATGTAACCAAAAAGGCAATTGACGTTGTTTTTTTTGCTAATTAGAGCTGTTTTATAATTCAGGAAGAACAAATTTGGTATTAAAATCTTAAAAATCAAAATTTCGACTCCAGGTTTGGACATATGATATATTTTATGGTACGTGAAAGTGACCAAAAAGTTTAAAAATAGTATTTTTTTTGTCAACTAAAGCTATGTTACGCCTCACTAAGAATTGCATTGGTAAAAAAATAAAAATTCGCTTCCAGAGTTGGAAAATCGAAATACTTTTCGTACATAATAGTACATACATAAATTAAAAATTTTGTGTTTTTAGTGAATTAAAGCTATTTTATATATCAGAAAAAATTAGATTAGTATTAAAAAATTAAGAATTCGGTTCCAGGGTTAGGAAGTTGACATTTTCTGATTCATAAAATCAGCCATTTTATTTGTTATTTTTGATTTTTATGATGAATTATACATACTTTATTTATCAGAAAGAAGTAATCTGGTATTAAAAACCAACAACATTAAAAACCAAAGACGATTCTACGGTTGGACAATTAGAACTTTTTGGGGTACATGAAACGGATTTTTTGTTTTGTTTGTAAATTAAATATATATAATATTTTCGAAAGACGTTCATAGGTATTAGATATAAGAGAAGCCAAAAATTTAGCTTCCTAGCCGAAAAATTTAAACGTTTTCTTAAATATAAAAGTAACCGATAACATTATTTTGATATTTTAATTAAACCTACTTTCTGTTTTGGCAAGAAAGAAAGAAAGAAGAATTACATCTGTGAAGGGTATATAAGATTCGGCACAGCCGAATATAGCGCTTTTACTTGTTTTTTTTTTGTTTTACACAAAACAGAGAATCTGGGATTTCTGCTATTATTCTGTGAATTGTGATATGTGCGCCCGCGTGCTAAGTGCATCAATAAATTCGTCTACTAACCGGGAAATATGTTGGGAATACCTATAAAAACAATTTATTGTTATCACAACTTTTATTTTTAGCCTTAAACAATATACTTACATATCCTATTTAAGTTTAAAGATATACGAGTTCATATTTGCTTGGCCCGCATTCTTTATTGCTGTAAGGAATTATAGTACCTAAAATGAAACAAGTAAAAACGTTATATTCGACCGGGTCGAATCTTAAATACCCTCCAAATATCTGGTAAGTGAATTTGAAATGTTTAACTTGGTGGGACAGAGTTCCTTTATATAATATCGTACGTCAACGCCCACTAAAGGGGGCGGGGTTCAAAAATATACAATATCATGTTTTCCACAGACGAACGTATGGGCATTGCTAGACCGTCTTAGACTTCATCACAATTCTCTTTGGAGGCTATAAAAACTGTATTTTGGCGGGGTCGCTCTGGCAAGGGCTGTGGGGGAAACATTTCACCATTGTCATAAAACTCTAAAAATAAATACTTGGGATAATTATATACAAAATTAAAATTTCTTTTTTTGATAGGATCATTTAGCGGGCAAAGGGGGAGGAGGGGGTAGGGCAGCAACAGGCAGTCATAAAACTCTAAAGATAAATGCTTGGGATGATTATATACAAAATTTAAAAAACATTTTTTTTTGGTAGGGTCATTTAGGGGGCGAAGGGAAAGGAGGGGGTAGGGCAGAGTAGTACCAGGTTTCGTCTCAGCTTCGTCATTAAAGCTTAAAAGTGTTATTTTTAAGGCTTAAGTAAAACAATTTGGTTAATTTTTATGCTATTTTTGCCTATAATAACGCCCACTGAAGTGGGCGGGGTCAAAAAATATTTTTATTTTATTTAATGGCTCCAAGTTTAAGGCGTTGGACCGTATTTGACATAAAAATATATCATTTGCTTAACAAAATAACCAAAAAAACTTTAAAAATTATGTTGCTTTTTCTGGGTTGGCTTAGTTCTTCTTAGGGGAACTTTTTTCCCTCTTGCCCGATTTAGCCCATCTTCGAACTTAACCTGCTCTAAGTTTTAAAATATATTTATGCCAAATTTCAAGAGTCTAGCTCTTTTCGTTTGGACTGAATCGTGATTTCCACAGACGGACGGACGGACGGACATGCTCAGATCGTCTTAGATTTCATCACTGATCAAGAATATATATACTTTATGGGATCTGAGATGGATATTTCGATGCGTTACAAACGGAATGACAAAGTGAATATACCCTCCAAATTCTTTTTTGGAGGGTATAAAAATAACATTTTATTATGAGTATGTATAACATTAAACAATAATATACTTACATATCATATTTACCCACACAAATATAAAGGATTTCTTTGCTGAAAACAACATCACCACAAATAAACAAAAAATGAAATTAAAAATATTCTCAAAATTCAATAATTGTTAGTCATATGTTTAAAAGTGTTAGTGCAAAAGTTCTGTGTGGATTAGATTCAGTCACTCATTTCTTGTAGGGAAAATACGTCGAGCGATGTTTAAGTTAAATTATTGACATTAAATTTATTATTAAGTAGAACATTTAAAAAAAGAAAGAAAAAGATTCCAGACTCGAACTTGAGGTCCTCATGGATATGAAAAAAAATTTTACTTTTAGTTGTTAACTGAATTGACTAAATTTTGTAGATGTGAACAGAAAGATAATTAATTATAGCAATAAAGTGAATATTGACTCAATTAAAAATAGATGTCTCAACACTATATAAAAATATTTATTAATTCAGGCCTGATTTAACAATTATTTCTTAATAAAACTTTTGTATCGATCAGGCAATTTTATTTACCGCAAAGTTATGCACAAGCAAGTTTTACTGAATCCTAAAAATATTTGTAATCAACGCCATTATTTGCTTCAATATTAAATATATTTTGGACTATATTTTAAATAATTAAATTAATTGATACAAAATTTGATGAAATTGAATTCCACACCACAGACTTTAAATTGAATCATTTACCTTTTGCAATTTTGCAAGTGAGCATGTGATTGTGTATGTGTCGCAATGGATTTCACGCACTTGCCACAGATCTGTCCAAAAGCTTGGCTGAATTTTATTTTTCATTTTTGTTTCCGTGTTTTTTTTTTGTGTTGCCATATAGTTGTTGTTTTTCTGCTGTTCACTGCTCTGTGTTGCAGTGTGACATTTTGACTGTCTTTTCTCTCAATTTAAATGACATTGTGAGTTTTTTATAAACGGATGTCATGGAATGTACTCGTATATATTGGGTGTATATGTGTGTGTGTGTGTGTGTTGTGTATGCTAGTGAACATGTAGTCATACAAATAATAATCGGCACACATACTACACACCATAAAAAAAGTAATAATAATGCAACGAGATTCAAACAAACATTTAAATTATTTTAAGTTTTTTTTTTTTGTTAAACATACAAAAATAAGTTGTCAAATGAAATTCCCAATTCAATGCAAATTAAATCCATCGGTTATGTCAAATACACTTTACCATCATCATCATTGGTATGTTTGGTCGATTTTGACCTTATTATATACTACCATTATTGTCCATACATACACATGCCCACACGTTTAATGTACACATATTCAAACACATACATGTTAATTCACGTATGTGGAAAGATTTATATTTTTTACGTATATTTTTGTATTTTTTAAGTAAAGATATCTTTAGCAATAAGTTCTTAAGTCGACATAAATTATAGCGCGATTCCAAAGTACCACTGAACCAAGATCTACTTGTTTTCCGGCGTCTGTGGTCAGTAATTGCTATTTAATATATCCCAATCTATCACATAATACGACTAAATGGCTTAATTAAAAATTAATAGTTATGTATATCAAATTTAAAAATATTTTAAGGCAAATTCTGAAAACAAACATAATTTTATTTTAACTTAAGGTTAAATAGCCATTTTCAACTTATGCGGTGTTCAAACATTCACCTTAATTGGTCTTATCACAATTAATGCTTAACCATACAATCGAGTAGAATTAGAAATGCAGCGCTGCGTTGTGTTTAGTAAGCAAAACACAACTCACTGAACAAAGTTAGTCGAGACTTAACACCTAAAATGTAGAAAGAGTAAAAAAAAGGATAAATAAAATATATCGAAAACATACTCGTATATATTGACATTAAATTTCTTATTAATTAAAAATGAAATTTATTTGTTGATAGTTAAGCAATTTCTAAAGGGTGTTTTTATAAGATCTTGCTGATTTGAAATTTAAATAAAACACATGCCAAATTATGAAATGGCCAAAAAAAAATTTTTATTTGGTAGATAATTTCTTGTCATTTAACATTTAAATATAATTTCGGGCATATGGCCACCACGACTATTTTGCACACAGGTCATTCTGGAGGTCCAATTTTCGACCACCTTTTCAAGCATTTGAGGGCGTATTTCAGCAATGACACGTTGAATACTGGTTTCCAAAGCGTCAATCGTTGCTGGTTTATCCACGTAAACCAATGATTTCAGGTATCCCCACAAAAAATAATCGAGTGGCGTCAAATCACACGAACGCGGAGGCCAATTCACCGGTCCATTTCTCGAAATTTCCATTTCCATTTCTCCTGTTGAAACCACATTTCGTTTACATCCATATCTTGAAGTTTTGGCACCAAAAATTCATTGATCATGATTCTGTATCGATTTCCATTCACGGTAACGCGTCGTCCTTCCTCATTTTTAAAGAAATAAGGACCGATGATTCCACCAGCCCCATAGACCGCACCAAACAGTACATTTATCGGGATGCATTGGTAATTCTTGAACGACGTGTGGATTATCTTTGCTCCAAATACGGCAATTTTGCTTGTTGACACATCCGTTCAACCAAAAATGCGCCTCATCACTGAAGAGAATTTTGCGGTAAAAAAGCGGATAAACATTTTTAATTGAACAGAGTTTTTGAAAATAAATTTCCACGATTTGGAAGCGTTGTTCTGGAGTTAACCTGTTCATGATGATTTGCCAAACAATACTGAGTAGAGATGTCACTTTAAACTGTCAAAACAGCTGTCAGACAACAGAGTGATTCGTATAAAAAAAAATTTATATGGATTTCATTGGTGCTTCCAGAAATTATCAAATAAAATTCATTCAACATAAAATTTGGACAACAATATGTTAAATAGTAAATTTTATATTATTAATTAGAAAAAAATATCACAGATTTAAAATTAAGCTCCTCATAAATATGAAAAATGGTTGCTTTTACTTGTCATACGTTATGCAGATAATTATCGCAATAAAGAAAATATTGATTCAATTAAAATTGAATGTCTGAACACCATATTAGCAATTTACTCGGTAAAGCTGGAATATTCATGAAAAATATGTTGGAACAATTATCTCGATGTTATTTCAAAATTATATTAAAGCAAGAACGAAATTGTAAGAAATCTTAACATTCGACTTAATCACTTTTTCCTTGTTGCCACAAATATAATTGCTTAAAACTGAGCATGAGTGTTTGAATGATATTGAAATGTGTTTTGTATGTGCCAATAATGCAAAATAAAATCTATATATTTTAAACTCATTATATTGACAGAACTTTAACTTAAAGTTTTTTCTCTCTAAGAGGAAATTGGTGGTAAGATTTTTTTTTTCAGAACTAATTATGATTTATATTTTTGTGCTGGGTATTTTTATACCCTCCAAAAAAGAATTTGGAGGGTATATTCACTTTGTCATTCCGTTTGTAACGCATCGAAATATCCATCTCAGACCCCATAAAGTATATATATTCTTGATCAGTGATGAAATCTAAGACGAACTGAGCATGTCCGTCCGTCCGTCCGTCCGTCTGTGGAAATCACGATTCAGTCCAAACGAGAAGAGCTAGACTCTTCAAATTTGGCATAAATATACTTTAAAACTTAGAGCAGGTCAAGTTCGAAGATGGGCTAAATCGGGCAAGAGGGAAAAAAGTTCCCCTAAGAAGAACTAAACCAACCCAGAAAAAACAACATAATTTTTTAAGTTTTTTGGTTATTTTGTTAAGCAAATGATATATTTTTATGTCAAATACGGTCCAACGCCTTAAACTTGGAGCCATTAAATAAAATAAAAATATTTTTTGACCCCGCCCCCTTTAGTGGGCGTTATTATATGCTAAAATAATGTAAAAATTTAACAAATTGTTTTACTTAAGCCTACATTCCTTAAAAATAACACTTTTAAGCTTTAATGACAGAGCTGAGACGATACCTGGTACTACTCTGCCCTACCCCCTCCTTCCCCTTCGCCCCCTAAATGACCCTACCAAAAAAAAAATATTTTTTTTAAATTTTGTATATAATCATCCCAAGCATTTATCTTTAGAGTTTTATGACTACATGTTGCTGCCCTACCTCCTCCTCCCCCTTTGCCCGCTAAATGACCCTATTAAAAATAAATATACATTTTTTTTTTATTTTGTGTATAATCATCCCAAGCATTTATTTTTACAGTTTTATGTGTATCTGTTTCTGCCCTACCCCCTCTCCCCTCTAAATGACCCTATCAAAAAAAAAAAGAAATTTTAATTTTGTATACAATTATCCCAAGCATTTATTTTTAGAGTTTTATGACAAAGGTGAAATGTTTCCCCCACAGCCCTTGCCAGAACGACCCCGCCAAAATACAGTTTTTATAGCCTCCAAAGAGAATTGTGATGAAGTCTAAGACGGTCTAGCAATGCCCATACGTTCGTCTGTGGAAAGCATGATATTGCATATTTTTTAACCCCGCCCCCTTTAGTGGGCGTTGACGTACGATATTATATAAAGGAACTCTGTCCCACCAAGTTAAACATATCAAATTCACTTACTAAATATTTGGAGGGCATTTAAGATTCGACCCGGTCGAATATAACGTTTTTACTTGTTTTTATTGAGATCTAGATATTTAAAATGGAATAAAACAAAGAGGAATTTTGTAAATTGACATGAAATTTATTTTATGCGAAAGATAATCTTCTGGTATTGTAATTTTAATATGACTTCTGACATATGACCGCCATGGCAGTCATGGTCGGTAGTAGTCTAATGTTTTCTATGACTTTTTCCAGCATTTGTGGCCATATATCGGCAATGACACGGCGAATGTTGTGCTCCAGGTGGTCAGGCTTGTCGGCGTATACTAGAGACTTTACACATAGCAAAAGAAAATGGTCTAGCGGCAGTATATCGTACGATATTATAGGCTAATTCACGGGTCCGAAACGTGAATCTATGCCACTACCAATCATTTGCTTCAATAAATCAATGTTGACACGAGCTGAGTGAATGTTGGGTCGTCTTGTTGAAACGACAGCTTAATTATGGCTCTATAGCGGTCACCCTTTACTGTAACATTCTTGCCATCATTGTTTTTACGGCAGTACAAACCAGCGATTCCACCAGCCTATAAAGGAACCAAATAGTCAGTTTTTCTGTACCTCAACAAACACTTGAGTTTTATCCTCATTCCAAATACGGCAGATTGGTTTATTGACATATCCATGCAAACAAAAGTGAGCTTCATCACTATATCGCTAGGAAAAATTCACGTATGAAAATCGGGATTAACGACAATCTTGTTTTGGGCCCATTTGGGCATAATTTAGAAGTCTTGTTCAGGCGTCGGTCTATTCATGTTAAAATGCCAGAAAAAACTAAATATAAATCACGTAACAGCTTACAAAATGGAAAACAGTTGAAAACGTGTTGTCAACTTAAATTTATATTCATCTATAAAAAAACTCGCCATTAATATTTAAGTGCATGTTCGAGTTCGCTCTTTTAGATTAAAATTATTTAAAATATTACTGAAATTTAGATGCCAAAACAAGACTCTGTTTTAATTCTAAACAATTCCTTACCATCGTCTTCGTTTTTAAAGAAACAACGTCCGACGCAGTCATGTTTTTCCATAAGTTGTGGGAATTTTCATAGTTTAATAGGTGTGTTCAAGAGATTAGGGGAATTGTCAATGTAAATCGTATTATTAAATTCAGAATCACGTAGTTAATATGCCAAGGAATAAAGAGAAATCAAGATCAATTTAATTTTTAACTTCGAGTTTAGCATCATTTGTTAGGTGGCTTAGTTGAATGTGAAAAAAGCTTTTAAACTTATAAATTTTATTAGGAAATAGCATACGAGAATTATATTGATACTATACCTCGTGCTAGCGCACATTAAATATGTCTCCCTCTCTCTCTCTCGCTCTGTTTTACCGTTTGCTTATTTATTTAATTTTACTGCCCTAATTCCAGCGTTGTCAACTTTGAGATTTTGAAAAGCACTAAAGTCGGGCAAAAAACGCGTAATTTTTTAAAAAAAGCACTATATATAAATATTTTTTTATTTAAAATATGATTTTATTTAATGTTTTTTCTATTTTACACATTTATTAACTATAGTATTCTATTATTTTTAAGCTTAAGGTCTCTTTATTTTTATTTAAAATATTTTATTTTTCAATATTTCGTCACTCCTTTGTGTGTCATCTTCAGGAAATTAATTATTTTTAAATAATTAATATCCAATAAAAATAAAGAGACCTTAAGCTTAAAACTATTGTAATAGAGTACAATAACAATTCTAAAGAGATAAAAAAACCAGAAGAATTTTAGATCATTTATTACTATTTTTAATTATTCACACATTTTACTAAAAAAATAACTCAACATATTGTAAATATCGCCATAGAAAATGCAATAAATTTTACATTGTTTTTTATACTCCAGTAAACTTTTAAAGTGATGCACTTTCTCTGCCATATTTTATTTCTTTTAAGGAACAAAAGTAAAATAACGTTTAAAACAACAAAATATATTCATATAATAACGAATGAATATCAATTTGTATTTGTTAAAGGTCAATATCAAAGTCCGTGAATTCCTCATCACGGCCATCTGCCCATAATACTGTTTTTATTTCATATTCCAACGTTTTATAATCTATTTTGGACTTTCGTACGTTTCGCAACAAGAATTTTCCCTTTTAAGTCTGTTTTTGATTTGTAAAAGCGCATTAACCGAATGCAGCGACATTCGGTTCTAATTTTTCTTTTTAAAAGATTCATTGAGATAAAAACTCGTTCTACTTCAGCATTGGAATATGGTAAAGATAAAAGTTTAATAACAAAATGTTTTATTGTCTGGTGCCACCGAATGAAAAAAAATCACCAAAAACCAAAAAGCACTGAAGCCAAAATTTTTCGCGTAATAAATTTTAAAAAGCACTAAAAACAGTGCTAAAAGCACTGAGTTGACAACGCTGATATTAATACCATACCTCGTGCTAGCGCACATTAAATATCTCTCCCTCTCTCTCTCTCTCTCCCTCTGTTTTACCGTTTGTTTATTTATTTTATTTTCCTGCTCTAATTCATCTGAATTGTATTCAGTTTCCTTCAAAAAAATTTATTTATTCAATTTCCATTTTATCCTCTTCAGATGACAGGGATATTATTAATCCTCGAATTAGTTCTGAACTTTTTGGCACGTCCTCGAGCTCTTTCAGCGCTCCGAATTTTATATCCTTCGGTTTTCGATATCCTCCTGAAGACAACATAAAGTCATAGGAGTCAAAATCTGATATGGTGACCGACCCATGATTGCGATTTTTTCTATGGCAAAAAAACTACGAACAAGGAATGACGATTGAGCAGGTGTATTATCGTGCTGCAAAAGCCGTTAATGATGCAAAAACAGAACAGAATTCTGTTAAACACAAATTTTATATTTCAGTAATATTATTCGTATCCTAATCACAATTGGCCGGAAAAATACTATTTTATTATATTATATTCTTACACACACACACACACACACAACTGAAAGTACTACCACAAAGATCAAAGAGATCATCGCAATAAGTTAAGATATTTAATGATTTGAAAGCTGATTGAACTCAAAAATGTATTAAGATTAATATTTCGCTATAAAAACAATTAATATATCAATTCGCACCTTCAAGCATATAAAAAAAAAGATTGAAAAATATCTAATAAGTCACTTAATATTAAGTTTTTGTTCTGAAAACTAAATAAAACTAAATAAGAAATAAATAGTTAAATATAGTATTTTTCTGTAATAAGAACTAGAGATGAATGGGTAAAACATAATAAGGCAAATTATAGGGGAACGCTATATATTAAACGAAATAATTAGGAGCGGCATATAAACAACTTAGCTTTGAAGTTCAGTTGTTGTTTAGTGGCGGCTCTTTTGATCTTTACAATTTAGGAGGCGTTAATGAGAACAAGCAATCACATCATTAAATAACTATATATCGATTTTCTTTTAATAGTATTTTCATATGTGTATAAAAATATGTTTTGGCTGACATGCAACATTTGTATTCGACGGAGTTTTTAATTGCCTGATGTATTGATATCGAAAACCTAATAATTTGTATAGCACACGAGCGTCTGGAAGAAAATTAATAACCATAAATGGCTTTTTGTAATTTTTATAACCTTCAAAAAAACGTGTAAGGTTTGTAATTCCGTGTGCAATTTCCTTAATATTAATATGGGACCCCATAAAGTATATATCTGTGGTCACAAGCAATAATAGCCTAGGTAGACTTAGGTCAATGTGAGCTATGTATGCTATCATATTCCACTAACAAACCTTTATATATACGTAAAATCCCCATTTCTCTAACTATGTTCTTTAAAAAGTTATTAATAAAAACATATTGACCTAGGTCGTACTGAGGCTTCATTGCAAGTGATTTAAAAAGTGATTTTTCTCTAAAGAATCATTTTCGACTTAGGCTATTATTGCTTGTGACCACAGATATATTTTGGGTCCTGATGCATAGGGAAAATGAATGAGAGATGTCCGTCTGTCCGTCTATCTGCACATGAAATCGTTTTCTCAAGCCTCAAAAGCGCTAGAGACTTCCTTATTGGACTGATGAATTGGAATTGAACCTAAATAGAATGGTATTGAAATTTAGAAAAATCCAAAATTCGGTTACAGAGCTGGGAAGCTTACACCAAAAAGCAAAAAATATTATTATACCCTTCACAAAAAAGTGAAAGGGTATATATAGGTTTGTCATTCCGTGTGTAATTTCTTCGATATGCACATGGGACCCCATAAAGTATATATATTCTGGATCCTTATGAATAGCGATGACGATTGAGCGATGTCCGTCTGTCCGTCTGTCCGTCCGTCTGTACGTGAAATCGGTTTTCCCAAGCTCCCAGAAGAGCTAGAGACTTCGTTCTTGAACCGTTGGATTGGAAATGAACTTAAACAGGCTGCTATTGAAATTCAGAAAGATCCGAAGTATGGTTCCAGAGCTGGGAAGCTTACACCTATTTCTCGACGCAAAATTTTTACCAAAAATCAATTATATTTTTTAATGTTTGTAAATTAAACCTATTTCGTGCTTTAGGGAGCCTCAATGGTCTATTAAAAACTAAAAAAAAAAAAATTTTCTCCAGGGATGGGAAATAAAAAAAATTTTTTTCGGCTTATTCCGTATTTTGTAGTACATGTAGTATCTAAAATTGTTAAAAATTTTAAGTTTTTCTTTAACAAACCCACTTTATACGTCATGAAGATTTGCATTGGCAAAAAGAAAAGAAAATTTTAGATTCAAATTTTGCTTCCAGGGGTGGGAAATTGAATTTTTTTTATACATGCAAGTAATCAAACAGGCAATCGATGTTGTTGTTTTTTGTTTTTTGCCAACTAAAACAGTCGTATAATTTAGGAAGAACAAAATTGGTATCAAAAATTCAAAAATAAGAAATAAAATTTCGAATCCAGGGATGGACAAGTGCAATATTTTATGGTACATGAAAGTTACCAAAATGGTAAAAAATTTGCAATTTTTTGTAAATAAAACTACTTTATACTTCAAGAAGCATTGCACTGATAAAAAAAACAAACAAAAAAAATTTAAATTTCGTTTCCAGGGTTAGAAAAATTAAATTTTTTTTGGTACATGCAATATTTTGTAGTACATGTAATAACCAAAATGGTTGCAAAATTCGACTTTTTCTTAAACAAAACTACTTTATACCTCATGAAGATTTGCATTGATAATGAAAATTTTAAAAAATTTAAATTTCGCTTCCAGGGTTAGGAAATTGAAATTTTTTTAAACATAAATGTAACCAAAAAGGCAATTGACGTTGTTTTTTTTGCTAATTAGAGCTGTTTTATAATTCAGGAAGAACAAATTTGGTATTAAAATCTTAAAAATCAAAATTTCGACTCCAGGTTTGGACATATGATATATTTTATGGTACGTGAAAGTGACCAAAAAGTTTAAAAATAGTATTTTTTTTGTCAACTAAAGCTATGTTACGCCTCACTAAGAATTGCATTGGTAAAAAAATAAAAATTCGCTTCCAGAGTTGGAAAATCGAAATACTTTTCGTACATAATAGTACATACATAAATTAAAAATTTTGTGTTTTTAGTGAATTAAAGCTATTTTATATATCAGAAAAAATTAGATTAGTATTAAAAAATTAAGAATTCGGTTCCAGGGTTAGGAAGTTGACATTTTCTGATTCATAAAATCAGCCATTTTATTTGTTATTTTTGATTTTTATGATGAATTATACATACTTTATTCATCAGAAAGAAGTAATCTGGTATTAAAAACCAACAACATTAAAAACCAAAGACGATTCTACGGTTGGACAATTAGAACTTTTTGGGGTACATGAAACGGATTTTTTGTTTTGTTTGTAAATTAAATATATATAATATTTTCGAAAGACGTTCATAGGTATTAGATATAAGAGAAGCCAAAAATTTAGCTTCCTAGCCGAAAAATTTAAACGTTTTCTTAAATATAAAAGTAACCGATAACATTATTTTGATATTTTAATTAAACCTACTTTCTGTTTTGGCAAGAAAGAAAGAAAGAAGAATTACATCTGTGAAGGATATATAAGATTCGGCACAGCCGAATATAGCGCTTTTACTTGTTTTTTATTTTTTGTTGTTAATGAAGCCTTTTTTATACTTTGGGAAAAATTAAATTTGTATTAAAAATGATCAAAATCAAACATTTTATTCCAGGGTTCGAAAATCGAACCTTTTTTAGTACTCAAAAGAAACCAAATAATTTACTAGTATTTTCTTTTCGTGAATTGAACCTATTTTCTACTTTCGGAAGATTGTAATTAGCATTAAAAATAAAAAAAAAAATTTAATAAAAATTCGATTCCAGGGTTGGCCAGCAGGATCTTTTTATTTTGGTACAGAAAATTAACCAAATAAATTACTAATTTGATTTTTTTTTATAAATTAAACCTATTTTACACTACAGGTAGAATAAACTTGATATTCGAAGTAAAAAATAATGTTACAGGGTTCGATAATCTCAATGGTTTTAGTGCATAAAAGTAACCACATACATATACTGATGGATTGGAAATGAACATAAATAAAATGGTATTGAAATTTAGAAAAATCCAAAATTCTGCTCCAGAGCTGAGAAACTTACACTTATTTGTGGCCACAAAATTAACTAGCAAAAGCTTTGATTTTTTATTGTTATTTAATCCTCTTTTATACTCTGGTAATAATTAACTTAAAAATATTAAATATTATAAAAAAATAATTAAAAATGATCAAAATTAAAAATATTATTCCAGGGTTCGAAAATCGAAATTTTTTTTAGTACTTAAAAGAAACCAAATAACTGGACAAGCGGAATTTTTTCCAGATAATTAATCTTATAAGTAACTAATTTAGTTTTTAGTTTTTAGTTTTTTTTTTATAAATTAAACCTACTTTAAACTTCAGGAAAAATAAACTTGATATTCGAAGTAAAAAACTATGTTTCAGGGTTCGACAAGCCAAAATTTTGTTAATTTGGTGAATTAGACCTATTCTATACTTCAGAAAAAAATGTAATTAAAATCAAAAATAAAAAAGAAAAATACATGTATTCGATTCCAGAGTTGGGCAACCGGAATTTTTTTCCACACAAAAGTAACCTAATAAGTTAAATTTTTTTGTGATTTAAACTTATTTTAAACTACTGGAAGAATAAACTTGATAAAAAAAATCAAAAGTTCAAGGGCTCGGTAATCCAAATAGTTTTAGTACATAAAAGTAAGCATATTCATACATAGGGTCCAAATCTTTTTTTATGAACTATACTAGTGTTATACTTCAGAAAGAACAAAATCGGTGTTAAAAACCAAAAATATTAAAAATTCGATTCCAGGGTTACACAACGTATACGTTCTTAATTAAATTTTGTTTTGGTGCATTGAACCCATACTAAAAATTCCAGTTTATACCTCAGAACTAAAGTCAAAAAATCAATTTCAGGGTTGGACAATTGAAACTTTTGTCGATACATAAAAGTAATCAAATAGGTTGCTAACTTGGCTGAATTAAAATTTTTTACGCTCCTAGAAAAAGAAAATTGGCATTAAAAATCAAAAAATCATACAGGCGATTTCAGGGTTGGACAACTGGTTACATAACGGTAACCAAACTGTTCACCAATTGAAGAGATTAATATATTTTAAACTAACATTTAAATATATTTTAGAACAAACACATGGCATGGCGTCTTATTGTATTCTTTAAAATGTTGCTGTGGCTGGCAACCGGACTGAAGTAATAATATTTCGTTATTAAGTTATTGTTTGCATTATTTGGCGCCACTTTAAGTTATTTTTGTACAAGTAATTTTTAATACTTTATTAACTTGGTATAAATATTCACTATTTTCCTACTCTTTGTTAACACCTTCACCTACCCAATCACATTTCCAGCTACAACAAACAATTGCTTTGAACTCAAGTGCATAAATTTGTTAATAATTATCAATTGAACAGACAACATATTCTTTATATGAATTCATAAATTTTTATAAACTTTGCCTTTAACAGATTTCCTTTCCACAAAATCTTGTGGTATGATTGAAAAGATCTTTCAAGCAACAGATATTGCTACGCCTCGATTTGTTGTTTTGTTTGATCTTAAAAAACTACAAATTACAATTTTCTTCATATCAAAAGTGTGTGAATATTTTGGAAAAAACTTTCAATTGTTTGTTTAATAATAACAACAAAAAAAAACATGCAACAAATAGTTTTTTTTGTTTATGTGTTATTCCAAAACAAATTAAATGTCACTTTAAATTAACCGCAAGCAAACGTGCGTGTGTGCCCGTGTATGTTTGAGCGAAGGTGTTCGACTGTTTAAGCATTTTTTTGTGCGCGTATTACTGTCGACAGTTGATAATTTCATTTCATTTTTCAACAATAAATTGTTAAATTACATGCATTTTTTATGTTCTCACCAATAACATGGCTGCGCATAAAAAAACGTGTGTGCATTTTATTAAATAGTAAAAATCTGAAATCTATTTTTTTCTGACACAAACATTCCTGATATCTTAAAATATACTGGCTTTTAGCAAACAAACTTGTTTGTTCCTAATAACAACACATTTAAAGATTGGAATATAATAATATCGCATGCAAATTAATTGTAATATATATCGTGAGCTGGCCATCAACTAAGAATAGCATATTGTCAGCCGTGACTAAAGTCTGGCCTCAGTGAGAGTACAAAGTTTAAATTTTTTATCTAGTGGGAGTGATAAGAAACAAGTAAAATCAATATTTTTGACTGTGCTGAATCTTAAATATATACCATTCAACGATGATTTTCTAAAAGGAGGATGTGTTTCTTTGTTAAGGAATCAATCGATTTTTGGACAATCAAACCTTTTTTTTGGTACTAAATTAAACACCAACTGGAACATATTTATACCCTTCACAAAAAAGTGAAAGGGTATATAGGTTTGTCATTCCGTGTGTATTGCTTCGATATGCACATGGGACCCCATAAAGTATATATATTCTGGATCCTTATGAATAGCGATGACGATTCAGCGATACCCGTCTGTCCGTCTGTCCATTCGCCTGTACTTGAAATCGGGTTTCCCAAGCCCCCAGAAGAGCTAGAGACTTCGTTCTTAGACCGTTGGATTGGAAATGAACTTAATTAGAGTGAAATTGAAATTCAGAAAGATCCGAAGTATGGAAGCTTATAAAATTTAAAAAATTTATACCAAAAATCAATTACTTTTTTTACTGTTTGTAAATTAAACCTATTTCGTGCTTTAGGAAGCCTCAATGGTCTATTAAAAACTAAAAAAATAAAAAATTTTTTCCAGGGATGGGAAATTAAAAATTTTTCTTCGGCCTATTCCGTATTTTATAGTACATGTAGTAACTAAAATTGTAAAAAATTTTAAATTTTTCTTTAACAAAACCTTTTTATACATCACGAAGATTTGCATTGGCCAAAAAAAAAAAATATTTTTATCTTCAAATTTTGCTTCCAAGGGTGGGAAATTGAATTTTTTTATACATGAAAGTAATCAAACAGGCAACTGATGTTGTTTTTCTTTTGTTTTTTGCTAACTAAAACTGTCTTATAATTTAGGAAGAACAAAATTTAGGAAATAAAATTTCGAATCCAGGGATGGAAAAGTGCAATATTTTATGGTACATGAAAGTTACCAAAATGGTAAAAAATTTGCAATTTTTCTTAAATAAAACTACTTTATACCTCAAGACGCGTTGCGCTGATAAAAAAAAACAAACAAAAAAAATTAAAATTTCGTTTCCAGGGTTGGAAAAGTTAAATTTTTTTTTGGTACATGCAATATTTTGTAGTACATGTAATAACCAAAATGGTTGCAAAATTCGAGTTTTTCTTAAACAAAACTACTTTATACCTCATGAAGATTTGCATTGATAAAGAAAATTTAAAAAATTTAAATTTCGCTTCCAGGGTTAAGAAATTGAAATTTTTTTTTAACCATAAAAGTAACCAAAAAGGCAACTAACGTTGGTTTTTTACTAATTAAAACCATTTTTTAGTACAGTAAAAACAAAATTGGTATCAAAAATTAAAAAAAAATCAAAGTTTAAATACCAGAGTTGGATAACTGCAATATTTTGTGGTACATAAAAATAACCTATATGGTTACAAATATTAAGTTTTTCTGAAATAAAACTATTTCATGCCTTATTAAGAGTTGCATTGGTAAAAAAAAGTTTAATTTTGTTTCCAGGGTTGGGACATTGAAATATTTATTCTGCATAAAAGAAACCAAAAAGGCAATTGACGTTGTATCTTTTTGCTAATTAAAGCTGTTTTATATTTCAGGAAGAACAATATTGATATTAAAATCCTAAAAAATCAAAATTTTGACTCCAGGGTTGGACAAATGAAATATTTTATGGTACATGAAAGTGACCAAAAAGTTTAAAAATTTTAATATTGTTGTCAAGTAAAACTATGTTACACCTCACTAAGAATTGCAATGGTAAAAAATTAAAAATTCGCTTCCAGAGTTGGAAAATCGAAATATTTTTCGTACATAATAGTACATACATAAATTCAAAATTTTGTGCTTTTATTGAATTAAACCTATTAGATATTTCAGAAAAAATTAAATTAGTATTAAAAAATTAAAAAATTCGTTTCCAGGGTTAAAAAATCGACATTTTCTGATTCATAAAAGCAGCCATTTTATTTGTTATTTTTGATTTTTATGATGAATTATACCTAATTTATATATCAGAAAGAAGTAAACTGGTATTAAAAACCAACAAAATCTAAAAGACGATTCTACGGTTGCACAATTAGAACTTTTTGGGGTACATGAAACGGATTTTTTGTTTTGTTAGTAAATTAAATATATATAATATTTTCGAAAGACGTTCATAGGTATTAGATATAAGAAAAGCCAAACATTTAGTTTCTTAGCCGAAAAATTTAAACGTTTTCTTATATATAAAAGTAACCGATAACATCACTTTAATTTTTTAATTAAACCTACTTTCTGTTTTGGCAAGAAAGAAAGAAAGAAGAATTACATCTTAGAAGGGTATTTAAGATTCGGCACAGCCTAATATAGCACTTTTACTTGTTCATACATTAAACATATTTTTACTTCAGTTTATTACAACCGCTTAAAAATGGAAAGTTATGTCAGCCAAGTGACCTCCTACTGATTCGGCAGGCTTCTAATCTTTTACCAAAATTTATCATTTACTTTTTTCCATAAACTGTTGTTATCTGCTCGATGATCTTGGTTTTAAGCTCTTGACCTATTGTGGAATTATTACCGTACACTTTCGATTTCGAAAAACCCCACTAAAAATAAATGTAAATATGCAATAGCATTTCCTTTTTTGTTATGAAAAATATGGTCCGATAATTGCTTCGGACCACAAACCACTCCAAACCGTAACTTGTTGTGGGAGTATTGGTTGTTGCTCTAAGAGAAACTCAGACCGCCAGTTTTGAATGCACTCAAAGTCATAGATGACCTTTTATAAATTTTATTTCCGCACACCGTATTTTCCCAAAGTGAAATTTCTTTTTTTTTTCAATATTTAATTATTTCCTTTTGGTAGCCAAAATTGATAATAAATTATAACCACTTCAATGGAAATAAACGTATTTATTTTAATCTCCTAATGAAACATATAAAAATTGTATAATTATAAATTATATTTAATTAAACATAACGAACAATGCATGGCAAAAAATTTTTGTTTTTTTGGCAATATTATAAAATGACAATACAAATGAAAATACTGTTTAATATTTTTGTAATAGAAAAAAGAAACTAAATATATAAACTAATAAACGATTAGAAATTTTGTTATTTTCTTTTTTGTTTGTCTCTTTGGCCAAATTATTAATGGCAGATATACTAAATAAAACTATACAGTAAACATGAAAATTAATTAATTGAAAATAATTCTTTGTTTATATTTTAAAAACTCTCACCGGCATACACCGTAAATAAAACAGATTATGGGCTATTGAAATTATAAGTCCGAGTTATAAATTTTACTGAACTCGGGAATGTTTAAATTAATACAAAAAAAGTTTTTTTTAATTCATCTTCAGTTACTAATTGAATCTTATTTCTATATAGTTTCAATCGTTCTCTTAGGCAAGACTAAGAAAACAATTATATTTGTCTCAATGATTATCCCTTGTCGTGTATGTCTGAGAGTGTCAATGCTCCTTTTTCTCAGCCGAGACCTCTGCATGAAATAGTTTTTTTAAGAAAAATTTAATATTTGTAACCATTTTGGTCACTTGTATGTACAAAAAATATTGCAGTTATCCAACTCTGGAATCTAAATTTTGATTTTTTTTAATTTTTGATGCCAACTATGTTTTTCCTGCACTAAAAAATAGTTTTAATTGGTAGAAAACCGACGTTAGTTGCCTTTTTGGTTACTTTTATGTATACAAAAATATTCAGTTTCCTAGCCCTGGAAGCGATATTTAAATTTTTTTACTAATGCTAGTCTTCGTTCGGTATAAAGTCGTTTTATTTAAGAAAAACTTAAAATTTGCAACCATTTTGGTCACATTCCAGTACTGCGCTATACCATGTACCAAAAAAAAATTTCAACTTCCCAACCCTGGAAGTGAAATTAAAATTTTTTACCACAGCAGTTCTTCATGAGGAATAAAGTATATATAAAAGATTTACAATTTTGAACCTTTTTGGTCACCTTCATGAACCATACCAACCCTGGATTCGAAATATTGAAATTTTTTCGAAACTTTTGATACCAATTTTGTTCTGCTTTTATGTAAAAAAAATTTCAATTTCCCAACCCTGGAAGCGAAATTTTATTTATAAATGCAAATCTTCATGAGGTATAAAGTAGTTTTGTTTAAGAAAAACTCAAATTTTGCAACCATTTTGGTTAATACATGTACTACAAAATGTTGCATGTTCCAAAAAAAAACTTTCATTTTTCCAACCCTTGAAACGAAATTTTAATTTTATTTCTTTATTTTTATCAGTGCAACGCTTCTTGAAGTATAAAGTAGTTTTATTTAAGAAAAATTGCACATATTTTTCAATTTTGGTAACTTTCATGTACCATAAAATATTGCACTTGTCCATTACTGGATTCGAAATTTTATCTTTTTTTTTTGAATTTTTGATACCAATTTTTTTCTTCCTAAATTATAAGACAGTTTTAGTTAGCAAAAAAGTTGACTCTTTGATTACTTTCACGTATAAAAAAAATTCAATTTACCACCCCTGGAAGCAAAATTTGAATTAAAAATGTTTTTTGCCAATGCAAATCTTAATGACGTATAAAGAGGTTTTGTTAAAGAAAAACTTAAAATTCTTAACAATTTTAGTTACTACATGTACTGCAAAGTACGGAATGGGCCGAAAAAAAATGTTTAGTTTCCCATCCGTGGAAATTTTTTTTATTTTTTTTGATTTTAAAGGACCGTTGAGGCTTCCCAAAGCACGAAATATGCTTAATTTACAAACATAAAAAAAAATGACTGAATTTTTGTAAAAATTCTACGTCGAGAGATAGGTGTAAGCTTCCCAGCTCTGGAACCATACTTCGGATCTTTCCGAATTTCAATAGCACCCTATTTAAGTGCTATCCAATCCAACGGTCTAAGAACGAAGGCTCTAGCTCTTTTGGGGGCTTGGATAAACCGATTTCACGTCATTCAATCGTCATCGTTATTCATAAGGATCCAGAATATATATACTTTATGGGGTCCCATGTGCATATCGAAGAAATTACACACGGAACGACAAACCTATATATACCCTTTCACTTTTTTGTGAAGGGTATAAAAATTATGAAAAAAATTTAAGAGAGAGAAGATTCCTCGTGAACGTTTCTTCCACACAGAGATATACGAAAACAGTGAGGGAAAGTATGAAAATCGGTGGAACGTGCAGTGTTGTTTTTCTGGTCTTGGCTGTATTGGGACTCTTGTGTTGCGGCGATTGGATGTTGGCTTCGATGTCATAACCATTTATTCACGATTTTCCAACAATTATGTTTCTCTTAAGCAAAACAGGACTAACATTGATGTCATTCAACAGTGCGACATTTTTTTGTCAAACTTCCCCAATTTTTGAACGAACTTCGAGGATTCACTTCCACACGATTCTTGGAATAAGATAATCAATATGCGTATCCTGAGAAACTTCTCTAATAGTGATGCAAAGATTATCCATAACTAATTTCTTCACTTTATCAATATTTTTAGTAGTTCTTGATGTGCTGCAGCATCCACTCAATTTTATTTTTACGCAACAATTGATGCAAATTCTTTGAACCTTAAATTCAATTAAGAGTTATGACATGAAAAATATTCCAAGACATAAAGAAAAGTCAGCATAAGTTTTAATAATTATACGACTGACACAGTAGAGCAGAACAGCTGCTTTCGACAGCCGCTACACTTTCATCATCAGTACTTATGTGTAGTTTTGTTTGTCTCCACTTATTCAGTGGCCCAGTTGAATATCATAACAGTTTTTATTTATATAAATTTTATTAGGAAATGCCATACGAGAAGTGTATCAAACTGATAGTTATACACTTTTATTTACTACCCGTGCTGTCATTTTATTATTTTCTGAATATTTCTTTGAACCGTTTTAATTTTCCTCTACGAAAATTGAAAATTTTCTAAAAATCGAGGAGTTCTGGTTTGACACCGTTTTTAAAAAATTCAAGTTTTTACCAGATCTCGGAGTTTCAAGTTCCTAGGAAGATTTTCTTACTATTTCTGGGAAGGTGCCATTATGTCTGTACGTGCGTGTGTGTACGTATAACTTTTGAACGGCTGAGCTGAATCAAACCATAGGGTTTCAAAGTGTTCTTTTAAACTTAGATTCCCTGCGATTTGAAATCGATTCAGGCTGTTACATTTTGAAAAATATAAAAGTTTTTTTTTTCAAATGTGTTTTTTTTTAAAAAACTTTTGAACTTTGGCTTTACCGTTTAATTCCACAAACTAAGCAATTCTTGATATTCAAAAACCTCGTCCATTGAGCATGGACAAAGTCGTTTGATGCGTTTGTGAGACAATGTGACCGAAGAATTCGAAAAAAAATTATTTTTTTTTAATAAACTCCTAACTTATATATCTGATCGATTGGTGTTTCAAAGAACCTATTGAAGTTTCAAAGTGTTCTATTATGATTAGATTTCCTGGGAATTGTAACGGATTCGTACATATTGATTTCGAGAGATTAAAAAATAAAAATTATTTAAAATGTTTTTTGTGGCATAGGGTTTTTTTATTTGCATGAGAATAATCAATATCGATACGTATAGTTTAACAGCTGATAATGATTAATCAGAATTTATTAACATTTTCTTCTCAATGCATTTTGACGCTTTTCGAAATTAGCGAGATGCCATCGTTACGGTGAATGACGACCTCTATCGAGACACGCTGAACGATTTTTTTTTTGCCAAAAATTAATCAGTTAAACACTAACAATACTTGCACTTTTATTTCGAAGAACCAGTAGGCAGCTTAAGAAGAATTGGAAGTCAATATTCAAGCCACCATTGACGCCGCTCGGCCAGATTTAATGACAGAAGTAGTCGAAAATTAGACTGGTCGTATGGACCATATAACTCGTAGCCTGATATCATATTTAATATATAAATGGCATGAAATTATATAATAAATTCTTATTCCAGCAATATTTCTATCTTGCGGTATCATTTAGTTAATTAAGTATTATATAAAATTTATAATATCTTACAATGTACAATTGGGGTATTCACACTGTAGTCATAAAGTCATAAGTCATAAAATAATAGCGCTAAAAATATGACTAGTGTGAACAACACGTCATAACTTAGTATGCTATTTTAAACATCGATCAGCTGCTGCCTTGATATGAGCTGAATACATTTTTTTTGCGGCGGCATACGGAAAAACGTTCAGTGGCTGCCAGCAACGTAAGTTAAACAACAAACATTTTTAACTTGTATATATTTAGTTTTTGCGATTTAGTTCTTTTTTAATTTCTTTTTTATGTTATAAAAATGTGATTTAATGTACAGATGAATAATATTTTAGACGTTTTTTAGTCGTGAATTATATAAAAGTAACGGCGGCAAACATATACATATTATCGCCGTCTCGCCTAAAGATTTTCAACCGTTCGACACAGATCTCTAAATCTAGTTTACGAAAAAACAAAAACATACCTGAAAGAGTGCTATTATTTTATGACTTTTTTGTATGCACCACAACAACTTTTTTTAAACTGGTCTAAAATATTATGACTTTATGACAATATGACTAAATAGCACGAAGTGTGAATACCCCAAATATGTATAACAATTTTATATCCGAAATGGATCGCTTAACAGTCGAAAGATGCGTAAACATAGTTTGAACTTTCTACAAAAATTATGCTTCATATCATCATAACAGACCCACTGTGCAAGGCATTAGCAAGACTATAAAATAATTCGACCATACAGGAAGCGTGACATATGTGGTCGGACCCAAGAATGATAAAATAAGGATTACGCCAACAAGCTGAAATGAAAATACTTTTCTGCGCATGATGGAACTCTGACGTCACACAACATGTGTTCTGATTGGCTAATAAAATTAAACTGGAGAACTATTATGTTATTATAAAAACATAACAGTGGGGCAAATTGCGATTTTTCAAATTAAATTTGTTTGATAATAAACAATTTTAAAAAATTTTATTATTTTTTCCACTTTTTATTATTTGAAATTGTTAATTTATAGTTATTTTATATAAATATTGAACCCAATTGCTAATTATTTTTCTATTTTCCCCATTCAAAACAAATTTTTTTGCTTGCAAAATATCAGCCATAACTTTCTTTGAGGTTCATCTTTTGGAAGACGATAAAATGACACAGCGTTTTGAAAACAAAAAAAAATTTGAAAACAATATTACATTTTAACACAATTATTTCTCACTTGTTTTTTTGCTGTTACTTTGTTTGCAATTGCCCACTGCACATTTCATGTTTGCTCTTTTTGTTCTCTTTAATTTAAGTTTTTTGTTCACAGTTTATGAGCTTTTAAAAACAAGTTTTTTTTTTTTTTTTTTTTTTTTTTTTTTTTTTGGAGTAGGACCAGCGCTCAGGGGATGGCCCCTATATATGCAATGCATTGCGCCAGAACTGAAAACGAGGGGATAGTATTGAGGGTACAGATTAGGAAAGATAAGAAGATAGACAGTTTTTTTTTGTAGCTATTTCAACCTTTTACTTCGCCGGCTAATTTTTGCTACAGGGACACTTTAAGTTATTTAATAATTATTTTAATATATTTATTTTGAGATATAACACAATTTATTATAAAATATAACACAAAACTTGCACTTTCCGATTTAATTTGCTTGTTGGAAATCTCTCTGAGTAAATTGGAAATCTCTCTGAGTAAATTGTGTGAAGAGTTGCCAAATATAGCATAAAATATTAATTTTGTACGAGAAAATATTAGTTTTGCATATAATAAACATTTGGCAATCTCTTTGAGGGAACAAATACGTCATCAAACGGTAAATCATGCGCAAGGCGTAATTTTTATTTTATCATTCTTGGTCGGACCTGGCATCATCGTCACTGCCGAAAATAATACTTCTGTGAAGGTGAAAGTGTGGTGGATAATCCGAATTTGTCGATTCCATGCCATTTTCGGCAACTCAGATGAAGTGGACAATATGCGGCTTGAAAAAAATGGCATACTTTGACTTTATTAGCTAAGAAAATTTCGGAATGCGGAGCTACATGTTTTGACGACATCAACAGGCCGCCAAGGTCATGGGATTTGACGCCCATAAAATATTTTTGAATACAATTCAAAACCCATGTCTAAGCGTGGTGTTCCCCAATGTTGGACTATTTCAAAAACAACATTCATCAAGTTATTACCAAAACACCGTCCGGTATGGGTTTGAAATTTTTTTCTTGTCCAAATTTGGTCCAAATTTGGCCCAAAAATATGTACTGCTGTAATCAATTCAGAAATAATCTTTAAATGATATTATTCTTAACTTTACTATTAAATCCCAAAAATGTGCAACAATCACGTGTCTTATCCTTAAATATGTCCTGGACTTTTCTATGGACGTCCATATATGAAATAATTTTGTAGATTATTATTTCATTAGAAACTCTATACTTCTTACTTGTACCACATCAAATCAATTAGAAATATGCGAATTCTAAAAAATGTTCATTCACTGTATTTTATATGACAATAGAATGCCTTGGAAAATATTTTTATATATATTAAATGAAATTATAGATATTTTATGCAAATACAATTGATGAAAAAACTCAAACAACAACAACATATAGAAAATTAAATGATTTCCAAAAACTCTATACAACAAATTTTAGAAAATTAAAACAATAGAAAATAATAAAATATTCGGCGATTGAAAACCATAAAAAAATACAAAAAAAATTGAATAAATTATGTTGATCTTTTATTTGGATAATAAATTTAATTAGTATTTTGGGAAAAAAAATGCCTACAAATATATAAAAATAAAGTAAAATAAAATAAAATAGAATACAATACAATAAATATTAAACACAATTCTAATCGTGTGTATTTAAAATTTTAATGAATTTAATCAATATCTGTTGGTGTTGTTGTTTGTATTTGTAAAAAGCGAATGTGCGGAATTAAAACCAGCAACCAAAAAGGGCATAAAGTGTTTTAATGGTGGCATTTATGAATAATTTTTATATGTTTTAGTTCTTTTTTATACACGACTTTATTATATTTTATAATTTAACAAACTAATACAAATAAACAATATTGCAGAATATATACGCATACATGCATACACTTATATGTAAAAATTTGCATGTGATGTAATTAGAATAAATAAATTTATGAGAAAAAAATATTGCGTTCCATAGTTTAAAGTACGTTGAGGAACTAAAAATTAGATGTAAATAAAACAAGTGAAATGCTATATCCGGCTGTGCCGAATTTTATATACCTCTTACCGCCCTACGCCTGGAGTATATACACATATATATTCCTAACCTGTAACAATTTTTTTTATTTTCCGGATTTTAGCTGTCCAACCCTGGAATCATCTTATTGTTTTGTTTTGTTTGGTTTTGGTTTTCAATGCCAATTTTATAGCTCGCGAAGTATTAAATTTTTTTAATAAAAAAATAAACAAAATCTTAATCTTGTTGTTTACTTTTATGTACCTAAGAAGTTTTCAATTGTCCAACCCTGAAATCGTGCGTTTGATGTTTTAGATAATTATAAAATTTTGATTCATCATGAAGTATAAACTAGTTTTAATTAACAACAAAATAAGATAAGTAACATCTTTGGTTACTGTTATGTACCAAAACATGTTTCGATTATCCAACCCTGGAATAGCGTTTTTACTTTTTCTTGGTTTTTAATACCAATGTTAATCTTTGAGACATATACAATTTTTATACCCTTCACAAAAAAGTGAAAGGGTATATATAGGTTTGTCATTCCTTATGTAATTTCTTCGATATGCCCATGGGATCCCATAAAGTATATATATATTCTGGATCCTTATGAATAGCGATGACGATTGAGCGATGTCCGTCTGTACGGCATTCCCAAGCCCCCAGAGGAGCTAGAGACTTCGTTATTAGACCGTTGGATTGGTAATGAACTTAAATAGGCTGCTATTGAAATTCAGAAAGATCCGAAGTATGGTTCCAGAGCTGGGAAACTTACACCTATTTCTCGACGCAAAATTTATACCAAAAATCAATTATTTTTTTTAATGTTTGTAAATCAAACCTATTTCTTGCTTTGGGGAGCCTCAATGATCTATTAAAAACTAAAAAAATAAAACATTTTTTCCAGGGATGGGAAATTAAAATTTTTTTTCGGCCTATTCCGTATTTTGTAGTACATGTAGTAACTAAAATTGTTAAAAATGTCAAGATTTTCTTTAACAAATCCACTTTATACGTCATGAAGATTTGCATTGGCAAAAAAATGTATATAGTTTTTAAATTCAAAATTTGCTTCCAGGGGTGGGAAATTGAATTTTTTTATATACATGAAAGTAATCAAACAGGCAACTTATGTTGTTTTTTTTTTGTTTTTTGCTAACTGAAACTGTTTTATAATTTAGGAAGAACAAAATTGGTATAAGAAATTCAAAAATAAAAAATAAAATTTCGAATCCAGGGATGGACAAGTGCAATATTTTATGGTACATGAAAGTTACCAAAATGGTAACAAATTTGAAATTTTTCTTAAATAAAACTACTTTATATCTCAAGAAGCGTTGCACTGATAAAAAAAAACAAACAAAAAATAAAATTTCGCTTTCAGGGTTGGGAAAATTAATTTTTTTTGGTACCTGCAATATTTTGTAGTACATGTAATAACCAAACTGGTTACAAAATTTTAGTTTTTCTTAAACGAAACTACTTTATACCTCATGAAGATTTGCATTGAAAAAAAAAAAATTCAAAATTAAAATTTCGCTTCCAGGGTTGGGAAGTTTAAAGTTTTTTTGGTACATGCAGTATATTGTAGTATATGAAAGTGTCCAAAATGGTGGCAAATTTTAAGTTTTTTTAAATAAAACGACTTTATACCTAATGAAGACTAAGATTGGCAAAAAAAATTAAATTTCGCTTCCAGGGATGGGAAATTGAAATTTTTTTATTTATAAAAGTAACCAAAAAGGCAACTAACGTCGGTTTTTTACTAATTAAAACTATTTTTTAGTACAGTAAAAACAAAATTGGTATCAAAAATTTTAAAAAATCAAGGTTTAGATTCCAGAGTTGGATAACTGCAATATTTTGTAGTACATAAAAGTGACCAAAATGGTTACAGATATTAAGTTTTTCTTAAATAAAACTATTTCTTGCCTCTTTAAGAGTTGCATTGGTAAAAAAATTTCCAGGGTTGGGAAATTAAAATATAAAAAAGTAACCAAAAAGGCAACTAACGTCGGGTTTTTACTAATTAAAACTATTTTTTAGTACAGTAAAAACAAAATTGGTATTAAAATCTTAAAAAATCAAAATTTCGACTCCAGGGTTGAACAAATGAAATATTTTATGGTACATGAAAGTGACCAAAAAGTTTAAAAATTTAAATTTTTTTGTCAAGTAAATCTATGTTACATCTTTTAATTAAACCTACTTTCTGTTTTAGCAAGAAAGAAAGAAGAATTACTTCTGTGGAGGGTATTTAAGATTCGGCACAGCCGAATATAGCACTTTTACTTGTTTCGTATTAGCACTGCCAGAAGTATAGTTGAAAGTCATCTTAAGCAACTACATTCTTATTAGTGCCACATTATCTGCTACACAAGTATAATCAAGCGCTTTATTTCATCCTATATTTAATCCATCGTATCTTATGCTTGTATTTTAAATATTTTATATGTAAATATAATCAACAATTATTAATACGATGAACAGCAGTGACTGTGTAGATGTATGTAAGTCTCCATGCAAAATTACATGTATTCCATATTGTTTGTAATTTATTTAACAAATTATCCATTTTTACTTTGTTTTGTCAAATGAGGTTAATTTGTGTTTAACCCGAACTGTTTCTGGTTATAGTCTGAGGTGACGATGATAACTTTTAGTCATTTGTTCATAATAACATTCGCAGGAGTTTGAGTAACCGAACGCACAGGCTGAATCCATCATTGCATTAAAGCTGGATATAAGGGCCATTATAATTGACTACATGTGTGTAAGTTACAGAATGTGCAGTTCAAATGAATGCATAATATGAAGTTGGAGTGCATTGTATGTACTCGTATTGATGTTGTCATGAAAATAAAAATTAATTATGCATTCTATTGCATTGAGGATTAATGTGGCATTAAACAGCCTGCAGTATTTTTTTGTGTAGGCACATTTTTTGTAACTTCTAAAGCAGCGGCGGTATTCCACGGCTGGCAATATCTCAGTATTCTGTGATATTTTGTATATTGCATGTGTATGTATGTATCGTGTATATACGTGCACAGGCTTATTAATAAATTCTAATTACTGTAGCTTTTTAATTCTCACTTTGTATGCTTTAGGCAAATAACAAATACAAACACATATGCAATAATTAGACGACAATAGTGATAACAGTTCAATCTTCGACTGCATCCTCCAAAAAATATAATTTGCTTTGATTATAATTCTAAAGGTTTGGTTTATGTGACGCATCAAAAAAATTATTTATTTATTTTATTGTTTTTTTTTTGGAAATGGAATTACTAACAATGTTCGCATTTAAAATATTATGTAGCAAATATTTTTTTATATCTAACCAACCACTTTTTAATCTGCCCTGTTGCAGGATAATAATATTTATAAAATTTATTTCCATGCGAATTTCAGATATTGTAAACTAAATGCTCAATTTATAAAATTTCTGACTGATTTATAAAAGAGAAGACGAATAAGCGATGCCAGTCTGTCTGTATATTTGGAAGTGAAATCAGGATTCCGAAGACCTCAGCAGAGCCAGGACTTCATTCTGGGACTGATGGATTGGATATTGTCCTAAATAGAGTGCTATTGAAAATTAGCAAAATTCCAGATTTGGAAAGCTTAAACATAATTGTACCAAAAAAAAAAAAAATCATCCAGTAAAAATTAATAAATTTTAGCTTTTTTGCTAACTAAATCTATTCAATAAGAAGTAAATTTGTATTGAAAATCCCAAAAATAGAAACAAAGCTTCGATTCCAGGGTTGGACAGTAGAACTTTTATTGTACATAAAAGCAACCATATATATGTTTTTTAATTAAATCTAATTTATGCTTCAGGAACAATGAAATTAGTATTGAAAGCCCACAAAAATCAGAAATTCGTTTCCAGGGTTGGACAGTTGAACTTTTTTTGTACATAAAAATAACCAAATAAGGTACTAATTTTTGAGCTTCAGGAAGAATTAAATTGGTACTGACAATCAAAGAATTAAAATCAAAACTTCGATTCCAGGGTTGGACGGATAAACTTTTTTTGTACATAAAAGCAACCAAATATTATTTTTGTTAATTAAAACTTTTTTAGGCTTCAGAATAAGAGCCCACAAAAATCAAAAATTCGTTTCCATGGTTGGACAATTTCAAATTTTTGCTACATAAAAATAACCAAATAAGGTACTAATTTGGATTTTTTTTGGAGAAATATTTTGAGCTTCAGGAAGAATTAAATTGGTACTGACAATCAAAGAATTAAAATTTAAATTTCGATTCCAGGGTTGGACAATTGAATTTGTTTGTACATAACAGCAGCCAAATAAGGTACTAGCTTTGTTTTTTTTTTTGCTGAATACTTATTTAAATAACTATTACCATTTAAATAAGTATTAAAAATAAAAAAACTCGGTTCCAGGGTGGACAACTATATTTTCTACAGAAAATATTTGTACAGAAAAGTGACCAAATACTTTACTAATATTAATTTCTTATGAATTAAACCCATTTTATACTTGAGATAGAATTAAGTTGGTATTGGAAATCTAAAAGATCAAAGAGTAGATTCCAGGGTTGGGCAATTAAATTTTTTTTGGTACATAAAAGTAACCAAAAAGGCTCTCATGATAATATTTTTTGTCAATTAAAACTGATTTATGCTTCAGAAAGAAGAAAATAAACAAGTAAAAGTGCTATATTCGGCTGTGCCGAATCTTAAATACCCTTCACAGATGTAATTCTTCTTTCTTTCTTGCTAAAACAAGAAGTAGGTTTAATTAAAAAATGTAACATAGTTTCACTTGACAAAAAAATTTAAATTTTTAAACTTTTTGGTCACTTTCACGTACCATAAAATATTTAAGTTGTTCAGACCTGGAGTCGAAATTTTGATTTTTTAAGATTTTAATACCAATTTTGTTCTTCCTGAATTATAAAATAGTTTGAATTAGCAAAAACAACAACGTTAATTGATTATTTGGTTACTTTTATATATTTCAATTTCCCATCCCTGGAAACGAAATTTATTTTTTTTACCAATGCAACTCTTAATGAGGCATGAAATAGTTTTACTTAAGAAAAACTTAATAGACATATGTAACCATTTTGGTCACTTTCATGTGCCACAAAATATTGCAGTTATCCAACTCTGGAATCTAAATTAAAATTTTTTTTTTAATTTTTGATACCAATGTTGTTTTTTATGAACTAAAAATAGTTTTTATTAGTACAAAACCGACGATAGTTGCCTTTCTGGTTACTTTTAAGTATAAAAAAAATCTCAATTTACCATCCCTGGAAGCGAAATTTAATTTTTTTTACCAATCCTAGTCTCTGTTAGGTACAAAGTCGTTTTATTTAAGAAAAACCTAAAATTTGCAACCATTTTGGTCACTTTCATGCAATATTAAATATTGCACTTGTCCATTCCTGGATTCGAAATTTTATTTTTGAATTTTTGATACCAATTTCGTTCTTAATGAATTATAAGACAGGCTTAGTTAGCAAAAAAAACATCAGTTGCCTGTTTGATTACTTTCACGTGTAAAAAAATGCAATTTCCCACCCCTGGATCAAAATTTTAATTAAATTATTTTTTTTTGGCCAGTGCAAATCTTCATGACGTATAAAGTGGTTTTGTTAAAGAAAAACTTAAAATTTTTAACAATTTTAGTTACTACATCTACTACAAAATATGGAATAGGCCGAAAAAAATGTTTATTTCCCATCCCTGGAAAATATATTTTTAATTTTTTTAGTTTTTAATAGGCTATTGAGGCTTCCCAAAGCAAGAATTAAAAAAAATAATTGATTTTTGGTATAAATTTTGCGTCGAGAAATAGGAGTAAGCTTCCCTGCTCTTGAACCATAGTTCGGATCTTTCTGAATTTCAATAGCACTCTATTTAAGTTCATTTCCAATCAAACTGTCCAAGAACGAAGTCTCTAGCTCTTCTGGGGGCTTGGGAAATCCCATTTCACGTACAGACAGACGGACAAACGGACATACGGACATCGCTCAATCGTCATCGCTATTCATAAGGATCCAGAATATATATACTTTATAGGGTCCTATATTGATATCGAAGAAATTACACACGGAATGACAAACCTATATATACCCTTTCACTTTTTTGTGAAGGGTATAAAAAAACGAAAAAGACGATTCCAGGGTTGGAAAATTTATAACATTTTTGGTTCAGAAGATAATCATTTGAACATAATGTTTTCTTTTTGCTTAAATTGTAAATATATTTGATATATTTGAGAGAATTTTGTTGGTATTAGAAATTAGAAAATCCAAAATGACACTTTCAGAGCTGGAAAATTGTAACTTTTTTTGAAATATTTAATTGAGTTAATTACACAAATTTTTTTCTTTGGTAATCAATCATATGTTCTACTTCAGAAATAAATAAATTAATAGTAAAAATCAGAAATATCAAAAAGATGGTTCCAGGGTTGGAGTAAATGAGCGCATGGCGGTGAAGGATATATTAGATTCGGTACAGCCAAATATAGCATTTTTTTCTTATTTTCACTGGATTAGACTACTTAAGTCCGTTGTAAAGTTTGTATTAAAACCAGATTTAATAAACAGATGGCAGTCATGATATATACCATTCTGCATGATCGTGAATACCTGAGGCAATAAGTGACATCCTTGTTTTACTCCAGCGTTTGTATAATAAATTGACTAATATTTCCACTGTGAAGAACGCAGAGTTTTGCATACTTGGTCATGACGTCGATGATAAAAATTAAGACATTTGGAAAATAAACTGCGAAATATTTTTTACGAAGTTTTTTGTAAAATAATGTTTTTCTGTCTAATCTGTATATTATTTCATAAGTATTGCAGATTTTTTCAAATACTTTTTCCTGAATTGGGCTGAATGTTCACACATGTATGAACAAATTCTAATTTCATTTATGCACTGAAAGTACAATATTAATTAATTACGCATAATGACAATTTGATAAAACTGAAAAATTATTATTATTATTTTGTTTATTAAAATTGATTTATTTTAATTAAAGATTCACAAATAGAAAAATGAAAATGTGTAAGCGGAGTGAAAGACTGTCACTGTACGAGACCGTTTGTCATGGGAATGCTCGGGAAAGTGAACAGATATAATTTTAAATGATTATTATTATTATTATTATAATGCATAATAAATGTTTTCTTCTTCTCTCTTATTGCATTTGTGTGCATTATAGTTTATTATATGAATTGTGAAAAATATTTGATTTAGTTTTATTTATTATATTCGCGACCAAATGTAAAGGCGACTAGCAGACCATAATGAAAACTCAGATACGCGCATAATTTATTTCAAAATAACTATTTTTCCAACTAATTGATTTGCAGAGAGAATTCGACATGAATAATATTTTAAGAAGTGGAAGAAGAGGTAAGATCATAATAGAGAAACTCCTTTATTATACTACAGCTTGTTTGACTGTGGCAATAGTTCTCGTTCGTATAATTCCTATAATAAATTTGTAGACTAGAATGGAATCGATATGAAAATAATTCTAATGAAATTAAATATCTATTTACGTCATCTCACTACTCGATACCACTTCCAATGCTTTTATGAGATATTTTGAACGTGAAAATTAGACAAAGGGAATTTAAAAAAGTAAAAGTGCTATATTCGGCTGTGCCGAATCTTAAATACCCCTCACAGATATAATTATTCTTTCTTTCTTTCTTGCCAAAACAGGAAGTAGGTTTAATTAAAAAATCAAAATTATGTTATCGGTTACTTTTGTATTTAAGAAAACGTTTAAATTTTTCGGCTAGGAAGTTAAGTGTTTGGCTTTTCTTATATCTAATACCTATGAACGTCTTTCGAAAATATTATATATATTTAATTTACAAACAAAACAAAAAATCCGTTTCATGTACCCCAAAAAGTTCTAATTGTACAACCGTAGAATCGTCTTTGGTTTTCAATGTTGTTGGTTTTTAATACCAGTTTACTTCTTTCTGATGTATAAAGTAGGTATAATTCATTATAAAAATCAAAAAATAACAAATAAAATGGCTGCTTTTATGAATCAGAAAATGTCGATTTCCCAACCCTGGAACCGAATTTTTAATTTTTTAATACTAATTTAATTTTTTCTGATATATAAAATAGCTTTAATTCACTAAAAACACAAAATTTGGAATTTATATATGTACTTTTATGTACCAAAAATATTTCGATTTTCCAACCCTGGAACCGAATTTATACTTGTTTACCAATTCAATTCTTAGTGAGGTGTAACATAGTTTTACTTGACAAAAAAATTAAAATTTTTAAACTTTTTGGTCACTTTCATGTCCCATAAAGTATATCATTTGTCCAACCCTGGAGTCGAAGTTTTGATTTTTTAAGATTTTAATACCAATTTTGTTCTTCCTGAATTATAAAACAGCTTTAATTAGCAAAAAGAAACAACGTCAATTGCCTTCTTGGTTACTTTTATGCAGAATAAATATATCAATTTCCCAACCCTGGAAACGAAATTTAAATTTTTTTACCACTGCAACTCTTAATGAGGCATGAAATAGTTTCATTTAAGAAAAACTTAATATTTATAACCATATAGATTATAAATAAAGTTTTAATTAGTAAAAAAAAACGTCAATTGCCTTTTTGGTTACTTTTATGTTAACAAAAAATTTCAATTCCCCCACCCCTGGAAGCGAAATTTAAATTTTTTAAAATTTTCTTTATCAATGCAAATCTTCATGAGGTTTAAAGTAGTTTTGTTTAAGAAAAACTCGAATTTTGAAACCATTTTGGTTATTACATGTACTACAAAATATTGCACGTACCAAAAAAAATTAAATTTTCCAACCCTGGAAACGAAATTTAAATTTTTTTTGTTTCTTTTTTTTGTATCAGTGCAATGCTTCTTGAGGTATAAAGTAGTTTTATTTACGAAAAATTGCAAATTTTTTACCATTTTGATAAGTTTCATGTACCATAAAATATTGCACTTGTCCATCCCTGGATTCGAAATTTTATTTTTTATTTTTGAATTTTTGATACCAATTTTGTTCTTCCTAAATTATAAGACAGTTTTAGTTGGCAAAAAACAAAAAAAAAAAATAAACATCAATTGAATGCTTGATTACTTTCATGTATAAAAAAAATTCAATTTCCCACCCCTGGAAGCAAAATTTGAATTTAATTTTTTATTTTTTTTTGGCCAATGCATTTCTTCATGGCGTATAAATTGGTTTTGTTAAAGAAAAACTTAACATTTTTAACAATCTTAGTTACTACATGTACTACAAAATACGGACTGGACCGAAAATAAAATTTTTAATTTCCCATCCCTGAAATTTTTTTTTGTATTTTTTTAGTTTTTAATACACCATTGAGACTTCCCAAAGCACGAAATAGGCTTAATTTACAAACATAAAAAAAATAATTGATTTTTGGTATAAATTTTGCGTCGAGAAATAGGTGCAAACTTCCCAGCTCTGGAACCATAGTTCGGATCTATCTGAATTTTAAAACCACTCTATTTAAGTTCATTTCCAATTCAACGGTCCAAGAGTAAAGCCTCTATCTTTTCTGGGGGCTTGGCAAGACCTGTTTGATTACTTTCACTTATAAAAACAATGCAATTTCCCAACCCTGGAAGCAAAATTTGAATTAAAAAAAAAAATTTTCTTTTGCCAATGCAAATCTTCATGACGTATAAAGTGGTTTTGTTAAAGAAAAACTTAAAATTTTTAACAATTTTAGTGACTACATGTACTACAAAATACGGAATAGGCCGAAAAAAATTTTTTAATTTCCCATCCCTGGAAATTTTTTTTTATTTTTTTAGTTTTTAATAGACCATTGAGGCTCCCCGAAGGAAGCACGAAATAGATTTCAGTTACAAACATTAAAAAAAATAACTGATTTTTGGTATAAATTTTGCGTCGAGAAATTAGTGTAAGCTTCCCAGCTCTGGAACCATTCTTCGGATCTGTTTAAGTTCATTTCCAATCCAACGGTCCAAGAACGAAGTCTCTAGCAATTCTGGGGGCTTAAGAAAACCGTACAGACGGACGGACAGACGGACATCGCTCATTCGTCATCGCTATTCATAAGGATCCAGAATATATATACTTTATGGGGTCCCATGTGCATATCGAAGAAATTACACACGGAATGACAAACCTAATATACCCTTTCACTTTTTTGTGAAGGGTATAAAAAAACAAGTAAAAACGTTATATTCGGCCGGGTCGAATCTTAAATACCTTCCAAATATTTAGTAAGTAAATTTAAAATGGTTAACCTCGTGGGACAGAGTTCCTTTATATGATTTCGTACGTCAACGCCCACCAAAGGGGCGTGGTTCAAAAATAGACAATATCATGTTTTCCACAGACGAACGTATGGGCATTGCTAGACCGTCTTAGACTTCAAAACTGATCAAGGATATATATACTTTATGGGGTCCAATTCTTTTTGGAGGTTATTAAAACTGTATTTTGGCAGGGTCGCTTGGGCAAGGGCTGTGGGGGAGACATTTCACCTTTGTCATAAAACTCTAAAAATAAATGTTTGAGATAATTATATACAGTAAAACTTCAGTATAACGAATTCCAAGGGGATCCGAAAATACTTCGTTATAGCCATTGCTTCGCTATAAATATAATCAGTAAAGCCTTGATATACCGAAAATTTAAGAAATTTAAAAAAAATTCGTTATAACTATAGTTTTGCACACACATTAACAATTCATTCTTTTGATAAAGGGACTAGCATTTTGTTATAATTTTATTCTTACTTCGTTGTATAGGGGCTTTTGTATGGGTACTTCGTTGTATAGAGGCTTTACAAATACGATTGTAAACACATTTAGACTTCGCTGTTTTCATAAGGGGAATTTTTCTGTTTTCCTTATATTGAGGCTTTTGAAGGAATATCTCTGTATATAGAGGTTTTTTTGCTCAGAATTTGTTCGTGATAGCTATAGTGTATTTTTGTATGAAAAATTTTTCAATAAAGATGTTTTCTAAACGGACTCAATAAAACATACGTATATTGAGTTTTTCGTTATAACGAAGTTCGTTATACCGAAGTTTCACTGTACAAAACTAAAAAAATTTTTTTTTTAGATATGGTCATCATTTAGGTGGCAAAAGGGGAGGAGGGGGTAGGGCAGAGTAGTACCAGGTAACGTCTCGGCTTCGCCATTAAAGCTTAAACATCTTATTTTTAAGGAATGCAGGCTGAAGTAAAACAATTTGTGAAATTTTTACACTATTTTTGCATATAATAACGCCCACTAAACTGGGCGGAGCCCAAAAATTGTTTGTTTGTTTTTGTTTTATGGCTCCAAGTTTAACGCGTTGGATCTTCTTTATTATAAAAATATATCTTTTGCTTGACAAAATTACAAAAAAAATTTAAAAATTATGTTGTTTTTTAGAGGTTGGTTTAGTTCTTCTTAGGGGAACTTTTTTCCCTCTTGCCCAATTTAGCCCATCTCCGAACATAACCAGTGCATTCTTACTGAGACACCCTTTACTTCCACAGTCATTTGCGTACATTTACTGTAATCAATGCTTTTAAATATTTTAGTTTTGCTTAATTTTATTTACAAGTTATTGTGCAATAAACCATCTTAATACATATTCGGCTATCAATCAAAGCAAATTTATGATCATATTTTTAGCCACAACCATCAAGTGTTCACGTTTCCACGTTACGTTCACTTATTTAAGTTGTGAAAGCGCAAATCGCGTACTTGATAAGATTTGCTGGCAATTGTTATGATTGATTTTATAGACATATTTATAATTTTTTTTTAATAAAATTGTGAGTATAAATCAATCAGTTTTGTGGTGATATACGGGCGCACACTTAATATACGAGCAGTTGGAAATACAAATAACAGACATTGAAGTTGATAAGAGTTTGAAAACGGAGAATTTAATAAACAACAAGTTAGAACGTTATATGGGAAAGGGTCGACTATTAAATCCCCTCCAATTATTTAGTGAAGAAAAACTCTATTTCTATTCTTGTTAAAATATACTCTTATTAAAATTTAAAATTTTATGGTATTTGGCTTAAGTAAACAGTAAAAAAAAAATTATTTTAAGACGATCGTTTCCTATCAAATGAAAGCAGCATGGCTGCGACACTTTTCCATCAGGCCAAAAGCAATTTAGTGTATTTTCGGAGTTATGGGACGAAGACTAATTAACAATCCTGCTGGGTCAGAGTTCCTTTGATATATTTCAGTGGCCAAATTTAAAACTCTATTTTGGTAGGTTCACTCCGGGGAGAACCTGAGCGAGACAATTCACTTTTGTCGTATAAAAATTAAATCGTAAATTTTTGGGGAAATTAAATGTAGAAGAAACATTTTTCTATTGGGACACTTAGAGGGCAAAGATAGATGAAGAGCTAGGGCAGGGGAAGATCACAGAATATTTTGCCTTGATCCTAGAACCTTAAAAAGGTTTAAGGAATACAATTTGTTAAATATTTATACTATTTTTGCATATAATACTTCAACACTTTTTTTGTACCCTTCACAAAAAAGTGAAAGGGTATATATAGGTTTGTCATTCCGTGTGTAATTTCTTCGAAATGCACATGGGACCCCATAAAGTATATATATTCTGGATCCTTATGAATAGCGATGACGATTGAGCGAAGTCCGTCTGTCCGTCCGTCTGTACGTGAAATCGGTTTTCCCAAGCCCCCAGAAGAGCTAGAGACTTCGTCCGTTGGATTGGAAATGAAGTTAAATAGCGTGCTATTGAAATTCAGAAAGATCCGAAGTATGGTTCCAGAGCTGGGAAGCTTGCACCTATTTCTCGACGCAAAATTTATACCAAAAATACATTATTTTTTTTAATGTTTGTAAATTAAACCTGTTTCGTGCTTTGGGAAGCCTCAATGGTCTATTAAAAACTAAAAAAATAAAAAAAATTTCCCCAGGGATGGGAAATTAAAACTTTTTTTCGGCCCATTCCGTATTTTGTAGTACATGTAGTAACCAAAATTGTTAAAAATTTTAAGTTTTTCTTTAACAAAACCACTTTATACGTCATGAAGATTTGCATTGGCCAAAAAAAAATTTTTTTTAATTAAAATTTTGCTTCCAGGGATGGGAAATTGAATATTTTATACGTGAAAGTAATCAAACAGGCAACTGATGTTGTTTTTTTTTTTTGCTAACTAAAACTGTCTTACAATTTAGGAAGAACAAAATTGGTATCAAAATTTCAAAAATAAAAAATAAAATTCCGAATGCAGGGATGGACAAGAGCAATATTTTATGGTACATGAAAGTTACCAAAATGGTAAAAAATTTGCAATTTTTCTTAAATAAAACTACTTTATACCTCAAGACGCGTTGCGCTGATATAAAAAAACAAACAAAAAAAATTAAAATTTCGTTTCCAGGGTTGGAAAAATTAAATTTTTTTTTGGTACATGCAATATTTTGTAGTACATGTAATAACCAAAATGGTTGCAAAATTCGAGTTTTTCTTAAACAAAACTACTTTATACCTCATGAAGATTTGCATTGATAAAGAAAATTTAAAAAATTTAAATTTCGCTTCCAGGGTTAAGAAATTGAAATTTTTTTTTAACCATAAAAGTAACCAAAAAAAAAAAATAAAATTTCGTTTTCAAGGTTGGAAAAACAAAATTTTTTTTTGGTACATGCAATATTTTGTAGTACATGTTATAACCAAAATGGTTGCAAAATTCGAGTTTTTCTTAAATAAAACTACTTTATACCTCATGAAGATTTGCATTGATAAAGAAAATTTCAAAAAATTTTAATTTCGCTTCCAGGGTTGAGAAATTGAAATTTTTTTTTGTACATAAAAGTAACCAAAGAGGCAATTGACCTTGTTTTTTTACGAATTAAAACTATTTTTTAGTTCAGGAAAAACAAAATTGGTATCAAAAATTAAAAAAAAATCAAAATTTAGATTCCACAGTTGGATAACTGTGGTACATCAAAATGACCTAAATAGCTACAAATATTAAGTTTTTCTTAAATAAAACTATTTCATGCCTCATGAAGAGTTGCATTGGTGAAAAAATTTAAATTTCGTTTCCAGGGTTGGGAAATTGAAATATATATTCTGCATAAAAGTTACCAAAAATGTAATTGACGTTGTTTCGTTTTGCTAATTATATTTCAGGAAGAACAAAATTGGTATTAAAATCTTAAAAAATCAAAATTTCGACTCCAGGGTTGGACAAATTAAATATTTTATGGTACATGAAAGTGACCAAAAAGTTTAAAAATTTTAATTTTTTTGTCAAGTAAAACTATGTTACACCTCACTAAGAATTGCATTGGTAAAAAAATATAAATTCGCTTCCAGAGTTGGAAAATCGAAATATTTTTCGTACATAATAGTACATACATAAATTCCAAATTTTGTGCTTTTAGTGAATGAAACCTATTTTATATATCAGAAAAAATTAAATTAGTATTAAAAAATTATAAAGAAAGAAGAATTACATCTGTGAAGAGTATTTAAGATTCGGAACAGCCGAATAGAGCTCTTTTACTTGTTTGATCTTCTGACTCCAAATTTAACGCTTGGGTTCTTCTTTCATTTAAAAAATATTTCGTTTGTTTAACAAAATTTCAAAAAAAAAAAAAAATGTAAAAATTATGTTGGAGTTGTGTTTAGTTATGCTTAGGGGAACTTTTTTCTCTCTCACCCGATTCAGCCAATTTACGAACTTCAGCTGTGTTATCTCTCAACACTTATCTAATTTCTAGGGTCTGGCATTTTTTTTCGTTTGGACTGCATCGTGATTTACACAGACGGATGGCGGTGGCTAGATCGTTTTCGATTTCAGTACTGATCAAGATTGCTGATCGCTGCATTACACGCGGAATGACAAAGTGAATATATCCTTCAATTTTTTTTTCGGAGTATAAAAATGTATATGCGATTTTAAAAAGAGGAGAAAGTTTGGAAAAAATTTAGAACACAAAATATATAAGAAGAAACGATTTTTAACAAAACTATTGAATTTGTTTTAAAATAAGTGATCCAATCTTAAAAAGATGCTAATGATGAACTTCAGGCAATTATTTCTTGAAACTCTGTAGTGCTGCATAACTTAGAAAGTCTATTAATTCACATGTTTAGTGAAAAAAAATTTAAAACATCAACTTTTAAGAATGTTGTTTCCCCATTAATAATAATTTTAACGGCATCGTCATATACGTCCAGTTTAATTTACACGATTTCTGACTTAATCATCATGTTTATGGGCCATAAAGTAATTCAAGAAAAAATAAAAAATATATTGAAAAAAAATGTCCAACATAATCGTCAAATGCTTTGTGGCCACTAGTGAACGCGTTTAAGTGGAAATAATTTGTATTAAATTGCAAACATTTCAAAAAAGCATAAAAACTTAAATTTTTAATGTGGATAATCAAATTCAGTCATGTCAATAGTGCGCATAAATATAGCGATCTGTCACTTTAACCACAGGTTTGTGTGTGTAATTGCAATTTATGTAGTTTTAAGAAGGACAGCTATCTGCTGCATGGTTGCTTATTCCCATATTAAATATTTAGTTAAAAACATATACATTTTAATACTAATTTTTTAGAAGCATTTATGTCATTCTGTTATTAGGGTGACCATTAAAAAAATAATAATAAACAAGTAAAAACGTTATATTCGACCAGGTCGAATCTTAAATACCCTCCAAATATTTAGTAAGTAAATTTAAATTGTTTAACTTGGTGGGACAGAATTCTTTTATATACTATCGTACGTCAACGCGCATTGAAGGGGGCGGGGTTCAAAAATAGACAATATCATGTTTTCCACAGACGAACATATGGGCATTGCTAGACTGTCTTAGACTTCATCACTAATCAAGAATATATATACTTTATGGGGACCAATTCTCTTTGGAGTGTATTAAAACTGTATATTGGCGGAGTCGCTCTGACAAAGGCTGAGGGGGAGAAATTTCACCTTTGTCATAAAACTCTAAAAATAAATGTTTGGGATAATTAGATACAAAATTTAATGTTTATAACCTTAACAAAAAAGTGAAAGGGTATATATAGGTTTGTCATTCCGTGTGTAATTTCGTCGATATGCACATGGGACCCCATAAAGTATATATATTCTGGATCTTTATGAACAGCGATGACGATTAAGCGATGTCCGTCTGTCCGCCCGTCTGTACGTGAAATCGGTTTTCCCAAGCCCCCAGAAGAGCTAGAGACTTCGTTCTTGGACCGTTAAATTGGAAATGAACTTAAATAGAGTGGTTTTAAAATTCAGATATATCCGAACTATAGTTCCAGAGCTGGGAAGCTTGCACCTATTTCTCGACGCAAAATTTATACCAAAAATCAATTTTTTTTTAATGTTTGTAAATTAAACCTATTTCTTGCTTTGGGAATCCTCAATGGTCTATTAAAAACTAAAAAATAAAATTTGTTTTTCACGGATGGAAAACTAAAAAATTTTTTTCGGCCCACTCCGTATTTTGTAGTACATGTAGTAACTAAAATTGTTAAAAATTTTAGGTTTTTCTTTAACAAAACCTCTTTATACGTCATGAAGATTTGCATTGGCAAAAATAAAATTTTTTTAATTCAAATTTTGCTTCCAGGGGTGGGAAATTGCATATTTGTTATACGTGAAAGTAATCAAACAGGCAACTGATGTTGATGTTGTTATTTTTTTTGCTAACTAAAACTATCTTATAATTTTGGAAAAACAAAATTGGTATCAAAAATTCAAAAATAAAAAATTAAATTTCGAACCCAGCGATGGACAAGTGCAATATTTTATGGTACATGAAAGTTACCAAAATGGTTAAAAATTTTAAATTTTTCTTAAAAAAAAATTACTTTATACCTCATAAAGCGTTGCACTGATAAAAAAGAAAATAAATTAAAATTTCCCTTCCAGGGTTGGAATATGAAAGTTTTTTATTTGGTACATGCAATATTTTGTAGTACATTTAAAAACCAAAATGGTTGCAAAATTTGAGTTTTTCTAAAAAAAAACTTTAAATCTACTCATGTAGCTTTGCATTTATAAAAAAATTTTAAAAATTAAAATTTCGCTTCCAGGGTTGGGAAATTTAATTTTTTTTATACATAAAAGTAACCAAAAAGGCAATTCACGTTGTTTTATATCGAAATAAAACTATTTTATGTATTAGGAAGAACAAAATTGGTATAAAAAATTTCAAAAACAATCAAAATTTTGAATCCAGGGTTGGACAAGTGCAATATTTTATGGTTCATAAAGGTGACAAAAATGGTTGCAAATTTTAAGTTTTTCTTGAATAAAACGCCTTTATACTGAACGAAGACTAGCATTGGTAAAAAAATTTAAATTTCGCTTCCAGGGCTGGGAAATTAAAATATTTTTATACATAAAAGTAACCAAAGAGGCAACTAACATCGAGTTTTTGCTAGTTAAAACAATTTTTTAGTTCAGGAAAAACAAAATTGGTATCAAAAACTAAAAAAAAAATCAAAATTTAGATTCCAGAGTTGGATAACTGCAATAATTTGTAGTACATGAAAGTGACCAAAATGGTTACAAATATCAAGTTTTTTTAAATAAAACTATTTCATGCCTCATTAAGAGTTGCATTATTAAAAAAATTTTAATTTCGTTTCCAGGGTTGGGAAATTGAAATATATAAAATTAACCAAATAGGCAATTGACGTTGTTGTTTTTGCTAATTCAAACTATTTTATTATTCAGGAAGAACAAAATTGGTATTAAAATCTTAAAAAATCAAAATTTCGTCTCCAGGGTTAGACAAATGAAATATTTTATGGTACATGTAAGTGACCAAAAAGTTTAAAAATTTTAAATTTTTTGTCAAGTAAAACTATGTTACATCTTTTAATTAAACCTACTTCCCGTTTTAGCAAGAAAGAAAGAAGAATTACATCTGTGAAGGGTATTTAAGATTCGGCACAGCCGAATATAGCACTTTTACTTGTTTTTCTATATAGGGAAATGAATAAATATCTACACATGGAACTTGTTCGAAAATAGTTCCTGTTATTGTGTTTGAAAGGCCCTTTCCATCGTGATATTGGGAGTCTTCCTTGATATACATCGATAATAAGGAAAAAAGAATACAAATGGTGGTCGGTGTTTCAAAGTCTGTTTTGAAGTCAGTCGACCGTGTACGGAAGAATAGGAATATATACATTCGATAGTGGCAGCAGGTTAACCAGATTTATTGACACACTTAAGCATCGTCGCAAGTTTTTTAACGCTGTGCTCCAATTAATTCAAGGATCTCTTCCAGATATGCGAACTTCATTTAGATCGCACTCATTTGTTATCAATTTGCTAATTAACGGCATAATTTGTTAGAGAGGGATCTTCCCCTTTGGTCGAACTACTCGTGTGTAGAATAAACTCCCGGCGGAGGTCTTGTTCAATATGGGAAAATTCAAATCAAACATATATTTTTTTTTACTTTATTATAAGACTTTTATTCAACCTAAAGCTGATATATTTACTGACTGGTCACTCTACTTCAATAGACATCATTTAAATGTCTCTTTTAGCTCCTGTTTTATTATGTTTATTTGATGACACTTTTGTAAATTTATTTTTTACAAATACATTTTATAAATGCATATGGAAAAAGTATTTATGTATGAGTGCTTAAAAATATGTATTTCATTTAAAACAAATTGCACATTATTGTCATTGTCAGCTAAGCTCTATTTTAAATAGATTTTTATTATAAACGACTGTAAACTGTATTTTTTCTATTATATTTTGTATATATTATTGTTTATAGGATAATTTTTTTTTGTTATTAAAATTACTTAAATTAATTTAGTTTTTTGTTTTAATTTCATTAAATTCTATTCATGTCACATTTTGTTATTTTTCTATAAAAATTGTTGAAATGTCAACAGCCATCATTGTGGTCAACACTTAGGCGTTTGTTCGTTATATAATTATTTGGCGCAACAAATCTACAAAGATACGCATATAAAATAAAATTTATTAAAAAATATGGCAAACAAAAAAATAACCTGAATTAATGAAATTACAACTGTTTAATTTATACAATAGATATTAAAAATTTATATGACAAAACAATAGGAACTTTTTAAATTTGATAAAAACTGATAAAATTTGCATATAAAATTTGAGCATTTCATTGCATCATTTAGAAATTAACTGATGGCATGTTTTTGCTTAATTGAACTCATTATAAGCGAATTCTTGTATTCGCCATGAGACAATAGTTAAGGAATGCAATAAACAGAAGCAACTGGAAAATTATATTTGCTTATAGTTTTGTAAAATGGTTCAATAACGAATGCAAAAAAAAAGAAATTCCGATTTCCTGTGAGTATTTCACTGAGGCCACTGAATGCTGGTATCATTTTCCCAAAATTTGTTGCAACACCTGAAGATATTATTGCAAAATTCGACTTAAATGGTTAACAAGTTTAAAGAAATAGCACAAAAACTGTGCGGCATACCATAGGCTTGATCAGCATGCGGTACCTTTAAATTGTTGCATATATCATTTATATTTATTTTGTTCACCCATTCACATTCTTGAGTCAAGAATACTTCTTTTAAAATTAAAATGTCTTTGGACTCATTTAGTATATAACTATTGTTATACCCTTCAGAAAAAAGTGAAAGGGTATATATAGGTTTGTCTTTACGTGTGTAATTTCTTCGATATGCACATGGGACCCCATAAAGTATATATATTCTGGATCCTTATGAATAGCGATGACGATTGCGCGAAGTCCGTCTGTCCGTCCGTCTGTACGTAAAATCGGTTTTCCCAAGTCCCCAGAAGAGCTAGAAACTTCGTTCTTGGATTGGAAATGAGCTTAAATAGAGTGCTATTGAAATTCCGAAGTATGCTTCCAGAGCTGGGAAGCTTACACCTATTTCTCGACGCAAAATTTATGCCAAAAATCAATTATATTTTTTAATGTTTGTAAATTAAATCTATTTTATTCTTTGGGGAACCTCAATCGTCTATTAAAATCTAAAAATATATAATTTTTTTCCAGGGATGGGAAATAAAATTTTTTTTTTCGGCCCATTCCGTATTTTGTAGTACATGTAGTAACTAAAATTGTTAAAAATTTCAAGTTTTTCTTTAACAAAACCTCTTTATACGTCATGAAGATTTGCATTGACCAAAAAAAAAACAACAAAATTTCGAATCCAGGGTTGGACAAGTGCAATATTTTGTAGTACACGAAAGTGGCCAAAATGGTTAAAAAATTTGAATTTTTCTTAAATAATACTACTTTATACCTCCAGAAGACTTGCACTGATATAAAATAAAAAAATTAAAAATAAAATTTCGCTTCCAGGGTTGGGAAAATGAAAGTTTTTTTTGGTACATGCAATATTTTGTAGTACATGTAATAACCAAAATTGTTATACATTTTAAGTTTCTCTTAAATAAAATCACTTTATACTTTATGAAGATCTGCATTGATAAAAAAATTTTAAAAATTCAAATTCCGCTCCCAGGGATGGGAAATTGAAATTTTTTTAAACATAAAAGTAACCAAAAAGCCAACTAGCGTCGGGTTTTTACTAATTAAAACTATTTTTTAATTTAGGAAAAACAAAATTGGTATCCAATGTTAAAACAAATCAAAATTTCGATTCCAGGGTTAAATAAATGCAATATTTTGTAGCAAGAAAGAAAGAAGAATTACATCTGTGAAGGGTATTTAAGATTCGGCACAGCCGCATATAGCACTTTTACTTGTTTTATTTTCAATTGTCCCCAAATCGTTCTTGTACCACAAAATTTCTTAAATTCATTTAGGGCTTAACTAGCTTTTTCACAGGAAATACACACTATAAACGTCAAGCTTTATTGCCAATCAAAATTCAATCATTCTTCAGTAACATTTTTTATATGCCTTAATGATTCATGAATCATTTGCCAAATATATGAAAATTGTGTGTGAAATGAAAAATAAATGTGTGTGAGTTTCTCTAGTGTAGTCGTGTTTGCATACGAAAATGATTGTTAAGACTTGTCCTATTCATCATTAGGAGATGCAGTGAGAGATGCGAAAGCAATAATATTATAAGGATCTCTGCTAAGCATATGGGTAACAGAAATATATAGATTTTATAGTCAAAGTGATTATCGGAGGGAGGTTGGTAAAGTGATATTGTAAAAGAGTGAGAGGATGAATATTACAAGAAACTACTGGAATTCAACTTCCTGAACTGCAGGAAATTGGTAGACTTGTATTATCAGATCTCTTGTGTGCTTATTCCTTCGTCGTCAATTGCAGGCGGCTTGGCTGAATGTGACTGCAGCTACGATGAATTTGTATACGAGAATCACATCATTAGTAAGCTGTTACTAACGTCTTTGAATCTTCGATTTATTTTATTTTCCCTCCCAATTTAAATAAATTTTTATACCCATCAAAAAAGAATTAGAGTGTATATTTACTTTGTCATTCTGTTTGTAACACAACAAAATATGCCTCTAAGACTCCATAAAGTATATATATTATGGATCAGTGATGAAATCTAAAACGATCTAGCCACGTCCGTCCGTACATCTTTAGAAATTACGATACAGTCCAAACGAGCCAAAAGAGCCAAACCCTTGAAATGTGGTATAAATAAATTTTCAAGGATAGAACAATTCAAGTTCGTAAATGGGCTGAGGGAAAAAAGTTCCCCTAAGAAGAACTAAACCAACCGCTAAAAAAGAACATAATTTTAAAGCTTTTTTTTTGTAATTATTGAGACAAGAATGCTTTTTGGGACTCAAGTTCAAATCTACAATCCTAAAACTACTTTTTTAAGAATTTTTATTAAATATAAGTTATTATACCCTTCACAAAAAAGTGAAAGGATATATATAGGATTGTCATTCCGTGTATAATTTCTTCGATATCAATATGGGACCCCATAAAGTATATATATTCTGGATCCTTATGAATAGCGATGACGATTAAGCGATGTCCGTCTGTCTGTACGTGAAATCGGGTTTCCTACCGGGTGGTATTGAAATTCAGAAAAGTCCGTAATACGGTTCCAGAGCTGGGAAGCTTACACCTATTTCTCGACGCAAAATTAATACCAAAAACCAACTATTCATTGATTGTTTATAAATTAAACTTATTTCATGCTTTGGGAAGCCTCAATGGTCTATTAAAAACTAAAAAAATTAAAAAAAAATTTCCAGGGATGGGAATGTATTTTTTTTAGCACATAGTAGTAACTAAAATGGTTAAAAATTTTAAGTTTTTCTTAAATAAAACCTCTTTATGCATAATAAAGATTTGCATTGGTAAAAAAAAAAAATTTAATAAATATATCGCTTCCAGGGGTGGGAAATTTAAATTTTTTTTATTTAAAAGTAACCAAAAAGGCAATTGACGTTGTTTTTTTTTTTTGCTAACTAAAACTATTTTATAATTTAGGAAGAACTGAGGTGGTATCAAATATTAGAAAAAAAATCAAAATTTCGAATCCAGGGTTGGACAAGTGCAATATTTTATTGTACATGAAAGTGGCCGAAATGGTTAAATATATTTAATTTTTCTTATATAAAGCTATTTCATACCTCATGAAGAGTTGCATTCATAAAAAACAAAAACAATTAAAATTAAGCTTCCAGAGTTGGGAAAATGAAAGTTTTTTTGGTACATGCAATATTTTGTAGTACGTGTAATATACCAAAATGGTTGCAAATTTCAAAATTTTCTTAAATAAAATAACTTTACACCTAACGAAGACTAGCATTGCTAAAAAATAGAAACAACAAATTTAAATTTCGCTTCCAGGGATGAAAAATTAAAATTTTTTATACATAAAAGTAACCAAAAAGGCAACTAACGTAGGGTTTTTACTAATTAAAACAGTTTTTTAATTCAGGAAAAACCAAATTGGTATCAAAAATTTAAAAATATCAAAATTTCGACTCCAGAGTTGGATAACTGCAATATTTTGTAGTACATGAATGTGACCAAAATGGATACAAATTGTAAGTTTTTCTTAAATAAAATAACTTAATGTTTCATTTGTAGGAATTGTTGAATTTTGGTCTATTTTTGGAAATGAAACACTTTTGGATATAAAATATAAAGTTTTTTTCTCCAAAACGTTTCGTCGGCCCTGTAGCAAAAATTAGCCGGCGAAGTAGAAGGTTGAAATAGCTACAAAAAAACTGTCTCTCTTCTCATCTTTCCTCATCTGTCCCCTTAATAATATCCCCTCGTTTTCAGTTCCGGCGCAATGCATTGCATATGTAAGGGTCATCCCCTGAGTGCTGGTCCTACTCCTAAAAAAAAAAAGTGAATAAAGATTTGTTAACATATTTTAAGCTAATATAAGTTTTGTAGCCTCCGCAAAAATCGGTCTGACAGACCGAAGGCGAATATACGAGTTTAATTTTTTGACGTGGGTATAAGAAGGTTTATGAAATAGCTCGAATTTAATAAAAATTCTTACAAAAATAGTTTGTAGATTACAGATTTCAACTTTGAGTCTAATAAAGGAATTCTTATCTTAGTTATAAAGTTAATAAGTTCGACAAATAAAATTTACATTCATGACGTTTTGGAATTTTGTTAAGCAAATTATATATTTTTATGGCAAAGAAGGTCCAAAATGTTGAACTTGGGGCCAGAAAATCATCATAAAAATTAATTTTTGAATCCCTTCCTCTATAGTGGGTATTGAAAAAATATATTACTTGAAAAAAAAATAGAATAAATATTTAAAAATTGTATTCCTTAAGCCTACAATCCTCAAAAATTAAATGTTTAAGCTTTTATGACGAAGTTAAGATGTCCTCTGATCTTCCCTTGCCCTAAACCTGCATCTAATTTTGCCTTCTAAATGGCCGTATCAAAAAAAAAAAAATTCCACACTTAATAACGCCAAATATTTACTTTTTAAGTTTTTACGGACTTTCTCGCAGTAACAAAATAGAGTTTTAAAATTGGTCGCAAACATGTCTTAAAGGAACTCTGACCCCCCAGATCTTCGTCTCTTTTTGTGCTCGTTGATGTACATAAATCAATAAAAATAATGTTTTTATACCCTCCAAAAAAGAATTTGGAGGGTATATTCACTTTGTCATTCCGTTTGTAAGGCATCGAAATATTCATCTCAGACCCCATAAAGTATATATATTCTTGATCAGTGATGAAATCTAAGACGAACTGAGCATGTCCGTCCGTCCGTCCGTCTGTGGAAATCACGATTCAGTCCAAACGAAAAGAGCTAGACTCTTGAAATTTGGCATAAATATATTTTAAAACTTAGAGCAGGTTAAGTTCGAAGATGGGCTAAATCGGGCAAGAGGGAAAAAAGTTCCCCTAAGAAGAACTAAACCAACCCAGAAAAAACAACATAATTTTTAAAGTTTTTTGGTTATTTTGTTAAGCAAATGATATATTTTTATGTCAAATACGGTCCAACGCCTTAAACTTGGAGCCATTAAATAAAATAAAAATATTTTTTGACCCCGCCCACTTTAGTGGGCGTTATTATAGGTAAAAATAGCATAAAAATTTAACAAATTGTTTTACTTAAGCCTATATTCCTTAAAAATAACACTTTTGAGGTTTAATGACGAAGCTGAGACGAAACCTGGTACTACTTTGCCCTACCCCCTCCTTCCCCTTTGCCCGCTAAATGACCCTACCAAAAAAAAAAAAATTTTTTAAATTTTGTATATAATCATCCCAAGCATTTATCTTTAGAGTTTTATGACTGCCTGTTGCTGCCCTACCCCCTCCTCCTCCAAAATACAGTTTTTATAGCCTCCAAAGAGAATTGTGATGAAGTCTAAGACGGTCTAGCAATGCCCATACGTTCGTCTGTGGAAAACATGATATTGTATATTTTTGAACCCCCCCCCCTTTAGTGGGCGTTGACGTACGATATTATATAAAGGAACTCTGTCCCACCAAGTTAAACATATCAAATTCACTTACTAAATATTTGGATGGTATTTAAGATTCGACCCGGTCGAATATAACGTTTTTACTTGTTCTTTACTAAATTTTGGCAAGTCTGTTGCGTTCAGTTTTCTTGTTAATTAAATCTCATATGAAAATAAGTTTAAATCGTGATGTCAAGATTGTGTGCAGTGACTGTCTACTGACACAAATTCGAGGGGATAAGCACCTTGTCGAAACTCTAGGTTGAGATTGTTTGGCAGCAGCTACAGCAGCGATAGTTTCCTACGTCCGAACTGAGACATCTCAATGATAAGGCCTTCTGGCATTGTGCCACACTCGGCATAATTATTCACAAGCCTCATTACAGTCCATCTGCCAGGAGCTGTGGCGCCAAACGTGCGCCTATATTCTCTTTGGCCGGAAACTGCTGACTCTAAATCGTGAAAGAGGGGCACTATCCCAATTTTTGTTTCATTGTCGGGATTCTTCATTTTCTTTAAATGTAAAGATCTGTCTATAATGTCAAGGTTTTTTTTTGGTAGCAGCTTTCATCACCAGTTACCAGTTATTTGGACCAGATCGAATCTTAAATATCCTTCTTATATTTTTTTCATCCTATTTACATATAATACTGAAATTTGGCATTATAACTACAAGAAAATACTTCAGTTAAGTCATATTCAACACTTTGTGTTTAACACTTTCCCAGAGGTATTTCGAGGAAAATATTAAGAGAATATCTTAATGATACGTAATTCCAGCATACAAAGGGGTTTCAGTTACAGCCTCTCGACAACGTACAAGAGGTCCTTTCTGGTTTAAGTGTATAACCTAAACATGATCGCAATGGCTTCTCTTTACCTTATTAAACTTACGCAAAAGCACTCTCAATATATTACTTTTCTATGGAATATCCCATATATATTTTTCCATCATTTTATAAGACACACATAAAGTGATGGAAGATATGTCTTTAGTCTTTGTTATCATGACACTATAAATGTTTTCATTGAAAAAAAATGAAACTGAAAAAAGCTAAATGTCTGCACTTGCACTCAAAACAGAATCATCAGAATTCATGTATGTGCTCTTTGTACAAGAACCTACAATAAGTTTGATTGATTTCTATTTTTATGTTATTTTTTCTTATTGTGCTGAACTTTTGCTTATTTCTTCTATTGCAAATAAAGGCAGCATGATGATGATGACGATGATGGAATTGTGGTTGCTTTGAGTGACACTAAAAAGAAAGAAACTATATAGGAAAAGAAATACGTCGACACTATCACTCAATGTCAGTCAGGATTTAATACACATAAAGACAGTTTTATGAGTACAAATAGATAAAAATGGTAAATTGAAAGAAGTAGTAAAAATTGCAATGAGAGAAAAGGGGTTAAACTAAATTCTATGAATGCTTTTTATACTCTCACCCAATTTCCCATAAATTTTTCCTTTTATAAAATGAAAACCATAAATTTCACACAAAATCGGAAGTTACTTAAATCGCTAATAACTTCACTACTAAATACATACACTTAACAGCACACGCACACATAGAATTTTGCATTATGCCTGTAGTTTATGCAGCAAAATAAAACGGAAACGGACGAAACGGATGTACAATTCATAATATAAACAAACGTTAAAAATCATAGCGGCAGCCACTCACTACCTAACATTTCAGGCAAAATATTAGTTTTATGCTATTTTGTGGGGAAAATTTTGTTGAAAAAAAAAATTATTTTAAAATATTTTAGATTTTATACATTTATCATAAAAAAATAACGGAAGTGATTTATTTAACAGGCTTCAATGTTTAATAAAACAAAAACGCATTCGACAAAAAAAATAGCAATTTAATCAGTTTTCTTTTTATGTGAAGCAATAATAAATTTTATTATTTTGCTTAAAATGTTAGAAGCGGTACATGAATATGGAATAATATTATTTATTGCTCTGGTTTTGTGATTTATTGCATTTTTGCTGTTGAACAAATCATGTAAATTTCTATCAATTATGTGAATATATGAAATAATTTTTTATTTTAATAACAAAAAAATTATGGAATTATTACGACAACTTGTTCATGTTAATGAATACGATGGAGGAGGATAAGCGTTAAATGTCTTTAAGCTGCTGGTACGATTACTAGTATAGCAAGCACTAGTTCAAAAGGTGATTGAACATATATAGAAAAGCACTAGTACTTCAAGTAGTTCATTTGTAGATTGATTTGACTTGTAGAATTTCATATTACTTTTTGATCCTGTTTTAAAGCGAATTGCTAATTAATTGTTACAATTTTTAAACAAATTCAAATTTGAAACAAAGAATAGTATTAGAAAACTTTGCCACCTGCATATCAGTTTATTTATTCGATAATTTATGTAAATAAGCCGCAGTTTTCTTTTGTTAAAAAAGTGACATTTTAAAAAATAAATAAAATTAAAAACTAATTTAAAAATTTTTTAAACGTGTTTTTTTTAATATTTATGTTCATATGTAAAATCAGCGATCTTTTTTAAAATAATAAAAACTGATATAAGTATTGTATGTTCATTAGTGTTTGGTAAATGGTGGAGTACCAAACGTAACTCAAGTTGTACAAGGTGCTAGTGGATTGAGTGAGCCCTGAAGGAACTTTCCCTTTCCTCTTATAAACTAAGAATTGATGAACCAAAAATTGCTTGTGAAGACAGACTTAACAAATATCATTGGGTTTAAAAAACCAGAAAATTTAGGGATTTTTTTTTATATACAACACACACTCAATGTTAATTTGAGCATTAACATGGTATAGGAAAGTTCACAGTTGGGAACTAGTACTGGTGATTTTTGTACTAATGCAATACTAATTTGATACTAGTTCGATCCCCTGCAGGGTAATTATTTAAAAAAATTTGTATATATTTTTAAGTAGGAGTGGCTCTCAGGGGATGACCCCTATTTCTGTAATCCAGTGTGGGAAGCTACAACAAGAAGGAGATTGTGTTGAAAGGATAAAGGTGAACAAAACTAATTTCTTGTAGGCCTTTTAGTTTATTTTTAGTTTGTTGCTGAATATTCGCTTTGTTATAGATGAAGGAGGGTCTTGTAAAGTCTTGTTTGGTACATGATAGTGCCATTCACTGTCGCTAGTATTCACTGGCGAGTGATATGTAATTGAAAAATGTCGACACAATTAACACCATGCACTTATGAAGATGAGAAAATTTCTATACCATATACAACTGAGTATGAGATCGCACCCGGAGTCAGCTAACATAACCTTCTTCCTGATTACCACAACAGAGATATTTTTTAAGATAATCGTGAATAATTTTTCCCTCGAAATTTTTCCCTTTTCCCTAAAATTGCAATCAGGAAAAAAATCCCCGTGAATGATTTCACGCTATAATTAAATTCACCTTATCGTAAATTACATTTTTCCCGCGAGTTTTTTCACTTTTCCCTTTAATTTATTCACTTCGGTTTTAGTGGCTATTTCCTTTTATAATTCGAATATTAGAATTTGCAAATTTTATTTTAGTAGCAAAACCCGTTAATAGGGCACAAATTTATATATTTTTTTGCAACAAATCAATTGCCTGCGTCGTTGTAAAACTACGTTATCCAATTCTAAAGATTAAGACTTTTTAATTTGTTTCGTCTAGTTTTCAAAATGAGTTAAAACACGTCAAACCATCACGAAAAAATGGCATTTTCGGCATCATCACCTAAGATTTCAATGAAATTCTACACAAATCTCATACACTATGTGAGTATAATTAAACAAAAAAAGTTGGCAGCAGATCCATTCGGGTTCCGAAATATGACGACATAAAATTTGTAAAAAATTTTGGAAAATCACAAAACTCTTCTTACAAAAAGCGAAAGAACTTTTGAACTATGAAAGATAATTTAGGCAAGAAGAAAAAAAAATTATTTTCGAAATCACCTTCCTTATATTCGGTGGTGTACGGCGAACTTTTTTTCGAGACGCTCTAATGTACGTACTTCAGCTTGTACAAAACAAACAATCAATTGAGTATGAACTCAAAACATACTTAGGATCACGTTCTGGTCTATAACTCTGACACCAATCGAGTGTCCACCTTAAACTTTTTTCGAAATGTAGAAGAGGGTCTAATACTTGACATATATTTTTTTAAGACTTTTAAAAAATATACTTTTTCAGATATAGGCTTTTGAACTCAAGACCCCAAAAAATAACTTTAAAAAACCGCAATTTGAATATCATTTTATAGGGTGCACTTTCACCTTTAAAACGATACAAAATAAGTAAATTATCTTGTGTAGTTCAAAAGTTCTATCGCTTTTTGTAAGGAGACTTTTGTGATTTTTTAACATATATTACAACTTTTATGACGTCATATTTCGGAACCCGAATATATCTGGGGTAAAATTTTTTTTTTTAATAATACTCTTATAGTGTATGACATTTGTGTAGAATTTCATTGAAATCGGAGGTGATGATGCCGAAGGCCATGATGGTTTGCCATGGTTTCACCAAAATGTATCCAAATTATTTGACTACTAAATATTTAGCCATACTTTTTTTAATTTTTTTAAATTATTGCATAAACTTAAATTTTTCAACACAAATTCATTGGTTTTTCATGTTGTTTTCGGCTTGTTCTCTTTTTTTTTTGGCATTCACTGAGAACTGATAGTGGGAATAATTTCCCAGGGGAGATTCACGATACCATTTTTCCCTTCAAGTGGAATAAATATTTCATGTGAACAAAAATTCCCCTTGTTATTCACGATAGGAGTGAATCACGCCTATCGCAAATAGCATTTGGTCGAACAATGCCAAAAATATAGCAGAATTTTTTAAATTTACATGAAATTTAATTTATTTGCAAAATAATCTTATAATTTAAGTATGACTTCTGGCATGTGACCGGCCGTCATGGCTGCTTCAGATGCAGTTTAATCTGGAGGTCCAATGTTTATTGATATTTTCCAACCAACATTTGGGGGCATACTACGGCAATAATGCTGCATATGTTGTCCTCCTTATTAGTGTTCACTAGCGACTTAACATCTCCCCATAAAGCCTAGTATAGCGACGTTAAATCACACGGTCTTGGAAGCCAGCCGACGGGTCCGAAACGTTAAACTAAGCGGTTACCAAATGTTTCCTTCAATACATCAATTGTGGCACGATATGTTTAACATGTTGCGCCGTCTTGTTGAAACCACAGCTCCTGCACATCATGATTGTTCAATTGGTAAACGAAAAGGTCAGTAATCATGGCTCTAAAGCTTCATCTTTGAGTTTAATGTTCTGACCAACATTGTTTTTAAACAAGTACGGACCAATGATGCCACCAGCCTATAAAGCACACCAGACAGTCAGATATTCCGGATGTGACGGTGGTTGAACATACACTTGAGGATTATCATCACCCCAAATATAGCACTTTTGTTTATTGGTGTATCCATTCCAACAGAAGTGAGCTTCTTCGCTAGACAATATTCGCTTATGCATATCAGGATCAACGGCATTCTTGTTTTAGGCCCATTTGGACGACATTGGAACCGTTGCTCAGGCTTCAGTCTATTCAATGTTGAAATGCCAAACCAAACTAAATATAATGCATTTGACAGCTGACAAAATGGCCAACTTAAAGTATTATGACAAACAGCACACTAGAAAAGAAGCCATCTCAAGTTTTTAAAAATGAACTAAAGTAATGGGCTTTAGAATTGCATACAAGAGATTGCCAGATTGGCATGTGGACGTCATTGACCAATTGTTGCAAAAAATTGCTTCAAGATGACGTCGTTTTCGTGATCATTTACAAAAAAAAAAAAAAAAATAGGCAGTTGATGCCGCCTGAACACAAACCGCACCATAGAATCAATTTCTTTCTATGTAATTGATTTTTGAAGCCTGTTTTATGAGCCTCCCTTGTGACATTTTTGTTTGCTTACATGACCGCCTAAATGAAAATGGAACTCATCACTAAAGATAATTTGAATTAAAAGTGCACTAATTTCGTTCATAGTAAATTTTCACAGTCTATACTTAAAAGTGTTACGTCTAATAGTTCAAATTTCCCAACTTTTTACTAAATAAATGTTAAGGGATGTGAGCTCAACTCTTGACATTCCATCATTTGACAGCTCTTGACATTCCATCATTTCCTAACCCCAAATTTGCCCACCCTTTATGGCCAGCAACTCATTGCAAAAGTATTAATTTAAATTTACTAATTACACAACTTCTGCTTGTTGCTTTTTAAGTAGGATTCAGGGGATAACGAGAAAGGAGGGGGTAGCATTGGGAAGATAGCTGAAGAAAGATGAGTGGATAGAGAATTTTTTTATGACTACTTTAACTTTTTACTTCGCCGGCTAAGGGGGCTATTCCTCTGGTCTTTAATACGTGATAGTGTCAATCTATGCCTTCGTCATTGAAACAGGTTGCGAAATACTAACACAAGTACCATACGAGACACAGAATCTTAGGCAACAGTATAATATCCGACCTTTCGGAGCTATCAGGTATAGAGTCTAGGTGACCTTATTGGATTCCTCGTTGCGACAGGTTGAACCAAGCATCCATCACCGTATCCGAGATCTGGATTCGGTTCTACACGGGTTGACACTGACGAGTGGAGTGGTCTTTCAAAACGGGATCTCAGAGATCCTACTTGAATGCTTGTGGGATACAGGCAGCCACGTATACCAACCAACCAACCAACCAACACAAGCATACACTAATTCTGATCAGAAGAATTTGACACTGCATTCATGACCATGTGCGGAGTCGAACTCGGGACTTTCGGCTTCTACTTCAAACTAACAGCACCCTCAAAACGTTAAAACAGCCTAACAAAGCTTTTGGAATTTTTTATGAACAAAATTAAATATATTATTGTAATTTAGCACGAAAAAAAAACAATACAAATGTGATAATTACACTGTACAACAAAATAATTTTTTTTCCAAAATTACAATGTCCGACCTAAAAATGTTGATAGAGGAGACTAAAAAAAAAACACGTGCATTAAAAGAAGGACAAAAAAGACCCATGCCTTGAGGAGTTAAAGGGTTAACATATTCTACAAAAATGTTTTCCGTAAGATTTTACATAAAATTGCTCAACACATTTTGTACCTAAAATGTAAGGATGACATGGATTCTTATGCCGATTAACAATAAGAATGTGCTAGAGCTGGGAAACTTTAATGCACCCCCAAATGAAGTTCAGATGTAAACTTTCAAAACGCCGATACACGTGTCTTTTTTTTTGTCTCCTCTATCAAAAATTTTTAGGCCGGACCTTGTAATTTTTTCTTGTGTTGTACAGTGTTATCGTACCAATTTTTTTTTTTTTTTAGATTCCCATTTATGTCACAAAATACACAATTTGTTCTAATTAATATTGTTTTTGCCTCGCTTTGATTTGAGCAATCAATTCATCTGTATGTCAAAAATTTATAACAGCTTCAATATTAGCAGATTGACACGTTTAATATGTCACAGGAGTAACAAATAGCCATAATTTATTTAATTTATATGGACGTGCTGTTTTGTATTTCTTTTTTTTTCAATATTGATTGATAAATTGTTGACAGTCCAATGAAAAAAAAAATTATGCTTCAATTAATTTATATTCTAGTGTGTTTTAATTTAGGATATAATTGTCTAAAATACCTCAACGTAATAAAATTTATATTGAAGAGCAAAACTATTTGACATTTTTTTAATAAAATTCTTCTTTGAAAACAGCAATTGGTTTTTGGTATTAATTTTGCGTCGAGAAATAGGTGTAAGCTTCCCATTTCTGGAAGTTCCATTTAAGGTCATTTCCAATCCAACGGTCCAAGAACGAAGTCTCCAGCTCTTCTGGGGGCTTTGGAAAACCGATTTCACGTACAGACGGACAAACTGACATCGCTCAATCGCCCTCGCCATTCACAAGGATCCAGAATATATATACTTTATGGGGTCCCATGTGCATATCGAAGAAATTACACACGGAATGACAAACCCATATATACCCTTTCACTTTTTTGTGAAGGGTATAACAAAAGGCAGAAATGAAAGTGTCCTAGAATAATTAAGCAACACCTTTAAAACAAAGTTTGTTGCATATTGAAGAAAATCTATATAAGCTGCTTTATAATTCCATTATTATTAAGAATTCTGTTGAAAGGCAGCTGTTTTTAACCTTCAAATCACCCTTATGTGGAAAACCACACAAACTGAACCATATTTGTACGATAAACAAAAAAATTTTTGGGGTATACTAAGGAAATTTCTTGACTTTGTTAATAATAACAATTAAATACAGAAAACACATTTTTTTATTAAAAAATATTTTTTAGTAACGAAATATTTCAAAACTTACGAAAGTTTCCCTCGTGTGTGGCATTCCACACATATGCAGTTTCAATGTAATTTGCACTAAAGACAACATTTTCTGTCGTCAAGTGTAGATATAGTGGACAAAATGTTATCGTGCTATAGTTCGAAAGGAAAAACAAATCGATGGCTAGTTTTTTTTTAATTAGGACCGGCACTCAGGGGGTGACCCCTGCTCATGCTTACATTGTGCTGGAACTAGGAAAATTGGTTGTGGGAAGAAGGATAAAGGGAGTAGTGTGTATGAACATTCGATTTGAATTTATCCGTGCTATATACGGCAGGAGAGACCTCCGCTGGGAGTTTATTCCACATGCGGGCATTACAGGAAAATAATGAATTTTCCCTGTAATGCGTACTAGTAAATCCACTACATATTGATGTGATTGCACTCAACACTGTAGAGCGTGTTGAGGTAGAAAAGTGAGCGTTTCGGGAAGAGATCCTGACTTCGTTGGAACAGAACCCATTATAGCAACGATTTAAACAGTGAAAGGTACCCCACATTGCGTCGCTGCTCAAGTGAGTCAATAGAGATGGCTAACCTACTGTCCCCTATGAGTTTCTTCGCACTCTCCTGTACACTGTCGAGTGACTTCAAAATAGACTTTGAATCACCGACCTATACATAAGAGTTGTATACCATTTTTTGTCGGATGTAAGTGATATAAATAGTAAGGAGATCATATGGGGTGAAATATGTCTTACACCGCCTTAGAAAGCCGAAGCACTTGAAGGCTTCTTTTGAAACATGAAAAATATGTCCATCGAACGTCACAGTGTATTTTCATGCCAAGAACATCAAGAGCTTTTGATTCCTCCATATCTATACCACCCATATTTACAGATGAAGCAGCGTGATCGGTCTTGCGTCGGTGTGTAAGCAAGCAGAATTGTGTCTTACGGGCATTGATATTGATCCAGTTTTTGTGACTACATTCAACAATTTTGTTGAGGTCACCGTTGAGCGCAACATTCATATTGTGCCTCATCGCCCCGATCTCGGACGATGTCGGTCTATTATTAAAAGTATAAGAATCTGCAAAAGAGTAGATAGGAGTTCAAGTCTGACATAGAAGGTCATTTAGAAATATAAGAAATAGTGTAGGAGAAAGAACAGTTGCCGTTTTCTCAAACATGATCGATATTATATTTAAATATATAAATCGAAATTGGAATACAAACAAGCCAATTTGACGCCGAGTTTTTTTGCGCGAACTCGCAAAGTCTTACATGGCAATATGAAAGAGCGTACCAAGAACTCAATCAGGAGTGTATACTTTCTGCTAACAACCAAAGAAATTTTGTAGATGAAGCAAGCGGCTCAATAACTCTGTCCCAAAATTTACTGATCCGTTAACCATCTGAACATAAATTATTATAAAATAAAATGATATTTAAAATAAATATGCCATTAACACTCATACATCATGACCTTGATTGAAAAATAACTATGTTCCTTCAGCAAAATACACAGACATTCCATATGTGTGAAAAACCACACACGTGAAAACTAACGTAAGTTTTTTGAGGGTGATTTGAGGGTTAAACAAAATTCATTTCATAGATGCTGCATAAATTCTCCAGCATCTAATCTCTAGATGAGCCTGAATAAAATTAGTAAATATTTATATATAAAACTAATTTATAACATTTTAATGTCAAATCCGTGTAAACCTATGCGTACAAAAAAAAATCCTTTAATTATATGCCTTTTTCCATTTGAAAATGAGTTCAATAATTTTTCTCTTTGCCTGAAATGTAAAAATACAAATAAATGCATAATCAACGCATAATCGCATTGTTTAAGAGTTTTAATAATTATTTTCCATGTATTGTGTATTTATTTATTTATGTTTTTTTCCCCTTTATATAATTGTTTTAATAAATGTATTTTGAAATTAATTATTCTAATAATTCTGTTCGATATCTGTATTTGTAAAATCTAACTTTTCTATTTTCCTATTTTTTTTTATTTTGCAGTAATTATAAATTATAAACAAAATTCAATTAGAATTAAAATGACAACAACAAAACGAATATTTTTTAAAAATATAATAACAATATAATAATAAAAATAATGATAATAAATAAGATTGTTTTTAAATGTAAATGATTGTTAACTCCTTCCCCATTAATTGGGCCAAATTTGTTCACCTTTTGGCAGTCGATTGTTTCGCTTTGTTGTGGTGGCCACAAAAATTGTCATCAACATGCATGAATATCATAATCATACCATCGATATATTTCCAAAATTGTTTAAATAATTCTTTTTTTCTCTCTCTAACGTTTTACATTTAATATTTTATTTGTCTATTTATTATTAAATTTAATGTTGCAACATTGTTGTTGTTGTTGTAGCTGTAGCTGTTTTTAGTGTGTTTTGTTTGGTCACGACTACAAATTAATGATAGAATGTGACAACAAAATTAATATATCACCCACAACATCAGTGGGACAAGAGTGAAAAATTATTTCACAAAAGTTTTTTAAACGGCAGAGGTGTAAATAAGAAGTTAGTGAAACGGTGATTTCTTTCCTAAAAACATGTGTAACATTTTATCACTGATTTTCTTAAAAATTACTATTTGGCGCATTTTTAAATTACAAATAGTTTTTCGCAAGAGGTGGTACATTCATTTGTAATAAATTCACAATTTCCAAATGCCATAATATTGCCATTTTTTTTATTGAAAAGTGCAAAATATGTAGCATTTTTTTGTAGAAAAGAAATCAACATTATTTTACCGTTATTAGGGGATTCATTAATGGAGAAGTTCGGAACAAAGTAAATATATTTTTGTACCAATAAATTCCCTTGACCCCATGCGAGCACTTAAGGGTTAAAAACCAATTAAATCAAAACGCCTGGGGGTCGATTCTGGTTCTGTGAAAACGTGAAATGAAAAGTTTTTTCAGCTTTTCATAGTAATTCTGATTCGCGTACTATGAAAAAACGTAAGGAGAATAATGTGTTTTCATAATGTAAAAAACAGGCGGAATGAAACGAAATTTTTTCATATTTGCACAACAATGGTGATTCTGGTTCAATGCAACTGTGTAAACAACTGTCAAAAAGTTTTCATATGAAAAAAAAATTTTCACTTAATTTATTATCGTGATAACAATGGAGAAGATGAAAACGCGCAACAGTTTATGGAAATACTTTTAAAAAAGTGAATTCAACTATTAATACTTTTCATTCAACTTTTAATATTTTTCATTTAACTTTTAATGCTTTTCATTAACTTTTCTATTCTTTTATATGTATGTACATATATGCATTATATATATATATATATATATATATATATACATATATATATATATATATATATATACATATATATGTATATATATATACATCTATATACATATATATATATATATATATATATATATATATAAATATATATACATATATATATATATATATATATATATATATATATATATATATATATATACATAAATACACACACATATATATATATACATATATATATGGATACATATATATATATATATATATATATATATATATATATACATATATGTATATGTATATATATATATATATATATATATATATATATATACGAATGTGTATATGTATATAAATTACCATTAACTTTTTATTTATAATCTTTATTATTATTTTTTGTACAATTGTTCTGAAAGAAGTGGATATAATTTTTTTATTTTTATTCATTAATGCATGCGAGTTTGTTTTTATTTTTTTCATTTGACAATTACTCAGAACCCGAAGTAGAGGTTAAGTTAGCATCGGCGGTTACTAACAATTATTTAGCGGCAGCTTACCTAAACTAATTGCCGTACAAACACATATATATATATATATATATATATATATATATATATGTATATATATATATATATATATATATATATATATACATGTATATAGATATATATATATATATATATATATATACATGTATATATATATATATATATATATATATATATATATTTATTTATGTATGTGTGTGAACATGAGTGTGTGTGCACATGTATATATATATATATATATATATATATATATATATATATATATATATGCACATATATTTATATATATATATATATATATATATATATATATATATACATATATATATATATATATATATATATATATATATAGATATATATATATATATATATATATATATATATAATATATGTATATATATATATATATATATATATATGTATATATACCTATATATATATATATATATATATATATATATATATATATATATACATATATATATATATATATATATATATATATATATATATATGTATGTATATATACCTATATATATATATATATATATATATATATATATATATATATATATATATATATATATATATTTACATGTACGCGCGATTGTAACAATGGTTACATATGTTTTATTGTTAAATATGTGTATGAAAATAGCTTCCCTTTGCAATGTATTAATACTAGATAGTTGCAATTATACTTAGTGTTTTATATTATTGTGCTAATATTTGTTTAATAATAACTAAGTTAGACACAAAATGCTTAACATATTCAAAAACTCAACCAACAGTAGATGAACATTAAGGCGGCGGCTCAAGAAATTACAAAATTGTGTATGCGGCCTAACGCCGCACTCGAAACTTTTAAACTTCGCCCTCTGTAAGTGACATTGAAAGTTATATAGCATGGTTACAGTATTTTCATGGATACAACTGGAATGAAACAGTTTTTCATAACTTGAACGGGAATCGCATTTTGTGTAAATGTGAAAAGTGTTATGAAAAGTTGTTATGAAAACGAAAATGAAAAGTTTTTTTTCATTTCACGTTTTCACAGAACTAGAATTGACCCCCTGTTATATAAACCAGCGATTAAAGAATTAAAGCAAAAACTCGATTAAAAGAATACCCTATCCTCTATATACAATAATACCTATTACAGTTAACTAAAGGGACATTGCACACTGGGACGTGCATTGAAAAATTGTTCGAACATATAAAACTATTGATAGATTGAATGTTGCTAGTGCTATTTTGATTAAAGCCAATAGCTAAAGATAAGACCTTAAAATTGTAGTTACAGCAGAGCGTTCATTTATAAAAATTCACTTAAAGGTTCCTAAAGATGATCTGCATTAGCCCCAGTAAAATGCACATAGGAGCCAGCTAAAACACCTCAATAATCAATTTTGAATTTGTTTTTTGTAAATTTGGGAAAATCAGCACGAATAATATTAAAAAATGTTGTTATGAAATTTTTATATGACATATTGTTGTCACAATACTATTTTAAATGAAGTTTATTTGTTGGTGGTCAAGCAATGTCTATATGCATTTCATTGGTGCTTTACCAAATCATCAGTAGACTTTAAGGTCTTTTGTGTAAAACAACAAATATGTACCCAAATATATAAAATAAAAAATTCATATTTGTTTGTACCCCAAGCCAAAAAATTCGTGCGTTATTTGATATATTAAAACTTAAGGGTTCTAATGAATTCAAAGCAGCACTGCAAAGTAGAATAAGCCATTAAATAAAAATTTGACTTCTACGTAAACAATTTTTCAAAATAATTTTTGGTGTTCTTGAAAATCGATTTGTGCCTACTGTCACTCATTATTTAAAATTGACTCCCTTTGTTGCGGTGGTATTAGTTAAAATGTATTAAAATCTACATAAAATTATTATAAATATTTAGACAAAGTCATACAATATATAAAAACCAATATTAACATTTATACCACAGCGAAAAAAAATCTATTATAATTTTTATTGAAAAGAAAAACGAAAATCTAAATCTATGTAAATACGTGAAAAAAAAAGAATTATTTAAATTCAAGTATTATTTAGAAACCAAAAAAGCCACTACCATCAAATAAAATGTGAATTTGCAAAAAATATGTCCATAAATAAATAAATTGCAAATATATTTATTTAAATTTATTATTTGTACAGTTTCTAAGTAAATGTGTATGTAAACATAAATTCCCACTTGACTTGATGCTCAATTGAGTTTCAAATATCTATCGGCTTCGAAGATACCAGGCCTCCTCTTCTCAATACTACGAGTAAAAATACTTTAAGGGTTGGCCAACCAAAATACGCGATGTTACTTGTCACACCTTAACGTCAAACATTTGGCGCAATAATATAATAAAATAAAAAATAAAATTTCGAATCCAGGGATGGACAAGTGCAATATTTTATGGTACAAGAAAGTTACCAAAATGGTAAAAAATTTTGCATTTTTCTTAAATAAAACTACTTCATACCTCAAGAAGCGTTGCACTGATAAAAAAACAAACAAAAAAAAATTAAAATTTCGTTTCCAGGGTTGGAAAAATTAAATTTTTTTCTGGTACATGCAATATTTTGTAGTACATGTTATAACCAAAATGGTTGCAAAATTCGAGTTTTTCTTAAACAAAACTACTTTATACCTCATGAAGATTTGCATTGATAAAGAAAATTTTAAAAAATTTAAATTTAGCTTCCAGGGTTGGGAAATTGAAATTTTTTTATACATAAAAGTAACCAAAAAGGCAATTGACGTTGTTTTTTACTAATTAAAACTATATTTATAACCTATATGGTTATATTAAGTTTTTCTTAAATAAAACTATTTCATGCCTCATTAAAAGTTGCATTGGTAACAAAAACTTAAATTTCGTTTCCAGGGTTGGGAAATTGATATATTTATTCTGCATAAAAGTAACCAAAAAGGCAATTGACGTTGTTTATATTGCTAATTAAAGCTGTTTTATAATTCAGGAAGAAGAAAATTGGTATTAAAATCTTAAGAAATCAAAATTTCGACTACAGGGTTGGACAAATGAAATATTTTATGGTACGTGAAAGTGACCAAAAAGTTTAAAAATATTACTTTTTTGTCAAGTAAAACTATGTTACACCTCACTAAGAATTGCATTGGTAAAAAAATAAAAATTCGCTTCCAGAGTTGGAAAATCGAAATATTTTTCGTACATAATAATACATACATAAATTCAAAATTTTGTGCTTTTAGTGAATTAAACCTATTAGATATTTCAGAAAAAATTAAACTAGTATCAAAATATTATAAATTCGGTTCCAGGGTTGGGAAATCGACATTTTCTGATTCATAAAAGCAGCCATTTCATTTGTTATTTTTCGATTTTTATGATGAATTATACCTACTTTATACATCAGAAAGAAGTAAACTGGTATTAAAAACTAACAAAATCTAAAAGACGATTCTACGGTTGGACAATTAGAACTTTTTGGGGTACATGAATCGGATTTTTTGTTTTGTTTGTAATTTAAACATATTTCATATTTTTGAAAGACGTTCATAGGTATTAGATATAAGAAAAGCCAAACATTTAGCTTCCTAGTCGAAAAATTTAAACGTTTTCTTAAATATAAAAGTAACCGATAACATCATTTTGATTTTTTAATTAAACCTACTTTCTGTTTTGGCAAGAAAGAAAGAAAGAAGAATTTTATCTGTGAAGGGTATTTAAGATTCGGCACGGCCGAATATAGCATTTTTACTTGTTTTATATTAGGGGCCATCCGCAGCACTCAGGGGATGACCGCTACAAACGCACTGCATTGTGCCGGAACTAGAAAGCAGGGGATAGTATTGAGAGGACAGATGAAGAAAGATGAGGAGATAGAAAATTGTTTGTAGCTATTTCAACTTTTTAACTTCGCCGGCTAATTTTTGGAACAGGACCGACGAATGTCGGTCATCAGTCTTTATCTGACATATCTTCCAATAATTGGTGTAAACCACGGAGACCACGTGTAGTCCCGAGGGAGACCTTACCAATATGCAGTAGCAGTATATACTGTTGGGCCAGTACTGGAACCCGTAGTACCAGTTAAAACTACTGGGGAAGCCTCGACAGCCAAACCAGTGTAGGTTCTATATAATTTCTATTGACTTCAGTTTCTGCTTTCACCCAAACTTAGGTGTCCTTGCACCTTTGGTTTCTTATTCTGACTCGTAGGCGAACCTACTTCTTTTAGATTCTTATGAACGCTATTCCGTTCCACTGTTATTTAGAGCATTTCTTTATCTTGGACCAGCACTAAAGGGATGACCCCTACATATGCAGTGCATTGCGCCGGAACTAGAAAGGAGAGGGATAGTATTGAGGGAACAGATGAAGAAAGATGAGAAGATAGATTGTGCAATAGCTTATAACTTTTAAGGAGCAAAAGTAATGTCTGAAAAGCATAGTAACCCCTCGTAAGCCAACCATTATAGGTTTTAGCTTTCTATTGACTTTTGATTCTTGACTAGAATGTAGGCGTCCTTGTGCCTAATTTTTTATTTCAAACTAGAGCAGGTGGCGGGTGTGAGCCCCTACTACTTTAGGTATTCTTACATTCCTACTGGGACCTATTCCGCGTCATATTCGGTAACTAGGCAGGCACATACGAGTATAAGTTCTATGGCTTACCAGCAAAAGTTATGTTTGAGAAAACTGTGTAACCCCAGAGAGCAAAATCAGTATAGGTTTTCAGTTCTCTATTGACTTCGGCCCTTTTAAGGCACTTAGACGTTCTTAAACCTTCTTTCTTACATCACACTATGCAGGAACAAGCCTCCGTCAAATTTCTATGCGTGTCTTTAGATGTGTTTTGGAGTGGAGTGCAGTTCCTACGAGAGTGATCGTACTAGGACGATATACTATTTAGTAGAGGTGAACCTACTACTTTTAAATTTCTTATATGTCCTGCTGTTACACTGTTTGTTCAGGGATTGGGAGGGAAACATATTAGTTTTATGGGTTAGCAGCAAAAGGCAGGTCTGAAAAAACTGCGTAACCCTTTCCCCGGATCTGTGCTGAAACGAGGTCTGACATAATAGCCAAGCTCCTCAACTCCACCCCCGGGGGGAATTCGAAGAACAATAGATCGTTTTCGGATCACATTTGCTATTAATGATAATATGCCTACTGTAAGACGCCGAACAGTGGGCACTGAAGAAGCCACATGGCAGAGGAGTAGCATATTACGTCTTAGCTTCGCCATTAAAGCTTAAAAATGTTATTTTTAAGGAATGAGGGCTTAAGTAAAATACTTTGTTAAATTTTTACACTATTTTTGCATATAATAATGCCCAATAAAGGGGGCGGGGTCCAAAAATAATTACAAGAAAACTTTAAAAATTATGTTATTTTTTATGGGTTGGTTTAGTTCTTCTTAGGGGAACTTTTTTCGCTCCTGCCCGATTTAGCCCATCTACGAACTTTACCTGCTCTATCCTTCAAAATATATTTATACAGAATTTCAAGAGTCTAGCTCTTTTCGTTTGGACTGAAACGAAGACGGACGGACGGATGGACGGACATGCTCTAATCGTCTTAGATTTCATTACTGATCAAGAATATATATACTTGATGGGGTCTCAGATGAATATTTTGCTGCGTTACAAACGGAAAGACAAAGTGAATATACCCTCCATATTATTTTTTAGAGGGTATAAACAACTTAGCAAAAACCCATCAGATCAACACAGAAACACAAGTGTGAAAAATATGGATCAGTTTCCAAAACTTTGGTCATTAAAAGTATTCTGATCAAAAACATAATCAAGTTCGTGAGTACAAGTACATCACCTCGTTTCTTTGCAAATTCGCCACTTAATAAATCAAATTAATTAATTGATGAAACAAGTTTTACTTCGCATTATTTTAGTTCAATTATTGCTTGTCGAAAGTTCCTCACCTAAGCGACAATTCGCTAATATTTGAATCTCAGGTCTAGTAGGTTATTTGAATTGCATATATGTGTGTGTGACGTGTTTTAGTATATGTGTAAGCTTTATGGCGGTATATCAATAGTAATTATAATAAAATGCCCAAAATAAAATTTGAATTAATAACTATTTACAAATACAAATGACACACATGCAAACATATATACCTACAAAACAAAGCAGGCGAGGACATGATAATAGCACTGACGAACATGCGATTCAGAACATTTTCCATTAAGAAAAAAATCATACCTCAGCAGTGAAGAACTTGTGATTGAACTATAAAATGTATACAAAAACCCACAGTGGTATGATTCTAAATTGCAGGCACCTTCTCCTTCTAACAATAAAACCTATTCATGCCATGTGCTATTTATGTTTCTTTGCCTGTTCATTAGTGAAACAAAAGGCGATTATAAAATTGTAATAAAAATAAATTGTCAAAAAATGGCAACAACTCATAAATCAACAAATAATATGCAAATAGAATTAGTTTTAATAAAAAATAATTATAATGGGAACACAAGTAGCAACAACAAAATATTGTAAATATTTTATAAAGTATTGAAATTATTTGTAATAACCTTAACAATTAACGCGGCCATATTTGTATGGGGCTAAAATAAACTATAGAGATTTGCTAATTGAAAATGACATTTTAGACTTCTACAAAATTGTTTTATTGGTGAGAGAAATTGTCGTTGGAAATACACAAAACGGTTCTAGAAAATGGTAAGAACACTCTGGTCTTCTTAATTCCAGAGAGTAATAGGGATAAAGAAGTGATTAGTTTATAAAATGGAGCTAAGTTGGGGTCATTTTACACCTGGTTATCTTTAACCTCCAATTTATAGCCTTTCAAAACGCAGCACATTATAAAGCCGACAGGAACTTCTGAGTGTTGACGCTACAATTCAGTTGTCATTTATATACAAGGTGTCTGGTGGCAAATTTATTTTCTTAAATACGATTATTTCAAAAAGTAATAAACGGTGCGGAGGGAGAGGGTGGCACCGTTGGAATTATCCATTGTGCGGATTTGTCAGTCACGACGTTACAGTGGTCGAGTGAGCATCGCGCGTTCGCTGTGGAGAAATTTTTTAAGAGTAATGATTCTTACGTAAGTGCTCGTCGACAATTTTATTCAAAGTTTGGTATTCGGCGAATATGCGATTGACTGAGTATAAATTTAATTCGTTCGTGGGTGCATAGATTCCGCACAACTGCTTCGGCTATGAATGTCGCACGGCGAGGGCCCAGTCGATCTCCCAGGACTCCCGAAAACATTGAGCTGGTTTAAAGCAGTTTACGTGAAAATCCGCGACTTTCAATACGAAAAAGAGCAGCCTCAGTGGGACTTCCAATAGCGATTATTCATGAAACTTTAAAAAAAGTAAAAGTGCTATATTCAGATAACTGTATAGTTTTACAGTTCTTCTGAGGAATATTCCGTGGTTAACTACGATGCTACTTCCTATGTGAAGGCATAGGTCGTGTACAGTCAGTCACAGTAACGGAAGAAAATACTCCGTCGGCATCTGTGCACCAAATACTTTGCAAATTTACTTTGTAAAGTATTTCAACATACAAATACAATACAATTCTTCTTTCTTTCTTTCTTGCCAAAGCAGAAAGTACGTTTAATTAAAAAATCAAAATGATGTTATCGGTTACTTTTATATTTAAGAAAACGTTAAAATTTTTCGGCTAACATGCTAAATGTTTGGCTTTTCTTATTTCTAATACCTCTGAACGTCTTTCAAAAATATTAAATATATATAGAAGAAATCCGTTTCATTTACAACAAAAAGTTTTAACTGTCCAACCATTGAATAGTACTTTAGGTTTTTTGGTTTTTAATACCAGTTTACTTCTTTCTGATGTATAAAGTAGGTATAATTCATCATAAGAATCAAAAATAACAAATAACGTGGATACTTTTATGAACCAGAAAATGTCGATATTCCAACCCTGAAAAAAGATTTCATGAACAAAAACCCAAAATAAGGATTTTATATGGCTAATTTTATGTACTAAAAAATTTCGATTTTCCAACCCTGGAACCGAATTTTCAGGTTTTAAAATTTTTAATACCAATTTAATTCTCAGCGAAGTATCAAATAGGTTTAAGTCACTGAAAAAAAAAACAAAATTGGGAACTTATATGGTTACTTTTATGTACCAAAAAATTTCGATTTTGCAACCCTGGAACCGAATTTATAATTTTTTTAATACTAGTTTAATTTTTTCTGAAATATCTAATAGGTTTAATTCACTAAAAGCACAAAATTTGGAATTTATGTACGTACTATTTTGTACGAAAAATATTTCGATTTTCCAACTCTGGAAGCGAATTTTTACTTTTTTACCAATGCTATTCTTAGTGAGGTGTAACATAGTTTTATATCATTTACCATAAAATATATCATTTGTCCAACCCTGGAGTCGAAATATAGATTTTTTAAGATTTGAATACCAATTTTGTTCTTCCTGAATTATAAAACTAAAACTGTTTAGCGAAAACGACAACGTCAATTGCATTTTTGGTTACTTATATGTAGAATAAATATTTCAATTTCCCAACCCTGGAACCGAAATTTAAATCTTTTTACCAATACAACTCTTAATGAGCCATGAAACAGTTTTATTTAAGACAACCTTAATATATGTAACCATTATGGTAATTTTTATGTACCACAAAATATTGCAGTTATCCAACTCTGGAATCTAAATTTTTTAATTTTTGATACGAATTTTGTTTTTTCCCTGAACTAAAAAATAGTTTTAATTAGTAAAAAAACAAAGTCAATTGCCTTTTTGTTTAATTTTATGTACAAAAAAAACTTAAATTTCCCAATCCTGGAAGCGAAATTTTAATTTAAAAAATTTTTTTTATCAATGCAAATCTTCATGAGGTATAATCTTTATGAGGTAGTTTTGTTTAAGAAAAACTCAAATTTTGTAACCAGTTTGGTAATTGCATGTACCACAAAAACTTTAATTTTCCCAACCTTGAAAGCGAAATTTTAATTTTTTGTTTTTTTATCAGTGCAACGCTTTATGAGGTATAAAGTAATTTTTTTTTAAGAAAAATTTCAAATTTTTAACCATTTTGGTAACTTTCACGTACCATAAAATATTGCACTTGTCCATCCCTGGATTCGAAATTTTATTTTTATTTTTGAATTTTGGATACCAATTTTGTTCTTCCTAAATTATAGGACAGGCTTAGTTAGCAAAAAAAAAAAAAAAACATCAGTTGCCTGGTTGATTACTTTCACGTATTAAGAAAATGTAATTTCCAACCCCTGGAAGCAAAATTTGAATTAAAAAAAATTGTTTTGGCCAATTCAAATCTGCGTGACGTATAAAAAGGTTTTGTAAAAGAAAAATTTAAAATTTTTTACAATTTAAGTTACTACATCTACTACAAAATACGGAATGGGCCGAAAAATTTTTCATCGATGGAAATTTTTTTTAAATTTTTTTAGTTTTTAATAGACCATTGAGGCTTCCCAAAGCAAGAAATAGGTTTAATTCACATACATTAAAAAAAATAATTGATTTTTGGTATAAATTTTGCGTCGAGAAATAGGTGTAAGCTTCCCAGCTTTGGAACCATACTTCGGATCTTTTTGAATTTCAATAGCACTCTATTTAAGTTCATTTCCAATCCAGCGGTCCAAGAACGAAGTCTCTAGCTCTTCTGGGGGCTTGGGAAAATTTCACGTACAGACAGACGGACAGACGGGCATCGCTTAGTCGTCATCGCTATTCATAAGGATCCAGAATATATGGAGTTCCACATTGATATCGAAGAAATTACACAAGGAACGACAAACCTATATATACCCTTTCACTTTTTTGTGAAGGGTATAAAAAGGATCTGAAGTTCCATCGTTTTAAAATTCAATTCGTTCAAGAACTCAATGAAAGTGACTTTGATTTACGCAAAAATTTTTGTGAAACGATGTTGGATCATTTTCGCACGGCAAATTCTATTCTTTAGAGCAACGAGGCTCATTTTCACTTAAACGTCCACATCAACCAGCAAAACTACCGTTATCCTCGATTGAAACATCAAAAACCATTGCATTGCCCCAGGGTAACTGTTTGGTGTGCCTTATCCTCGCATGAGGTAATTGGACCATTTATTTTTTCAAAAATTCTCGAGGCCAGGCGACGAATGTCAACGGTGAAAATTATCGACGCATAATTGCGGAATCATTTTTGCCAAACCTGCGAGTTCATCCATGGTACTCTTCACACACGTGGTTTCAACAGGATGGGACGACTGCACACACAGCGAGAGGTTCAATAAATTTGTTTCAGCAAAATTTTGCCCAAAAACTGATCAGTCGCTTTGGGGACATCCCATGGCCAACGAGTTCGTGCGATCTAACTCCCATGGATTTTTTCTTTATGGGGCTACTTCACAGAGAGGGTTTATAATGACAATCCCCAATATCTTGTGGCTTTAAAGGAAAATATTCGTCGAGAAATCAGCTGAATGAAACCCAGTTTACTGCAGCACGTGGCGCAGAACGCAAGGCTCCATTTTGAATCGTGTGTTCAACTCGATGGAAGACATCTGGATGACATACTCTTTAAGAACTAAAATCCGCATTTCCATTCTATCGTTCAATGCTCTTAATAAAACTTTGTATCGATTATTACGATTTTATTTAGGCTTGAAAATATAAATATGCTACCAGACACCCTGTATTTAAGTATTTTGCATCGAACTTTTAATTGCTATATTAAAATTTGTGAAGATTGACAGACTAATTGTTCGAAAATTTGTTTCGAATTCTGAAACACATGATAAATATTCCAAGGCTCAAAAAAAGTCAATATCAGTTCCTAATTATTCAACTTACACAGCAGAGCAGCACAGTTGTTTTCGAAAGCCTCTACTTTCTTGAATATATCCTACACTCTGAAAAATCGGTCAAAGTCTATATAAAAGGGAAATCAAAATATATATATAGAGTTCCTAGTTCCCCTTATGCGTAAAGTATTTCTCCCTTATTTCAAAACTCTTTTGCCACTGGGCATTTTTAAGTTAGGCACAAATTTTATTGCGTTCTAAAGGTATTTCAATTCCAATGCATCTATCTGACAAATCATAAAGCGTAGAAGCTACAAAATAGTCTATCACCGCTGAGTAGCACCAGGTAAATAGACATAAAGAAACTAGACAAAATTTGAATCTAACCAAACACATGCACATCAAAGGACAGCCTTAAATTCCAACATTATGGCAGCCGTTGGCAAAACATATAAAATCAAACACGCAACTGATCTCAAATCGAGCAAACGTTATACCAGCCTGTATTCTACTTGCAAAAAATAAAACTAAAAATGCAAAATATAATATAACTCTGTCTTGAAATTGTGCATTTACTGCAAACGCTTTAAATTATTTGATAGTGATTGCGAAAATTTGATTTAAGCCAGTCAAAAAGTGCTATAAATTGTTTAAACACTTTAAAAGTCGAATGGATATAAGCAAACTGTCTGTGTGTGCTGTCGAGTGTGTGCATGTGTGTTTGCTTGTTGCCTGCTCTGTTAGATAGTAAATTGAAGTAAAACACTAATGAAGCCAACATCTGTCCAATGAGCTGTCACATAAATCTGTCAGTTTATGAGGCAAATATTTGTGAATGACTGACAAGTCCGCAAGAATTTAACCAGGTTTATAATACATAGACACACATACAAATAAACCAAAACATCTACACATGTGTTTATTCAAATTGCTGCAATTTATTTAACCTTCGAGGCAATAATGGATACGAGAAAAGATTTGGTCACAATTAAAGAAATTGTTTAAGTTTTCAGATATGCAAATTATTTAATTTTATATAGTGGCTTACAATTTTCAAATGATTTGTTAAGCAAAATATTAAGGTTTGTTTTCGAAATAAATGCTTTTGAAAACGCAGGTTATATTTACTTATTTATTTATAATTCAGTCTATGGATACAATAATCCTTACAGACTAGCACATTAAATAATATATAACTACAATATAAGACTATTCTTTGATTATATTATTTAACATTCTTTTATAATCAGTGAAAGGTATGTTTATATCTAAATGAGTTTGATATAAATTAAATAAGGTTAAAGACCTATTTAATGGTTCATTCCTAGCATATGTTGTTCTATGATTATCTAAGGGGAAAAAATAATTATTATTTCTTAGAATTCTGGCAGGAACTTGAAATTTAATAGTATTCAGTAATTCAGGACAATCAATTATATCATTAACAAGGCCGTACAAAAAATTTAGTGAAGAAATATTACGCCTTGCCTCAAGAGTTTTCATAGAAATAAGTGCGCATTTATCTGCATAAGAGGAACTCCAGTTAGAGGTACGAGAAGCAGAAAAGTTTAAGAAAGAAAGAGCATATTTTATAAATTTTACTTGAATTTTTTCAATTCTGTGTTTGTAAATTTGAGTACTAGGACTCCAAATAAATGAAGCATATTCGAGTCTAGATCTTACAAAAGAAGTAAACAAGATTTTTTTCGTATAGTGATCAAACATACTGTCACTATTTCTACGAATAAAATTTAGCATGGAATAACCTTTGGAGATAATAAAATTCAAATGATTATTAAAAGACAACTTTCTATCAAAAACTACTCCTAAATCCAAGATTTCATTTACAGAAATCAACGTACAACCATGAATTCTATATTCAGTAATTAACGGGTTAAAACATCTATGAAACGTTATAGAAAAGCATTTATTTATGTTAAAGGATAATCCATTATTCAACGTCCAGCAACTCACTCTATTTAAATCCTCTTGAAGGTTAACTGTATCAACAAGATTAGAAATCGATTTGAAGATCTTTAAGTCATCAGCATATAATAGAAACTCGGAATGTTTAAAGCAAAGATTGATATCGTTAATAAAAATATTAAATAACAACGGACCCAATATGCTACTTTGAGGAATACCAGAAGTATTAACAAAACTATTAGAATACACTCCTTCCACCAAGACAACAGAATGCCTATCAGAAAGGTAATTACGGAACCAAGATAACATTGAAGAATGAACACCCAATTTTGAAAGCTTCATTATTAAGAGCTTATGAGGCATACGATCAAATGCCTTGGCAAAATCCGTATAAACGGTATCAACTTGTAGTCTATTTTCAAAATTACTTATGCAGTATTTCGTAAAAACTGCCAAGTTAGTAGTTGTTGACCTACCGGACATAAAACCATGCTGAGACGTACTAATATGCCTTTTTACACAAAGGAACAATTTATCATATATAATGTGCTCAAAAATTTTTGCAATGTTAGTCAGTTTTGAGATTGGCCTGTAATTACGAACATCCTCTTTATTACCAGATTTATAGACTGGCAGAATAGTTGTAAATTTCCATTTCTTAATAAAATTTTTTTTTATTTGCGGAAATAAACGTAACCACTATTTCATGACAAACTTTTCTTTAATATTTCTTGCGAATGCCCGACATATGAAACAATAAAAGACAATAGGGATTGTTTATTGAATTTTTTTTCCATTATGAATGTATTTTAAAAATATTTTCCTTAAACTGTAAAAAATAAGACCAGAAATCGTTGATTAAACGGTGTTCACACATGCATTATGATGTGAGTCACTATACATTTTATTGCCATAATTGTCTTCCTGTTCACATATAAAAAATCTAGTCAATTCTAGTAGCGTATGACAACTCAAAAGAAAAATGTTTGATATTCATGACGACCCCAAATTCAAACCTGGCATCTTTTCTTTTTTTTTATACCCTTCACAAAAAAGTGAAAGGCTATATACTCGTATAGGTTTATCATTCCGTGTGTAATAACCTCAATATTAATATGGGGCCCCATAAGGTATTTATATTCTGGCTCCTTATGAATAGGGATGACGAATGAGCGATGTTCGTCTGTCTGCAGGTTTTAACAAGCGTTCAGAAGAACTAGAGACTTCATTCTCAGACTGATGGATTGGAATTAACTTAAATAGAGTGGTATTGAAAGTCAGAATAATCCGAACTACAGTTCCACAGCTGGGAAGCTTTCACCTATTTCTCGACGCAAAATTAACTACCAAAAAGCAATTATTTTTTTGGTTGTTTGTAAATTAAACCTATTTCATGCTTTGGGAAGCCTTAATGGTATATTAAAAACTAGAAATATAAAAAAAAATTTCCAGGGATGGGAATGTAAATTTCTTTTTTTGCCCATTCAGTATTTTGCAGTACATGTAATAACCAAAATGGATAACAATTTTAGGGTTTTCTTAAATAAAACCGCTTTATACGTCATGAAGATTTGCATTGGTCAAAAAAAAAAATAATAATAATATTTAAATAAAATTTCGTTTCCTGGGGTGGGAAATTAATTTTTTATTTTTTATTTACAAAAGTAACCAATAAAGCAACTGACGTTGTTTTTCTTTTTTTTTGCCACCTAAAATTATTTTATAATATAGGAAGAAAAAAATTGGTATTAAAAATTAAAAAAAAAAGCAAAATTTCGAATCCAGGGTTGGCCAAGTGTAAGATTTTATGGTACATGAAAGAGACCAAAATGCTTGAAAATTTAAATTTTTCTTAAATAAAACTACTTTATACTTCATGAAGAGTTGAATTGGTAAAAAAACAAAAAAAAATTTAAATTTCGCTTCCAGGGTTGGGATATTGAAAGTTTTTTTTAAACATAAAAGTAATCAAAAAGGCAATTGAAGTTGTTTTTACTATCTAAAAATATATTGTAATTCAGAAAGAACTATCGTTTTTAAAATCCTAAAAAATTAAAATTTAGATTCCAGGGTTGGGCAAATGAAATATTTTATGGTAATTGAAAGTGACCAAACATTTTAAAAATTTTAATTTTTTTGTGAAGTAAAACTATGTTATACCTCACTAAGAATTGCAGTGGTGAAAAAAAATAAAAAGTCGCTTCCAGGGTTGGAAAATCGAAATGTTTTGGTACATTAAAGTACACACATAAATTCCATATATTGATTTTTTTTCTAAATTAAACCTATTTTATACTTCAGGAAGAATTGAAGTGGTATTAACAATTTTAAAATTAAAAATTCGGTTCCAGGGTTGGAAAATCGGAATATTTATGTTCATAAAAGTATCCACATAAATTCCATATTTTGTTTTTTTTACCGAATTAAACCTATTTTATACTTCGCTAAGAATTAAATTGGTATTAAAAATTTTAAAAATAAAAATTCGGTTCCAGGGTTGGAAAATCGAAATATTTATGTTTATAAAAGTATCCACATAAATTCCATATATTGATTTTTTTCTGAATTAAACCTGGGTTATACTTCAGAAAGAATTGAAGTGGTATTAACAATTTTAAAATTAAAAATTCGGTTCCAGGGTTGGAAAATCGAAATATTTAGGTTCATAAAAGTATCCACACAAATTCCTTATTTTGTTTTTTTTTTTACCGAATTAAACCTATTTTATACTTCGCTAAGAATTAAATTGATATTAAAAATTTTAAAAATAAAAAATTCGGTTCCAGGGTTGGAAAATCGAAATTTTTTAGTACATTAAAGTAGCCATATAAGCTCCTAATTTTGGTTTTTTGGGAATGAAATCTTTTTTATACATCAGGAAGAATTAAATTGATATTAAAAACTAAAACAAGAAAATATCCGATTCCAGGGTGCGAAACTCCAAATTTTGCTATACTAAAAGTAATAAAATTATTTTTGTTTTTTTGTTGAATTAACAATTTTTTATACTTCAGGAAGAATTGAATTTGTGTAAAAAATCCAAAAAAATGAACATTCTTTTCCATGGTTGGAAAATCGAAATTATTTTGGTTGCTAAAAGTTTTCACATAAGCTGCATGTGGGCAGACTTAAGGTGCAACAAACAAAGCAAATGTTTTACTTCAACTTAATAAAAAAGTTAATAGTTTTGAGGAAATGTTGTTTTTCTCATATATTTTTCCGAATGTTTTTAAAAAATTTCATTGGTATAGCGAACATGACCTAGAAAGTTAAAAAATTTAAAACATTTTCGTATGCTCTACTTAATCAGCTGTTTGAAATCAGAGCCGAGAAGAGTTACAACTATTCCTGAATAATTTCACTTATTACACTAGATAACAGGCGTTAAAATCATATATCCATAAAGTTAAATTTTTTTTAGCGTTAATTTGTTTAAGCTAGTTTAATATTAAAATAAAATTGATTGTGTTGTTATCGTTCTCATACCAGTTGAACAAAATCGTTCGCGAGGGAAACAGATATTTTAATTAAACAAAAATATGCACAATTTGAGGATTTAATAAATGACAGCTGTCACAATTCTGAAATGAATTAATACAAACGTACACATGGAAACACAATTAAATAAGCTAAAGAAAAACGTTCAATAATAGTGATTAATAAAATACTAAAAGAATATAATTTGCATGTTGTTGGCATTTGTCGCATTATTTCATGTTGACGTTCTTTTTTTTTTCCTCATGTATTTCATATTTTAAATCCCTGTCATAAATAACATGTCATATCAATTTTAAAATTATTTGTCAAACTGCTTTTGGAGTGACATTAAAATTTATGACAATTGCAATAAAATGACGATGAATGATAGTAATATGCCACCATCATCATCATCATCATCACCATCACCATCATCATCATCATCATGAGTAATAGCGACGTCTTCGTCGTCGTCCTTGTTATTGTCGTCATCATCACCATATCAACTGTGGTTATATTTAAATATGTTTTTTAAATGAATTTTCCTACGAAATAGTTGCAACCTGCTTATGTTATTTTTGCCAAAAGGGGGCTGCGTAAGGCAGGGGGTTCGCAACTCTATTTAAAGCAATTCTAAAACACCAATTTAAGACTGACAGCTATTATCTATTTATGTAACCTTTTATATAACTTATTGCTGTAAATGTGATTTAAGGTTCAACAAAAGGGTGCATATTAGAGTTGGCCTGTTGTGTCTGTGACTAAACGTGTGTGACATTTCATACGCATTCTTATTAATGCGTATGGACTTTTATTGCACAATATGTGCAACAATTGCTTTCGAAACATTATCTTGCATAATAAATAATATTATAAATGACGCGACATAATCATTTGAAATTGCAGAACATTTTGTGTCTTATTCTATCTAAATTCATTATTCGAATACTCAGGTTTTTTCGAACATCATGATGTCGTTTTTAAGTATATTTTAAGTTTTAAATAGTCTATCAAAGGAATCATAGAATATAGTTATAACAATTGAATTGTATTTGGGTTATAAGTGTTATTAATCAAAAAGTAAATAAAAACATTTACAAATTAATATAGGGTTCATCCCCTGCCGGTTCAGGTAAAAACAAAAATTAACCTGGAACACAATAACACAATCCGCAAATAAAGAGTGTTTTTTATAGAATGCCACAAGTTTAAATCATAATAAAACAAGGAAATATATTTTTAATATTAATGTAACGGGATTTAATGGAAAGAAAATTTTATGAAATGAATGTTTAAATATGACTTCTGCGTAGAAAGCGAACTCTGGAACACCAATTTTCAATAACTAAAAAAATCTTCCATAAAGTGGAAGAATACAACCCCAGTTTCTAAGACTGGCTAGGAATTGGTTGATTAGGATCATCTTCAATGCCTTCCTGTACAGCGGCTACAGCTTCTTCAGTGCGCACTGTTAGGCATCTCACGAGATGCACATTATCAGTAACAGTAAATGTGGTTCGAAAAGGATCTATAGTTTTTCGAACTAGCCGATCTGAAGGACGATTATCTACGCCATAAAATGGAAGAAGTGCACGATGAGTGTAACGAATAGAACAATTTTTATACCCTTCACAAAAAAGTGAAAGGGTATATATAGGTTTGTCATTCCGTGTGTAATTTCTTCGATATTCACATGGGAACCCATAAAGTATATATATTCTGAATCCTTATGAATAGCGAAGAGCAAAAAAAATTCTTTTAAATTCAAATTTTGCTTCCAGGTGTGGTAAATTGAACTTTCTTTTATACGTAAAAGTAACTAAAAAGGCAATTGACGTTGTTTTTTTTTTGCTAACTAAAACTGTGTTATATTTTAGGAAAAACAAAATTGGTATAAAAAATTCAAAAATAGAATTTCGAATCCAGGGTTGGACAAGTGCAATATATTATAGTACATGAAAGTGAACAAAATGGATAAAAATTTGAAATTTTTCCTAAAAAAAAATTACTTTATACCTCAGGCAGCGTTGCACTGATAAACAAAAAAAATTTAAATTTCGCTTCCAGGGTTGGGAAAATGAAAGATTTTTTTGGTACATGCAATATTTTGTAGTACATGTAATAACCAAACTGGTTACAAAATTTTAGTTTTTCTTAAACAAAACTACTTTATACCTCATGAAAATTTGCATTGAAAAAAAAAAATTTTTAAATTAAAATTTCGCTTCCAGGGTTGGTAAGTTTAAAGTTTTTTTGGTACATGCAATATATTGTAGTACATGAAAGTGACCAAAATGGTTGCAAATTTTAAGTTTTCTAGGATTGGTAAAAAAATATATTAAATTTCGCTTCCAGGGATGGGAAATTGAAATATGTTTTCTACATAAAAGTAACCATAAAGGCAATTGACGTTGTTATTTTTTTGGTAATTAAAACTGTTTTTTAATTCAGGAAGAACAAAATTGGTATTAAATTCTTAAAAAATCAAAATTTCGAGTCCAGGGTTGGACAAATGAAATATTTTATGGTACATAAAAGCGACAAAACAGCATAAAAATTTTAATTTTTTTGTCAAGTATGTTTTTGTAAGTACACGCCACTAAGAATTGCATTGGTAAAAATATAAAAATTCGCTTCCATAGTTGAAAAATCGAAATATTTTTGGTACATAAAAGTGCATACAAAAACTCCAAATTTTGTGTTTTTAGTGATTAAACCTATTTGATATATCAGAACAAATTACATTAGTATAAAAAAATTAAAAATTCGGTTCCAGGGTTGGAAAATCGAAATTTTTTGGTGCATGCTTTTAGTACCCATATAAATTCCCAATTTAGTTTTTTTTATTCAGTGAATTAAACATATTTTATACTTCGCTAAGACATAAATTGGTATTAAAAATTCGGTTCCAGGGTTGGAAAATGGACATTTTCTAATTTATAAAAGTAACCATATTATTAGTTATTTTTGATTTTTATGATGAATTATACCTACTTCATTCATCAGGAAGAAGTAAACTGGTATTAAAAACCAACAAAATCTAAAAGACGATTCTACGGTTGGACAATTAGAACTTTTTGGGGTACATGAAACGGATTCTTTCTTCTTGTTTGTAAATTAAACATATTTAATATTTTTGAAAGACGTTCAGAGGTATTAGTAATAAGAAAAGCCAAACAGTTAGCTTCCTAGCCGAAAAATTTAAACGGAAAAAATCAGATCTGTGAAGGGTATTTAAGATTCGGCACAGCCGAATATAGCACTTTTACTTGTTTTTATTAAAAATTTGCTCTAGTGTTGTAATAATCTAAAAAAACACGTTTTATTTGCAGTCTAATTCCCGCGCGCATTTCATTTTTTGTTTTTGTGAAGTAATTGATATTTTTGTCACACTGACAGGGGTTTTTAGTACGCCGTTGGATTTAGGTGTCGAACAGAATAAAAATATTTTCTTCACAAAAAAATGCTTAAATAGCATATTTAAGTTTGTCATTCCGTGTGTAATTTCCACAATTTATATATGAAACCCCCATGAAGTACATGGGCCTCCCCTACAATGACTACTGCTCCAGCTGCAGTCACGAGGAGGAAGAGTAGAGCATTGCTACGGTCCTGCTCTGAAGGAGCAACAGCCCCTGGATAGAACACAATTCAGTGGAATATCGGAGATTTTGGGTATTGGATTGAAAAACCAGAGTCTCTTTATCGGGAGTACCTGCTGGTTCGTCTGCCGACTCTCTCGAGGCGTGCGTGCATGACCAAAAATTTTTCTTCAAATACATTTTTCGCCTCTTCAAAAGAATTTCTGACCTATGCTTTCCTTCTTTCCCTCTCCACTCATACCATCCTTCTCTTTCTATACACGTGGCACAAGGGGTTCAAATTGGACCCCAGTGGGCTGAACTCTTTCATTCCATTACCAGCAGCCTGGTAACCTTAACGTAAAAATATTCACGTGGTGCGGACATAAAACAAACAGCAAGTTGGCAAACAAATTTTTCTTAGACGGGCACTCTGGGTGGGGTGTAAATCCTCTTCATGCAATTTATTGGGCCGCAACCATGAGAGGAAGAGATGGTATTTTATTCGCTACTTCGCCGGTGAGTTTTTCATACAATACAGACGAAAGTATAATGAGTTACGATCATCTGTGGGAGTCATTTACAAAATACTGATTTGTAATATATACGCAAATTATTTTTATAAAACGTGAAAATAAATAAAATATATCTGATTTATAGAACTGAAACGAAAAATTATAAAATAAACATTTTCAAAAATTTTCCCGCATTTAATAAGGGTTAAACAAAATTACAGGATAAAATTCATTGACTTCCCGAGGTTGGCACCACCTTTTAAATGTCAAATTTCGTCATGTGAAGTAATTTTAGTTGCTATACATTTCCTATACATTCAAACAGAACACTACCTTTTAGACGACAGTAGAATGGATAACTCGTCAAAAAATGTTCACCCCTGCTTAGACTTGTGGGATAGAAAGACTGGTAGATTCAACACATGCTGGGTCGAAAATTACATTAACAATTGAGGTCCAGTAAGACACTTACATTAATAATCGCTGTCCATTTCAGGCATTTCAATGAGTCCAAAAGATCAAAGTGGCAGGTCTGTTCAAATTGACCTAATGAGGTCTACTTCCCCAATAAATGACTTAAAATTTCCTAATAACGGAAATAAGTTGATTTGTGCTACCAGAATCCTTTTATTTACTTTTGAGACACATAAATTTAGTATTTATATATTTAACCTATTATTTTAAAGAATTAATATTTTTTAGCTTAAAGTCTTACAAGTCTTCCTAATGGTGTGTTTAAGTGTTAAATATTATCTTGATAACTTATTAATCTCTTAATTTAACTTTATAAAGAAACATTGACACATTTTCTAATTTGTCACTACTCCGTCTGCAGTTTTTCACATTCCAAAATTAACGGACAATAGGGCAAACAAATTTTACAAAAAATTTAATATTATAAAAAATAATATAATAGAGAGACTGACTATAAATAAACAAATTAAAAAATGTACTCACTCAGACTTCCAACTCGTTCCCCTCAACCCTGACATTTCACATAAAATAATGGAATGCTTGAAAGAGGATGTAGACGATGACTTCCCATTAGCACTACAAAACAGAGTTTTTAATAAAATCATCGTCGTCATTATGGTTATAAAAAACAAGAATAATAATGGAGAAAAAAAAAATAACAACGAAATTTGGTAATGAAGTTAAGAGGGAAGGAAGAGGAGTATGAATGAATTCATCCTTAAAGTTTACTGTTTACTTCAGTTTTTTTTTATTATTTATTTTTTATCATCAAGTCAAGTTTATTCATTTACTCATAGTTGAAACCGTGGTTTGAATCTGGTTAATTGGAAGTACCAAACAAAATTTTAAATTGTCCAACCCTGAAGAGGTTTTTTATACCCTCCAAAAGAGAATTTGGAGGGTATATTCACTTAGTCATTCCGTTTGTAACGCATCGAAATATCCATCTCAGACCCCATAAAGTATATATATTCTTGATCAGTGATGAAATCTAAGACGAACTGAGCATGTCCGTCCGTCCGTCCGCCTGTGGAAATCACGATTCAGTCCAAACGAAAAGAGCTGGACCCTTAAAATTTGGTATAAATATATTTTTAAGCTTAGAGCAGGTTAAGTTCGAAGATGGGCTAAATCGGGAAAGAGGGGAAAAAGTTCCCCTAAGAAGAACTAAACCAACCCAGAAAAAACAACATCATTTTTAAAGTTTTTTGGTTATTTTGTTAAGCAAATGATATATTTTTATGTCAAATACGGTCCAACGCCTTAAACTTGGAGCCATATAAAATAAAATAAAAATATTTTTTGACCCCGCCCACTTCAATGGGCGTTATTATAGGCAAAAATAGCATAAAAATGTAACAAATTGTTTTACTTAAGCCTACAATCCTTAAAAATAACACTTTTAAGCTTTAATGACGAAGCTGAGACGAAACCTGGTACTACTCTGCCCTACCCCCCTCCTTCCCCTTCGCCCACTAAATGATCCTACCAAAAAAAAATTTTTTTTTTTAAATTTTGTATAAATCATCCCAAGCATTTATCTTTAGAGTTTTATGACTGCCGATTTCTGCCCTACCTCCCCCCCCCCCACCTCTTCCTTTGCCACCTAAATGACCCTACCAAAAAAAAAAAGTTTTTTTTTAAATTTTGTATATAATCATCACAAGCATTTATCATTAGAGTTTTAGGACTGCCGATTTCTGCCCTACCCCCCCCCCCCCACCTCTTTCTTTGCCGCCTAAATGACCCTACCAAAAAAAAGAAATTTTAATTTTGTATATAATTATCCCAAGCATTTATTTTTAGAGTTTTATGACAAAGGTGAAATGTTTCCCCCACAGCCCTTGCCAGAGCGACCCCGCCAAAATACAGTTTTTATACCCTCCAAAGAGAATTGTGATGAAGTCTAAGACGATCTAGCAATGCCCATACGTTCGTCTGTGGAAAACATGATATTGTCTATTTTTGAACCCCGCCCCCTTTAGTGGGCGTTGAGGAACTATGTCCCACCAAGTTAACATTTTAAATTCACTTACTAAATATTTGGAGGGTATTTAAGATTCGATCCGGTCGAATATAACGTTTTTACTTGTTTATTATTTTATATTTTATCATCAAGTCAAGTTTATTCATTTACTCATAGTTGAAACCGTGGTTTTAAGCTGGTTAATTGGAAGTACCAAACAAAGTTTTAAATTGTCCAAACCTGAAGAGGTTTTTCTGATTTTGTTTGATTTTTAGTAACAATTAAATTTTTCCTTAAGTACAAAATTTTAATGAGAAAAAAAAACAAAAACTATTTTTAGGGCGTTCTTTTTATATACCAGAAATAATTTAAAATTTTCCAGCTCTACAGCCCTGTTTTGGATTTTGCCCTATTTTCTTGATTTTTAATAGCAATCTGAAGGGTGTTTTGTATAGAGTGCCACAAATTTAAATCATAATAAAACAAGGAAATATATTTTTAATATCAATGAAACGTTGTTTCTGGCAAAGAAAATTTTATGAAATTAATGTTGAAATATGATTTCTGCCATGTGGTCGCCACGACTGGCGCGTAGAAGGCGCAATCTGGAACACCGATTTTCAAGAACTAAAAAAATCTTTCATATAGTGGAACGACACAAACCCAGTTGCTGAGAATGGCAATGAATTGGTTGATTAGGATCTGTACAGCGGCAACAGCAGCTTCTTCAGTGTGCCCTGTTCGGCGTCTCACGGGATGCACATGATCAGTAACAGTAAATGTGGTCCGAAAACAATCTATTGTTCGAATTAGCTGCTCTGAAGGACGATTATGAACGTCATAAATGTAATTTTTGATTAAAAATTTCAACAATTTGCTCTCGTTGCTCTGGTATTGAGGCACTCTAAAAGGACACTTTTTATTTCGAACCATTTGCAACACATCAGTGCAAGAATGCAGTGCTTTTCGGGGCTTCGGAAAACAGATTTTGCGTACAGACACACAGGCATCGCTTATTCGACTTCTATATTCAGAAGGAAGTAGAATATAAATCATTATGGAATTTACACGGTAAAGAGTACCAAAAGTTCCTTATCTTATTTTACTATTAAAATTTTAAGTTTGATATATAAATATTTTTTTTGCTCCCTTAAAGTTTTACTAAAACCCCATTACTTCTGACTGATCTTGTATATATTTTATTTTAGCGTCTCCAATTTGTTGTTCGTTTTTCTTTTCGCTCCACTGTCGCCTTGGTCATTATTATTTTTGTTGTGTTAAATCTTTTATTTTAATTTTCATTTCAGTTTGATGAGACCTGAAGCGACACAGAAAATTAAGAAGAGGAAATGGTTTGTTGTAAATTTTTGTCATATTTAACCGTTTTTGTCGCATTTTTATTTTGTTTGCCTTCTTCGCGAAGATGAAATGTGAAAAAATAAAACACAGACATTATAATAAATACAAGTAATTAATTTTTGTTGCTGTTGTTGGTACTCATAATTTCTAAAAGCGCCAATAGTGAAAAATAATAGATGCGGACCATTAAAATTTAAACATGACGAAATTTTATAAATATTTTTTGAAAAATATTGAAGTGCTTTATACTGGCAGATATGAAGGGTCAGTTTTGCTTGTGCAGCAAATTGTGTTACTGAAGTCAGAGATGCTCTTTTTTCTTATTTTGAAGTTACAAATTAAACTACACACGTGGCTTGTTAGAAAAAGAGGGTAAATTCTGATTTAAAAAACATTTGATTATGTATGAATTTCTGTTTTGTCTCTGCAGATAAATACATGTCAGTAATATTAATCAGTGATGCGGCCACGTCGTGGAGTTCAATTACTTTGGGAAACTGAATTGATTACGTATTTGAGTTCCTTACAAAACGACAAACGAAACAATTTTTCGCAATGAAATCAATTTTAATACACTGAACAGAATCAGCTAGTGCAACTAAAAAAGATTACAATAAAAACAAGAGTTTTGGATATTCCAGTAGAAGAATTAAAAACCCCTTGCGCAAGAGGCGTTGCATGTTTCCAAATTGCGGTTTTTGAAAGCTACTTTAAGCTCTGGTGTATTTTAAAATACTAAAAGACCCGCGTCAGGAGAAAATTTAAAAAATCCTGCAAAAATATTGAAAATACGAAAAACAAGTAAAAGTGATATATCTTTAATACCCTTCACAGATGTGTTTCTTCTTTCTATCTAAAGCCTCTGTTAAATATTTCATGTGAAATTCTGACAGAGCCCATACAAAAAATATTCAATCGAAATATTTGTGGAAAAATGTTGCTAAACTAGTACTCTGTTTTAATTATGAAAAACTATGAATGTTATTTATTTCGTACGATAATTTTTTTAAACTAAAAACTTTGTCATTGAAAATGGAAAACATAATTTCAATTAAAAAGAAAAAAAATTAAACTGAAATAACAGATGTTGCGCAACATATTCCACAAATTTAAACAGAGTACTAGGCTTAATATATAAAATTACCACAGAAACAAAAATTAGATACTCATTATGTTCCAGAAATATATACGTTTCCCAGCCCTGGAATCGAATTTTATATATATATATATATATATATATATATATATATATATATATATATATATATATATATATATATTTTTTATTAACATCAATTTAATTCTTTCTGAGGTATAAAATAGGTTTAATTCACTAAAAAACCAAAATTTGGAACATATGTCGCTACCTTTATGTATTGAAGGAAATATCAGTGAAAATTAAACAAGTAAAAACGTTTATTCAACCGGGTCGAATCTTAAATACCCTCCAAATATTTAAAATGTTTAACTTGGTGCGACAGAGTTGCTTTATATAATATCGTACGTCAACGGTTCAAAAATTGACAATATCATGTTTTCCACAGACGAACGTATGGGCATGGCTAGACCGTTTTAGAATTCATCACTGATCAAGAATATATATACTTTATGGGGACCAATTCCATTTGGAGGGTATTAAAACTGCATTTTGGCGGGGTCGCTATGGCAAGTGCTGTAGGGGAGACATTTCACCTTTGTAATAAAACTCTAAAAATAAATGTTTGGGATAAGTAAATTGAAAATTATATATATATATATATATATATATATATATATATATATATATATTTATATATATATATATATATATATATATATTTATATATAAATATACATATATATATATATATATATATATATATATATATATATATATATATATATATGTATATATATAAATATATATAAATATATATATATATATATATATATATATTTTTTTTTATAGGGTCATCTAGGGCGCAAGGGCGGAGGAGGGGGTAGGGCAGAGTAGTACTAGGTTATGTCTCAGCTTTGTCATAAAAGCTTAAAAATTTTATGTTTAAGGAATGTAGGCTTAAGTAAAATATTTTCTTAAATTTTTACACTATTTTTGCATATAAAAACGCCCACTAAAGGAGGCGGGGTATTATTTTAATTTTATGGCTCCAATATTAACGCGTTGGACCTTCTTTAATATAAAATATTAAAAATTATGTGGTTCTTAGAGGTTGGTTTAAATCTTCTTTGGGGGAATTTTTCCCTCTTGCCCGATTTATCCCATCTCCGAACTTAACATTCGCCTTACCAAAGGCTTTTATATACATCGTTTACCAATACCCACCCGGGTGTTACTGTAGTTTTGTGCATGTACTTACGTGCGGTGGATGCTATATTACTGATTAAAGTGGATGCTTTATTATCAGATATATTGCTATTAAACTTATGAGAAGTCAGCTATTCATTTTTAAAGTTAATCACAGAAATGGTTCCTTCATGTCTTACTGTTTCCAGGGATCAGCGCTTCTGAGGGAATCATAACTGAAATATGAACGTATCTGCTATTTTTCCCAAGTAGAATTTCTAAAATCCTGTATTCTTTTCCAAGTTCATAGATGATCGCCAAATAATTTCTTATTTTATAGCTCAGCAAGATGGCGTTTAGTCTCTCTAGATTTACGAAAAGAGTATTGAGGAGTCAGTGATCTGCTCTTTTCTGCTACAAAGCAGAGCAAGGAAGATTTTTATTATAATATACAATTTAGTTGTTATGTAAGAACGTTGGAAAATGGTCTCAAAGTTCTTTGATATGAGTAGTGAAAATAATTTGAAATATGTACATATGTATTTTATAATCATTTTTTTTTATTTTCAAAGTAAAAATAATTATTGTAACTTATGTTATTAAAGGCTGTCTTATGAAGAGAGAGAAGAGTATTTTCTTGGATTGATTGACAATGAGTTAGATTTGGATGGTACTGATAATTTGTGTGGTGATGATGATGAAGACCAGGATTATATGCCTATTGGAGATGCTGACGATTCTGATATAGAACAGAAGCTTGGCGAAGTAGAGGTGACCGTTGAAAGTGATTGTGATGATAATGAGGAATCATGTGCGAGTTCTTTGTATTAAGAGACTAAAGACAATGTGAAATGGTATAAGGAGGCGCCAATCAAAAATCGCCGACGATCGATCGATGCAATAAAACTTAAAAAACTTTAAAAACTCCTTAAAAAATTATTTTTATAATATATTTGATAAATTCTAAAAGTAAAAAAATTTGTTCAGTGAGTCAAAATTCCTCTTAGATTGGAGCAAAATTAACCAAGTTATTAAAGAAATAAAACCGAACTGGTCACCATGGTGGGTATTGGTAAGGCGAAGGTTAACCTGCTCTAAGCTTCAAAATATATTTATACCAAATTTCAAGAGTCTAGCTCTTTTCTTAGCTTTTACAGCTATCAGCAAAAATTTCGATTATAGCCAAAAAACCAGAAGCTGTAAATAAATGGTCGTATATAAGGAAATATAAAGCCATTCTCCCCATCTATCAAAATTAATACGTAATGCAGCTGCAACAGCAGCAGTCTTCCTTGAGCTATCCTTGATAATAATACGATTTGAATTGTGTGATATAATTCCATCAATCCTAATGGCTTTCTCTTATGTGATATTCCCAACGACTTCTTTCTTCCCTCGTCTAGTTTAAAAACCTCCGTTTCATCTTAAGATTTATAAAACTCGTTTCTTGTCCAACGTATAAATCATATTATTTTCATGCCATACATACATTTTACACTTTTCTTAACTGCCAGCATACACACACACACACACACACACATATTTATTTTTACTCCCTGTGCTGTTGACTATTGACGAGTTTGATAAACTTTATATACATTTATTTTTCTTTATGCTCATATCAAAAATTGACGAAAGTTAGTAGCCAGTGCTAAGAAGATGAAAAAGTGCCAAGAAAGAAGAAAATAAAAAATTTATCAAATATATAACATATAGAGAAACGAAAAATCATTCAACAAACTTTTCCCCACATATGCTGCTGTCCATATGGGTGATGAGTGAATAGCACAAGACTAACGACCAAATTGAAAATAAAGGAAAACATATTGAAGTTTGCAGCAAATATAAAGTGTGTGTGTGTGTGTGTGAGTGTGTGTGTATATAGTCTAGGTCATATATCAAAATTGCAAGAAAATTGTATCAGAAGGAAGATTTATAAAATAAAATCAATTGTTGGAGAATTGAATGAAGAGCTTAATCCATTTGGGGAAGTCAAGGTCGACTTGTATAAGAGACATAAAAACTCAACTGGAGTATAACAATTTGTGTGGCAGTTAAGGCGGTTTTCCAGGCAGATATTTATGCCATTACCACCGATTCAGCATTAAGGATTAATGGGTTCAGCTTAGAGGCCAGAACTATTGAAATTTTTGTAGAGAGTATGGCAGCAATTAGAGGCCTGGACTCGGGGATGATAAAGTCGAAATGTGTACTGGCATGCATTCAATCTCTGGCTAGACTTAAAAGACATAACGTCAAGATAGTTTGGATTCCAGGCCATGAAGGTATTCAGGGAAATGAAATGGCGGATGAATGCGCAAGAGCAGGTTCGGCCTTGGATGAAGTAGTCTCACTTAGGGATATTGACATTCCCTCTGTTGAGCTGCTGAGCATAATTGAGGAGTGCGTAGAGAGAAAGGTGGGTGACAGGCAGGTGATCAATAATTACCACTTGTGGGGTCTCCAAGACTCTATGTCCCTCACTTAGTAGAGTTAGGACTAGACAGCTTCTCAATTTTGGGAAGAAGTCGTTGGCACTCCTGGCAGAGGTTTTGGCAAGGCACTGGGCAATTGGCCATATGTCAGAGCATTTCGGCTTTCCCCATGATGGTTGCTGCAGGAACTGTTTCGATGAAAGAGAAGAGGAATCAGTGCAGCATTTTCTTTGTGACTGCCCGGCCCTGCAGGAGCGTAGGCTTAGACATCTAGGCTCTCGTATACTGTGAGATCTGGACTGTCTTAGGGATGCACTGCTGGCTGCCCTGGCGGGTTTTGCGAGAATTTCTAAGTGGTTCTCAGGAACCAGTACTTCGTTTTGAACGGATTGTGTAGGGTGTAGTCCTCTGGGCATCACAATGGGCCTGTATGGCCTCAAAGTGTTTTCTCACTTACTGTGGGCAGCTCTTCTAACCTAACCTAAGGCGCTTTATCTTGGTATTCTCCGGCATAGGCAGAGCCTATAATCAGCAGACTGTAGGAGTGCGTTCATTCCAAAGATAATACACCGTACATTAAACCTAAGGACTTCAGATCAATTAGTTTCACTTCTTCCCTAAATTAAGACCTGGAAATAGAATTTGATTTTTCATCCGAAAGGAAAGCCTGTGGGAATTTCTGGTGCGAAGCATAAATATATTGCTTGAGCACTAGGAATTCATTGTGATGGTTTTTCAGGATCATAAGGGTATTTGAAATTACGAGGGTGGGTCAATAAGTCAGTGGCATTTTGTATGAAATATATATTTTTAGGTAAAAAGTTATATTGATTTTTAACGTGGTCCTCTTTTGAGTTCTGTACACTTAATTTAACGTTTCCCCAATTTTTTGGTGGTTGTCAAAATATGTATTTTCTTAAATTCTTCTGGTTTCTTGACCTCTTTTTAATTATTATTGTATAAATAAAATAATTAATTTCCTGAAGAAATCACACAAAGGAGTGACGAAATATTGAAATTAAAAATTAAACTAAAATAAAGAGACCTTAAGCTTAAAAATATCAGAATACAATATTTATTTTCTTGTAAGACGATTTCTGCATTAGAGTTAAATTTTCTTTTTTTCAAGCTAAGGAGCAAGAAATAGCTCGGGTCTAAATCTGTAAAATATGGCGGATGAGGGAACAATTTGTAACCCAATTCATAGAATTTTCCTATTTAAACTGCACATTTGTGAAAACTTTCTCATACCCAAGTGGTCATTCAAAATTGAAACCACTGTGCCATTTGACATGCCTACGGTTTCCACAATCCCTATCACTTTCAATCTCCATATTGTGCATTTTTTTCAAGTGTTTCGAATCTGGAGACCTCAAGAAGTCTGAAAATAGATAAAACTTTATGAGAAGTGAAAACTCTGAGAACATTTACATGATGATTCCACTTCTTCTATAATTATTTTTTTCACTTCGGTGAGAAATAATTGCATAATTTTATTTGTTTTTGTACCCTTCACAAAAAATTGTAATATATCATTCTATGTGTAATTTCCTCAATACCAATATGCGACCCCAGAAAGTAGATATATTCTGATTCCTTATAAATAGCGATGACGAATGAGCGATGTCCGTCTGTCCAGCTGTCTGTAAGTGGAATCGCCTTTACCAAGCCTCCAGAATAGCTAGAGATTTCGTTCTTGGATTGATGGATTGGTAATGAGCTTAAATAGAACGATATTGAAATTCAGAAAAACCCAAGAGATGATTCCAGGGGTGGGAAGCTTACACCTATTTGTGCGCACAAAATTAAGTAGCAAAAACTAATAATTTTTTTTTGGTTATTAATACCATTTCAGACTTTGGAAACAATTAAATTGGTACTAAAACCTAAAAAAACTAAAATTTTAATTCCAGGTTTGAGCAATCGAATTTTTTCCGGTACATAAAATTAACCAAAAAGGCAAGTAAAGTTTTTTTTGTGCTACTTAAAACTATTTCATAATTCAGAAAAACCAAAATTGGTATTAAAATTTAAAAAAAAAAATCAAAACTTTCGATTCCAGGTTCGGACAATTCAAATATTTATTGGCGAAAATGACCAAAAAGGTTACGAATTTTAATTTGTTGTTAAATAAAACTATTTGATACCTCATAAAAAATTAAATTGGTGCTAAAAATCAACGAAATCAAAAATTCGACTCCAGGGTTGGTAAATTCAAAATTCTTTTGTACATAAAAGTAACCATATAAGCTACTAATTTTGTACTTTATTAGTGAATTAAACGTATTTTATACCTTAGGAAGAATTTAATTGGCATTACAAATCAAAGATATGAAAATTTCGATTCCAGGGTTGGAAACTTTAATTTGTTTGTATATAAAGTTAACCATATAAGTTACTAATTTTGTACTTTATTAGTGAATTAAACCTATTTTATACGTCAGGAAGAATTAAATTCGTGTTAAAAATCAAACAAATTAAAAATTCGTTTCCAGGACTGGACAATCGAAATGTTGTTGGTACAAAAATGTAAGCAAAATGACTAATAACTTTTATTTCTGTTTGATCTTAAAACAATTTTAGGCTTCCAGGACACAAAAATTGGCATTCCAAATATTAAAATTTCTCCAGAGTTGGAGTTTTGAAAATTTGTTGGTACATAAAAGTAGCCAAATGGAACGATTTTTTATACCCTTCACAAAAAAGTGAAAGGGTATAAATAGGTTTGTCATTCCGTGTGTAATTTCTTCGATGTCAATATGGGACCCCATAAAGTATATATATTCTGGATCCTTATGAATAGCGATGACGATTGAGCGATGTCCGCATGTACGTCTGTCTGTACGTGTTTTCCCAAGCCTCCAGAAGAGCTAGAGACTTCGTTCTTGGACCGTTATATTGGAAATGAGCTTAAACAGAGTGGTATTGAAATTCAGAAAGATCCGATGTACGGTTCCAGAGCTGGGATGGTTAAACATATTTCTCGACGCAAAATATACACCAAAAATCAATTATTTTTGTTTAATGTTTGTAAATTAATCCAATTTCGTGCTTTGGGAAGCCTCGATGGTCTATTAAAAACTAAAACTATTAAATTTTTTCCAGGGATGGAAAACAAAATTTTGTTTTTTTGGCCCATTCCGTATTTTGTAGTACATGTAGTAACTAAAATTGTTAAAAATTTCAAGTTTTTCTTTAACAAAACCACTTTATACGTCATGAAGATTTGCATTGGCAAAAAAAAAAAAATTTTTTTATATTCAAATTTTGCTTCCAGGGAAATTGAATTTTTTTTTATACATGAAAGTGTTCAAACTGGCAACTGATGTTGTTGTTGTAGTTTTTTGCTAACTAAAACTGTCTTATAATTTAGGAAGAACAAAATTGGTATCAAAAATTTAAAAATAAAAAATAAAATTTCGAATCCAGGGATGGACAAGTGCAATATTTTGTAGTACATAAAAGTAGCCAAAATGGTTAAAAACTTTAAAACTAATAAAACTATTTTATACCTCAAAAAGACTTGCACTGACAAAAAATAATAAATAACATTTCGCTTTCAGGGTAGGGAAAATGAAAGTTTTTTTTGGTACATGCAATATTTTGTAGTACATGTAATAACCAAAATTGTTATACATTTTGAGTTTTTCTTAAACGAAATCACTTTATACTTCATGAAGATTTGCATTGATAAAAAAAATTTTATAAATTAAAATTTCGCTTCCCGGGGTGGAAATTGAAATTTTTATACATAAAAGTAACCAAAATGGTTAAAAATTTAAAATGTTTCTTCAATAAAACTACTTTATACCTCATGAAGAGTTGCATTTATAAAAGAGCAAAAAAATTAAATTTCAATTACAGGGCTGGGAAATTGAACGTTTTTTTGGTACATGCAATATATTGTAGAACATGAAAGTGACAAAAATGGTTGCTAATTTTAAGATTTTCTTAAACGAAACTACTTTTTACCTCATGAAGATTTGAATTGATAAAAAAAATTTCAAATATTAAAATTTCGCTTCTAGGGTTGGGAAAATGAATTTTTTTTATGCATAAAAGTAACCAAAAAGGCAACTAACGTCGGTTTTTTACTAATTTAAACTATTTTTTAGTTCAGGAAAAACAAAAGTGGTATCAAAAATTAAAAGAAAAATCTAAATTTAGATTCCAGAGTTGGATAACTGCAATATTTTGTAGTACATGAAAGTGACCAAAATGGTAGCATATATTAAGTTTTTCTTAAATAAAACAATTTTATGCCTCATTAAGAGTTGCATTGGTAAAAAAATTTAAATTTCGTTTCCAGGGTTGGGAAATTGATATATAAAAAATGTAACCACATAGGCAATTGACGTTGTTGTTTTTGCTAATTCAAACTATTTTATAATTCAGGAGGAACAAAATTGGTATTAAAATCATAAAAAAAACAAAATTTCGACTCCAGGGTTGAACAAATAAAATATTTTATGGTACATGAAAGAGACCAAAATGTTTAAAAATTTAAATTTTTTTGCCAAATAAAACTATGTTACATATTTTAATTAAACCTAATTCCTGTTTTAGCAAGAAAGAAGGCAGAATTACATCTGTGAAGGGTATTTAAGATTCGGCACAGCCGAATATAGCACTTTTACTTGTTTTGTAATCGCATAGCCAGGCTATGGGGTTTTAAAAGAATAATTTTATCTGCGCCTGGAGTACTACACGAATTAATAAAACGATGGATATACGTGAGGAGGTAAATTTTCGAAAATTTTTTAATATATCGAACGAAACAAGAGAAATTATTAATGTTTTTTATTAATCAGATTTTTTATCAAAAGGCAAAATTTAATAATTTTGGTATAGTTGTTTTTACGCTTTTTCTGGTGCATTTTGGAATTAGGTTGACAAGATGTAGTAGCATGAGTGTAATATCCTGCAGGACTTTTTGTATTTTCCTACCGTGCAAAGTAGTCGATTATGAATTTTTTGTAGCCCAAAGCCTTCTTGATTCCATATGACGGTTATATTAGATGATAGAGGAAACCAATTCATGATAAATATTTCCAAACTGCATTTTCAAATATCAGTAGTGTGCATTAGAAACTAACGGTCTCCTACAAATATTCTAATAGCACCACCCCATAATATGACCCTTACATTGACTGCCATATTGTCGATTGATATGTCAACGTCAAACGCTGAAGCTGTCTAAAAGAAAAATATATATTTTAAACTATAAAAGAATATATATATAAAGATTTTTCTTTGCTGTTCCATTTTGTTGCAGTTGAGCTTTTATTATTTCTGAAAAAAGAAAAAAAAAACATGGAAATAAATAAAAAACTTATATTAAATGTATTTATATGAGAGTGAGTATGAATATGAATGCATTTTCTAAACATGCAGGACACACAAGATAGATTATGGTACACTAAGTTTTCAGAATGAACTTTTGCTCACCACATCACATTGTGCACATGCAAGGATATATGAAAACTGTTAAAATATACAGCTATATAAATGTATGCATTGATTGGTTATCATAAGGTATGAAAAGATCGAGTTGAATATCTGTATGAGTATGACCTGGCAGCAAGTATATAATATTGCGACGTTCGAAGCTCGGCAGTCTTATTTTTTATATCCTTCAGAAAAAGGGTTTATATAGGTTTAATATTCCATGTGTAAGAAAGTAATATGGGGTGGGCAAATTTGAGGTTAGGAAGTAAATAGGCTGTCAAATATACAAAAAAAATGAATTGAGCTGTCGTCCTTTAAGATTTATTTAGTAAACAGTTTTGAAATTTTAACAATAAGACGAGACACTCTTCAGCAAAACATTTTAATTACACAATACACCACAACAGTACGCTCTTAGTGGCCGAAGTGATGCAAACATGGGCGCTGCACAGCAAAATGTTGAGAATGAACCTGGAACATCAAATCACCGACGTTCACACCAACTGGGCATCACCAGAAGCACTTTGGGCAACATTCTGCCTAACGATCTTTATCTGCACGCTTATAAAGTTCAATTCGTTCAAGAATTAAAGCCGCCCGGCCATTGTTTACTTCGAACGTTTGTGAACTGGAAAACTGAACGATAAAAACGCATTTTTGAACAGAATCATCTTCAGTACTGAGACCCATAGTCTCATATGCGTATTTCGAAAAATAGTGCCACAAGCCATACAGCCTTCTAAACAATTCAGCTATTGCATGAAAGCGTAATTCTCGATTTGGCGATGTCGATTGACCGATTCGTTCTTGTGATTTAATGCCGCTGCATTAAATTCTCTGAGACCATTTGAAATACCCGGTTAACGTTAACAAACCACAAACAACTGATGCTCTGGAACATGAAACTAGGCGCCGCATTGTTGTTTAATATTTTCGAAAATGAAACAACAAAGAAAATGTTTAAATTTTGCAAGACAAGATAAATATTCCAAGGAACAAAGAAAAATGCAACATCAGTTTTTATTTATTTAACTTGCACTGCAGAGCAGAATGGCTGTTTTCGAAGGCCACTACACTTTCATCATAATCATGGAATATTTTAAGTGAAAGAAAAAGTACTTTTATTTAAATAACTAAAAAATTTTAATAATAAATGGTAAAAAATAAAATACACATGACTACTGATGGTGAAAGTGGCCTTCGAAAACAGCTGTTCTGCTTTGCAGAGTACGTAGAAAAATTTAAAACTGATGCAGATTTTTTTGTGTCAAAGTATTGGCGCGATAAGAGAAACTTTGTTGCAAAATGTGATACAAAATTTTTTGCAGGGATCGGACGTCTGGCGCAGTTCTAGAGGTAAACATTTGCCCGGCATCATATTCCAATATTAATTCCAATGTTTTAATTTTACTTTGGTATCAATTCAAATGGATTGGTAAAAAAATATGTTTTTAAGCCGATACAATTCCCAATTTGACTAGCCTTTACTTTCCAGGCCCCTGTGAATAGGTAAGTCGAATAACTGATGACTGTCTGTCAGTCTGTTAGTGGGTCTGTATATGAAAGCGCTTTACCCGAAGCTTCCAGAAAAGTTAGAGAAATAATATTCTCCTATGAAAAATCCACAGAATCCAAAATACAGAGAGCAAATTACGGCATTGGTTAGCAATCGAAATTTTTATATAAATTGTAATGAAATTGTGATCGATATCAAATTCGATAATTTGACCCCAGTTTTAGATCCGGAATATTTTAACTTAAAGAAAATGTACTTTTATTGAAATAAGTGAGAATTTTTATAATAATAAATGGGGACAAACAAAATACATTTGACTACCGATGCACAGTGGTTCAGTAGTAGGACATAGTGGTCAAATGACTGTGGTCGATTTTTTCACCGTTAGTTCGCTGTAACACTCACTATTAGTGGTATTACTAAAACATGCAAAAAGATTTGCAATCAGTTGTTCTTTACATTTACTTTTGTGCATCGGAAGTGAACAAATCAAAACAACTTTCCTTATCTTTTTCAGCAGTGCCAATAAAGTTCATTTCAGGTGTGTGTTTTTCAAAGAAAAACACATTTTTGATTTATTGTTTTGCAATGGATATTTAAGTTGAATGTGTTTACCGTTATTATTATGTATTTAATAATTTTTTAAGCAAAACGTATTTTGCGGAAAGCGGTTTCACTACAAATCAATTTTTACGTATATTTTTTACGACTTTTTTTTACTTAAGGTATTAACTAGGGATGTAACCGATACCGATTCCGATATATCGGCTATACTTCTGATTTGCCGATATATCGATATCGGCGATATTTTAAAGTCGATACGACGATACTTCTTAAATTTTTTTAGAGCTGTTTTGAGCAAACAATTCAATTTTTTTACTAACCGTTGTATTGAAAATTTGGATGATTTTAGAAAATAAACAGTATGACATTCAGTTTGAATGGATTCATTAAAAATCGTTTACACTATTATTTTGTTAAAAAAAATAATTTGTTTTTGTTAATTTCAGAATGAATTCAAATATCAATTTTAAATATTAATAATCTCTTACACTGTAATTTTGTATAATAAAAGAATTACTCTACTTGAGTTTTGTTAATTTTAACTTGAGTTCAATTTCAATATGCGTATCGGTATCGGAATCGGTATCGGCGATATTTCTTTTTGAGTATCGGTATCGGATCGGCAAAACGGCGTATCGTTACATCCATAGTATTAACTACGTTGCCGTCTTATGACGCCTTCAAGTTACGTATCCAAATGTTCCTCTATATCTGTACTTTTAATTAAAACGAATTTATCTGCGTTTGTTTGCGAATGTGCATGGTACAGAGGGTCTTCGTCTCTACGACTAGATTCGTAGCACATATATATATTTTACCGTTTGTTGCTCACTGCACTGTTCATGTTTACGATTTGATTTATTGCTTTATTTCTTCACAATTTTTAGGACACGATTTGGTTTAATTGTTGACAAAGCTCAAAGTGGCGGAAGTGGTACATCCAATGACGGATGCACTGCAAGAACATATTATACCCTTCACAAAAAAGTGAAAGGGTATATATAGGTTTTTCATTCCACGCGTAATTTCTTCGATATCAATATTGGACCCCATAAAATATATATATTCTGGATCCTTATGAATAGCCATGACGATTGAGCGATATCCGTCTGTCCGTCCTTCTGTACGTGAAATCGGTTTTCCTAAGCCCCCAGAAGAGCTAGAGACTTCGTTCTTGGACCGATGGATTGGAAATGAACATAAATAGGATGCTATTGAAAGAGAAAGATCCAAAGTATGGTTCTAGAGCTGGGAAGCTTACACCTATTTCTCGACACAAAATTTATACCAAAAATCAATTATATTTTTTCATGTTTGTAAATTAAACCTACTTAGTGCTTTGGGGAGCTTCAATGGTCTATTAAAAACTAAAAAAATAAAATTGTTTTTCCAGGGATGGGAAATTAAAAATTTTTTTTTCGGCCTATTCCGTATTTTGTAGTACATGTAGTAACTAAAATTGTTAAAAATTTCAAGTTTTTCTTTAACAAAACCACTTTATACGCCATGAAGATTTGCATTAGCAAAAAAAAAAAAAAAAAAAATTTAAATTCAAATGTTGCTACCAGGGGTGGGAAATTGAATTTTTTATACATGAAAGTAATCAAACAGGCAACTGATGTTGTTTTTTTTGTCTTTTGCTAACTAAAACTGTCTTATAATTTAGGAAGAATATAATTGGTATCAAAAATTCAAAAATAAAAAATAAAATTTCGAATCCAGGGATGGACAAGTGCAATATTTTATGATACATGAAAGTTACCAAAATGGTAAAAAATTTGCAATTTTTCTTAAATAAAACTACTTTATACCTCAACAAGCGTTGCACTGATAAAAAAAAATTACAATTTCGTTTCCAGGGTTGGAAAAATTAATTTTTTTTTGGTACATGCAATATTTTGTAGTACATGTAATAACCAAAATGGTTTCAAAATTCGAGTTTTTTTTAAACAAAACTACTTTATACCTCATGAAGATTTGCATTGATAAAGAAAATTTCAAAAAATTTAAATTTCGCTTCCAGGGTTGGGAAATTGAAATTTTTTTTTTTAAGCATAGATGTAACCAAAAAGGCAATTGACGTTGTTTTTTACTAATTAAAACTATATTTATAACCTATATGGTTATAAATATTAAGTTTTTCTTAACTAAAACTAGTTCATGCCTCATTAGAAGTTGCATTGGTAAAAAAAATTTAAATGCATATAAATAACCAAAAAGGCAATTGACGTTGTTTTTTTTTTGCTTATTAAAGCTGTTTTATAATTCAGAAGGAACAAAATTGGTATTAAAATCTTAAAAAATCAAAATTTCGACTCCAGAATTGGACAAATGATATATTTTATGGTACATGAAAGTGACCAAAAAGTTTACAAATTTTAATTTTTTTGTCAAGTAAAACTATGTTACACCTCACTAAGAATTGCATTGGTAAAAAAATAAAAATTCCAGAGTTGGGAAATCGAAATATTTTTCGTACATAATTGTACATACATAAATTCAAAATTTTGTGCATTAGATATTTCAGAAAAAATTAAACTAGTATCAAAATATAATAAATATAAATTCGTTTCCAGTGTTGGAAAATTGAAATATTTTTGGTATATAAAAGTACATACATAAATTCCAAATTTTGTTTTTTAGTGAATTAAAGCTATTTTATATATCAGAAAAAATTAAATTAGTATTAAAAAATTAAAAATTCGGTTCCAGGGTTGGGAAATCGACATTTTCTGATTCATAAAAGCAGCCATTTTATTTGTTATTTTTGATTTTTATGATGAATTATACCTACTTTACATCAGAAAGAAGTAAACTGGTATTAAAAACCAACAAAATCTAAAAGACGATTCTACGGTTGGACAATTAGAACTTTTTGGGGTACATGAAACGGATTTTTACTTTTTGTTTTTAAATTAAACTTATATCATATTTTTGAAAGACGTTCATAGGTATTAGATATAAGAAAAGCCAAGCATTTAGCTTCCTAGCCGAAAAATTTAAACGTTTTCTTATATATAAAAGTAACCGATAACATCATTTTGATTTTTTAATTAAACCTACTTTCTGTTTTGGCAAGAAAGAAAGAAAGAAGAATTACATCTGTGAAGGGTATTTAAAATTCGGCACAGCCGAATATAGCACTTTTACTTGTATTTTTTTTTTAATTCAGCTATATCATCTGAAATAATTGTCTTAGATCAAGCATTTATTGATCGGTGTCATCATCTTATGCGATGTCTTTCACCGGGAAACAAAATTAATAGTATAGAATTTAGAGATTACTCGTTAGGAACCGCGCGAATGCTTATTAGTACGTATTAATGGTATAATTTGCCTGCTTCAGTTCATAAAGTGTTAATTCATTAATCGGAAGTAGTTGATCACAGTCTAGTTTCCATACGCGAGCTCTCCAAAGAATCCGCTGAATCTTGTTATAAGATATTTATTATTTATTTATTATTCAGACGAGACAACACGCGAAAAATGTCTCGTGTTGTCACTAACACTGATCTTTAGTATAGACTTCTTCTAAATTCCGACCCGTTGATTTCTTCTTTACGTAAATTTTCACAAAACAAGAAGTCTATGCTATCACCTAAGGCTTTACGTATGTTACGTTTTTGAAAATAATGTACAAATGTTGTATTAAATTGCCGTTATAAAATTTATTATTCTTTAAATTAATAACTAACATTTTTGGTAAATAAACTATTATAATATTATATTTAAAGACTTTTTTATCTTATTTTACCCTAATTGACCCATAAATACCGTAAACATATTAATTTTAACTACCTACGACCGCCTTCCTTAGAAACTTGAACCACTGTGCAATGATGCAAATGTAGTGGCCTTCGAAAACAGCTGATCTGCTCTGCTGTGTTAGTTGAATAATTAAAAATGATGTTGATTTTTCTTTGGAACATATATCTTGTCTTGCGGAGTTTAACAACATTTTCGAACAATTAATTAATATAAAAATTTAATGCTTTGACTACTATGTTGCAATAAACAAATGACATATTGACGTTACTAGAATTAATTCCTTTATATATCTTGCAAATAGACACATACAATGCACAAATGCATCTTTAGTTTGATAGATCTTCTTTATGGATTTGAAAGCAGTCGTTCCTCGTTATTGTTGTTGCTTTACTTTCTTTGGATTGCAAGACCAGAGAGAAAAAAAAACAGAGCAATAAAATATTACGAAAAAGAAGAGTGCAACAACAACTAGAGATAAAAAGTCCACTAAGATGATGCAATGTAAAAGACATTGCATCAATATTATAACAAACGTCACCCATGGCGTCTGCAGACTTTTGTTAGGAGGTGTAAGCTGGCATAAGTGTATGTGTATGGGAGTGTGTGTGTGTTTGAATGCAAGCCATGCAAAAAACAACAACAAACGAAGAAACGGATGATTTGGATGAATGAATGGATGACTGAATAAGATGTCTTGGAAATAGACAACAGCCACAGTAAAGACAAGAAATTGTTGTTGATGTAAAAGTTCAAAATTTTTCTTTGTACATGCACTTCTTTTGTTTAAGAGTTGACGAATGAGCTGTCATTTTAAGTTTAGTTGTGTGAGAGAGAGTATGTGTGTGATTTTTTTAAGGTATGTTTTTCTTTAAAAAAAATTGTATGCATATTCAGGAAATAGCCAAACTACTTACACACATGCACATGTACGCATGTATGCATTTGTATGTGAGCTTTGCAAATAAACTAATATTTATAATAACTTATATAGACAGTTGCTTTCATGTGTGTGTGTGTGTAAAAACTGTATTTTGTCAATTGCAGATTTCGGTTTAAAAATTTATGACGACATCAATTTCCCGCATTCAGCCAAGCAGCTTTCTACGCTGGCACAAAAAGGTACATTTAGTTTGCGTCTGCTATTCCATAATGCCAATTAAATATGAACTCATTTCAGTCTTTCACTAATTTTAATGTCAAAATCTTTCAATTAAATTTGACCTCTTATTTGATTTATTAAAATGTTTTATTGTTATTAATATCGAGCACATACACACTCACACACAGTCACACACATACACATGGCCATACATTTTCATACATCTAAAATGAATATCCGCATGCTGTTGGATTAATGCAGTTTTATTTCAATTTGTACAATCAAAGTCATTAGTTTTCTATAAAACTAAAACTGTCGAGACCATTAAATGAGCGACAAGTTTTGTTTTTGCTTTTTTACATAAGAGTGTAAATGTGTTGCCATGTGTGTGTGTGCTATTTGCCTGAATATTATGGTAGCGTTAATATATCAATGTGTCTAACGTACCGAAAAGGTATGCTGAATTTTTGTACATATCAAACAAATATTATAACATTACCACAATTTATATATTTAAATATTTTGTGTAATAGCACTGCACTATGGGTTAAATTGTGTATGAAATCATATATATGCCTTATAAATGTACAACCTATACAACAGCTGTATTTGTTTGTATGTAGAGCTGAGAAAAACTTTCACTCAATGCTTCTCTTCTTACTGACTACCTGCCATATCGCCGGCCAGCTTAAATTATTATACCTAGATAAATGAAATTAGGTGAAAGAAAGATCTACTAAGAAAATGGATCTTTAGATAACCGAAAAGCAACAAAAAAGAGTAAAACGTTCACATGTACTTAAGTATAAAAGAAATCAAACCAAAAAATGTTTGAGTTTATTTGGGAATCTGTTGTTTAACACAAAATTTTTATTTTTTATTTTGTACGTGCTGAAAAAAAAGTTTGAATAAGGTATGATGGAACAAAACATTCAGAAAAATGGGACATGAATAAAATAATCAACAGTAACACGGGTATTAACAAGTAAAAGTGCTATATTCGGCTGTGCCGAATCTTAAATACCCTTCACAGATGTAATTCTTCCTTCTTTCTTTCTTGCCAAAACAGAAAGTAGGTTTAATTAAAAAATCAAAATGATGTTATCGGTTACTTTTATATTTAAGAAAACGTTTAAATTTTTCGGCTAGGAAGCTAAATGTTTGGCTTTTCTTATATCTAATATCCACCTATGAACGTCTTTCGAAAATATTATATATATTTAATTTACAAACAAAACAAAAAATCGGTTTCATGTACCCCAAAAAGTTCTAATTGTTCAACCGTAGAATCGTCTTTGGTTTTCAATGTTGTTGGTTTTTAATACCAAGTTTACTTCTTTTTGATGTATAAAGTAGGTATAATTCATCATAAAAATCAAAAATAAAAAATAAAATGGCTGCTTTTATGAATCAGAAAATGTCGATTTCCCAACCCTGGAACCGAATTTTTAATTTTTTAATACCAATTTAATTTTTTCTGATATATAAAATAGCTTTAATTCACTAAAAAAACAAAATTTTAAATTTATGTGGGTACCAGATATATTTCGATTTTCCAACTCTGGAAGCGAATTTTTATTTTTTTACCAATGCAATACTTAGTGAATTTTTAAACTTTTTGGTCACTTTCATGTACTATAAAATATTTTAATAATGAGGTTCATGCAACTTTTAATAATGAGGTTTATTTAAAAAAAAACTTAAAATTTGTAACCATTTTGGTCACTTTCATGTACTACAAAATATTGCAGTTATCCAACCCTGGAATCGAAATTTTGATTTGTTTTAATATTCTACACCAATTTTGTTTTTTCTGATTTAAAAAATAGTTTTAATTAGTAAAAAAAACCGACTTTAGTTGGCTTTTTGGTTACTTTTATGTATAAAAAAATTTCAATTTCCCATCCCTGGGAACGAAACTTTAATTTTTGTCTTCTTCTTTTTACCAATACTAGTTTTCATTACTTATAAAAAGTTTTATTTACAATCTTAAAATTTGCAATCATTTTAGTCACTTTCATGTTCTACAATACATTGCATGTACCAAAAAAACTTTCAATTTCCCAGCCCTGAAATTGAAATTTAACTTTTTTTTTCTTTTTATAAATGCGACTCTTCATGAGGTATAAAGTAGTTTTATTGAAGAAACATTTTAAACTTTTAACCATTTTGGTTACTTTTATGTATAAAAATTTCAATTTCCCACCCCTGGAAATTTGAATTTTTAAAATTATTTTTATCAATGCAGATCATGAAGTATAAAGTGATTTTATTTAAGAGAAACTCAAAATTTATAACAATTTTGGTTATTACATGTACTACAAAATATTGCATGTACCAAAAAAAACTTTAATTTTTCCAACCCTGGAAACAAAATTTTGTTTTTTATTTTTTATCAGTGCAAGTCTTCTTGAGGTATAAAGTAGTTTTATTTAAGAAAATTTTAAATTTTATAACCATTTTGGCCACTTTTATGTACTACAAAATATTGCACTTGTCCAACCCTGGATTCGAAATTTTTAAATTTTGATACCAATTTTGTTCTTCCTTAATTATAAGACAGTTTTAGGTAGCAAAAAAAAACATCAGTTGCCTGTTTAATTATTTTAACGTATAAAAAATGCAATTTCCCATCCCTGGAAGCAAAATTTGAATTTAAACAAATATTTTTTTGGCCAATGAAAATCTTCATGACGTATTAAGAGGTTTTGTTAAAGAAAAACTGAAAACTTTTAAGAATTTTAGTTACTACATGTACTACAAAATACGGAATGCGCCGAAAAAAAATATTTTATTTCCCATCCCTGAAAAAAAATTTTAACTTTTTTGTTTTTGATAGACCATTGAGGCTTCCCAAAGCACGAAATAGGTTTAATTTACAAACATTAAAAAAATAATTGATTTTGGGTATAAATTTTGCGTCGAGAAATAGGTGTAAGCCTCCCAGCTCTGGAACCGTACATCGGATCTTTCTGAATTTCATAACCACTCTATTTAAGTTCATTTCCAATCCAACGGTTCAAGAACGAAGTCTCGAGCACTTCTGGGGGATTGGGAAAGCGGTTTCAGACATAAAAAATGTCTGACATAAAAAATGTCTGAGTATTAACAAATTTGGGAGGCTGTAATCGAAACAATCGCCTGCTTTGAGGGTCTTGAGAAAACATAAACATGTTATTCGAATGGAGTAACGGAATTCGAAAAACGCTGGACTAAATGTATCCAACGAAAAAGGAGATTATGCGAAGAAATAGAATTTTTATTTCTTTAGAAAATATATTGAGGGTAAAATCTTTACTGCCTAATGGTCAAGTGTTGTTAGCGGAATATTGATTTATGGGCCAAGTTTATGTTTTATCAGATGTTGTATGTGATATAGTATATCCTAGCTAATTTTCTCGAGTTCCAGACCACTGTGCGTACTAAACCAGCATTTAGTATTGTAAGTAGGTGTGGTGTAGTTTGAAATATAATTGAAAAGTGATTTTTTTTTGTTGGCTGCCCAACTACGACGATATTATGAATATAAGTTGTACAGGTTTTGATATACAAAATATTGACAAAAATTAATTAAATATTTTCCAAATGAATGAATAGACAGATGGTCATTTAAATGAAACTAAATACAACAATGTGTGCAAAAAATTAACTGAACGGTACAAAGAGAAAAAATATAACAAATACAAAAATGAAAGCAAACAAAGCTTTGGAACAGAGAAGTCAAGTAGGCAGGGAGTGACTGTAGCTATTGCGATAATGACGACAAAAGCGTGGAACGCTTTGACGGCGATAATGAAGGCGGAAAGGGACACTGGAAATCAAAGAAATACAAGAAACAAACAAAAAAAATGTACGTGGTATGTAATTTGTGTGTTAGTAATTTCCAGCAGCCATAAAATTGTTAATGTAATTGAACTCGGCAACAGAACTATAGATTTCAGATTTTGACACTTTAACGAGAGTTGCAATTGAATTATGTCCATATCAATTAAAATTACAAAAAACATTATTTCATTATAAGAAAACATGCATATATTTCTTTAAGTTGCAGCAGATCTTAAAGGTAAAAAATAAATTTTTCTTACATAAAGAAAATGTTGTTAATGAAGAATATAAAAGAAAAAGTAAATTTTAATTTTTACATGAACAAGAAATTATTTCATATGTCCATCAAACTTCAACTAACCCTATTACACAAAGACATACTGCCTGTCTGGGTGTCTTTGTGATGTCTAAAGTACTTTTACATCTTACATGTTTTCTATTTACTATTTTTTTTTGTTTTGCAATCTTAACTGGTCAAATAAGTAGTAGCACTGGTTGTGGGAGAGTATCAGTAACCGTTCGTTGTACAAGTTCAAGTGTGCGAATCTGAATACTTGTGTTTGTTTGTTATACGCCATCTTAAAGTTTAACCATAAATCGTCTTTGTCAGTTCATTTAAAAGATGTCAGACAACTCTGACATTCTACAGACAATTGATTGACATTTTAAAAGTTTTGCAGGGCGGTGGTTACACCACCATCATCATCAACATCAGTATTCTTTGCTTCTTCATGCCCGGTAAATGTTGTATTGCAGTTGCATTTAATTTTTGTATAAGAAAATTTTGCAATAGATTAATGCACTTTAATGTTCAGTAGCTGGCAATTGTTGATTCTTTAAAACGGATTGGAAAGTTAGAGCCACAAGTTTTTCCACAAATAATTTTAAAGCCTAGAATTATAAAAAGTTTAGGAATATTAAAAACTACATTGCTTATTAATAATTTGGAAATGTTAAGCACTATGGTCCTGCTTTTTAAAGTTCGCAAATTAATTTCGGCTAGTCTCATATATTATAATGATAGAATTTTAAGACACATACATTTTTAACTACCGTCATAAAAAAGTTTAGCTCAGAAAAGATAATATTTTATTAGTAGCAGATTACATTAGAAAATAGTTAATAGCCTTATAATAAAATATACATATTCCAACAGTAGACTTAATTACCTTTCCAACGATATATAATATGTAATACTTTATACTTCGCAACTCTGTAAACTAGAACATTTAAATAATAAACCGCACTTAACATCTCATGATGTAATTTCATCTGTGCAGAGCCTCCTATTCACTTCACACAATGGCACGTAAGCTTACTAAGTCAGAACATTTTTCTTTATTGTTTGCTCTTATATAAACTTTTGTCAACCTAAAAATGTTATGCGGGTACACGAATGCAACGTTCGGTGGAAAGTCACTTCGAGGTTCGTAAAAAAGTACTTAAAAGAGATGAACTTAACTTTTCATTACCAGTGTTGCCTGAAATTTTTTTTTGTGAAAAACGTAATTGTTAACAGAAAAGTGTTTTAAAAAATGGTTAATAAGTGATATGTACCACGAAAAAACAGTGTTACCGTAATTTTTTTTTGGTGGTATAATATTATTTAGACAAGTGTCTTAAAAATATTACATTAAAAATTGAATTATGAAAATATACTTACCGAATATAATAACAAAACAGTGTTACCACAAAAAAATTATTATTTTTTTGCAATATAATTTTATTTAAAAAAATTGTTGACAAATGAGTTAATATAATAATATAAGGAAAACAGTGTTACCGCTATATAATGAAAACAGTGTTACCGCTAAAAACGAGTAATATTATTTATATATTATTTAGGGTAATCTTTTAAAAGTATTCAATAAGTTGAACTATAAAAAAATACTTAATCAAATACTAGGCATGTTAAAAAAAAGAAAGAAGCAATATTTTTGGGACCTCCTTTTTGTTAGGAAAATGTTTCAAAACATCATTAATTTGTTAGCTGAGTTATGCAAAATACTAACATATTAAAACAGTGTTGCCACAAAAGAAAAACTTTTTTTGTATAACTTTATTTAAAAAAATTATTTAAAATCAGTTAGTTACTAAACATAATCAACCAGTGTTGCCACAAATAATTATCTTTTTTGTGATTTAAATTTACATATTTAGAAAAATAGTTAATGTGTTAGTTAAATTCTAAAACAGTGTTACCACAAAAATAAAATATTTTTGTGTTAGTATTTTTTATAGCAAAATTTTTTCAATAGTAGTTAAATTACTAGTTGAACACTGAACATAATAAATCCATGTTACGACAAAAAAATTTAAATATTTTGTGATTTATATATAAATATTTAGAAAAATTATAAAAGCCGGTTAATTTGTTAGTTGAATTTAAACATATTAAAACAGTGTTACCATAAAAAGGGGGAAAAATCAAGGAATTATTTAGAGACTGTTTAATTAGTTAGTTGCACCTTATAAATTAGTGTTGCCGCAAATTAACAAATTTTAAATTAAATGACGTTAAAAATGAAATTTATTTATAATAATAATTTTAATTAAAGTCCTTTTTTAGCATTTTATTATATTAGGTCTGCATTACTTAGATGAATTTGAAAATATTAACATTTATACATTGTTCACGGTTTCAGATATTTCGCATTTATATTTTATTTGCGAAAGCCATATAAGTTGGAAGTCTTTTATCGGCGCAGACGGATTAATAATATGTTGCAATTTTCAGATAGCGCGTTCCGCAAATGATTTAGTAAAATAAAAGCCTGATGAATGAAATATTTCTTACAATAGATCCATAAATTGTCTACAAAACATTGAAAGTTAACACCGCTGTGCTACTTTTTGTGAAGGTAAGTTAATTTAATATTCATTTTATTAAATAAATTTTGCACTAGCAGAATATGCATCGTTGCAATGAAAGTACAGTGAATCGCTCACTGAGCGAAGTTTTTTATGAAATAATAAACACTTTCAAATGAATTTCATTTTTTTCAAATAGCTAATGTTATATCTATTGATTTTTTTTATGATTTTGTTTTAGTTGGTATATTTCTTTGTAAAATTCAGTCCTGGAACTCTTCCCTTATTTCCTAAATACCATTTGCGTTACTTTTTTATGAACTTAAGGATTGGATAATCTGTAATAACAGATTGTTTCTTAATATCGTTAATATATATATATATATATATATATATATATATATATATATATATATATATATATATATTTATGTATATATATATTTATATATATATATATATATATATATGTATATATATATATATATATATATATATAGATATATATATGTACATATATATATATATATATATATATATATATATATATATATATACATATATATATATGTATATATATATATATATATATATATATATATATATGTATATATATATATATATATATATATATATATATATATATACATACATATGTATATAATAAATTTATTCTAGTTTTAATGGCAGGTTTTTAAACTAAAATGTATAGTTAATAGCATTAAAAGGTTAGTCGGCTTACATAAAATTTTATTCACAGTCGACTATATCAAAATATTCAAAAATTCTTAAAATTCTACTTATATATGCAAAAAGTAGATTTAATTACCTTTCCAACGGTATATAATATGTAAATTTTTGTACGACGCAACTCTGTAAACCAGAACACTTAAATAATACACCACAGCTAATATCCCATGAAATAATTTCATCTGTGCAGAGCCTCCTATTCACTTCACACAATGGCAGGTAAGATTATAAAAGGGAAAATTTTTCTTCTTGATTGTTTGCTCTTGTAGAAACTTTTGTCAGCCTAAAATAAAAATGTTATGCGAAGACACGTTCGATGCAACGTTTGATGATTCATAAAAAAGCAGTTAAATTAGCAAAGTTTAATATGTGGAACCATAAATAAAAAAAATTTTATTTATTTTTTTTTTCAAAAACTAGTTAGAAAAGAGTTAGCTTGTTACACGATATATGAAAAAGTACTTAGCGGAATGTTAAATATATTAAAACAGTGTTACCGCAAAAAAAAAATTCTTTATAATATTATTTAAAAAAGTGGTTAAAGAAATATTGCATTAGTAAATAGAATCATGGAAAATAATTAAAAAGATATTACATTTACTAGAACAGTGTTGCCACTAAAACAAGATTTTTAAAAAATATATGCTTTCGTAGCTGATTTTGAAAAAAGTGATTAGTCAGTAATCAAACATGATGAAAAAATGCTAGTATCAAAATAAAAAATAAATTAATAAAAAAAATGTATTTAATTCTTTCATTTAAAGACAACAACATTAATTTAATACAATCTATAACATAAAAATTTATATAATATTATGATTTGCTTTTGCTCAGCAAAGCTTTAAATAATTATTTATTTATAAACGGGTAAATAATTTAATATCTCTTTACAGTAAAAAATTATTCAAACTCATCAATTGGTTCATAAAAACCATATTAAACTACAGATTCTTCCAAATTAGCATTTACATTCATTGAATTTTAGTCTGATATCGATATATCTTTCATTTAGCATGTGTAGTTTTTCTTAAACTTTTTGCTGGTTATATCTTCGTAATTTGGACGTATTCTATTATTCCAAACAAAATTTTTGACAGAATTTGTTTTATTTGTTAAAAAACACTATGTAATATTTTTGTTCATTATGGTTTACAATTTATGTGCATATTCTTAAGCAAATACTCATACATAAATAAATATTGCATGTAAAAAATAAGATTGAAAAATAATACACTCCACTTTGTTTAAACAGAGACATTTATTTATCGTTGTACAATATAAAAGCGGTGGTATAAAATGGTATAAAATATTTGGGGCATAAATAATTTCTCTTTGTATACAAAATATACACTCGTGGGTCACAGCTCCAAATGTGATAGACCTACATCCAGAGCTGGAAAGCTTAAACTTATTTTAGTTAAACCTATTTAACACTTCAGCAAGAATTAAATTGGTATTAAAAAACAAACAAAATTAAAAAGACAATTGCAGAATTGGACAACTGAAAATATTTTCGGTACACAAAAGTAAAGTATTTGATGTTTTTGAAAAAAATTAATTTCTATTAAAAAACAGGAATGGAAAAAGACAACTCCAGAGCTGGAAAATTTAAAGTTTAAATAGAGTCTCCTTTTTTTTTTTTTGTTAATCAAACTTATTTTATACTTTGCCACGAGTTAAATGTGTATTAAAAACTAAATATTAAGAACTCCTCGATTCTAGGGTTCAAAAATCGAAATTTTTTGTATATATATATATATATATATATATATATATATATATATATATATATATAAGTTTCTATATATAGTTGGGTTTTCGTGATTTAAACCTATTTCATACTACAGGAAGAAATAAGTTGATATTAAATTGAGAATTCCATTCCAGGGTTCCACAATCGAAATTTTTTGGTACATAAAAGCAACCAAATAAGTTTCCAATTTCGGGTTTTTGGGTGAATTAGACATATTTTATACTTCAGGAAGATTAAATTGGTATTAAAAATAAAAAATAATAATCGAAAAGACGAATCCAGGGCTTGTATAATCGAATCTCTTTTAAAGCAAAGTAAAGCAATTTTGTTTTTGCTTGTAAATTAAACATATGTGATATTTTGGAAAACAGTTCGTGGGTGTTAGCAATAAGAAAAGTCAAAAAGACATCTTCAAAGCTGTAAAATTAAATTTTTGTTAAATTAAATAAATAACAAAAATTTCGGTCTTTAGTAATAAAATAATTTTATATTAAGGGAAGTAATAAATTAGTATTTAAAATCAGCAACAGAAAAAAATGAGTCCAGGTTTGAAATTAGTGTGTGTGTTAGTGTCAGCCTTACGTCGGTGAGCGGTATATATGATTCGTAACAGCCGAATTTAGCACTTTAACTGGTTTTATTTCATGTCCAAAACGATTTTGAGTGCCAACAGCATTACAAATAACTAAATATGCTATAAATTCATTCTTACTATCCTATTCGAAAACCTCACAGTGTTTTGGACAATATTTACGAAAAGAAAAAAAAGAACTATTCTAAAAGAAGATGAAAGAGAGCATAGAAAGTACCCCAAGAAAAAGTGTAGATTTAATTTAAAAATTGACTTCTTTTGTTGGCTGATGGTTGTTGGTCATGATGTCGAAAGATTATTCTGACTATAACAATAAATTTACACATGTAGACGTTTACATAAATACCTTCACACATGCACAGTTGTTTTGGTACGAGTGCTCGTATACATATACAATTATGTCTGTGCAGATTTTTATTATGCCATTGAAGAAATTGTATGCGTCAGTGATTTTTCTTATGCAAAATAAACATATAAAAATATATTAATTATTTTATAAATATTTCGTCTTAGTCTTGTGGCATATAAAATTTAATTCGTATCGTAAAGTTTTTGTAGAAATTTAAGAAAAAAAGTTTTATAAGATCTATTCGACATATGGTTATCAAAAATGATTTTTTTTTGCATTGCAAAGTTCTTTTTTTTCTTTTCTTTTCCTCTCAACAGCAATTTTTGCAAATTACAAGTTCATCTGTTTTTGATATTTTATTAAATTGATTTAAAATCTTTACTATCAATTTATGTATTCTAGAGATTTCTGTTTGTATTCTTGCTTTCTTTTTCAAGATAGTAGTTGAGGTTATTTTGTTCAATTAAAACTGCATTGTTTTTTATATAAAATAATTTTATTCGACTAACGAACCAATTAAGAGGACTTTTTTTAAGAGTAGTTTCTTTTGTAATGCTTCTTCAATTTGCCAGTTTTCTGCGAGCCTCAGTTCAATATTTAGCTGAGATCGATTTGAAAACAGTTTGAGTAAATTATTTTGACGTTGTCATATAAGAAGAACCAACAAAATGCAGGCATATAGACATACTTGACCACACAAGAAACAAAAAGTACAATAAAAATTATAATAATTTTTGGACCCCGCCCCTTTAGTGGGTGTTATTATATACAAAAATAATGTTAACATTTAACAAATTTTATTGCTTATGCCCAAATTCCTTAAAAATAAAATATTTAAGCTCCTCTGCCCCCACCACCCCATTTTTAGCTAATCAAAATTAATAACTCTGGTGTAAAAAAAGAGATATCGAAATAAAAATTAGTATATATAGTGCCGATAAATAAATGGTAATGTATGAAAAAAATGGGCGGGATCCGCCCAATTTTGTTTGTGGGAGAAATAAAATTTCAAATATTTATGAAATAGAATTATAAAACTAGTAAAGTTTAAATTAAGAATTAACAAGTAAAAGTGCAATATTCGGCTGTGCCGAATCTTAAATACCCTTCACAGATGTAATTCTTCTTTCTTTCTTTCTTGCCAAAACAGAAAGTAGGTTTAATTAAAAAATCAAAATGATGTTATAGGTTACTTTTATATTTAAGAAAACGTTTAAATTTTTCGGCTAGGAAGCTAAATGTTTGACTTTTCTTATATCTAATACTTATGAACGTCTTTCAAAAATATTATATATGTTTAATTTAAAAACAAAAAGTAAAAATCCGTTTCATGTACCCCAAAAAGTTCTAATTGTCCAACCGTAGAATCGTCTTTTATATATTGTTGGTTTTTAATGCCAGTTTACTTCTTTCTGATGTATAAAGTAGGTAAAATTTATCATAAAAATAAAAAAAAATAAAATTAAAATGGCTGCTTTCATGAATCGGAAAATGTCGATTTCCCAACCCTGGAACCGAATTTTTAATTTTTTAATACTAATTTAATTTTTTCTGATATATAAAATAGCTTTAATTCACTAAAAAAAAAAATTTGGAATTTATGTATGTACTTTTATATACCAAAAATATTTCAATTTTCCAACCCTGGAACCGAATTTATAATATTTTGATACTAGTTTAATTTTTTCTGAAATATCTAATAGGTTTAATTCACTAAAAGCAAAAAATTTTTAATTCATGTATGTACTATTATGTACGAAAAATATTTTGATTTCCCAACTCTGGAATTTTTATTTTTTTACCAATGCAATTCTTAGTAAGGTGTAACATAGTTTTACTTGACAAAAAAATTAAAATTTTTAAACTTTTTGGTCACTTTCATGTACCATAAAAGATATCATTTGTCCAACCCTGGAGTCGAAATTTTGATTTTTTAAGATTTTAATACCAATTTTGTTCTTCCTGAATTGTAAAACAGCTTTAATTAGCAAAAAAAACAACGTCAATTGCCTTTTTGGTTATTTTTATGCTGAATAAATATATCAATTTCCCAACCCTGGAAACGAAATTTAAATTTTTTTTACCAATGCAACTTTTAATGAGGCATGAAATAGTTTTATTTAAGAAAAACTTAATATTTATAACCATATAGGTTATAAATATAGTTTTAATTAGTAAAAAACAACGTCAGTTGCCTTTTTGGTTACATTTATGTTTAAAAACATATTTCAATTTCCCAACCCTGGAAGCGAAATTTAAATATTTTAAAATTTTCTTTATCAATGCAAATCTTCATGACGTATAAAGAGGTTTTGTTAAAGAAAAACTAAAATTTTTTGAATATTTTAGTTACTACATGTACTACAATATACGGAATAGTCAGAAAAAAATTTTTAATTCCCATCCCTGGAAAAAAAATATTATTTTTTTAGTTTTTAATAGACCATTGAGGCTCCCCAAAGCACGAAATAGATTTAATTTACAAACATTAAAAAAAATAATTCATATTTGGTATAAATTTTGAGTCGAGAAATAGGTGTAAGCCTTCCAGGGGGTCGATTCTGGTTCTGTGAAAACGTGAAATGAAAAGTTTTTTCAGCTTTTCATAGTAATTCTGATTCGCGTACTATGAAAAAACGTAAGGACAATTATGTGTTTTCATAATGTAAAAAACAGGCGGAATGAAACGAAATTTTTTCATATTTGCACATCAATGGTGATTCTGGTTCAATGCAACTGTGTAAACAACTGTCAAAAAGTTTTCATATGAAAAAAAAAATTTCACTTAATTTATTATCGTGATAACAATGGAGAAGATGAAAACGCGCAACAGTTTATGGAAATACTTTTAAAAAAGTGAATTCAACTATTAATACTTTTCATTCAACTTTTAATATTTTTCATTTAACTTTTAATGCTTTTCATTAACTTTTCTATTCTTTTATATGTATGTATATGCATTATATATATATATATATATATATATATATATATATATATACATGTATATAGATATATATATATTTATATATGTATGTGTGTGTACATGAGTGTGTGTGCACATGTATATATATATATGCACATATATTTATATATATATATATATATATATATATATATACATATATATATATATATATATATATATATATATATACATATATATATATATATATATATATATATATATATAGATATATATATATATATATATATATATATATATAATATATGTGTATATATATATATATATATATATATATATATATATGTATGTATATATACCTATATTTATATATATATATATATATATATATATATATATATGTAGAGAATGAGACTTAATTATTGGGTCTAAACCAGACTGCAATGTCCTAGTTGACCTCAATTATATATTTTATTTATTTTTTATATAATTATTTTAAAGCTTGGAAAATATTTTATTTTAAAAATAATATTTATTAAATTAATTCAAAATTGAAGAATGACAATCTAATCATTTTTGTATTGTCTTTTATACAATTTTTGTAATGAGTTTTTCTTTTTAATTTATCCGGTAACTATATCAAATTATTTTAAAACTACTCAAACAAAGTATTACATAAAATTAAACTCAATTCAAAGTAACATATTTTAATAACAGGAACATTGTGAAAATCATAAAAGAACAAATAAATCATTTATGTTACAGACTCCCCCTCAGCGCCTGAAATCGTCCCGATGATGTCGCTGAACTGCACTCCTAAAGCCTTGGTCTGAGAACTCGTTTATTGTTGTTGTCGTTTGAGAATTCAGATTCATTTTGATGTATAACTAATTGTTTGGTTTGTTCAATTCCTGTTGGTAAAATTGTAGAATTTGCCTTTGGTCGACCTCTCTTTTTAATGGGATATATTGGAAATAAGGTTGGCCCATTATATAATGTTATATCAGATACATGATAAACTCCAAGCGGTACTTCACGATTATCTTCTCTAGCTATAGTAAAGCAGGAACCATTTTTATTAATTATAATGTTAGGTCCGTCCCGACGAGGTACAAATTTTGATGTTACATTCTTATCACGTTTACTCAAAACATGAGTAGCCACAAGAACTTTGTCTCCAACTTTAAAATCATTTGGATACCTTCGTTTTTTATTTACATAACTTCTATTTCGTTCTTGTTGTTTTTTCTCTTCTTCTTGAGCATTCTGTAAAGTATTAGCAAGATTCATTAAATGTGGTGTAATTTGTGGTATAAAATTTTCAGAAACAATAATTGATTTTAAGTCATGATGTGCCTCTAATGGACTCCTTAATTCTCGTCCAAATGTTAAATATGCTGCTGACTGTCCTGTACTTCCGCATTTAGATGTATTCATTGCAAAGCGAATCATAGGCAATTTTATATTCCATGACTTATGATCCGTGCCTACGTATATCCCTAATTGCGTTTTTAAATCACGATTTTTTCTTTCTACTGGGTTTGCTTGAGGATGATATACAGGAGTAAATGTATGTGTAATACCCAAACAGTATGTAAGTTTTTGCATTACATCCGATATGAACTGACATCCATTATCCGTCTGGATTCGCCTTGGTACGCCATAACGCAATATAATTTCGTTTAGTATTATAACAGAACAGTTTTCTGCTGTTGCTTGCCTCATAGGAAATAGTTCTACCCATCTACTACAAACATCTTCAATAATTAATATCCACTGATGATTTTCTTTCGTACGCGGCAGTGGTCCAACAAGATCTATAGATATTATCTCAAATCGTTGATTACTCGATACTGTACGATATAACCCAGCTGGTTTCAAATTTGTTATTTTATATTTTTGGCATTTTTCACAGTTTTTCACATATTTCGATATTTCAATTCTCATACCAGGCCAGTAATAGTGAGGAGTAATGCGATTCGTTGTTTTCTCTATACCATAGTGACCAGCCATTGGATCATCGTGAAATCTTTTCAAAATTGTTGCACGCATTGACTTTGGAACCACTAGTTGACCATTTTCCGTGTCTTGATCAGAGCAATACCGATATAAAATTCCATCAATCAATAAATAACCATTATCTGTGTAATTGGTAACACTCTCACTACTTGTTTCAAAGGCGTTTATGATTGTTTTTATATATTCATCTTCCAATTGAGCTTTTCTTATTTCTGCAGAAGCTTTACGTGGGAAATCTATCGAAATATGACAACACTCACAAGAAACATCTGTATGCTTTATACAAGGTGGTCTGGACAATGTATCCGCCACAACGTTTTTTCTTCCTGGAATATATTCAAAATGTAAATGGTATGATTGCAGTAGCAAAGCCCATCGAGCTAAACGACCAGTTGGTGTTTTAAGACTAAAAAGCCATTTTAGAGGTTGATGATCTGTTACCACAGATATCTCTGACCCTTCTATATAACCACGAAATTTTTTAATTGCCCAAACGACTGCTAGTGCTTCTCGCTCCGTCGTTGAATAATTCCTTTCTGCAGGAAGTAAAAGTCTACTAGCATATTCAATCGGGTGTTCATCTTCTTTCTCCCCCTGGAGTAAAACAGCCCCAAGTGCATATCCACTGGCATCTGTTTTTATTATAAATGATTTTGTTTCATCTATTTGGCGTAATATGGGTGAAGATGCCAAAAGACTTTTTAATTTTTCAAATACAATATTTTCTTCAGTACTCCACCTCCATTTTGCATTTTTCTTTGTTAATGAAGATAAAGGTTTAGAAATTTGAGCAAAATTTGGAATAAAACGGCGATACCATGAACAAGTCTGCAGAAATGATATAAGTTGTTTTAAATTTTTCGGATATGGCCTTTGAAGAATTGCTACCGTTTTTTCGGGATCTGGCTTAATTCCATTTATAGTTAATAAATGACCGAGATATTTAACTTCTGGTCTACAAAAATGGCATTTGTCTCTGTTTAACTGAATTTTAAACTTCTGAATTCTTTGAAATGTTTCTTGAAGATCAGTCATGTGCCCATCAAAACTGTTGGAACAAATAATTATATCATCAAGATAGGCAAGTAAAGTTATTTGTGGAAGACCACTTTTAAATTTGTCTATAAATCTTTGAAACGTTGAGGGCGCATTTTTGAGACCGAACGGCATTCTGTTGCAAACGAAAATTCCGAAAGGTGTAGTAAATGCTGTTTTCTTTCTATCTTTATCAGCTACTTTTATCTGCCAATAACCAGATTTTAAATCAATTGTTGACATAAATGAAGTTACTCTAGCAGCATGTAATAAATCATCCATTCTTGGCAGTGGATATTTATCACTTATTGTAATAGTATTTAATCGACGATAATCTACGCAAACTCTTATCTTTCCATCTTTCTTTGGAATAAGTACCACAGGAAATGCCCAGGGAGATTCCTCCTCTTTAATTATATTTTTCTCCAACATTGCATCAATTTCAATTTTCAATTTTTCTTTCATTTTAGGAGATATTTGATATGGCGCGCACGCAATTGGTGGATGTGACCCAGTATCTATATAATATTGCACATGTGGAATTGGCTCTAAACTAGGCTCAAAAACGTTTTGAAATTTCTGAAGTAAATCAGATAAAACTTTTTGTTCATTACTTGACAAATTACATCCCTCTGAATCTCTTAGTTTACAATAAAAAATATTTATTTCAAATTTCGGCCTCAACATCTTGTCTGATTTAATTCTTTTAAGTGGAGGAAACAAATCCCAATCATACACATCAGTATTTGTTCCTTCTGGAATACTATCTTCAAAGATTTTGTCGATTTCAGCTGGTGAATATTGATAAGATGAGCAGGTATTTACATCTTCCGGTGAACTGTGGCTTTCAAAAACAATTGAGTTCATATTTTCAAACCAGTTTAAAAAATGAGTTGTATTATCTTTAATGTTGATTTGTTTCATTGTTATGTCTTCATCCAATTTTTGTGAATTCATCTTAAAGTCAAAAATTGTTTTTGGGTCATCTTTAAAGTACCAATTTCGTTGAGCCAAATCCAGAACAATTCCAACCTGCTCTAAAAAATCAATTCCAATAAGAGTACGATTTCCTCTAGCTCTTGGTAGACAAATAAAACGAATACGTCTAAATCGTTTGCCTATAATTATTTTCGCAATAGTAGAATAAACGTTTTCCTCTCTTGGAATACCATCAGCTAGTATAATTTCAGCTGCAACCTTTTGAAAAGAAGCGCCATTTTCTTTTAATTTTTGAAAAAGTGTATATCCAGCAACACTTGTTCTAGCAGCGGTATCAAAATAAGCTTCTCCATCTAATCCATTTATATTAATATTTACTCTTGGTACGTTTCGACCAACAAATGTTGTGTGAACCGCATTAAAATCTAGTTTATGTGGGCTATTTATTACATTTTTATTATTACAATTAGGACAATTTGACCTGTAATAACCAGCTAATCCACAGCCATAACAATTCAAAATACTTTCTTGAATTTTTGGTTTGTTTTGTCTGTCAGCTTCTATTCTCTTGAAACATACTTCTGCACTATGATTTTTTTTCCTGCAAAATGAACAGTAAACTGATAATTTTTCCGTTTGAGGTTGAGACTTCACATTTAGTTCCTGACATTCTTTCATTAAAATTTCTATTTCTCTTGCTTTTCTTAACAGATCTTGAAAATTCTTTAGAGATTCTCTTGGAATTTTATCCCTTATTGTTATAAGTAATTGAGAAAAGATCATGTTCAGCATTGTGGATTCTGACAAATTTTCTGACAATTGCGCAAATAAACGACGTTTTCTACATACAAAATTGTCAACTGATTCAAACATTTTTTGTTTCTCCTGATAAATTTCGGAAAATATTCTCCAATCTGGTTTTGGTGGAGAAAACGCATTTTTCAATAACTCTATTGCTCTTTCAAAATTTGTTGCTTCATTTTTAACTCCTTGCCACCAAGAAGAGGCATAACCTTCCAATAACAACGGCAAACTTATTAATGCTATAGAATCCGAAACATTTTCTGCATCTTTGTATACTAAAATTGTAGCGATGAAGTCCTCAACTTTTGAAGTATTCCTTCCACCATTGAAACGAGCACTGCAATTTGCGAAAGAATTTTTTTTTTTCAGGATTTCTATTTATACCTCCCAACAGTTCCCTAAATTGATCTTGTGTAAGGATTATATTAACTGCATTATTTGTATTTTCTGGCTGTGACGCATTGTGTGCACCATGAAATAACTTTTCTTCATCAATATTTTCAGGCAATAGTGCGTTTACTATAACTTCATTTTGAGACAATGAATTTTGTGTCATACTACGTGTACATATACCAGTATTCTTCGGACTTCTAATCATTTTATTTATAATATAGATATTTTTTATTTTATTTTATTTTTTTAATATAATTTGATTGATACTTTTTATTTTTATTACCACAAAGAACCACACAAATAACAAATAAATGCTAATACCTTACCTATAAATTTTGATTTATTTTGAAGATGATAACCAAACCACCGGTTTGTTCTATATAGTTAGCAATCCGGCTAAGTTGATGTGGCTTCAACTAACCTTGGAAATTTCTTAATTACGTTGGGCGCCAATGTAGAGAATGAGACTTAATTATTGGGTCTAAACCAGACTGCAATGTCCTAGTTGACCTCAATTATATATTTTATTTATTTTTTATATAATTATTTTAAAGCTTGGAAAATATTTTATTTTAAAAATAATATTTATTAAATTAATTCAAAATTGAAGAATGACAATCTAATCATTTTTGTATTGTCTTTTATACAATTTTTGTAATGAGTTTTTCTTTTTAATTTATCCGGTAACTATATCAAATTATTTTAAAACTACTCAAACAAAGTATTACATAAAATTAAACTCAATTCAAAGTAACATATTTTAATAACAGGAACATTGTGAAAATCATAAAAGAACAAATAAATCATTTATGTTACATATATATATATATATATATATATATATATATATATATATATATATGTATATATACCCATATATATATATATATATTTATATATATATATATATATTTACATGTACGCGCGTTTGTAACAATGGTTACATATGTTTTATTGTTAAATATGTGTATGAAAATAGCTTCCCTTTGCAATGTATTAATACTAATAGTTGCAATTATACTTAGTGTTTTATATTTTTTTGCTAATATTTGTTTAATAATAACTAAGTTAGACACAAAATGTTTAACATGTTCAAAAACTCAACCAACAGTAGATGAACATTAAGGCGGCGGCTCAAGAAATTACAAAATTGTGTATGCGGCCTAACGCCGCACTCGAAACTTTTAAACTTCGCCCTCTGTAAGTGACATTGAAAGTTATATAGCATGGTTACAGTATTTTCATGGATACAACTGGAATGAAACAGTTTTTCATAACATGAACGGGAATCGCATTTTGTGTAAATGTGAAAAGTGTTATGAAAAGTTTATATGAAAACGAAAATGAAAAGTTTTTTTTCATTTCACGTTTTCACAGAACCAGAATTGACCCCCAGGTCTGGAACCGTACCCACTCTATGCCACTCTATTTAAGTTCATTTCCAATGGCAAAAAAACAACAACGTCAATTGCCTCTTTGGTTACTTTTGTGTATAAATAAAATTTAAATTTCCCAACCCTGGAAGCGAAATTTTAATTTTAAAATTTTTTTTATCTATGCAAATCTTCATGAGGTATAAAGTAGTTTTGTTTAAGAAAAACTAAAATTTTGCAACCATTTTGGTTATAACATCTACTACAAAATATTGCATGTACCAAAAAAAATTCAATTTCCCACCCCTGGTAGCAAAATTTGAATTTAAAATTTTTGATTTTTTTTGGCTAATGCAAATGTTCATGACGTATAAAGTGGTTTTGTTAAAGAAAAACTTAAAATTTTTAACAATTCTAGTTACACATGTACTACAAAATACGGAATAGGCCGAAAAAAAATTGTTAACTTTTAAAAAACTTTTTTATTTTTTTAGTGTTTAATAGACCATTGAGGCTCCCCAAAGCACGAAGTAGGTTTAATTTACAAACATTAAAAAAAATTATTGATTTTTGGTATAAATTTTGCGTCGAGAAATAGGTGTAAGCTTCCCAGCTCTGTAACCGTACTTCGGATCTTTCTGAATTTCAATAGCAGCATATTTAAGTTCATTTCCAATCCAACGGTCTAGGAACGAAAACCGATTTCACGTACAGACGTACGGACAGACGGACAGACGCACAGACGGACATCGCTCAATCGTCATCGCTATTCATAAGGATCCAGAATATATATACTTTATGGGGTCCCAAGTGCATATCAAAGAAATTACACACGGAATGACAAACCTATATATACCCTTTCACTTTTTTGTGAAGGGTATAAAAAATTAAAATTTCAGGGTTGGGAAGTTGAAAGTTTTTTTTGGTACATGGAATATATTGTAGTACATGAAACTGACCAAAATGGTTGAAAATTTTAAGTTTTTCTTAAATAAAACGACTTCATACCTAATAAAGACTAGGATTGGTAAAAAAAAATAAAATTTCGTTTCCAGGGTTGGGAAATTTAAATATATAAAAGTAACCAAATAGGCAATTGACGTTGTTGTTTTTGCTAATTAAAACTATTTTATAATTCAGGAAGAACAAAATTGGTATTAAAATCTTAAAAAATCAAAATTTCGACTCCAGGGTTGAACAAATGAAATATTATATGGTACATGAAGGTGACCAAAAATTTATATTTTTTTGTCAAGTGAAACTATGTTACATCTTAGAATTAAACCTACTTCCTGTTTTAGCAAGATTCGTCACAGCCGAATATAGCACTTTTACTTGTTTATATTCGAATGCAAATTAAATCCATGCAAAATGCTGGTGAAAAATTACCTGTTGTTTGGTCAACGAAATGCATATGAATACGATGACCATTTCCAACTCTTTTACATTTCCACTTCTTTTAGAATATTCACCATAAAAGACGAATTTTGTTAGGCCAGAAACTATTGCTTATTAGTGTAGCGTATTCATAGTAAAACATATGATTTTTTGAATCGTGTTGACTAAATTTAATATATCCAGTTTTAATATTTTCATATTAAGGAGGTGATGTGTCTGTCCATTCGGACAGACAGCGGTTGTTTTCATTATGTTTGTTTGCTTGTTTTAAATCTTTCAATTCCAAATAAATATATATTTTTATGTACTTGTACAATATGTAAGTGCGTGTCTTTGCTAAAGTAAATGTAAGCAGGTATGCTGCTTTAAAACTGCCTTTCACAAATAATGCCATGGAAATACATGTGCAACACCCTGATTGATTAATTGATATCACACAAGTTAATTGCATTTCTTTTGATGTATAAATAATTTATTGATTTTGTTGTTATTTTTGAAAATGTTTTGGATTGGCTTAATAGCTTAAGAGCAGTGCGAAACTGGTTTCTTTTGATTTATTTTGTATTTTTATCATGTTTTTAGTTTTGCTTTAATCACTTCTGGAGGCAGCGGAATGTATGATCATTGAAGCCAGAAATCAATAAAATTGGTTATGCAGTCATAAGTGCTTCTCACCGTATTTCTTAGCGATTTATAGTATGGATTTTGTTTTTCTTTTGAAAACATTTTCAATTAATTAAGGGGAAGTTATTCTTACTGCAAGAAATCGATATCTTAATATTGCTTTTTAAACAATTAAGTTTTTAATGGCATTCACAAAAACATGATACATACATTCTACTTATGAATCCTAAAAAGGAGTTTGCTGGTGCTCAATTGAATTTTAAATTGTACAAAATAACCATAATAATTTTAATCTAAGAAATTTAGTTACCCAAAGCATTACAATGTGCCATTAACATTTCGAAGGTCACATGGCCCTAAATCGTATTGCCACTTGGCAACGAAATAATGCCTTTTGCGCCAGAAATTCAATGGCCAATTTATTTCATGTTGTGGTGTGACGGCCAATTGGCCGTCACAATCATTTGATTACGCCTCTTTGGGGATATTTAGAAGAAAAAGTGTACGTCAATATTCCCCCCAATTCTCCTGAAATAATTTATAAAAAGCATTCGGATGCTATTTCAACCGTCGTGCATATGTCTCATCATAATGATAGCATCATCGCAGTTGATGATTTTAATATGCCAACGATTTTTTGGAATTTTTCGGCTGATAAAGGTTGCTATACACCATATAATTCTACTTTTAGTCTGAAATATAACGAGCTCATTGATTGCTTATTGGATATGAATCTTTATCAGATAAATGGCATATATAATGATAACCATAAGCTTTTAGATTTGGCTTTTGTAAAAATGATTGTGTTGACACGTCTGTCCTTCGCACTGATCCTTTAACCTTACCGGAGGACTGTCATCATCCCACAATCTTAATAAATACATGTTTTCCATCTGCTTATATATCTCGTTCTGCGTACAACTCAAAAGTCAAGACTTTATGTTTTAAAACGGCAAATTATAACAAAATAGCCGAACTTCTACACAATACAGACTGGCACAATTTATTCTTACTTTCGAACTCAGAAAACAATCCCGATGTTATTGATCACATAACCATAAAATTCTACGGTAGGATTTATTGGATCTTGACCCAATGTGTTCCTAAACAAGTCGCTTCACAAGTATCCGGACCTCCATGGAATTCAAACTTTCTTTCCAAACTTAAAACTAGCAAAAACAAATATTATAAAATATATAAAAAATCAGTATCATACGCAGATTTTGCAAAATATTCTGTTGTCCGTGTCGATTATAACAAGTTAAATCTTAAATGTTATAACTGTTATTTACAAAAAATTAAAAACAACTTGAAGAAAAATCCAAGGTCTTTCTACAATTTCGTGAATTCAAAAAGAAAATCAGTTTCTTTTTCGTCCATTATGAAACTAAATGAAAAAGAATCAGATAACGACGCTGAAATTAGTAATTTGTTTGCGGATTTCTTTTCATCTACTTATGCTTATGATCAAACTATTACTACTGGGTTGCAATCAAATTTTTGTCCTGGAAGTCAATCTATTTTAATTCCATTTCTTGATGAAATTTCTATTCTTAATGGATTGAAAAAACTGAAATTCTCTTACAAGAGTGGAACTGATAATGTTCCTAGCTGTGTTCTAGTTAAGTGTGCTGAATGAAGCCTTCGTGTTTCCTCTTACATTATTGTACAACCTTTCAATTAAAATTGGAAAATTCCCTGAAATATGGAAGAAGTCTTATATTATTCCGTTGTTTAAATCTGGTACCAAAACTGACATTAAAAATTACAGAGGAATCGCTAAAGTGAGTATTATACCGAAACTCTTTGAAAAATTAATTACAAGTAACTTGTACCACCAGGTGTCATCAATATTATGTTCTAGTCAACATGATTTTCGTAAAGGCTGCTCAACTGTAACCAACCTCATACAATTTACAACTTTGGTAAATCGTGGTTTTGTCAATAAAAAACAAACTGATGTAGTCTACACAGATTTCAGTAAAGCATTTGATAAAGTTAACCACAAACTTCTATTGAATAAACTGCATTATATGGGGTTCACACGTGGCTGTTTAAATTGGATTTGTTCATAACTTACTAATAGGAAACAAAATGTTCTACTCAAAAGTATTATATCTAAACCGATCCCCGTTACGTCTGGTGTTCCCCAGGGAAGCCATCTGGGACCCCTATTATTTTCACTATTTATCAATGACTTACCTACAGTTATTAAAAACTCATTCATTCTTATGTATGCTGATGACGTAAAAATATTCTTTACCTACAATATCTTTGATGATCATAAGTTTCTTCAAGCTGACTTAAACTCTTTGTACTCTTGGTGTGAAATGAATTTAATGTCATTGAATCTAAAAAAATGCAAGTATATGTGTTTCTTTCGAAGGAGCCATTTCAATGTTAAATATTTTTTGGGCGGTTATGAGTTGGAAAATGTTTGCACTTTCACTGATCTTGGAATTTTACTGGATCCAAAACTTGAATTTTATTCAACATATATCTCTAAATGTTAGAAAAGCAAGAAGTCAACTGGATTTCATCAAACGCTGGGCTAAGGAATTTAAAGATCCTTACGTTACTAAGCAGCTTTTCGTATCGCTTGTTCGTCCCATTTTGGAATATGGGTCAAAATATGGGATCCTACATATAAAGTTTACATCAACGCAATTGAATCTGTACAAAAACAATTTGTAATATTTTGTCTTCGAAGATTGCAATGGAATCCACTTTGTTTTCCTTCTTATAAAGCTAGACTAGCTCTTATTAAGTTACCATCCCTAAGTTGTCGAAGATCTATGTTAAACACTTTATTTATTTTAAATATAATTAACCGTAAAACCTGCTCTGAATTTTTAATTGAAAATTTATCATTTTGTGTTCCTCAACTTCCTACTCGTTTCTTTTGTTTACTTGATGTTAAATTTTTAAGAACAAATTACGCTAATTCTGATCCCTTTATTAGATGCTGTAAGGACTTTAACAAGCTATATTATTATGTTGATTTTTCTTTCAGTGAAAATTTGATTAAACGAAATATTTTGTGTGCATTAAATAATAGCCAATAATTTATATTTTCTTTGAAATATAATCTGTATATATGTTTGTGCATGTATTTAAATAGTCTGTAAGAATTTGAAATTCATAGACTTTAAAATAAATAAATGAATAAATAAGCCAAGGACAATTCAAGAGCTAAAGGATAATTGACCTCAATTACTTCTCAGAGTCCTTGAAAATATGAAGCATCGGATGAAGGCATGCCACCGAAGCCGTAGCGATCATTTTGCCGATATATTGTTTCTTACATAATTGCAATAGAAAAATATGAAAATTTCTCTGAAAACCTTTTGTATTATTTAAAATGAACATCGTGCCCCTCTTATAAAGGCGCCACTACTGCGGATAGATAGCGATGCTTGAGTGTCAGTGCAATGGTCGTGGTTTTGATTATTACCGAAAACTCTGCATGACTTCCGCAATTTCCTATGGAGATTCGGATGTTAAAAAACAACATTGAAAAAGTGAGGCTTACAGTGAAACTTGATGCCAGTAGAGTTTTCCCAGAAGATCTAAATTATTTTTAAATCTCAAATCTTCCTCATTTAATTCTTATTTATTTTGTAAAGGACTCTTCAAACATTTTCCATTATAATTAAATTTTCTGAGCCGTTCAGTATGAAAATATTTTACTTTAAATGGACTAAATTATTTTAGCATAAGATATTTATAAGGAAGCAACTAACACATAAACCCACTTTCAGTTTTGTTTGTTAATAGACTGAAAACTTAGAAAAATAATTTATTTGCTTTTAACATTCTTTGTCTTGTCAAATTTGTTCTAGCTCCGTCTACGAGTTTGTTTTTCAGTTATTTTGGACGATTACGAAATTTGTTTGTAGACCACAAAAACAGCAGCAACAATAAACTTTAAAATAATATTAAGTAAATAATTCTATATACCTACTGTCAGTCTTTTGCCAAGGCTTCATTTTATATATTGTAAAATAATGTATTTCTGCCATTCATTTAAGAGAAGAGAAAATGCTTACAGTCATCCATGCTGATGCTCAGGCATCCATCCATCCATCCGTCCAGCCATCCATCCATCCATCTATCTTGGCTACTAATTGCTTTAGATCTATGACTTACAAATTCATACTCCACAGATGGACAGATAAACACATAGATGACAAGATGACCAGAGACAGCCACTCTCCCGTCCCCTCCATCTCTCTCTTTCTCTCTCACACACACACTGATGAATTTCAATTTGTTTTGTGCTTTCTTTGCTTAAGTTTTTATGCAATTTTGGCATGATTTCTTGATGGATGAAGAATAAATGAGGGAACGACGGAGTAAATGAGTTATATTTTATTTTGAAAATGTTGTTCTTGACCATCCTTAATGATGTTTTTGTTTGTTATTAGAGTAAGTGAAAATCTTGTTTTTGTTTTTCAGATGAAAGACATCTTCGAGACCAAATGCAGTGCGTTACTTGTGCTCCTTTGCTGGAATACAGATACATAAAAGTGTGTAATCGCTGAATAATGATTTTTTTTTGGCGTGTTATTGTACTGTATGCATTAAGTGGCCCATCCATTATAAAATATTATTGTCTAGGCTATTTCGAATGCTATTTCTATTTGTCCTCTGTTATGAAATAAGTTGCCCAATAGTTTCAAAAATATGGCAGAACTTTTTTAAAGGAAAAAGTAACAACAACCTTTCAGCCAATGGACAATAAAAACTATTTTGAAAATGTCTTGAATTAATATTTCCAGCTCTCCTGCAGCTGAAAAAACACTCGATGTACTTATACGTCAATACCAGCATATCATTATACCCTTCACAAAAAAGTGAAAGGGTATATATAGGTTTATCATTCCGTGTGTGATTTCTTCGATATGCACATGGGACCCCATCAAGTATATATATTCTGGATCCTTATGAATAGCGATGACGAATGAGCGATGTCCGTCTGTACGTGAAATCGGTTTTTCCAAGCCCCCAGAAGAGTTAGAGACTTCGTTCTTGGACCGATTGGAAAGGAACTTAAATAGGCTGATATTGAAATTCAGAAAGATCCGAAGTACGGTTCCAGAGCTGGGAAGCTTACACCTATTTCTCGACGCAAAATTTATACCAAAAATCAGTTATTTTTTTTAATGTTTGTAAATTAAACCTACTTCGTGCTTTGGGGAGCCTCAATGGTCTATTAAAAACTAAAAAAATAAAATTTTTTTCCAGGGATGGGAAATTAAAAATTTTTTTTTCGGCCTATTCCGTATTTTGTAGTACATGTAGTAACTAATTAAGTTAAAAATTTCAAGTTTTTCTTTAACAAAACCACTTTCTACGTCATGAAGATTTGCATTAGCCAAAAAAAAAACCAAAAATTTTAAATTCAAATTTTTCTACCAGGGTTGGGAAATTGATTTTTTTTTTTTATACATGAAAGTAATCAAACAGGCAACTGATGTTGTTTTTTTTTTGTTTTTGCTAACTAAAACTGTCTTATAATTTATGAAAAAACATAAGTGATATCAAAAATTCAAAAATAAATAAAATTTCGAATCCAGGGATGAACAAGTGCAATATTTTATGGTACATGAAAGTTACCAAAATGGTAAAAAATTTAAAATTTTTCGTAAATAAAACTACCTTATACCTCAAGAAGCATTGCACTGATAAAAATATGAACAAAAAAAAGTTAAATTTCGTTTCCAGGGTTGGAAAAATTAAATTTTTTTGCTACATGTAATATTTTATAGTACATGTAATAACCAAAATTCGAGTTTTTCTTAAACAAAACTACTTTATACCTCATGAAGATTTGCATTGATAAAGAAAATTTTAAAAAATTTAAATTTCGCTTTCAGGGTTGGGAAATTGAAATTTTTTAAACGTAAATGTAACCAAAAAGGCAATTGACGTTGGTTTTCACTAATTGAAACTATATTTATAACCTATATGGTTATAAATATTAAGTTTATCTTAAATAAAACTATTTCATGCCTCATTAAAAGTTGCATTGGTAAAAAAATTTAAATTTCGTTTCCAGGGTTGGCAAATTGATATATTTATTCTGCATAAAAATAACCAAAAAGGAAATTGATGTTGTTTTTTTTGCTAATTAGAGCTGTTTTATAATTCAGGAAGAACAAAATTGGTATTAAAATCTTAAAAAATCAAAATTTCGACTCCAGGGTTGGACAAATGATATATTTTATGGTACATGAAAGTGACCAAAAAGTTAAAAAATTTTATTTTTTTTGTCAAGTAAAACTATGTTACACCTCACTAAGAATTGCTTTGGTAAAAAATAAAAATTCCAGAGTTGGGAAATCGAAATATTTTTCGTACATACATAAATTCAAAATTTTGTGCTTTTAGTGAAATAAACCTATTAAATATTTCAGAAAAAATTAAACTAGTATCAAAATATTATAAATTCGGTTCCAGGATTGGAAAATTGAAATATTTTTGGTATATAAAAGTACATACATAAATTCCAAATTTTGTTTTTTAGTGAATTAAAGCTATTTTATATATCAGAAAAATTTAGATTAGTATTACAAAATTAAAAATTCGGTTCCAGGGTTGAAAAATCGACATTTTCTGATTCATAAAAGCAGCCATTTTATTTGTTATTTTTTGATTTTTATGATGAATTATACCTACATTTTATATCAGAAAGAAGTAAACTGGTATTAAAAACCAACAAAATCTAAAAGACGATTCTACGGTTGGACAATTAGAACTTTTTGGGGTACATGAAACGGATTTTTTGTTTTGTTTGTAAATTAAACATATTTCATATTTTTGAAAGACGTGCATAGGTATTTGATATAGGAAAAGCGAAACATTTAGCTTCCTAGCCGAAAAATTTAAACGTTTTCTTAAATATAAAAGTAACCGATAACATCATTTTGATTTTTTAGTTAAAGCTACTTTCTGTTTTGGCAAGAAAGAAAGAAAGAAAGAAGAATTACATCTGGGAAGGGTATTTAAGATTCGGCACAGCCGAATATAGCACTTTTACTTGTTTTTCTAATGATTTTCATATTAATTCCTTAATGTTATTTTGCTTTGGAAAACGGCTCTGAATAATAAATCAAGTACAAGGAATTGCGAATATGCTCTTAGAACTGAGTGCTGGATATGAAATAAAATTTTATCTTATTTGTCGAACTTAATATTATTATTGAGATAAGAATTTCTTTATTGGACTCAAATTAAAATTTGCAATATGTAACTGATTTACCCTAAAAATGAATATGAGAAGTCCTCATATGCTATTTCGTTAAAAACATTGATGAAATAAGGTCGAATATGCTTTAGCGCAACACGCTTTACTGAAAAAAATCGGATTACTGAAAGCGATACAAATACCCACACTGATTTTAAACTCAGCTAGTCTTATTCACTTCGCTTTAGCGAAACATCGCTTTACTGAAAATATCGTATTACTGAAAACCAAAGGCAAACCCTCAACTACGTTATGTATGAAACTTACTTCTCTTTAGTGATTAAATAAACAATGACATCGAATCGATTGCATAACTTAAGGCTGAAAAAATTGTGCATGTTTTGTCCGTAAAAAAATTAAATGGCAAAAAGTATTTGTCCTTTTCGCTCATCTTTTTCTATTATATTGTCAATGCAAGAGGCTAGACATTTGATATAAAAAAAATATTGTTTTACTGATTTTAAGCAGTACGCTTAACTGTAACAAATTTCAGTAATCCGAACTACGTTTTAGAGAAAACATCGGATAACTGAAAATAATTGGGTTTTGTTTATTTCCAGTAAAGCGGAGTCGACTGCAGTTGATATTTCTACCAACGTGGAAAGTGGAAAATGTTGGTGAGAAACGATGGTGAGATGGCGTAGTGGCTCCAAAATCAGTACTGATCCATTCTGCTAGTGTGATGATTTAAAATATTCTAATATTCCACTCCTAATAAAAATAACTTGAATTTAATAAAAAAAAAATAATTTGCAAATTCCAGATTTGAACTTGAGTCCAATTAAGAAATCCTTACTACAATAATAAAATTTTATCTTCAGCATGCAAGTTAATCTTATAGATTTCACTCCTTTAATGTTCTGTAGCATCATATGTTGAAGTGTATAGCACACTATTACTGTATGTGTTGCTTAAAATGTTGCTTGCTTTTTTTCCGTAGATGTCTATTACTTATTCTTAGTTTTGAATATATTTATCCCTTCTGCCATTTTGCTCTATTTTCATTTTACTTGAGTTCAGTTCAGTTCATGTTCCTACTTTTCCAGTATATTATTTTCAGATTTTCACAATATTCTTCATGTTCGTCCTTAAACTGTTTGACAGTCATCGGTTTAGACATCCATCCTTCTTGTTTTAATACTTTCTTGTACAAAACTGTTGACTTGTCTTGTTTTTGATACCAGAAGTTGTATACACACATACATATGCAACGATACATATACGTATTAGGGATATGTAAGAGTTTACTTACATGCATACAGACAAACATATTTTTACACTTAAATTAAGTTTAATCTAAAAAATTCATACAGGGGTTTTTTTTAATTGTAAAGCAAAACTTAATATATTAAAATTAAGTCCACTAAATATCCCTGAAAATCATTTCACCCATACACCCTTCTGTGGAAGATCAGAGGACTTCTCAGCTTCCTCATAAAAGCTTAACAATTTCACTTTTGAGGACGGCAGGCTCAAGTAATACAATTTGTTAAGTAGTTACACTATTTTCCATGTAATATCTTATGTAAACGCCCACTAAAAGAGGCGGAGTCCAAAAATGGATTTTCCTGGTTCAGCGCCTTGAACCTTCTTTGACATAAAAGTACGTATATGGTTTCCTTAGCAAAATTACAACAAAAAAAAATTTAAAATGTATGTTGTTTTTTAGAGGTTGGTCTAGTTCTTCTTAGAGGAGTTTTTTCCCCTCTGGTCCGATTTACCCCATTTACGAATTTGGCCAGTGCTATCCTTCAGAATTTATGTTAACAAAATTTTAATAGTCTGGCTCTTTTCATTTGAACTGTATTTGTGATTTCCACAGACAGACGGGCATAGCTAGATCGTCTTAGGTTTCATCACGATCAAGAATATATTTTACTGTACTCTATGTGATATTTTGCTGGGTTACATACGGAATGACAAAGTAACTATACCATCAGGCACCGCCCATACCAGCCAAATCGAATTTGTTTCCTAACAGTTTTTCTATCGAAGCAAAATTCTTCAATTTTATGGATACGAATGAGTTTATGAATTTCCTGCCTCTTGATTGAAATTGCAACAGTTAGTTGACTCCTGTTAAAACATACTCCGTCGTTTAGTTTGAACTTGGCAGCCTCTGAAAGCCGACTAATGTGCGTTTTGAGAAGAAAATTAAAAAAAGTGAGTTCCTGCCCTCATTAAGCATATTATTTGCGGAAAAAAAATCATCACTCAAATAAAGGGATCCCAATGCTTGTGGGTTACAGGCAGCCACGTATACCAACCAAATCGAGGCTAAGCTTGATAAGTAGTATGGGGCTCTGCAGCATCCATTTCCATGGTAAAGAGTTGGTTTACTGGAATTACGATATGGCCGTACTGGCACGGAAGGTGCCGAACCTTCTTGGCTCCCAGTTGAGGTCAATATATACGAAAAAATTCTTGATATGATTTTAGCCAAACGTCTAGCATAGACGTCTAACATGGCTCAGTTGTTGCAATTTTGAATAATTACTTGGGTATGAAAAAGCTTTCCTTAACATGGCTTCCCCGTTTGTTCAGTTAACGGTGCACCCATATGCGCTTCCCATGGCAAAAATCCAAGAATTGGGCTAATAACACTGTACAACAAAATCAAATTTTTTCCAAAATTACAAGGTCCGACTTAAACATTTTGCTACGTGTGCCAAAATAGTCCTATATTAAAGTTGAATAGATATAGGCGAAAGAGTTTTGTATACAAAGCTATACCATCAGCCATGATCCCAGTTCCCAACTCCCAGTACCTGTGCTACAAAGTCGAAGTCCTCGTCATTATGTTGATGGAACAAAATCTGACGAGCTTTATGAAAAATTTCTTCCGACATGAGCACCCATTGAAGATCGCTATAAAGGCAAAAGCATTCATTCGCTTATCGATGAAATATGCTGGACATTGTATGATAATGAAGTGAAATTGCCTAGAGCTAAAAAAAATTTAATTAATGAATACTTCCTATCCAAATTTGCTATCGAAGGTAATATAATAGAGATATTAGTGATTTTTAGTTAAATTTGCACTTTTTTAAAAGAAGGACAAAAAAGACCCATACCTTGAGGAGTAAAAGGGTTAACGTATTCCACAAAAATTTTTTCCATAACATTTTACATATATTTGCCCAACACATTTTGTACCTAAAATGTAAGGATCACGTGGATTCTTAAGCGATTAACAATAAATATGTGCCAGAGCTGGGAAACTTTAATGTACCCTCAAATGAAATTCAGATGTAGACTTTCAAAACGCCGATACACGTGTCTTTTTTTTTGTCTCCTCTATCAAAATTTTTAGGTCGGACCTTGTAATTTTTTTTGTGTTGTACAGTGTAATTGTTCCTCATCTGCACTTTTCTCCAGATTTGGTTCCTCTTTATTGTTATCAAACTTGGAGAAATAACTCGACGGAAAGAGATTGACTCCAGCGACAAAATCATCTTAAAAACAAGTACCTATTTAGATGACCTCGGCATTTCATATTTTTCGGCAGAGATAAACAAAAAATTGTAGAAACGTTGAACTAAGTTTGGAGAACTCAAAGGGACTCTGTTGAAAAATAAAATAACTTTTGATATAAAAACCTGTGTTTGATTCAAAAAGTAATGGACTCAGTAACGCACCATCGCAACAGACGTAGCGTAAATTTTAGCAATATCAGCCACGCCCTGCGCCTACTTAGCACACAATACAAATAATTCTTTTTCGCAGAAACATTTTCCTATCCAAACCACAGTTTTCAAAATATGCGCATATGCATCCCTAAAAGGTTTTTGTTTGGTGTGGTTTTGTGGTGTTGGCGGACTATATTTTGAGAACGCTTTTTTCCAGGCTAGCGCTATAGGTCGATGATTATCAACTTCTTTTGGCCTGCATCAGGACCCTCAACGACATGTGGTTTTAAGAGGATTCTGTTCGAGCGATTTGAGGGCCCACGTGGAGGCACTACTGCGGCTGTACGATTTTCTTTGACGATTTTTATGAAATCACGAATAAGTCACAAATCATATGCATTAGATACATTAACGACAGCAGGCTATCGACTACACGACTACAGAAGTAAAAAACATGCGATTAAAATATGGGATTGATTATTATCGCGGCTACATGGCAGGTTGTTGTCCGTGCTACGTTTCTCATATAAAATGTGTTTAATAAATGCTTTACCTTTACACCTTGTAAAATAAATAAAAGATGCATGTTAAATTTTTTCAATGTCAGTCACGCCCGTGGTTCACCTCCCATACAATCAAAATGTTATTATACCCTTCACAAAAAAGTGAAAGGGTATATATAGGTTTGTCATTCCGTGTGTAATTTCTTCGATATGCACATGGGTAAGGATCCAGAATATATAAAGTATATATATTCTGGATCCTTATGAATAGCGATGACGATTGAGCGATGTCCGTCTGTCCGTCTGTCCGTCCGTCTGTACGTGAAATCGGTTTTCCCAAGCTCCCAGAAGAGCTAGAGACTTCGTTCTTGGACCGTTGGATTGGAAATGAACTTAAACAGGCTGCTATTGAAATTCAGAAAGATCCGAAGTATGGTTCCAGAGCTGGGAAGCTTACACCTATTTCTCGACGCAAAATTTTTACCAAAAATCAATTATTTTTTTTAATGTTTGTAAATTAAACCTATTTCGTGCTTTAGGGAGCCTCAATGGTCTATTAAAAACTAAAAAAATAAAAAATTTTTTCCAGGGATGGGAAATAAAAAAATTTTTTTTCGGCTTATTCCGTATTTTGTAGTACATGTAGTATCTAAAATTGTTAAAAATTTTAAGTTTTTCTTTAACAAAACCACTTTATACGTCATGAAGATTTGCATTGGCAAAAAAAAATTTTTGTTTTTAAATTCAAATTTTACTTCCAGGGTTGGGAAATTGCATTGTTTTTATAAGTGAAGGTAATGAAACAGGTCTAGCCAAGCCCCCAGAAGAGATAGAGACTTCATTCTTGGACCGTTGGATTGGAAATGAACTTAAATAGAGTGGTGTTAAAATTCAGATAGATCTGAACTATGGTTCCAGAGCTGGGAAGCTTGCACCTATTTCTCGACGCTAAATTTATACCAAAAATAATTTTTTTTTTTTAATGTTTGCAAACTAAACCTATTTCGTGCTTTGGGAAGTCTCAATGGTGTATTAAAAACTAAAAATATAAAAAAAAAATGTTCAGGGATGGGAAATAAAAATTTTTTTTCGGCCCATTCCGTATTTTGTAGTACATGTAGTAACTAAAATTGTTAAAAATGTTAAGTTTTTCTTTAACAAAACCTCTTTATACGTCATGAAGATTTGCATTGGCAAAAAGAAAAGAAAATTTTAGATTCAAATTTTGCTTCCAGGGGTGGGAAATTGAATTTTTTTATACATGCAAGTAATCAAACAGGCAATCGATGTTGTTGTTTTTTGTTTTTTGTTTTTTGCCAACTAAAACAGTCGTATAATTTAGGAAGAACAAAATTGGTATCAAAAATTCAAAAATAAAAAATAAAATTTCGAATCCAGGGATGGACAAGTGCAATATTTTATGGTACATGAAAGTTACCAAAATGGTAAAAAATTTGCAATTTTTTGTAAATAAAACTACTTTATACTTCAAGAAGCATTGCACTGATAAAAAAAACAAACAAAAAAAATTAAATTTCGTTTCCAGGGTTAGAAAAATTAAATTTTTTTTGGTACATGCAATATTTTGTAGTACATGTAATAACCAAAATGGTTGCAAAATTCGACTTTTTCTTAAACAAAACTACTTTATACCTCATGAAGATTTGCATTGATTAAGAAAATTTTAAAAAATTTAAATTTCGCTTCCAGGGTTAGGAAATTGAAATTTTTTTAAACATAAATGTAACCAAAAAGGCAATTGACGTTGTTTTTTTTTGCTAATTAGAGCTGTTTTATAATTCAGGAAGAACAAACTTGGTATTAAAATCTTAAAAATCAAAATTTCGACTCCAGGTTTGGACATATGATATATTTTATGGTACGTGAAAGTGACCAAAAAGTTTAAAAATAGTATTTTTTTTGTCAACTAAAGCTATGTTACGCCTCACTAAGAATTGCATTGGTAAAAAAATAAAAATTCGCTTCCAGAGTTGGAAAATCGAAATACTTTTCGTACATAATAGTACATACATAAATTAAAAATTTTGTGTTTTTAGTGAATTAAAGCTATTTTATATATCAGAAAAAATTAGATTAGTATTAAAAAATTAAGAATTCGGTTCCAGGGTTAGGAAGTTGACATTTTCTGATTCATAAAATCAGCCATTTTATTTGTTATTTTTGATTTTTATGATGAATTATACATACTTTATTTATCAGAAAGAAGTAATCTGGTATTAAAAACCAACAACATTAAAAACCAAAGACGATTCTACGGTTGGACAATTAGAACTTTTTGGGGTACATGAAACGGATTTTTTGTTTTGTTTGTAAATTAAATATATATAATATTTTCGAAAGACGTTCATAGGTATTAGATATAAGAGAAGCCAAAAATTTAGCTTCCTAGTCGAAAAATTTAAACGTTTTCTTAAATATAAAAGTAACCGATAACATTATTTTGATATTTTAATTAAACCTACTTTCTGTTTTGGCAAGAAAGAAAGAAAGAAGAATTACACCTGTGAAGGGTATATAAGATTCGGCACAGCCGAATGTAGCGCTTTTACTTGTTTTTTGCATAAATCCTCCTTTTTTATACCCTCCAAAAAAGAATTTGGAGGATATATTCACTTTGGCATTCCGTTTGTAACGCATCGAAATATCCATCTCAGACCCCATAAAGTATATATATTCTTGATCAGTGATGAAATCTAAGACGATATGAGCATGTCCGTCCGTCCGTCCGTCCGTCCGTCTGTGGAAATCACGATTCAGTCCAAACGAAAAGAGCTAGACCCTTAGAATTTGGTACAAATATATTTTTAAGCTTAGAGCAGGTCAAGTTCGAAGATGGGCTAAATCGGGCAAGGGGGAAAATAGTTCCCCTAAGAAGAACTAAACCAACCCAGAAAAAACAACATAATTTTTAAAGCTTTTTGGTTATTTTATTAAGCAAATGATATATTTTTATGTCAAATACGGTCCAACGCCTTAAATTTAGAGCCATAAAACAAAAATAATAATTTTTGGACCCCGCCCACTTTAGTGGGCGTTATAATAGCATAAAAAGTTAACAAATTGTTTTACTTAACCCTACATTCTTTAAAAATAACATTTTTAAGCCTTAATGACGAAGCTGAGACGTAACCTGGTACTACTCTGCCCTACCCCCTCCTCCCCCTTCACCCACTACATGACCCTACCAAACAAAAAAAAAATTTTTTTAAATTTTGTATAGAATCATCCCAAGCATTTATTTTTAGAGCTTTATGACTGCTGATTTCTGCCCTACCCGCTCCTTCCCCTTTGCCCCTTAAATGACCCTATCAAAAATTTTTTTTTAAAATTTTGTATATAATCATCCCAAGCATTTATTTTTAGAGTTTTATGACTACCTGTATCTGCCCTACCCCCTCCCCTTCCTTTGCCCCTAAATGACCCTATAAAAAAAAAATTTTGTATATAATCATCCCAAGCATTTATTTTTAGAGTTTTATGACAAATTTGAAATGTTTCCCCCACAGCCCTTGCCAGAGCGACCCCGCCAAAATGCAGTTTTTATACCCTCCAAAGAGAATTGGACCCTATAAAATAAATATGTATATTCTTGATTAGTGATGAAGTCTAAGACGGTCTAGCAATGCCCATACGTTCGTCTGTGGAAAACATGATATTGTATATTTTTGAACCCCGCCCCCTTTAGTTTGGGTTGACGTACGATATTATATAAAGGAAGTCTGTACCACCAAGTGAAGCATTTTAAATTCACTTACTAAATATTTGGATGGTATTTAAGATTCGACCCGGACGAATATAACGTTTTTACTTGTTTTTAACTCGGACCAGCACTTAGGGGAAGACCCCTACATATGCTGTGCGTTGCGCCGGAACTAGAAAGGAGGAGATGGTATTGAGAGGACAGATGAAGATAAATGAGAAGGTAGAGAACATTTTACGTCGCCAGCTAATTTTTTGCTAAAGGGCCGACGAAGAAGGGTGCTGTTCCTTTGCCCTTCAGAACATGATAGTGTCAATCCCTTCCTGTGATTATCTAGTGATCCGGGCTATGCCTTCATCACTGCACTAATGCTGATCAGAGGAATTCTACATCATATTCACTACAGAGTGCGGAGTGACCCTCCGCTTCACAGTCTCCTGTTCACTACTTCAGATGCAGAACATTCAAATACTTTTTCTAACGAAGCAAAGGCCTTAAGTTTTTACATATACATTTTATAAAGCAAATACTCGTATGTGTATGGAAGTGTTGTTCAAGAGTCAATCTATTCCTGATGATTCTACACTGATCATATACGAATATGTTAACTACTAAGTGCATTACTAAATTTTATTTGATTGTTTATCTCTTCATTACTTTTATCAGAGGCAGATAAACTAGCAAAGATGGGAGCATTAATGACAAACATAACACTAGAAAATTCTAAGCCATTTAAAGTTTTTAAAAACGATTTAAAGCAATTGGCTATAGAATTGAATACAAGAGATTGGCAATACTTTACCGCAGGTAGAGTGATTGGAGTTCTATAGGGAAGCCCAACTGGTAACAAGACAAAGGAAAGCCTAAGATTAAGTAGGCCAGCACTATGGAGGTTGGAATTAACGAATCACCTGGCACGCAGAGCCTGTCAGGAGGATGACGAAACACTTGGGCATTATTTGTGCTACTGTCCAGCTTTTAGTCAAGTCAGAAGGCAAACATTTAATCAGAAAATTATAAAAGATGTGGAATTTCTTAGGGGTTCCAATTGGAGAGACTTAAGAAGATACATTGAAGAAACTAGGTTCTTAACGTAATAAAATATAATAGAATGGAAACTCCTTATCATAGAGAGCACAACAGCCCTATGAGGCTTAAGTGTAATCCTGAACGGATTGGGACAGCTCTTGCTTACGTCCCTCTCTTCGACCTAACCTAACCTAACCTACTTTTATCATGCTTTAAAAGCACACCCTTTATATTTAGTATCTGCTACTGCAACAATTTTTAAGTCCTATTTGACGCAGTTGCACTTGTATTTGTAACATATGCTTGTTATTGTTGTTGTACGTTGTCTTTGTTCCTTGTTAAAAGTAACTTGCATTTATTGTCTTTTAGTTTAACTTCATCTTGTTTGGAGTGTGTGTGTGTGTGTGTATATATTTTCATATAGTTTTAGATCTTCTACGAATATTTTTATTGCTCATTCATTCATTTTCAAATTTGTACATTTCAAATGTCACATGTCTATGTTTATGTTCTTATTTATGTAACTGTCCATCATTAGTCTGTCTCTGTCTCTGGCTCTACAGAAGTTTTAAGAAATTTTACTTCAAAGTAAAAACAAGTAGAAATTGTATTAGAAAATTAGTTTTCGTAGGAAGTTGTATACGTGTGTGTTTTTGAGTCTACCCTGCAGGAGAATAGGCGTCAATTGTCTCTAAGGTACTGGTAAGATTACTAGTATAGCAAGCACTAGTTCAAAAGGTGATTGAACCTATACAGAAAAGTACTAGTACTTCAAGTAGTTCATTTGTAGATTGGTTTGACTTGTAGAATTTCATATTACCTTTTGATAATGTTTGAAAGCGAATTGTTAATTCGCATTTTCATTTATTTTATTTTAAATTGTTACAATTTTTAAACAAATTCAAATTTGAAACAAAGAATAGTATCAGAAGACTTTGTCACCTGCATATCAGTTTGTTTATTCGATAATTTATGTAAGTAAGCCGCAGTTTTCTTGTGTGTTAAAAAGGTGACATTTTAAAAAATAAATTAAAAGCTAATTTTAAAATTTTTTAAACGTGTTTTTTTCAATTATATATTTTTCATATGTAAAATCAGCGATCTTTTTTAAAATAATAAAAACTGATATATGTATTGTATGTTCATTAGTGTTTGGTATATGGTGGAGTACCAAACGTAACTCAAGTATTAGAAGGTGCTAGTGGATTGAGTGAGCCCTGAAGGAACTTTCCATTTCCTCTTATAAACTAAAAATTGATGAACCAAAAATTGCTTGTGAAGGCAGACTTAATAAATTTCATTGGGTTTAAAAAACCAGAAAATTTGGTAATTTTTTTTTTATATATAAACCAGTTCTTAATGCAGAACTGATAGTACTAGTATCCGACTAGAAGAAATTATACTAGTAATCATCTAGTACTAATAGTACTAGTATCCCCCTTGTTTCCATCTAGTACCAATGGTACTAGTAATTTTCCAAACACACTCAATGTTAATTTAAGCATTAACATGGTATAGGAAAGTTCACAGTTGGGAACTAGTACTGGTGATTTTTGTACTAGTGCTATACTAATTTGATACCAGTTCGATCTCCTGCAGGGTAGGTTAAGTCATATGCTTTTGTTTAAAATTTTTAAAAAATAAATTTTTATATGTATGTTCAAAACTGTAGTAGTGTGGCGTAAATATCGTATCCCAGTCAGCATGTGGAAGATTGTGTCACCAAACTGAGTGTTTTTCGAGTACCTTAGGTTATCAAAAACTGATTAATCAGTTCTGCGCTTAAAATAAGACTCGAAAATGATTCCCAGAAATACTTAGAAAGTGATTTAAAAAAAAACAAAAACAAACAGAAAGCAAAGAAATATATAAAGTATACATATTACATTTGTCAGTGAATTCATATAAAAATTAGAAAGAAGAAAAGGTAATGTCAGCTATAAAGAAGTTAAATAAAAAACTAAAGCAGAACCAAGAGAATGATCGTGAAAACGAAGATATTCAGGATGCATAAGTGACGAAACAACGCGAGAAAAATCGCCAGGAGCTGCAAACGACGTAATCATTGAGTAAGTAAGGACTTCATATCGTTGTAGTTCAAAAGTTCATATCGTTGTAGTCTGGTTCTTACAGATATGTGCCGGAGAAGATAGCCACTGCCGATTTGGCTCGCATGTATAGACAGTTCCGGAAAAAGACAAAAATGCAATTGCACCAGAAAAGTTTAGCAAATAAGTTGCAGGAAGATGGTGAAGACGACGATTTGTCAAAAAGAAAACTCAGTGTTTCTAATGCGGTTCAGTGTGGCTGAATTAAAACAACTTTTGTCGCTGCCGGATGTTGTGGAGATTCAGGACATCACTGCACGTGATGCCAAATTGCTATTTCAATTAAAAGCTTGGAAATTGAATTTTATAATTTTTACATATTTCTTGTTATGTTATTTATAAATTAAATTAAAATCAAAACAATAATAAATTCGCTTTTAATATGATTAGAAAAAGACTCGTAAATGACTAGTAATATGACTGAAAAATGACTCGAAGAAGACTCGCAACTGCTTGTAAGAACTACCACAAACTGTCTCGAAAATGAGTCGAAATTGATCAGAAGTGCGAATCATAAAAGACTCTCTTAGAAGAGTCGCGGCTAGGGTACCATTTTCTCCCGAATGAACAGTCATTTTCGACTCGAAAACGAGCGCATAAATGTTTATTTTAATCGTGCGGAGGACTCGAAAAAGACTCGAATATAATCATTAATTTCATAAAATGCTGACTGGGATATTATTTAAAATTGTTCCTATATTTTAAACTTGAAAAAAATTCTACTTTGTACATAAAATATTTTTCAATCATAATATCTTAGAAGTTAGTGTAAAAAATATTTTCTTCAGTTTAGAAAAATTTGTTTTTAGTTTTAAAATATCTGTAAACATCGTTTCTCTATTAAATTATTTTTTATAAAATTTAAAGTTTAGCATCTGAGTTTTATTTAACTGAAACAACTCATGCTAGCTAAAGTAGTACGCCTATTATAACCATTTATGATCATATAGTGAAAAAAAGAAATATTATTAATATTTTGGCAATTGGCACAAGGCACTCTATTAAATATATAAATAAAATGCACGCGGTGTATTGGCCAGTCTTACAAAATCATGATATAAAGGTGTCCCTAAACGAACGCTTGACTTGAATTTGCCGCCATTTGTGCGGTATAATTTTGGAAATCCTAAAAAATCAATTCGACTGCTACAAGTTAAGGGTTATCTGTGCTGAAAGACTCTTTATGTTGAATTTTGTTCTGAGGAAAAATTAAATAAATGGAAAAACAGCCAAAACAGCTTTTTCCAAGAAAAATCGAAAACTTTATGCTAAAATTAATAAACATGTTTGTTTCGTTTAAGCTGCTTCTAATTTAGCCTGCAACTTGCTAAAACTGAAGTTAACAGCCTTGGCGTCAGCGCCATCATCCACATCTTGAAAATAAATATTCAAAAAGGGGACACTAAAAACTTTATGCATTTTATGTATCAAATCATCTCAGCTGCTTTCTATTGTATTTGTTGTTGTAGTTTATTTTGCATTTATCCTTCAACGTAAGCAAGTTGGTCCTGCAAATTACAACAAAAAAAAAAGAATAAAAAATTCCCTTAGCTTAAAGTGCAGTGTCACATGATGTTTTTTTTTTTGGATGCCTTTCATATTGTTGATGGTTCCTCAGTGTCCACATAAGTTTTTATTTGTTTGCCCGAGACCAGACAACAGGAAAAAAAGTTTTCTTTACTAGTTGTTGGACTCTTTTATATTTGCAAACAATTTTATTTTTATATTAAACTGACAAACCACCAAGTAAACAATTTGTGACGTTGATGGCTTTTGGGACAACGTTCAGCTTATATTTGTGTAGAGTAAAAAGTGGAATGATGAAAAGCAAATGGGAATGAAAGACTCTTAAAAGTTGTTTGGTTTTTAAGTCCTTTTTAAGCAAATAATTGAAACACTTTTTTTTTATAGTTGTGTGATATAGTATCCTTGTCATTCATAACAAGTTTTTTGTGTCATATATATATTTTTTGTCATTTCGTGTGTGCAGCTCCGTCACGCAACTTATGGTAGTCTTTTCAAACACTCACTAGTTAAGTGTTCCTATTTTTTAAAGATAAATTAACGATTTAATGAAGCTTTAGTATAACAAACAAACTTATTGTTTCTGCTTTGAGTTTACATCACTGTGATTGAAAAATGCCCAATTATTATATAATATTTGGAATTTCAACCCAAAGGACTTCCAACAGAGTTTTTTAGCTTTAACAGTTTTGTGAAGTTCGTTGTCTCTTACTTGTTTTCTATTGCCAAATTGCCATAAACGGATGTAGCGTTCAACAACACGTACAAATAACACAATTTATCAAACTATTTTCTCCACCGAAGAAGCCCATTTATGAATTAATGGGTCCGTGAATAAAAAAAAAAATTTTAAATTTGAATTGACACCAATCCTCAGAAGCTCCAAGAGCGTCCAATGCATTCCGTAAAAGTTACTTTTTCATTGGACTAGATTTTGGGCTGGCAGCGTCATCGGTTCACATTTCTTTGAGAGCAACATTGGCCAGACAATTGCTTTCAATATCGAGCTCTATAGGTCAATGATCTCCAGCTGCTTTTTGCTGGAATTAGATGAGTAGACACCAATCACATATAGTTTCGACTAGAGATGTGCTCGCGAGTAAAATTAAGCTCAGGATCACGCACGAGTATGAAACAAAAATTTATTTCACACACACACACACATGCACGGCTAGAGTTAAGGCGCTCACGACCACACACACTGAAGAATGCATTATTTTTAATCACATACTTTCACGCATGATGGTAACAATTTTTGCCACATTGAGCGCGCTCATAGTAAAGTTGTTTTTGTGTGCGAAAGTATGTATCTGTATACAACATAGATATGCATTTATATAGATATTTTCCTTAATATTAAAAATTCTAAAGAAAAAACTTACCTTCTGTTTTGAGTGCGTGAATTAAAAATCCCGCACTATTACACACGGTTCTAAATTTTTGAATCACTCTCACGCACGCACGCGTGATTTTGATAATTTGAATTTACGATTCACGCTTAAATCATGCGTGACACGAAAAAATTACAAAATTGGCACATCCCTACGTTCGACAACATAGCGCTACCTTCCACACAGCTGATGCTACGTTAGTAATAATAACAAGTAAAAACGTTATATTCGACCGGGTCGAATCTTAAATACCCTCCAAATATTTAGTAAGTGAATTTAAAATGTTTAACTTGGTGGGACAGAGTTCCTTTATATAATATCGTACGTCAACGCCCACTAAAGGGGGCGGGGTTCAAAAATATACAATATCATGTTTTGCACAGACGAACGTATGGGCATTGCTAGACCGTCTTAGACTTCATCACAATTCTCTTTGGAGGCTATAAAAACTGTATGTTGGCGGGGTCGCTCTGGCAAGGGCTGTGGGGGAAATATTTCACCTTTGCCATAAAACTCTAAAAAAAAATGGGATAATTATATACAAAATTAAAATTTCTTTTTTTTGATAGGGTCATTTAGCGGGCAAGGGGGGGTAGGGCAGCAACAGGCAGTCATAAAACTCTAAAGATAAATGCTTGGGATGATTATACACAAAATTTAAAAAATTTTTTTTTTTTGGTAGGGTCATTTAGGGGGCAAAGGGGAAGGAGGGGGTAGGGCAGAGTAGTACCAGGTTTCGTCTCAGCTTCGTTATTAAAGGTTAAAAATTTTATTTTTAAGCAATTTAGGCTTAAGTAAAACAATTTGTTAAATTTTTATGCTATTTTTGCCTATAATAACGCCCACTAAAGTGGGCGGGGTCACTGATCAAGAATATATATACTTTATGGGGTCTGAGATGGATATTTCGATGCGTTACAAACGGAATGAAAAAGTGAATATACCCTCCAGATTCTTTTTTGGAGGGTATAAAAAAATAAATCTCAGTGTGTACTACAATGCAAGGATGAGATTAACTCATACACGCAATGTGGGGGCATAGAGATATTATGGATTCCAGGACATCAGGGAATACCTGGAAATGTTGAGGCAGATAGGCTAGCAAAGATGGGAGCATTAATGGCGAACATCACGCTAGACAGTCCGAAGCCATTTCAGGTTTTTAAGAACGAACTAAGGCGGTAGGCTATAGAATTGCATACAAGAGATTGGCAGCACTCTACCGTAGGTAGGGTGACTAGAATTCTATGGGGGGACCCAGATAGTAGTAGGACAAAGGAGGTCCTAACATTGAGTAGACCAACACTACGGAGGTTGGTTTATTTAATAACAGGACATACAGAGTTAAGGACTCACCTGGCACGAATGGGTATCGTTGGCGATATAACATGCAGGGCCTGTCAGGAAGGGGACGAAACACTTGAGCACTACTTGTGCTACTGTCCAGCTTTTAGCCAAGTCAGGAGATTATACGGGGGATGGAATTTCTTGGGGGCTCAAATTGGAGGAACTTAAGGAGATACATCGAAGAAACTGGGTTCTTGACGTAATCGAATTTGAAGGTTTCCATGGTAGCGGTGGAGGCACCCTACAGTAGAATGGTGACTCCTTATTATAGAGCGCACAACAGGCCCATGAGGCCTAGGTGTAATCCGTTATGGATTGGGATGGCTTATGTCCCTTTTTTCAACCTAACGTAACCTAACCTAGTAATAATAATAATAATAAAAAAAATAAATTAAAATTAATTTTCCAGCTCTGGAACCGTTTCATGTCACACTGGATGTTTGTTATTGCTAAGGTGGGTGCTGTTGGCTGAAATAGTAGAACACGATACTATGAAGTGGAGAGTCCTGAGTTCAAACCCGCTCTGGGTCATGAAATATTGTGTTGAATTGATCAGCATTGTGTATGGTTGTGTTAGTTGTTGCCAAACTGTTTCAGTGATGGAGGCATAGTCACTGATCACTGAACATAATTGGCAGCGACTGACACAATCATGTACTAAAAAGCAGAGTAACAGTAGCATCCTCCTTCGTCGGTCGTGTTTCAAAAGTTAGCCGGCGAAGTAAAAACGTTAAAATAGCAAAAAAAAAAAAGAATTCTCTATCTTCCCATCTTTCTTCATCTGTCCCCTCAATACTATTCCCATCTTTCTTGTTCCCGCACAATTCACTGCATATTTAGGGGTCATCTTCTGAGTGCTAGTCCAAGATCAAAAAAGAGATATATAATATTTTTGGTTACTATAAAAAAAAAAAATTTTTTTTTAGTATTCCAAAAGAGTTTAAATTTTCGAGCTTTGGTGCTGTCGTTTTTCCATTTCCGATATTTAATATATCTTTCAAAATCGTTATATATTTAATAATGTAAGAAAAAACACAAATTTTTTTAGTTCCCTACGAAATGAATGACTGGAACTAATACACACAAAACATTTTCACTAACACATTTGAACATAAGGCTGACATTTCTTAAACTTCGACAATACATTTTGTTTTTAATGTTAGTTTTCATTTCATATTTTTTTTTATAGAAAATAAATCCAATATATAAACAATAACAAGAAACAAATCGTGAATTTTTAGTGAAGTAAGACATGTAAGTATACTATTTAATATCACACATAACAATTACAATAATAATTTATTTTTACAGCCATTAGTTATATCCAAAATATTTCCGAACGAGTGGATTAACTCAAGGAAGAACTCAGCACCTAGGCATAGACCTAGGTGAGCAAAGGACAATCACAAATCTTTACAAAAAGCTCACCAGAAACTCAAAAGTTAAGGTAAAGTTAGCTAATTTAAAATAGAAGGTACAACTTATTAGATGTTGTTTAATTGGTGTTTGTTTTTTGTTTATTATAGCCATTCTGGTCTCTTTTGCAGTGCCACAAAAACATCAACATCACGGCCACAAAAAGTAGATCTTAAATTATTTATTAGTTTGTAAAAAAATTATTAATTTTTACTATAATTATTTAAATAAAAAATTCTAAATTAAATTTTATAATTGCTATTTTTATTTGCGCTGAAGAATATAAACAAAACATAACAGAGTTGTCAGGTTTGAGTAGTCATTTGATTCCTCTGTACTGAGCGTTATGAGACATATGTGTCTACATACTGATACAAAAAAGAACTAGAGTGAGCAGGTGAGCAATATTTTCAAATGTCGGCAGAATTAATAAGTACGACAGAGATACAAGCTCACATGTATACAATTGTATACATCCGTTTTTATACCCTCCAAAAAAGAATTTGGAGGGTATATTCACTTTGTCATTCCGTTTGTAACGCATCGAAATATCCATCTCAGACCCCATAAAGTATATATATTCTTGATCAGTGATGAAATCTAAGACGAACTGAGCATGTCCGTCCGTCCGTCCGTCTGTGGAAATCACGATTCAGTCCAAACGAAAAGAGCCAGACTCTTGAAATTTGGCATAAATATATTTTAAAACTTCGAGCAGGTTAAGTTCGAAGATGGGCTAAATCGCGCAAGAGGGAAAAAAGTTCCCCTAAGAAGAACTAAACCAACCCAGAAAAAACAACATAATTTTTAAAGATTTTTGGTTATTTTGTTAAGCAAATGATATATTTTTATGTCAAATACGGTCCAACGCCTTAAACTTGGAGCCATTAAATAAAATAAAAATATTTTTTGACCCCGCCCACTTTAGTGGGCGTTATTATAGGCAAAAATAGCATAAACATTTAACGAATTGTTTTACTTAAGCCTACATTCCTTAAAAATAACACTTTTAAGCTTTAATGACGAAGCTGAGACGAAACCTGGTACTACTCTGCCCTACTCCCTCCTTCCCCTTCGCCCCCTAAATGACCCTACCAAAAAAAATTTTTTTTTTAAATTTTGTATATAATCATCCCAAGCATTTATCTTTAGAGTTTTATGACTGCCGATTTCTGCCCTACCCCCCCCCCCCCCCCTTTCCTTTGCCCCCAAAATGACCCTACCAAAAAAAATGTTTTTTTAAATTTTGTATATAATCATCCCAAGCATTTATCTTTAGAGTTTTATGACTGCCTGTTGCTGCCCTACCCCCTCCCCTCTCCCCCTTTGCCCTCTAAATGTCCCTATCAAAAATAAGAAATTTTAATTTTGTATATAATTATCCCAAGCATTTATTTTTAGAGTTTTATGACAAAGGTGAAATGTTTCCCCCACAGCCCTTGCCAGAGCGACCCCGCCAAAATACAGTTTTTATAGCCTCCAAAGAGAATTGTGATTAAGTCTAAGACGGTCTAGCAATGCCCATACGTTCGCCTGTGGAAAACATGATATTGTATATTTTTGAACCCCGCCCCCTTTAGTGGGCGTTGACGTACGATATTATATAAAGGAACTCTGTCCCACCAAGTTAAACATTTCAAATTCACTTACTAAATATTTGGAGGGTATTTAAGATTCGACCCGGTCGAATATAACGTTTTTACTTGTTTTCATACTGCTCTTAAGAAAATGATAGCAAGTTTTGTATAGGAAATAAGGTATTAAGCCAGTGATGTCAGCGTCATACACAATTGTTGAAACAAAACTCACATGTACGCTTACGCTCTTTTATTTTGAGAACGTAAAATATAATTGTTTACTGAGAAACACTCTCATTCAGCGGGAAGTATCGCAAGTCCTGTTTTGAGGCCTCTTAACAGATATAATATAAATAATATATTTATATAAATATATATACAATATATGTATATAAGATGTTTGAAATAAGTTGGAGCCACTGTATGTAGGTACATATTTTCAAAATTTCTTAAAGTAGCTTTTAAATGAATTACTAAGTAAGGCTTTTTGTAAAAATTGTTTCTCTTGTATATAAACTAACCAAATGTTCAGCTTAAAAACTAATCATACTTATTAGCGAATTTAATTAATCCTTCAGATAGGGAAAATATTATTGAGTTCTGGAAAAATTTAGACGGTGCGCTATATCCTGTATTAAAAAAAATCCTTTAAATGTTTGTCGCTTTTCCCTTCAACATACCTATGCGAACATATATTTTCCGATTTGAAATACATTTGCTCGAAACAACGCAAAGAATTAAAATCCGCAAACCTAAAAAATGTTTTGTTGTTACGAAACTGCAATATAAATTTAGAAGATATGATTAGTAAATAAAAGGATACTATTAGAAAAGGCCATTAGTTAGGCATCGCAACCGCACATTTCTCCCGCTGGGAATGTAAGAGATAAGAGTGATCTCACCAATACAATCGCATTTGACAGCACTGTATTAAGCCCTCACCACTATCAAACAAATGACTAGTCAAATGTTCGGTAGTGTTCTTGTAGGGTACTTTTAGGTACTAAAAGGTTTTAATTATACAACCATTTTATTTTTATTTTTTTAATACCAATTTATTTCTTCCTGAAGTGGAAAGTGGGTTTAATTAAGAAAATGAAAATTTGTTTTTGCTGGTGCCTTAAATTTAAGTTTTCAACTCTGTCACCATAATTTGAATTTTTGATCAAAATTCGTTGTATGTTGCTGCCAATACAATAGATCTTAATCAATTCTAAGAGTTCAATAGCGTTTCATACCGCGAATTTCAATGACGAATTTTTTTTATAACAAATTTGTCGTGTTTAACGAAATTCGTTATGCCTCCATACTTTATTTCAAGCACATATTACTCATTGGCGCTGAGTACAAAAGTTGTAGCATTATGTATCGAAATAAGTATGCAACAGTTCTTATTGCATTACTAACGTATGACTAATATTTTAGTGTATACGAATTAATAGTCATCATACGCCACGGCTTTTATAGCTATTCCTGTAGTCGGGAAGCTATAATGCAGGGGTCCTCAATGGGAGAAAATATTTAAGTATAATGTATTTGTGAGTTTTTCATGTGTTAGTGACTGTTTTTTTAAACAACAGCGCACAAATAATGTTGCCAGACTTGACGTCATTTTGACGACTTTTTATGCCAAAAATACAATGACATGATATATTTAAATAAAGTTTTCATTAATATGTATTTCTTACATTTAATTAATACAGACGAACTTCCTTATAGTGAATAAATTATAAATTATACACTCAACGCAATATTTATAAGGTCAAAATTATTTTTCATATTTTTCCGAATTTATTAATTTACATATTGTTGGAATATTTTGACTTATATATTGTCATTTTATCTGACATAAAAATATTGTGTTCCGTTATTTCTGTTTAAAATAACGTGATTTAAATATTAAATTTGAACGAAATATTTAAAAGACCAAGTCCAGGAAATTATAATAGAGGAGTAAAAAAATCTAAATATGTATGTGGAATCAAAACATTTTGCTTCTTACTTTTAATTAAGAGAAAAAACATATTTTTTAAAAAAAGACTTACAAATCAAAAAATTTGCTTTCAAGTCAATTAAAATGTTTGTTATTTTGAAAAAATTCTATATAAGGACGCTACTAGACGTTGAAAGTCGTACTTCTAGCAATATAATTCGTAAAATATTAGTAATAGGTGATAGCTACATTAAAGAAGCTAATTAAAAAATCTAAATAATAATAATCGGCAATGTAACTTCTGAGATATAGAGCCTCGGAAAAAGAGCCTTATGTACCCTCTTCTCCCCATAAAACTTTTTGCAATAAAAAAATTTATAGAAACAAATATATTAAATAGAAGCAATTTCTTATTTTACGTATACTTCAAATTGAACTTACTCATTGTTTTTAAATATTTTTGTCAAAATAACACCGTTTTATATGAAAAATTGAAAGCATTTTTTAATTCTGTAGAAATGTTGAGGTATTTTTCATAAAACTACCGTAATAATTTCACATTAACGATTTGAAAAAGTAATATGAAGATTTTGATGTTTTTTCTCCAAAATTTGGCGATATTGCATCTATTTTGTCTAGCAACTATGTGAACAAGAAAGAACATATAAAGGTGTTGCCGTTGATCACAAAATCAAATTGATAATAATATAAGAAGGCAAAATTAGTTTTCACTTCTATAAATGCGTGAAATTGATTTTTGTTTCTATAGCCTATATTCTATTCACAATTTCGACCCAAATGCTGTCAAAGCCCATATAAAAAGTATTTAGTCGAAATAAGCGTGGAAAAATTTGGAAAACTAGTGTACTATGAAAAACACGTGAAATTTTTCTGAACACAATTTTGCTAAATATTTTTCGAAAATTTAAACAGAGTACTAGCCTTAAGGAAAACAAGAAATTTATAATTTTTATTTGTCAATTTTTTCAAATGAAATAATTAATGTTGCTAAACATTTTTCGAAAATTCAAACAGAGTACCGGCCTTATCGCTGTGAGCCCTTGTATGTAGTATAATTTTTTGGCCTCCTAAGCGCACACAAAAATTTAATTTAATTGACTGTTAAAGTTCGACGAGGCAAGTCGCATGTTTTTTATGAAAAAAAAAATTACTGCAAAATTAAACAAAATTTGTATTTGTACATACATATAACTTTAGAAAATTGCAAAATGTGGGACAAAGAGTGGGAAAATTCTTTTTTGTTTTCTCTTGGTATAACATTTTGCTGCATAAAATAAACTATGAGCCACTGTATATACATATTTGGAAAATTATGAAATATAAATAAATAGAATTTTCTAAAATATGATAAGAAAATTCGGAAATAAAACTGTAAATGGTGTAAAGATAATGTACCAAATATTTTAAAATACTCGTGCAACTGAGTAAATAACATTTCTTTCGATTTAAAAAAAATTTTCCTATGTAGAAAATTTTCATAAGGCTATTGGAGACTATCTTCCAATGGAGATATAAAATATTATAAAACTAAAAAGCATGATATATATAAGTTCATCCATCCAAAAATACAAAAAATCGAACGATGGCAACGCGGGCTGAAAATTAGTCATGCATTTGTTGTTGCTATGAATAAAATTTTTATTTTCTCTTCTCTCATTGATGTGAATTTCGTTACTGTCCGATTGGAACTCGTTTCCTGAGTGTAAGGACTGAGTTGCGCTGCTATAATGAGTACTAAAAAATCTTGCAAGACAAACGGTTCGACTGATCGTTCTGAAATTTAAGTACAATCTTATTTACGATCTGGATATTCAAATATGTTAATTTATGTTTATAAATATTGCAGAAAAACGTAACCCTCATGGGTAGTGAAGCTCTATAAATTTAAAATTGATTTGCATTATAAAGGGGTTTTCAAGGAGAAGTTTGTTTTTCAATTGTGGCAATATCAATTACATGATAGTTTTGATAATTAGTTTTTTGACGTACTCGTAGTAGATGCATTGGCAATTGTTGCAGTAAATTCAATTTTCAATCGCATTAAAATAATTAAAATCCACTAAGAAAGTTGTGGTTCTGTAAAAGTTACATTTCGTAAAATTCGTGGTATTTTCGGACAACATAATCTTTCTTCTGAGACTTTCTGTCTACAAGTAAAATTACCGCATTTGGGCTTCTGGAAATCCTAGAGTGATTATTGTGAAGCCTTTGCATGCTCAACGTGTCACTGTATGGGGGCTATGTGGTGAGAAGGCGTGATTGGGCAGTTTTGCGAAGATGAGGCTGCAAATGCGGTAGCGATCAATGGATCACGTTATCGCGAGATGTTAGCAACACAATTTTGCCCTATTACTGATGATGTGGATATCACTGACATGGTGGACATTTGGCAGATATAATTTTTCATGTATAATTGCCGAACTTTTCTCTTCGTAACACAATTCACGCTCTTTTATATATAACAATTGCCATGTGAACGTTAATAAAAATAAGTAAAACACAGCGGCTTTATAAATTTTTTATTCTTATTGTAAACATCTGATTCTTGACATTCTTATAGCCCTTTAATACTTTATAAGGAATTAGACGAAATTTTTTTTACATAAATTTTTTTTTAGCAAATTCTAATGTTCCACTGTCTCCTTTAATTTATAAGTTAAAGCTACATAGTTTTCATAGCCATAAATATAATATATCAAAATTAATAAAAATGAGATTTTAGAAAAAAGTTTTATTTCTGCAATTTGTTTGACGCTTGTCCGTTTAAGGTTGTCAACTAATTTTTTTTTTCTTTTCTAAGGTAAAATATCCATAAATATATAGAATTATGAGAAAGAAACTTAAAAGTTTTTGTAGCAACAGTCAAAATCTGTTTATTGTTTGCCTGATGTGCTGATGCTGCCACTATTAGTGCTCGTAGCTTCAATTTTGTTTTTTTTTAGTTTTTGCACATTTTTAAGTTTACAATGGACATAATGTCTTACTTTATTATTATTGTTGTTGCTGTTGTTGCGGTCATACTTGATGTAGTGGTAGATTTTTTAAGTTTTTGTTTTTTTTTTTACTTTAGCCCACTTTTCATCCCCAGTGACACTTAATAATTTTCTTTGCTACTCTTTAATGTTGTCAGTATTTATTTTATTTTTCCATCATATTAAGCAAAACAAACGCACACATACACAGAAATAAACCTACATTCATGTATATAGTGCATACACATGTAAAGAACAATAACAACAATAAGAAAACAAGAAACAAAAATTTATATAAAAAATTTGTAACCAACAACTTTTAAGTTTTATAATAAATTTTAAAGGAAATGTCGTCCATAAATAAACAGTTGGACATCTCTTTATGCCTGGTATACAGGCGCACACTTACACACCCATAAACACATCACACCTTTTGTATGAGAGTGTAGTAGTATGGCTGACTGACTGTGTGTGTGTGTGTGTGTGTTTGTACACATCACTGGAGTTGTTTAGGTAAGTGATGCTGATGAAATAGCACCAACAACTAAAAGAAGGAGTCTAAAAGAAAGAAACTTCTAGTTGATGTTGGTGTCAATGTGTCAGTGTTGCAATATGACATTTACCGTTATTTCTTAGGTCTGTGTTTGTGTGTTTTTGAATTGAAGGAAATGTTTACTTATATGAGTGTTAAATTTTAATTTGTTAAAATTTATCAAAAAACTTTTTATATTTTTTACGAAAGATGTTGAACTTTTGACGTGTAAAATGCTCCGCAACTGGATTTATATTGAAAATAAATTGCTAGAGATTGATGATTTGTATTTGTACTACTTCAAATATTAAATACAAGATAATTGTACCAAAGAATGAAAACAATGATACAGGGTGGCCCAAAATAGCCGGAGGGGTTTGCATTTTTATAACTTTTTTTAATAATATATTTTTTTTTTCAGTATTTTGTAAAGAAGATTTGGGGAATCTAAAATGGAACAGCACACAACTGAACAAAATTATTTCTCAAAACAATGATTCATTGTTTTCAAACAGCGTTCATACCGTCGTTATTTTAGCATGTGGGTTGGACCCTCAGAGTCAACAATAAACCGTCCGGTCCGACAAGGGGGAGTAAGGAACCTTCCTGGTACCGCTAGACGACGAATGGGGCACACGGATGTCTATATTGAAGGGGAACAGGAGAGTATTCGGGAAAATGGAGAACCATCAATCAAGACACGTTCGCACTTTACCAGCAACGACACTTTACCAGCAACGATTTAATTATGCAATTTTTTTTGTCAATAATCAGAAGAAAACATGATTTTATTCATAATTTAATTATGAGCAATCCATTTCTAATTAAATGGATTCGTTATTAAGCAACACTGCAGGATATGGGCTACAGAAAGTGCAAAAGTACTTGGCGGAATAACAAAAACGCAAATACTGATGAGCTGCGCAAACAAGCGAGGTCTTCGTGTGCCAGAGTGCTAAGGCGTGAAAAAGCTTTATACGAGCAGCGCCTTCGTGCTAAAGTTCTTACTGCCACGAGAGGTAGTAAAAGCTTCTGGTCATTTGTTAAAAGAGTAAAGGATAAAGCTAGTTCATCAATTCCAACTCTTTTAAGGGATGATCAAATATTCACTGAACCTGTTGATAAAGCTAACCTTTTGGCTGAGATGTTTGCAGGGAATTCTTGCTTGCCAGGTAGCAATCAGCAATTGCCCGTGGTGGAAAGAGTATCAGTTACTATGCCAAGAATATTCTTTCGACCACGTGCAGTTAAAAAGGTTTTAGCGAATCTCAACATAAACAAGTCTCCTGGGCCGGATGGCATTCCAGCACTGGTCTTGAAGCAGTGTTTTTCGACGCTAGCGTGTCCATTGGCTAAGCTATTTAGTGCATCGTACCATACCGGTAAATTTCCGATGTGTTGGAAGTAAGCCAATGTAACGCCGATCCCTAAGAAGGGAGAGGCGCAATACCCCGAAAATTACCGCCCAATTGCAGTCTGTTCGGCAATTTCCAAGGTCATGGAAAGTATTACCAATTTCCACCTGGTAAGGTAACTGGAGACCAACACCATACTTAACGACCGGCAGAATGGTTTTCGCAGAGCTCGCTCTACAGGAGACCTGCACGCTCTGTTAACAAAAAAATGGTGCAATTCGATTCACCATTTCGGCGAGAGTAAGGTGGTGGCTCTAGATATCTCAAAAGCATTTGATAGATTGTGGCATGATGCACTTCTGTCAAAACTGACTGCTTTTGGTGTCGGTGATGATTTCTCTCGCTTCATAGCGAGCTTCCTCAGGGACCGCACTATACGAGTTGTTATAGACGGGGTCTCATCAAACGAGTTCAAGGTAAATTCAGGGGTGCCGCAAGGCTCTGTTCTATCTCCTACTCTCTTCCTTATCTTTATAAATGACCTTCTGTGTCAAACTTCAAACCCTATCTACTCATTCGCGGATGATAGCAGCTTTAACCATTCTTTCTCTTTCACCAGCCGGCCAAGCCTGGAGGAGATTGACGCCAGGAGACAAAGGATGAACGAGTCACTCACAAGTGATCTCGTGTCAATCTCCGAATGGGGCCTCGCGAACAGGGTTAACTTTAACCCTCATAAGACGCAGTGCTGCGTGCTTACGCATAGGCGGCTGATCGAAGGTTTTGCGCCATCCGTGTTTATGGATGGTATAGGTATTGGGGAATCAGAAGCTCTTGATGTTCTTGGTATGAAAATACAGTGTGACGTTCGATGGACAGATCACATTTTTCATATTTCAAAAGAAGCTTTCAAGTGTCTCGGCTTTTTAAGACGGTGTAAGACATACTTCACCCCAACTGATCTCCTCAATATATATACCACCTATATCCGACCAAAGATGGAATACAACTCTCATGTATGGGCCGGAGCTTCAAAGTCTATTTTGAAGTTACTCGACCGCGTACAAGAGAGAGCGAAGAAGCTCATCGGTGACAGTAGGGTAGCCAACTCTATTGACTCACTGGAGCATCGACGCAACGTGGGGTGTGTTTCACTGTTCTACCGATACTACAACGGAATGTGTTCTGGTGAAATAAGGGAGCTTGTGCCGGATAACCGTTTATTTCTGCGGGCTACCCGCTCTTCACATAGGGCACATCCTTTTGTGGTTGAGTTGTCAGTGAATCGCACCACGCATTACAGAGAGAATTCGTTCTTTGGCCGAACGGTTCGTATGTGGAATAAACTTCCAGCAGAGGTCTTTCCTGTCAGTTTTAACTTGGGGAGGTTCAAATCGAACGTCCACAAACACTACTCCCTCTATCCTCCTTCCCATAACCAAGTTTCCTAGTTCTGGCACAATGCATCGCATGTGTAGGGGTCATCCCCTGAATGCTGGTCCAAGAAAAAAAAAGTAGTTCAACACGAGGCTATGAAGCGGAGGGTCCTGAGTTTAAACCCTCGCTGAGTCATGAAATATTTTGTTGAATTCTTCTGATCAGCATTAGTGCACTTTTAGTTGTTGCCAACCTGTTTCAGTGATGAAGGCAAAGCACTGGTCACTGAACATAATTGGCAGCGACTGGCACTATCATATACTAAAAAGCAGAGTAACAGTACCATCCTCCTTCGTCGGTCCTGTAGCAAATATTAGCCGGCGAAGTAAAAAGGTTGAAATAGCTACAAAAAAATCTCTGTATCCTTATCCTTCTTCAGCTGTCTTCTCAATACTATTCCTTCCTTTCTAGTTCCGGCGAAGTGCACTGCATATGTAGGGTTCATCCCCTGGGTGCTGGACCGAGATAAAAAAAGCAGAAATTACACTCACTGAAGTGTACCGTTGGGCTGCGGGGATTCGTCGGAAAAGATAATAGTCCAATATAATAGACAAATATTTTTTTTAATGAAAACTGTGTTGTCTTTTCCATCACTAGTGTTACATACCGATTAATGGTGGGAAATGTTTTAAGTCCAGCCATGGAAAATTATCCGCAAGTACGTTTCCAATAGGAAGGAAACACAGCGTACACTGCGAGGGACACAATGGCTCCTTTACCCGACATCTTTGGTGACTAAAATTTACCGTATAAGCAATTTTAATTGGGCTCCCCGTTTTCCGTCTATGACAAATCCATATCGTTTTCGTTGCTGTTATTTGAAAAGAATAGTCTATATTAATGAAATTATAACTATACATCAATTGAAAAATAATACACGAAATCGGCGAAATCAACATTATAACACCGCAAGTTTTACGAAAGATTGTGGAAAATATTTTGGAAAATATAAGAATATGCAAAGCCAAAAACGGCCACCAGTTGCGAAAATTTTCATTTATTCAATTAAAAATATTTTCCATTAATATACTGTACTTAAAGTAAAAAAAAATTAATAATTATGTCTTAAAAAAGAACTTATAATGAACTCAAGCAATTTCGGTCATTATGAACCACCCTGTATTAATGTTTCTCCAGTAAATTTATGTTTTTTAATTTTTCGAAAATTTGTTTGAATTTCAGAAAGACTTCATAAATATTCCAACGCACAAATTAAGGTCAACAGAAGTTTTTACTTATCTAATGTGAAAAGCAGAGTACCTCTGTTTTCGTAAAACGCTACACTTTCATCATCGGTACTCATGTGTGCTATTGGTTGTCACGACTTATTAGGTGGCTTAGCTGAATATGATATTAGTTTTTTAATTAAAATTTATAGGCTAATTGTTCGAAATTTGTTGTTTTTATACCCTCCAAAAGAGAATTTGGAGGGTATATTCACTTTGTCATTCCGTTTGTAACGCATCGAAATATCCATCTCAGACCCCATAAAGTATATATATTCTTGATCAGTGATGAAATCTAAGACGAACTGAGCATGTCCGTCCGTCCGTCCGTCTGTGGAAATCACAATTCAGTCCAAACGAAAAGAGCTAGACTCTTGAAATTTGGCATATATATATTTTGAAGCTTAGAGCAGGTTAAGTTCGAAGATGGGCTAAATCGGGCAAGAGGGAAAAAAGTTCCCCTAAGAAGAACCAAACCAACCCAGAAAAAACAACATAATTTTTAAAGTTTTTTGGTTATTTTGTTAAGCAAATGATATATTTTTATGTCAAATACGGTCCAATGCCTTAAATTTGGATCCATAATATAAAATAAAAATATTATTTGACCCCGCCCACTTTAGTGGGAGTTATTATAGGCAAAAATAGGATAAAAATTTAACAAATTGTTTTACTTAAGCCTACATTCTTTAAAAATAAAATTTTTAAGCTTTAATGATGAAGCTGAGACGAAACCTGGTACTACTCTGCCCTACCCCCTCCTTCCCCTTCGCCTCCTAAATGACCCTACCAAAAAAATTTTTTTTTTTAAATTTTGTATATAATCATCCCAAGCATTTATCTTTAGAGTGTTATGTCTACCTGTTTCTGCCCTACCCCCTCTCCCCCTTTGCCCTCTAAATGACCCTATAAAAAAAAAGAAATTTTAATTTTGTATATAATTATCCCAAGCATTTATTTTTAGAGTTTTATGACAAAGGTGAAATATTTCCCTCAAAGCCCTTGCCAGAGCGACACCGCCAAAATACACTTTTTATACCCTCCAAAGAGAATTGGTCCCCATAAAGTATATATATTCTGAATCAGTGATGAAGTCAAAGACGGTCTAGCAATGCCCATACGCTCGTCTGTGGAAAACATGATATTTTCTATTTTTAAACCTGCCCCCTTCAGTAGGCGTTGACGTACTATATTATATAAAGGAACTCTGTGCCACCAAGTTAAACATTTTAAATTCACTTACTAAATATTTGGAGGGTATTTAAGATTCGACCCGGTCGAATATAACGTTTTTACTTGCTTTAATTCAAAAAGACATGATAAATGGTCCAACATATTAGTGTTTATTTATAAAAATTTTATTAGGAAATTGCATACGAGATCTGTATCAAACCGATGTTAAACACCCATTTGATTATTTTTTTCATGTCTAGTTTTTTGAATTTTTTGTTCAATTATACTGAGCCAAAATATTTCTCTCAGGCCATGAGAAAGTTCTTCAGTAGTGACTTAACGATTCTCTCTAAAAAATGTTATCACTTCCGCAACATTTTCATCGGTTGTGAATCTAATGAAGCATCCAGGACGATCATCGTATTTCATAACTCAATCACCGCATACAATTGTTGATATTGTAAGTGTTCTTAAGCACTTGATTTGATTTGAAAAAATCTTTGCAAATTTTTTAATAAATTTTTTTAAAAGCCCAAAATTGCCGAGTACGAAAATATGATTAACTTTTATGACGCTCGTAAACTGTGAAGATACGGGTATGTCCGAGACCTAATTTTTTAAACAGACTTTGTATATAATCTTTCTGACGATGTGTAAGGACTATTTGAATTGAGAGCAGAATCTAATCAAATGCTATAGAGCTTCTGTCTAGTTACATTCATCTTCCAAAACACTGTGCACAGGCTCCTTTTTTTTGTAAACAAGGATAGACGCTTTTCTTGCATTATCGCAGCACTAGTTTCTGGCATGCAGACGCAAACATCAAAAGTTTTCTAGTGACTTTTGACAAACACGTCACATTTTACACAAAAGTTTTTCATTTTATTTAAGGTTTTCTTATTTTTTTCGTTTATTTTCCTTTTCAAGTTTTTCCAATGTGTCCGAGAGCGTGTGTTTTATGTATAGAAAAGAAAAGCTTTGGACATGTTCCAATATTTAACGTAAATCCGTCTCTCACAGAAAATATGGCCGAATGTTTGTGAGTTTATTTGTGCCTCTTGCTCTTGGTCGGTGTTGGTGATGGCTTAAGTGATGGTTGATGTCTTGGGAGAGAATCTATTTTATTTATAATTTTATTTTTTTTCTAGTTTTTCCTTTTGTATTTTATTATTTTAGATTTTATTTTATTTAAAATTTCTTTGGGAAGTAGTACTCTTCATTTTTCACTTTTCATGTCTTATTTTGAACATTTTTATAAAAATTCATAATAATTCTTTGCCGATGTTGGTGTTGTTGGTGCTTATAAACTGACCCTAAAGCTCTTGAAGGTCTATGAATGAATATGTCTGTCCAAGTCTTTAAATGCATGTATGTGTATAAGAAGTATTTTGTATGCTGTGTTACGTACGTGGGCAGGTTGATAAATACTTTGGAAAATAAATTAGTTTTCTTATAAGTATTTTGTCCTACGAACATTTTTATATTTATCAGTATGTTTCAAGCGAATTAATTGTAAATATTCCTAGTGAGAGAAGTTCGAAGACATTTTTGGAAAACTAGTTTTTCTCTAACTCCAAAGTATCCATAAATGCGTATTTGTAATTTAAAGGAACTAATTATTAACAATTTCCAGAAAGTTAATTAAAAAGTTATTTTACTTTCACAAAATTGGTTGTTATTTGCAGTTTTATTTTTATAAAAAATATAATAAATTTAAAAATATGGAAAACGTGAAATTTATCGGTATTTTTTTCCGCTAATTTTTAACGTTAAAACTGCTTTATATTATTTTCTAAACTCTTATAACTTTTGAATGGATCGGTAGAGTCCCGAGTTCTATAGAACACTAATTGATTAGATATATAATTTTGGAGTTTTTTAAAAAATCACCTACTTCAAACCTTATGATATCTGATGAAGGCACTAGTCAATGTTGACCCGGATGGTAGCGATCGACGTGGTTTTTGAGTGTCAAGAAAAAATTATCCAACCGTGGAATCTTCTTTTGAAAATATTTTTTCTTAGGTCGCAGTTCACAGGAAATCTAAGTGTGAGGGAATCTTTGGAAAGGGATTACAGTGTACTCTCTCTTAAGCGGACACCTAAGAGACTGATAAATTTGTCCGCTTATAAGAGGTGTCCGCTTATGAGAAAAGTACAAAAAGACTGACAAATATTTTCATAAACACATTTTTGATTTATTAATAGTGCCCGACTGTGGAATATTTTTATTTCGAGGATTTTAAAAAACAATTTTTAGCATAATTTCTCAATATTAATCCCCTTGGGACTCAGAAAACTCTTTTTTCTGTCCGGGTTTACATCAGTGTTCCACAATCTTAAAATTTGGTCTTTATTTTTGATGATGCAAGCAGCTTGAGTTTTACTGATATTAAATTTTTTTGCAAGCTCGCGTACACATAGTTTTTCATTTTTATAAACTTCAATGTCACCAACTTTGTCTTTAATAGTTAACACTGCAAACTAACACGAAAAACTAAATAATACGAATTTATAAATGAATGTTTGTAACTATAAGACAAGCTGTTCGTATATACGGGAATTCCCCTTAATACACGAATGTAGTATTTAGTAAGGAACAGCTGTACGAATATGGTACAGAGTAATGAAAAACAGTGTTGTAAAGTGTCCGCTTATTAGAAATATTAGTAATTTTGGTGTTAAAAAAAGTGTCCGCGTCCTGTTATGGGAGGTTTGTCCGTTTAAGACGAAAAATGTTAAAAAGTTCTTAAGGATTTTTTTTGGGACTAAAATTTTTGGCCGTTTATGGGAGGTGTACGCTTATGAGAGGTGTCCGTTAAGAGAGAGTACACTGTAGTTTGGTTCGATTCGGTGCACATATTCAAAAATTTTAACTGGCTCACCTACTTATACACACACACATACATGCAGGCGTAGTGACGGTCTCTCACACATCTGGATATCAAGGATTTTTTTTGTCGGGATGTTGAATTCGTTCTAAGTGCCCTCTAAATGGTAACCCTCTTGTTGTGAGTGATTTAATAATGACAATTATTTAATGTAAAATATTTGCCTGCACAGTATATCGTCCTATTTCTGTTTTGTTAGACGTCATTATATATGTGCCTTGGATTCCAAAGCACATCATGCTGCCTTAGGCCTGGACCTTGAAACTAAATTTATTATATGTTTACAATTTTGTATTTCTTAGATAAATTTTTTATCTGTCTTCTTAATTTTCTATTTTTGACTTTTTTTATATTCAAAAACCTGCATCCCAGTGTGGGAGCAGTTTTTGAAGTAGTCATTTTACAATTTGACAGCTTAGTTTTTTTCTTCCTTCTCTCAGTTTCTACTGTTGTCCTGTCGGTTAGTTATACGTACCGTACAAAGTGTCTTCTCAACGATGATGTTGTGTTTTTATATTTTATTTTTTATTTTTGTAAATTGTTTGAATGTTTCGGCAATAGACTGTACGGTTGTGTGTGTTATGTCGTGTGAGTGTATTGGTATAGTGGTATGTTCTATGTGTGTATTTTAACGTTGATGACGATTTTGTGGTCACTTGTGTTAATCCTTAGAGACATGTGTCGAACATGAATTTTAGTTTGGCTTGGGCCTTCGCTTATAAATATTAATTTCTAGTACATGTGGTCAATATTGTTGTAGACAGATTGTCCATCCATATAATATTGTAATTGAAAATGTTATTTAAAGTTTCGTTCTCATGTTTTTTTTTTCTCATAATTCTTTATACAAAATAATGACAGACAGTCAAAATTATAAAAAAAGGAATAACATATTATTAAGTATAAAAATTTACGTACACTCACACATACATTAATATGTCTTACAAATCTTTGTCACTTTCAACTTTACGTAGCTTCGGCAAGTGGTTTGGGCACTGGCTTCTTTTTCTATTTTTTTAATAAGAGTTTTTGTAAAGTGCTTTAAGAAATTTTAATTTTAAAGTTAGAAAACTTTGCTAACGTCTAACTTGAAAGTTTAATAAAACAAGTAAAAGTGCTATATTCGGCTGTGCCGCATCTTAAATACCCTTCACAGATGTAATTCTTCCTTCTTGTTTTCTTGCCAAAACAGAAAGTAGGTCTAATTAAAAGATGTAACATAGTTTTACTTGACAAAAAATTTTTATACTTTTTGGTCACCTTCATGTACCATAAAATATTTCATTTGTCCAACCCTGGAGTCGAAATTTTGATTTTTTAAGATTTTAATACCAATTTTGTTCTTCCTGAATTATAAAAAGGTTTGAATTAGCAAAAAATCCAACGTCAATTGCCTATTTGGTTACATTAATATGTTTCAATTTTCCAACCCTGGAAACGAAATTTAAATTTTTTTTTACAAATCCTAGACTTCATTAGGCATAAAGTCGTTTTATTTAAGAAAAACTTAAAATTTGCAACCATTTCGGTCACTTTCATGTACCATTAAATATTGCACTTGTCCATCCCTGGATTCGAAATTTTATTTTTGAATTTTTGATACCAATTTAGTTCTTCCTAAATTATAAGACAGTTTTAGTCAGCAAAAAACAAAAAAAAAACAACATCAGTTGCCTGTTTGATTACTTTCACGTATAAAATATATGCAATTACCCACCCCTGGAATTAAAATTTGAATTAGAAAAAATTTTTTGGTCAATGCAAATCTTCATAACGTATAAAGAGGTTTTGTTAAAGAAAAACTTAAATTTTTTTACAATTTTAGTTACTACATGTACTACAATATACGGAATAGTCAGAAAAAAAATTTTTATTTCCCATCCCTGGAAAAAAATTTTATTTTTTTAGTTTTTAATAGACCATTGAGGCTCCCCAAAGCACGAGATAGGTTTAATTTACAAACATTAAAAAAAATAATTGATTTTTGCTATAAATTTTGCGTCGAGAAGTAGGTGTTAGCTTACCAGGTCTGGAACCGTACATCGGATCTTTCTGAATTTCAATACCACTCTATTTAAGTTCATTTCCAATCCAACGGTCCAAGAAAGAAGTCTCTAGCTTTTCTGGTTGCTTGGAAAAACTTATTTCACGTACAGACAGACGGACATCGCTCAATCGTCATCGCTATTCATAAGGATCCCGAATATATATACTTTATGGGGTCCCATGTTGATATCGAAGAAATTACACACGGAATGACAAACCTATATATACCCTTTCACTTTTTTGTGAAGGGTATGAAAGTCCGTTTCATGTACCCCAAAAAGTTCTAATTGTCCAACCGTAGAAGCTTTTTATAGATTTTGTAGTACATGTAGTAATTAAAATTGTAAAAAATTTAAGTTTTTCTTTAACAAAACCTCTTTATACGTCATGAAGATTTGTGTAGGCAAAAAAAAAAAATTTAAATTCAAATTTTGCTTCCAGGGGTGGAAAATTGAATTTTTTTTTTATAAATGAAAGTAATCAAACAGGCAACTAATGTTGTTTGTTTTTTTTTTTGCTAACTAAAACTGTCTTAAAATTTAAGAGAACAAAATTGGTACCAAACATTCAAAAATAAAAAATAAAATTTCGAATCCAGAGATGGACAAGTACAATATTTTATGGTACATGAAAGTTACCAAAATGGTAAAAAATTTGCAATTTTTCTTAAATAAAACTACTTTAAACCTCAAGAAGCGTTGCACTGATAAAAAAAAACAAAAAAAATTTTAATTTTGTTTCCAGGTTTGGAAAAATAATTTTTTTTTGGTACATGAAATATTTTGTAGTACATGTAATAACCAAAATGGTTGCAAAATTCGAGTTTTTCTTAAACAAAACTACTTTATACCTCATGAAGATTTGCATTGATAAAGAAAATTTAAAAAAATGTAAATTTCGCTTCCAGGGTTGGGAAATTGAAATATTTTTTTTACATAAAATTAACCAAAAAGCAATTGACGTTATTTTTTTACTAATTAAAACTATTTTTTTGTTCAGGAAAAACAAAATTGGTATAAAAAATTAAAAAAAAGTCAGAATTTAGATTCCAGAGTTGGATAACTGCAATATTTTGTGGTGCATGAAAATGACCAAAATGGTTACAAATATTAAGTTTTTCTTAAATAAAACTATTTCATGCCTCATTAAGAGTTGCAGTGGTAAAACAATTTAAATTTCGTTTCCAGGGTTGGGAAATTGATTTATTTATTCTGCCTTAAAGTAACCAAATAGGCAATTGTCGTTGTTTCTTTTTGCTAACTAAAGCTGTTTTATAATTCAGAAAGCACCAAATTGATATTAAAATCTTAAAAAATCAAAATGTGCTAGCGCTGTACAGTCCGAAAACCATTGCTGTAAAATAACTACATGCATTACGTTTCAGTAACTTTACGTTTTCATTGCTAGATGTTTACACATCTCCCCTGTGATCGGACTCACACTGCTTTTTTTATTCTTAGAGATGATAGTATTGAGTGGACAGATGATGAAGGATGTATAGATAGAGATTTTGTTTGTCGACATTTTAGGCTTCACTTTGCCGTCGAATTTTTATTGGAGTGTCTGCGAAAAAGAGTGCTGTAATACACTCTTTAGTACATCCTACTGTCAATTGCTGTCGGTAGCTAAGGTTTTAACTTTGCCGTTTCAACACAACCATGCTGTAATGCATTTTAAAAAATATGAAATACCTCATGCAGATTTTCGGATTCTTAGCCTCGCGTTAACTACTTCAGTTAACAGCACCCCAACCATATTGCTAAGGTTAATTATGTAAGATGACCTAAACTGTTTAATTCAATCACACACTCTTCATATCTCATCTTATAACAAACTTCAATACTCACGCACATACACACACAGTGCAATCTGCTGCAGGCTTTCACGATTGTGTGCATGTGCATGTACGCCTGCTTAAGTAGTTTCTAAGTTATCTCCACGCTTTGTATGCAACTAGTCAGGGCCATCAAAGTATTGTCACTGTCAGTGCAAATGTCAGAGACACGTCAGGGATTAAAATGACAAGCGACTTTTAACTGTCATATGATAAAGGGAAACTTATCAAACGGCTTGGGCTGTCTTCATTTCATAAGCAGCAGGAGTAGAAGAAATACAGCGCGTAAGCGTTTAACTATGGCCTTAGTTGCATTCGTAGCTGTAAGAACGAACGGAAATAGATGGAAATGTACTCTTTCATATATGAGAATAGAAGTGGAAAAATGTACAACCGCACGAATCAGTTGCTTGTGTCACAATGTTCAATGTCTACATATTTGTCGCGCTGCTTAAACATTTATATGACAATTTGTCAAGCCGTCAGTCATTCAAAAAGACGCTTTGCTAGTGTTCTTTGTTCGTCTATTACATCAATCTGACCTTAATACGAATAAACCGCTTTTAGTTGCTTGTGTAAGAATTTCAATAACTGCTATTGTGACAGTGTGTGTTTGTTTGTGTTTCACGGATTTGTGAATACAAGTCCTACAGGCAAATTATATTACATTGACAACCACAAAACATTTTAAAAGGAGTGAGTTTATGGGTGATTTTGTTTGTCGGCTGTTTTAACAGCCCCCATCTTTTATTTTCTCTTTCTCTCACTGTCTACTTGTTGTTTGGTTTAGTTCTGTCTGTACGAGTGCTTCTGTGTGTGTTTATTCTCATCATCAACAACCAACACCGTTAGACAAACAACTACGACCCATTTCGTCATTATTTAAACCACATTTAACATGTGTCATCATCATCCTTGTCATATGCTTCGCAACAGCCAACAGTTTGTTCGAGTATTAATACGGAAGTGTTTTGTGTGTGTGTGTATATTCGCATTTATGCGTGCGTAAGTCAGTTAGTGGAAGAGATGTATTTGTATGGCAGTAGTAGTGGTGGTGCTGTAGTCCTTTTGCATGTCATTTGCGTTTGCTTAACTTTACATTGACTGCAAATGAATTTTCTTTATTTTCCTTTTTTTCTATATTTTGATGTTTGTGTTTTGAAAGATTTTATGAATAATCAGCATGTGAGTGACTGTTTAAATTTTAACGCAGGACATACGAAAAGATTGCAACGTGCTGGTTCTACAACTGATTGATTATGCTCACTTGATTACAGGATGCACTCGCAGATTCAATCATCCTATTGAAATAATAAGGACTACTTTGTTATTTCTGGAGGCTAAACAAAAGCAAATTTCAATACCAGAGTAATATATGGAATATTTTATCTCGCCTAATTTGGGTAACCCTTTTACCCATCCTGCTAAGGGATCTGAACGCAAAAGGTTCTGAGCACGTCTGCTATGCGGACTATGTGTTAATACTTCTTAAGGATAGGGACCTTCACCATTTGCAGGGAGGCTGCAAAGACGCCCAACGTTGCGCTAAACGGGGGCCGGGAGGGAGGCTTCAATATAAACCTGGGAAAAACCAAGATAAGCCAAATCACTAGGAAATTACTGATCACACAGTACGATGAATCTTGTTTTCAGGGCAGCGCTATCTCTTTATCCGGTAGCATTAAATAATTAAGTATTATTCTAGATAGGAAACACATAGAGGAAAGAGCCAAAAGGACTAACTTAAGCTGGTCCCTCTGCAGGAGGGCTATTGGTTCAATAGTGGGTGCTGTTGGCCGAAGTAGTAGAACACGAGACTATGAAGCGGAGGGTCGTGAGTTCGAGCCCGCGCTGAGTCATGAAATATTGTGTTGAATTCTTCTGAACAGCATTAGTGCGTGGTTGTGTTAGTTGTTGCCAGCCTGTTTCAATGATGAAGGCATAGTCGCTGGTCACTGAACATAATTGGCAGCGACTGACAGGATCATGTACTAAAAGCAGAGTAACAGCACCCACCTTCGTCGGCCCTGTAGCAAAAATTAGCCGGCGAAGTAAAAGGTTGAAATAGCTACAAAAACAACTGTCTATCTTCTCATCTTTCCTAATCTGTCCCCTCAATACTATCCCCTCGTTTTCAGTTCCAGTGCAATGCATTGCATATATAGGGGTCATCCCCTGAGTGGTGGGCCTACTCAAAAAAAAAAAAAAAAATATGGCGACTTTGCCTATACGCGACTACGCATTAGATAGATTATTGAGGAGGTCAAAAGAGAAGAAGTGCGCTACTAAAATTTAGCAGATGTATAAGCGGTGCTATTAGAACTACCTGCATTAAGGCATTGGAAACTATCCAGTATGTCCAGTCTAATATTCGTATTAACAGCTCCGGCTGTTAAACTTTTTGAAGTGAGGGGAAGAAGGGATCGTAGAAGTCAGCAATTCACATCGTCAGAATATATGAGTGTCAAGGAAAGAAGAAAAAAGTCAGTTAGTAGGGTCTTAACCGTCTGCTACCCGAAATACACTCGGGGACCAATCGAGTACTAACGCAAGCAACCCTGGGAATTAGCTGCTGCATGAATGGGTCAAGATGGCTAAGGTTTCTTCACAGAAGAACCGGAGACCAAAAAGTATTTCCGTCCGCCTGACTATAGTCTTTCAGGCTGAAATTCGAGCGATCACAGAGGTCTTGAGATGCATTAGTATTAGTTATACAGATGTCACCATATTTACGGACAGCCAATCAACAATCGAAGCAATCAGGGACGAGAGAGTAACCTCCAACACCATTTTGGACTGCAAGAATATAATTATAGATTACGCCCTACGAAGCCGAGCCGGCACCTTGTTTGGGTGCCAGCCCACTATGGCGTAATCGGTAATGAAAGTGCGAATAGTCTGGCAAACAAGTCCAGAATGCTGCAGACGGTAAATCTTATCTAACCAAATCCATTCAAGACATTGAAGATTGAATTACAAGATTAGGCAAAAATCTTCCACAGGACACGAAGGAGCACTGATACTGTGCGGGTAACATAACCAAGATAACTTGGTTAGAGGAAGAAAATCAAAAGGGCTGCTTAAACTTAGTAAACCCGAACTAGAAAAGTTAATCGGAATCTCGACGGGATACTCGAACTTAAGAGGAGATTTGCATCGGCTTGGGGCCGTGGACGATAATGAATGTGGGCCAGGCAGGGAAGACAGAGAAACGTTGGAGCATTTGTTTTGTCACTGTCCCGCTTTCTGCCAACTGAGATCCCGATTTTATATTGTTGAGATTCTACCAGATATTACCTGGCTTAGAATGATTGTCTAGAAGAAATTGAAGTTAGGCATTTGTGCTGTCTGCTTCTTGAGAACGCACTACAGGTATTTACTGGCCCAGGTGTATCTCCAGGACATGAGCGTAATGGCTCTTCTAACCGAATAAATTATAAAATTAGTAGTGGACTAGGGCCTCGTTCCAAAGAACTACAAGTTAAAAATTTAAAAGTGAAAATACTTACAAAGAACAACACTTTTACAATATATATCGCTGGCTTGCGTTGATTGATTTAAAAAGTCTTTCATTAAGCGCTTCCTGTCTTTAAATTTAAATAAAACACATCTTTTATTGGTTTGAGAGACCTATTGAGGAAATTATGAACGGAATATAATATGATTCAAAAGTCCGCCACGGCTACCCTGGGTGAAGCTCATCTGAAATATCCAATTTTGCTTGTCTCGGGTGCATAATCAGGCTTAATTTGACCGAAGGCTTGGTTATGTTTTTTGTGAGAACCGCTTATTCGTATACAGCTGCGATTTAAGAAAACTCCACAAAAAAAAATCTACCGGAATTATATCTCGCAATCTAGGTGGCCACAACATCTCCACATGAGACGACCATTCCCGTGCAGAATATCCTCGTGCAAAATATCCTTATCGGCCTGACCTGTTTGGCACGTAGTGCCTTCCTGTTCAAACCACATGTCAGTGGTGTTCGTACCATCCAATTCAGGCCAAAAAAGTTGGTAATCTTCGATTTGTATCGCTCACCATTGACGATGTTTTCTTAGTCAACTTCGTTCTCAGGTAAAAATCCACACCAAAAAGAGATTTTTTTTTCTTTTTTGGTATTAAATGGATACTTTTGCACCTCTTACGGATTTGTGTTGCCCGAAATTCAACAATGTTGTTTTTTTCACGTTCTCATTCATCCAGAAAAGGGCCACATCACTGGAGCTGATTTTTCGATGAAAATCATCGGTACATTTTCCAAACAGAACACGCATTTTGATAAAGCAATTTTTCTATATCGAGGATTTGTTAAATGCTATATCCCTCTAAGGTTATTTAGGAAAAGAGACTGCATAAATAAGAAATAATTAGGCAGGTGAACCCGCAACAAACTGGCAAAATTCGCAAGAGCCTGTTTGAACACCCTTTATAATCGGCGCTTTTTATACCCTTCACAAAAATGTGAAAGGGTATATATAGATTTGTCATTCCGTGTGTAATTTCTTCGATATGCACATGGGACCGCATAAAGTATATATATTCTGGATCCTTATGAATAGCGATGCCAATTGAGTGATGTCCATCCGTCCGTCCGTCCGTCTGTACGTTAAATCGGGTTTCCCAAGTCCCCAGAAGAGCTAGAGACTTCGTTCTTGGACCATTGAATTGGAAATGAACTTAAATAGGCTGCTATTGAAATTCAGAAAGATCCGAAGTATGGTTCCAGAGCTGGGAAGATAACACCTATTTCTCGACGCAAAATTTATACCAAAAATCCATTATTTTTTTTAATGTTTGTAAATTAAATCAATTTCGTGCTTTGGGGTCTATTAAAAACTAAAAAAATAAATTTTTTTCCACGGATGGGAAATTAAAAATTTTTTTTTCTGCTTTTCCGTATTTTGTAGTACATGTAGTAATTAAAATTGTAAAAAATTTTAAGTTTTTCTTTTACAAAACCACTTTATACGTCATGAAGATTTGCATTGGCAAAAAATTTTTTTTTTTAAATTAAAATTTTGCTTCCAGGGGTGGAAAATTGAATGGTTTTTATACATGAAAGTAATCAAACAGGCAGCTGTTTTTTTATTGCTAACTAAAGCAGTCTTATAATTTAGGAAGATGAAAATTGGTATAAAAATTCAAAAATAAAAAATAAAATTTCGAATCCAGGGATGGGCAAGTGCAATATTTAATAGCACATGAAAGTGACCAAAATGGTTAAAAATTTGAAATTTTTCATAAAAAAATTACTTTATACATCATAAAGCGTTCCCCTGATTAAAAAAAAAAAAAATTAAAATTTCTCTTCCAGGGTTGGAAAAATTAACTATTTTTTTGGTACATGCAATATTTTGTAGTACATGTAATAAACAAAATGGTTGCAAAATTTTAGTTTTTCTGAAACAAAACTACTTTATGCCTCATGAAGATTTGCATTGATAAAAAAAATATTAAAAAATTAGAATTTCGCTTCCAGGGTTGGGAAATTGAATATTTTTTTTATATAAAATTAGCCATATAAGTTCCTAATTTTTGTTTTTTGTGTATGAAATATTTTTTATGCTTTGGTATTAAAAACCAAAAAAATCTAATAGACGATTCTACGGTTGGACAATTGTTGGGTTTTTTTGGTTACATAAAACCGATTTTTACTTTTTGTTTTAAATTAAACATGTTTGATATATATGAAAGACGTTCAGAGGTATTAGAAATAAGAAAAGCCAAACATTTAACTTCCTAACCGAAAAATTTAAACAAAAAAATTACATCTGTGAAGGGTATTTAAGATTCGGCACAGCCGAATATAGCACTTTTACTTGTTTTAATTAACTTTAATTTGAATCGCAAAGAAAAATTAAAAATGGGAAAAAGTTAAATGGCGAAATGATATATAATACAGAATTCACAGAGTAAATTGCTCAGAAATAGGCCCCTACCCGGCTGTACAAAAACTATCGGTCTTTATGTACAATATTACAAAATATATTGTGGATAAACGCATATTGCATTCACAATTTTATATTACAATTGTTATTCAATAACTCTCTAATCGTTCAATTTTTCAATAACTTTGCTGTTGTCAGGCTACAGAACGAAAAAAATTATCTGCTATTTAAAAAAAATATTCCTTAGATATTTTAACTACTACTAAACAATAACATGGAACTTCTGTGCCCTCCCTCGTTACATAATTTATACATTTCCATCATCATTTGAGGATTTAAAAAAAAAAATTATCCTTTAGCAATGTCAACATATTCTTTGGTATGTCACACGCATTATAAACGAATTACTGAGGTGTATGTCAATGAGATTATGTTTGTCTGTTTGTTTGTGTATGTGTGTGTGTGTGTGAGTGTGTTTTTGAGTTTTGAAATCAACTGCACATAACAGGCACTCTCACCCACAATGCCCATTAATTATTCACTTAATCGTTTAGTAAATATATTTCAGAAGTACATGCGAGCAGTTGTAAGTAAGAGAAAGCAAAGTCTTAAGGGTTGTGCTAATTAAATAAAATATTAATAAGTGAACTAGCAGAAAAATGTTGGGTTGCAAACAAAATCCTTTGATCACAACTGCCGAAAGCGAAAAATTTTTTTTTAAGAACGTCATATTTTGAAACGCTATAGAATTAAATGATTAGAAGAAATTTCCTATATTTGAGGCATAGGAAGACGAGAAATGGAATTATAAAGCCAATCAGTTGGCTGTCAAATAAACAAGAGGAATATAAGTAATTGGAGTCTATATTCAGAAATCATTTAAAAAATTGTTTAATTGTTTTCACTAAGCCGTGTAGTAGTAAAGCCAAGATGTGGTAAAGCACCATTGTTATTGTGTATTGAATTTTTTAAAAGACACACACACACACATGCTCATTTTAAAAATAGTTTCCTAAACTGATAAAAAATTAAAACTTGTTTAATATGTAGGGCGTTGTTTCACATGATCTATTGTACATACATTAATATTAATGGAGGATATTTTTTGTAGAGGTATAAAACTTTAAGTTAGCAACACTTTGTCAAGTGACACTCATATTGTCACCTATCAAATGATTTATGTGTATTTTAGTTTCGTTTGGCATTTTAATATGAACAGATTAAAGACTGACCAACGCTTCCAAATTGTGCCCCATTGGGCCTAAAACAAGATTTCATAAGCGAATTTTGTTTAGTGATGAAGCTCGCTTTTGTTTGAAAGGATACATCAATAAATAAAACTGCCATATTTGGAGTGATGATAACTCTCAAGTGTATGTTGAGACACCTTTACATCCAGAACAATTAAAAGTGCTATATTCGGCTGTGCCGAATCTTAAATACCCTTCACAGATGTAATTCTTCTTTCTTTCTTTGTTGCCAAAACAGAAAATAGGTTTAATTAAAAAATCAAAATAATGTTATCGGTTACTTTTAAATTTAAGAAAACGTTTAAATTTTTCGGCTAGGAAGCTAAATGTTTGGCTTTTTTTATTTTTAATACCTCTGAACGTCTTTCAGAAATATTAAATATGTTTAATTTACAAACAAAAAGAAAAAATCCTTTTCATGTACCCCAAAAAGTTCTAATTGTCCAACCGTAGAATCGTCTTTCCGATTTTGTTGGTTTTTAATACCAGTTTACTTCTTGCTGATATATAAAATAGGTATAATTCATCATAAAAATCAAAAATAACAAATAATATGGTTACTATTATGAATCAGAAAATGTTGATTTTCCAACCCTGGAACCGAATTTTTAATTTTTTGATACTAATTTAATTTTTTGTGAAATATCTAATAGGTTTAATTCACTAAAAGCACAAAATTTGGAATTTATGTATGTACTATTATGTACGAAAAATATTTCGATTTTCCAACTCTGGAATCGAATTTTTATTTGTTTACCAATGCAATTCTTAGTGAGGTGTAACATAGTTTTACTTGACAAAAAAATTAAAATTTTTAAACTTTTTGGTCACATGAATACCATAAAATATTTCATTTGTCCAACCCTGGAATCGAAATTTTAATTTTTTAAGACTTCAATACCAATTTTGTTCTTCCCGAATTATAAAACAGTTTTAATTAGCAATAAAAAAACAATGTCAATTGCCTTTTTGGTTACTTTTATGCAGAAAAAATATTTAAATTTCCCAACCCTGGAAACGAAATTTTAATATATTTTTTACCAATGCATGAGGCGTGAGATAGTTTTATTTAAGAAAAACTTAATATTTGTAACCATTTTGGTCACTTTCATGTACTACAAAATATTGCAGTTATCCACCTCTGGAATCTAAATTTTGATTTTTTTTTAAATTGTTGATAACAATTTTGTTTTTACTGAACTAAAAAATAGCTTTAATTAGTAAAAAACCGACGTTAGTTGCCTTTTTGGTTACATTTATGTATAATAAAATATTAAAATTTCCCAGCTCTGGAAGCGTAGTTTTAATTTTTTTACCAATCCTAGTCTTCATTAGGTATAAAGTCGTTTTATTTAAGAAAAACTTAACATTTGCAACCATTTTGGTCACTTTCATGTACTACAATATATTGCATGTACCAAAAAAACTTTAAACTTCCCAACCCTGGAAGTGAAACTTTAATTTTGTTTTTGTTTTTTTTTTACCAATGCAACTCTTCTTGAGGTATAAAGTAGTATTATTTAAGAAAAATTTAAAATTTTTAACCATTTTGATCACCTTTGTGAAGTGTAAAATATTGCACTTGTCCAACCCTGGATTCGAAATTTTAATTTTTTTTTTTGGGCATTTTTGATACCAATTTTGTTTTTCCTAATATATAAAATAGTTTTAGCAAAAAAAAAACAACGTCAACTACCTTTTTGGTTAATTTTATGTATAAAAAAAAATTTCAATTTCCCAGCCCTAGAAGCGAAATTTTAATATAAAAATTTTTTTTTATCAATGCAAATCTACATGAGGTATAAAGTAGTTTTGCTTTAGAAAAACTCAAATTTTGCAACCATTGTGGTTCTTACATGTACTACAAAATATTACATGTACCAAAAAAGAACTTTCATTTTGCCAAAACTGGAAGGGAAATTTTAATGTTTTGCTTTTTTTATCAGTGCAACGCCTCATGAGGTATAAAGTAATTTTTGATTAAGAAAATTTTTCAGATTTTTAACCATTTTGGTCACTTTCATGTACTATTAAATATTGCACTTGTCCATCCCTGGATTCGAAATATTATTTTTTATTTTTGAATTTTCGATACCAATTTTGTTCTTCCTAAATTATAAGACAGTTTTAGTTAGCAAAAAACAAAAAAAAAACAACATCAGTTGCCTGTTTGAATACTTTCATGTATAAAAAAAATTCAATTTCCCACCCCTGGAAGCAAAATTTTAATTTAAAAATTTTTTTTTTTTTGCCAATACAAATCCTCGTGACGTATAAAGAGTTTTTGTTAAAGGAAAACTTCACATTTTTAACAATTTTAGTTACTACATGTACTACAAAATACGAAATGGGCCGAAAAAAAATTTTAATTTCCCATCCCTGGAAAAAAAATTTTATTTGTTTTGTTTTTAATAGACCATTGAGGCTTCCCAAAGCACGAAATAGGTTTAATTTACAAACATCAAAAAATATTTGGTTTTTGGTATTAATTTTGCATCGGAAATAGTTCGAAAATTGCCGGTGTCTGAATGTGAATTAAAAAGAGTGTTAGATATAAAAGTTGTTAAAATTTAAAGGTCTTGTTTCGGTTATGACCTATTCATTTGACCCAAATCTCTTACTATAGGTTTGGAAAAATAAAACAGTCGCTGTGGGACTAAATATAGAGATTATGATAGATGAGGCAGAAATTTGTTGATTTAGTCACACGATGACGCTTCTAGTCGAATGCGATACTAACAGTTTCCCCACCCCACGTATTTGCACTTGTCGATCGTTCAATACTATTCCATGAACGATATTAACAGTTTCTAGTGTGATGATGTACTCTTTTAGGCGATATGATGGTATGACAGCGCATTATGCTGGTACGACCACCACGGAACCACCTATTAAACATTGTAATTGAGCAGAGTTCCCATAGTATATATCAAATATTTCCTTGGTTTAAAGAAAACAATAACAGGTTAAAATTGTTTTATGCAGAAAACATTAATTTAAAACATGTTAACATCAGGTTGATACAGTTTTCGGATTCTTTTTCACAATAAAATTTGTGTTAATAGGAACTGTTATCACATTCAACTAAGCCATCTAATAAGTGGTGACAAACACAATACACATTAACACTGATGATGAAAGTGTTGCAGCTTTCGAAAACAGCTGTTCTGCTCCGCTGTGCAAGTTGAATAACTAAAAACTGATGTTGCCTTTCCCTTGTGCCTTGGAATATATATCATGTCTTTCTGAGATTTAAATTAAAATTTCGAACAATTAGCCTATAAAAATCGTAATTCAATAATTTAAAGTGTTACAACTTGTGGGAGTAAAACAAGTCAAATTTTGAAATTATTCACAATTAAAAGTAGGTGTCCCACTTTCAAAAATACTGTGCAATACATTTACTTAGCCGTAGCATTCTTATGTAGTAGAAAGTGTGAGTAATTTTTATACCCTCCAAAAAAGAATTTGGAGGGTATATTCACTTTGTCATTCCGTTTGTAACACATCGAAATATCCATCTCAGACCCCATAAAGTATATATATTCTTGATCAGTGATGAAATCTAAGACGAACTGAGCATGTCCGTCCGTCCGTCCGTCTGTGGAAATCACGATTCAGTCCAAACGAAAAGAGCTAGACTCTTGAAATTTGGCATAAATATATTTTAAAACTTAGAGCAGGTTAAGTTCGAAGATGGGCTAAATCGGGCAAGAGGGAAAAAAGTTCCCCTGAGAAGAACTAAACCAACCCAGAAAAAACAACATAATTTTTAAAGTTTTTTGGTTATTTGGTTAAGCAAATGATACATTTTTATGTCAAATACTGTCAAACGCCTTAAACTTGGAGCCATTATATAAAATAAAAATATTTTTTGACCCCACCCACTTTAGTGGGCGTTATTATAGGCAAAAATAGCATAAAAATTTAACAAACTGTTTTACTTAAGCCTACATTCCTTAAAAATAACACTTTTAAGCTTTAATGACGAAGCTGAGACGAAACCTGGTACTACTCTGCCCTACCCCCTCCTTCCCCTTCGCCCCCTAAATGACCCTACCAAAAAAAAAAATTATTTAAATTTTGTATATAATCATCCCAAGCATTTATCTTTAGAGTTTTATGACTGCCTGTTGCTGCTCTACCCCCTCTTCCCCCTATGCCCGCTAAATGACCCTATCAAAAAAGAGAAATTTTAATTTTGTATATAATTATCGCAAGCATTTATTTTTAGAGTTTTATGACAAAGGTGAAATGTTTCCCCCACAGCCCTTGCCAGAGCGACCCCGCCAAAATACAGTTTTTATAGCCTCCAAAGAGAATTGTGATGAAGTCTAAGACGGTCTAGCAATGCCCATACGTTCGTCTGTGGAAAACATGATATTGTATACTTTTGAACCCCGCCCCCTTTAGTGGGCGTTGACGTACGATATTATATAAAGGAACTCTGTCCCACCAAGTTAAACATTTCAAATTCACTTACTAATTATTTGGAGGGTATTTAAGATTCGACCCGGTCGAATATAACGTTTTTACTTGTTTTTTAGTAGGACCGGCACTCGCAGTTGTTTGTGATAACTATGAAAAACTGATTTTAATCCAGTTTTAATTTAATTACAACTGGAACGTTATTATCCAAAAGCAATAGATATGGAGGGCCTCATGGCATTCAATCCTATTAAGTTTCTTTAAATTAAAAGAAGTTTTCTTAAATCCTTTTTAGGATTTCATTTAATTCTTTGCTTTGTGTAATTTTAAAAAGGGTTAATTTACTTTTCTTTCAGTCATAATTTATTTTTATATTTCTACTATAAATTTTTTTCGCATTGTATTTATATTATTATCAAATCTAAAAAGAAAATTTTATCTACAATAGAAATGGAATTACATTTCATTGTCACAGCGATTTATGTCGTTGACAGGCATAGGCATTTCCTTTGAAGTTGCCTATCACAATTCGAAGCATTCTGCTGTTGCTGGTGACGCCGCGGCAACAACTACCACACCATACTCCACCACTTCCAACCGTTGCTGCAACAAACAATAAAAAACATTGATTTTCACGACTGATTACACCACCAGGAACAGGTCGTTCGTTGTTGCTGAAACAGAAAAAATAAAACCAAAACATTAAACACAAAAATAAAGTATTAAGCAGACAAAATAATATAAAAGACCAAAAACTAAAATTGAAATAAAAATAAAAAAAAAAATTACTGAACAACTTGGCGAAAAATAAGGCTTGAGTTGTTATAATGATAATTCACATATATTTTAAAGTCATTCTGTCTGGGTGGAGCTTTTGGCGTTGAAATGAAATACTTTGCGGCAGAGTTGTCTCTTGGGCTGGGTAAGGAGGCGAGCGATTTGTACAAGTTGGTCTGTGTGGGTCCTTTTCGAATTTGTGTGAATCGTGAAAATTTTGACGGAAATGTGTCATAAATTGCTGTGAGTGTTGTCATAAAGCACAAGCCACAAAACAACAAAAATTTCTGCACACAAGAACCTCATCTAAACAGCACTTCATTTCACTTTACATGCACAGGACAGAAATTCATTCCTGAAATCCTCTACCTTCTCATCTAGAACTTTGGATTTTATATTTTGTAGGCTGGTCTGTATTAATCTATGCATTATCGTGTGTGTATGTGTGTGTTTGTGTGTGTGCTTGCTTAATATTGGCCCATTTCTCCTCTGAAATAGTTTTATGTTTATATACGACAACTTGACATGTATAAAATTTATCAGCAATCATAAATCGTGCTTAGCAATTGTTTTGTTATGGTTTGTTATTGCTGCTGATATTATAGTTAAACTTGTTGTTGCTGTTGTTTTCCCTCAGTTTATTTATTTGTTATATATTTTTATTTGTTGTTATTGCGTTATTTGTTTAAAAACCGGACAGGTTTTCAAGTACTGAAAACTTTATTTTATTGAAATTTTGTAAACTGGCTGCAATAGTTACGATTTATCGTTATTCTCGATTTATATCACTATTAACCATAAATCGTCTAACACAAAAATTAAAGTCGAATGTCCGGAATTTTCAAAATTGCGGGCTACAGTTATTTTATTTTGCAACTTAGTCTCCTTTAGGTTCTATAGACTTAGTCCAACGGTTCACCAATATGTTTATGCCTTCCGAAATATATTGAACCTTCGCATAGGTGTCGCTCAGGAATTTTTAACGGAGATTTAGACATGCTTGAAAGAGTCATAACTGGGTTATGACATAAAAAAACTCGTCGTTTTTTTTTTGGTAAAAAATAACGCCTTGATCATCCCGCAGGCATCATATTCACCAGATTTGGTTAGTTGCGACTTTTTTTTTACAGGTTCAAAAGGCACGGGACATAATGGCATTTTTCAACGCGTGATATAATAGTTCAAGCTTAGGCCTTCCATTAAGGGCTTCCAAGTTTTAAGATTATATGAAACAAGTAAAAGGATATATTCGGCTGTGTCGAATCTTAAATACCCTGCACAGCTTTGTGTGCCTCTGTGGCTGATGGGTAGTAATGCTAACCTGTCAGTCTAATGGTCATGGGTTCGATTCCCGCCGTAGACTCTGGGTGCTTTCCGCAGACAAGCAAATCGCTTCGCGTGCTGTGTTTGTTATTACAAAAATAGCTTTAATTCACCAAAAAATAAACATTGAAAACTTATTTGGTTACTTTTATGTACCAAAAAATTCTAATTTTCCATCCCTGGAATCGAATATTTAAGTTTTTAATACCCATTTCATTCTTCCTGAAAATAAAATATATTTAATTCACAAAGAAACCAAAATAAGCAACTTTTGTGTACTAAAAATATTTCGATTTTCCAACGCTGGAATCAAATACTTAATTTTTTTGTTTGCCTTTAATGCCAATTTAATTCTTCCTGAAGTATAATATAGGTTTTTTTTACCCTTCACAAAAAAGTGAAAGGGTATATATAGGTTTGTCATTCCGTGTGTGATTTCTTCGATATGCACATGGGACCCCATAAAGTATATATAATCTGGATCCTTATGAATAGCGATGACGATTGAGCGATGTCCGTCTGTCCGTCCGTCTGTAGGTGAAATCGGTTTTCCCACGCCCCCAGAAGAGCTCGAGACTTCGTTCTTGGACCGTTGGATTGGAAATGAACTTTAATAGAGTGCTATTGAAATTCAGACAGATCCGAAGTACTGTTCTAGAGCTGGGAAGCTTACACCTATTTCTCGACGCAAAATTTATACCAAAAATAAATTTTTTTTTAATGTTTGTAAATTGAACCTATTTCGTGCTTTGGGGAGCTCTAATGGTCTATTAAAAACTGAATAAATAAAAATTTGTTTTCCAGAGATGGAAAATTAAAAATTTTTTTTCGGCCCATTTGGTATTTTGTAGTACATGTAGTAACTAAAATTGTTAAAAATTTTTAGTTTTTCTTTAACAAAACCTCTTTATACGTCATGAAGATTAGCATTGGCCAAACAAAAAATTTTTTAATTTTGCTTCCAGGGGTGGGAAATTGAATTTTTTTATACGTGAAAGTAATCAAACAGGCAACTGATATTGTTTTTTTTTTTTGCTAACTAAGCCTGTCTTATAATTTAGGAAGAACAAAATTGGTATCAAAACTTTAAAAATAAAATTTCGCTTCCAGGGTTGGAAAAAGGAAAGTTTTTTTTTGGTACAAGCAATATTTTGTAGTACATGTAATACCAAACTGATTACAAAATATAAGTTTTTCTTAAACAAAAGTACTTTATACCTCATGAAGACTTGCACTGATAAAAAATTTAAAAAATTAAAATTTCGCTTCCAGGGTAGGAAAATTGAAATTTTTTTTTTATACATAAAATAACCAAAAAGGCAATTGACGGTGTTTTTCCCCTAACTAAAACTATTTTATATTTTAGGAAAAACAAAATCGGTATCAAAAATTTCCCAAAAAAATTAAAATTTCGACTCCAGGGTTAAACAAATAAAATATTTTATGGTACATGAAAGTGATCAAAAAGTTTAAAAATTTCAATTTTTTGTCAAGTAAAACTATGTTACATCTTTTAATTAAACCTACTTCCTGTTTTACCAAGAACGAAAGAATAATTACATCTGTGAAGGGTATTTAAACTTCGGCACAGCTGAATATAGCACTTTTACTTATTTAATTTCATTTATTTATTACACGAATTTAATTCCTCATGGAGTATAAAATATATTTAATTCACTGAAAAAAAAAACAAGTAAAAGCGCTATATTCGGCTGTGCCGAATCTTATATACCCTTCACAGATGTAATTCTTCTTTCTTTCTTTCTTTCTTGCCAAAACAGAAAGTAGGTTTAATTAAAATATCAAAATAATGTTATCGGTTACTTTTATATTTAAGAAAACGTTTAAATTTTTCGGCTAGGAAGCTAAATTTTTGGCTTCTCTTATATCTAATACCTATGAACGTCTTTCGAAAATATTATATATATTTAATTTACAAACAAAACAAAAAATCCGTTTCATGTACCCCAAAAAGTTCTAATTGTCCAACCGTAGAATCGTCTTTGGTTTTTAATGTTGTTGGTTTTTAATACCAGATTACTTCTTTCTGATAAATAAAGTATGTATAATTCATCATAAAAATCAAAAATAACAAATAAAATGGCTGATTTTATGAATCAGAAAATGTCAACTTCCTAACCCTGGAACCGAATTCTTAATTTTTTAATACTAATCTAATTTTTTCTGATATATAAAATAGCTTTAATTCACTAAAAACACAAAATTTTTAATTTATGTATGTACTATTATGTACGAAAAGTATTTCGATTTTCCAACTCTGGAAGCGAATTTTTATTTTTTTACCAATGCAATTCTTAGTGAGGCGTAACATAGCTTTAGTTGACAAAAAAATAATATTTTTAAACTTTTTGGTCACTTTCACGTACCATAAAATATATCATATGTCCAAACCTGGAGTCGAAATTTTGATTTTTAAGATTTTAATACCAAATTTGTTCTTCCTGAATTATAAAACAGCTCTAATTAGCAAAAAAAAAACAACGTCAATTGCCTTTTTGGTTACATTTATGTTTAAAAAAATTTCAATTTCCTAACCCTGGAAGCGAAATTTAAATTTTTTAAAATTTTCTTTATCAATGCAAATCTTCATGAGGTATAAAGTAGTTTTGTTTAAGAAAAAGTCGAATTTTGCAACCATTTTGGTTATTACATGTACTACAAAATATTGCATGTACCAAAAAAAATTTAATTTTTCTAACCCTGGAAACGAAATTTAAATTTGTTTTTGTTTGTTTTTTTTATCAGTGCAATGCTTCTTGAAGTATAAAGTAGTTTTATTTACAAAAAATTGCAAATTTTTTACCATTTTGGTAACTTTCATGTACCATAAAATATTGCACTTGTCCATCCCTGGATTCGAAATTTTATTTTTTATTTTTGAATTTTTGATACCAATTTTGTTCTTCCTAAATTATACGACTGTTTTAGTTGGCAAAAAACAAAAAACAACAACATCGATTGCCTGTTTGATTACTTGCATGTATAAAAAAAATTCAATTTCCCACCCCTGGAAGCAAAATTTGAATCTAAAATTTTCTTTTCTTTTTGCCAATGCAAATCTTCATGACGTATAAAGAGGTTTTGTTAAAGAAAAACTTAACATTTTTAACAATTTTAGTTACTACATGTACTACAAAATACGGAATGGGCCGAAAAAAAAATTTTTATTTCCCATCCCTGAACATTTTTTTTTTATATTTTTAGTTTTTAATACACCATTGAGACTTCCCAAAGCACGAAATAGGTTTAGTTTGCAAACATTAAAAAAAATAAATTATTTTTGGTATAAATTTAGCGTCGAGAAATAGGTGCAAGCTTCCCAGCTCTGGAACCATAGTTCGGATCTATCTGAATTTTAACACCACTCTATAAGTTCCTTTCCAATCCAACGGTCCAAGAATGAAGTCTCTATCTCTTCTGGGGGCTTGGCTAGACCTGTTTCATTACTTTCACTTATAAAAACAATGCAATTTCCCAACCCTGGAAGTAAAATTTGAATTTAAAAACAAAAATTTTTTTTTGCCAATGCAAATCTTCATGACGTATAAAGTGGTTTTGTTAAAGAAAAACTTAAAATTTTTAACAATTTTAGATACTACATGTACTACAAAATACGGAATAAGCCGAAAAAAAATTTTTTTATTTCCCATCCCTGGAAAAATTTTTTTATTTTTTTAGTTTTTAATAGACCATTGAGGCTCCCTAAAGCACGAAATAGGTTTAATTTACAAACATTAAAAAAAATAATTGATTTTTGGTAAAAATTTTGCGTCGAGAAATAGGTGTAAGCTTCCCAGCTCTGGAACCATACTTCATGTCTTTCTGAATTTCAATAGCAGCCTGTTTAAGTTCATTTCCAATCCAACGGTCCAAGAACGAAGTCTCTAGCTCTTCTGGGAGCTTGGGAAAACCGATTTCACGTACAGACGGACGGACAGACGGACAGACGGACATCGCTCAATCGTCATCGCTATTCATAAGGATCCAGAATATATATACTTTATGGGGTCCCATGTGCATATCGAAGAAATTACACACGGAATGACAAACCTATATATACCCTTTCACTTTTTTGTGAAGGGTATAAAAATTGAAATTTTTAACAATTTTAGTTACTACATGTACTAGAAAATACGGAATAGGCCGAAAAAAAATTTTTAATTTCCCATCCCTGAACAATTTTTTTTATTTTTTTACTTTTTAATAGACCATTGAGGCTCCCCAAAGCACGAAATAGGTTTAATTTACAAACATTAAAACAAAAAATTGATTTTTGGTATACATTTTGCGCCGAGAAATAGGTGTAAGCTTCCCAGCTCTGGAACCATACTTCGGATTTCTGAATTTCAATAGCACTCTATTTAAGTTCATTTCCAATCCAACGGTCCAAGATCGAAGTCCCTAGCTTTTCTGGGGGTTTGGAAAAATTTCACTTACAGACAGACGGACATCGCTCAATCGTCATCGCTATTCATAAGGATCCAGCATATATATACTTTATGGAGTCTTATGTGCATATCGAAGAAATTACACACGGAATGACAAACATATATCCTTTCACTTTTTTGTAAAGGGTATAAACAAATATATACAACACGCCTTTTTTTCTAATTGGCACTGACATTCAGAAGATGATCGTGCAGGCATGAGTAAGAATGCATGAATTTCACCTGTGCTGTGAAATGGGAGGATAGTGTTCAAAATGTTGATCTTGGCCATGCATCGTTCTTGCTTCAATTGTCAGCTGCAGGAATCAAAAAACAGTTACTAACGTTTGTTTCACTTGAAACTGATTTTATATTTTTTCAGTTGGCAGCTGTGACAACTAAAACACGATTGAACTGTTTGAGTGTCACATGCCGGTCTGAGTAATAAATTTCACTATTTTTTATAAATTAATTAAAAATTTTCGATTTAATTCTTTTAAGCCACTGACCTCAGACTGACTTTTATGCAGTCATATCACATGTTCATTTTGCATCAGCAAAAGGGATTTGAGGGGTCTTAATTTCAATACGAAGGGGTGCTAAGTATTTAGCTTTGGCTTCAATTCGATTTTTTTTTATGTAAGTTTTGCTATTTAAATATTTTTTTTTATATATTTTCTTGTTTTGTTTCTAACATTTAGATTTAGTGTCGACCATTTGTGCATTTTGTTTATTAGTTTCTCGTATGATACACAATGCAGCAGGTATAAGACCAGATTGAATAAACGTTCATACATTCTCGTAATACAAAATATTTGCAATTGTGCATGAATGTGTTGCACACAAGCTCATATTGTGTGTTACTCTAAACTATGAATGAATGAATGAACGAATGAGTGAATAATTGCTGCAGTGCAATTTTATGTGTGTGTATGTGTTTTACTACAGTTGTTACTCTTTCATTATTTTATTGCCATACACGAGTATGGCGTACCGTGTCCGGCTGGCTTCATGTGCAGTATGTTGCAATATGTTCAAGTGTATATTAAATTTCATTAAGGATTGGTACAATTGAAACAAACACAATATTTCATAGTACATTCTCAAAATATATTATATGAAAATCGTTTACGAAAAGTGCATGTTTTTAAATGCCCTGACCACGTAATACGTGTTATTCGCTGTAGTGTGATTAGTTTTGATTTGTTTGACCCAGCAGCTAATAACTCTAATGTGGCTCAATTTTTTAATTTTATTTTTATATATATTTTTTTTGCTTAGTTTTAATGACAATTAGCTTGAGAGGTTTATGTTATTTAGTGTTATTAGCTAAATGTTGTTAGCATTCGAATGGTGGTCACATTTCTGCAAGACTTTAATTTACATGCCGAAATTGTATTTATGGTTTGAAATGTTTAAAGCAACAATTTTAATTAGTTTGTTTTTGGGAAAATTTAGATTTTCGAAATGTGCATGTAATGAAAATAAAAGCTGTCTGTATATTGTAACTTTACCAAAAACTATTTACTTTGCTTGTTACTTCTTTTCATTTAAATATGTGAAAGTTTAACTTAAATCGAGATATTAAGTTTGCCACTTCAATTGTAATTAACAAAAACAGAATTAAAACAAGTAAAAACGTTATATTCGACCGGGGCGAATCTTAAATACCCTCCAAATATTTAGTAAGTAAATTTAAAATGTTTAACCTTGTGGGACAGAGTTCCTCTATATGATTTCGTACGTCAACGTCCACTCAAGGGGTGGGGTCGAAAGAGAACTACATAATGTTTTGCACAGACGAACGCTATTGCTAGATCGTCTTAGACTTCATCACTGATCAACAATATATATACTTTATGGAGTCCAATTCTCTTTGGAGTTAATACCCTCCTGCATTTTGAGGGAGTCCCTTTGGCAAGGGCCGTGGTGTACATATCACCTTTGCCATAAAACTTCAATAATAAATGTTCGGAATAATTAAATGTAAAATTTATTTAAATTTTTTTTTCATAGGGTCATTTAGGCGGCATAGGGGAAGAAGGGGGAGGGCAGAGGAATACCAGGTTACGCAGGGTCCAAAAATTAATTTGTTTGATTTTATGGCTCCAAGTTTAACGCGTTGGACTTTCTTTGACATAAAAACATGTTAAAAACTATGTTGTTTTTTAGAGGTTGGTTTAGTTCTTCTTAGGGGAACTTTTTTCTCTCTTGCCCGATTTAGCCCATTTCCAAACTCGACCTGTGGTATCCTTCCAGATATATTTATACCAAATTTCAAGGGTCTGCCTCTTTTCGTTTGGACTGAATCGTGATTTTCATAGACGAACGGACGGACGTCTTATATTTCATCACTGATCAAGAATATATATACTTTATGGCGTCTCAGATGGATATTTCGCTGCGTTACAAACGGAATGACAAAGTGAATATACCCTCCAATTCATGAAAGATGCAGAACATTCTGGACGCTCTCTTGAGGTCTCTGCATCCGAAACAATTCATTAAATTTACCATATGCTTTCAGAGGATGGAAAGTTGAAATCTTTTCAGATTTAGCCCTGACTGACTATTTCTTGTTATCAAACTGAGAAATAATGGCTTTACAGAAAGAGATTGGAACTCCAACGATGAAATCATCTCACAAGCAAATGCCTATTTGGATGGCCTCAACAAATCATATTTTTCGGAAGGGATAAAAAATGGGAGGAAAGTTGGACAAGGTGTATAGAACTCAAAGTCAGACTAAGTTGAAAAATAAAATAACTTTTTTATATAAAAACTTGTGTTTCATTAAAAAATTTACAGACTCATTGACCCACCCTCGTATATTGAGAAAAGGAGTTAGAGAGAAAAATTTCCGATTTGACTATAATAATACTTACGGTTACGGTTATTTAATAGAAGAAATTGAGAAGAAGTTTTGTAATGGTCACCACAATTACAAGAACGTAAAATGGCACACAAAAACCTCTTTAGTAGATTATAATGTCAATCGCTGTCAGTAATTGTTCACTGATTAGTGCTATGCCGTCAACCCCGCAACAGACTGACAACAACCAAAACATTCATGCACTAAAGCTGATTAGAAGAATTCGACATCGTATTCAAGACTGATCGCGGCGCGGAACGCTCGACTTTCTATTTCATAGTCTCGTGTTAACTACTTCAGCCAACAACATTCTCTAATTTAAATTTTTTACTGCCAGTATTGAAGTATGAGTGTAATATCATCTGGAGATGTTACACGATCAGGGGTTGATCCTATGCCTTCGAAGTGAAGAGCAGTAATTGGATATAATTGATATGCCATTAAATATTAGTTTCAAGGCTAACGGTTTATGAATATTTATAATAAATTAAGTAAAAACAAGGAATTTCAATCAGTTTGATTTAGAAATTGAAGAACTTTTAAGAGCGCTTCAAAGGGTCTGTTGATAAAATAATATGGTTTTCAATATTTGTCAAATAAATAATACAATCCTTTAAGCAGTTCTAATATAAACTTCTTGATATGTCCTTAAGAACTTACAGCAACTCGTATTTCATTTCCTATATGCCATGAGCCGAAACTATAAAGACAGGTGTTAGATAGTGTTAGTAGGACAAATGGAAAAAGATGACAAGACAGAGAGTTTATTGAAGATTTTAGCTCGCTGGCTAATTTTTTTCTGCAATACCAACGAAAAAGGTATATAATAGTATCAATCATTGTCGGTAACGATTATCGACATATAGCCATGGTGGCAACAATGAACGCCACTAATGCTGATCAGAAGTGTCTATGATTGCCGTTGCTACCTGCCTTTATGGCCTTACCCGACGGTGGTGTTAACACCGTGTGAAGTGGAGTGTTCACCACTCCAAAGCGAGTCTCAGAGCCTCGGCCTTCACAGCCAGCAAGGACGCAAGCGAGAGCCACACTGGACATCCCGACACCAGCCTATAAGCACCACTTCCATTGCACCTGTTACTTCACAAGAGCAAATAGGAATTCGAACTGTCGAAGTCCAGGCAGCCACTAGCACTGCCCGAACATCAATACGTGCCCGACATTGCTGCCAGCGAATTTTGGTAAAAAACCACAGCCATCACTTGAAGTCGCGAAGGAAACCGCAGCAACATCCGGCAACAAAATCATCCAACACTAGCGAGGAAGCCACGAAGTTCGCTCCATGACTTCACATGTGTACGTTCACAATCGCTGATGATGTTGCTTGCACATACACACAGAGCTGTAGTGTCATGGTTACTGACGGATATCATCACCCTCCGGAAGGCAATTCATCTCCTAGGTATACCGGATCCCGTGGTACCTGTTTGGTGAAGCTACGAAAGCAAACCAATAGAGGGAAAGTTAGATGCCTTCTTGCCAAACTATTGGAGGCCAGTCTACCTCCTTTTGTTACATGCACTCCCGCTGCTCTGTTATTTCAGAGATTAAACAGTAGTTATAAGTTTTACTGGTGACCAGCCAAAAGTCCTAGTCTGTAAAGGCTGAGTGACACCCTCCTCCGTTCTGCACTGCATTAAGGTGTGAGAATCACCAAGTTGCCTACTCCCGGAGATAACTAATGCTGAGCAGTTAAATACGCTGGGATAAACCAGGAACTATATACTTCTAAGTTTGCATTAATTACAGTTAAGAAAATAATTTATATATTATTTTGATCCACCACAGACTGAAAACTAATTTTTCTAGCTTAAATAAACTTATATTTACCAACACATTTATTGTCATAAAAATTTTCATTTCTTCAAACTCAAGCACATGGCAAACACTTCCTATTTGAACCATAAAAAACAACGTTTTACATACGGAATATACAACAATTTGTAGAAAATAATCATAAATCCATCCAGTCGTCATAATTTTCCAAGTTTTATGGCTCAATAACATAAAAAAAAACAATAAGGAAAACAAAACTTACCGGCAACTCGTATAAATATATTTTTACAAACCATAAAAACAAATTCACTGTAAAAGCAAAAAAAAAAAAAACGAGTAAAAACGTTGTATTCGACCGGGTCGAATCTTAAATACCCTCCAAATATTTAGTAAGTGAATTTAAAATGTTTAACCTCGTGGGACAGAGTTCCTTTATATTATATCTTACATCAACGCCCACTAAAGGGGGCGGGGTTCAAAATCAGACAATATCACGTTTTCACAGACGAACGTATGGGCATTGCTAGACCGTCTTAGACTTCATCACTGATCAAGAATATACATATTTACTTTATGGGGTCCAATTTTCTTTGGATAGTATTAAAACTGTATTTTGTCGGGGTCACTCTGGCAAGGGCCGTGGGGCAGACATTTCACTTTTGCCATAAAACTCTAAAAATAAATGTTTGGGATAAATGTAGAATGGTTAAATGTAAAATTTACTTAATTTTTTTTATAGGTGCATTTAGGGGGCAAAGGAGGAGAAGGGGGTAGGGCAGAAATCGGCAGTCATAAAACTCTAAAAATAAATCCTTGGGATAATTGTATACAAAATTAAATTGGTTTTTTTTTGAAGGGTCTTTTAGGGGTTGAAGGGGGAGGAGGGGGTAGGGCAGGGTAGTACCAGGTTTCGGCTCAGCTTCGTCATTAAAGCTTAAAAATTTTATTTTTAAGGAATGTAGGCTTAAGTAAAACAATTTTTTAAATTTTTATGCTATTTTTGCATATAATAACGCCCACAAAAGTGGGCGGGGTCCAAAACAATTTTTTGTTTGTTTTATGGCTCCAAGTTTAAGGCGTTGGACCGTGTATGACATAAAAATATATCATTTGTTTAACAAAATATCCAAAAAACTTTAAAAATTATGTTGTTTTTTCTGGGTTGGTTTAGTTCTTCTTAGGGGAACTTTTTTCCCCCTTGCCCGATTTAGCCCATTTTCAAACGTAACCTGCTCTAAGCTTCAACAAATTTCAAGAATCTAGCTCTTTTTGTTTGCACTGAATCGTGATTTTCACAGACGGACGGACGGACGGACATGCTCAGATCGTCTTAGATTTCATCACTGATCAAGAATATATATTATTTATGGGGTCTCATAGGGATATTTCGATGCGTTACAAACGGAATGACAAAGTGATTATACCCTCCAAATTCTTTTTTGGAGGGTATAAAAAAATAGACGCACTGTCTGCAGTAAATGAAAACTTTACAACAACAATAGTAGTTGTAAAGGAAATTTTGAAGTAAAAATTTATTTCAAACTCATAACTCACCCCCAGAAGCAGGTCCCCATGTGACGTGTAATTTAAAGTACATTTTTCGAAATAATTTTTTGGGGAGTATAATTTTACTACACACGGGCTGACAATTTAAGTTGAGTTATGCTCGATAGTTAAAACGAATCCTTTAGATAAAATCAAAAATATATAAATTCAGTTATGCAGTACTTAGTGTTATTTGCCGCGGCAGCAGTAATAACTTATATTTTAATAGCATTTGAACATTGTAGAGTTCAGTTTAAAGAAACTGAAACAACAGAACAGCAGAGACATTTTTAATCACACCAATAAATAGTACTTTTTGTAGCAATAATTATTGTCGAAAATTGTACTTCATTTAGTTGGAAATAGCTACATAAAATAAAAAAAAGCTTTAGATGTAAAAGTTGATAACAAGTAGAATTATATACAGTAATCGAAATCGAAATATGTGCCTGAGAAAAAAAAATCAATAAGTGTTCGAACTCACGGGCGATGTGTTAACACCTTTTTGTTTATTTATTTTATATTAAACCCACAAAAAACAAAGAGAATGCAAAGCAACAGACAAATGTACATACATACATACATTGTTATGTTTGTACATAAGCTACATACGTTGCTGTCTTGCTATCTCATTTTTATATATGTACGTATAACCATGTCACTGTTCTCTTTGCTATGCATAAGACAAAACCGAAGATCAACATAAAACACTTATTTAATATTACTCCAAATTAATACTCCGAATTAAAACACTTAAATCTCCGCTCGCCGATATCGGATCGCCTTAATTTTTGGCCTAAACTCTTCGTCGAAACCCGTACTAGCGTTTTAATCCAAAATTTAATAAAATCGACTATGAATTTCCGGAGAAAATCGCGTGGGAAAATTATATGAAAATCGCCCAATAATCACTTTCAATACCGACTGCCAAGCAACGAACAAACAAACGATGATTTACTCTTACATCTTACAATTGCGTATGTATTGAAACTGATAGTTTACTACCCTAGAGGCGCGCGTATAGATGTTAACACATCAAAAAAATTGGTTTAAATGTTTTCTTTAGAGACATCAATAACTTGAACATTGGCGGGTCAATAAGATCGTGGCTTTTTGAATTTTCAGCTTCTTAAAAAGTGAATTTCGTGTGCTCTATAAGAATTATTTTTTGCAGGAAAAAACCATCCTTCAAGCCAAGGCTAAGCCTCATAAATATTAAGAGGAGTCTGCATCCTCCATTTCGAGGATGAAGAAGTGGTTCACTGAGTTTCGTTGAGGCCGTATAAGCACGGTAGATGACGAATGTTCTGGACGCCCAATAGAGATCTCTACATCCGAAACGATTGAAAAATTTAACTGTATAATATTGAACGATCTGAGATTGTGGAAGCCATAGGCATCGTACGTGGCCCCATGATTTTGATTATAAATAATCACTTGTGTATAACAAGTATTTTCTTGGGACGTGTGCAGTTTCCATGAAAAAACTCCAGAATTTGGGATAAGAAATGTTCTCTCACCCGCCCCATTCCCTAGATTTAGCTGCAAGTGACTACAACTTATTCCCAAACTTAAAGAACTGGCTCTTTGGAAAGAGATTTGACTCCTAAGAGGAAGAAATCGTCTCAGAAATAAGTGCCTATATGATGACCTCGTCAAAACATATTTTTCGGAAGGAATAAAAAAACAAGTAAAAACGTTATATTCGACCGGATCGAATCTTAAATACCCTCCAAATATTTAGTAAGTGAATTTAAAATGCTTAACTTGGTGGGACGGAGGACCTTTATATAATATCGTACGTCAACGCCCACTAAAGAGGGCGGGGTTCAAAAATAGACAATATCACGTTTTCCACAGACGAACGTATGGGCATTGCTAGAACGTCTTAAACTTCATCACTAATCAAGAATATACATATTTACTTTATAGGGTCCAATTCTCTTTGGAGGGTATAAAAACTGTATTTTGGCGGAGTCGCTCTGGCAAGGGCTGTGGGGGAAACATTTCACCTTTGTCATAAAACTCTAAATATAAATACTTGGGATAATTATATACAAAATAAATTTTTTTATTTTTTTATAGGGTCATTTAAGGCGAAAGGGGTAGGGCAGAAACAGGCAGTCATAAAACTCTACAAATAAATACTTGGGATGATTATACATATACAAAATAAAAAAAATTTTTTTTTTTGATAGGGTCATTTAGGGGGCAAAGGGGGAGGAGAGGGTAGGGCAGAAACAGGCAGTCATAAAACTCTAAAAATAAATGCTTGGGATGATTACATACAAAATTAAAAAAAATATTTTTTTTTTAGGGTCATTTAGTGGGTGAAGGGGGAGGAGGGGGTAGGGCGGAGGGGTACCAGATATCGTCTCAACTTCGTCATTAAAGCTTAAGAAAAACAATTTGTTAAATTTTTATGCTATTTTTGCATATAATTACACCCACTAAAGTGGGCCGGGTCCACAAATAATTTTTTTTTATTTTATGGCTCCAGTTTAAGGCGTTGGACGGTATTTGACATAAAAATGTATCATTTGCTTAACAAAATAACCAAAAAACTTTAAAAATTATGTTGTTTTTTCTGGGTTGGTTTAGTTCTTCTTAGGGGAACTTTTTCCCCTCTTGTCCGATTTAGCCCATCTTCGAACTTAACCTGCTATAGGCTTCAAAATATATTTGTACTAAATTTCAAGAGTCTAGCTCTTTTCGTTTGAACTGAATCGTGATTTCCATAGACGGACGGACGGACGGACGGACATGCTCAGTTCGTCTTAGATTTCATCACTGATCAAGAATATATACACTTTATGGGGTCTGAGATGGATATTTCGATGCGTTACAAGCGGAATGAGAAAGTGAATATACCCTCCAAATTCTTTTTTGGAGGGTATAAACATGGAGAACAAGTGTGTAGACCTCGAGTTCTATGCTAGAAAATAAAATAATTTTTTTATATATAAAAACCTTTGTTTTTTTCGAAAGTCACGGACCTATTGACCCATCCTCGTATGCATATGAGGGTTCTACATCAACGTATCTAGTAGAGCCACCGATGTTAGATAAATATTCTCAAAAATCGTCAAAATTAAAACGAACAAATAAAAGTGCGCCGAATCTTATACCTTCATCGACGTTCGTCAAGAGTATGTAAAGGGTGATTTCTTAAGAGATTTGGTACTTGATATAAAAAATATATTAAGAAATGTCTGAAATATTTATTTATGTTTAAACATGCACTGGCTTTAACTTTTGCATATTTTCTCTAACATATCAGCTGTTATCACGCGAATAAATTTTTCATTATTGGCTTTTAGTGCGTTAACTGTTGCGGAATTATCCCTGTAGAGATGAGCCTTAACTTAGTCCTCTATAACAAATAGTCTAAAGGTGTTAAATCGCACGATCCGGGTGGACAATTGACCGACCCCAATCGTAACTGCATACTTTTCATCGAACTCCCCTTTCATTTGGATCGTTTTTTCACGTACTGTGCGACGTATGGCACCATCCCGTTGAAACCACATGCCAACCAAGTCCTTCTCTTCTATATGGCGTAAAAGAAAATTTTGTAATCTTCTCATTGTAGCGCTTTCCGTTCACAGTAACGTTTCGGTTTCGTGGTTTTTGTACAAGATGACATGGCCCATAATCTCCACCAAACAGTGAATTTTTTGTAAAGCATTTGCTGTTCCTGGGATGCTGCCGGCATCAAATACTGCAACTTGCCTTGATCATGTACCCATTCAACCAGATTCAGGAAAACATAAATATTCCAGAGCGCAAAAGGAAGTAAAAATCAATTTTATTATCCAGCTTTCATAATAGAGTAGAACAGTTGTTTTCGGAAGCCGATACACTATCATCATCAGTTCTCAGTACACCTGACATGTGGTGACCAGTGGGATACAAAATACTTCTGTAGATGTTTAAACTACTGGATTGAGCTAACAATAAAAATTAAACGTTCACATTCAAACCAAGATATTTTGACTTAAGTAAAATGGAACAAAAAATTCTGAAAATGGGATATGAAGAAAATAAATAAACAACTAGACGGGTATTAACTAAAAGTATGTTACCATCAGTTTGATACAGTTCTCGTATGTGAATTCCTAATAAAATTTGTATAAATAAAAATTATTATGTATGAATTTTTATTAGTCGAACTTTCTTATGTAAATTGTTGATTTTTTCAACGGGCTTAACCCATTTGGACCCAAATATAAGCTAGAAGCAATTTGTTAAAAAAAAAACTTTTTTTCATTAGTGTTTAGGATTTAAATAAATACTTTACATAAAAAAAACAACAAAAAAATTCTGCATGTGGGAAAAAAATGGCCGTCCCCAAATGAGGCCAATGGGCTTATGTGTTAGTTTTTTTCAAAACATCCCCTTTTCTATGCACTGCGTTTTAATGAATTTTTTGCATTGCCAACGAGCTTTCATGTGGCATATGGTACATCTCAACTGATTGTGCAGCTTTTCAGGAAAGTGTCCGGTGTTATCCTTATTTATGTCTGCAACTAAGGAGGAAGGCTTACGCCGTTTTCCAGCTCCTAATAATACTTCGGCGAAACTGTGGGTGGTCCACATTATCTTCAGTATCCTATTGGATAAGCCGCCAGGCATTATAAAGAGACAAATCTAGGATGTAACTATATATTACCCACCACCATTTTTTTGCCTCTTGTCGCTATTCTGTATGCTGCAATTGATTGGTCAGCTTGATCGACTCCACTCATCCCTTTGTTATAGTTTTGGAAGAGTAAAGGGAAACGTCCACTTTTCTTTCAGATGTAGAGCTCCATCTTTTAACTTTGTCGGGATTTGTTGCCATGGTACATACGCTATTATCCAGTCATCACACAACCAAGATTTCATTCGCTGAATCAAATTGATAGTCGAATTCTGCCCTAGCTTTCTTTTTCATATCCTTGATAGAACAACTACATTACTCACTCTTCACAACTTTTGGCCCGAAAGGTCCATTACTCACATCAAATTCCGATTTAGAAGTGGTTCGCCTACGAGTCTGAGTAAGAAACAATAGGTGCCAGGACACCTGAGTTTGGGTAAAACAGAAACTGAAGTCAACAGAAAGTTTGAACAACCTACACTGGTTTGGCTTTCGAGGCTTCACCAGTGCCTAAACTGGTACCACGGGATCCAGTACTGGTCCAGCTGTTTACTGCGACTGGATATTGGTGAGGTCTCCTTTGGGAGTTCACGTGGTGGTTTGTGGTTGATACCAATTAGTGGAAGATTTGTCATATAAGGACTGATGACCAATCTTTACGATTGGTCTTCGGGCCGGCTGATAGTAGCAAAATCTATGTGTTGTTGTGAATTCAAAAAATTGGGTTCTTTTGGGATACGTCTGTGTCTAATAGAACTAAGATCTTCTAGGTAGGATCGACACTCTAGCGAAGTGTTAGGGCATGGAACATTACCCTATCATGTTCTAGAAATTACCACCTGGGTGACTCAAGGGTCGCTTAGGTATGGCCCCTGAAGTGCACGGGGGTGGTGGTGAACACTCAATTTCACACTATGTTGAGAACATCGGTAGATGAGGTCCTTTAACAGGTGCTGACGCTAAACTTTATCATAGTTGTTGATAAGAAAATCTACAAGTAATTTTAATACATATTATAGTTACAAACATATCAAAAAGCTACTTGTTATGAATTCAAAACATAGAAAATAATAGTAGCAAATTGCCCATTGGACCCATTTGGGGACATCGGAGGAATATATGCCTTCATTCGGCCAAACCTTGTTATAAGTTTCCTATTTCATAATAATTTGATAAAGAGGATGTATTTGAATAAATCCAGACTGAAAATTTATAGTTTTAGTCACAAAAATATAAAAAAGTTGACGTAGTTATGGTCAACAAAATAGTCCCCAAAAACTAATAAATTTAAGGATGAATTTTAGAGAATTTAAGCACATAATCATAAAAGTTACTATTTTATTTTAAAGTCACATTCTTTTTCAACGCAAAATCGCTTATAAACAGAATATAAAGTATTAGAAATAAAGAATATGGGTATATGAAGAATCGTCCTCATATGAGTACGGCGGGCGTAAATGGGTTAAGTTCGAATCTGCATGACTGCAAATTATTTTTTAATATTTTATTAATAAATGAATTTGTTCAAATTCTTTTTATTTGCAGTCATGCAGATTCGAACTTAAGCCCGTTGAAAAAAATTGACAATAAAAATTATTATCATATTCAGTTAAGACACCTAATAAGAGGTGAGAAACAAAAATACACATAAGTACTGATGATGAAAGTGTAACGGTTTTCGAAAACAGCTGTTCTGCTTTTGTAAGTAAGTAGGATAACTAAAAACTGTTGTTGATTTTTTTTTCTGTCTTGCAATATTTATCATGTCTTTCTGAATTTAAAACTAATTTTCAAACAATTACCTTATAAATTTTGATTAAGATAAAAATACTAATTTATTTCTTTAAGTTGATATTTTGTACTAATCGCCGAACAGGAATATTTTATAAAATATCCATAAAAGGAACAAAATCAAACACTACAGTCTGAATGGCGCATACAGGAAACATAAATTAAAATCCTTTAGTAAAGGATGATGTTTTTTATAGAGTAAGACAAGTTTAAATTATAATAAAACAATGAAATATATTTTTAAATCAATGAAACGGGCTTTATTGGAAATAAAATTTTATGAAATTATTGTTTAAATATAATTTCTGCCATGTGGCCGTCACGGCTGGCGCATAGAAGGCGCAATCTGGAACACCAATTTTCAGCAACTAAAAAATTCTTCCATAAAGTGGAAGGACACAACCCCAGTTGCTGAGAGCGGCTACGAATTGATTGATTATGATCATCTTCAATGCTTTCCTGTACAGCGGCAACAGCAGCTTCTTCACTGCACACTGTTCGCCGTCTCATGGAATGCACATGATCAGTAACAGTAAATGTGCTCCGGAAACAATCTATTGTTCTTCGAATTAGCGGCCCTGAAGGACGATTATGTACCTCATAAAATGGAAGAAGTGCACGATCAGTTCGACGAATAGAACAATTATTTTTATTAAAAATTTCAACAATTTGCACTGGGTGTTCTGGTGTTGTGCCAATCTAAAAAACACGTTCAACTAACGAAAATTTATTAATACAAAAATTTGAGCAAAACTGACAACATTTGACAATTAGCGGGCATTTATTGTATAACAAATCATTTAAGTTAAAAGGGCATTGAATACAGCAGCAGTAAATTTAAATTATGGAAGAAAAACAATGCAACGCATTAATAAATAAATCCATTAAGTGAAATATACATCGAATACATTCACAAGCAACGAATTAAATATTGCAACTGAAAATTTTTCGGGTTTAATTTTTTGTTAGAAAAAAGAAAAACCAAAAACTTTAATATTCTCAACAACATTAAAATTAATCCAGCCAATGTCAATACACATTTGCTTCCGATACAATATTAAGAAAAATATCGTTTTATTTGGTCAAATCATGTGACAAGTAGTGACATTTCAGCTATTGTGACATCTATAGAGGATTTTTTCTCAATATTGACGTGGTTGTAGACTGTTTTATAAGCATTCTTTTTTAAAAAGTCTTGAAACTATATGGAATATGTAGAAGGCTGTCCCAGACCCATCGCAAAACCACAGTCATCTTGATGTTTTGCATGTGAATTAGACAAGTAGAGACAATAACAACAACGATGCTCCGAGTGCAAAGAGTAGGAGAAAAATGTAACTGAGAATTGTTTACTAAAAAAATTCCTTATTGACACTTAACGAGAAAAGATATACAAACAGCATACGGTCATATAAATAAAATCGAAATTGACAATTGGTTTATGGCCAGTATATCAAAGGAGTGTATTCATTTAGCAATAATTATAAATAGTGTGTATTGCTTGAAGTTATTCATGTCGCGTACTGTAAATAAAACTATTATTATTATTTTATTTTTTTTGTATTTTGGACCAGTACTCAGGGGATGACCCCTATATATGCAATGCATTGCGCCGGAACTGAAAACGAGGGGATAGTATTGAGGGGACAGATTAGGAAATATGAGAAGATAGACAGTTTTTTACTTCGCCGGCTAATTTTTACTCTGCTTTTAGATCAGTGACCAGTGCTATGCCTTTATCATTGAAACAGGCTGGCAACAACTAACAAAACCACGCACTAAAGCTGATCAGAAGAATTCCACACAATATTTCATGACTCAGCGGGGCTCGAACTCAGGACCCTCCGCTTCTTAGTTTCGTGTTCTACTACTTCAGCCTACATCACCCACTATTATGGTTTTTTATGGTGGTTTCATTTAGTTGTCGCATTAGAAGACATATATCTATAGTTTGTGGAGAAGGCCGCGTGTATATTAACTTCACGTGGCTGCATGTACACGCACTCTAACGCTAATGAAGTCGTCTTTAATTTTTAAATTTAAAGTCTGTGTGAGATATTATCGAAATTTTTTATAGGTTTAAAAGATTTATTGGCCCTATTATATGTGGAATATAACATTGTGACATGACGAAGGCTTAGACCTGGTCACTGAACATAACTGGCAGCGATTGCCACTGTCACATATATAAAAAAACAGATCAAAAACACCTTCTTTCGTCTGTCCTGTAACAAAAATTAGCCGGCGAAGTAAAAAAGTTAAAATAGCTAAAAAAAATGCTCTTCAAGTAAAAACAATGTATTGACCGAGTCGAATCTTAAATACCCTCCAAATGTTTAGTATTGATAGGGTCGAAAAAACGGGAAGGGCTGTGGGGGAAACAACTCACCTTTGTCGGAAAAACTTAGAAAGTAAATTTTTGGGGTAATTAAGTGTAGAAAAATATTTTTTATATAGAGCCAGAAAGGAGACAACAACGGGGTATCGCAAAGGAAAATCAGAGAATATCTGATCACAAAAGCTTAATAATTAAATTTTTAAGGAATATAGGCTTAAGGAACACAATTTTTTTAAAAGATTTTCTCAATTTTTTCATCCAACGTCCATTAAAGGGGCGGGGTCCAAAATATATTTTTCTGACTCCAAATTCAAGGCTTTGAACCTTCTATGATATAAAAATATATCTTTAGCTTAACAAAGTTAAAAAAAAAACAAGTAAAAGTGCTATATTCAGATGTGCCGGATCTTAAATACCCTTCACAGATGTAATTCTTCTTTCTTTCTTGCTAAAACAGGAAGTAGGTTTAATTAAAAGATGTAATATAATTTTATTTGACAAACAAATTTTAATTTTTAAACTTTTTGGTCACTTTCACGTACCATAAAATATTTTATTTGTTTAACCCTGGAGTCGAAATTTTGATTTTTAAGATGTTAATACCAATTTTGTTCTTCCCGAATTATAAAATAGTTTGAATTAGCAAAACAACAACGTCAATTGAATATTTGGTTACTTTTATATATTTCTATTTCCCAACCCTGGAAACGAAATTTAAATTTTTTTACCAATGCAACTCTTAATGAGGCAGGAAATAATTTTATCTAAGAAAAACTTAATATATGTAAGCTTTTTAGTCACTTTCATGTACTACAAAATATTGCAGTTATCCAACTCTGGAATCTAAGTTTTGACTTTTTTTTAATTTCTGATACCAATTTTGTTTTTTTTGAACTAAAAAATAGTTTTAATTAGTAAAAAACCGACGTTAGTTGCCTTTTTGGTTACATTTATGTATAAAAAAAATTTTCAGTTTCCCATCCCTGGAAGCGAAATTTGATTTTTTTTTTACCAATCTTAGTCTTCATTAGGTATAAAGTAGTTTTATTTAAGAAAAACTTAAAATTTGCAACCATTTTGGTCACTTTCATGTACTACAATATATTGCAACGTCAATTGCCTCTTTAGTTACTTTTATGTATAAAAAACATTTAAATTTCCCAACCCTGGATCAAAATTTTAATCAATTTTAATTTTGAATTTTTTTTTATCAATGCACATCTTCATGAGGTATTAAGTAATTTTGTTTAAGAAAAACTAAAATTTTGCAACCATTTTTGTTTTTACATGTACTACAAAATATTGCATGTACCAAAAAAGAACTTTCATTTTGCCAACCCTAGAAGCGAAATTTTAGTTTTTTGTCTATCAGTGCTACGCTTTATGAGGTAGAAAGTAATTTTTTTTAAGAGCAATTTCAAATTTTTAACCATGTTGGTTACTTTTATGTACTATTAAATAGTGCACTTGTCCCTCCCTGGATTCGAAATTTTATTTTTGATACCAATTTTGTTCTTCCTAAATTATAAAACAGGCTTATTTAGCAAAAAAACAACATCAGTTGCCTGTTTGATTACTTTCACGTTAAAAAAATGAAATTTCCCACCCCTGGAAGTAAAATTTGAAATAAAATTTTTTTTTTTTTGGCCAATGCAAATCTTCATGACGTATAAAGAGGTTTTGTTAAAGAAAAACTTAAAATTTTTAACAATTTTAACTACAAAATACGGAATGGGCCGAAAAAAATTTTTTTATTTTTCCATCCCTGGAAAATTTTTTTTATTATTTTAGTTTTTAATACACTTATGAGGCTTCCCAATACACGAAATATATATATACCTTATGGGGTCCCATATTGATATCGAAGAAATTACACACGGAATGAAAGGTATATATACCTTTCACTTTTTTGTGAAAGGTATAAAAATCATTTAAAAATTATATTGTTTTTAGTGGTTTCTTTAGTTCTTCTTAGGGGCCCTATTCAGCCCATTTATGAATTTAACTGTGCTATCGTTCAAAATTTAAGTATACAAAATTTCAAGTGTCACTTTTCGTTTTGGCTGTATCGTTATTTCCACAGATTGTCTTAGATATCATTACTAATCAAGAATATATATATATATATATATATATATATATATATATATATATATATATATATATATATATATATATATACTTTATAGGAAATTAAAGAAATATTTCGCTACGTTACAAACGGCATGACAAATGTTGTATAGGCTTACAATTCTTTGTTGGAGGGTATCAAAATGTTTTTATATGACTTCTTCTTTCAGAACACAAACTTAGCGATCAGCAATTTCTTCAGATCAAACACAAAGGCCGTCGATCAATAGTCATTATAAGAGACACTGTAATTAAAACCATCATGTTTTAAAAATATAAAAATATTAACGAATTTATACCTTTAAAATCTGCTTGAAATATATATATGTATACATCTTGCATACAAAACGCGAGATTGGCATTATTTGTTTTTATTGTTATTTTGATCTTTGGTCGACACTCCATTGTTGTGATTGTTTTCTCTTTGTTTTTTGCATACTTATTTATCACTTGTTAAGGCAAAATTAAAATACGGATTCTGTGCACATGACATTCAAGAAGGACCATGCAGAATGTAAACAGGGTAACTAACTTTCTAATATGCATATTTCTTGTCAAATGTAATTTATTTCATGTGGATTGTAAAAAAAAATGTTTTGCTACTTTTCAAATACTTACGTATTTTGGTACATATGTGTACATATGCACACATGTGTGCATTTTAAACTGACATTGTCTGAAAGTAATCTTATTGGTAACATTAAATTAATATTCAAAGTTGTATAGAAGTCTTGCTCCGAAGAAAAATATTAGCTTTAAAATATTGAGAATATTAAAACAGTATACAATTTTTATAAAAATATATTTCAGATTAATAAAAGAATAGCTATCAATATTGAAATCCATGCTTTGATGCCTGAGAATACAGTTTGTATTGACATGTCTGTTCATGATGGCCTAAATTTGTTTTAAATTAAAAAAGATATGATAAATATTCCACGGCACAAAGGAAATTCAACATCAGTTTTTAATTGATCAAATCTTAATTACAACTACCACAGCAGAGCGGAACAGCTCGTTTCGTAAGCCGCTACACTTTCTGTTTTTAAGTACTGTTTGTCACCACTTATTAGGTGGCTCAGCTGACTATGATAACAGTTTTGTTAGAAAATTGCATAGGAAAACTGCATCCAGCGGAAGGTAATAGGCGTTTATTTAATACCCGTGTTGCCGTTTGATTATTTTCTTCATAGCCCATTTCCTGAATTTTTTGTTCCACTATATCCAAGTGAAAACGTAATTTATCAGCGAGGCTGGTAAATCACAACTAATCATTTCCGCAATAACTTTGCTCCAATCGCTTCAAAACCATTAACAATATAAAAAAAACAAGTAAAAGGGATATATTCGGCTGTGCCGAATCTTAAATATCCTTCACAGATGTAATTCTTCTTTCCTTCTTTCTTGCTAAAACAGAAAGTAGCTTTAATTAAAAAATAATTAAAAAAACAAAATGATTTTATCAGATACTTTTATATTTAAGACAAGGTTTAAATTTTTTGGTTACGAAGCTAAATGTCGGGCTCTTCTTACTTCTAATACCTCTGAACGTCTTTAAAAAATATTAAATATGTTTAATTTACAAACAAAAAGAAAAAATCCGTTTCATGTACCCCAAAAGGTTCTAATTGTCCAACCGTGAATCGTCTTTTAAATTTTTTTGGTTTTTAATACCAATTTATTTCTTCCTGATATAAAGTAAGTTTAATTCATCATAAGAATCAAGAATAACAAACTATATGGTTCCTTTTATGAATCAGAAAATGTCGATATTCCAACCCTGATATTGGATTTTTAATTATATTAGATTTTAGTACCAATTTAATTCTTCCCGAAGTATAAAAAAGATTTCATTCACACACAACCAAAATAAGGAACTTATATGGCTAATTTATGTACTAAAAAGTTTCGATTTTCCAACCCTGGAACCGAATTTTTAATACCAAATTAATTCTTCCTGAAGTATAAAATAGGTCTAATTCACAAAAAAAAAAAAAAAAAAACAAAATTTGGAATTATGTGGGTACAAGAATTATTTCGATTTTCCAAATCTGGAAGCGAATTTTTATTTTTTTACCAATGCAACTCTTAATAATTAGGTTTATTTAAGAAAAAGTTAAAATTTTTAACCATTTTGGTCACTTCCATGTACTACAAAATATTGCAGTTATCCAACCCTGGAATCGAAATTTTGATTTGTTTTAATATTTGATACCAATCCTGAATTAAAAAATATTTTTAATTAGTCAAAAAAACCGACGTTAGTTGGCTTTTTGGTTACTTTTATGTATAAAAAATTTCAATTTCCCATCCCTGGGAGCGAAATTTTAATTTGTGTCTTCTTTTTGTTACCAATGCTAGTTTTCATAACTTATAAAGAAGCTTTATTTACAAAAATCTTGAAATTAGCAACCGCTTTTGTCATTTTCACTTTCAATTTCCCAGCCCTGGAATTGAAATTCAATTTTTTTTTTGCTTTTTATAAATGCGACTCTTCATGAGGTATTAAGTAGTTTTATTGAAAAAACATTAAACATTTTTAACCATTTTGCTTACTTTTATGTATAAATAATTTCAATTTCCCACCCCTGGAAGCGAAATTTTCATTTTTAAAATTTTTTTTATCAATGCAAATCTTCATGAAGTATAAAGTGATTTTATTAAAAGCAAAACTCAAAATTTATAAAAATTTTGGTTATTACATGTACTACAAAATATTGCATGTAGCAAAAAAAATTTAATTTTCCCAACCCTGGAAGCAAAATTTTATTTTTTTATTTTTTATTTTTTATCAGTGCAAGTCTTCTTGAGGTATAAAGTAAATTTATTTAAGAAAAATTAAAATTTTTTAACCATTTTGGCCACATTCATGGACTACAAAATACTGCACTTGTCCAACCCTGCATTCGAAATTTTATTTTTTTTTTTTGGTCAATGCAAATCTTCAGGACGTATAAAGAGGTTCTGTTAAAGAAAAACTTGAAACTTTTAACAATTTTAGTTACTACATGTACTACAAAATACGAATTAGGCCCAAAATAATTTTAATTTCCCATCCCTGGAAAATTTTTTTTTTTTTAGTTTTTAAAAGACCATTGAGACTGCCCAAAGCACGAAATAGATTTAATTTACAAACATTAAAAAATATATAATTGACTTTTGGTATAAATTTTGCGTCGAGAAATAGGTGTAAGCTTCCCAGCTCTGGAACCATACATCGGATCTTTCTGAATTTCAATAACACTCTATTTAAGTTCATTTTCAATCCAACGGTCCTAAAACGAAGTCTCTAGCTCTTCTGGGGGCTTGAGAAACCCGATTTCACGTACAGACGGACGGACAAACGGACATGGCTCAATCGTCATCGCTATTCATAAGGACCCAGAATATATATACTTTATGGGGTCCCATGTGCACATCAAAGAAATTACACACGGAATGACAAACCTATATATACCCTTTCACTTTTTTGTCTGTACGTGAAATCGGTTTTCCCAAGCTCCCAGAAGAGCTAGAGACTTCGTTCTTAGACCGTTGGATTGGAAATGAACTTAAACAGGCTGCTATTGAAATTCAGAAAGATCCGAACTATGGTTCCAGAGCTGGGAAGCTTGCACCTATTTCTCGACGCTAAATTTATACCAAAAATAATTTATTTTTTTTAATGTTTGCAAACTAAACCTATTTCGTGCTTTGGGAAGTCTCAATGGTGTATTAAAAACTAAAAATATAAAAAAAAATGTTCAGGGATGGGAAATAAAAATTTTTTTTCGGCCCATTCCGTATTTTGTAGTACATGTAGTAACTAAAATTGTTAAAAATGTTAAGTTTTTCTTTAACAAAACCTCTTTATACGTCATGAAGATTTGCATTGGCAAAAAGAAAAGAAAATTTTAGATTCAAATTTTGCTTCCAGGGGTGGGAAATTGAATTTTTTTTATATATCCAAGTAATCAAACAGGCAATCGATGTTGTTGTTTTTTGTTTTTTGCCAACTAAAACAGTCGTATAATTTAGGAAGAACAAAATTGGTATCAAAAATTCAAAAATAAAAAATAAAATTTCGAATCCAGGGATGGACAAGTGCAATATTTTATGGTACATGAAAGTTACCAAAATGGTAAAAAATTTGCAATTTTTTGTAAATAAAACTACTTTATACTTCAAGAAGCATTGCACTGATAAAAAAAACAAACAAAAAAAATTAAAATTTCGTTTGCAGGGTTGGAAAAATTAATTTTTTTTTTTTGGTACATGCAATATTTTGTAGTACATGTAATAACCAAAATGGTTGCAAAATTCGACTTTTTCTTAAACAAAACTACTTTATACCTCATGAAGATTTGCATTGATAAAGAAAATTTTAAAAAATTTAAATTTCGCTTCCAGGGTTAGGAAATTGAAATTTTTTTAAACATAAATGTAACCAAAAAGGCAATTGACGTTGTTTTTTTTTGCTAATTAGAGCTGTTTTATAATTCAGGAAGAACAAATTTGGTATTAAAATCTTAAAAATCAAAATTTCGACTCCAGGTTTGGACATATGATATATTTTATGGTACGTGAAAGTGACCAAAAAGTTTAAAAATAGTATTTTTTTTCGTCAACTAAAGCTATGTTACGCCTCACTAAGAATTGCATTGGTAAAAAAATAAAAATTCGCTTCCAGAGTTGGAAAATCGAAATACTTTTCGTACATAATAGTACATACATAAATTAAAAATTTTGTGTTTTTAGTGAATTAAAGCTATTTTATATATCAGAAAAAATTAGATTAGTATTAAAAAATTAAGAATTCGGTTCCAGGGTTAGGAAGTTGACATTTTCTGATTCATAAAATCAGCCATTTTATTTGTTATTTTTGATTTTTATGATGAATTATACATACTTTATTTATCAGAAAGAAGTAATCTGGTATTAAAAACCAACAACATTAAAAACCAAAGACGATTCTACGGTTGGACAATTAGAACTTTTTGGGGTACATGAAACGGATTTTTTGTTTTGTTTGTAAATTAAATATATATAATATTTTCGAAAGACGTTCATAGGTATTAGATATAAGAGAAGCCAAAAATTTAGCTTCCTAGCCGAAAAATTTAAACGTTTTCTTATATATAAAAGTAACCGATAACATTATTTTGATATTTTAATTAAACCTACTTTCTGTTTTGGCAAGAAAGAAAGAAAGAAGAATTACATCTGTGAAGGGTATATAAGATTCGGCACAGCCGAATATAGCGCTTTTACTTGTTTTTTTTCGAAATAGACAGGGAGCTGCTGTAAGAGCGAATGCTATCGAGCCATGCTGACTAAATTTTCATTTCCAAAAACTATTCAGCTAAATATTTAGTTTTAACCAGATGCCACTATTTGCTATGATGTGGTCGTGTTCACATGGCCACCTCATTCCAGTGATTTGGCACACTTGGTCAGCCGTTACATAATGCCTTCTCTATTAATGACATTAATGTTTTGACGGCGTTCAATTCGTATGTTATGCAATATTTATCTATTAAACAATCTATCTATAATATTACTTTATAAGTCTTGTGTATTGTATTTTTCAAAGGTATTGATTTCATCTTTGATTTTTATTAAATTATGTTGAATGGAAAATTCTGGTTAAACTTTTATATATATATTTGAATCTAATTCTTAATCAAAGATTTTTATATGTGAAAGCAGCATCCTAAAAAAAGTAAAAGTAAAGCACGTGGTATTCTCCATAAACTATAATTTGTTGCATCAAAATCGGTTGACAATCACGGAAGTTACAACAGCTTTATTACTATTTTTCCCTATGACGCCAGTGACTACTATGCACTTCTCATATTAGCTCGTAAGCTTCCTTTTTGTCCAATGAAGATACTTCGTGTTAGTTCCTGAGTTATTTTAATATTTGTAGCAAGTTTTTAAGCTCTTAAATGGAGTTTTGAGACTGGCAATTGCGTTTACGCGTACGAGTTTTACGTTCATTATTTTTTCGATGGATGACTGTATCTGTTTTAATATATAATTACATTAATTTTGTAAATATCGTAGCTTTATATAATAGAAAAAAAAAAGTTGTAATAATTTAGGATCTGTTTTAAAAGTGTGATATTTAATATATTCTATAATATTTTTAATAATAATTAGCGTTTTGGTGTGATAAAAACGCCATTTTTGTGAGAATATAGAGTTTGCTTATGGTTTTTATTGTTTCCCAAATTTTGGTGCTTACTGCCCGTTCTACGGTATCGCAAGATATAGTTCTATCGAGTAAATATTATTAAAATAAATAATAAAGGGTGTTTTTTATGAAGTTTTTTTTTTATACGAATCACTCTGTTGTCTGACAGCTGTTTTGACAGTTTAAAGTGACATCTCTACTCGGTATTGTTTGGCAAATCATCATGAACAGGTTAACTCCAGAGCAACGCTTCAAAATCGTGGAAATTTATTTTCAAACACAGTGTTCAATTAAAAATGTTTATCCGCTTTTTTACCGCAAAATTCTTTTCAGTGATGAGGCACATTTTTGGTTGAATGGATGTGTCAACAAGCAAAATTGCTGTATTTGGAACAAAGATAATCCACACGCCGTTCAAGAATTACCAATTTATCCCGATAAATGTACTGTTTGGTGCGGTCTATGGGCTGGTCCTTATTTCTTTAAAAATGAGGAAGGACGACGCGTTACCGTGAATGGAAATCGATACAGAATCATGATCAATGAATTTTTGGTGGCAGAACTTCAAGATATGGATGTAAACGAAATGTGGTTTCAACAGGATGGTGCCACTTGTCATACTGCGGCGAAACAACATTTCAACGACAATATTATTTCGAGAAATGGACCGGTGAATTGGCCTCCGCGTTCGTGTGATTTGACGCCACTCGATTATTTTTTGTGTGGATACCTGAAATCATTGGTTTACGTGGATAAACCAGCAACGATTGACGCTTTGGAAACCAGTATTCAACGTGTCATTGCTGAAATACGCCCTCAAATGCTTGAAAATGTGGTCGAAAATTGGACCTCCAGAATGACCTGCAAAATAGTCGTGGTGGCCATATGCCCGAAATTATATTTAAATGTTAAATGACAAGAAATTATCTAGCAAATAAAAAATTTTTGTTTGGCCATTTCATAATTTGGCATGTGTTTTATTTAAATTTCAAATCAGCAAGCTCTTATAAAAACACCCTTTATCTAAATAATAATATATAAAAGAATTTTAAAATTTGTTTTATTTTAAATGTTATTCGTTCGATAGAACAATAGGTTGCCACATGGCCGATTAGGCGGTAAATTTCTACTAACTTTGTTCAGTGAGTTGTATTTCGCACACTGAACACAGTTTTTTGTAATTTTGTTCGATTTTATAACAATTAAGTGTTAATTGAGCATTAACTTAATTAAAATGTTAAAAGCTTAATTGAGCTCAATAATGAAATTAATTGAGAAAGACTCCTTAAGCTGCATATATGAACACCGTGTTACCTATTTTCTGATTTAAAAACTGCCATTAAATCTGAATTAACATCTGAATTAATGATGATATAGTGAAAACTTTATCATTAAATCAATAAAGAAATATATATTTTTGCAATATTTAAACACATTTTTATAAGAAGTTAAATCAGTGAAAAATAATTTATTTTTATAAAATAAAATAATACTTTTTCTTTAATGAATCGTTTAGATTTTATTCAATAATTTTTTGCTCTATGTGTATAAATATTTTGCATAAATTATAAAAAACTCTTAAGAAAACGTTTAAAAAACGAAATTTTATTATAAGCAAAATAATGATAAAATCCAAATAAGTAACATAAAACAAAATTCCTTAATCTTCAATTTGAAGAGGCAAACAAGACGAAACTGTGGGGTTTTTTAATGCAGGAACAAAAGTTTCCTAATTGTTATATGTGTAGTGAACAACAAATCGCTAAACACTTTTCCTCAATTTTTATTTATTTTTTTTTTCAAATATCATACACACGGCATACAAACGGCTGTAACACTATATTTGACATTGAACAACGAATAAACAAATCGTTGTTGTGTTTTTTATTTTGCATCTTCTGTTCCTTTGGAGGATGAATAAATCTGCATATGGCATGACAACTAAACAACAAAATAGCAACACATAATTCATGTTTGAAACTTTGAGTAATTTATGTAAATGTGCATTGTTGGAGAAACTAAATGAAAACGTACAAAATAAAAACTATGAGAGGAACATTCATTCATACATAAATAAATAACTACCTGGCAAATGTAAAAGAAACCTACTCGTCGTACAACATGAAATTGCAAGCCAAAAAATTGCTGATGCACGGCTAAAATTTATCACAGCATTTGCTGTACGTAAGATAACAAGGCAATCAAAGATACACTCGTACATTGAGTTGTCAACTTGAAATGTTTTGAAAGCTGTAAATGTCATGCCATAAATTATGGAAATTTCTAACAAAAGACATTTGGAAATTATATAACAATAAACATAATAATTTTAAATATATAAACGGTTTGGTCGAAAAGATTCCTTGAATTAAAAAAATTTATATTTTATATTATTTGATTTTTCCTCTGAACCAGCTGATGTGCTCAATAGTCAGTCATTCATTCTTTCAATCAGTAAATGATCAAAATGTCAGACGTTACAAGAGCAACTAATTAAACACAACTTATCAGATTGTAAACAGCAAATTGCAACAATGCACTCGTACATACTAATACAAAATCGAACTTGCGAATACTTGCTCGTACGAATAACTTGAAATGATGTTGTACAATATTCCGCCGTTAGTTTGTGAAATAATGACATGAGCTGAGAGTTGCCAAACTATTACAATTTCAATGACCAGAGGTATGAACTATTATAACTGAATATTTAAATGTATATATTTGGGAATTGTTGTTTAACACTTCAACACGGCATTCATCTTGCGGAAAGCTTTCTTATACCCAAGTGATCCTTCAAAAGTGAAATCTTTGATGAATGTGACTTGCCTATGGCTGCCACTATCTCTCGCACTTTCAGTCACTGAAATTCTAAAACCATATCGCGAATTTTTATACCCTCCAAAAAATAATTGGAGGTTATATTCAATTTGTCATTGTGTGTGTAACTCTGCGAATTGTTCATTTAATACCTCATAAGGAATATAAAGGATGGCTGATGAATTTTGCTACTTTAAGAATTTCAAATAACTTTTTGTAAAGTTTATGCAATTTATTTTTAAACCCTCCAAAAAAAATATGGAGGGTATATTCACTTTTTCATTCCGTTTGTAACGCAGCGAAATAACCATCTGAGACCCCATAAAGTATATATATATATATATATATATATATATATATATATATATATATATATATTCATCATCAGTGATGAAATCTAAGACGATCTTAGCATATCCGTCCGTCCGTCTGTTGAAATCACTATTCAGTCCAAACGAAAAGAGCTAGGCTCTTAAAATTCGGTATAAATATATCTTGAAGGGTAGCACAGGTTAAGTTTGGAGATGGGCTAAATCGGGCAAGAGGAAAAAAAGTTCCCCTAAAAAGAACTAAACCAACCTCTAAAAAAACAACATAATTTTAAAATTTTTTTTTTGTAATTTTGCTAAGCAAATTACATATTTTTGTATTAAAGAAGGTCCAACGCGTTAAACTTGGAGCCATAAAATAAAATAAAATACTTTTTGGACCCGCCCCTTTAGTGGGCGTTATTATGTGCAAAAATAGTGTAAAAATTTAACAAATTGTTTCACTTAAGCCTACATTCCTTAAAAATAAAATGTTTAAGCTTTAATTTCGAAACTGAGACGTTACCTGGTACTACTCTGCCCTAAACCCCTCCTCCCCTTTGCCGCCTAAATGACCCTATAAAAAAAATTTAAATTTTGTATATAATTATCCCAAACATTTATTTTTAGAGTTTTATGATAAAGGTGAAATGTCTCCCCCACAGCCCTTGCCAGAGCAACCGCGCCAAAATACAGTTTTAATCCCTGCAAAGAAAATTGGACCCCATAAAATACATATATTCTTGATCAGTGATGAAGTCTAAGACGATCTAGCAATGCCCATACGTTCGTCTGTGAAAAACATGATATTGTCTATTTTTGAACTCCGCCCCCTTTAGTGGGCGTTGACGTACGATATTATATAAAGGAACTCTGTCCCACCAAGTTAAAAATTTTAAATTTACTTACTAAATATTTGGAGGGTATTTAAAATTTGACCCGGTCGAATAAAACGTTTTTACTTGTTTATTAATTCATTTGAAAAATTTTACATGAAATTTTGAAAATAATTGAATTCAAATGGCCTCCACCCTCAGTGACACTGTGCGACATCTTATTTTTATACCCTTCACAAAAAAGTAAAATTATACCCTTCACAAAAAAGTGAAAGGGTATATGTAGGTTTGTCAGTTCGTGTGTAATTTCTTCGATATGCACATGGGACCCCATAAAGTATATATATTCTGGATCCTTATGAATAGCGATGACGATTGAGCGATGTCCGTCTGTCTGTACGTGAAATTGGTTTTCCCAAGCCCCCAAAAAAGCTAGAGACTTCGTACTTTGACCGTTGGATTGGACATGAACTTAAATAGAGTGCTATAGAAATTCAGAAAGATCCGAAGTATGGTTCCAGAGCTGGGAAGCTTACACCTACTTCTCGACGCAATATTTATACCAAAAATCAATTATTTTTTTTAATTTTTGTAAACTAAACCTATTTCTTGCTTTGGGAAGCCTCAATGGTCTATTAAAAAGTAAAAAAATAAAAATTTTTTTCCACTGATGGAAAATTAAAAATTTTTTTTTTGGCCCATTCCGTATTTTGTAGTCCATGTAGTAACTAAAATTGTTGAAAATTTTAAGTTTTTCTTAACCAGAACCAATTTATACTTCATGAAGATTTGCTTTGGCCAAACAATTTTTTTTTAATTCAAATATTGCTTCCAGGGGTGGGAAATTGCATTTTTTATACGTGAAAGTAATCAAACAGGTAACTGATGTTGTTTTTTTTTTGCTAATTAAGCCTGTCTTATAATTTAGGAAGAACAAAATTGGCATCAAAAATTCAAAAATAAAATTTCGAATCCAGGGATGGACAAGTGCAAAATCTAATAGTACATAAAAGTGACCAAAATGGTTAAACATTTGAAATATTTCTTTAAAAAAAATACTTTATACCTCATGAAGCGTTGCACTGATAAACAAAAAATTAAAATTTCGCTTCTAGGGATGGGAAAATTAAAGTTTTTTTTTTGGAACATGCAATGTTTTGTAGTACATGTAATAATCAAACTGGTTACAAAATTTTAGTTTTTCTTAAACAAAACTACCTTATACCTCATGAAGATTTGCATTGATAAAAAAAATTTTAAAAATTAAAATTTCTCTTCCAGGGTTGGGAAAATGAATTTTTTTATAAAAGTAACCAAAGAGGCAATTGACGTTATTGTTGTTGCTTATTAAAACTATTTTATAATTCAGGAAGAACAAAATTGGTATTAAAATTTTAAAAAATCAAAATTTCGACTCCAGGGTTGGACAAATGAAATATCGTTCCAATGGATGGCTTGAAATCATCCAAATTTGTTGTTTTTCTTTTTTAAACATCCTGTTCGCAATAGCCCCACAAAAAAGAAAAATATCAGGTGCAGTAAGGTGAGGAGACCTGAGGGCCAACATAATGTGGAGTTTCTTGAAATGGAGTTTCTTAAGGGAAAATTTTCGCCGCAGTTCTGTCATAACCGGTGTGGATATGTGACAAGTTGCCCCATCTTGTTGAAACGACACAGAATTGAAAGTGATTCTCTTTCGGCGTAGTTCTGGAAGGAAAAAATTTTCCACATCTTTAAGTAACGGTCTCCATTGACCGTAACAGTAAGACCGTTTTCTTCGAAAAAGTAATGCCCGACAATGAACCTGGATAGAACTGCACACCACACAGTGACGCAAAGTGAATGCAATTGCATCTATGGGTTATAATTACTCCATATTAAACAATTTTACTTATTAACACTGCCGCTTAGATCCAAATGTTCCTCGTCAGACATAAAAATGCAGTTCAAGATGTTTTCATCCTCTGCCGCCATTTGAATGATATTCTCGAAAATTTCTAGCGAATCGGCAATTCTGTAATGTGCAGTTTGTTTGTTAATTGAATCTCATATGGAAATAATTAGAAATATTTATACAAAATTGTCTGCTGACACCCATTTGAACAGATAAGCTGATTGTCGAAACTGAAGGATTGTATTGTATGGCAGGAGGTACAGCAGCGATAGTTTTCTGTTTCCTAACTGAGGGATCTCAGTCTGCAATTGTGCCATTCTCGGCAAAATTATTCATGAGCCTCATTATAGTCCATCTGATAGTAGGAGTGTGGCCAAACATGCGTCTATATTCTCTTTGGAGGAGGACCACGTACTCAAAAGCTTGAGAGCGCCGTACTCTAAGAAACAGCATCATATGTAAAGTTTTTTAATTTTGAAATTTTGTTAAGCAAATGATATATTTTTATGCCAAAAAGATCCAAAGTGTTTAACTATGAGCCAGAAAATCAGAAAAATCCATTTTTGGATCCTGATTTCTTTAGCAGACGTTGACGTAAGACTAAAATTTTGTGTAAATATTTAACAAATTGTATTATTTAAGTCTACATCCATAAAAGGTAAATTTTGATGCTTTTAACGAAGTTGAACTGTTCTCTGATGTGTCCTATCTTCCACCTTTGGCCCCTAAATGACACTATCAAACATTTTTTTTCTATCCTTAATTAAAATTAATTTTTTAAGTTTTTATGATAAAGGTGAGATGTCGCCACCCTTTGGCTCTTCCCTTAATGACCCTGTCCAAATAGAGTTTTAAAATTAGGTAACAGAAATAAGTTACCGGAACTTTGAATTAGCAGATTTTTAATTTATTAATTTTCATATACTTTTGCAATTCCCCAATGAAACATAACGGAGTGAACGTCTTCCCAAGTCAAAACCACGCAGCATCCTTATATTTTTATTAGCTGGTAGAATTGTTGATAGTGTGATAGATTTTCCTATTGCAAAGTAATACGTTAACTTTGCAAGATTTATTTATGATTTGCGTATCTATGGGACTTCAAGGCAATAGAAAATGATTAAAACATTCAAATGGCAATAAAAATAAAATTCTTATTTATTAACCCCCATAATCATAAAAAATAAAACGCTTTTGAAATCTGTTTTTAGAAAATTTTATTAAAATACATTTCAAACTCATTTTAAATTTTATGAATACCGAGGTAAATATTTCCAGGGTATTTAATATTCAACCGGGTCAAATATAACGTTCCTACTTGTTTTCAATTGTTTCGCATAAAGCACCTGAAGCACATCAAAACTAAACAAGTAAAAACGTTGTATTCGACCGGGTCGAATCTTAAATACCCTCCAAATATTTAGTAAGTAAATCTAAAATGTTTCAGACAGAGCTCCTTTATATAATATCGCATGTCAACGCCTACTAAAGAGGGCGGGGTTCAAAAATTGACAATATCATGTTTTCTACAGACGATCATTACTGATCAAGAATATATATATACTTTATGGGGTCCAATTCTCCTTTTGGAGGCCACTAAAACTGTATTTTGTCGGGGTCGCTCTGGCAAGGGCTGTGGGGGAGGCATTTCACTTTTGTCATAAAACTCTCAAAATAAATGTTTGGGATAATTATATACAAAATTTAAAAAAATATATTTTTTTTGATAGGGTCATTTAGGTGGCAAAGGGGTAGGAGGGATAGGGCAGAGTAGTACCAGGTTATGTCTCAGCCTCGTCATTAAAGCTTAAAAATTTTATTTTTAAGGAATGTAGGCTTAAGTGAAACAATTTGTTAAATTTTTACACTATTTTTGCTTATAATAACGCCCACTAAAAGGAGCGGGGTCAAAAATATTTCTTTTTATTTTATGGCTCCAAGTTTAACGCGTTGGACCTTCTTTAATATAAAAATATATCATTTGCATAGCAAAATTACAAAACAAACCTAAATATTATGTTGTTGTTGTTTAGAGGTTGGTTTAGTTCTTCTTAGGGGAACTTTTTTCCCTCTTGCCTGTGCTATCCTCGAAGATATATATATATATATATATATATATATATATATATATATATATATATATATATATATATATATATATACATATACCAGATATCAAGAGTCTGGCTCTTTTCGTTTGGAGGGTATAAAAACAACGTAGGGTGCCCATTATATATATCAATGATGTGTTTTGTTTTCCTCAAAAAATATTTAAATAATTTCTTCTCAAAACGTGCGGGAGTCCGCTATCAATATATGAGAAAGACATTTCTCTTCCTAAAACATTTTCCTTGGCAACTCTTCTCTTGAAAGGTAATGATGAAAAAAGGAGTGTACAAATTGTAAGGTAACAAATGAAAAAAAAAAACAGAAAAAATTAAGTGACAAACTGTCAATATCAAACAAAAACGGCAAATTGAAGTTGTTGTAGCAAAAAAAAAAAAATCAAAACTACAGAAATGAAAATAAACAACACACATGTATACCTTAACTTGTGGTATCTACAACATTATCCCACAAGAACTCGTACATACATGCAACATCTAAGATAGCGATCGTCTGCAATGTTTGTTTAGAGTTAAGTTTATGCTCTGTATTCGTTAAGTTTTGAGTAGTGTTATGCCAATGTTTTGGCCTAAACAAAGAAAACGACAACAACAACAACAGCAACACAAACAAAAAGTAAATGCACACAACACTTGACACATGCTTGGCAGTACTGGTGCAACACTGATGTTGCCTGTCAAGCAAATGTCATGTCCAAGCAAAATTTCCACTTCTGCTGCTTAACTATATACACAATCGTACTTTTGATACCCCACCACTGCCAACTTCAAAAAACATTAGCCAGCCTTAATAAATCCTTAGCCATTGCCTGTTTATGGCAAATTAGTTAAAATTACTGGTGGTGCTTTACTTTCGGTTTTGCGCTGATTTATTTATATACATTTTTATTTTCTTTTACTCTTGAACACATTTGTAATCATTCACATCAAAGTTGCCATGCCAATTGTATGCCAACAATTGTAAGCAACACCTAAACATTTGCCTATGCAACCAAATGTTATACAATCCACTGGAATGAATCTTGCGTATTTCATGTACAATTTTCTATTGAGGTTTTGCAAGGAGACCAGTAACGGAAAGGTATTAAATCAGTGCATTACTTTAAGTATTTAAAAATATTTTTTTTAATCTCATTATTTAGCCCATGTGATGGCAAGTGTATGAATAATTTCTGGTAAAGCTTTATGTTCCATTCTCTCTTGAGGGAAATATTGTTGCACTTAATTTGATAATTGCTTTATTTTTTAACCCTAAAGGTACCCAGGTACCTTTTCCAACTTAAAAATTTTCTCAATTTTGTAATAATGAAGATATTGTGTTGAAACTCTAGATCGTCGCGGTTAAGGTGTTCATAAACATTATTAAAAAACAAAAAGTTAATAATATTAATTTCTTCAATATTTAAAATGGTTTTTAGTTCGACACCTACGCGAGTCAATGACCGGGTACCCCATTCAATTTCTACCTGTTTTGCACTACAGTTTATATATTCCCCCATCATTTATTATTAGAAACCTTCTTTTGATTTGATTTAACTTTTATTTAAGGTTTTTATTTTTTATTGTATTCTGATGTTTTTAAGTTTAAGGTCTCTTTATTTTAGTTTAATTTTTAATTTCAATATTTCGTCACTCCTTTGTGTGACTTCCTCAGGAAATTAATTATTTTAACATTGGAACAAACCAATGAAATTTAAATGGGTTTGACCATAGGTTCTTGTCAAAAAAGAGAGGATGAACGAGTTCGACACAAGTCTACAATGGAACTCAGTAAATAACTTCTTACCCATAGAAATTAACTGTGCGGGACTCTTATAGTATTTATCAGGTCTTTGTTTGGTTTCAGTAATAATTTTTTACGCACAAAATAATTAAAGTAAATACTTTAAATTCACTTTTTCCATTTTAGTTTAAATGCACGGTGTAGTGCGCTTCTGATGGCTGTCAAAAACACATAATAAACGATGCATTCAAAACCAGTCTAACCCGCACATGTGATGTCCTACATTTAGGTCGTCCAAACGGAGTTATCACGTCAGAAAATGTTTTTGGAATAATATGGGACGATCTTAGAATGAAAATATTCGAGGTGGTTGAGGCTGTAGGCATCTCAACAGAGTGAGTGCATCACTAGGAAGTGAAAAAGATATCCGGTCGAACATAAACGCAATCGATTTGCAACTTAGAAAATGCATGGGCGCTGTTGGCTGAAGTAGTAGAACACGAGACTATGAAGCGGAGGGTCGTGAGTTCGAGCCCCCGCTGAGTCATGAAATATTGTGTTGAATTCTTCTGAACAGCATTAGTGCGTGGTTGTGTTAGTTGTTGCCAGCCTGTTTCAATGATGAAGGCATAGTCACTGGTCACTGAACATAATTTGCAGCGACTGCCAATTGGATTAAACGGTGATTAAACAAAATTTTTAATTTCCGAAAAGAGAAAATGTTGTTTCTAATAGCTATAGAATTATCAAACAGCCCTCGTAGCTCTATTTAACGCTTTTCACCTATAGGACTTAATATCTCACTGACATATTTTATGCAGTTTTGCCAAACTTATTTAATTATATTAGCCCAATACACAATCCTATGCAAATGGTCTTGCATTATATTGGGTGTGTTTTATTGAGGTATAGAACTTTAAGTTGGCATCACTTTTTTAACTGGCGGCCATTTTGTCAGCTGTCAAGTGATTAATATTTAGTTTGGTTTGCCATTTCATCATGAACAGGTTGACAAAAGAACATCGCTTGCAAATCGTGCAAATTTATTTCGAAAGTAATGGTTCAGTTCGCGAAGTTTAGGGCAAGCTCCGTCCATTTTATGGTCGACATAATCGTCCATCAGAGCAATTAATTCGGTTAACCATGGATCGTTTTCGCACTACGTTTACTCTATGTGATAATACGCATCCGCAGAAACGTCGAACAGTGCGCAGTGGGCTGGTGGAGTCATTGGGCCATACTTCTTCCGAAATAATGCTGGAGAGTCAGTTACCGTTAATGGAGACCGGTATAGAGCCATTATAACCGACTATTTTGTTCCCGAATTGGATGGCATGAATGTGGATGAGTTGTGGTTCCAACAAGACGGCGCTACATGCCACACAGCGCACGTCACAATCGATTTATTGAAGGAAACATTCGATGAGCGCATAATTTCGCGGAATGGACCTGTCAATTGGCCACCAAGATCGTGTGATTTGACACCATTGGATTATTTTCTTTGGGGATATGTGAAGTCGCTCGTCTACGCCAACAAACCAGAAACGTTAGGGGACTTGGAAGCCAACATTCGTGGTGCTATTGCCAACATACGGCCCCATATGCTCGAAAAAGTGGTTGAAAATTGGACCTGTAGAATTGGCTTTATTCGAGCCAGCCGCGGCGGCCACATTCCCGAAATCATATTTAAACATTAATGGCATAAAATTATCCTTCCAATAAAGCCAAATTGATGGACATTAAAACGATTTTCTTGTGTTTTATTTCAATTCGAAGTTCTATACCTCAATAAAAAACACCCTGTAGCATTTGCAAATTGAGAGAGTATTTGGAAGCATTTTCAATGTATTTTGTTGGTGTAGAGTACAATTATTTTGCAAATGCAATGATGCACGACCAGTTGCACAAGATTGTGAATAGGGCTATTATTTTAAAAAGGCTGGCTAAACTTAAGCAAATATACTCGCATAGGAAAACAAAAAAATATATGAATAAATAATTTTTATTTGTTTGTAATGAGGGTCCTGTTGACTGAAGTAGCTTACGCGAGCCTATTCAACGGAGGGTCCAGACTGCGCGCCAAGTCATGAATATTTTATATACAAATTTCGACCGATATCGAGTGCCGTAATTTGGCCCCAGACTGTTTCAGTGCCCTGGTCACTGAAAAATCACTGGCAGCGGTTGACACTATCATTCTCTAAAGGCAAAGAAAGTAACAACACCCACCCTCATCGATCCTGCAGCGAAAAATAAGACGGCGAAGTAAAAGGTTGAAATAGCTACCAAAAATTTTCTATTTTCTCATCTCTTTTCATTTGTTCACTCAATACCCATTCGTTTCTATTTTCGACGCAATGCACTGCATATGTAGGCGTCTTCCCCCGAGTGCTGGTCCGACATAAGATTTATTTTTTTTAATATGTTGATTTAGTTAATTTGTCATACAAGGTGGGCCAAAAGAAGTCATCCGATGACTCCTCCAGCGTGAACAGCGCACCATGCAGTCACTTTTAGCGGGTGTAATGGCTGCTCGTGGATTTTTGGTGCCCCAGAAGCGATAGTATTGCTTGTTCAGGTACCCGCTGAAGTGGAAATCAGCTCCATCGGTCATTATAATTTTGGTCGAAAAATCGTCAACTTCGTCGTGTAGATTGAGGATGCGGAGTGTATCGCTCCATAGCTTGTTCACTTGTATTCTACATCTGTCTAGTTCACAAATGTCAAAACAGATTTAACATTAGAGCATCTTCCAAATGGGTGAACCTTGTATGTACTCGTATATTTCCAAACATTAATATCGAGTAAAATTTGTTTTGTTTTCTAAAAGTTTCAAAGCCTACTATAGCTTTTCTCAATTGGTTTTCGAAAGTTTGCTTTGTTATACTGAAATTAATTTGAAGTCTGCTGATGATTTTGTGTAACAGCCAATGAAATGCTATCATATTATTATGAATAATATTACCATTCTTAAACCCAAGGGATATCGAGACGATTCGAAGCGTATTAAAGAAAAATTCACTACCTTTTGTCTGACTCGCAAAATTAAGAATTAAAGTTAAAATTCTTTGTCTGTTCTGGCGGTACTTTTCTTAATATCATGTTAAGTTAAACAAGCAAATGTTTGTTAATGTTGATGGTTACTTGCTGGCTGTAGCTGCTGTTGTTGTTATTAATGCTGCTGCTGCTGCAGCTGCAGCTGACGTTGTCGTTGCGATTGTAACGATAGCAGCAAATGCGGCCAGCATATGGAATACAATGTGCTTTTGGCAACCATGCTCCCTCCCAGCATAAAAAAAAGCAAGTGTTTGCTTAAAATCAAGCTGAAATCGCAAGAAAATTCTATAACACAAACAGGCGACAAGAAAAATCAATTAGTGAGCGACATGTGACGATAATAATGTTAGTTGTTTTATTTTTTCACATTTCGTTCCAACTGCCGGCAATTCAAAAAATTGCATGGCTCAAACAGAGCAACAACAATCAATGGATCAAGCCAACAAGCACGTTTTAGTTGTAGGTTGTTTGAAAGTGATAGTTCATACTTGTGTTATCCCAGCAGGAAATATTAATGGTGACTTCCTATTGACACAGTCACCAGTACTAGTGACTTATAATACCCCCTGCAATTCTATTTACTATAGTCCTTTAACATGTACTTGGAATTGAAAATTTAATGCTGACATTGTTACTACTGTCTAGGTAGTTACTCTGGGGGCATATGTAGACATTGGAACTAGTGATTCCCTAGTACATTTTCGTAATTTTAGCCGACACTTCTGATACTTTTCTAAAATAGATGTCGATAATGAAATGCATAGTTTCTTAAGTTTTGGAAGTTAATTTAATTAAGTTAATTAAATTAAAAAAATTAAAAGGCTAAAGGTACCAGTTGTGGTCACCAGTACTACTGACTTATAATACTCCAGACAATGTTATTTGCTACTGACATTGATACTATTGCTTCACTAGTACTTTTCAGTAATTGCGATACTTTTCTGAAATAGAAGTCGATAATCCAAATGCTTGTAAACTTTTGGAGGTTTATGTACTAAATAGCATCAAAACAAAAATAAGTTACTAATTCATTTTAGTTATCATATATAAAAATGTAGACGATTTATTGACAATGTCACCAAACGGTCACCAAAATGGTAGACAGAACTGGTGACTTTGGGGACACTTGTCCACTGCTTTCCTTCAGGGATAATACTCGTATACTGGATATTTAAGAAGGTATGAGGACAAGTGAAGTTGAATTGCCTGTGAATTTGTTTGTGCCTTTGGTTTAAGTATAATTTACATGATTGTATGGGGATACCTGTCAATTAGTTGTCCTGCTTATATCATGTTTTAAAGTCAATTGTCATTTCTTCAATGACTTGGACTTGCCTGCAATAAAATCTAAAAATATTTGGGATTTTATTTTTGGTAAACGGAACTGAAACAGAAATCGTTACATAATAAGAAGTGGGTGATTTTGGATTAAGTACTTAAAAGGTGGACTAAGAATACCGGGTCTGATGTCGTACACAAGCCTCAATATGAAACCGAACTTTTTTGACTCGCATTAGCACATGAGTAGGAGGGTTTTCCTTTTATACACAAAAGGTTACAAGGCCTTCCAGATGAGATTTTCATTCAATGATGACGCCTTCATTTGGTCAAAAGATGTTACCACCCAGTGAGTATTCAAAGTGTAGAAAAAAAATTCGTGAGTGGCTAAATCAATAGTGAGTCAAGAATTTCTATGGTTCCGGTTTTTAAATAAATACTAGTTTTATTAATTTTAATTCAAATTACAGAATTTGGCTGTTTTAATTTCTTGCCAATAGACTAATAAACACAAATTGATAAATATTTGAAACCTTTTAAGAACTAAGTAGCAGTTGAAAAGGTCAATGTTGCAGCTAAAAATAATTGCCTAGATAAAGAAACATTTACTGCACTATAAAGCAGCCCTCGTATAATGAGAAAATTTATATCCATGAAGCCAATGAAATCGAGACATTTCCTTACTTTTACCTTTATTTTGAATATATCACAAACACACTGAAAACTTTGCATTGATATAAATCGCCAAGTTTTTGGCAAACAAATACAAGTTTTCAAATAAAATCAAGAGTCATCAAAACTGAAATCCAACAACTCCATACAATTTATGGCGGGGCAAAAGTCAACCTGTGATCGTCGTCATCGCCAACAGTTTCAACTAAGCAACCACTCAGCTCAGGCAAATAAAAATCATCAAAGAAATAAAATAAATTTGAAAATAAAAACGAAATGCAACAAAAAAGTCATGAAAATAATCGAAGAAAAATGGCAAGAAATGGAAACAAATAAATAAACATTGATCGTTTTTTTTTACGTAAATTGAATTTACTGACTTTTTAAGCCTAAAGTCATGATATAAAAATAAATTGACTGACAGATTTTGGATACGGTTGATGATGATGGCGATGTTGCTGTTGATGATGGTGGCGGTGGCGGTGCAGTTGGTGTTGCTATTGGCGGGCCATTGTGTTGAGGTGATGGTGATTATGGTAGTAACAGTGATAGTGCAGTGTTAGTTGGCTCTACCTTAAAGGTATGAAATTGGCAGAAATGTGGCCATTGTTATATATGTGTTTAACAGAAAGCTTGGTGGCAGTTTATTTTTAATTTTTTGCTGCTATTTCATTTATTTACTCAACTTAGTCAAGATAAACAAGCCCCACACAAAACTGATAGCTTGAGGTTGCACAGTGGGCAAATCGATTATCTTGAAAGTATTTTTCCATTTTTGGAGCTCATCATATAAAGCAAAGGCAAGAGGAGTCTCTTTAATGTAGTACTTATGTCCAGCTGCTCTCAACATGATCCCCTTTCTTCTCTGCAGGGACCGGAAATAAGAGTTATTTTTCAATTTTTGAAGAAATAAATCATACATAAATGAACATCGTAGAAAACTTTTAATTACACCATCATGATTTTTAGGCGAAATGCATCCAACATATTGCATGATTTTTAAATTTTTGATTTTTATTTTAAAAGTCAAAAGTAAGAGTTATTTTTGATATATATTTTTTTAAATGAAAAATAAGAGTTATTTTTGATTTTAATTTTTTTAAATGAAAAATAAGAGTTATATTTGATTTTTATTTTTTTAAATGAAAAATAAAAGTTATTTGTGATTTTTATATTTTTAAATGAAAAATAAAAGTTATTTTTGATTTTTATATTTTTAAATGCAAAATAAAAGTTATATTTGATTTTTATATATTAATATCAATAGTAAAAATCAATAAAAAACTTATTTATTTGTGGATGCCGTATGTATTATAATATGCTGCTTCATTCAAAATTCTATATGAATATAATATATTATGTGACTTATCCATTATCAGCTATAAAAACATGAATGCATAGAAATAGCTTATAAGTTTTGGCTGCCATTCAAGTCAGTGTTAAGAGGTCGTTTTCAGGTGTTCAATTTTACCATCATAATTGATTTTGAATGTTCCTCAGATAAATTATATCTCAAATCTCCCAATATTAATCTGAGTGCTGAAAATTACCTTTCTACACTGACTTGAGTGGCAGGTACAGAATGAACAATTAAAGCTAATTTTCGAAGCCATGGAAACACAAACATATTACCTACGTCACGAATTTTAAATTGATTTTTATTATTGATATAAAAATTATTGTAATATTTATCAAGCTTGTGGTCGTTTTTTATAATATATTAATTCTTATAATTTTTATTCGATATTTCGTTAACAGCTTGTTAACATCTTCAGGAAATAAAAATTATTAAAATTTTATACATAGAAAAATGGTTTTGAAACATGACATGAAAAATTATTCAAAATATTTGTTTTTCAAATACAATAACATAAATAATTTTTTCAACATTAACAATTTATAGCAAAATACAATTTTTCAACATTAACAATTTATAGTAAAATACAATTATTTTGCCTTTCAACATTATAATAAAAATCTTATAAGAAAAATATTTTTTATATATGTATAACATGAAAAAACTTATACATAGTATAAATTAGGCGCATATAATTAATTTTTTTTTTTTTTTTTTTTTTTTTTTTTATATATATATAAAACATAAACGTACATAAAGGAACATAAATATGTATATATACAAATGTACATACTCATATGCATACGTACATACATACATATATACATACGAACACACACATATATATATACACGTACACACGTACACATACATACATCCATACATACACATATATATATATATATATACATATATATACACATACATGTACATACACATACACACATACATCCATACATACATATACATACACATATAGATACACATACACATACATATACATATATACAGACATATATATACCTAAAATTATAATAATAATAACAACACCAATAATATAATACAATAAATTATCTCTAGCAAATAATATATAGTTAATATACACAATTAAATTATGTAAATCTGCAATTTTTACTAACTAAATGTCTATAACTCTGTGCTAATTTTTCTGTATCTGTTTTAAAATTTATTCTGTGTGATGATGGTGTGTTTATTATTTCTAACATTTCTAACATTAATCTACGTTTATAGTTATTTTCTGTGTTTAATATTGAAACATTTTCAAAATCTGGAAAATGATATGATTTAGAGCAATGGGAAGATAAAGCTGTTTTTTGTGAATTTATATTCCTATATTTTTGATCTGATTTATGACCTGCTATCCTAGTCTTTAATTTATTTTTGGTCGTACCTACATATACTTTATCACAATTCTCTATATCATTACCCTTGCATGGTATTTTATATACTAAATTTGATCTATCCCATTTTTCAATTTTATCTTTAGTTTTACTAAATAGTCTGTTTAATGTATTACACGTTCTATGAGCTATTCTATATTTATCTGTATCATAAATTCTAGATTTTGTTAACCTTTCTGAAATTCCTGGTATGTATGTTAAAGATTTAAATAATTTTTGTTCTGTATTATTATTATTAGTACTTTCTGTTCTTCTATTTCTATATTGTGATATTAATTTATTAATTATGTGATTTGGAAAATTGTTATTTTCTAATATATTTATAACCTTCTTCTTATTGCTATTGTGAAATTGTTTATCACTTATATTTAGAACCCTTTCTATAAAATTCCTAGCTGTGTTTATAATAATATGTCTACTATGTTTTGAATAGTAGTTAATCATCCTTCCCGAAGCTGTAGGTTTCTGGAACCAATCTATTATCAATTTATTACCTTTCCTAATAACTAGAGTATCTAAATAAGAAAGTTTTAAGTCATTTTCTTTTTCAACTGAAAGAAAGGGTTCTAAATATAAGTGATAAACAATTTCACAATAGCAATAAGAAGAAGGTTATAAATATATTAGAAAATAACAATTTTCCAAATCACATAATTAATAAATTAATATCACAATATAGAAATAGAAGAACAGAAAGTACTAATAATAATAATACAGAACAAAAATTATTTAAATCTTTAACATACATACCAGGAATTTCAGAAAGGTTAACAAAATCTAGAATTTATGATACAGATAAATATAGAATAGCTCATAGAACGTGTAATACATTAAACAGACTATTTAGTAAAACTAAAGATAAAATTGAAAAATGGGATAGATCAAATTTAGTATATAAAATACCATGCAAGGGTAATGATATAGAGAATTGTGATAAAGTATATGTAGGTACGACCAAAAATAAATTAAAGACTAGGATAGCAGGTCATAAATCAGATCAAAAATATAGGAATATAAATTCACAAAAAACAGCTTTATCTTCCCATTGCTCTAAATCATATCATTTTCCAGATTTTGAAAATGTTTCAATATTAAACACAGAAAATAACTATAAACGTAGATTAATGTTAGAAATGTTAGAAATAATAAACACACCATCATCACACAGAATAAATTTTAAAACAGATACAGAAAAATTAGCACAGAGTTATAGACATTTAGTTAGTAAAAATTGCAGATTTACATAATTTAATTGTGTATATTAACTATATATTATTTGCTAGAGATAATTTATTGTATTATATTATTGGTGTTGTTATTATTATTATAATTTTAGGTATATATATGTCTGTATATATGTATATGTATGTGTATGTGTATCTATATGTGTATGTATATGTATGTATGGATGTATGTGTGTATGTGTATGTACATGTATGTGTATATATATGTATATATATATATATATATGTGTATGTATGGATGTATGTATGTGTACGTGTGTACGTGTATATATATATGTGTGTGTTCGTATGTATATATGTATGTATGTACGTATGCATATGAGTATGTACATTTGTATATATACATATTTATGTTCCTTTATGTACGTTTATGTTTTATATATATATAAAAAAAAAAAAAAAAAAAAAAAAAAAAATTAATTATATGCGCCTAATTTATACTATGTATAAGTTTTTTCATGTTATACATATATAAAAAATATTTTTCTTATAAGATTTTTATTATAATGTTGAAAGGCAAAATAATTGTATTTTACTATAAATTGTTAATGTTGAAAAATTGTATTTTGCTATAAATTGTTAATGTTGAAAAAATTATTTATGTTATTGTATTTGAAAAACAAATATTTTGAATAATTTTTCATGTCATGTTTCAAAACCATTTTTCTATGTATAAAATTTTAATAATTTTTATTTCCTGAAGATGTTAACAAGCTGTTAACGAAATATCGAATAAAAATTATAAGAATTAATATATTATAAAAAACGACCACAAGCTTGATAAATATTACAATAAACTGATAAGGTCAATAAAAATAAATCAACATTGATATAAAAATATAAAAGTCAAATATAACTTTTATTTTTCATTTAAAAAAATAAAAATCAAAAATAACTCTTATTTTTCATTTAAAAAAATAAAAATCAAAAATAACTCTTATTTTTCATTTAAAAAAATCAAAATCAAATATAACTTTCATTTTTCATTTAAAATAATAAATATCAAAAATAACTCTTATTTTCTATCTAAAAATATAAAAATCAAAAATAACTCTTATTTCTTGATTTTTCGATAAAAGTCATAACAGTTACGGTCCCTGCTTCTCTGTATCCGGCGCAATGCATTGCATAATAATAGGTTTAAAAAATTTTTTGTTGCTTCAAAATATACCGCGACTTTTCAATTCTTTTCTAAAATGTTGAAATAATAAATAGTTTTAGGACAAAATTAATCTTTGTAAATGATTTTAGGTTAATTTTTAAAAAATTTACTATTTTTAGATGGTATTATAATACTGCCGTTCTCTCTTAAAAAGTGTAGAAAATGCTGAAAAGGGGGAGAATAAGAGAAAAATTGTAATAAATGGAAAACAACACACCGTAGGAAGAGATTTTTGAAGAAAAACTTATTGAAAAATTTTGTATTGCTATTATATTGGTCTTCTATTTTATTTGTTAGTTTATTTTATGTTATTAAATTTTTGCTTTTTTAAATATTTTTCAAAAAATGTACTTTTTGAAAAGTTATGTTCTTTTTTGAAAAATTTTTATTTTTATTTTTATTAAAACATGTTACTTGTTAAAATGCATTTATTTCAATAGTGTCTTTTGGCAAAACTATTTTTGTGGAGAAGATGCTTTTGGCATAAAACACTTTTTGTGAGCCGTCCTTTTTGAATAAAATATTTACTTTTGTGAAAAAAGAATTTTATTAAAATATACTTTTGTTTAAGAAGTATTTTATTGGAACAGGTATTTCATTAAAATCTGCTAGTGAAAATATGTTTTATTAAGAAAAGGTAATTAGATCAGAAATGATTTTCGGGAAAGGTACTTTTTGGAAAAAATGTACTTTTTGAAAAGCAGGCACTTTTTGGAAAAAGGTACTTTTTGAAAAAAATGGTGCTTGTTGGAAAGAAGGTGCTTTTTGTATAGGTAATTTTTGGAAGAAGGTGTTTTTTGTAAAAGTACTTTTTGAAAAGTACTTTTTGGAAAAAAGGTACTTTTTGGAAAAAGTTAATTTTTGGAAGAACGTGCTTATTGTAAAAGTACTTGTTGGAAAAAATATTTTTGGAAAAAGTACTTTTTGAAATATATACTTTAGGTTTACCTTTATCAAAAATTAATTTTAGAAAATGTACTTTTTTAAAAACGGTAATTTTCGGAAAATATATACCTTTTGTAAAAGGTAATTTTGGAAAAAATACTTTTTCTATGAAGCACTTTCTGAAAAAGTATTTTTGGAAAACGTTCATTTTGAAAACGGACTTTGCGGGAAAAGAAATTGGCATTACACCGTACTTTGAAGATTCATTTATTACCTTTTGAATACTTATGCTTCAGAAAAACCAATTTTAGACATATTTATTAAAAATAAAATGTAATGAAATTTTTAATTTGCTTTTTAGAAACAGCACGTTCCAAAAAGGTGCTTTTGGGATATAATATTTTTTTTTTATTTTTAAGATAATAATCTAATTTTTCATAATGTAGTTTGGGTATATGAAAACTTTTGGAACAAGTACTTTTTGAAAGACGTACTTTTTGAGTACGGTACTTTATGAAGAAATTGCTCATTTAAAAAGTAAGTTTAGGAAAGGGTGTTTAGTTAAAATGTGCTTTTCGAGAGAGTGACTTTTTAAAAAAGAATTGTTGGGAAAAGTACTAAAAAGCATTTATGACAAAGGTACTTTTCAAAAAATTAACGTTTTGCAAAATGTACATTATGGAAAAAACTGTTTTTTAAATGTGGTCTCTTTTATATTGTTAATAAAATCGCACTTTATTACAAGAACTATTTCAAATTGAAGCCTAACAGAGCAGGGAGAAAATTACGGCATTCGATATCGATCAAAATTTGAATTCAAATTGAAATTTCGTTCTATAACGAAAATATTCCATTTTGAATTTTTTTGTGACCATAATAAATTTTCTTGGAAAAAGTTTACTTGTTCATAAATCTTTATTTCCCATAGTGCACAGATCTGTGCTTTTAATATTACTTTTAGTAAAATATATATCATTATAGTTTCCTATTTCTTGCGCAGTGTTAAAGTTTTTGCATAATGACCAGAAATTCCATTTCATAGTTGTGTGATTTGTTAAACAAAATGTGTAATGAAATACAATTGGTAATGCATTTGTTGTTAATGATTTGTATTTGAAAATGTTTAATTTTTTTGTTGCCCAAATAAAATTGAAAAAACAACAAAAATCAAACAAATGGCACAATAAAGTAAATAAAAATGAAGCTGATCGTGACAAAAGATTATCTGCAATTCAAAGTTTTATATGCATTAAAAAACATTTCAACAGCAATTTGTTTGAAGAAAAAACCAAAATGAACAAAAAGTAAAATCTGAAATTGTATGCAGGCCAAGAAATGATAATAAATGATGTTTTCAATATAAATGTTGTTAGAGAAAATATAAATTCAGGATAAAAAATTATATGATGAAAATTGAATATTTCTTTCGCCTTTCACTTCAGTTTGAGATTTGATATCTTTGGCTCGTTTTCCATGTACCAGCGTTTTCAGTTTGGATAAATGATTGATTTTTCTACTTCCACTTGCCGTATGAAAATTTCCAACACCAAAATTATAGAAAACAAAAATTTAAAAAAAAAACATTCTTTCATCACCCAACTAAAAGCAGCCAGTCAGGCAGCCATCCAGCTAGCCAGGCAGCCAGTCTACATGTTAAAAACACCTGTGTGCTATTATTTTATATATTTTGTCATATATAAATTTTTATATCAAATGTTCGCTATATGTATGCATTTTTTACTTTTATGCTTTCATTTGGTTGCTGTTTTATTCCTGTTATAACTCATACGCCGTGTGATTCGAAAACATATACATATACGGTTATTTATCAGAATCATCAATATGTTGTTAACAGTTGCCAGAAATGACCAAACTGATAGAAGTTTGCAGTCTAATAAGACTGACATAAGAATAAAAATATCATTAATGTTTCAAGAATAGGAATTTATCACAGCATAGCTGGTGAACCCTTTAACGACCATAGGCAAGTATGCCTGCCCGGGGTTCTTTAGATTTGTCCAGGTATCAGATACAGCAAATTTTTCAAATACTGTTTTATAGAGAGGTTTGGGGCAACAAGAATGTGGTTGAGTACGAGTCCCCATCGGGACCCACTTGTTCCCTAAGAGGCTCCAAATTTGGCCAAAAAAAGTATTTATGGCGAGAGCTGCCAAGGGGTGAAAATAGGGCGCAAAGGGATAAGAGTCAATTATGTTTTGGATTCAACCTTAATCTATCAAAAAATAAAATGGACAAGTTTGCGCAAACTCCAAGCTGTCTACAACTAATCAAATTATGGGTTCAAACGAAAATAAACGTTTCTAAAAATCTTTACAACTATAACCTCTAATTGTTCAACAGCGTTTGTAATTTTGAAGACAATATTTTGCTATTTTGAGACAATATTGACTTGCTGTTATTACCTGTATGTGTTTTTTTTTTTAGGAGTAGGACCAGCACTCGGGGGATGACCCCTACATATGCAATGCATTGCGCCGGAACTGAAAACGAGGGGATAGTATTAAGGGGACAGATGAGGAAAGATGAGAGGGGATAGACAGCTTTTTTGTAGCTATTTCAACCTTTTGTACTTCGCCGGCTAATTTTTGCTACAGGGCCGACGAAGGTGGGTGCTGTTACTCTGGTTTTTAGTCCATGATAGTGTCAGTCGCCGCCAATTATGTTCAGTGACCAGTCACAATGCCTTCATCATTGAAACAGGCTGGCAACAACTAACACAACCACACACTAATGCTGATCAGAAGAATTCAACACAATATTTCATGACTCAGCGCGGGCTCGAACTCACGACCCTCCGCTTCATAGTCTCGTGTGCTACTACTTCAGCCAACAGCACCAAAAGGGCGTATGTTTACTTTGACCGTAGCTGAAATTAAGGCTTATATGGGTATTATCATATGTATGAGCTTAGTGAAACTCCCCTCAATATGCCTGTACTGGTTTACTGATCCAGCGTTTCACCAAGCTTCAGATCGCGGGTGTCATGCCACGGCTCCGATTTGAGGAAATTACAGCTAATCTTCACTTTTGCGACAACAATAAAGCTGATGTTAGTGACCGTGGGTATAAAATTCGGCTAATTTTAGATCATATTAACAAGGATATGCCGGATGCGTATGCCTATTAAAAAAACCTGGTAAAGTTTAAGGGACATAATGATATGAAACGGCACATGAAGCACAAACCTATTTCGTGGGGGTTCAAACTTTGGTTTTTATGTGAGGCAGAAACCGGGTACTTATATAATATTGAAATTTATACCGGAAAAAAACTATTTGTTGAGCACGGTCTTGGCGAGGCTGTTGTTTTGCAGTTATGCGAGCCACTGGCAAAAAAAAGGGTTGAAGTTTACTTCGACAATTTTTTGATGTGTTAACATCTATACGCGCGCCTCTAGGGCAGTAAACTATCAGTTTCAATACATACGCAAGTGTAAGTGTAAGAGTTTGTTTGCTCGTTGTTGTTGCTTGGCAGTCGGTATTGAAAGTGATTATTGGGCGATTTTAATATAATTTTCCCACGCGATTTTCTCCGGAAATTCATAACCGATTTTATTAATTTTTGGATTAAAACGCTAGTGCGGGTTTCGACGAAGAGTTTAGGCCAAAAATTAAGGCGATCCGATACCGGCGAGCGGAGATTTAAGTGTTTTAATTCGGAGTATTAATTTGGAGTAATATTAAAAAAGTGTTTTATGTTGATCTTCGGTTTTGTCTTTTGCATAGCAAAGAGAACAGTGACGTGGTTATACGTACATATATAAAAATGAGATAGCAAGACAGCAACGTATGTAGCTTATGTACAAACATAACAATGTATGTATGTACATTTGTCTGTTGCTTTGCATTCTCTTTGTTTTTTGTGGGTTTAATATAAAATAAATAAACAAAAAGGTGTTAACACATCGCCCGTGAGTTCGAACACTCATTGATTTTTTTTTACAACCCTGAACTTAATGCACATTCTCCAGCAAAATGATAGAATGGCGTGCGGAACCATCCGATGTAATAGAAAGCACATACCGTAGAATTTTCCGGCGGATAAATATGTGAAAAGAGGGGACATAAGTTACTTCATGTCGGATAGCATTTCCGTAGTCAAATGGATGGATAATCGTGGTGTCTAGCTCGCCTCAAATTTTATTGACCCAACAGCGGTATTCAAGGTCAAGCGACGTGCAGCTGGACAAGCTGGTAAAATTATACCATTGATTACCATCTGATTATACAGCACTATAACAAAGGAATGGGAGGTGTCGATCTAATGGATTAAAAAAAAGTATATTATGAGTACGATCGCAGAAGTAAATGTCGTTTTTATTTACGTTTGTTCTTCGACCTTTTCGAGTTATGTGTTCACAATAGCAATGTAATATATAAAAAACTCATATTGGCCAACAGTTTCTCAATCAATTTGACCTCTATTGAATTTCGGGCAGCGTTAGCCAAAGAGTTGATAAGTAGCTTCAATTCAAGGAAGCGTGCCTTTTCAGCCGCAACCAAATATGGAACCCATTTTATAAGCAAACCCAAATCTCTCCATAAAATGGAAAAACGTGAAGGTTGGAAACGGTGTTCTGATTGTGCTTCCAATTATAAGTATAGTCGCACAAATGGAACTCATTTTATAAGCAAACCCAAATCTCTTCATAAAATGGAAAAACGTGAAGGTTGGAAACGGTGTTCTCATTGTGCTTCCAATAATAAGTATAGTCGCACAAATGTTTTTTGCGTTTAATGTAATGTGTTCCTTTGCTTCACTACGTCCCGTGATTGCTTTGGAATCTATCACGAACAACACTTATTATAATAAATTTTTGTGATTTCTTGTATTTTTTTTTGCGTTTTAAATAAAAACTGATTTTTAAATTGTTTCTGCAGTTAAATAATTTGGGATGAAAAATTTCGTTTCAACGGCAATTTTTTTTAAATAAATTTTTTTTTCAGAATCATTTAAAATTTTTAACCATTTTGGTTACGTTTATGTGTTAAAAATTTCAATTTCCCAACCCTGGATGCGAAATTTTATTTTCTTTTTATTAGTGCAAGTCTTCTAGAGGTATAAAGTAGTTTTATTTAAGAAAAATTTAAATTTTTTAACCATTTTGGCCCCTTTCATGTACTACAAAATATTGCACTTGTCCAACCCTGGATTCGAAATTTTGATTTTTTTTTTGGTCAATGCAAATTTTCATGACGTATAAAGAGGTTCTGTTCTGTTAACGAAAAACTTGAAATTTTTAACAATTTTAGTTACTACATGTACTACAAAATACGGAATGGGCCGAAAAAAAAATTTTTATTTCCCATCCCTACAAATTTTTTTTAATAATTTTAGTTTTTAATAGACCATTGAGGCTTCCCATAGCACGAAATAGGTTTAATTTCCAAAATAAAAATAAAAATTGATTTTTGGTATAAATTTTGCGTCGAGAAATAGGTGTAAGCTTCCCAGCTCTGGAACCGCACATCGGATCTTCCTGAATTTCAATACCACTCTATTTAAGTTCATTTCTCTGTCCAAGAACGAAGTCTCTAGCTCTTCTGGGAGCTTGGGAAAACCGATTTCACGTACAGACGGACGGACAGACGGACATCGCTCAATCGTCATAGCTATTCATAAGGATCCAGAATATATATTTAAAAAAAATATAGCACAAGGGGATTTTTCTAAATTGTAATAAATAATCGTTGTAATTTGTAACCGTTTTATTCTTGGAAAGCTTTTAACTGTTATAAAAACTCCTTTCGAAATTCGAAACGTATTTACGGTTTGAGCTTTCTTTTCAATCTGTACGAAATTACGAATATCATTGCATTGTATAATCCAGATATTTTAGAAATAATTTCTCATAAAATTGGCCCCCTGTACGGCATCAGTTGGTACATTCCAATTTCACACCATGCAATTCATTTTGGTTATTACTTTCAATCAAGTACGAGTATTTATATATCTTTATATGTGTTTGCACTCGTATGTGTGCAAGTGTTTGTATGTGTGAGTTTTTGTTTTAAGTTCTATTAACAACCAGCCAGCATTGCTGCTTGTGTCAGTCCGATGACTTATGTTACCTGCTGCATGCAGTCTTACATCCATCATCTATCAATGATGAATTCATCTTTTACGTTATTGCAATACGACCAACCATTTAGCCAACACAATGACACACAAACACACACACGCTCACATGCAGCCAAACAAAATTTACTTGCACTTCTAAAATATCTTCTACTTCGACACTGTCTTGTCACCTGTGTACCCCAAAAGTTTGTGTATGTGTGCTGTTGGATGCTATAGATGTGACTGTTCGAGGACCATATTGAGTGTAAAGTGAACATTTATGAATAAATTGCATGAGAGAGTTGAATAAAAAGGAAAAAATAGTATAAAGTTTGGAATATCAGCCAACCCACTTTATTTTGAGTATCTCGCTACATTAGGTGGGCTTGACAAAAACAACAACTATTATTTCTAACACACAACTACATTTTATTTATAAGAGTTTTTTTGTTGTTGTTGTACTAAAGCAGCAGCAGCAATAACAACGAGAGAATCATCGTCATCAGCAGCATTCATTATTGTACTTGTAGAATCTCCATCATCGTCATTGCAATGTACACCTTGTGTGTTATTTTGCACATCTTGCATTTTATTGGCCAGGGGCGCTACACTGTTTCTTACTTTTAGGAGAAAAAAATGTTTTGATTTTGTTAAAATTTCCAAAATTCTTATAGTAGGAGAAAATAACTTTAATTGCTGCTGAAAGCGATTATATCGCTGTCAACAATTTTCGAAATATTAAAACAAGTTTTTAATAAATATATCCTTACGTTTTTTTTTTTTCACAGACATAAAGAAGTGTGACAGCCACTGAACCATGATTTCTTAAATCTAGTATGACTGAAGTATACCATAAGTACGCGGAAAACTCCCTTTTAATTGCAATCAGCTCATAACCTTTCCAAGGGGCCCTCTAACAGGGACTCTCGAACTATAATACTGATTGAAAGCCTTATTGTTGCAGCTACATCAATTAAAATAGTTTCCATTTATTCAATCTTTTTTGCGAAATTACCATGGGCGGTTAGAAAGACCATTTAAGCGACTTCCACACTATAAGACTGAGTATTAAGATATGTCAAAAATTCGAAATAATATGAAAAGTCTTATAGTGTGAAAGCGATCTTATTAAAATCTTATTGATTGAGAAATTAAATTTGACATACCGATGGCTCTCTCCATTTTTTTAAATTTTTCTAAAAGCTGAAACATTTCATATTATCAGGGTTGTTTTTTTTGCCACAGCATACTACAGAGATTTCATGAATTGTTTTAAGTGTGATAGTGTGAAAGCGTTTTGTAATGATACGTTAGATTTTTTGGCATCTCAGGCATTCTCAAAAGAGAAATTCGAATGAAAATCATACCACTCAGTCATATAGTGTTAAAGCGGCTTTAACAACATGTGCAAATAGTAAAATTTTTTCATCAAAATGAGTGCTCTGTTCTGGAATATTCATCGAAAAATCATGTTCAGCAACGTGGCGAATTTGGGTACGTGAACAAACAAGTTAGTCGAGTTTAGGACGATACAAATTCTAATGATATCCAAGGGCATACAATGCATCCTAAGAATGTATGGTCTGAATTTTCACTTAGCGCCGTCACCCATCCATTTTTGTTTCAAAATGACGTTGGCCTGAGCATCACTATCAAAGGAGAGCGGTATAAGGCGATGATTACAAATTTGTTTGGCTAGAATTGGATGAACAGGAGCCAACATATCCCTAGCCAACATATAGGTCAAATTCAGCCGGTTGTTTGAACGATATGTTATTTCACAGAAAATGGTATCAATACGAGAGTGGATCAATAAGTCCGTGAATTTTTGTGTGAGATACAGATTTTTATATAAAAAGTTATTTTATTTTTCAACTTAGTCTCCTTTGAGTCAGATACACTTAGTCCAGCGTTTCTCCTAGTTTTTTAGCCCTTCCGAATTATATGATTTGACAAGGTCATCAAAGTAGGCGCTTGTTTGTAAGATTATTTCGTCGTTGGAATCAAATATTTTTCCGCAGAGCCATTCCTTTATTATTATTGTTATTATTATTATATGAGGCCATAAGCACCGCGACCCAAAGGATTTTTTGTGCAGCCCAAGTGTTCACTGATGTAGATTGAGGCTGCGAATAAAGCCAATTACTCTGCCCAGTGAGATATCGTACACCTCCCCTGGTGTCATGAAATTGCCTCCGAGGAACCTCCTCCTGCACGATGCCACCGCCGGACAGTCACAGAGAACGTGCTCCGGTGTCTCCTCCTCTGCTCCGCAGAGTCTACACACTTTGGTCTCAGAATTGCTTATGGTAAACTGGTGTCGTCTGAGACCGCAGTGTCCGGTAAACCAACCCGTTAATAATCTGAGGTCATTCTTGTCCATCAGAATTAATTTTTGGGATTTGTTCCGAGATAACGTAATGAAACGTTTTGCCTGTCTTAGGCCGTGAAGGGCTTTCCAGTCGCGATTAAACTCCACTCGAGCCCAGGAGTCATTTTGTTCTTTGACATATCCTCCTGGGATGCCAAAGAAGGGTTCCGGTCCTATGGGGTCCTCTGTTCGCCAGACAGTCAGCCGGTTCATTCTCAGCGTGGCCCTTATGGCCAGGCACCCAGCATAACGTCAGCCTGTTCTGAGCACCCAGTTCTATCAGCGATGTAACACAGTCCATAACAATCCCTGACCTGATCTTATACGAGGTTATGGCCTTGAGCGCTGCCTGGCTATCAGACATCAGATAGATACGAATATTCTTACATCTTCTCCATTCCTTTAAGTTTAGGGACAAAAAATAGTCACTAGAGACTACATCTGGAAAATAAGGCAGCTAAGGGATCAATTCGTGCGTCAATTCAGGGATTTTGCCATGGATTTTTCAATCTAGATGTAGGGACCTTAACAGGGCGTCCAGATCGTTCAGCATCTTCAGTGCTTGTACGGCCTCAAGGAAACTCAGTAAACTATTTCTTTACCATGGAAATGGAAAGTGCAAAGTTCTCAAAATATTAGTCAAGGTTAGAGTGATGGGTTTTTTTTACAAAAAATAATGCACAAGAAATGAAAATAAAGAATTCACATTTTGATTTTCTCCTCAAACCACATGACGCAGCTTGTTCAATTTTTGACAGCAGTCAACTGAAAGTTGTCTGTTGATAGCAACAGACTTGTCATTTCAATTCAGCGATTACGGACTTATTGACCCGCCTTCGTCATTCAATAGAATAAAAAAAATTTATGATATTCCACACACACTTTTTACTTACATTTAATTATAGTCCTAATAAAAGAGTCTTCATTTGGGAATATCTCGTGGTGTTGGCTGATATATGCATTTGTTTTTAATGTATTTAATTCCAAAATAAAGGTTGGGCAAATTTGAGATTAGGAAGTCAATTGGCTTAAAAACTCACTTTTTTCGACAAACTCAGTTTTATTGATGCCAAAGAAAATTAAAGTAAAAGTATGGGAATTAATAGAATATGACGTTGGGCAAATGTTCAGCTCCAGCACGTCGGCAAACGTGTTTTCTTTTCGCGAAATTTCGAAAAACAATTGCAAGTTTTCTTTGCCTCGTCAACGCAGCGCTGAATTTCATTTTTCACAGCGTCAGTGGTTTATGGTTCCGTTCACATAAATATGGTCTTTCAAATGGCCCCAGAGAAAATAATCCCGCGACTTGAAATCACAAGAACGGGACATCTCATGCAATAACTGAATTGTTTAGAGGACTGTGTGCCCTATGGCACCATCTAGCTTAAACCAGAGGTCACTGATATCCACATTAGTCGACTGTGGTCACAAAAAGTCGGTTATTATGATTTGGTAGCGCAAAGAATTCACGATGATGGTGTTTCCACGCTCATTTTGGAAAACATACGGGCACAAACCGCACCATACGGTCACTTTCTTGGAATATAGTGGCTTTTCAAGGACTGTTTGGGAATTTTGTTAACCTCATATGTCACATTTTTGTTCATTTACATGACCGCCTAGTTAAAAGTGGACTTCATCACTGAAGATGATTTTGTTCAAAATTGTCTAGTTTTCGTTCAGTTTCTCAAAAAGCCGGCTTTAATTCTTAAAAATGCCCCATTCCTTTACTAAATAAATATGAAAGGGTGACAGCTCAACTCTTGACATTTTATCATTTGACAGCCAATTTACTTCCTAACCTCAAATTACATTGAAGGTTAGGTTAGGTTGGGTTAGAGAATGTCAGCATCTATTTAATTATTCAACTTGCACAGCAAAGCAAAACAATTGTTTGCGAATGCTCCTCAACACCTTTTAGAAGACTGAATTAAATGTTAGTTCTGGTTTATATATTTTATTATGAAATAGTATACGAGAATTGTAAGCTGATGCTAACTTATTATAAATTTCTATGTTATATTTTGAGTAATTTTTTTGTTTCCAGTCTCATTTTATCTAATGACTTCTTCTCTAACATTATTTTAAGCTTTTAATATTCATATAACCGGAAATCACTTTTACTCCATGCCAATACTGTCTTAGTGTTATTAGTGGTGTTGCTGTTACTGTAGTTTTGCTGTTGTTGTGTTTCTTTATGTTTTAGTTTCTGTTGCTGCATGTGAAATGGCGGGATCATTTGCCGTCGCTAGGAAATTTTCAAATTTATTATCGGATTTAACATTATTTATGATTTGTAAGAAATCTTGTCGTATATCAAAGTCATTGGGTGACATAAACTATTGATGGTTATCGATAATTTACATCAATTCACCTCGACTTTACTCCACAATAAATAGCACTTTGCCATCTTTTTTTTTCGTTGTTGCATGCGCTACATCCCAGCCTTGTGTTTTGCGCCTGGTGCTATAACTTTTGTTTAACTTTACGTTTCTAGATGGACGAGACATGTTTTATTTTTGGTCTTAGTAATGATCATTATGAATTTGCTTGCAGTTCAATCCTGTTATATGTAGTTGCCTGAATTAAGGGTTTCCTTTTTGTTGTAAGTGTATATATTTTTATTTATTTATTTACGTTCGCTTTTGTCATGATGTTTTATTCCTCCACCATCGACGTTGATGCTTTTTTGCATCTGCATTGAAATAAACGTGTTGTATTTATAATGATTTATGTTTATGAAATCATTAAACGTATTTGAAAGAAATTGTTCTCAACGCTTGATGCTAGACATCATTTGAGATTGACTCAATGCAGATGGGCCATTGATCATTTGATTTAGTCGGTATCTTAAGGTATTGATGCTGATGTTTATGGCTCATTAATGCAAAAGACTGTAAATATTATAAAATAATTTTAATAGGCATTTAGACTTTAAATTGTTCTTTAATAGAGCCACATAATTTAAAAGGTATGTGTGCCATTTCCCTAGTTAAAAGATTTATGTTAAAAATCACCTAAGATAAGGGTCGCCGTTTGTTTTTTTAATACAAAGGATTATAATCACTTAAGAAACCTAGGCCTTGAGCCAACAATAATTAAAAGAGTATCAACGTTAAGCCAGGAGCAGCTTGCCTAGTCTGTGCTTAGCCTTAGAACAGATATCTATCTATTATCTTCTTCTAAACAATTAATAAAATCTTTTCTCCACTAACAATCTAATTAATTTCTTCTAAATAATATTCAAGCAAACCATAAATTTCTTATCAATTAAATAAGGACAATTTTAGTTTGTGCTTGACACACGTACAACAACATTTTGACAAACGTGCCGGCAAATAAACATTGATTTAAAAGGAAAGCCAGTCAGACAATTGTTAGATAAGTGTTTCAATAAAATGGTTAGAAGAAGGCGAACATAAAGACAAACACATCTGCTGGCAAAGAAATTAATTTTTTTAGACTTTCTAAGAGAGAAAGAGAAAAAAGAAAAGTAATAATAAGGTGTAAAAACTTAATTTAGAAATTCACACAAACACGTTTAAAAATTACCAACGTATAAACTGCGCGGCGTACATACAAACAATAGCGAAGTTGCATGCCCAGGAATCTCTCTCTATATTCCATCAAATGACAATTTGTGAATAATAATAAAAAAAAATTACTAAAAAACTAACGACTGAATGAACGGGAAATAAAAACAGACACATCGCGGGTGAAAATGGGGGAAAAGTTCAATCAGAAATTAAGAAAAGAAATGAACAAGCGACATAAACAGAAACTTTTTCCTACTTTTATATAAATTTTTTTCAGGCCTGCCTTAGAAAAAAGACTTAAGGCAGTGATTGCCAATAATGAGTTCATTTGTGTACCAGAAACATTTTATTTGTGTTAAATAAAATAATATTTTAGAAATACCTTCTTATCACAACTTGGTGAAATAGCACAAGATCTTTCTTCTCCTATGGAAATTTTTGCTGACGTTTATAAATGATAGAATCACTCTCTACTCGTTCAGTCTAAGACTGGCCAAATTGATGTAGCCATTCTCCTACAGTGCAGCATCCCAATAGGAATGATTCAGATGCTGCTATGGCCTACGAGATATTTCTATAAGTTTACAGATCTACTGAGCAATTGACCTGACTAGCCCTTTAGACTCGATCGATACAATCGATACCAACACACATTTAATTGAAAATATCGGTAATGGTTAAAAATTTTAGAGGAAGACCCCTACATATGCAGTGCATTTTTTTTTTATTTTTTATCTTGGACCAGCACTCAGGGAATGACCCCTATATATGCACTGCATTGCGCCGGAACTGAAAACGAGGGGATAGTATTGAGGGTACAGATTACGAAAGATGAGAAGATAGACAGTTGTTTTTGTAGCTATTTCAACTTTTTACTTCGCCGGCTAATTTTTGCTACAGGGCCGACGAAGGTGGGTGCTGTTACTCTGCTTTTTAGTACATGATAGTGTCGGTCGCTGCCAATTATGTTCAGTGACCAGTGACTATGTCTTCATCATTGAAACAGGCTGGCAACAACTAACACAATCATGCACTAGAATTAAACACAATATTTCATCACTCAGCGCGGGCTCGAACTCACGACCCTCCGCTTCATAGTCTCGTGTTCTACTACGTCAGCCAACAGTCAGTAGTCTCGGCTACGAGGTCTGGTTTAGAGAAAATCGTTCTATTCGTACGACCGCAAGTGACACCGCATGTTCAGGGTGCCCAAAGAAGATGCCGTTACGACTGAAATTCATGGAATAATATTGGATGATTGGAAAAAAACGCGTGAGGTGACTGACATGAAAAACCTCTTCTCGAGATGGGTGTTGTGATCTGGCCAACGTACTAGTGCATACGTGTGTAGTAACTTTGACAAAAATCTATAATTTGGGATACGAAATGCTATCCCATCCAGCGTAATCTTCAGATTAAGTTCCCTGGAGCTATTTTACACTTACCAACCTGAAGAAATGACCGTGGGACAGGAGATTTGGATCATAACGAAAAAACTCCCTTGAGGAAACGGATTATTAAGAAGCCATAAAAAAAATTGCTAAAAACCTTGCATTAAATATATTGATCTAAAAAAAATTATGTAGAAAAATAAAACTCTTATTTGCAGAGAGATAAATAGTTTCATGCAAACACTTGATGAGTTATTAAACAGCATTCATATTTCGTTAAAAAGTTGGTAAAACAGTTGCAATTTCTACCGACAATTATCTTCTTTAAGAGTGAGAAAATAGAACAAAGAACAATGATAAGATGGCATAACGGCCTGGGCATAAATCCATTATAAAAAAATTGTTCTAAATCTTCCACTTTTTAAAAAAAAAATCGAATTTAATTCTTAAAAAAAAAATTATTTTTAAGTTCGTGGAATTGAACTTGAGCCGGAATAATATTTCTTAACTACAGAATTAATTTAAGGTAATTTTATTCGAAACTCACAAGTTAATTATAAACAGATTCCTTTTAGGCTCTGCAACAAGAAGTGTTGACATTATAACTAAAAGTTTCTTCTACGGAGGCCAGAAGTAAAGCACAAAATATGTAAAGCAAAAAAAAAGGGGGAAATGGTGGAAGAGTTTGTACAATTGAACAATACAACTTGATATGGTAAAATGCCATGAGTTGAGGAGGGCAAAATGAAATAGTAGAAATAAAAACTTTACAAAGAAATGAAAATGACTTGACGACGACACTTGTAACTTGAGCATTTGGTTAAGAAACAATTCTGTAACGACACAAACAACAAATAAAATAAAAAGGGAAAATGCAATCTTGGGGTAGGCCTGCTGTAACGAACACATTCAAGGAGTATAGAAATAAAGGCTTTTTCAACATCACACCTTTACCACTTGTTCATCACAATTCTAACAAGTTTGCTGCCACAATGCAAGTGTCAGAATTAAGGAAAACAAGTGACTCCATGCAGGAAAAAAAACACACAGAATTCAAAATAAAGAAATACTTGTTTATTGAGAAAAATAATAAATGAAAGTATTTCATGTACAAAATCACATAGATATGAAATGAACAAATTTACAAGAAATAAGGAAAAAAAACCCAGCAACAACAATATATTCTACTAACAACATATTGCTAAATAAGTCAACAGGCAATGTACTCTCGTAGCATACAAAATCTGTAAAGGAGGCATCATCAATGCAACAACATTCAAGTCTTGACATTTTTTCCAAGCCATTGTTCTATTCTCATTCTGCAGCATATTAAGAGTACAAGTATTGGCAAATTGACAGACGTCTCAAAATTAAAAAAATAAATAAAATAAAACAAATTACAATGAACAACATCGGAACAACTGAAATATACAGAGTCTATTATAATTTTTGAAACTTTTGTGGCAGCCATGTTTCATTTAACTTGATAATATATTTACATATAATGTTCCACACAAATGGTACAAGTGAGTAAATTTATTAAAAATTCATTTCGGTACATGTGCATGAATGGGCTTTTTCAGTTATTTAATAGAAATTGCATTAGATAATGGAGTGCTAGACAATTTTATGACATTTGCAAAATGTCAAAAAATATTGCTGATAAATATTGGCAGAATATAAATAAATTATGTTAACTTTTTCAAACCGAAATATTTCACACTTAATATATAGTACATATTAATTACACTGGGCAACACAAAAATAGTAACGCCAGGTACACAACTACGAGTGGAGAAGTCATCATCGTCAATATAAGGAAGCAGACGGTGGATTTGGATTCCTCCTGAATTCAGCTCTTGGCAGTTCAGTTTGAAATACGCTTTTGATATATAACATATTTTTTTTTCGCTTAAGTTGACTTTAGTGTCCGTCCATTGGTCGGATATTTTGAACTTAACAGAAGTCCATGCCTGCGGTCTAGCCTGTACATAGGCAATGAAATTGTGTACGAACCAGTAATCATTTGGCATGTATGATTCTAAATTGAATTGCTTCTGAGTTAAACTAAAAATCGGGACACATTTCAGTTTTCTTTGTACAAGTCCAAACGCGTATAGCGAACAAACTTTGTCTGGTTACGATGCTTTTTCCGATTCTATATCGAAACTCAACGAAAATTGTACGGAGTGAGAAATTATTGTTGTTGGTGATTTACTCCATGGGGCTTCATCATTAGAGCAGTGATGTCAGCCTCATACACAATTGTGGAAGCAAAACTCACATGTACGCTTACGCTCTTTTATTTTGAGAGCGTAAAATATAATTGTTTACTGAAAAACACTCTCATTCAGCGGGAAGTATCGCAAGTCCTGTTTTGAGGCGTCTAAACAGAAATAATATATTTATATAAATATATATATACAATACATATAAGAGGTTCGAAATAAGTTGGATCCACTGTATGTAGGTACATCTTTTCGAAAATTTCTTAAAGTAGCTTTTAAATTAATTCATAAGTAAGACTTTTTGTAAAAAATGTTTCTCTTATATATAAACTAACCAAATGTTCAGCTTAAAAATAGAGAAATATTTTAAAATTAAATATCTGAGCACTTGGCAATTTTCGAAACCCTTTTTTACTACTTATAAAATTAGAAAAGGCCACTAGTTAGGCCCCGCAACCGCACATTTCTCCCGCTGGGAATGTAAGAGATAAGAGTGATCTCACCAACACAATCACATTTGACATCACTGCATTAGAGGCATATAACTATGAAACAACATTTCGTTGAATTAAATAATACATCAACACACGGAATAGGTACCAACTTAATAACGTTGATGTCCTGTTAACTTCACATCCTCAAAGTGAAGTGAATATCAACGCACATCTCGTTAATTCAGATCATTGTACCATCTCAGTTTTTTCTAGGTCCCAGCTAGGGTTTTGTTTATTCCCGGGAAAGCGGGGGAAAAATAAGAAAGTGGGGAAAAAATAAAATTTCCCGGGATCTCGGGAACTCCCGCTCTAAATAATAATAGAAATATTGATAAACGCCCTTATTCATAAAAATTATCAGAGTCTAATACATAGATGCCCAGTATTGGCTGATATCAGCAAATTAAACTCACACGTATTCTTACCCTCTTTAATTTGGTCGTCGATGAGACAGCGACGAATGAATATCAGGCGGATGCTTACGAATTTTTTTCCAGAATATTTGCCCAGCAAACAATTTCAGTCAGGATGATATGCGAAAAATATTTTGCCATAAACAATGCTTTCGATAACATACAATGCCTTTTATGCAATTTTTCTCCAAAAGCGGACTATACTAATTCCCTTAATTTAGTAATACACTTAGTGTTATTAATTAGTCTGTGTAAAATCTTATCAAAAATATTTTGAATATGTTTCCCATATGAAAATGATCTTCCATGCCGACAAATATCAAAGCTTATTAAGTTTGATACATCCAACCGCGTATTTTTTGTTGCTGGCGAATATTCAGTGTTATACTCCAGCAAGAAACTATTGTTTTATTTATTTATTTTTTCTTGAATGGAAAACGTAGCAAATTATTGTCCTATCTTTTTAAATTTTTTTCATTTGACTGTTTACTTAAAAAAAGTTTTATTTTTAATTAATAAGTTTACGTAATGAACGTTTTTTCAACTTAGAAAATATTACTAATTATGTATAAATATACCATTATCTTTCAAACGCTTGGCTTTGTGTTTGGTGGGTAGCTCTGAAGCTCAACACATTCACAATTTACCAATACATTGACGGTGCCCACCACTGGTCTAATACAATGGTGAACATCACGAAGCAAAGTTTTGCAAATCGAATTCACACGCATTCTTATTCTCTTTCGTTTACCCTTATCTGAGACAAATTTTTGTTTATCTTTTTACTCATTTTTCTCAAAACCACTGCGAGAAATTTATTATGTATGCTGTATGAAAAGCATTTATGACATAAAGTTGAAGGAAAAAGATCAAAAATTTCAAGGAAATTTTAAAGTTATAAAAAAACATAATTAATTACTTAACGTATGTATATCTGCTTTCCATAAATAGACAAAATTTTTGGGGAAAATAAATTCTTTCATAAAAAAATTTCATATAAGAATTACTTTTATTAATTTATAAAAATTTTTCCTATATAGAATAATTATAAATGTCTTTGCATTACACTTTTTAAATCATATATTGAAAAAAAAGCTGCACTCCGCCTAACATGTTCTTTTAGCGCTGTTTCAGCGACGACTAAATAAAACAAATAAATTAGTAACAACAAAGGTTTTCTGCCTGTGTGCTTATCTTTTTCGCTCACCTACACAACATTTCGTTCACCTCTGGTCTAATAACAGCGTAATAAAACAAAATTTCATATGAAATTTGCTCTAATACACTCTTATAAGCCTCTCATAATTTTTATGAATAAGGAGGTAAATATTTAATAATTTAAACGGAAATAGTCGATATTAAAATTTAAAACATACGAACCCTCTACTCAATATATAGCTAAAATTGAAAAGTACTTGTTATCCATCCCTGGTTTATGTTAAAGAGAAGCCAAAACCTAAAGAGAGCGAGAGCAACAAATTAGTTTTTTCGTGTACGTATTTTTTTGCTGCGTAAGCAGAATTTCTTTTTTTCTTGCTTTCCTATAACGCGTTATAGGGCAAGATATGATTGATCATTTCCGGTTTAGACAGTACTATTTACACGTAAGACTTTTTTGTGTACTTTCCCGGGATTCCGACATAATTTCTGGGGAAATCGGCAAATTGAATTAACAAGATTTCCCAGGAATTCCTGGGACGGGAATGCCGAGATAAAACCCCTAGTCCCAGCACTCCAAAACGTTTTATCAACAGCCCAGAAACTTTTCAAACATGCCCCAAGCGCCCAGAAGAGCTTAGACCGTTAGATTGGAAATGAACTCATATAGAGTGGTATTGCAATTCGGAAAGATCCGAAGTATGGTTCCAGACCTGGGAAGCTTACACCTATTTCTCGACTCAAAATTTATACCAAAAATCAATCTTTTTTTTTAATCTATGTAAATTAAAACTATTTCGTGTTTTGGGAAGCCTCATTGGTCTATTAAAAAGTAAAAAAATAAAAAAAAAATTTCCAGGGATGGGAAATAAAAATTTTTTTTTCGGCCTTTTCCGTATATTTTAGTACATGTAGTAACTAAAATTGTTAAAAATTTTAAGTTTTTCTTTAACAACACCTCTTTATACGTCATGAAGATTTGCATTGGCAAAAAGAAAAGAAAATTTTAAATTCAAATTTTGCTTCCAGGGGTGGGAAATTTCATTTTTTATATCCTTCACAAAAAAGCGAAAGGGCATATCTAGGTTTGACATTCCGTGTGTAATTTCTTCGATATTAATACGGGACCCCCTAAAGTATATATATTCAGGATCCTTGGGGGTTTTCCCAAGTCTCCAGAAGAGGTAGAGACTTCGTTGTTAGACTGATGGATTGGAAATGAACTTAAATAAAGTGGTACTGAATTTCAGAAAAATCCGAAATACACTTGCAGAGCTGAGAAGATTAAACCTCTTTCATAGTTTGGGAAGCCTCAAATGTGTATTTTTTGTTGTTTTTGCTAATTAAAACTATTTTATAATTCAGGAAGAACAAAATTGGTATTAAAATCTTAAAAAGTCAAAATTTCGATTCCGGGTCTGGACAAATGAAATATTTTATGGCACATGAAAGTGAGTTTAAAAATTTTAATTTTTTGTCAAGTAAAACCTGCGTTACACCTCACTAAGAATTGCATTAGTAAAAAATAAAAATTCGCTTCCAGGGTTGGAAAATCGATATATTTTGGTACATAAAAGTACCCACATAAATTCCAAATTTTGTGTTTTTAGTCAATTAAACCTATTTTGTATATCAGAAAAAATAAAATTAGTACGAAAAAATTAAAAATTCGGTTCCAGGGTTGGAAAATCGAAATTTTTTGGTACATAAAAGTAACCATATAAGTTCTTAATTTTGGTTTTTTGTGGATGAAATCTTTTTTATACTTCGGGAGGAGTAAAATTGGTATTAAAAACCAAAAGAATTAAAAATCCAATTTCAGGGTTGGAAGAAATAAATTGGTATTAAAAACAAAAAACAAACTAAAAGACGATTCTACGGTTGCACAATTAGAATTTTTTGGGGTACATGAAACGGATTTTTTCTTTTTGTTTGTAAATTAAACATATTTAATATTTTTGAAAGGCGTTCAGAGGTATTAGAAATAAGAAGAGCCACCCATTCAGCTTCCTATCCAAAAAATTTAAATTTTTCTTATATCTAAAAGTAACCGATAACATCATTTTGATTTTTTAATTAAACCTACTTTCTGTTTTAGCAAGAAAGAAAGACAGAACAAAAGAAGAATTACATCTGTGAAGGGTATATAATATCCGGCACAGCCTAATATAGCACTTTTACTTGTTTTAGTTAAGATTTTCAAGCTCGATGCTGCAAATTTTAAGTAGCTTTAATTTAAGTTTTTTTTATATTTTTATGTGTGCCACACTCGTGCTAGCAACCAAATAATACTGCATTTAAAAATGTCATTAATTCTCCATTATTAAGACATTAAAAAAAGTGGCAACGCCATAAAATACAACCTTAAAATTGCAACAAAATGAAAACTACTCACAATCATTTATGCAGCACAATACTATGATATAAACAACTGGCGAGAAAAGAAAACTAAAAGGAAAATTAAGAAACCGAACAGAACACATTTACTTTGCTTTATGATTATTTGATATTTTGGTAACAACTTTTTCTTTCTTTGCATCTTTCGTCTTGTAGTGCAACGAAAAATACAGAAATTTCAAAACTTAAATATAACGCATACAACTACATCCGCAGACGAGCGATAAATGGAAAGAAAATATATATATTACAAAATAATAAAACTATAAGAGAGTTGAATTCTTGAGCCCATAATCATAAACTCCCTCAGTGTATTCTTAGCATAGCTCGCAAGAATCTATGGGTAAAGTTTGGTGTATAGTCAGTGATGTAAAGGACTAAATTCATTGACAAATTATATAACATAAGTGATTTCTTTTTTATATTTTATTTCTGTTATGAAAAGTGGTTCATCTGTATAAGCGAACTGTCTCCTTTAAATAATAATCCGATTTTTCTTTTAATTAGTTTTCTTTATCCCCAGGCCACGTAGCAAAAATTTACCAGCCACACATGACACGAGTACCCGTGTGGCCTACAACATTTTCTTATAATTTTCAGTTCGATTGGAATGTATAAAGGGTGTTTTTCTAGAGGTATAGAACTTTAAAATGGAATAAAAGAAAGACGAATTTTTTAAATTGACATAAAATTTACTTTCTTTGAAAGATAATCTTCTGACATTATGATTTAAATATGACTTCTGGCATACGACCGGCATGACTGACTTGGACGTAGTCAAACCTACAGATCCAATTTTCGTTGCCCTGTAATAGTCGGGCTTATCGGCGTCTTTAGAACTAGTCTAGCGTTGTTAAATTGCTCGATATTGGAGGTCAATTTAAGTGTCCGAAATGTCAAGCTATGCGCTTCCAAAACGTTTCGTTCAATAAATCAATTATGGTATGAGGTGCGCCACATGCTGCCTCGCCTTACTGAAACTACAGCTCCTGCATGTCAAGGTTGTTCAATTAATGAATGAAAGTCAGTAATCATGAGTCTATCTAGTGGTCACGTTCTCACAAGCATTCATTTGGAAGAAGCACGGACCAGTGATGCCACCAGTCCATAAAGCACTCCAAACAGAGCGTTTTTTGGCTATAATGGTGTTTCAACATACACTTGAGGATTATCGTCACTCTAAAAACGGAAGTTTTGTTTATTGACGTCTCCACTTAAACAAAAATTAACTTCATTGCTGAACACAATTCTCTTATAAAAATCGTGGTCAACGGCAATCTTGTTTCAAGTCCATTTGGTCTCAATTTGGATGGGGCTGTTCATTCGCCACCATGTTAAAGTGAAAAATCAAATTAAACATGTGCAGCTGATAAAATGGCCGCCAATTAAAAAAGTGTTGCCAACTTAAAGTTTTATACTTTCAAGGAAAACTTTTTTTTGTGGCAACACCAAGAACATGACAGTTTTGACATTTAGTTTTTTGACGTATTCATACTAGATGCATTGACAATTGTTACAATGAATTCAATTTTGCTTGAAAATCGCATTAAAGTAATCAAAATCCAAAGGGTTCTGTTAAAGTTACATTTCGTAAAATTGCCAATTCATCGATGTTCTAAATAATTGGAATTATCCAAAACTACCACATGACGAATTTTGTGTAAGGAGTTGGCTTTGAAGTCGTACAAGATTTAACTGGCGCAGGAATTGAAGCCGTTGATGCGCTCAATTCCTTCAGGGATAACCCGTTAATTTTTCTGAAAAATTCATTTTTTCAGACGAAGCCTATTTTCACTTGTCAGGGTATGTCAACAAGCAAAATTGCCACATGCATGCTCAACGTGTCACTCTATGGTGCGCTTGTCGTGGTGGACATTTGCCAGATATAACTACGTAATACAATAAATATTTGAATCATCTTCATCTAAATTCTTTTGTTTTAGAAAACAAAGCACTTGTTAAAAAACTATTTATAAAAACTCCCTTTATTATGCGGATTCAGCACCAACCATTTCCATTTTAATGAAGTGGTTTATTGAATTCTTTATTCAATTAAAAATCCGTGAAATTAAAATACAAACAAGTAAAAACGTTATATTCGACCAGGTCGAATCTTAAATACCCTCCAAATATATTTTAAGCGACTTTAAAATGTTTAACTTGAACAGAGCTCTTTTATATAATATCGTACCTCAACGTACTGTTGTATTCTTAACAAAATTACAAAAAAACAAGTAAAAGTGCTATATTCGGCTGTGCCGAATCTTAAATACCCTTCACAGATGTAATTCTTCTTTCTTTCTTTCTTGCCAAAACAGAAAGTAGGTTTAATTAAAAAATCAAAATGATGTTATCGGTTAATTTTATATTTAAGAAAACGTTTAAATTTTTCGGCTAGGAAGCTAAATGTTTGGCTTTTCTTATATCTAATACCTATGAACGTCTTTCAAAAATATTATATATATTTCATTTACAAACAAAAAGAAAAAATCTGTTCCATGTACCCCAAAAAGTTCTAATTGTCCAACCGTAGAATCGTATTTTAGATATTGTTGGTTTTTAATACCAGTTTACTTCTTTTTGATATAAAATGTAGGTATAATTCATCATAAAAATCAAAAAATAACAAATAAAATTGCTGCTTTTATGAATCGGAAAATGTCGATTTTCCAACCCTGGAACCGAATTTTAAATTTTTTAATACTAATTTTATTTTTTCTGATATATAAAATAGCTTTAATTCACAAAAAACAAAATTTGGAATTTATGTATGTACTTTTAAATACCAAAAATATTTCAATTTCCAACCCTGGAACCGAATTTATAATATTTTGATCCTAGTTTAATTTTTTCTGAAATATGTAATAGGTTTAATTCACTAAAAGCACAAAATTTTGAATTTATGTATGTACTATTATGAACAAAAAAATATTTCGATTTCTCAACTCTGGAATTTTTATTTTTTTACCAATGCAATTCTTAGTGAGGTGTAACATAGTTTTACTTGACAAAAAAATTAAAATTTTGAAACTTTTTGGTCACTTTCACGTACCATAAAATATTTCATTTGTCCAACCCTGGAGTCGAAATTTTGATTTTTTAAGATTTTAATACCAATTTTGTTCTTCCTGAATTATAAAACAGCTTTAATTAGCAAAAAAAAAAAAAACAACGTCAATTGCCTTTTTGGTTATTTTTATGTAGAATAAATATATCAATTTCCCAACCCTGGAAACGCAATTTTAATTTTTTTTACCAATGCAACTCTTAATGAGGCATGAAATAGTTTTATTTAAGACAAACTTAAAATTTGCAACCATTTTGGTCACTTTCATGTACTACAACATATTGCATGTACCAAAAAAACTTTTAACTTCCCAGCCCTGAAAGTGAAATTTTGTTTTTTTTGTTTTATTTTTAACCTATGCAACTCTTCATGAGGTATAAAGTAGTATTATTTAGGAAAAATTTACAATTTTCAACCATTTTGGTCACCTTCATGAACTATAAAATATTGCACTTGTCCAACCCTGGATTCGAAATTTTAATTTTTTAAATTTCTTTTATCAATGCAAATCTTCATGAGGTATAAGATAGTTTTGTTTAAGAAAAACTCAAATTTTGTAAACAGTTTGGTTATTACATGTACTAAAAATTTTTGCATGTACCAAAAAAACGTTAATTTTCCTAACCCTGGAAACGAAATAATATTTTTTTATCAGTGTAACGTTTTACGAGGTATAAAGCATTTTTTTTAAGAAAAATTTCAAATTTTTAACCATTTTGGTCACTTTAAGGTACTATTAAATATTGCACTTGTCCGTCCCTGGATTCGAAATTTTAGTTTTGAATTATTGATACCAATTTTGTTCTTGCTAAATTATAAGATATTTTTAGCTAGCAAAAAAAAAACAACAACATCAGTTGTCTGTTTGATTACTTTCACGTATAAAAATATGCAATTTCCCACCCCTGGAAGAAAAATTTGAATTTAAAAATTTTGTCTTTGGCCAATGCAAATCTTCATGACGTATAAAGAGGTTTTGCTAAAGAAAAACTTGAAATTTTTAACAATTTTAGTTACTACATGTACTACAAAATACGGAATGGGCCGAAAAAAAAAAATTATTTCCCATCCCTGGAAAAAAATTTTAAATTTTTTAGTTTTTAATAGACCATTCCCAAAGCACGAAATAGGTTTAATTTACAAACATTAAAAAATATAATTGATTTTTGGTATAAATTTTGCGTCGAGAAATAGGTGTGAGCTTCCCAGCTCTGGAACCATACTTCGGATCTTTCTGAATTTCAATAGCACTCTATTTAAGTTCGTTTCCAATCCAACGGTCCAAGAACGAAGCATCTAGCTTTTCTGGGGGCTTGGGAAACCCGATTTCTCTTACAGACAGACGGACATCGCTCAATCGTTATCGCTATTCATAAGGATCCAGAATACATATAATTTATGGGGTCCCATATTTATATCAAAGAAATTACACACGGAATGACAAACCTATATATACCATTTCACTTTTTTGTGAAGGGTATAATAAGCTCCCAAAAATATGCAGAAGTTTCTTACAACTATTAAGGCTTTAGCCTTGCGATGTAGTTTTACTTTTAGCGAGTTACGGAATATGGCTGCTGGTCAAGCAGCGACTGTTAATGGTGATCGATATTGCGATATGATAGCACAGATCTTTCTGCTGAAAGTGTATGAGGCCACATAGTATATAACCCGTGAAACAATTTAATTATTGTCGGTGACATTTGCAGATCGTGTACTCTTACGTTCACTTTCTGGTTTTATGAAAATTTTTGTGTTTTATATTTAAATCACCCGAATTTCGAATGAATTCCTTTAGGGAATACTTTTTGGGGGTAATAAGGCTCTGCATGGTAAAACTGTGCTCGTTCATTCGTATTTTAATGCACAGTGTACTAAAAATGCACTGCACTCCTTCCCGTTTACGGTGCAGAGATTTATCGTCAAAGAAAATAGCATTTTCATTGCATTGCAGTTTGCCTTTTTGAGGAAAAGTTTGCTTCATCGTTGTCGCCGCCGTCATCATATCGTATTGAATGTTGTATATATTTATATATATCCTTGCTTTTTTTTTATTTTTCTATATATTTAGTTTTCTTTTCACTCTCTCTTTGCTACATTTTGGGAAAATAGTTTGAATGTGCTGGAAAAGTTGTCTTGGAAAATGTCTATAATTATTTTTAATGTTGTTTGCTAAGCGTACAATTGATGAGGCTAATAACAGTCAGTGAGATATGAGCGGAGCTGTGTGTGGGTGTGTGTGCACGTACGTACGTATGTATGTGTGCATGTATGTTTATTGTATGTTTATTTAAACTTATTATATAAATACTATATGAATGAATATAATAATTTTTTTCTCTTGCATTTATTAGTCTTAACCCTCTATCACTCAAGGACACCGATTCATCTAATTTTTTGTATAGGGGACGATAACAACAAAGTAAAATATACGTATTTTTTTATTTTTATTTATTTTTATTATTTAAGGAAAAAATTATACAAAAAGGGTGTGTTGCAACACTCCTTATTTGCCAGAAAAAACACAACCAAATGGAAAAATTATAAAGAACACTGTTTCACAATAAAATGTAAGCACCTATCTCTCAAATTTATAAAGATAACACATAAAACACGTGGATAAGACTTTATTATTATTATATTTTGAAATCGCGGCTAATGGTGACTGTGCGAAAATACCAGCGGTCAGATAACAAATGCCAATTTTCGGCAAGTAGTGCCAACTAATTGGTTTTTTTGGTGCAAGTTTGTTAGATCACTTTGTATACCACCGGCTACAGTGAGCGATTTTATTAAGCAAATGTATCTATATTAATTGTGAGGCACCCCAACGGTTTGTTGCCTACAGTCTACAGTATGATACAGAGGGTTAATGTTTTTTTCTTCTTTCACAGAATATTTTTCCGATAGCTTTTCAATGGTTTTTTAGTTATTCCGTATACAATTGCTGGAAAATATGATTATTGCCACAGAAGTAAAGTTTTTATATAAAATTCAATTAAAATTTCCTATAAATTTTATTATACATACATTTTATGGAATTATTCTAATGCTAGAGTTAATGTCGACGCCGTTGACGGCGTTTCAACGCCGAAAAAGTTGAAATAGATTGAACTTTTACGGCGTTGCAACGCGTTGAGATTAACTGCTCTCATACAATTTCATACGATTCAACTTTTTTTTTGACATTTGACGCCGTCGACATTAACTCTAGCATAAGATTAAAATATATATTTTTTTGTGATGTTTTTAAAGGAAGGCTTTTGCTTAGAATCAAAAGGACAGTAGAATCAAAAGGTTTTGAATTTTACTACACAAGTAATTATTTCTTTTGGAACGTTAGAAGTATCCGATTTTTATACCCTCCAAAAAAGAATTGCAGGGTATTATCACTTTGTCATTCCGTTTGTAACGCAGCGAAATATCCATGTGAGACCCCATAGAGTATATATATTCTTGCTCAGAATCTATGGCGATCTGAGCACGTCCGTACGTCCGTCTGTCTGTGGAAATCGCGATTCAGTCCAAACGAAAAAGGCCAAACTTTTGAAATTTGGTATAAATATATCTTGAAGGATAGCACACAAGTTCGTAAATGGGCGGCATCGAGCCAGACAGAAAAACGTTCCCCTAAGAAGAACTAACCTCTAAAAAACAACATAATTTATAAAGTTTTTTTTTTGGAATTTTGTTAAGCAAATGATATATTTTTATGTCAGAGAAGCTCAAACTCGTTAATCAAAAATATTCATTTTTAGACCCCGCCTCCTTTAGTGGACGTTATTATATGCAAAATTAGTTTAAAAATTTAACAAATTGTTTTACTTAAGGCTATATTCCTTAAAAATAATATTTTTAAGCTTTAATGACAAAGCTGAGACGTAACCTGGTACTCCTCTGTCCTACTCCCTCCTTCCCCTTTGCCCCCTAAATGCACCTATAAAAAAAAATTAAGTAAATTTTACACTTAATCATTCTACATTTATCTCAAACATTTATTTTTAGAGTTTTATGGCAAAAGTGAAATGTCTGCCCCACGGCCCTTGCCAGAGCGACCTCGACAAAATACAATTTTAATACCCTCCAAAGAGAATTGGACCCCCTAAAGTATATATATTCTTGATCAGTGATTAAGTCTAAGACGGTCTAGCAATGCCCATACGTTCGTCTGTGGAAAACATGATATAGTCTATTGTTGAACCCCGCCCCTTTTTGTGGTCGTTGACGTATGATATTATGTGCAAAAATAGTGTAAATATTGAAAAATTTTTATTCCTTAAACCTATAAGAAGCTGAGATGTTTTCTGATCTTGCAGAGGTAAAACGTCTCCCCCACGGCCCTTCCCGGAATGACTCTGTCAAAATAGAGATTTAAAATTGCATACAGAGATGTCTTAAAAGAACTCTGTCCCAGCAAATTAAACATTTTAAATTTACTTACTAAACATTTGGAGGGTATTTATGATTCGACTTGGTTGAATATAACGTTTTTAATTGTTTAAATATAATCTGGTTTTAGTGTCATGGGAACTTACATTCATTATACCACTAGCGCGTCTAGGTTTATGGTTTTGTAGCAGAAAACCCCTGTGTGAAGTGGTTTTCGGATGCGTCAGCTTCAAAGTTTATGTCATAGGAAACTCATATGCTGAAGCCTCGATGGAATTTGGTAAATGTTTTTCATCAAAATTACAAGTAGTTTCATTTAAGGCCGAGGTATATAGAATTCGTCTTAAGGTATGGTCACACTTAGCAAACATTTGCCCAAAAAACGTAAGCGCCAAATACTAATGAAAGACCTTTTAGTTCAGGCAAGATTTTATTGAGTTAAATAGTTGCCAACAATTTTGGATTTCATGACACTGCCCATTACTTATGAGTGAAATTGTTTTACTTAAGAAACAATATACTATCTGATTAAAAATTTATTTCATAAGAGTTTAGTGGATATGGAATTTTGGGTAAATTTTTTCCAAGTGTAACCATAATTTTAGGTTATGAGGTACTTCTTTCAACTTTCAACTAGTATATTGAATTACATGCTTTCTTATGAGTCCTTTTAACTAAAAAATTGCAGCAATAAAATACGATAAATAGGAGGGCGGGTCAATAAGTCCGTGACTTTTTTAAATTTCTGTCTCTTAATTGAAATGGCAATACTGCTCCTGTCAACAGGCAACTGTCAGTTGACTTCGCTTAAAGTTTTAACAAGCTGCGTCATTTATTTTGTGTTTTAGATGGCCATTGATAGAAGACCATCACCAGAAAAGAAAATAGAGAGAACTAAATTTCGTTATATATTGAGGAAAATAATCACTTCTTAAACCAGGGCTAAGCTTGATAAATAAAGAGTGTTTTTTATGAAGTTTTTTTTTATACGAATCACTCTGTTGTCTGACAGCTGTTTTGACAGTTTAAAGTGACGTCTCTACTCAGTATTGTTTGGCAAATCATCATGAACAGGTTAACTCCAGAACAACGCTTCCAAATCATGGACATTTATTTTCAAAAACAGTGTTCAATTAAAAATGTTTATCCGCTTTCTTACCGCAAAATTCTCTTCAGTGATGAGGCGCATTTTTGGTTGAATGGATATGTGAACAAGCAAAATTGCCGTATTTGGAGCAAAGATAATCCACACGCCGTTCAAGAATTACTAATGCATTCCGATAAATGTACTGTTTGGTGTGGTCTATGGGCTGGTGGAATCATCGGTCCTTATTTCTTTAAAAATGAGGAAGGACGACGCGTTACCGTGAATGGAAATCGATACAGAATCATGATCAATAAATTTTTGGTGCCAAAACTTCAAGATATGGATGTAAACGAAATGTGGTTTCAACAGGAGGGTGCCACGTCTCATACTGCGGGCGAAACAATGGACTTGTTGAAATAACATTTCAACGACAACATTATTTCAAGAAATGGACCGGTGAATTGGCCTCCGCGTTCGTGTGACACTCGATTATTTTTTGTGGGGATACCTGAAATCATTCGTTTACGTGGATAAACCAGCAACGATTGACGCTTTGGAAACCAGTATTCAACGTGTCATTGCTGAAATACGCCCTAAAATGCTTGAAAAGGTGGTCGAAAATTCGACCTCCAGAACGACCTTTGTGCAAAAAAAATCGTGGTGGCCATATGCCCGAAATTATATTTAAATGTTAAATGACAAGAAATTATCTACCAAATAAAAAATTTTTTTTGGCCACTTCATAATTCGGCATGTGTTTTATTTAAATTTCAAATCAGCAAGCTCTTATAAAAACACCCTTTATTATAAGGACTCTATACTAGGGTGAGGCGATTTGAACATCTTAATGGGCGCTTCGCGTTTCTGATTCTTGGGATTGTACTGAGCAAAAAAGTCCACTAGACCATACGTCTACGGTGAAAATCGAGCTTACAGATTTTGACTTGGAGTTTTTTCTCAGGCTTTTGTCACGTTTTTGAATATTTTGGCCTATAACAACCAAACCGTTGAGATTTTTTATCCAATACTATAGCACAAATTGTAGCCAAGATAATACAAGGTGGCGCAAAAGTAATCCTCCTATCAGAAAATGCTATAAATTTTGCGATTGGCCCCTAATGTCAGTTCTGTTTTGACATTTGTGTAGTAAACACATGCGAAATACACGTTAATAAACAATGTTACGCTACACTGCTCCAGAACGCGGAATATTGGTGACTATTTTTTTGACCAATAATCGGTCGGTGACTTTGGCACAACGTGAATTTCGTCGCAGATTTCCTGGCCGTCCAACGCCTACTTGTGAAACACTGTGACGTTTAGCCGCTAGCTTCGAAGAGACTGGCACAACACGAGATGCTGCCAGGCGTGGCAGACCCCGGAGTAGCCGCTCTGCAGAGAATATTGCTGCTGTAGCCGATTATGTCATAGAAGCGCCGTCGACATCGACCAGACGACGTGCCACGCAAATGGGTATCAGTCGAGGTCTTTACCGCGAATTTTGGTACAAGATTTGAAGATGTTTCCGTACAAAGTCCAGACGGTGCATCAGCTGTTAGCTGCTGACCGCCAATCGCGTCTAACATACGCTCAAGCCATCCTTAATCACCACCAACAGGAAGATGATATTTCATCAAAAATAATCATGAGTGATGAGGCCCAATTCCATCTTAGCGGGTACGTAAATAAGCAAAATTTACGCTTCAGGGGCACTGAAAATCCGCGTGTAACCCACGAAGAGCCATTACATCCGCTCAGAGTCACTGTATGGTGTGCTGTTTTCGCTGGAGGAGTCATCGGACCTTTCTTCTTCGAAGACGTCGCGGGTCAAACGGTTACTGTGAATGGTGAGCGCTACAGAACAATGATCAACGAGTTCTTTTTGCCGCAACTTGATGAATTGGGATTGGAAAACATGTGATTCCAACAGGACGGTGCAACGGCACACTGCACGTGCCACAACCGATATGCTGAAGGATGCATTTCCCGGGCGCCTAATCTCCCGTTTTGGCGATTTGCACTGGCCAGCAAGATCGCCTGATTTGACCGCTGCAGACTTCTTTTTGTGGGGCTTTTTGAAGTCGCGGGTTTATGTCAACAAGCCCCAGACTCTTGCAGCTCCGTCAAGAATGTGAGGAGCTATCGCCGGAAGTTTTGGCCAAAGTAATGGAAAATGCCATAAAAAGGGCTCAAATGACAATCAACTGTGGCGGCGGCCATTTACATGACATCATATTCTCGACTTGATGTAAAACAATTAAAAGACCAAATAAAAATAATCCACAAGAAGAATCAAAGTTTTCCATTTTTGTTAAATTACAGCCAAAAAACATCGGAAGGTTATTTTTGCGCCACCTTGTAGTTAAGAACTCTCTAGTACATCGCAAAAGCATTGGACTGCTCCTTCAGGCAGTTTTGGCCTTGTGAAAGTGCAAATTTTTCGTGAATATATTGATAAATTCCCATTTTCAGTTGTTTATAGCGCAAAATCATAAAAATGTTATTTATCAATATTTTCACGATAAATTTGCACTTTCACAAGGCCAAAACTGCCTGAAGATTTTTTCCTTCCATACAAATCGCCCACCCTACTCTATACCATTCATTTCCATTGTAAAGAAGTGGTTTAGCGAATTCGGATGTGGGCGTACAAGTACGAGAGATGTCGAACGTTCTCGATGCCCAATTGCAGTCTTCAGATCCGAAACAACTGTAACTGAGAGAAATAGTGGAAGCTCAGTTGTTTCAACTTTGAGTGATCACTGGCTTATGAGAAAGCTTTCCGTAAGATGGTGCTGCGTTTGCTAACAATCAAGGGTGCCCACATGTGCAGTTTTCATGGCAAAAATCCACGACTTTTGCCACGAATTCCTCCCTCGTCCGCGCTTTCCTCCATTTTTTCCCCGAGTGACAAATTCTTTTTACTAAATTTATAGAAATTACTTGGCGAGAAGAGTTTTGACTCCAACGACGAAATCATCTATTTTGATAACCTCGACATGTCCTTTTTTTCCGGAAGGAAAAAGCGATGTGTAGGCATAAGGAAAACGAAATCAATTTGGGTTTGTCTCTCTTAATGATTTCCGTACGTATAACTCCTGCCATCCTACGGCATGGGTATCACTAGATATTGACCCAGAAATACAAAAGCTACTGTTACTGTTATCATTTAAAAAAAAATAAGCTTTAAAATATTTTTATTGCTGCCATAAGCACATGTAAAGCCAAAAGTTTGCTGTACTTTATTGCCAAAGCATGCACTGTAAGTGAGTTACAAATTGTTAAATGAATAGTTTTCCCTATAAATATCTTTGCACTCACTGTTTAGCGTTTAGCAAATAAACTACTCGTATATTGGAAACATGTCTCGACGAAACACATCCTAAACACATAAACATTTTGAAAATATTAAATGAGATTTTGAGTTTTAAACTCACACTTTTGGTATTTGCAGCTCAATTTTACGATTGTAAGTGATATTGCAAAAACACAAGTCCTTGTGTAGTTGCTTGTGTTATTTCCACATGCGTATGCCATAAACCAGAAGAAGTCCTGAAATTCTTCCACTTCCACTTTTTGGCTGTAGTTCTGGTAACACGTAGTTTTTATGAAAAATATTTACACTAGAACTACAAAAATGGCTGCAGTGCAAGTTTCAAAGTGATTTGTGCATTCCGCAGCTAAGCACGTCATATTCAAACATATCAAACGACAGACAGACAGACTAAAGCAGAAGAAGAGGAAGCGGAAAAAACAAATGCGGTAAGTATTTCGAATACACACACGTCTCTCGAAAACACACTAACGTCCTACTACTTATTTGTTGTTGTTGTTGTTGTTGTTAAAAATTATGGCCTAAGAGAAGAGATCTTTTTTTTTTGCAAATAATTATTTTTGCAAAGAAAAAGATATTTAAATGTTTCGCACCTGTGCAACTGATGAAGCACGTGTCTAATATGTACAACCGTTGCAAATACATGCATCCTCAAGTTCTGAAACGAATTATGGCCAACAGAACCCACGCCAGCCACCACAACCTCGTAAAAATACTCAACTTTTTCAGCGGCACAACGAGAAAGTGCATGTGTAATTGCCTGGTGTAAAATCAGAATTGTTCTTAAATGTTGGCAGCATAAACATATACAAACATGTTCTTTATATTTAATTGCTGCTGCTAAGAAATCTGGAATAATCACCGGAAACTCGTGCTAAAATTTAAAACCTACTCGCAATTGAACATAAATAAATGCATGCAAGTATGCATGTGTTTGTTAACATATATTTAATTGTGTGTGTGTGTGTAAATTGCTTTGCATAATTTCCTATCATACAAGCTGATGTCAGAACACTAAAGTTATATTTACTTATCATTGCGCATATTTCAGATGCACAGTAGTTATTAAAGTTGATATGAAGTCTCTAGAGTATGAAATTAAGAGTTTGGGATGAAAATTATAGTCGAACCGGCAGCGCATTGAAAAGAAGACTTAATCGGAGAAGACAGAAATTTGTATGTTTACAAGGAAACGGAAGATTGCACATGTGGAATCACCGGTTTTTCGAGTTAGGACGATACAGATCTAGGAGTGATACGAGTATCACTCGACTGGAGGTTATCCTCGAAAAACCATAAAGAAAGTAGGGTGATCAAGACCCAAAGAGTCTGGACCTATTGCAGAAGTGCAATCGGGTCCAAATGGGGAATGAGCCCAAAGATGGCACACTGGCTCAATACGAGTGTGGTAAGACCAATTGTGACGGAAGCCTCGTTAGTATGGTGGACGTCCTTGGAGAGGAAGGTGAAAATCAAACATCTTCAAAGGATACAAAGACAGTGCTGTATCTGCATATGTGGTGCGATAAGAACCACATCAACTAAGGCGATGGAAAATATTCTATCAATACTGCCTATTGATATACAGGTTAAATACGAAGCAGCTCTGGCTGCTACGAGATTGATGGTGATGGGTGAGTGGCTGACAAGGGAACACACAACCAAACGCCAGAGTATAGTACACGTCTTACCCGGGATCCTATCGCGTTACGTGCGATAGGATCCCTATTAGATTTGTACAATCACACTGCACCACCATAATATCGGAAGGTATGGAGTGGGAGGATGCAGATACAATGAACCCCATAACTAACCTATACACGGACGGGCCGAGGATTGGTGACCGATCGGGTGGAGGTTTCTGTGACATGGGTCGTAACTTTAGGAAATACTTCCGCCTGCCGGATCATAGCACGGTATTTCAGAGTGAGATCGTGGCTATTGCGGAAGGGATAAAATGGTTGAAGGAAATCGATAACAGACTATTTACGTATATTTACGGATAGTAGGAAGGTCATCGAGGCCCTGAGAAATCATGTGGTTCAATCTCGGTGTGTACTACAGTGCAAGGATGAGATTAACTCATACATGCACTGTGGGGGCATAGAGATAATATGGATCCCAGGACATCAGTGGATACCTGGAAATGTTGAGGCAGACAGGCTGGCAATGATGGGAGCATTAATGGCGAACATCACACTAGATAGTCTGAAGCCATTTCAGGTTTTTAAAAACGAACTAAAGCGATGGGCTATAGAATTGCATACAAGAGATTGGCAGCACTCTACCGTAGGTAGGGTGACTAGAATTTTGTGGGGGGACCCAGATGGTGGTAGGACAAAGGAGGTCCTAACATTGATTCGGCCAGCACTAAGGAGGTTGGTTTATTTAATAACAGGACATACAGAGTTAAGGACTCACCTGGCACGAATGGGTATCGTTGGCGATATAACATGCAGGGCCTGCCAGGAAGAGGACGAGACACTGGAGCACTACTTGTGCTACTGCCCAGCTTTTAGCCAAGTCAGAAGACGAACATTTAATCAGGAGATTATACAGGAGATGGAATTCCTTAGGGGCTCTATTTGGAGAGACTTAAGGAAGTCCATTGAAGAAACTAGGTTCTTGACGTAATCAAACTCAGAGGTTTCCATGGTATCGGTGGAGGCTCTCTACTGTAGAATGGGGACTCCTTATTATAGAGCGCACAACAGGCCTATGAGGCCTAAGTGTAATCCAGGACGGATTGGGATTCTTATGCCCCTATTTTCAACCTAACCTAACCTTATCGGAATATTACAATTTTTACGGCCAGGAGGATCTAGTTCTTCCTTTAAGATCTCCCATCACAGGTTTTATGTGAAGGAGAGTTTTTTTAATCCCAGTAGAACTTCACGAAATGACTAACTGGCACACACGAACATTCCTACTCACATTTATGAGCATCAGACTATGCCAAATAATCATGGCCAGATTGACCGTGAACAACTTGTTACTACAGCGTACTAAAGAGTACAGTAACAGCACCCTTTTCCGGCGGCCGACGACGTAGAAGGTTAAAATAGCTACAGCTCTACTTTCTGATCTTTCTTCAGCTGTCTTCTCAACACTATCCCTTTCTTTCTAGTTGTGACACACTGCATATATAGACATAATTTACTAAGTGCTGGTCCAAGTAACAAATATTTGACCTAACTGCCATCCTTTATTATTTTAACTTTCAAAATTCTATAACTTTTGAATGGATCAGCTGATTCCAGTATGATAAGAGACAATTGGTAGCTTTTTTTCGAATCCTATGAAAAATTAAGATCTTTAATTGATCACATATATAATTTTAAAGATATTTAAAAAAATTTATTTTTTTTAATATTTCGTTCACAAAATGTCCTGAACCGCTTTGATCCGGCTGCTGGCGCTCGACAAGGCTTTTAGATGTCAAGATTATGGGACAGATTACCGTATTCGAGATCGATCGAAATTTCCATTTAAACTGTATTGAAATTTCGCTCGATATCGAATGCGATAGTTTGGTCCCTGATTAGTTTTTGGAATCGATCGGCAAAGAAGTTTAAAAGTTCTTCTAAAAAAAATGGTAAAAAGCCATTTCTCAAATATTTTTTATTCTTCTAAAAATGTCCGAACCAGTTCCAATTCAAGGGAAATCTAAGTTTGAAAGGCGACCAATTTGGTACGATTTGGTTCATTCAACCGTTCAAAGTTATATGCGGATCACATACTTACATACACTCATATACAAACACATACATATGTACATACAGACATAGTGACGGTCTCTCCGGAGTAGTCAAGACAGCTTCTTAGTAACTCGAAACGTCTATATCTGGTAAAGACTAATTTTTTTCGAAACGGGGTATAGCCAGTAGCTACCCGAATTTTTGAAAATTTTCAATTTTCTTAGCGCGCATTTAAAAATTAAAATAATTCTTAGTTCGATTATAATAAAATTTCATACAGTCACCTTGAGGTTATAATAAGTCAAACCCATTTGTTTTTTTCCAGGGATGAAAAATTACACATTTTTTTTCGGCCAATTCCGTATTTTGTAGTACATGTAGTAACTAAAATTGTTACAAATTTTAAGTTTTTCCTTAACAGAACCTCTTTATACGTCATGAAGATTTGCATTGGCCAAAAAAAAAAAATTTTTAATTCAAATTTTGTTTCCAGGGTTGGGAAATTGAAATATTTATTCTGCAATAAAGTAACCAAAGAAGCAATTGACATTGTTTTTTTTTCTAATTAAAACTGTTTTTTAATTCAGGAAGAACAAAATTTTTATTAAAATCTTAAAAAACCAAAATTTCGACTCCAGGTTTGGACAAATGAAATATTTTATGGTACATGAAGGTAACCAAAAAGTTTAAAAATGTTAATTTTTTTGTCAAAAAAATTATTATTTTGGTAAAAAATAAAAATACGTTTCCAGAGTTGGAAAATTGAAATATTTTTGGCAAATAAAAGTACCCACATAAATTCAAAATTTTGCATTTTTTGTGAATTAAACTTATGTTACATATCAGAAAAAATTAAATCAGTATCAAAAAATTAAAAATTCCAGGGTTGGAAAATCGAAACTTGTTGGTACATACATTTGGTACCCACATAAATTCCCAATTTTATATTTTATGTTTCGCTAAGAATTAAATTGGTATTAAACATTTTAAAAACTAAAAATCCAATTTCAGGGTTGGAATATCGACATTTTCTGATTCGTAAACGTAATCATATAATTTGTTATTTTTTATTTTTATGATGAATTATACCTACTTTATATATCAGGAAGAAATAAATTGGTATTAAAAACCAAAAAAGTCTAAAAGACGATTCTACGGTTGGACAATTAGAACTTTTTGGGGTACATGAAACGGAGTTTTACATTTTGTTTTTAAATTAAACATATTTAATATTTTTGATAGACGTTCAGGGGTATTAGAAATAATAAAAGCCAAACATTTAGCTTCCTAGCCGAAAAATTTAAACATTTTAAACCTACTTTCTGTTTTGGCAAGAAAGAAAGAAAGAAGAATTACATCTGCGAAGGGTATTTAAGATTCGGCACAGCCGAATATAGCACTTTTACTTGTTTTCTCTAAATTTTTAATTTTATTTGTGCTGATTCTTTACGCAAAGTTTAAATGTCCTACAAATGCGTTCGTTCAAACTTTTCGAGCATTATTAGGCAAGCATGATTATAAAATAATTTTAAGCAACTAGAAGAGCTATAAATGAACTGCCAAAAATAGCGATCCTATTAATGAAAGTGTGATATGGATAATCCGACATTGTTGCTTCACAATGTTGTCAACATATGTTTACGTTATAGAAAACGATAACACGAGCCGTACAACACCATCGATTTTGACTTACTCAAAATCTTATGCAAGCAGTACAGATGCGGTTATTGAAATGAAATTGTAGTTCGTACAATGACGAACGACGAATCATTATAATGAAACACAAGATTTATTCTTTAAATCATAACATTATGTGTGTTTTATATAACTTTGATTTTGAAACCGAAATATGTTTAACTATTTATAATGTTCTTTATACTCTTTGGAGTATGTTTTGGCATTACATTTAGTAACAAACTGTCTTCTGAGCCAAGACCTCTAGAAGTAAAAAAAATAATTTATAATAATCACATATTATTCTTAATTCTACACCTCAAAACATCTTTTGCAATCCACTGTGCATTAGCTTTTGTAAATAACTACAATAGCAGTTAGCATGGATTCAATATATTAATAAAACATGGCAACACTTTAGTGGTAATTTGTGAAAATTATGCATCCAGTATGTGAAGGCAGACGTAATGTGTGCACGTGCTAATGGCCTCGACCGTTTCATCATCAAATGAAATAAAAACTATAAAGCACATTTCTCATACTTTTCTCGATTTTGTGTTTTTTTTTTTTTTTGTTATGAAAATGTTTGTTCTTGTGCGAGCTTTTGATATTACAAGGGTAGCATGTTTGAGTATGACTTGTAAGTTTTTCGCTAAATATTTATTATTCGTTGTGTGCATCTACAGGGAAATTTGTTCATTTAGTGTGTTGGATCACACGTATTGCATGTGTGAGTTAAGGAATCTGTGCCTCTTTACTGTTGCAAAAAATATAACATGTTCTATGATACGAGGGAGGGTCAATAAGGTTGTGTTTTTTTAAAATGGCAACATTACTCCTGTGAACATTCAACTGTCAGTTGACTTCTGTCAAAATTTAAACAAGCTGCTTCCTTTAATTTGTGTTTGGTATCCGTTAATAGCAGACTATTTTTTTTTTTTTAGGAGTAGGACCAGCACTCAGGGGATGACCCCTATATATGCAATGCATTGCGCCGGAACTGAAAACGAGGGGATAGTATTGAGGGGACAGATTAGGAAAGATGAGAAGATAGACAGTTTTTTTTGTAGCTATTTCAACCTTTTACTTCGCCGGCTAACTTTTGCTACAGGGCCGACGAAGGTGGGTGCTGTTACTCTGCTTTTAGTACATGATAGTGTCAGTCGCTGCCAATTATGTTCAGTGACCAGTGACTATGCCTTCATCATTGAAACAGGCTGCCAACAACTAACACAACCACGCACTAATGCTGTTTAGAAGAATTGAACACAATATTTCATGACTCAGCGCGGGCTCGAACTCACGACCCTCCGCTTCATAGTCTCGTGTTCTACTACTTCAGCCATCAGCACCCACATCATGCGTTTTGAGAATAAATTTGAAAATGGTGAATTTGTTGTAATCATTAGCCATTTTTTTTTTTTTGAGGAGAAATCCATCCCTCAAACCTAAGGCTAAGCTTTAGACTTGGGTCCAACTAGCTCATTCGCTCAGTTATGACAAGAACCTCTGATCAAACTCATTTAAATTACATAGGTTTGATCAGAGGTTCTTGTCAGAACTAAGCGAATGAGCTAATGGAGACTCCGCATCATCCATTTCCCTGGTAAATAATTTTGATATGGCCGTACAAACACGGAAGATGTCCAACGTTCTTGACACCCAGTTGAGATATGTACATTAGGGCGTCTCGAAGAAAAGGCAATGTGAGTCCGATCACAGGGGAGATGTGTAAATATCTAGTAATGAAAAAGCTATTAATCAGCTGTTTACTGAATTGTAATTAGACTTGGGTCCAACTAGCTCATTCGCTCAGTTTTGACAAGAACCTCTGATCAAACCTATGTAATTTAAATGGGTTTGATCAGAGGTTCTTGTCAAAACTGAGCGAATGAGCTAGTTGGACACAAGTCTACTAATTGTAATGCATGTAGTTATTTTACAGCAAAGGTTCTCGAACTGTACAGTGCTAGCACAATTATATGTTAATGAAAATTACACACTAGATGGTGTTGATATGCAGCTGCTAAGTTTCTCTGTACTTCTTGTTGTCCGTATGAATGACAATCTCAGAGACAAAAAAGACTTTTAGTTTGGCAAATTTAATTTGTTTAGTTTGTTTAGTTGTTTTCCTTATTTTGCTTTGTTTTAGTAAAAAGTGCAAAAAATCTTTTTAAAAGTTATTAATATTAAATATTTTTGTACTCATTTAATTTATTGGCCTACGATAACATATGTACGACTACTACTATTGCACACTAGAGACTTATGTCCAACTAGCTCATTCGCTTAGTTTTGACAAGAACCTTTAATCAAACCTATGTAATTTAAATGAGTTTGATCAGAGGTTCTTGTCAAAACTGAGCGAATGAGCTAGTTGGAGAAAAATCTATTGTACACTAGATGGTGTTGAGTGTATTTCTATGCAGCTGTTAAGTTCCTCTATAATTCTTGTTGTCCGTATGATTACACTAATACACTCATACATAGCTCACACCGATTTGATCTTACTCTAAATTTGTGATTGTATTGTGAAAAATATTTTTACAGCCAGCGTATAGATGTTTACATATCAAAAAGGTTCACCGTACACCACCGAATATAAAGCATTGTTGCAAGGTGGTTTCGAAAAAAAAATTTTATTTTTTTGCCGAAAGTAGGGGTCCCCAAAATGCATTTTTCATTATATCTTCTACATTTATAGTCGGATCTCAAAGAATGATATATCGATGTTTTTGTCTTGAGGAGGCTAATGTTTTCTTTTAATAGTCATTGGCCTAAAATATACCGTTCTTGTGTTTACCCATCAGATCTCAGTCCCTACCTCCCTAACACGATATGACAAAAAATTTAAAAAGGGCTACCCCTACGTTCGGCAAAAAAAATTTTATTTCTTTTTTTTTAATAGTTCTGTTGAAATTATTGAAAAACTTCATCAGCAAAAGTTTAATGATTTTTTGCGAACTTTTTATTTTCTGATATTAGGGTGGTACATTAGGGTGGTAGGAACTAAGATCTGGTGGGTAAATACAAGAGCGGTAAATTTGAGGACAAAGACTATTAAAACAAAGCATTGGCCTCCTCAAGACAAAAATATCGACATATCACTCTTTGAGATCCGACTATAAATGTAGAAGATATAATGAAAAATTTATTTTAGCGACCCCTACTTTCGGCAAAAAAAAATAAATGTTTCGAAACCGCCTTGCAACAATACTTCATATTCGGTGGTATACGGCGAACTCTTTTTTGCCTGTAAGGCGAGACGCTCTACTGTACATCCGAAAAAATTTAGCATATAATTTCAATGGATCGGAGATTGAAAGTGAGAGAGATTGTGACGTCCACAGGCATTTCACATCGCTCCATGGTTTCAATTTTGGGTGATCAATTGTGTATGAGAAAGAATGAGGAGAAACTGTATAAAAGTTTATAACACACAATACAACAAGAATAGCAGAATACTAGAGACCATTTTCCGAACTGAATCGTTCTCTGTCTTAGTAGCTGTGCTCTATTTGGTCCAGTATAAAATATAGAAAATAAACAGGTGGTTTATATGCTATTTAAAAAATGTTGGAATAAATTTAATGAAAAACAATAGTATATTCATGATATTTTTTTATAATCAAAAATCGTTTATATTCATCTCATCTTTTCCACGAAAAAGGAAAAAAAGAGGAAATCGAGTTTATTAAATAAACATGTTTGAAAACATGTAAGTGTCTGCAACACAAGTAGGTATGTGTGTGTATATGGCATCATATATTATTAAATCGGTATATCTACATATAGACCTCGCCGAACATCTATTCACATTCAACATGCATGATTGTCATAAAGAAATGTTGGCACAGCCAAATATAAATAATCTCACCAAATTACCGCACGCACAAAATATTTAACCAACAAATAAGATGTGCGAGTAAGTCAGCTTATGTATTGAATATTTTTGCATAGATGTAAGGGTGTTCCATAATATGACAGTAGAGTTCTGAAATTTCTTCTGAATATCAGAATATGCAATATTAATATAAATTAAATTATGCATGAATTTTTATTAGTCGAACTTTCTAATGTAAATTGTTAATTTTTTCAACGGGCTTAAGTTTGAATCTGCATGACTGCAAATGAATAGCACCACTTGCAAAAGTGGAAAAATTGACAAAGAACGCTGATGAGATGGCGTAGCGGCCTCGAAATCAGTACTGATCCGTTCTGCTGGTTTGATGATTATTGAAAATATTCTTAATATTCCAATCTTAACATAAAATAATAAATAGAATTTGAACGAATTAATTTATTAATAAAATAATAAAAAAAAATCATTTGCAGTCATGCAGATTCGAACTAAAGCCCGTTGAAAAATTAACAATTAATAAAAATTTTTTAAATTTTCAATCCCAATAATTGTTCTATTCGTCAAACTCATCGTGTACTTCTTCCATTTTGTGGCGTGCATAATCCTCCTTCAAAGGGGCTACTTGGAAGAACAGTAGATTCTTTTTCGAATCACATTTCCTGTTACTGATAATGTGCATGCCGTGAGACGCCGAGCAGTGTGCACTGAAAAAGCTGTTGGCTCTGTACAGGAAAGCATTTAAGATGATCGTAATCAATCACTTCGCCGCCGTTCTCTGCAAATGGAGTTGTGCCCTTCCACTTTATGGAAGAATTTTTTAGTTGTTGAAAACTGTTATTCCAGATTGCGCCTTCCACGCGTCAACCGTAGCGGCTACTTGGCAGAAATCATATTTAAACATTAATTTCATAAAATTTTCTTTCCAAAAAAGCTCGTTTCATTGATATTAAATAATTATTTCATTGCTTTATTATGATTTAAACTTGTGTCACTTTATAAAAAGCACCCTGTATTAGGAAATTGCATACGAGAACTCTATCAAACCGATGGTAACACACTTTTTATTTAATACCCATGTTGCGATTTGATTATTTTTTTCATGTCTTATGTTTGTCAATTTCTTCTTCTATTATAATTAAGTAAAATTTTTTTGGTTCGAATTCTTTTATACCTAAGCATATATAGAGCAAAATTAGAGTAAACAAGTAAAAGTTTTATATTCGGCTGTGTCGAATCTTAAATACCCTTCACATATGTAATTCTTTTCGTTTAAATTTCTCAGCTAGAAAGCTAAATTTTTTGCTTTTCTTATTTCAAATATATTAAATATGTTTAATTTAAAAACAAAAAGTAAAAATCCGTTTCATGTACCCCAAAAAGTTCTAATTGTCCAACCGTAGAATCGTCTCTTAGATTTCTTTGGTTTCTAATACTAATTTAACTCTTCCCGAAGTATGGAAAAGATTTCATCCACAAAAAACCAAAATTGGGAACTTATATGGTTACTTTTATGTACCGAAAAGTTTAGATTTTCTAACGCTGGAACCGAATTTTTAATTTTTTGATATAAATTTAATTTTTTCTGAAATATCAAATAGGTTTAATTCACTAAAAACACAAAATTGGAATTTATGTGGGTACTTTTATGTACCAAAAATATTTCGATTTTCCAACTCTGGAAGCGAATTTTTATTTTTTTACCAATGCAATTCTTAGTGAGGTGTAACATAGTTTTACTTGAAAAAAATTAAAATTTTTAAACTTTTTGGTCACATGGTACATGAACATAATATATTTCATTTGTCCAACCCTGGAGTCGAAATTTTTTATTTTTTTAAGATTTTAATACCAATTTTGTTCTTCCTGAATTTTAAAACAGTTTTAATTAGCAAAAACAACAACATCAATTGCTTTTTTGTTACTTTTATCTATAAAAATATTTCAATTTCCCAACCCTGTAAACGAAATTTAAATTTTTTACCAATGCAACTCTTAATGAGGCATGAAATAGTTTTATTTAAGAAAAACTTAATATATGTAACCATTTTGGTCACTTTCATGTACTACAAAATATTGAATGTACCAAAAAAAAAACACTTTCATTTTCCCAACCCTGGAAGCGAAATTTTAATTTTTTTTTGTTCTTTATCAGTGCAACGCTTCATGAGGTATAAAGTAATTTTTTTTAAGAAAAATTTCAAATTTTTTAACATTTTGGTCACTTTCATGCACTATAAAATATTGCACTTGTCCAACCCTGGATTCAAAATTTTATTTTTTATTTTTGAATTTTGTTCTTCCTTAAATATAAAATAGTTTTAGTTAGCAAAAAAACAACGTCAATTGCCTTTTTGGTTACTTTTATATATAAAAAAAATTCCAATTTCTTAACCCTGGAAACGAAATTTTAATTTAATTTTTTTTTACCAATGCAAATCTTCAAGATGTATAAAGAGGTTTTATTTAAAAAAATCTTAAAATTCTTAACCATTTTAGTTACTTCTATTTGCCAAAAAAAATTTACATTCCCATCCCTGGAAATTTTTTTTTTATTTTTTTAGTTTTTAATAGACCATTGAGGCTTCCCAAAGCACGAAATAGGAATAATTTACAAACGGTCAAAAAAATAGTTGGTTTTTTTTTATTAATTTTGCGTTGAGAAATAGGTGTAAGCTTGCCAGCTCTGCAAACGTATTACGGATTTTTCTGAATTTCAATACCACCCGGTAGGAAACCCGATTTCACGTACAGACAGACGGACATCGCTTAATCGTTATCGCGATTCATAAGGATCCAGAATATATATAGTTTATGGGGTCCCATATTGATATCGAAGAAATTACACACGGAATGACAATCCTATAAATACACCCTTTCACTTTTTTGTGAAGGGTATAAAAAACAGCAAGAATATTGATGGGATAGTTAAAGAACAGCTTTCTAAGAATAGTATTTACTTAGTACTTTCCAAATAATTTGATTTTTCATGGGAACAAGAACCATCTTTCTATGGCTTAACCGCAACAAAAAAGCGTTGTCTTATAAAAAATGTATTAAAACTGTTAACATTTCATATAATAAATAGGCCACTTGAATTCTATGTAGCCAATTTTGAGGTTTAATTTTGATTTTATTCAAAGTCTACTTAAAAAAAATTAATATCGTGCCAATGTTTTCTGATCAGAATTAGTGCATTGCTTGTTGTCACCTTGTTTCAGTGGCAAAAACGTAGCACTGGTTGCTGAACATTCCAGCCAGAAAGATCCCATAACAGTACCTTCCAAAAATTCGCTGTCGAAGTAAAGTTTAAGAAAAAGTAGCATCTTTCGTCGCAATAACATCCCCTCCCTTCTAGTACAGGTGCAATGCAATGCATATGTAAGAGTCATCGCTGAAATGGTTGATTGAAGATGCTGTTGGCTGAAGTAGTAGAACACGAGACTATGAAACGGAGGGTCCTGAGTTCAACCCCGCGCTCAGTCATATATATTGTGTCGAATTCTTCTGATCAGCATTAGTGCATGATTGTGTTAGTTGTTGTCAGCCTGTTTCAGTGATAAAGGCATTGCACTGATCACTGGACATAACTGGCAACGACTAACACAACCACAAAACGTCGGATTTATAGCACAAATTAAGCTGGCGAAATAGAAGGATTGGAATTGCTACAAAAAAGTCTCTATCTTCACATCTTTCCTCATCTGTCGCCTCAATAGTATCTCCTCCTTTCCAGTTCCAATAATATTCCCCCCTTTCCAGTTTCGGCGCAATGCATTACATACGGTCTTCCCCTGAGCGCTGGCCCTACTCCTAAAAAGTATTGATTATTGTGACATCCATAACATATAAAGTAACCACTTTATCTTTTTGTGGAAGGTCGTGATGTTATCATTGGATTGTAAATAAGACATCTACCGATTAACTATTGAATAGAATATCTGCCTTTGGATCTGAGCTCAGGATTTGTTTCTGGTTTACTTGCAAAAACCCAAAATTTCACAAAAGCACAAAAAACATGTGTCTCAGTAGGGAAACATGCTGGCTACTGTAAGAAGAATTAAATTAGTAGGGGTTTGCCTGTCAGCCTCTACGTAAGTAAGTTTGAAATAAGAAAGGAGGTCCAAGGACGCCTCGATCTAATTAAGAGTTCCAAAGTCAATAGAAAGTTAAAGTTGGCTTTCGAAGGGTTATTCTGTTTTTCAGGCAAAATTTTTGCAGGTAGCTCCTTAAAACTTATATGTTATTGCCCAATCTTTAAAACAGTGGAACGGATGTGCATATAAGAATCTAAAAGAAGTAGGTTCGCCTACGAGCCTGAGTAAGAATTGACAGGTGAGGCGGCACCTGGGTTTGGGTAAAAAAGAAACCGAAGTCGATAGAAACTTGATAGAACCTCCACTGGTTTGACTTTCGAGACTTCACCAGTAGTCTGAACTGGTACCACGGGATCCAGTACAAGCCTTGCAGTTTACTGCGGCAGGATATTGGTGAGGTCTCCCTCGGGAGTACACGTGATGGTTGTGGTAACCAATTTGGTGGAAGATTTGTCAGATAAGGATTGATGTTCAATCCTTGCGGTTGAACTTCGGTCCGGCTGATAGTAGCAAAATCTATGTGTTGTTGTGAATTAACAAATAAAAGATCATCTAGATAGGATCGGCACTCTAGCAAGGTGGTGGATCATCATGGGACTTACCAAATCATGTTCTAGAAATTGCCACCTGGGCGTCCCGAGGTCGCCTTCGTGTGGTTCTTGGGTGCTAAGAGGGGTGCTGTTAACACTTATTTTTCACCCGATGCTAAGAGCATTGTCAGGTTAGGCCGCAAGCCAGGAACTGACGTAAATCAAAGACATATTTGCCTATTATTATGTTCCTGTAACAAATGCTGTTCACAGTCACTGTAATTTCGGCCTGATCTTCACAAAAGTAATACCAAATCAAACCGACTGACGGAAATCCGTACAAAACACCCACAATTGCTTGTTGTGGATGCATTTATTTCTCATGGATAGCATAAGGATTTTCTCAGCTCCAAATTCGTCAATTTTGTGTATTTCCAAGCCATTCCCATGGAAATGCACTTCCGCGTTAATATGTCAAATTTTGTTACACTAAATTTTATCTTCTATCTGTTGCTATGAAAACTTAATTTTCTTATACCTGCTAAATAAAAACATGTAAAACTCCTTTCAATGGACACCCTAACACACATTAATGTAAAACACATATCATGTGCACAATTGCCATTTATTCTCGCACAATACCAAAAACAATTCACGGTAAACGAGAACTAAAACAACAAAGAAAGAAAGTGAAACCAACAAAATTAAATGAAGTAAAACGTACAGATTGACACAAGTCGATCCAAGTGAATATGACAAATACGACTGTATGCACACATACTCTCATGTGGAATATGAATACATTTGTGTACGTTAAATGACAAAGTGAAATAAAAACTAATCAAATGTTGATGCCACATACGAATATATTTATGAGTCAGATGGTCTCAATATGAGGTTGCTGTTTTAGCAATTGACGATTTTGAGGTGTGAGTGAATTTATCAATGTGCTCTTTTCTTCTTCAGTTCATACTAGCTGCTTTTGTTGCTGCTGTAATATAGTAGACGTCTGTTATAAAATGATAAAAATATTAAACATTAATTTGATGTCTGTGACAGAAAATTATTATCGTGCGTGATATTACAACAAGATGTAAATTGTTGGACCAAAGAAGTTCGATAGTTTTATGTGCCGCATTTAGTTTATTAAACGAAACATTTTTAATAAATGAAATGAATAAAATTTTAAACAGAAACATAGTAATGATTTTGATAGCATTTATTAAAATAAAAAATTAAACAATTAAACTAAAAAAAATTTCGTTCAAGTAAATTGCGGGTTCCGATTCCTTTATAAATAGTCCGTTCTTTTCAATCCTTCAGTATATTAGGGAAATCCCCCATGCGTTATTTTTCTACAGTTCGACTTCCCCAGTAGGACCTCTTCGATTTCTGGCTAAAATTCTGATCTCACTTTCATGGTCGGAAGTATCCAATATCTGATTATATTCGCCCATTGACGTCTATAGGTTCCAAGGGTATCAATTGTTGCCCATTCATTCTTAACAAGGTTTGGGAGCAAGAACTGTCTCATATGTCATACAATAGGTTCAACAATTCTTGAGGATTCTGCTACCGGATGTACTTGACACGAAAAAAGGAAGCCAAAAATCCAGATTTCCACTCCGCGCTTTTGTCATGAATACGGTGTCGCTTTCTTCTGATCAGTGCATGATTGTGTTAGTTGTTGTCGGGCTGTTTCAGTGATGAAGTCTTAGCACTGGTCACTGAACATAACAGGCAGCGATTGACACTATTATATACTAAAGAACAAAAGAACTGGACCTTCCTACATCGCACAGTGGGATTTGTTCATACAAATTTGGCAAAATATATAAGGAGTGCTCGTAGAATGTTGAAATTTTGCTGTGAGCGTTTGGTTAGCTCAATTAAGAAAAATATAAAGTTTCATTAAAATTGGCCACGCCCACTACATACCGCCCATAGAACCCACAATTAATTGTTGGCCCAAAGTTTTTGAAATTTGTCACAGATCCTTTTATTACGTCAATTAAGAATAAAATAAAGTTTCATCAAAATTGGCCACGCCCACTACCCACCGCCTATAGAAACCAAAATTTATTTTTGGCCCAAAATTTGTGAAATTTTGCACAGAGCCTTTATTACCTCAATTAACGCCCACCACTCACCGCCCATATAACCCATATTATATATTTTCCCACAACTTTTTGTTTCTTTACCAAAACTAATTATTTTATTAATAATTATTTTATAAAAATTTCATGAATTTGAAGACAAATTTTATGATTTTATTAAAGTTTAATAATTATTTTATCCTTTTTTTTTAAATTGATATCTAATATGTAGCCTTACCTTTCATTTTATTATAGCGAGAGCACCTAGTACGACCAAGCGACCCTTTTTCTATTCCAAGGAAGTTTGCAATCACGGCACATTATGGAACATATTTTATTCTATCATATCTTTTAAACCATATGAGCGAACTTTATATATTTTTTTAAACACGCAGAAAGCAATAAAATTATCTTACGTACAAACACTATAGAAGTGCGCAAACAGTTTTCGATATTTTGCACCAAAATTTACATGTGACTTTACTTCATTATTTCAAATACAAATAAAAGTTTTTTGGGATACAATTTATGGATTCTTCATATTGAATCAATTTTCTACAAAACTGCATCATTGCATTTCTTAATTTTATGTGTCGAAAAAATTACTTAATGCACAAAAAATCCCACTGTGCGTCGGTCCAGTAGCCAAAAATTAGCCGGCGTAGTAAAAGTTTGAAATAGCTATTAAAAATTATCTATCTTCTCATCTGTCCTCTCAATAGTATCCCTTTCTATCTAGTTCCGGCACAATGCACTGCATTGTAGGAGCCATTCCCTGATTGCTGGTCCCATAAACAAACAAAAAATAAATAAAAAGTTATATAGGCTTAACATAAAATATTCTCCAATGCCCAGCTGGAGTTTGATCAGCGAAGCCTATAACTGCGCAGCACAGGAGTTGAACCCTCTCCAAAATTTTTGTTGTTGCGGTTTTGTTTTATTAATCTGGATTATAGCAGTAGATACTTCGAATGTTTAAACTTTTTTGCATATATTTTTATATTTTAATTCAGACCACAACTCAGGTCTAGACCCCTGCATATGCAGTGAATTGCGCCGGAACTAGAAAAGATGGGATAGTATTGAGTGGACCGATGAAAAAAGATGAGATGGTAGAGAATTTTTTGTAGCTATTCCAAATATTTTACTTCGCCGGCTAATTCTTTTTGCTACTGGTCTGATGAAAGACGGTGTTGTTCCTCTGCTCTTTAGTACATGATAGTGTCAATCGCTGCCAATTATGTTCAGTGACCAGTGCAATGCCTTCATTACTGAAGCAGACTGACAACATCTAATACACCCATGCGCTAATGTTTATCAAAAGACTTTGACACAATGTATATTGTGTGGTACTCTGGATCCTACGCTTCATGCAGTCGTACTACTATTTCAGCCAACAGCACTCCCCATCGGTTTAATCAGACAGACTGGATCCTACGCTTCATGCAGTCGTACTACTATTTCAGCCAACAGCACTCCCCATCGGCCTAATCAGACTGCTATAGAGACAATGTGTCGCAATGGGGTTATGTCCCCCTTTTGGAGCCATTGGTCCCCCTGCAGAAAGATCAGCATACGTTATCCCTATTGAATTTGTTCGTTATGTTTTTTGTTATGCTGCCGTAAGAGTTTACGATCTAGTCAATAATTGCTAATATTTAAAGAGATCGTTCTTGACTGAAGGCAGTGTGAATTGTGCTGTATGATTCTTGTCTTCCTTATAAAAATGCGTATGTCCACTTTTCCCGCGTTTATTTCAAGGCCTCTTTTGCCGAGCTAAGTTCGATCTCTAAGAAATATCATGACAGCTCAGAACCTTTGTGGATTAAGAGAAGTGTGTTTATAATGGCTATAAAAATAAGGGTACTTCCTTAATGCGGCCCACTGTGCATCCTCTTGCTCAAGTTTAATATTTTTTAAATGGGTAAATGCTGAGCCTCAGCATCAAGTTTACCAGGTCCATAATAAGCTGGTCAACCTAAAAATGTACAAAGGATTGGAAAGGAGAGTCCTGGTTCCCATTAGTAAAGGACACTTCAATGTCAGTATCATCAGCTAGCATGTACAAATTACACTAGAGAACAGTTTTTTGACCAAACGCATTTGACACCTAATCTATATGTAAAATTGTCCGCTGAATCCAAATATGAAGTCAGAATGGTCAAAAGTAGAACAGTTTTCTAGATATTGCAAAATAACCGTTTTTTGTGTTTTTAAAAAAGATGAAGGCACTTAAAATAAAATATTTTCAAACATTTCCGTCGGTTCGGACATTTCTTTCTTTCCGATGAAAGACAATAACATTACTAAAATAACCATTGGTTGTTTGTTAAGATCGGTCATGAAATGACAGAGTAATGGTGGAAAAAACTTCAGATTCCATGAAAAATTTGTTAATTTTTAGCAATTTCGCCCTTTTCAATCAATCTTTTTTAAACCGAACAATTAAAAATTTGTATGTGTTTTTACATATAGTATTAGTATATTTAAGTGGGAATATTTTGCGTCCAACATGATCCAGATTGGTGCAGAAGTGACAAAGCTACAGAAGATTAAGTGAATTTAGCCACTTTTCGCTATTTTTAAATCAAGTGCCCAAAGGAAAAAAAAACATTTTAAATATTAAAAAATTTTAATTTTGCGAAAAAAATAATTAAGAAAGTGTGAAATTTGTTAACAAGAACGAAATGCGTACTCAAGGATTGAAAATTTTATTTAATTTTGTCTGAAGATGAGTTAAAGGCATGGAGATCATTTGGTTTGGTTGTATCAGGCTTTTTGGGCAATTTCAGGGATTTGATTTGCTAAAAAACTATGAGAAAATTGGTAAGGTTTTTAAATCGTTTTTTTATTGAAGAATTTTACTTAACACTCATTTTTATATCTTACTTAAAAAGGAGTTAATATGTCTTTAAAAATACACCTTCTGCATTCGCACTTAAATTTCTTCCCAAATAACCTCGGCGATGAAAGTGACGAACATGGTGAGCGTTTTCACCAACAAATACAAGAAATGGAACGTCGGTACCAAGGGGTGTATGATGAGGTGATGCTGGGCGACTATTGTTGGTTCCTTGTGCGAGAGGCAGAAAATAATTACAATAGGCAAAGCAACTCAACAGCTCTAAGTCATTTTTAATATTTATTATTAATAATGCAATTTATACCTACATGCATTTTTTTAATTTTATAAAAATCTAAAAATGGGATAATTTAATTAATCTTCTATAACTCTGTGATTTTTGCACCGATCTGATTCTTATTGGACCCGTAATATTTGTATTGAAATAAATTAATCTCCTAAGTGATGAAACTAAAGAAAAAGTTATTGTTTGGTTTAAAAAAAAGAAGTTGAAAACAGCAAAATTTCAAAAAATCATTAAAATTTTCGTGAAGTTCAAGCTTTGGTCAACTGTAAAACTCTAAATTCTTAACCAATTTTTGCAAGCGTCCCGTGATTGTTTTGATAATTTTATTGTCTTTCAACGGCAAAAAAGACTTTCAAAATCCGCCAAGCTGTTTTGAAGGTACGTTCACTATAGTGACATAACCTTTTTAGAAAACGCAAAAAACGGTTATTACGCAATATCTCGAAAACTGTTCTACTTTTGACCATTTTGATTTCATATTCGGATTCAGTGAGCAATTTTACATACAGATCAAGTGTCAGATTCATTTGGTCACGACTTTGTTGAAATTTTGTGAGGTAGTGTTATCATTGAAAGCCTTCTCGTAATGTGCTGAATTGCACTGTGGAAGTTGTTCTGATTGAGTTTTCTTGATATTCAATCCTGCTCTTAATCAAGCCATTCACTATGATTTTGAGTAGGAACGAAAAATCGTTTATTCGACATATTGTCTCAAGAAAGCACTAACGAAGTAAGACTTTTTTAACAAGAACCTTTTTTCTAAAACAAAATAAAACAAAAAATTTAGATGTAGATGATTCAAATTCTTATTTTATTACGAAGAGCAAAGTTTGGTAATGAGTGGAAAATTATATCTGGCAACTTTCCACTACGACCATACTGACAGATGTGGCAATTTTGCTGTTGACATACCCTGACAAGTGAAAATGAGCTTCGTCTAGAAAAGTGATTTTTTCCAGCGGGTTGTTCCTGAATGAGTTGAGCGAATCTACGGCGATGTGAATCGTCGGTCAGCTTCAATTGCTATATCAGATGAACCTTATAAGACTTCAAAGACAAATCCTTACGCAAAATTCCCCATGTGGTGGTTTTGGATAAACCCAATTGTGGAGAACGTCGAGGAATCGACAATTTTACGAAATGTAACTTTAACAGAACCAAAATTTTCATGGTGGATTTTAATTATTTTAATGAGATATTCGAGGAAAATTGAGTTCATTGTAATAACTGCCAATGCAGTTACGACTACGAATACGTCGAAAAGCTAAAGGTCAAAACTATCATATTGTTAGTGTCGCCACAATTGAAAAACAAAGTTCTTGTTGAAAAACTCTTTATATTTGAAAGACTTAGGGTTAAAAATTACTCTTGCCTCCAGTCAATTTTTTTGGGCTTATGCACATTTTAGGCAGATATTAAAAATTCTATACAGAAGAGATGATAACATATTCACCTTGTTCTGAAGAAACGTAGGAAAAATGTCAGGCAACCTTTTGTGTTCTGCTTACGTTTTGCCAGCAAGGACCTTTCAATAACCAATTCTTCTGAAAACTTATTGGCATATCATTTGTAAATTCACTTAAAACACTTAACAACTGCAAGTACCAAAAAAGAGAAGAACAAACAACAAAAACCACATTAAAACGAAAAACTCAAAAATTTGAATAAGCGATTCATAAAACAGCAAATACACAAACCACAATAGTCAACTACAATCAAAATTTACAAAAAAAAAAAAAAACAAGCTAAAAAACACAAAAAGATGTTAATGTCTTTACCCTTAAACGAACACGGTGCTAGTTGACGGACTGTTTGTCTGGCTGACTAAATGCCTCGTTGACTGTATGGCTAAAAAGACAAGATGAAACAAATGAAGCAATAAATTTGCTTGACAAAAAACATGCAACACCCAGAGATTTTGGCGACAAACCACAAAATAAAGACGAAAAGCGCATAGGAAAAAAGAAAAAAAAGAAGAAATATTTTTAAAAACAACAGGCATGAATGGAGGATTTTGCACAATAAACTGCCTTGAGAGGAGAGTAAATTGTACGAGCAGAGTGCTTTATGAGATGGGGCATATATCACTCACTCGCATGTGTGTCAAATGACAAACAACTGACAACTGACAAGAAAGTAAAGACATCTTTGGACGTCACTCAGTCTTTTTGTTTGATGGTTGTTTTTTTTAATTTTGAGTGCCTTCTTTCCTTCATATTTTCATCTTTCGCTAAATGTTGTGTAAAGCCATTCGTGTGTGAGGTTACACTTAGAAAAATTATATGGTTTTTAAAAATATTTTAGGATTGAGTCCCCCGACTATTTTTCGGAAGTAAAACTGCACTAATCAAAAAGTATTCCCATAGTGAACTATTTTGTCTTTGATCTGCATGCAAGACTTAACCAACACTAGTCTTCCGGCTATAATACACTTCGTGAACGTAGTTGAACAAAAACAGATTAACCCAAGCACAATGTTGATAGAAAAATCTCCAGAATCGTGAGTGAAAGCCCAGACATTATGACGTCCATGAAGTGTTAATAATCTTGTCCAGACACAACAAAGTTAAAGGAATCCAGCAAAAATGGACATCCTACACCAACACAGCTCTACCTCTTGGAAGCCAATGACTCATAAACTACATCTATTCATGGATGGGCCATTATTTCTGTATTGACACTGCAGTCTTTTTGCAAATTTCAACACACTGAAGGTAATGATATAATTTGAAAAACAAATTAAATAGAAACTTATGCGCTAAAGCGCCGCAAGAATATTCTATCCTATTTCAAAAATAGTTTTTGCTATTTAGATTCGTCTACGGTTGTTGTGACACATCCTTTGGAGTATGTACGAACCATTCCCAATAACAATTCTTGCATACAGGATGAGATGTTGAACATGCTGCAGGAAGTTTTCATTATAAAGAATTTAGTTCTTTTGTCGACCTACATCTATAACTGCAGCGCCGCTTTGTCGAAACGTTGGTGGAAACCAACGAAGTAGTAGAACACGAGACTATGAAGCGGAGGGTCCTGAGTTCGAGCCCGCACTGAGTCATGAAATATTGTGTTGAATTCTTCTTATTATCATTGGTGCATGCCTGTGTTAGTTGTTGCCAGCCTGTTTCAATGGTGAAGGCATAGTCACTGGTCACTGAGCGTAATTGGCAGCGACTGACACTATCATGTACTAAAAGCAGAGTAACAGCACCCACCTTCGTCGGCCCTGTAGCACAAATAAGCCGGCGAAGTAAAAAGTTGAAATAGCTACAAAAAAAAACTGTCTATCTTCTCATATTTCCTAATCTTTCCCCTCAATACTATCCCCTCGTTTTCAGTTCCGGCGCAATGCATTGCATATATAGGGGACATCCCTGAGTGCTGGTCCAAGATTAAAAAAAAAATAAAACAAGTAAAAGCGCTATATTCGGCTGTGCCGAATCTTATATACCCTTCACAGATGTAATTCTTCTTTCTTTCTTTCTTGCCAAAACAGAAAGTAGGTTTAATTAAAATATCAAAATAATGTTATCGGTTACTTTTATATTTAAGAAAACGTTTAAATTTTTCGGCTAGGAAGCTAAATTTTTGGCTTCTCTTATATCTAATACCTATGAACGTCTTTCGAAAATATTATATATATTTAATTTACAAACAAAACAAAAAATCCGTTTCATGTACCCCAAAAAGTTCTAATTGTCCAACCGTAGAATCGTCTTTGGTTTTTAATGTTGTTGGTTTTTAATACCAGATTACTTCTTTCTGATAAATAAAGTATGTATAATTCATCATAAAAATCAAAAATAACAAATAAAATGGCTGATTTTATGAATCAGAAAATGTCAACTTCCTAACCCTGGAACCGAATTCTTAATTTTTTAATACTAATCTAATTTTTTCTGATATATAAAATAGCTTTAATTCACTAAAAACACAAAATTTTTAATTTATATATGTACTATTATGTACGAAAAGTATTTCGATTTTCCAACTCTGGAAGCGAATTTTTATTTTTTTACCAATGCAATTCTTAGTGAGGCGTAACATAGCTTTAGTTGACAAAAAAAATACTATTTTTAAACTTTTTGGTCACTTTCACGTACCATAAAATATATCATATGTCCAAACCTGGAGTCGAAATTTTGATTTTTAAGATTTTAATACCAAATTTGTTCTTCCTGAATTATAAAACAGCTCTAATTAGCAAAAAAAACAACGTCAATTGCCTTTTTGGTTACATTTATGTTTAAAAAAATTTCAATTTCCTAACCCTGGAAGCGAAATTTAAATTTTTTAAAATTTTCTTTATCAATGCAAATCTTCATGAGGTATAAAGTAGTTTTGTTTAAGAAAAAGTCGAATTTTGCACAAAATGTACTACAAAATATTGCATGTACCAAAAAAAATTTAATTTTTCTAACCCTGGAAACGAAATTTAAATTTTTTTTGTTTGTTTTTTTTATCAGTGCAATGCTTCTTGAAGTATAAAGTAGTTTTATTTACAAAAAATTGCAAATTTTTTACCATTTTGGTAACTTTCATGTACCATAAAATATTGCACTTGTCCATCCCTGGATTCGAAATTTTATTTTTTATTTTTGAATTTTTGATACCAATTTTGTTCTTCCTAAATTATACGACTGTTTTAGTTGGCAAAAAACAAAAAACAACAACATCGATTGCCTGTTTGATTACTTGCATGTATAAAAAAAATTCAATTTCCCACCCCTGGAAGCAAAATTTGAATCTAAAATTTTCTTTTCTTTTTGCCAATGCAAATCTTCATGACGTATAAAGAGGTTTTGTTAAAGAAAAACTTAACATTTTTAACAATTTTAGTTACTACATGTACTACAAAATACGGAATGGGCCGAAAAAAAAAATTTTATTTCCCATCCCTGAACATTTTTTTTTATATTTTTAGTTTTTAATACACCATTGAGACTTCCTAAAGCAAGAAATAGGTTTAGTTTGCAAACATTAAAAACAATAAATTATTTTTGGTATAAATTTAGCGTCGAGAAATAGGTGCAAGCTTCCCAGCTCTGGAACCATAGTTCGGATCTATCTGAATTTTAACACCACTCTATTTAAGTTCATTTCCAATCCAACGGTCCAAGAATGAAGTCTCTATCTCTTCTGGGGGCTTGGCTAGACCTGTTTCATTACTTTCACTTATAAAAACAATGCAATTTCCCAACCCTGGAAGTAAGATTTGAATTTAAAAACAAAAATTTTTTTTTGCCAATGCAAATCTTCATGACGTATAAAGTGGTTTTGTTAAAGAAAAACTTAAAATTTTTAACAATTTTAGATACTACATGTACTACAAAATACGGAATAAGCCGAAAAAAATTTTTTTATTTCCCATCCCTGGAAAATTTTTTTTATTTTTTTAGTTTTTAATAGACCATTGAGGCTCCCTAAAGCACGAAATAGGTTTAATTTACAAACATTAAAAAAAATAATTGATTTTTGGTAAAAATTTTGCGTCGAGAAATAGGTGTAAGCTTCCCAGCTCTGGAACCATACTTCGGATCTTTCTGAATTTCAATAGCAGCCTGTTTAAGTTCATTTCCAATCCAACGGTCCAAGAACGAAGTCTCTAGCTCTTCTGGGAGCTTGGGAAAACCGATTTCACGTACAGACGGACGGACAGACGGACAGACGGACATCGCTCAATCATCATCGCTATTCATAAGGATCCAGAATATATATACTTTATGGGGTCCCATGTGCATATCGAAGAAATTACACACGGAATGACAAACCTATATATACCCTTTCACTTTTTTGTGAAGGGTATAAAAATAAATGGAGGATACACGTTCAAACTTGCAGAAATGTATGAAGATAATTAATAAAAAAGGATATCTTTATATCATGTTATTTGTAAGTTTTGACGTCCGCAATCTAACTTTTTTTTCAACTAGTGCTTATTTCGTGAATGGTAACACTTAGATCATGTCTGATTTGACAGATAATTAGTTTTATCCTTTCGCTGAACGAATATGGTTGACTATCCAATGCGTCTTTGATTCGCTAAGTGGGCCTGCGATCGACTTACAGAAGATGCCGATTTTGCCAAAAAAAATCATATATTCAGATGAAGCTCATTTTAATCTTGGCGGGTATGTAAACAAGCAAAATTGTCGCATTTGGGGCACAGAAAACCCGCACGCATACATTGAAAAGCCGACGCACCCAAAACGAGTCACTGTTTGGTGCGGATTTCGTTCCAGTGGCATAATTCGAAAATGAGCAAGGAGTGGCCGTTACAGTCAATGGCGATCGTTATCGGGCCATGCAGCCATTTGAATGAAATTATTTTCCATTATTAACCTTAAGGATTGTACTTTCAAATACAAACAGAAATTTGAGAAAATATTCAGAAGTTTTTTTTATAGCATTTTCAAAAAAAAAAGTTATTTGGCGGACCATATATATATTGTTTTTTGAAATATTAAGATGTCCATCGATTTTTATACCCTTCACAAAAAAGTGAAAGGGTATATATAGGTTTGTCATTCCGTGTGTAATTTCTTCGATATGCGCATGGGACCCCATAAAGTATATATATTCTGGATCCTTATGAATAGCGATGACGAATGAGCGATGTCCGTCTGTCCGTCCGTCTGTACGTGAAATCGGTTTTCCCAAGCCCCAGAAGAGCTAGAGACCTCGTTCTTGGACCGTTAGATTGGGAATGAACTTAAATAGAGTGCTATTGAAATTCAAAAAGATTCGACGTATGGTTCCAGAGCTGGCAAGCTTACACCTATTTCTCGTAGCAAAATTTATACCAAAAATCAATTATTTTTTTTAATGTTTGTAACTGAAATCTATTTCATGCTTTGGGGAGCCTCAATGGTCTATTAAAAACTAAAAAAATAAAAAAAAATTTCCAGGGATGGGAAATTAAAAAAAAATTTTTCTGCCTATACCGTATTTTGTAGTACATGTAGTAACTAAAATTGTTAAAAGTTTTAAGTTTTTCTTTAACAAAACCACTTTATACGTCATGAAGACTTGCATTGGCAAAAAAAAAATTTTATTTTTTATTCAAATTTTGCTTCCAGGGTTGGGAAATTGCATTGTTTTTGTAAGTGAAAGTAATCAAACAGGTCTTGCCAAGCCCCAAGAAGAGATAGAGACTTCATTCTTGGACCGTTGGATTGGAAATGAACTTAAATAGAGTGGTTTTAAAATTCAGATAGATCCGAACTATGGTTCCAGAGCTGGGAAGCTTGCACCTATTTCTCGACGCAAAATTTATAACAAAAATCAATTATTTTTTTTTAATGTTTGTAAATTAAACCTATTTCGTGCTTTGGGAAGTCTCAATGGTGTATTAAAAACTAAAAAAATAAAAATAAAAATTTTCAGGGAATTAAAAATTTTATTTTCGGCCCAGTCCGTATTTTGTAGTACATGTAGTAGCTAAAATTGTTAAAAATGTTAAGTTTTTCTTTAACAAAACCAATTTAAAAAAAAAAAAAAATTTAATTCAAATTTTGCTTCCAGGGGTGGGAAATTGAATTTTTTTTATACATTAAAGTAATCAAACAGGCAACTGATTTTGGTTTTATACCATTCACAAAAAAGTGAAAGGGTATATATAAATTTGTCATTCCGTGTGTAATTTCTTCGATATGCACATGGGACCCCATAAAGTATATATATTCTAGATCCTTATGAATAGCGATGACGAATGAGCGATGTCCGTCTGTCCGTCTGTACGTGAAATCGGTTTTCCCAAGCCCCAGAAGAGCTAGAGACCTCGTTCTTGGACCGTTGGATTGGGAATGAACTTAAATAGAGTGCTATCGAAATTCAGAAATATTCGTAGTATGTTTCCAGAGCTCGTAAGCTTACACCTATTTCTCGACGCAAAATTTATACCAACAATCAATTATTTTTTTTAATGTTTCTAAATTAAACCTATTTCGTGCTTAGGGAAGCCTCAATGGTCTATTAAAACCTAAAAAAATTAAAATTATTTTCCAGGGATGGGAAATTTAAATTTTTTTGGCCTATTCCGTATTTTGTAGTACATGTAGTAACTAAAATTGTTAAAAAATTAAAGTTTTTCTTTAACAAAACCACTTTATACGTCATGAAGATTTGTATTGGCAAAAAAAATATTTTTTAAATTTAAATTTTGTTTCCAGGGGTGGGAAATTGAATTTTTTTTATACATGAAAGTAATCAAGCAGGCAACTGATGTTGTTTTTTCTTTGTCTTTTGCTAACTAAAACTGTCTTATAATTTAGGAAGAACAAAATTGGTATCAAAAATTCAAATATAAAAAATAAAATTTCAAATCCAGGGATGGACAAATGCAATATTTTATGGTACATGAAAGTTACGAAAATGGTAAAAAATTTGAAATTTTTCTTATATAAAACTACTTTATACCTCAAGAAGCGTTGCACTGATAAAAAAACAAACAAAAAAATTAAAATTTCGTTTCCAGGGTTGGAAAAATAAAATTTTTTTTGGTACATGCAATATTTTGTAGTACATGTAATAACCAAAATGGTTGCAAAATTCGAGTTTTTCTTAAACAAAACTACTTTATACCTCATGAAGATTTACATTGATAAAGAAAATTTTGAAAAAGTTAAATTTCGCTTCCAGGGTTGGGAAATTGAATTTTTCTTTATACATAAAAGTAACCAAGAAGGCAATTGGCGTTGTTTTTTTTAATAATTAAAGTTTTTTTTAAGTTCAGGAAAAACAAAATTGGTATCAAATATTAAAAAAATAAAATAAAAATTTTGATTCCAGGGTTGGATAACTGCAATATTTTGTGGTACATAAAAATTACCTAAATGGTTTTTCTTAAATAAAACTATTTCATGCCTCATTAAGAGTTGCATTGGTAAAATAAAATTAAATTTCGTTTCCAGGGTTGGGAAATTGAAATATTTATTCGGCATAAAAGTAACCAAAAAGGCAATTGACGTTGTTTCTTTTTGCTAATTAAAGCTGTTTTATAATTCAGCAAGAACAAAGTTGGTATTAAAGTCTTAAAAAATCAAAATTTCGACTCCAGGGTTGAACAAATAAAATATTTTATGGTACATGAAAGTGACCAAAAAGTTTAAAAATTTAAATTTTTTTGTCAAGTAAAACTATGTTACATCTTTTATTTAAACCTACTTCTTGTTTTAGCAAGATAGAAAGAATAATTGCATCTGTGAAGGGTATTTAAGATTCGGCACAGCCGAATATAGCACTTTTACTTGTTATATTTACAAATATTGAAGGAACTTCGGCCTTTATTACGTATAATATGCAACTTTAGTTGCAACAACTGCAATATCTTTATAAGCTGTTCACTATGAAACATTTTTCTTGCTGTGTAACACAATATTTGACTCATCTCTAGCTGTGATTGGTAATGGCAGGCTGTACTGTTTGTACGATATGTGTCTACATGATGACTATGTATATGTCTCTTTCGCATCCACTTTATAATTTTTAATATTTTTTTGGCAGCCTCTGTATTTATGTTTCTTTCCAAGCGATAGGGCGAATTATGATTATGACATGATTTGATTTGAAATATGTTATTTCAAGGCAAGAAAATAATAGAAAAACCGCAAACAAAATTTTGTCGTTAAAATCAAATTGACGCCACTGGTTTTAGGGGAAGAAAGAATTAACTGCATTTACAGGGATTTACACGAAAATATTTTTATATTTTTGTTATTGTATAGAACCTCTCGTGTAATCGTTAAATTTTTATTTATAAATTTTACTTACAAATTAAAATTTTGTCATTTATTTACAGTCTTTATTTTAGCTCATCCTGCTATTGTTCTATTCTCTGCTGTTGATTTAATTTTTTGCTGTGCGTCACTTTAGTCATGATCATATTTAAAATTTTCAATTATTTTTTATTAATGCTTGCTGTCCTATTGCTGACATGTAGTCCGTTTTTTTATTTTTTTTTTATGCAATCGGAGTGCTAAAATTAAGAAGCACAATTAGTTGTTGCCACCTGTCAGCAGTTCGTCATTTTCATTTCACATTTATGACACACACACAAGAAAAAGGGTTAAATTTAATATTTCTTATTTGTCAATGTTGTTGATAATGATTAACGCAAAAACAAAATACATTTTGATACAAACATATTTTTATATACACTTGGCCATATATTTTTGAAGAAATATTTTAAAAATAGACGAGACAGGCTGTCATTTTGACACATAAATTTATGACGGTCCATTTATTGTGCGTGTGGTAAGGGAGTGCAAAAAATATAATTTGCTTCAGAAGAGTAGATACAAAAATGTGCCTTAATTTCAAAGTGTGTGTCGCTGCAAATTTTATTCATACGTCGCTATGTGCACCTTTTTTTAATGGTGTGCCCAAAAACTTATGGATGAAATTATTTTAGATTAATCAGAATGCATTTTAAAATTGACTGGGTATAAATAATGTGATAAGCATGTGCTTAATTTCGTGAAAGAAACGAAATATCTATCCTGTTGGGTTCTCTGACTTCGAATACTAATGAATTTCTGCCAAAAACCTCAAATATGTTCAGTAATGGATTTACTTGTAGGCCTGTGAAGCCCGGGTCTAAGCCGGCATAGTTTGTTGGGTTAAAACTTTTCAGAGCTCCAAAATTTTAGGGCTCAAAATATAGTCATCACGCCTAATAAAAGAAGATAACAAACCATTTTTTGTAGTGCAAAGTATTTTATGAACCAATAATTGCGTTTCACTCAAAATAAAATGGCAACCATTTAAAGAAAATTTAGAACGAATTCAACATTCACAGAGTGGACACTTCTGGGGAATATTCAAGCTTCCTGCTGAGTGTCATGTGCCTGCGAAGGTCGTTCTAAAATTTTTGTATACAAAAACCATTGAATGCTCTTAGTTTTGTTTTTTCCCAAAACGACACCATCATCTGGTATCACAGAATTTGAAACTTGTCACTTTTTACGGTTCCTAATATTGGAGAAACCCGTGAAAGGATGGCATTTGGCAAGGATTGGGGAGATAAAAACCAATTTCGCTGAGAGAAGTCAAGGATAGAACTAAAATATAGAAAGCAAACCCTGCAACTTCCCGCTAATTTTAACCGCTAAAAATGGTATTATTTTAATTTTAAAACTGCTATAACTTTCAAATAGATCGGCCGATTTCCACTTGGCAAGCGGTGATTGATGTAGTTCTTTGATACCTATAAAATAATTGGGAGCACTAATTGATCACATATGTATATAATTTCGGAGTGTTTTGAAAAATTAACTTGTTTTGAGATTTTCGTTAACGATATCTGGCAAACACATTAATCGATTTTGAGCCACATGGTACCGCTTGACGTGGTTGGACTAGTTTTTGTAATTGATCGCAGTGGCCACTTAAAAGTTATTCTAAGGCTGCTGTTGGCTAAAGTAGTTAACACGAGACTATGAAACGCAGGGTCCTGGGTTCGACTCAGTGATTCATATTGTCTCGAAGTCGTCTGATCAGCATTAGTGAATGGTTGTGTTTGTTGTTGTCTTCGTGTTTCAGTGATGAAGACTTTTAAGTGGTCACAGAATATAATTGGCAACGGCTGACACGTTCGTGTACTAAAGAGCAGAGGAACATCAGCCTGTTTTGTCGGCCCTGTAACTAAAAATTTGACGAAGGAGTAAAAGGTTCAAATAGCTACAAACAAATCTTATATCTGCTCATCTTTCTTCATTTCTCCCCTCAATAGTTCCGGCACAATGCACTGCATAGGGGTAATCCCCTATGCATTGTGATAAACATTAAAAATGTTTATCCGCTTTTTTACCGCAAAATTCTCTTCAGTGATGAGGCGCATTTTTGGTTGAATGGATGTGTCAACAAGCAAAATTGCCATATTTGGAGAAAAGATAATCCACACGCCGTTCAAGAATTACCAATGCATCCCGATAAATGTACTGTTTGGTGCGGTCTATGGCCTGGTGGAATCATCGGTCCTTATTTCTTTAAAAATGAGGAAGGACGACGCGTTACCGTGAATGGAAATCGATACAGAATCACCATCAATGAATTTTTGGTGCCAAAACTTCAAGATATGGATGTATACGAAATGTGGTTTCAACAGGATGGTGCCACTTGTCATACTGCGGGCGAAACAACGGACTTATTGAAAGAACATTTCAACGACAACATTATTTCGAGAAATGGACCGGTGAATTGGCCTCCGCGTTCGTGTGATTTGACGCCACTCGATTATTTTTTGTGGGGATACCTGAAATCATTCGTTTACGTGAATAAACCAGCAACGATTGACGCTTTGGAAACCAGTATTCAACGTGTCATTGCTGAAATACGCCCTCAAATGCTTGAAAAGGTGGTCGAAAATCGGACCTCCAGAATGACCTTTGTGCAAAATAGTCGTGGTGGCCATGTGCCCGAAATTATATTTAAATGTTAAATGACAAAAAAATTATCTACCAAATAAAAATTTTTTTTGGCCATTTCATAATTTGGCATATGATTTATTTAAATTTCAAATCAGCAAGCTCTTATAAAAACACCCTTTATAAAGAAACAAAAATAATTTGTTTTAGTTGGTAAACTTAATGGACAAAAAAAAATAAAATTTCCAATTCTAGAATCGTCTTATTGATTTTTAATACTAAATAATTTCTTCCTGAAGTATCAAGTAGGTGTGATTAACAAAAAATCGTATTACTTTTACATACAAAATCTAACTTTATATTTGCCAACTCTGGAACCGTATTTTGCATCGTGCAGATTTTTAATAATTATTATGTGAAAATGTTTATACTGTAAAAAATTTCAGTAATATATCATTCCTATTTCTTATTACTTCTGTTTTGCTCTACTTTATTTACAATTATTATTAAAAATAATTAAAAAAGGTGTCCTGGTCCACCTCACAAATCACTCACGATATTTTCCTTTGCTGTATAAGTGACAATAAATTTATATATAAAATTTTTTATATAAATATTTTTTTATTTGTTATACATTTCTATAGCCCTTTTTTAATTCTTTCTGGTCAGTCAGTCATTTTTGTGTTATATTGGCCAGTAGTGATGTTGAATTTTAGGCTTATTCGATAAATATGCTTTGCTGCTCTTAAAGGATAATAATGGATTGTTTCCATAAGTGCCTTGATAATGTCAGTGAAACAAATAGGCTTGTGTTATTTTCAAGATTTGAAATTATTTTTTAAAGACTAGGGCATACAATACAGCAATAATGTTCACGTGTGTCATTAAGATTAATTTTTCAGGTCTTGTACATTTTTAACAATTGATTATCTTATAAAAAATATTTTTTATTCTTTATTGCAGAGGTGCTACAAGCTATACCAAAAAGAATTACAACTTGATAGCGAGCTGCACAACTAACATTTGACGCATTGATTTTTTGCGAACTTAACAATTTAAAATATGTTTTACATATTGTAAGAAAATAATAAATTTAAAATATTTAATTTCAAAAATTCTCTACTGAACAATTATGCTAGAGTTAATGTCGACGTCGTCGACTGCGTCAAATGTCAAAAAAAAAGTTGAATCGTATGAAATTGTATGAGAGCAGTTAATCTCAACGCGTTGCAACGCCGTAAAAGTTCAATCTATTTCAACTTTTTCGGCGTTGAAACGCCGTCAACGGCGTCGACATTAAGCTTTAACTGAATTAATAGAATAATCGTTTTTAATCTGCGATTAATTGTGATTTTATGAGTCCCGTGTTATTAATCGTTAGTAAGTCGATTAACAAAATTATTTTTCCATCACTAGTTGTAAATATGTCGAACTTACTTTTAAGCAGTCCTTTGATTACATCCTACCAACTAAATGAAGGACTGTCCATCTATCCCATCGACCGTCTATCGTGCCATGCTTTTTGTCATCCTGTGTTTTGTGTTAATTTTTATTTTTTTTTTTGTTAAATCCTATGGGGTTGTTTCCTTATTATCTTTCATATTTTTTGCTTATTCTTTCGTAACTGTCACAAATAATGTAAATCGCAGTTGTAGTTGTAGAGACCCCATTAGATTATAGATACAAGTCGCACATGCTGATCTATTGGGTTATGGAATGAATATACAGGGTGGCTCAGAAAGACTGGAGTGGTGTGAATTCGTTATAACTTTTTATTTCAGACATATTTTTTTAATTTTGTTTGTTTTTTAAATACAGTAAATTTATAGGGAATATTTTTAGATTAATTATTAAAAATGATATCCCGCAAGTGGTGGCCATTTTCTGCTTCGCACAAATGTGCTCTTTCCAACACATTTTCCATGACCTTTCGCAAAACTTCCGGTGTTGTGATGTTAATTTCGTCTCGAATATTGGTTTTTAATTCCTCAATAGTCCTAGGCTTATTAACATAAACTTTCCCTTTTAAATAACCCCAAAGGAAACAGTCTGGAGCGGTTAAATCCGGGGAACGGAGGAGGCCAATTAAAATTTCTTCTACGCGAAATTATTTTTTCACCAAAGATGTCGCGTAAAAGAGCCATTGTGGCCCTCGCAGTGTGCGCTGTGGCTCCATCCTGTTGGAACCATATTTGCGGATGGTTTTCCAAGGCTGGCCTTACAAAATTTTCCAACATGGCCCGATATCGATCACCATTGATGGAAATGGCGATACCTCGTTCATTTTCAAAAAAATATGGGCCAATGATCCTTTCTGAAGAAACACCGCACCAAACAGTACACTTAACTGGGTGTAATTGTCGTTGATGAAGTACTCTCGGGTTTTCCGTAGCCCATATCCTACAGTTTTGCTTGTTAACGAACCCATTTAATTGGCAATGGGCTTCGTCACTCATAACTAAGTTATGAATAAAATTAGGATTCTCTTGTGGTTTTTGCTGGAAATAAATTTCATAGTCAAGTCGTTGCTGGTAATCTGTCGGTTTCAATTCTTGGACAATTTGAATTATGTATGGAAACCAATTAAAATTGCTTCTACGCGAAATTATTCTTTCACCAAAGATGTCGCGTAAAAGAGCCATTGTGGCCCTCGCAATGTGCGCTGTGGCTTCATCCAGTTGAATTTTGTATGGAAACATTCTTATGGAATGCAAAATTCGCTGCAGCGACCGTCTTGAGATGCCAAATTGTGTCGAACGTCTCCTGGTTGATGTGTCTGGATCCTCCCGAATACTCTCCTGTACCACTTGAATATTGTCAAACGTGTGGACAGTTCGTAGTCTGCCGGAACCAAGAAGGTCCCTTACTGCTCCTTGTTGTCGAAAATTTGCAACCAGACGGTTTATTGTTGACTGAGAGGGTGCAACCCGCACATTAAATTGACGACGGTATGCACGCTGAGTCAACACAATGGACCGTTGATTTGAAAAGTAAATTTCAACGATTTGGGCATGTTGTTCAGTTGTGTATTGCTCCATTATAAATTGTCCAAGTCTTCTTTACAAAATACTGAAAGGAAAAGAAAAAAAAAGTTATAACAAAAAAGTTATAAGGAATTCACACCACTTCGGTCTTTCTGAGCCACCCTTTATATGCTTATACATAAACTCTCAACAACAAATTGAGAATTACACAACCAAAAGAATAATGGATCAAAGGACACATGAATCAGGACGAATGTATATACAGTCTTTCAATAAACATGCTATTGTTTGGGGTGCTCGCTATTTTTTTTTTAGTAAAGCAACTTTAGTGCCAATTCAACCCCTCGAAATGTATGTTTCCTTGCGCCAATATTTCTCCAATCCCTTTGTCAGACTCTTGGCAGGAAAGTGTAGTTCATCTGTTTGATTTGATTGAAGTATGATATTTTACTATTTGACAGATTCGATTGAAAATCCTGTGGGTAGTTTTGTGGCATCACAAATATATAAATATATTATTTTATAATTTTTTTATTATTGTAAATATGTGGACATACCAGTTATGAAAAGAAACTTTTTTTATGATTGAATGAGTTGCTGATTGAGTTGAAGAAAAAAAATATATAAAAATATATTGTGTCCAATAATAATGAAATGGACGTAAGAACATTGGATAATGCTGACCGGTATTACATATTATTTAAATTTGCAAAGAGAAAAAAAAAACATATTATATTTTTTAATCCTGATTAAATTGTGAATGACGATGGTATACAAAAGAATTGTTGTTCAAATAGTTATTTCTGAGTGAATTGTGAGTACCGATAAAAGAAATTTTGTTCAAATAGTAATTTTATTATACAAATAATTTTGAATTATTTATATTGCAAGATGATTAATTTAACTTAAACAAAAAATAGATTATAATATCGAAAAAATATTGTGTATGTAATTGTGTTGTAGCGCAGAATATTCATATAGAAAATGTTATTACTGAAAAAATTTTAATAAAAAAATAATAAAATTAATTTTAATATAATAGTTTTTACTGCGCTAATTAATTTTCTGTTTTTTCTTGAAAACAAATTTAAAACTTTTTCTTTGGCTTTTTAACCTTGTGCAGAGAATCTCTTATGGGCTGCCCTTACTGCAAATCTGGAGAAGGATGATATCATAAAAATTTTTCTGTCAGACTGTCTTAATATGGTGTTCAGACATGCATTATTAATTGAGCCAATAATAAGTTAATTGAAAACTGTTTACAAATACTCAATATAGCTAACTCAATTAGCGTTTGACAGCAGCTGACAAAAGGTGTTGTTTACATTGCTGCTTCACTGGCGTCGTTCCATACAATGCGCTTTCTTTTTGCCTTTGGACCAGTACGAAATAAATTGTTTATTTTTCATTTATTTTAATTGTTAATACATATGATTTTGCCAAATTTCATAAAGTTTGTTCAGTAGGCATTATGGTGCTCACTAAACAAACTTTTACAGTGTTTCATTTTGGACCTTGCTTAATTTTATAGACAATTAAGCGTTAATTGATCAATTAGCTGATTAAAATTTTGTATAGGTAATTGAGCTCAATAATGCTGTTAATTGCGATAAACTCAATTAAGGCGTATGTCTGAACACCATATTAGTCTGGCACAAATTTAAAGCTCAGCACTGCCACCCTTGCATTAGACAAGGCGGAGCACTGATACAGAAGATGCAGCACTGTTTCATCCTTCTATTCATCGTTGGAACTCTTACAATAATTATTATATATCAAGCCCAACCTCTTTTCTTGGATCACGAAGTTACAGAGTCTTTTTAGCCCAGTCAGTGAACCCAGTTGAGCCTTGTCAGATTTGAGAAGGTGGCGTGCAAGGCAGATTTACCAGGTACTCTCAGTACCGCAGCTGTATATTGAAATTTGTTGAGCTACTGTCAAAAGTTTATATACAAGCCACATAAAATGTTTTTTTTTCTTAAATCTTCCTTATTAATGATGCTTTTTCTTCCTTGATTTTGACATTAGCTCTTCATTTTCTACCAACAAAATACGTGTGGTTTTTGGTGTTGTTTCATTGTTGTACTAGTAAGAGTACCTGGTAAATCTGCCTTGGTCGCGTGTTCTGCGCTGATCATAACGGGAGCACGTGGCTCTTCCCAAAAAACAGTTGGCAACGCTTTCCCACCTTAGCTGAGAAAGTTTATATGAACTGCACTGAATAAAAAACTAGCAAAGCGATTATTGAGTTCCAGTGCAGTAAATGATTACTGAGTTGATCAGAATTTAAAAAAAAAATTAAAGAGAAAGTTCCCTTTAGGAAATAATATAATCGGTTTATAAAAACACTAATTATTAATTAAGTATTTTGCCACTGACTACAAATTGGTTTAAATCTAATGCAGATATAAACCAAACAAAAAAAAAACCTAAATATTTTGAATTTAATTTTCATTTTAAGTCATGAAATGTGCTTGAATTTTTATTTAAAATCAGTATCAACGTGGCAAAAAGATATCTTTTTTATTATTTTTTAATAAAAAATTTATTGAAACTTAACTATTTATAAATGAATTAATAAAAAAGTGTTTTAAGTAATTTAAATTAAACTGACTCCAAATTTGTTGAAAAATAAGTAATTAGTAATCAATTAAAAAGTCATGCAGAGATGGCCAATTGACTATCGCCAATGGCATGCATATCGCACCCTAAATACAAAAAGGGGCACAACTCAAAATTTTCCAAAACTGACTTTTTTCCATAAATTAATTCAGAATACACATCTCTAACTACTGGGAAAATTTCTTTCACATCACTTTCGTCTTTAACTGGAAAAATACAGTTATATCTATTTTGGTTCAGTGTGTTGCTTCTGCACAATGAACAGTTTTTTGTCTCTCTTGAAAATTTTAGTATTTTGAGTTGTGCCCCTTTATGTATTTAGGGTGCGATATGTTAATATAATGAGTCGACGACAAGGAAAAAAGTCACTTTATAGTATAAATTTTTTAAATAAGCACAACGAGTGTATAATCTTTATACACTAGTTGCGCTTATTTAAAAACCAGTTTTAATTTACTTAAAAATGTGTTTGACTTCCTACTGGGTTGTTACAAAAAAATAAAAACCTGAATTTCGTGTGTTGCTTTATCGTTATTTTTTGCATAAAAATGCTATCACTGAAATCAAGTTAAAACTATGAACTCCTTGCACGATCAATTTTAAGAAGTGGCCTTAATAGGTTAGATGAAGTCGTATGTTCAGATCGCCCAAAAGTGTTAATCACGCCAAAGATTGTCAATAAAATTCATGCAATAGTATTACACGATAGGATAATGAAAATACGTGTAGATTTTAAGGCTGCAGGCAGCATCTCAGCTGAATGAGTGGATCACATATCACATGAATATTGCGGCATGGAATTACAACTCTGGATACATGTTCTGCAAACATTATATTTTACAACGATGTTAGTGTTTGTTATTGTTCGTTATTGTATTAATGGCACATGACCGACTTCATTGCATCCTCAGATTTGCATTGAATGATATTGTGGTCGATTATTAGTCAGGCTTTCCTAGGAAGTTCATTTGCTGGCTCCGGTTGCTATCAAAATCGCTGGCTGCTTGGATTTCGCTTTAACCGAAATGTCTATGTGAAGAATATATCTAGTCTGCATTAATAGACGTTAGCATTGTGACTTATTCCCTGATTTATGACAGCATGCCATATAAGAATGGATGTAGTAAGTAATCTAGATACTGCCGAGCATTTCAGTGAGGTCTTTGGCCATCCGTGGGACTTGTTCTAGGCAGCAACGTTGGGTAAGGCCGCCCCAGCTTGCTTCTGATATGTATAGTTATCCATGATACTGGCACATGAGTCAGGCTGATTTTTATCGATGGCTTATATCTGCGACTAAAGAGAAACAGACATTTGCATTTGCAATATAGATTTTGTCTTATGCTGAGTAGTAATGCAGTTTTGTTGATATCCTTGTTATTTGGCTCAAGTCAAATGAAGTTGGTAATCATCGAAGTCAAAGAGATGTGTACCGATGGCATTGCAGGTACAAATTTTTAATCGAAATAGGGAGTTTTTCCCAATAGACTGGCCGCTCTCGGATCTCATGTCGATTGCTATCGTTACAGACTGAACAGATTTTTATACCCTTCACAAAAAGTGAAGGGGTGTATATAGGTTTGTCATTCCGTGTGTAATTTCTTCGATATTCACATGAGACCCCATAAAGTATATATATTCTGGATCCTTATGAATAGCGATGACGAATGAGCAATGTCCGTCTGTCCGTACGTGAAATCGGTTTTCCCAAGCCCCCAGAAGAGCTAGAGGTTTCGTTCTTAGACCGTTGGATTGGAAATGAACTTAAAAAGAGTGCTATTGAAATCCGAAGTATGGTTCCAGAGCTGGGAAGCTTACACCTATTTCTCGACGCAAAATGTATACCAAAAATCAATTGTTTTTTTTAATATTTGTAAATTAAACCTATTTCGTGCTTTAGGGAGCCTCAATGGTCTATTAAAAACTAAAAAAAAAAAAAATTCCATGGATGGAAAAAAAATAATTTTTTTTCGGCCCATTCCGTATTTTGTAGTACATGTAGTAACTAAAACTGTTAAAAATTTTAAGTTTTTCTTTAACAAAACCTCTTAATACATCATGAAGATTTGCATTGGCCAAAAAAAAAAATTTTAATTCAAATTTTGCTTCCAGGGGTGGGAAATTGCAAACAGGCAACTGATGTTGTTTTTTTTTTTTTTGCTAACTAAACCTGTCTTATAATTTAGGAAGAACAAAATTGGTATGAAAAATTTCCCAAAAAAATCAAAATTTCGACTCCAGGGTTGAACAAATAAAATATTTTATGGTACATGAAAGTGACCAAAAAGTCTAAAAATTTAAATTTTTTTGTCAAGTAAAACTATGTTACATCTTTTAATTAAACCTACTTCTTGTTTTAGCAAGAAAGAAAGAAGAATTACATCTGTGAAGGGTATTTAAGATTCGGCACATCATTCGGCAGTGCATCGAATATAGCACTTTTACTTGTTTAAGTTTCATATCATTATCTGCCTTTCGGCTCTCTCAACACTGAGCATAGTTAAATGCAGATCTCATACCCGAGAGTACCGGACCACCCATATTATCAAACCTTTTCGGTGGCAACTTTTTCATTAATGGCAGGCTTGTAGAGTATTTAAGCACCTTACAATTCCAAGGCTTACGCACAATCCGTCAGTAATTAAATAACAACCTGAAATACTACCATCTATCCCCGAAGACTGGTTCTAGACTGTTCTTCCCGGCACCACTTCTGCAACACTTTTTGATCTCGCAACAGCACATAGAAATTGCTACTATGGGTTAGAGCGACTCTCGCAGGAGACCTCGTCCACTATGCGACCACAAAAGATGCCTTCTAGGGGGCATACAGGAGTCTGTGGTACCAGTGTTGGATTACTGCTTGAGGATTAACAGTCAAACTAATGGAGGTTTACAAAATTTTGTGCTTCTATCTTCGTTGTTATACAAGTTAAACATTTTAAATTTACTTACTAAATATTTGGAGGGTATTTAAGATTCGACCTGGTTGAATATAACGTTTTTTACTTCATTAACTCCGTTTTCCGTTTACGATAAGTATTCAATAACAAAAATTTTATAAAAATTTACTTTAAAAAAAAAAAAAATTTGTAATTTCCCTGCAAGAGGATAAGCGTTAATTGTCTTTAAGCTACTGGTGCGATTACTAGTATAAGAAGTACTAGTTCAAAAGGTGATTGGACATATATAGGAAAGTACTAGTACTTCAAGTAGTTCATTTGTAGATTGATTTGACTTATAGAATTTCATATTACTTTTTGATGATGTTTTAACGCGAATTGCTAGTTCGCATTTTTATTTATTTTATTTTTAATTGTTACAACAATTTTTAAGCAAATTCAAATTTGAAACAAAGAACAGTATGCTGTGTACATTTCCGCTGCACCTCCGCTGAAAATTATTAGAACAATTTGCTACCTGCATATCAGTTTACTTATTATTACATTTATGTATGTAAGTAAGACGCGGTTTTCCTGTGTGTTAAAAAAGTGACATTTTAAAAAATAAATAAAATTAAAAGGTAATTTTAAAATTTTTGAAACGTGTTTTATTTTTATTTTTGATGCTCATATGTAAAATCAGCGATCTTTTTTAAAATAATAATAGCTGATATATGTAGTGTATATTCATTAATGCTTTTAAAGATCAGTTATGTTAATGGAATTTTTCCACGTTAAGTGAAGTTATAATAATGTGCAATTTTACAAGAACTTAGCATTTTCTTCTTAAAATACGTAAAAGGAATTATTTAGTAAATGGTGAAGTATCAAAACACATTTCTTAAATTAAATGATTTTGGTACAAAGTGGAGTACCAAACGTAACTCAAGTTGTACAAAGGTGGTAGTGGATTGAGTGTGCCCTGAAGGAACTTTCCATTTCCTTTTATAAACTGAGAATTTATGAACCAAAAATTGCTTGTGAAAACAAAGACTTAACAAATTTCATTGGGTTTAAAAAACCAATAATTTTAGTGATTTTTTTCACATATGTATATATAAACCAGTTCTTAATGCAGAACTAATTGTACTAGTATCCGACTAGATGAAACTATACTAGTACTCATCTAGTACTAATAGTACTAGTATCCATTCAGTACCAATGGTACTAGTTATTTTCCAAACACACTCAATGTTAATTTGAGCATTAACATCGTATAGGAAAGTTTACAGTTGGGAACTAGTACTGGTGATTTTTGTACTAGTACAAAACTATTTTGATACTAGTTCGATCTCCTGCAGGGTTGGTTTTCAGTTTTAAATGTAAATCGTACGACCGATGTATTATTTCGTTATGCTGGGCCTGATAGTCCCAGCTTATTTAGCGCATAATACAGAATACAAACAGCACTAGAAAAATTATATTAAAATACACGATCACTAACATATTTTTAGTGCTTTTTATAAAATCTCTTAAGCAAAAAAAAATTTGCAAAAAACATCTATGCCAAACACTCATTCATGTGGTAAATGTTCTAATAACACATCTGACATACATTTCAATGTAGCCGCGGTCAGCTGAATGAAGGAAGTCTTAAGATTTCAAACACGGTTTCACTATCAGTCCACAATTCATAATCACATCAGTCATCATAAGTCTTTAGCTATTCACTAACTAATTTAGAGTAGTTAAAAAAGAAAAATCTGCCGCTGAAAGTCTTTGCTTTCCTCTGCACAAATTGAGCCAATATATGTAATTCTTTTTTTCCGTTTTTCTTACAGTGAAATTATAAAAATAGAAGAAAAATGATTGAATGATATCTGTCGCCTTGTTGCCTGCATCACTTGATAATGATGCCGCCACATTCTTGCACCACGACAACCGACAACTAAGACATCATCTTATATTGCTTTTGCTAGTGATGGCTGGTTGCACTTGTTGTCTTCACTCTACCGTAAGATATGAAATTCACACATACACACGCAGCCACTCTCATATTATATGAATATAGTTTTACTATATTTTTTTTTTGTTGAATGCAACAAAATTTGATGTGACAGCGACACTGACAATTTGCATTTGAACACGCATAATCACATCACAACTAATATGAAAACGTGCAGAGGGCTAAATGTATGCATTATTCAACAGAAGTTATATATTTACTTACAAAAATAAACGAACATATTATTTTTAAGTGGATGTTACTGAAAAATTTGGTTCAGTATTACTAAAGTTACAGAATTATTACTATTTTTCATATTACGACATAGTACTCATTAGTGACTACTATGCTCTTCTCACCTTACCAAGAACTACCGCATTTGTTATCGATGGAAATTTCAATACAATTTAGATAATAAATTTCAATTGATATCGAATGAGATAATTTTCCCTCTACAAATAGTCGAAGAATAACGTCTTATAAAAGGTGTACAAATTTGAGGTTATGAGGTAAAATGGCTTAAAAATACACCTTGTTTTTTTTATACCCTCCAAAAAAGAATTTTGAGGGTATATTCACTTTGTCATTCCGTTTGTAACGCATCGAAATATCCATCTCTGACCCCATAAAGTATATATATTCTTGATCAGTGATGAAATCTAAGACGAACTGAGCATGTCCGTCCGTCCGTCCGTCCGTCTGTGGAAATCACGATTCAGTCCAAACGAAAAGAGCTAGACTATTGAAATTTGGCATAAATATATCTTAAAGCTTAGAGCAGGTTAAGTTCGGTGATGGGCTTAATCGGGCAAGAAGGAAAAAAGTTCCCCTAAGAAGAACTAAACCAACCCAGAAAAAACAACATAATTTTTAAAGTTTTTTGGTTATTTTGTTAAGCAAATGATATATTTTTATGTCAAATACGGTCCAACGCCTTAAACTTGGAGCCATTAAATAAAATAAAAATATTTTTTGATCCCGCCCATTTCAGTGGGCGTTATTATAGGCAAAAAAAGCATAAAAATTTAACAAATTGTTTTACTTAAGCCTACATTCCTTAAAAATAACACTTTTAAGTTTTAATGACGAAGCTGAGACGAAACCTGGTACTACTCTGCCCTACCCCTTCCTTCCCCTTTGCCCCAAATGACCCTACCAAAAAAAAAATTTTTTTTTTTAAATTTTGTATATAATCATCCCAAGCATTTATCTTTAGAGTTTTATGACTGCCGATTTCTGCCCTACCCCCTCCCCTTCCCCTCTTCCTTTGCCCCCTAAATGAACCTACCAAAAAAAAAGTTTATTTTAAATTTTGTATATAATCATCCCAAGCATTTATCTTTAGAGTTTTATGACTGCCGATTTCTGCCCTACCCCCCCTCCCCCTTTGCCCTCTAAATGACCCTATCAAAAAAAAGAAATTTTAATTTTGTATATAATTATCCCAAGCATTTATTTTTAGAGTTTTATGACAAAGGTGAAATGTTTCCCCCACAGCCCTTGTCAGAGCGACCCCGCCAAAATACAGTTTTTATACCCTCCAAAGAGAATTGTGATGAAGTCTAAGACGGTCTAGCAATGCCCATACGTTCGTCTGTGGAAAACATGATATTGTATATATTTGAACCCCGCCCCCTTTAGTGGGCGTTGACGTACGATATTATATAAAGGAACTCTGTCCCACCAAGTTAAACATTTCAAATTCACTTACTAAATATTTGGAGGGTATTTAAGATTCGACCCGGTCGAATATAACGTTTTTACTTGTTGCAAATTCAGCTTTATTGATACCAATGAAAAGTAGAGATATGAGAATTAATAATGGAATATGGAAATGTCCACCTCTAGCACGTCAACAGACTCTCGCTCTTATAACAAAATTTTGAATGCAGTGCCTAAGATCACCTTTCAGAGCGACAATTGTTTGTGGTTTGTCCACATAAGCCAGGTCTTTTCAATAGCTCTACAGAAAATAATAAGGCGGTTTTAAGTCATAAGAACGGTGGTAGCCAATTAACATCGCTAAATCTAGATATTACGAGACCGGGTAATTTATTGTGCAATAAGTGAATCGTTTGCACCACTAAGTGAGTTGTGGCGCCGTGTTGCTGGAACAAAAAAGTCAGTGATGTCCACATTAGCTAATGGTGGCCAAAAAAAAATTTATTATCATGGTTTGGTAGCGCAGGCGTTTCCTTGTTCATTTGCGACAAAAAAATACCGGTTGGTGATGCCATCTGACAAAAAAACCGCACCATAAGAAAGAATGTGACAGTTCTTTGGATATAATGGTTTTTCGAGGACTGTGGATTTTGTGAATCCCATATGTGACAATTTTGTTTGATGACATGACCGCCTAATTGAAAATGGGCGTCATCACTAAATATGATGCTGTAGAAAAATTCATTATTTTCTTTTCATTTTCTCAACAGCCAATTCACAAACGTTGAACGCAAACAAGGGACAACAACATTTCCACTATTAAAATTTCCCAACTTTTTACTAAATTAACGTTAAAAGGCAACAGATCAATTTTTTACATTTCATCATTTGACAGTCAATTTACTTCCTAACCTCAAATTTGCCCACCCTGTAAAATGTAAAACAAAAATATATCGCGGCTGGCGGATCTGCACTCAGCACTTTTAAAGCAACTCACTATAAGCTCACTGTGGGTGCTGTTGGCTGAAGTAGTAGATCACGAGACTATGAAGCGGAGGGTCCTGAGTTCGAGCCCGCGCTGAGTCATGAAATATTGTGTTGAATTCTTCTGAACGGCATTAGTGCGTGATTGTGTTAGTTGTTGCCAGCCTGGTTCAATGATGAAGGCATAGGGACTGGTAACTGAACATAATTGGCAGCGACTGACACTATCATGTCCTAAAAAGCAGAGTAACATCACCCACCTTCGTCAACCCTGTAGCAAAAATTAGCCGGCGAAGTAAAAAAGGTTGAAATAGCTAAAAAAAAAACTGTCTATCATCTCATCTTTCCTAATCTGTCCCCTCAATACTATCCCCTCGTATTCAGTTCCGGCGCAATGCATTGCATATATAGGGGTCATCCCCTGAGTGCTGGTCCAAGATAAAAAAAATTCTCATTGTTCTTGAACTATTTAAGAATTTCAACAGCACAACATTTTACATATCTGATTTCGGCTTTCATGTCAGCATACATTGAAGTGTACATCCATCCAACATTCTTGTATGAACGTAAATATCTTTTATCTGAAGATGAATAATGAAAAATTTTAGTAGATTGTATAAAACTCTTGTAAATTTTAAATAGAAATGAATAAAAATATTTACATTAATTCATGTATGGATGAACAAAAACAAATATATGGCATACATAAAGCGACACACAAACACTCGCACACACACACACACACACACTTCTAAACAGATAGACAATTGTATGATTAAGTGTTATAGACAAGTGCCGTATGTGGATGCACTTAACAGAGATGTCGCCATAGTGTTGACATATTTTTGGCCAATTTTATAATGCTTCAATACTTTTTTTTTGCGTTCCGCTCATTTAAATGAAAGTGTAGATGAAATGTTGCATGTTGTGTGTATCCTCTGCAGATTTTTATTGTTAACATTTTCTTAGCTGTAGTTTTAGTTTTAACTCATGTATTCATATGTTCATAATTTTAGTGAATGGATTTGTTGTTTGCAGCAAAAAAAGAAATTTTAATTTTTTGTGTTGACACAGGGGTTATGAGTATACGAGGGCGAGTCAATAAGTACGTGACTTTTTCAATTTCCCGCCATTTAATTAAAATGTCAATACTGCTTATCTCACTAGGCAACTGTTAATTGTCTCCCATCAAAATTTGAACAGGCTCTGTCATTTACTACAGTGCGTTTTGAGAAGAAAATGGAAAAAATTGAATTTCGTGTGCTCATTAAGGATTATTTTTGGTGGAACAAAAAACACAACTCAAACCAAGGCTAAGCTGAAAAATATTATAGGGACTCTGCGCCATAAATTTTCAGGGAAAAAGCAGGGATTCATCGAATTTCGATGAGGCCGTAGAAGCACGGAAGATGCCGAACAATTTAAACACTCAGTTGACATCTGTATACCCGGGATAATTGAAAAAGTTCATTATATGATTTTATCCCATCGGTGATTGAAAGTGAAAGCGATTGTAGAAGCCATAAGCATCTCACATGGCTCAGTGGTTTCAATTTTGAATGATTACTTGGTTATGGGACAGTTTCATGCGGTTATTCGCACTCAAGGGTGTCCACATGTGCAGTTTCCATGACAAAAATCCATGAATTGAGTTACGAATTGCTACATCATCCGTCTTATTCTTTCGATTTAACCACGAGTGACTATTTCGTCTTCCCAAACTTGAAAACAAATGGAGCGGCGTAAAGAGATTTGACTCTAACGACGAAATCATTTCACAAACATATACATATATCCCTATTGTGATGACAGTGGCAAAAAAGATCAAAGAGGACTATGTTAAGAAATGAAATTGCATTTTATATAAAAACATTTGTTTCATTACAAAATTCACAGACTTCCTGACCCACCCTCGTACATAGTCCTAATATATAATTAATTTGTTAAAGTCTACATATTCCTTGTTCATTGCTACACCGTGTTCCCACATACACCTTAATTGAGCTTATCGCAATGTTCCATATAAAATTTGATTTAGTTATTGTTCAATATATTGAAATTGCTGTAATATATTGATATTTTGTAATATTACAAAAGCAGCTCTGCCAAAAAGTGTGTTTAGTGAGCAAAACACAACTCACTGAACAATGTTAGTCGAGACTTAGCACCTTAAAGGCCTATATACATAGAATCCACCATACGTTATACGACGCCTCAACTGATAACTGAGTTGAAATACATGCTGTCTTATGAACGTTTTCACATTCACTCCTTCTGCGTCAACGCAAATAATTTAAGTGGCCAACTTTTATATATTGATGCACGTTAAATACATTAACGGTCATCAGTATGTTTTTATACCCTTCACAAAAATGTGAAATGGTATATATAGGTTTGTCATTCACATGCGACCCCATAAAGTATATTGAGCGATGTCCGTCTGTCAGTCTGTCCGTCCGTCTGTACGTGAAATCGGTTTTCCCAATTCAGAAAGATCCGAAAAACGGTTCCAGAGTTGGGAAGCTTACACCTATTTCTCGACGCAAAATTTAGACCAAAAATCAATTATTTTTTTTAATGTTTGTAAATTAAACCTACTTCGTGCTTTGGGGAGCCCCAACGGTCTATTAAAAAGTAAAAAAATAAAAACTATTTTCCAGGGATGGGAAATTAAAAATTTATTTTTCGGCCTTTTCCGTATTTTGTAGTACATGTAGTAACTAAAATTGTTAAAAATTTTAAGTTTTTCTTTAACAAAACCACTTAATACGTCATGAAGAATTGCATTGGCAAAAAAAAATTTTCAAATTTTGCTTCCAGGGGTGGGAAATTGAAATTTTTTTATACATGAAAGTAATCAAACAGGCAACTGATGTGTTTTTTTTTGCAAACTAAAACTGTCTTATAATATAGGAAGAACAAAATTGGTATCAAAAATGCAAAAATTAAATTTCGAATCCAGGGATGGACACGTGCAATTTTTGGGGTACATGAAAGTTACCAAAATGGTAAAAAATTTGCAATTTTTCGTAAATAAAACCACCTTATACCTCAAGAAGCGTTGCACTGATAAAAAAAAATAAAAAAAAAATTAAAATTTCGTTTCCAGGGTTGGAAAAATTAAATTTTTTTGGTACATGCAATATTTTGTAGTACATGTAATAACCAAAATGATTGCAAAATTCGAGTTTTTCTTAAACAAAACTACTTTATACCTCATGAAGATTTGCATTGATAAAGAAAATTTAAAAAAATTTAAATTTCGCTTCCAGGGTTGGGAAATTAAAATATTTTTTAAAACATAAATGTAACCAAAAAGGCAATTGACATTGGTTTTTACTAATTAAAACTATATTTATAACCTATATGGTTATAAATATTAAGTTTTTCTTAAATAAAACTATTTCATGCCTCATTAAAAGTTGCATTGGTAAAAAAAATTTAAATTTCGTTTCCATAGTTGGGAAAATAATATATTTATTCAGCATAAAAATAACCAAAAAGGCAATTGACGTTGTTTTTTTTTTTGCTAATTAAAGCTGTTTTATAATTCAGGAAGAACAAAATTGGTATTAAAATCTTAAAAAATCAAAATTTCGATTCCAGGGTTGGACAAATGATATACTTTATGGTACATGAAAGTGACCAAAAAGTTTAAAAATTTTAATTTTTTTGTCAAGTAAAACTATGTTACACCTCACTAAGAATTGCATTGGTAAAAAAATAAAATTTCCAGAGTTGGGAAATCGAAATATTTTTCGAATTATAAATTCGGTTCCAGGGTTGGAAAATTGAAATATTTTTGGTATATAAAAGTACATACATAAATTCCAAATTTTGTTTTTTAGTGAATTAAAGCTATTTTATATATCAGAAAAAATTAAATGAGTATTAAAAAATTAAAAATTCGGTTCCAGGGTTGGAAAATCGACATTTTCCGATTCATAAAAGCAGCCATTTTATTTGTTATTTTTTGATTTTTATGATGAATTATACCTACTTTTACATCAGAAAGAAGTAAACTGGTATTAAAAACCAACAAAATCTAAAAGGCGATTCTACGGTTGGACAATTAGAACTTTTTGGGGTACATGAAACGGATTTTTTGATTTGTTTGTAATTTAAACATATTTCATATTTTTGAAAGACGTTCATAGGTATTAGATATAAGAAAAGCCAAACATTTAGCTTCCTAGCCGAAAAATTTAAACGTTTTCTTAAATATAAAAGTAGCCGCTAACATCATTTTGATTTTTTAACTAAACCTACTTTCTGTTTTGGCAAGAAAGAAAGAGAGAAGAATTAAATCTGTGAAGGGTATTTAAGATTCGGCACAGCCGAATATAGCACTTTTACTTGTTTTTATTTTTGAATTTATTAAAATGGGTAATTTGTTCGGGTAATGAATCGCCCGAAAAGCAGCGATTATTTCAATTTCTAATGCATGGGTACGTGAACAAGGAATATGCAAACGAGAATTGCTACTATCGGTTAAACCGAAGTCTAGGCAGCCACTAACACTGCCCGAGCATCAATACGTTACCAACATTTCTAACAACGAATTTTGCTAACAAACCGTAGCCTCAACATGGACTACCCAAGAAGACAACAGGAATATCCGGCAACGAAATCGTCCCACACTAGCGAAGAAGCAACGAAGTTCGCACCACGATACCACATGTGTGTACATGCACAACCGCAAAAATTATCGTTGCAGATGATGCTGCCAGCACCCACACACAAACCTGTACTGATCATCACTTTACCCTCTAGAAGGCAATTCAACTGCGGGCCATACCGGATCCCTTGGTACAAGTTTAGGTTACTGATGAAGTCTGGAAAGCAAACCCTTATATGTTTGTTCTTTCTATTAACTTTGGCTCTGTGGGGGATCTTAGGTGCCGGTACTCCAGCTTATCAAACTATTTCAGGCAGGCCTAGTTTCTAATGCCGACAAGAAAAATGCTACACTATAGTCATGACACGGCGTCAAGTCGAGCTTCCTAGTGTCGTGTTAGCTATTTCAGTCAACAACACCTTCAAAATTTTGTGTGTGAAATTTATGGGAGTCAGCAGCAAACCACAGAGGTTCCCCAAGCCAACATAACATATGCCATTAGTTATGTTCAGTCTGATTTGTGTACCAGAATCATGCAAAATATTTCTGATGTGCTAGATCCAGAAATGCCGTGATGGGCATTTAAACGCTTGTATAATAGTCACATAATGGCATCAATAGGTCTTCCAAAAGGATAAAACATTCACACCATTTATGAAATAAATTTAGAGACAGGAAGCGCTTAATGAAAGACATTTTATTTATGTACCATTTGCTAAAAGCTCTTAGTTCCAAAAAAAAAAAAAATTCAGCTTAGCATCATCTTGCTCTTTCACTTTCTTGTTAATATCAAACAAACTAAATCCTTTTCTTCCATACACTCATAGATTTATACATCGTTATGCAACTTTTTGGCACAATTGTATGGCAGAGTATTTATGTGTGTGTCTGTGTGTGTTAATATGTATATAAAAGCTTAGAAATCACTACAATACAGACAGACTCGTCAAACTTGAGAATAAGGAAACACAATTTTTTACTTCTTAAACAGACATCATGCTTGTAATCATGTCCTTGCATGTCCTCATCATCGGTTCATATCATCAATAGTGTTTACAGCAGCCAGCAATTCGGAACGAGCAAGAAAATTGTCACCCCTTCAAACCCGCATACTATTTGGACACATACAAATACTGCCACGATATATTATATAAGCAGTGAAGCAAACAACAGAGATCCTTCAATAGATTGACAAGAACAACTACTACAACTTCTTTTAAATACAAATTCAACAGCAACGACAAAGAACACCAACATCTACAACAGCAATGACAGAGGCAGCAGCAGCAGCAGCTGTGCTAAGAAAATCTTTTATGTGTTCCTTTTTATTTCATTTCTTCCATCCAAACAATAAAGGCCAACAGTCTACAAGACGCCTGCCTGGTCATGTGACCAGGCAGGCATATTGTTATAAACTCTTCATCCTTTCAATGTTGGCCATCACCAACATTGATTGCTGCTCAGTCAATCTTTTATAAACAATAGTTTTATATAAATTTGTTGGAAAATAAAATATCAACGTACTTGTCTGTTTGTATAAGTTTTAAAAATGTCCTTGCATTTTCCATAAAATATTTCACATCCATTCCTCCAACTTGTCTAGTTATCCTTAGATTACCCATCTGTTTTCAAGTCCTTCATTAGTAAAGTTCAAATTAGAAAAAAAAAGAAATATAAAAGAAAATGAATTAAAAACTTGTGCAGAAAATGTACAAAAAATCGAGTGAAGAACAAAAAGTAAATCCAGCAGCCAACGAACAACTAACCCATCAAAGACATTCAACATCATGTCATCTTTTTCGTCATCAACACATCTTCTATTTGTACATCGTGTACAATAGCATCTTGTCATTCACTTCATCATTATCATCTTATCTTCAGTTGTCCTTTGTTTTGTTATTTTTTATTCCTACCATTTTATATCTACTGTTTTTTAGTTCGTAATCTCTGTGTTTACTAGTTCAAAGTCTTGATAAAAACATAATCAACCCAAATATCTACTTTGTTAAAGGAAAACTGAACTACAGAAGTGGTAAAAGAAATAGATGGACAGAAATTTTTTGAAGGCATGCATTTTTATTTTAGTACAAAATCAAGTAAATCGTTAGCGCTCAAGGAATATTTGTCCTTAAAGTGGTAAAATTAAAACATGGCGGGGACTTCATTAATTGTGCACTGATGATGTGATAAACTGTTAAGGGAGATATTTTGTAAATAACATTTTGAAGAAACAAAAATTTTTTTGTAACAAAACTTTATATGTGACACGCAAAATAGAAAGGGACCTAAGGGTAAAAACCGGTTTTGTTCAGGAGAGCCGTTTTAAAGATTTAAATACGTGTATCTTTGGTGTACTTCAATTTCATAAAACGCCACTTTTGGGGCATGGGATCGGTGTCATTCGATGCTCAGCTGTTGTCCACATCAAAAAAAAAAAAGTGAAAATTAATTTTTTTTTACCCTTAGGTCCCTTTCTCTATGCGCTTTCCCACAACTAAGCCTAAAATGTGTATTTTATACATCAAAAGGATAATGAACCACGACACTCCTAAAGAGATTATTTCCAGGCCAAAAAAAGGGAATACAGTCCGCTGGCAGATTTTCCTACCCAAGAGACACAAAAAAGAGTATGGCGCTTGTAGTTTAGGAAATAGCCGACTTAAAATATATGTGTGCGAGCGTGGGTCTACAAGTCTATGACTTACTGAACAAAACCAGGGTTTTATATAAAAAGTCATTATATTTTTCAACAGAGTCTCCTTTGAGTTCCATATATTTAGTCCAACTTTTCACCTAATTTGTTTATCTCTTACGAAAAATATTATTTGTCGAGGTTATTAAAGGAAGAATATTTGTGTGAGATGATTTTTTTTTAAATTTTGTACCTTTATTTCATTTTAATAAAAAATTATATTTTTGCCTCAGCGCCAAATAAGGCTTTATAGAGGCCAGTAGTCTTCCCCCGAGCCATTTCTTCAAGTTTGGCAACCAGAAATAGTCACTCGGTGCCCAAATCTGGAGAATAAGGCGGATTAAGGAGCAATTCCTAGTCCAATTCCTGGATTTTTGAAACTGCTTATGTGTGCGCACTTGATTGTGAGCAAATGCGGGACACATCCTGCGGAAAACTTTCTCATAGCCAAATGATCATTTAAAATGTAAACCGCGGAGTCATGTTAAAACCACATTGTGAATTTTTTCAATTGTTTCAATATTTGGGCATCTTCCATTCTGTCACGACCACATCGAACTTGATTCAACCAATTTTTATACCCTCCAAAAAAGAATTTGGAGGGTATATTCACTTTGTCATTCCGTTTGTAACGCATCGAAATATCTAACTCAGACCCCATAAAGTATATATATTCTTGATCAGTGATGAAATCTAAGACGAACTGAGCATGTCCGTGTACCTGTCCGTGTGTGGAAATCACGATTCAGTCCAAACGAAAAAAGCTAGACTTTTGAAATTTGTTATAAATATATGTTGAAGCTTAGAGCAGATTAAGTTCGAAGATGGGCTAAATCGGGCAAGAGGGAAAAAAGTTCCCCTAAGAAGAACTAAACCAACCCAGAAAAAACAACATAATTTTTAAAGTTTTTTGGTTATTTTGTTAAGCAAATGATATATTTTTATGTCAATTACGGTAAAACGCCTTAAACTTGGAGCCATAAAATAAAATTAAATTTTTTTTGGACTCCGCCCACCTTAGTGGGCGTTATTATAGGAAAAATAGCATAAAAATTTAACAAATTGTTTTACTTAAGCCTTCATTCCTTAAAAATAACACTTTTAAGCTTTAATGACGAAGCTGAGACGAAACCTGGTACTGCTCTGCTCTACCCCCTCCTCCCCTTTCACCCCCTAAATGACCCTATCAAAAAAAAAAAAGAAATTTTAATTTTGTATATAATCATCCCATTTGTTTTTAGAGTTTTATGACTGCCTGTTTCTGCCTTACCCCCATCCACCCCTTTGCCCCGTAAATGACCCTATAAAAAAATATATAAAATTTTATTTTGTATATAATTATCCCAAGTATTTATTTTTAGAGTTTTATGACAAAGGTGAAATGTTTCCCCCACAGCCTTTGCCAGAGCGACCCCGCCAAAATACAGTTTTTATACCCTCCAAAGAGAATTGTGATGAAGTCTAAGACGGTCTAGCAATGCCCATACGTTCGTGTGTGAAAAACATGATATTGTCTATTTTTGAACCCCTCCCCCCTTTTAGTGGGCGTTGACGTACGATATTATATAAATGAACTCTGTCCCACCAAGTTAAACATTTTAAATTCACTTACTAAATATTTGGAGGGTATTTAAGATTCGACCCGGTCGAATATAACGTTTTTACTTGTTTATCATGGAAATGGTAATATTTATCAATCTTAGACTTGGTTTGAATAATGGTTGTTTTTTTTTCTACAAAAAGTAATCCTTAATTAACACACGAAATTCTCTTTTTCCTATTTTCTTCTCCATAAGCGCGGAAGATTGCTTTCAACGGCAAGTCACGCAGCTTGTTCCAATTTCGACAGAAGTCTACTGACTCCTGCCTGTTGACAGAGGCAGTATTGCCATTTCAATTAAGAGGCGGAAAAATCAAAAAGTCACGGACTTATTGATCCACTCTCGTAGTTTAGGAAATGTTTGACAAAAAAAAGCACGCATTATCTCTTTTTCTACTGCAATCTCAGTACAAGAAAAGTTTTATTTTTACAAAAATTAGTAATTAACCGATGGTTTGCAAGGACAGCAGCTATTCAATATTTACCATTTATTTAGCTAATGTTTGCTATTTACAAATATGAGTCGTTTAATATTCGAAAAAGGGTGAAACATATTTAAAACTTGCCTAGAAATGTAGTCGTTCAAACGTTGTAATTTTTCGCCTACTTTGAAGTGACTGCAATCATCATAGTAGCCCTATAAGAAATTGACAAGATTATACAGAATTTTGCAGAGATTCAAAGCATTACAGATGTTATAGTAGAATGGCAGTGGAAGATCAGAGAACAGAGACCAGCTACGGCATAAAATCTTAAACATTTTATTTTTAACCATCTTGGCATCTTGGGTTAAGTAATACAATTTGTTGAATATTTACACTATTTCTGCGTACAATATCTTACGTCAACGCCCACTAAAAGAGACGGGGTAAAAATATGGGATTTCTGATTTTTTTTTTTGGTTCTCAATTCAACACTTTGGATCTTCTTTGACATAAATATGTAGGGTGTGCTTTACCATATTACAAAAAAAAAATTCCAAAAATTATTTATTTTTTTTGGAGGTTGGTTTAGTTCGGTCCATTTACGAATTTGACCTGATCTATCCTTCAAAATATATTTATACCGAATTTTAAGGGTCCGTTTTTGATGTGTTAACATCTATACGCGCGCCTCTAGGGCAGTAAACTATCAGTTTCAATACATACGCAAGTGTAAGTGTAAGAGTTTGTTTGTTTGTTGTTGTTGCTTGGCAGTCGGTATTGAAAGTGATTATTGGGCGATTTTCATATAATTTTCCCACGCAATTTTCTCCGGAAATTCATAGCCGATTTTATTAATTTTTGAAATAAAACGCTAGTACGGGTTTCTACGAAGAGTTTAGGCCAAAAATTAAGGCGATCCGATATCGGCGAGCGGAGATTTAAGTGTTCTAATTCGGAGTATTAATTTGGAGTAATATTAAAAAAGTGTTTTATGTTGATCTTCGGTTTTGTCTTATGCATAGCAAAGAGAATAGTGACGTGGTTATACGTACATATATAAAAATGAGATAGCAAGACAGCAACGTATGTAGCTTATGTACAAACATAACAATGTATGTATGTACATTTGTCTGTTGCTTTGCATTCTCTTTGTTTTTTGTGGGTTTAATATAATATAAATAAACAAAAAGGTGTTAACACATCGCCCGTGAGTTCGAACACTCATTGATTTTTTTTTTTTTCGTTTGAGCTGCATCGTAATTTCCACAGACGAACATGTCTAGCTCGTCTAAGATTTCATCACAGATCAAGAATATATATCCTTCATGGAGTCTTCAAGGGGTATTTTGCTGTGTTGCTCACGGAATGACAAAGGGAATATACCCTCCAATTCTGTTTTGGAGAGTATAAAAAAAATTGGAAATCATGTCTGGGAAACTACTTGGTCTCTACTTCCAAAGTGAGGGTGCTGAGGGTATTGAGTTCGAATCTGTGCTCTGTCCTGAATATTGAGCCGAATTATTCTGATCAGCTTCATTGTATGATTGTGTTAGTTGTTGTCAGTCTGTTCTATTGATGAAGGCATAGTACTGATCACTGAACATAACTGCCAGCGATTGCCACCAGAGGAACAGCAACCTTCTTCGTCGGATCTGTAGCAAAAACTTAGTTGTCGCAGTAAAATGTTGAAATAGCTACAAAAAAGAAATTCTCTATCTTCTCCTCCTTCCTTATCTGTTCTCTCTGTACTGTCCCCTGCTTTCTAGTTCCGGTGCAATGCACTGCATATGCAGAGGTCATCCCCAGAGTGCTGGTCCAAGTGATTATTAACAATATCCAGATTGATCATAAATATATGATATCAAATTTTCTTGATCAGCATTGTTGTGTCAATAGTTGTCGGCCTTTTTGAATGACGAATGCAGTGCACTGGTCTCTGAACACTAAACACCACCGATAACAGTATCTTGTACAAAATCAGACTACAGCTCTCTCCTAATTTGTTACCGTAGCAAAAAATGCATCAGCGAAGTAATAAACTAAATGTGACTATATTAAATCGAATTAAGATTCATAGGCTAATTGTTTGAAATTTGTTTTTTAAATCTCAGAAAGACATGATAAATATTCCAAGGCACAAAGGAAAGTCAACATCAATTTTATTCAACTTACACAGCAGAGCAGAACAGCTGTTTTCGAAAGCCACAACACCTTCATCATCAGTGCTCAAGCCATTTAAGCTATGACTTGAGCTACCAATAATAAATTGGAAAAACGTTCACATGTACTGAAGTATGAAATTCAAACCAAAAAAGTTTGACTTAGGTATGATGGAACAAAAAATTCAGAAAAATGGGACATGAAGAAAAATAATCAAACGGTAACACGGGTATTATAACAATAACATGTTAACATCAGGTTGATACAGTTCCCGTATTCTTTTTCACAATAAAATTTGTGTAAATAGGAACTGTTATCACATTCAACTAAGCCACCTAATAAGTGGTGACAAACACAGTACTCATGAGCACTGATGTTGAAAGTGTTGCGGCTTTCGAAAACAGCTATTCTGCTCTGCTGTATAAGTTGAATAACTAAAAATTGATGTTGCCTTTCCTTTGTGCCTTGGAATATTTATCATGTCTTTCTGAGGTTTAAAAAACAAATTTAGAACAATTAGCCTGTGAATCTTAATTCAATTTAATATAGCAATATAAATGTTCGTGAAAATACTAACTATATATAAATGTGACTATTTTATAATCTTTCGTAGTTTCAGGGCGGCGATTTATTGCATGAGTATACTTCATCAGCTGATAGCCGGTCCAAGTAAAAGATGTACGATCATCCTTGCTGTAAAGTTTGATTCTTAAATACTTTCTAAGAAAAAAGACTTATTAGATTTAGCAAAGTTGAGTGCCTAAATAATCTTATGGTTTTTACGGAAACCTATATTTTGCGAATAAAAATGTTTCATTAATTTTATTTGTTGCTAACTTTGCTAACACCACTGCTGAACACTGTTACACAACCATGACTTTTGATAATGTGTGCATGGGATAGTTCGATTTTGTTTCCTTTTTCGAATTTGATGAGGGACTTTTCTTTTTTTTTTCACAACTTGTCTCAATATTTATAATAAATATTTGTATGTAGTAACAACATGGGAAGCATATAATATATATTTTTAATACAAGTCAATTTGTGTTTGTGTGAGTGAGAATTTTCAGTTATGTAAAGATATATTGTGTTCAATGAACTTTAAATGAATTGGAAAACTTAGACTGCACCAAAATTTTAATTTTATAAAGAAGCCAAAACAATTTGTTAAATAAAAATTTTCTAAAAGGTACATATTATTACCAAATAATTTTCATAGAAAAACTAGGATTTATGTGGAGCAAATGCATGCCAATTAAAAATTATGATATGAGGAATTTATATTGCTTAACTTTACAATTATGTTTACAACGCTAAAATTAGTTATAAAGCAAGCAAACTTTTAAATGTAAAAATAAATTTAGAATATAGTTTTAAACAAAATGCCTGGCCCACGATGTCACTCGATATCGTTTTCTCATATAAATGTATTGAAAACAACAAGTAAAAGTGCTATATTCGGCAGTGCCGAATCTTAAATACCCTTCACAGATGAAATTCTTCTTTCTTTCTTTCTTGCTAAAACAGAAAGTAGGTTTAATTAAGAAATCAAAATGATGTTATCGGTTACTTTTATATTTAAGAAAACGTTAAAATTTTTCGGCTAGGAAACTAAATGTTTCGCTCTTCTTATTTCTAATACCTCTGAACGTCTTTCAAAAATAGTAAATATGTTTAATTTACAAACAAAAAGAAAAAATCCATTTCATGTACCCCAAAAGGTTCTAATTGTCCAACCGTAGAATAGTTTTTAGATTTTTTTGGTTTTTAATACCAATTTATTTCTTCCTGATAAATAAAGTAGGTATAATTCACCATAAAAATCAAAAATAATAAATATTATGGTTACTTTTATGAATTAGAAAATGTCGATATTCCAACCCTGAAATTGGATTTTTAATTTTTTTGGCTTTTAATACCAATTTAAATCTTCCCGCAGTATAAGAAAGATTTCATCCACAAAAAACCAAAATTAGGAACTTATATGGCTAATTTCGATTATCCAACCCTGAAACCGAATATTTAGTTTTTACAATTTTTAATAACAATTTAATTCTTAGCGAAGTATAAAATATGTTTAATTCACTGAAAAAAACCAAAATTGGGATTTTATGAGGGTACCAAATGTATGTACCAAAAATTTCGTTTTTCCAACCCTGGAACCGAATTTTTAAAATTTTCATACTAATTGAATTTTTTTCTAAAATATAAAATTGGTTTAATTCACTAAAAACACAAAATTTGGAATTTATGTGGGTACCAAAAATATTTCGATTTTCCAACTCTGGAAGCGAATTTTAATTTTTTTACCAATGCAATTCTTAGTGATGTGTAACATAGTTTTACTTGACAAAAATATTAAGATTTTAGTTTCATTTAAGAAAAATTGCAAATTTTTTACCATTTTGGTAACTTTCATGTGCTATAAAATATTGCACTTGTCCATCCCTGAATTCGAAATTTAATTTTTTATTTTTGAATTTTTTAAACCAATTTTGTTCTTTTTAAATTATAAGACAGTTTTAATTAGCAAAAAAAAAAAAAACAACAACATCAGTTGCCTGTTTGATTACTTTCACGTATAAAAAATATGCAATTTCCCACCCCTGGAAGCAAAATTTGAATTAAACAATTTTTTTTGGCCAATGCAAATCTTCATGACGTATTTAGAGGTTTACGGAATAGACCGAAAAAAAGTTTGTTTCCCATCCCTGGAAGAATTTTTTTATTTTTTTAGTTTTTAATAGATCATTGAGGCTCCCCAAAGCAGGAAATAGGTTTAATTTACAAATATTACAATAAATATATGATTTTTGGATAAATTTTGCGTCGAGAAATAGGTGTAAGCTTCCCAGCTTTGGAACCATATTTTACTTTCACTTTTTTGTGAAGAGTATAAAAATAAAAATGTTGATTCCAGAGTTGGAGAACTGCAATATTTTGTGGTACATAAAAATGACCTAAATGGTTTCAAATATTAAGTTTTTCTTAAACAAAACTATTTCATGCCTCATTAAGAGTTGCATTGGTAAAACAAATTTAAATTTCGTTTCCATGGTTAGGAAATTGAAATATTTATTCTGCATAAAAGTAACCAAAAAGGCAATTGACGTTGTTTCTTTTTGCTTTTTTATAGTTCAGGAAGAACAAAATTGGTATTAAAATCTTAAAAATTAAAATTTTCGCTTCTAGGGTTGGAAAAATTAAATATATTATGGCACATGAAAGTGACAAAAAAGTATAAAAATTTTAATTGTTTTGTCAAGTAAAACTATGTTACACCGCACTAAGAATTGCATTGGTAAAAATATAAAAATTCGCTTCCAGAGTTGGAAAATCGAAATATTTTTCGTACATAATAGTACATACATAAATTCAAAATGTTGGGCTTTTAGTGAATTAAACCTATTAGATATTTCAGAAAAAATTAAACGAGTATCAAAATAGTATAAATTCGGTTCCAGGGTTGGAAAATCGAAATATTTTTGGTATATACAATTGCATACATAAATTCCAAATTTTATACATCAGAAAAAATTAAATTAGTATTAAAAAACTAAAATTTCGGTTCCAGGGTTGGAATATCGACATTTTCTGATTCATAAAAGCAACAATTTTATTTGTTATTTTTGATTTTTATGATGAATTATATCTACTTTATACATCAGAAAGAAGTAAACTGGTATTAAAAACCAACAAAATCTAAAAGACGATTCTACGGTTGGACAATTAAAACTTTTTGGGGTACATAAAACGGATTTTTACTTTTTGTTTGTGGGTGCTGTTGGCTGAAGTAGTAGAACACGAGACTATGAAGCGGAGAGTCCTGAGTTCGAGCCCCAGCTGAGTCATGAAATATTGTGTTGAATTCTTCTGATCAGCATTAGTGCGTGGTTGTGTTAGTTGTTGCCAGCCTGCTTTCAGTGATGAAGGCATAGTAATGATCACTGAACATAATTGGCCGCGACTGACACTGTCATGTACTAAAAGCAGAGTAACAGCAGCCACATCCGTCGGCCCTGTAGTAAAAATTAACCGGCGAAGTAAAAGGTTGAAATAGCTACAAAAAAAACAAACTGTCTATCTTCTCATCTTTCCTAATCTGTCCCCTCAATACTATCCCCTCGTTTTCAGTTCCAGCGCAATGCATTGCATATATAGGGGACATCTCCTGAGTGCTGTTCCTACTCCTAAAAAAAAAAAAAAATTAAATATATATAATATTTTTGAAAGACGTTCATAGGTATAAGATATAAGAAAAGCCAAACATTTAGCTTCCTATCCGAAAAATTTAAACGTCTTTTTAGATATAAAAGTAACCGATAACATAATTTTCATTAAGCCTACTTTCTGTTTTGGCAAGAAAGAAAGAAAGAAGAATTTCATCTGTGAAGGGTGTTTAAGATTCGGCACAGCCGAATATAGCACTTTTACTTGTTTGTGAAGGGTATAAAAATTAATTTATTTAAACAATAAAGATGTAAAAAGTTACGCAAATATCCTCTTAACAGTCCAGAGTTGCTTATAAGCATCTTTAACTATCAAGTAAACCGACAGCTGCAAAATTGTTAATTCTTCAAAAATCCTTAATTTATATCTAATAAACAATTGAATCACAGAACATATAAAAATATTTGTTTCAAGATTAAGGGCGTAGAGGATAAATTTTACATCCTTTACTAAATGATTTATAGTTCTTTTGTTGAATTTTAAACTATTTTACGCCACATTTATTTTACTTTCTTTGTGATATTCTCCCCTGGTCAAATAACAAAATCATACATTTACAACTTTCTATAACAAATGTAATGATTACAAATAATGTCAGTTGCTTCCGTTCGTGTGTAACTGCACTCAACTATTACGTTTACAATTGCGAAACTTTTAGATTGTAAAAGGAATATGTGTATTTCTATTCTACTCCTTCAGACTCTTCTCTGCTGTGTCGTAGCTTTCACTCTTCTTTTAGTTTTAGTCGTCATTGTCAGTCAGTGTAAACTGTACATACATTTTATTGTAGAGACGAGTCAAGTTGCTGTCAATTTAAAATAGAAAATTTATAGAGTAGACAAAATGATGGACAGCTTTCTTTTTTTTTTTTTTTTGGTTTCTTCAACTTTTGCGATGGTGTCTGTTGTTGTGTATGTGTATTTTTGAAGGATGTACGTTTATACTTTTATGTGTATGTATGTGTGAATTACATTATTTTATAATGCACTAAGAGAAATGTTCACTAACGTCCGAGGATTATCTTAGAAGTTTTTGAAATTATTAATGTTCATTTGTGGGTAAAGATTCAATTTTTTTAAACAATAATTTCTACATAAATTTTAAATGAAATTTATTATCTTATGCACATACTTCTGAAAACCATCTGAGAATTCACAATTTGTAAATTACAAACTATTTTCAAAATCACAACACAATAAGCGTAGTAGGCTTATTATTTAACTGTGGTTACAGTCTACTGATGATTTGGTAAAGCACCAATGAAATGCATATAGACATTTCTTGACCACGAACAAATAAATTTCATTTAAAATAGTATTGTGACAACAATATGTCCAATGAAAATTTCATTACATAAATTTTAGAAATTATACTGTAACATCAAGCATTTAAGGAGATTCTAAAAATTATATTTGCAACTCTGGAATTAATGTAATGGGTGGATTGTGTAGCTCCTTGAATTAGTCATGAAAATCAGACTCTTCAGGGTTGTATTTTAGAGCCATTTTGTCAAGTTTTGAGAATAGCAAGGAGTTGGAAAAACATAAAAAGTCATCTAAAGTCATCATAACAATATTCCAAGGTACAAAGAAAATTAACATCAATTTAATTATCTAATTTATATAGCAGAGCAGAACAGCTGTTCTCGAAAGCCTCTACATTTTCATTATCAGTACTCATGTATATATTCTTTGTCACCACTTATTCAGTGGCTTAATTTAATATGATAACAGTTTTTATTTATAAAATATTTATTAAGAAATTGCATACGAAAACTGCATCAAACCCGTGTTGCCGGGTCCCATTTTTTTCAATTTTTTATTCCATTATAATTAAGCCAAACATTTTTGTCTGAATTGTTATATTAAATTCATACGATATTTGCAAAGGGTGTTTTTATAAGAGCTTGCTGATTTGAAATTTAAATAAAACACATGCCAAATTATGAAATGGCCAAAAAAAATTTTTTATTTGGTAGATAATTTCTTATCATTTAAGATTTAAATATAATTTCGGGCATATGGCCACCACGACTATTTTGCACACAGGTCATTCTGGAGGTCCAATTTTCAACCACCTTTTCAAGCATTTGAGAGCATATTTCAGCAATGACACGTTGAATACTGGTTTCCAAAGCGTCAATCGTTGCTGGTTTATCCACGTAAACCAATGATTTCAGGTATCCCCACAAAAAATAATCGAGTGGCGTCAAATAACACGAACGAGGAGGCCAATTCACTGGTCCATTTCTCGAAATAATTTTGTCGTTGAAATGTTCTTTCAATAAGTCCATTGTTTCGCCCGCAGTATGACAAGTGGCACCATCCTGTTTAAACCACATTTCGTTTACATTCATATCTTGAAGTTTTGGCACCAAAAATTCATTGATCATGATTCTGTATCGATTTCCATTCACGGTAACGCGTCGTCCTTCCTCATTTTTAAAGAAATAATGGACCGATGATTCCACCAGCCCATAGACCGCACCAAACAGTACATTTATCGGGATGCATTGGTAATTCTTGAACGGCGTGTGGATTATCTTTGCTCCAAATACGGCAATTTTGCTTGGTGACACATCCATTCAACCAAAAATGCGCCTCGTCACTGAAGAGAATTTTGCGGTAAAAAAGCGGATAAACATTTTTAATTGAACACTGTTTTTGAAAATAAATTTCCACGATTTGGAAGTGTTGTTCTGGAGTTAACCTGTTCATGATGATTTACCAAACAATACTGAGTAGCGATGTCACTTTAAACTGTCGAAACAGCTGTCAGACAACAGAGTGATTCGTATAAAAAAAAACTTCATAAAAAAACACCCTTTAGAATATGTTTTATGTTTTTCTGAATTAAAATATGTTACAAGCAATAGCCTATGAATCTTAATTGTAAAGCGTGTTTCTTTTAGAGTGTCGCAACACTAGAGCAACGCATGCAATTAGTTGGAATTTTTATTCAAAATAATTGTTCGTCAAACTCATCGTTCTTCTTAATTTTTATGGCGTACATAATCCTCCCTCAGAGCGGCTTATTCGAACCACGTATACTGTTACTAATAATGTGCATGCCGTGCGACGTCGAATCGTGCACACTGAAGAATATTTAGCTGCTGCACAGGAAAGCATTAAAGATTATCCTAATCAATCAATTCGCCGCCGTTCTCAGTGAATTGTTGTGTCCTTCCACTTTATAGAAGTACACATATAATTGCTGAAAATTGGTATTCCAGATTGCGCCTGCTACGCTCCAGCCGTGGCGGTCACATGGCAGAAATTATATTTTTTTACATTAATTTCATAAAACTTTGTTTCCTATAAAGCCCGTTTCATTGATATTAAAAACATATTTTCTTGTTATATTATGATTTAAAGTTGTGTCATTCCATAAATAAAATACCCTTTATATGGCATTAAATGGCAATTGCAGGTGCTGTTGGCTGAAATAGTAGAACACGACACTATTAAGCTGAGGGCCCTGAGCTCCACTCCGCGCTGAGTCATGAAATATTGTGTTGAATTCTTGTGATCAGCACTATTGCGTGGTTGTGTTAGTTGTTGCCACCCTGTTTCAATGATGAAGCCATAGTCACTGGTCACTGAACATAATTGGCACCGACTCACACTATCATGTACTAAAAGCAGAGTAACAGCACCCACCTTCGTCGGTCCTGTAGCAAAAATTAGCCGGCGAAGAAAAGGTTGAAATAGCTACAAAAAAAATCTGTCTATCGTTCTCATCTTTCCTAATCTGTCCCCTCAATAATATCCCCTCGTTTTCACTTCCGGTACAATGCATTGCATATATAGGGGTCATCCCCCAAGTGCTAGTCCAAGATAAAAAAAAATTCTTCTGGTTTCTTGACCTCTTTTTAATTATTATCATATTCTGATATTTTTAAGCTTAAGGTCTCTTTATTTCAATTTTATTTCTTAACTTCAATATTTCGTCACTCCTTTGTGTGACTTCTTCAGGAAATTTACAAAGCTCAATTCTGTTCGGAAACGGAAAGGATGCCGTATTTTCATTCCTCAGAAAATAAAATTTTGAAATACAATGACTTAATATCATGAAAGGAATCGGGTAGTGAAAATAAAAAAGATTTAATTCCGAAAAAGTATTTCCTTCTTTGTTTTCATAGGAATCAAAATACGGAATCAAGTCCTTTTTCGTAAGGAATAACCTGATGTTAGCTGATGCAGCGTTCAACCGTTCAAATAAAATCGATGTATTACTGGGTGCAGAGCACTAACTCCAATTGCTCGCAATTGGACAAATAAAATTATCTCCACAACTTCCTAGTAATTTTCAATTTACATTTCGTGAAATTCCATAAAAGTTTCCTTTATCATAAGGTCCAGCTTGGACTTACGTTAGAATCAAAGCGTCCAATGGACTGTGGGAAAAATATTAAGTTGTTAACAGACTCTAACACTGAGGCAATAAAAAACAATTGCGAATATAATTTTTAGTCTAAATATCCAGTCTAACTTTACAAATGAAAGGATTGCTTTATACAGAACTGCTATCAATTTACTCCACAACATATTTTGAAATTTTTGTAAGTTTATTGAAAGTTTTCATAAAAATAATTTTTAGAACCTCCTTCTCCGGACCTCATGTATAAGGTTCCTGTATGTATGCTCTAGTTGTATGTGTGTAAAGTCTGTTACCTTATGTTTTTTGTAAAACAAGGACTGATTGCGACAAAAATGTAAAGTAAAAAAAAAATAAATAAATAAATAAAAAATTACATTCAACTCTATGGGAACAACAGATAGCAAAAGAGAGACTGGGAGTAAGAGAGAACAAACTCAAAGTACATAAAAATAAAAGCGCTTCCTTCGTAATTTTTACTTTTGGCTTCTGTTATATTTTTTGACAAATTGATGGACAGCCTGATGGACAGATCGTATAAAATAACTTTAAGAAAATCATTATCCATCCATGCACAATTATTTGTGCACAAACACAATTTCACGTAGTACATGCATATACACGTTTTTGTATGCATGTACGAGTATGTGTTTTTATTTTGAATTGAATTTATATGTATAAATTTGTCGATATATAAAATCAAGGATTTATACGGAATGCTTGATTATATGTGTGCTCGTGTAGTTCGTAAATGTGTGGGACTGTCAATTCGCCTGCCTGGCTGCCTGCCTGCTTATTTAAGGACGACATGTATAAACTAAATGTAGAATGTGTGCATGAGTGTGTGTTTGAGTGTGAGGAAATAGTGTCAAACTTTCAGTCAACTTTTTTTTCAGACATAATCTTATTTTTGTATTATTTGTCATTCACGTTGCAATAGTTTTTGTCAATCATTTCTACGTGACTGATGTTATTGAGTCATTGAAGATGTGTGCGAACATCGTGTGTATTAAAGAATTAAATATTTGTCCTTCAGTGTGTTTTATCTGCAGACATTGGAAATAATATATATCTTATAATAATTTTGATATAAAAATATATATGACCTAATTATCATTAACCAAAAGCTATTGTCATATTTTACTTGAAGAATATTGATTGGCATTGGCTTTAGTTGAAAAATATCTTGAACTTTTGCAATAAAATTTTCATATATTATTCATAAAATAATATTGAGGATATTTATGCCATTATGCGATACGTTTCAGATCATGTGCCGTTTATTTCTACACATGATACTTTAATATGCCTTACGTTTTCCATACTATCGCTTTAAACATCTTGCACGATTTCATACGATTTTTCATAAAGAAGGCCTCTAATAGGGGATAGAGAAGCGGTTAATTTTCAAATTTCCTTTCGCAGGGATATGAAAAGTTGTCATTCTTTTTCATTTGAATTATTCTGTCGTATCCCAAAAATTATGCATTCAATATAGACAAAGATATTTTTTTAAAAACATTTATAAATTCTAAGGAAATATTCATATAAATTTATTATCTTTAAATAATAATACATTCTAAAGCATTTGGCTATAATCAATGAAAAATAGTATCTAGTAAGAATTTTAACGAAAAATTTTTATTGCTATATTAAATGAATTAAGATTCTATAGGCTAATAGTTCGAAATTTTAATTTAAATCTCAGAAAGACATGATAAATATTCCAAGGCACAAAGGCTGTTCTGCTCTGCTGTGTAAGTTGAATAACAAAAAAAAAACTGATGTTGACTTGCCTTTGTGCCTTGGAATATTTATCATGTCTTTCTGAGATTTAAATTAAAATTTCGAACTATTAGCCTATAGAATCTTAATTCATTTAATATAGAAAAATTGTATCTTTTGAGATATTGAAGCCTGTTCGTTCATTCAAAATAAATATATAAAATTACCATGGCACAAATTTTAATATTTTTATACGCTTCACAAAAAAGTGAAAGGGTTTATATAGGTTTGTCATTCCGTGTGTAATTTCTTCGATATGCACATGGGACCCCATAAAGTATATATATTCTGGATCCTTATGAATAGCGATGACGATTGAGCGATGTCCGTCTGTCCGTCCGTCTGTCCGTCCGTCTGTACGTGAAATCGGGTTTCCCAAGCTCCCAGAAGAGCTAGAGACTTCGTTCTTGGACCGTTGGATTGGAAATGAACTTAAACAGGCTGCTATTGAAATTCAGAAAGATCCGAAGTATGGTTCCAGAGCTGGGAAGCTTACACCTATTTCTCGACGCAAAATTTTTACCAAAAATCAATTATTTTTTTTTAATGTTTGTAAATTAAACCTATTTCGTGCTTTAGGGAGCCTCAATGGTCTATTAAAAACTAAAAAAATAAAAAATTTTTTCCAGGGATGGGAAATAAAAAAATTTTTTTTCGGCTTATTCCGTATTTTGTAGTACATGTAGTAACTAAAATTGTTAAAAATTTTAAGTTTTTCTTTAACAAAACCACTTTATACGTCATGAAGATTTGCATTGGCAAAAAAAAATTTTTGTTTTTAAATTCAAATTTTACTTCCAGGGTTGGGAAATTGCATTGTTTTTATAAGTGAAAGTAATGAAACAGGTCTAGCCAAGCCCCCAGAAGAGATAGAGACTTCATTCTTGGACCGTTGGATTGGAAATGAACTTAAATAGAGTGGTGTTAAAATTCAGATAGATCCGAGCTATGGTTCCAGAGCTGGGAAGCTTGCACCTATTTCTCGACGCTAAATTTATACCAAAAATAATTTATTTTTTTTAATGTTTGCAAACTAAACCTATTTCGTGCTTTGAACCTCTTTATACGTCATGAAGATTTGCATTGGCAAAAAGAAAAGAAAATTTTAGATTCAAATTTTGCTTCCAGGGGTGGGAAATTGAATTTTTTTTATACATGCAAGTAATCAAACAGGCAATCGATGTTGTTGTTTTTTGTTTTTTGCCAACTAAAACAGTCGTATAATTTAGGAAGAACAAAATTGGTATCAAAAATTCAAAAATAAAAAATAAAATTTCGAATCCAGGGATGGACAAGTGCAATATTTTATGGTACATGAAAGTTACCAAAATGGTAAAAAATTTGCAATTTTTTGTAAATAAAACTACTTTATACTTCAAGAAGCATTGCACTGATAAAAAAAACAAACAAAAAAAATTTTAATTTCTTTTCCAGGGTTAGAAAAATTAAATTTTTTTTGGTACATGCAATATTTTGTAGTACATGTAATAACCAAAATGGTTGCAAAATTCGACTTTTTCTTAAACAAAACTACTTTATACCTCATGAAGATTTGCATTGATAAAGAAAATTTTAAAAAATTTAAATTTCGCTTCCAGGGTTATGAAATTGAAATTTTTTTAAATATAAATGTAACCAAAAAGGCAATTGACGTTGTTTTTTTTGCTAATTAGAGCTGTTTTATAATTCAGGAAGAACAAATTTGGTATTAAAATCTTAAAAATCAAAATTTCGACTCCAGGTTTGGACATATGATATATTTTATGGTACGTGAAAGTGACCAAAAAGTTTAAAAATAGTATTTTTTTTGTCAACTAAAGCTATGTTACGCCTCACTAAGAATTGCATTGGTAAAAAAATAAAAATTCGCTTCCAGAGTTGGAAAATCGAAATACTTTTCGTACATAATAGTACATACATAAATTAAAAATTTTGTGTTTTTAGTGAATTAAAGCTATTTTATATATCAGAAAAAATTAGATTAGTATTAAAAAATTAAGAATTCGGTTCCAGGGTTAGGAAGTTGACATTTTCTGATTCATAAAATCAGCCATTTTATTTGTTATTTTTGATTTTTATGATGAATTATACATACTTTATTTATCAGAAAGAAGTAATCTGGTAATAAAAACCAACAACATTAAAAACCAAAGACGATTCCACGGTTGGACAATTAGAACTTTTTGGGGTACATGAAACGGATTTTTTGTTTTGTTTGTAAATTAAATATATATAATATTTTCGAAAGACGTTCATAGGTATTAGATATAAGAGAAGCCAAAAATTTAGCTTCCTAGCCGAAAAATTTAAACGTTTTCTTAAATATAAAAGTAACCGATAACATTATTTTGATATTTTAATTAAACCTACTTTCTGTTTTGGCAAGAAAGAAAGAAAGAAGAATTACATCTGTGAAGGGTATATAAGATTCGGCACAGCCGAATATAGCGCTTTTACTTGTTTAACTTCGGTTTGAAACACTTCTGGTCTCATGATTCATCTTTTTAAAGATATAATTTTAATCTTCCATTCAGAAACAGCAAAACTGTTCCCGTATATTTTTTATATCACCCACTTTTCCAAAATAATTGCAGACAAAAATTTGTTCACGTATTTTTTTAATAATAGTTAAGAATTATTTTTAGTGGCAGCTAGTTCCCGAAGTCTAAAAATTCAATTAAATTAAATGAATGAATTTGGGGCACAGACAGTCTTATTTAAGGTTCAAGGAAGATTGTTAGAATTATTTATTACTCTGAAATACGTAGTCTTTTCACAAGATAATTTGAATTTTAAAATACCACATATTTTGTATGTACTAAACTCGACTCGCAAATGTTTTCATATTTTCAGCTATTAACCATTTTTATACCCTTCACAAAAAAGTGATAGGTTATATCAAGGTTTGTCATTCCGTGTGTAATTTCTTCGATATTCACATGAGACCCCATAAAGTATATAAATTCTGGATCCTTATGAATAGCGATGACGATTGAGCGATGTCCGTCTGTCCGTCTGTCCCTCTCTCCCTCCGTCTGTACGGTTTTCCCAAGCCCCCAGAAGAGCTAGAGACTTCGTTCTTAGACCGCTGGATTGAAAATGAAGCTAAAGAGAGTGGTATTGAAATTCAGAAAGATCCGAAGTATGGTTCCAGAGCTGGGAAGCTTACACCTATTTCTCGACGCAAAATTTTTACCAAAAATCAATTATTTTTTTTTAATGTTTGTAAATTAAACCTATTTCGTGCTTTAGGGAGCCTCAATGGTCTATTAAAAACTAAAAAAATAAAAAATTTTTTCCAGGGATGGGAAATAAAAAAATTTTTTTTCGGCTTATTCCGTATTTTGTAGTACATGTAGTAACTAAAATTGTTAAAAATTTTAAGTTTTTCTTTAACAAAACCACTTTATACGTCATGAAGATTTGCATTGGCAAAAAAAAATTTTTGTTTTTAAATTCAAATTTTACTTCCAGGGTTGGGAAATTGCATTGTTTTTATAAGTGAAAGTAATGAAACAGGTCTAGCCAAGCCCCCAGAAGAGATAGAGACTTCATTCTTGGACCGTTGGATTGGAAATGAACTTAAATAGAGTGGTGTTAAAATTCAGATAGATCCGAGCTATGGTTCCAGAGCTGGGAAGCTTGCACCTATTTCTCGACGCTAAATTTATACCAAAAATAATTTATTTTTTTTAATGTTTGCAAACTAAACCTATTTCGTGCTTTGAACCTCTTTATACGTCATGAAGATTTGCATTGGCAAAAAGAAAAGAAAATTTTAGATTCAAATTTTGCTTCCAGGGGTGGGAAATTGAATTTTTTTTATACATGCAAGTAATCAAACAGGCAATCGATGTTGTTGTTTTTTGTTTTTTGCCAACTAAAACAGTCGTATAATTTAGGAAGAACAAAATTGGTATCAAAAATTCAAAAATAAAAAATAAAATTTCGAATCCAGGGATGGACAAGTGCAATATTTTATGGTACATGAAAGTTACCAAAATGGTAAAAAATTTGCAATTTTTTGTAAATAAAACTACTTTATACTTCAAGAAGCATTGCACTGATAAAAAAAACAAACAAAAAAAATTTTAATTTCTTTTCCAGGGTTAGAAAAATTAAATTTTTTTTGGTACATGCAATATTTTGTAGTACATGTAATAACCAAAATGGTTGCAAAATTCGACTTTTTCTTAAACAAAACTACTTTATACCTCATGAAGATTTGCATTGATAAAGAAAATTTTAAAAAATTTAAATTTCGCTTCCAGGGTTATGAAATTGAAATTTTTTTAAATATAAATGTAACCAAAAAGGCAATTGACGTTGTTTTTTTTGCTAATTAGAGCTGTTTTATAATTCAGGAAGAACAAATTTGGTATTAAAATCTTAAAAATCAAAATTTCGACTCCAGGTTTGGACATATGATATATTTTATGGTACGTGAAAGTGACCAAAAAGTTTAAAAATAGTATTTTTTTTGTCAACTAAAGCTATGTTACGCCTCACTAAGAATTGCATTGGTAAAAAAATAAAAATTCGCTTCCAGAGTTGGAAAATCGAAATACTTTTCGTACATAATAGTACATACATAAATTAAAAATTTTGTGTTTTTAGTGAATTAAAGCTATTTTATATATCAGAAAAAATTAGATTAGTATTAAAAAATTAAGAATTCGGTTCCAGGGTTAGGAAGTTGACATTTTCTGATTCATAAAATCAGCCATTTTATTTGTTATTTTTGATTTTTATGATGAATTATACATACTTTATTTATCAGAAAGAAGTAATCTGGTAATAAAAACCAACAACATTAAAAACCAAAGACGATTCCACGGTTGGACAATTAGAACTTTTTGGGGTACATGAAACGGATTTTTTGTTTTGTTTGTAAATTAAATATATATAATATTTTCGAAAGACGTTCATAGGTATTAGATATAAGAGAAGCCAAAAATTTAGCTTCCTAGCCGAAAAATTTAAACGTTTTCTTAAATATAAAAGTAACCGATAACATTATTTTGATATTTTAATTAAACCTACTTTCTGTTTTGGCAAGAAAGAAAGAAAGAAGAATTACATCTGTGAAGGGTATATAAGATTCGGCACAGCCGAATATAGCGCTTTTACTTGTTTAACTTCGGTTTGAAACACTTCTGGTCTCATGATTCATCTTTTTAAAGATATAATTTTAATCTTCCATTCAGAAACAGCAAAACTGTTCCCGTATATTTTTTATATCACCCACTTTTCCAAAATAATTGCAGACAAAAATTTGTTCACGTATTTTTTTAATAATAGTTAAGAATTATTTTTAGTGGCAGCTAGTTCCCGAAGTCTAAAAATTCAATTAAATTAAATGAATGAATTTGGGGCACAGACAGTCTTATTTAAGGTTCAAGGAAGATTGTTAGAATTATTTATTACTCTGAAATACGTAGTCTTTTCACAAGATAATTTGAATTTTAAAATACCACATATTTTGTATGTACTAAACTCGACTCGCAAATGTTTTCATATTTTCAGCTATTAACCATTTTTATACCCTTCACAAAAAAGTGATAGGTTATATCAAGGTTTGTCATTCCGTGTGTAATTTCTTCGATATTCACATGAGACCCCATAAAGTATATAAATTCTGGATCCTTATGAATAGCGATGACGATTGAGCGATGTCCGTCTGTCCGTCTGTCCCTCTCTCCCTCCGTCTGTACGGTTTTCCCAAGCCCCCAGAAGAGCTAGAGACTTCGTTCTTAGACCGCTGGATTGAAAATGAAGCTAAAGAGAGTGGTATTGAAATTCAGAAAGATCCGATGTAAGGTTCCAGAGCTGGGAAGCATACACCTTTTTCTCGACGCAAAATTTATAACAAAAATCTTTTTTTTTTAATGTTTGTAAATTAAACTTATTTCGTGCTTTGGGAAGCTTCAATGGTCTATTAAAAACTAAAAAAATAAAAAAAAATTCCCCAGGGATGGGAAATTAAAACTTTTTTTCGGCCCATTCCGTATTTTGTAGTACATGTAGTAACTAAAATTGTTAAAAATATCAAGTTTTTCTTTAACAAAACCTCTTTATACGTCATGAAGATTTGTATTGGCCAAAAAATAAATTTTGTAATTAAAATTTTGCTTACAGGGGTGGGAAATTGCATTTTTTTATACGTGAAAGTAATCAAACAGGCAGCTAATGTTGTTTTTTTTTTGCTAACTGAACCTATCTTATAATTTAGGAAGAACAAAATTGGTATCAAAAATTAAAAAAACAAGTAAAAGCGCTATATTCGGCTGTGCCGAATCTTATATACCCTTCACAGATGTAATTCTTCTTTCTTTCTTTCTTGCCAAAACAGAAAGTAGGTTTAATTAAAATATCAAAATAATGTTATCGGTTACTTTTATATTTAAGAAAACGTTTAAATTTTTCGGCTAGGAAGCTAAATTTTTGGCTTCTCTTATATCTAATACCTATGAACGTCTTTCGAAAATATTATATATATTTAATTTACAAACAAAACAAAAAATCCGTTTCATGTACCCCAAAAAGTTCTAATTGTCCTACCGTAGAATCGTCTTTGGTTTTTAATGTTGTTGGTTTTTAATACCAGATTACTTCTTTCTGATAAATAAAGTATGTATAATTCATCATAAAAATCAAAAATAACAAATAAAATGGCTGATTTTATGAATCAGAAAATGTCAACTTCCTAACCCTGGAACGGAATTCTTAATTTTTTAATACTAATCTAATTTTTTCTGATATATAAAATAGCTTTAATTCACTAAAAACACAAAATTTTTAATTTATGTATGTACTATTATGTACGAAAAGTATTTCGATTTTCCAACTCTGGAAGCGAATTTTTATTTTTTTACCAATGCAATTCTTAGTGAGGCGTAACATAGCTTTAGTTGACAAAAAAAATACTATTTTTAAACTTTTTGGTCACTTTCACGTACCATAAAATATATCATATGTCCAAACCTGGAGTCGAAATTTTGATTTTTAAGATTTTAATACCAAATTTGTTCTTCCTGAATTATAAAACAGCTCTAATTAGCAAAAAAAACAACGTCAATTGCCTTTTTGGTTACATTTATGTTTAAAAAAATTTCAATTTCCTAACCCTGGAAGCGAAATTTAAATTTTTTAAAATTTTCTTTATCAATGCAAATCTTCATGAGGTATAAAGTAGTTTTGTTTAAGAAAAAGTCGAATTTTGCAACCATTTTGGTTATTACATGTACTACAAAATATTGCATGTACCAAAAAAAATTTAATTTTTCTAACCCTGGAAACGAAATTTAAATTTTTTTTGTTTGTTTTTTTTATCAGTGCAATGCTTCTTGAAGTATAAAGTAGTTTTATTTACAAAAAATTGCAAATTTTTTACCATTTTGGTAACTTTCATGTACCATAAAATATTGCACTTGTCCATCCCTGGATTCGAAATTTTATTTTTTATTTTTGAATTTTTGATACCGATTTTGTTCTTCCTAAATTATACGACTGTTTTAGTTGGCAAAAAACAAAAAACAACAACATCGATTGCCTGTTTGATTACTTGCATGTATAAAAAAAATTCAATTTCCCATCCCTGGAAGCAAAATTTGAATCTAAAATGTTCTTTTCTTTTTGCCAATGCAAATCTTCATGACGTATAAAGAGGTTTTGTTAAAGAAAAACTTAACATTTTTAACAATTTTAGTTACTACATGTACTACAAAATACGGAATGGGCCGAAAAAAAAATTTTTATTTCCCATCCCTGAAAATTTTTTTTTTATATTTTTAGTTTTTAATACACCATTGAGACTTCCCAAAGCACGAAATAGGTTTAGTTTGCAAACATTAAAAAAAATAAATTATTTTTGGTATAAATTTAGCGTCGAGAAATAGGTGCAAGCTTCCCAGCTCTGGAACCATAGTTCGGATCTATCTGAATTTTAACACCACTCTATTTAAGTTCATTTCCAATCCAACGGTCCAAGAATGAAGTCTCTATCTCTTCTGGGGGCTTGGCTAGACCTGTTTCATTACTTTCACTTATAAAAACAATGCAATTTCCCAACCCTGGAAGTAAAATTTAAATTTAAAAACAAAAATTTTTTTTTGCCAATGCAAATCTTCATGACGTATAAAGTGGTTTTGTTAAAGAAAAACTTAAAATTTTTAACAATTTTAGATACTACATGTACTACAAAATACGGAATAAGCCGAAAAAAAATTTTTTTATTTCCCATCCCTGGAAAAAAATTTTTATTTTTTTAGTTTTTAATAGACCATTGAGGCTCCCTAAAGCACGAAATAGGTTTAATTTACAAACACTAAAAAAAATAATTGATTTTTGGTAAAAATTTTGCGTCGAGAAATAGGTGTAAGCTTCCCAGCTCTGGAACCATACATCGGATCTTTCTGAATTTCAATAGCAGCCTGTTTAAGTTCATTTCCAATCCAACGGTCCAAGAACGAAGTCTCTAGCTCTTCTGGGAGCTTGGGAAAACCGATTTCACGTACAGACGGACGGACAGACGGACAGACGGACAGACGGACAGACGGACAGACGGACATCGCTCAATCGTCATCGCTATTCATAAGGATCCAGAATATATATACTTTATGGGGTCCCATGTGCATATCGAAGAAATTACACACGGAATGACAAACCTATATATACCCTTTCACTTTTTTGTGAAGGGTATAAAAAATCAAAATTTAGATTGCAGTAGTGCGATTCACTAACTCTTAACACTTTAGCAAGTGTTAACTTTAACCACAGATTTTGATGTTTGCACTAACCACCATGTGATTCAGTAGCTTATTTTTAACCATTGTAAGCAGTTTTATATTTCTATGTACTCCAATTGATATTACATGGCAGCTCTGCCAAAAAAAATAAAAATAAAAAACAGTATAAATCATTTTCGTACAAAAGTTCATTTGTGGTGCAAAGTAAGTAAAACATTTTTTATTTTTATAATTTATTATAATATTGATTTATTATATATTTATATATATTTTTCGTAGAATGTCCGGAAATTTAGCAAAAAGAAGCCGCGCGTCTGCCGAGAAACTCAGCAATATGGTGGATTTTATGACCACCAAGCCGGGACTTGCTGGCGATAAATTTAAGAAACTCCACGGAAAGTTGGAATGCGACAAAAAGTGGGCAGAAATGACAGAAACCCTTAATTGTTTCGATGAAGCAGTTAAAGAGGTCAACCAGTGGCAGGCGGTGAATAAACCTTGTTTAATAAGTACAAGAAATTGTACAATTATTCATTGTCACAAAGGTGTGAAAGAAATTAAAAAGCCGCACCAGTACCAAGGTACGGGACAGGTAGAGGCAACTGGCGCTTACTGGGAATAAAACCGTGAAGCAGAAGGACTTAAGCGAATTTAAAAGGCGAGTGATGGAAATAATCGGGAGCGATTACGTTGAGGGCCATGAATCTGTTGTCAATATATCATAAAAATATTTGCCAATTCCACATATATTTCTTCAATAAATGAATACACTCTATATCAATAAATAAAGTTGTTTTATTTTGAAATTTTATGAAAAGCGGACCATGTAACAAAATAGGCAATACATACCAAATTATTTGTACAATGTTTTCTGAGCTGCTGTCTATGAAAAAATAAACACTTTTTTACTTATTAAACCCCAACAAAATTTCTGTCGTTAATAAACCACAGTTTGGGTAGTTAAAAATCACAGCTGATTGGAGCAGCTGGTTTAAAACACCATCGGATATCGTTTAAAGTGTTAGTGAATAGCAAAATGGTTAATATTGTGGTTAACACTTTTAAACGAAACAATTGTGGTTTAAAAAGTATAGTGAATCGCACTACAGAGTTGGATAACTGCAATATTTTGTGGTACATAAAAATGACCTAAATGGTAACAAATACTAAGTTTTTCTTAAATAAAACTATTTCATGCCTCATTAAGAGTTGCAGTGGTAAAAAAATTTAAATTTCGTTTCCAGGGTTGGGAAATTGATTTATTTATTCTGCATAAAAGTAACCAAGAAGGCAATTGACGTTGTTTCTTTTTGCTAACTAAAGCTGTTTTATAATTCAGGAATAACAAAATTGGTAATAGACTCTTAAGAAATCAAAATTTCGATTCCAGGGTTGGATAAATGAAATATTTTATGGTATTCATGTGACCAAAAAGTTTAAAAATTTAAATATTTTTTGTCAAGTAAAACTGTGTTACACATCACTAAGAATTGCACTGATAAAAAATAAAAATTCGCTTCCAGAGTTGGAAAATCGAAATATATTTGGTACATAAAAGTACCCACACAAATTCCAAGTTTTGTGTTTTTTTAGTGAATTAAACCTGTTTTATATATCAGAAAAAAGTAAATTAGTATAAAAAAATTAAAAATTCGGTTCCAGGGTTGGAAAATCGGAATTTTTTAGAACGTAAAAGCAACCATATAAGTTTCCAATTTTGGTTTTTTCAGTGAATTAAACATGTTTTATGTTTCGCTAAGAATTAAATTGGTATTAAACATTTTAAAAATTAAAAATTCGGTTCCAGGGTTGGAAAATCGACATTTTCTGATTCATTAAAGTAACCATATAATCTGCTATTTTTGATTTCAATGATGAACTACACCTACTTTATATATCAGGAAGAATAAATTGGTATTAAAAACCAAAAGAATCTAAAACACGATTCTACGGTTGGACAATTAGAACTTCTTGGGATACATGAAACGGATTTTTTTTCTTTGTAAATTAAACATATTTTAAACATATTTAATATTTTTGAAAGACGTTCAGAGGTATTAGAAATAGCTCCCTAGCCGACAAATTTAAACGAAAAGAATTAAATCTGTGAAGGATATTTAAGATTCGGCACAGCCGAATAAAGCACTTTTACTCGTTAATGCATGTATTTGAAAATCTTTATATAACAATTAATTTTTTAAAGTTTCGCGGGTATAAGACAAATTGCAGCGGAAAAATATTATGAACAACGAAAATAGTGTAATAAAATTTTTGCAATTTCATTTATTGCTATAAAAATTTTAGGGTGCCGTTTGCTGAAGTGATTAACCCGAGACTATGAAGCGAAGGGACCAGAGTTCAACTCCGCCTTCGGCCATGAATATTATCTCGAATTCTTCTGATCAGTATTTGGGAGTGGTTTCTGTTAGCTGTTTCAGTTACGAAGCAGTTGCTGTGGTCAGTAACATAATTGGCAGCGAGTGACACTATCATCTACCAAAAAGCAAATAATTAGCTGGCAAGGTAAAAGTTCTCTATCTTCTCATCTGTTCTCTCAATATCATTGCTTTCTCTCTAGTTGCGCCGCAATGCAGAGCAAATGTACGGTTCTCTCCCTGAGTGCTGGTCCGAATTAAAAAAGAAAAAAATTAATGCAATAGTCTGATCTAAGCAAATTAATATATTTCTGTTATTACACATAATTTTTTGTTAAATAATTTAAATGTTTGCCCATTCCTTCCTTATGACTTCTTATGCATTAATTTTCAAATTTATTTGTCTTCTATTTACAGGTAAGTCAGCATCATAATTAAAATGAAAAAATTTCCCTGTACCAAAACAGCGCCTAACACCGTCTACATCTAAACAGACTATGAATGACCAAACATTCTCAAAACGGTGGCCGATTGTCTTGAAGTGAGTAGAAACAGATTTTAAATAAATGATTTATTGGCTTCAGTACGTATTAGTAATCAAGCACGTAAATCCTCATTCGAAATTCCACATGTCTGCCGTACCATAGTGCCGGCGTGTGATTGTGCATTTTTGGCATGGAGAAGAAAATCAATTTAACCTTGAGTAACAGGCAATTGTTTAATAATAAAATTGTAATTTACTGTGTTAACGAACATGAGGGTGTATGGCGGTGCAAAGGTGTACAATAATGATGGCACAGATCTACAGTGTGCAGCAAAAGAGACAGAGCAAATATGGATAATTAGTTGCTCTGTGAGTTTTAGCATATTTCCAGAGTAAGGATTTGGATTAATTGCCATTTAATCTGGTATATATTTCTATTTAATGATCTGCTTTAGAACTTAACTATTTTTTGGGGAAATATTAAAATTATTTTCTTAAGGAAAGAACGTAAAATGGTTTAAAAATTAGAATCACACACTTAAATTTGTATGGCATTCATATATAAAATTGATAGAAAATTGAACAAATTTCATGTTACACTGCATGCAGTGATTTAAAAATAACGTAATCGCTTACCTTCTCATTGAGTGGATGATTAAATGTGTTGTTGAGATGCATGATCTAGTACTCATTTGTGTGATATTAAACAGAAATAATTATCCGATAATTAAAATTGCATCCATGTTGGACAGATTTATGTATTATTTTGCAAATGATGGAACGTGTGTAAAAATTTAAGTGCAACTAAAACTTAAGCAATAAACAATCGATTGTTTAAATGATCTTGAAGAAATTTAATAAGAAAAATTATGAGCAGCAAAATACTGTTATTTATTTAAATGTTACCTATTATTCACGATAATAAGTTTATTTAGCCCAAGAAACTCGTGTGTTAACGTTGCGAGTTTCATAATTATTATTTAGAACACAAAACTTCCCCCACAAAAGACACAAAATGTAAACAGCGATAACCAGGTTAAATACAAAACAAAGGACATACACTTTTTGTGATTTCTTTCATTTTTATGTTTTTGTATATTTGATGTACTTTTTCTGTGACAACATTGTACACCAATTTGTCAAAAGTTAAATGGAGGCTTAACAGAACATTAAAAAATAAAATAAAAAATAAAAACTAAAAGAAATCATGAAAAGTATGAAAATAAAAATGAAAACTACGATGAAAAACCCACACTTCCGCATGAGTTACTCATCATTTGACAAAAGAAAAAAAAAAAGAAAACTGTTGGCATTGCTTTGTAGAGGCAAAAGAAAAGCGAAGCGAACTCAAACTCGCAGACATTGATAAACAAACAAGAGCGATATGAAGAGTTCCCATTTTCCGTGGCACATATACGAGTATAGAAAAAATAAACTTTTAACATCCGTACAAAAAGTGACATCACACTACAGAAGTGAAACATTGTAAAACAAATTTTGTGGTACATTTTTCACGGAATCAACAAGTTCCGCCAAAAGTGATGGGAAACAAAGTGTTAAAAAAAAACGCAAATGATTTGCATGGCAAATCTTTGAGTGAATTAAACAAAAAAAAAAACACGTTGGAAAATAAAACTTAAACAAGTAAAAGCGCTATATTCGGCTGTGCCGAATCTTATATACCCTTCACAGATGTAATTCTTCTTTCTTTCTTTCTTGCCAAAACAGAAAGTAGGTTTAATTAAAATATCAAAATAATGTTATCGGTTACTTTTATATTTAAGAAAACGTTTAAATTTTTCGGCTAGGAAGCTAAATTTTTGGCTTCTCTTATATCTAATACCTATGAACGTCTTTCGAAAATATTATATATATTTAATTTACAAACAAAACAAAAAATCCGTTTCATGTACCCCAAAAAGTTCTAATTGTCCAACCGTAGAATCGTGTTTAGTTTTTAATGTTGTTGGTTTTTAATACCAGATTACTTCTTTCTGATAAATAAAGTATGTATAATTCATCATAAAAATCAAAAATAACAAATAAAATGGCTGATTTTATGAATCAGAAAATGTCAACTTCCTAACCCTGGAACCGAATTCTTAATTTTTTAATACTAATCTAATTTTTTCTGATATATAAAATAGCTTTAATTCACTAAAAACACAAAATTTTTAATTTATGTATGTACTATTATGTACGAAAAGTATTTCGATTTTCCAACTCTGGAAGCGAATTTTTATTTTTTTACCAATGCAATTCTTAGTGAGGCGTAACATAGCTTTAGTTGACAAAAAAAATACTATTTTTAAACTTTTTGGTCACTTTCACGTACCATAAAATATATCATATGTCCAAACCTGGAGTCGAAATTTTGATTTTTAAGATTTTAATACCAAATTTGTTCTTCCTGAATTATAAAACAGCTCTAATTAGCAAAAAAAAAACAACGTCAATTGCCTTTTTGGTTACATTTATGTTTAAAAAAATTTCAATTTCCTAACCCTGGAAGCGAAATTTAAATTTTTTAAAATTTTCTTTATCAATGCAAATCTTCATGAGGTATAAAGTAGTTTTGTTTAAGAAAAAGTCGAATTTTGCAACCATTTTGGTTATTACATGTACTACAAAATATTGCATGTACCAAAAAAAATTTAATTTTTCTAACCCTGGAAACGAAATTTAAATTTTTTTTGTTTGTTTTTTTTATCAGTGCAATGCTTCTTGAAGTATAAAGTAGTTTTATTTACAAAAATTGCAAATTTTTTACCATTTTGGTAACTTTCATGTACCATAAAATATTGCACTTGTCCATCCCTGGATTCGAAATTTTATTTTTTATTTTTGAATTTTTGATACCAATTTTGTTCTTCCTAAATTATACGACTGTTTTAGTTGGCAAAAAAACAACAACATCGATTGCCTGTTTGATTACTTGCATGTATAAAAAAAATTCAATTTCCCACCCCTGGAAGCAAAATTTGAATCTAAAATTTTCTTTTCTTTTTGCCAATGCAAATCTTCATGACGTATAAAGAGATTTTGTTAAAGAAAAACTTAACATTTTTAACAATTTTAGTTACTACATGTACTACAAAATACGGAATGGGCCGAAAAAAAAATTTTTATTTCCCATCCCTGAACATTTTTTTTTATATTTTTAGTTTTTAATACACCATTGAGACTTCCCAAAGCACGAAATAGGTTTAGTTTGCAAACATTAAAAAAAATAAATTATTTTTGGTATAAATTTAGCGTCGAGAAATAGGTGCAAGCTTCCCAGCTCTGGAACCATAGTTCGGATCTATCTGAATTTTAACACCACTCTATTTAAGTTCATTTCCAATCCAACGGTTCAAGAATGAAGTCTCTATCTCTTCTGGGGGCTTGGCTAGACCTGTTTCATTACTTTCACTTATAAAAACAATGCAATTTCCCAACCCTGGAAGTAAAATTTGAATTTAAAAACAAAAATTTTTTTTTGCCAATGCAAATCTTCATGACGTATAAAGTGGTTTTGTTAAAGAAAAACTTAAAAATTTTAACAATTTTAGTTACTACATGTACTACAAAATACGGAATAAGCCGAAAAAAATTTTTTTTATTTCCCATCCCTGGAAAATTTTTTTTATTTTTTTAGTTTTTAATAGACCATTGAGGCTCCCTAAAGCACGAAATAGGTTTAATTTACAAACATTAAAAAAAATAATTGATTTTTGGTAAAAATTTTGCGTCGAGAAATAGGTGTAAGCTTCCCAGCTCTGGAACCATACTTCGGATCTTTCTGAATTTCAATAGCAGCCTGTTTAAGTTCATTTCCAATCCAACGGTCCAAGAACGAAGTCTCTAGCTCTTCTGGGAGCTTGGGAAAACCGATTTCACGTACAGACGGACGGACAGACGGACAGACGGACAGACGGACATCGCTCAATCGTCATCGCTATTCATAAGGATCCAGAATATATATACTTTATGGGGTCCCATGTGCATATCGAAGAAATTACACACGGAATGACAAACCTATATATACCCTTTCACTTTTTTGTGAAGGGTATAAAAAGAATGGCAATGGAATTGATAAAGTTGTGTCGGAAAAAAGAGAAATAACGGGTTATTTATTTTTCGGTTACAAAAGTAAAGTTAAGTGAAACACACATTAACCTTTAGATGCACTACATAGTGTGACCAGACCACATATGACTTTTGTATGTATTATTATTATTTGTTCTTTTTTTATTGTCAGCCAAAGTTTTAAAAAACGAAGGCTATGACTTTTATAACTAAAGAATTCCAAATCGAATAAAACAAATTTGGAAGAAGTCAACATTAAACCTCTTTGTCTACTATTTTGTAGCTATACTCACACCACAGTGAACTCTTTGAAGAGTTTTACGTCTCACTCGCATTAGTTAATTTCAGCACCTGAGATAATTTTATAAATGTACGGTTCTTCTGAAAACTTATCCCTGATTAACAACCTTGCTACTTCTTAACCTTCGCCTTACCATAGGTTTTTATATACATCGTTTACCAATACCCACCCGGGTGGTACTGAAGTTTTATGCATGTACTCATGTGCGGTGGATGCTATATTACTGATTAAAGTGGATGCTATATTATCAGATATATTGCTATTAAAGTTATGAGCAGTCAGCTATTCATTTTTAAAGTTAACCACAGAAATGGTTCCTTCATGTCTTACTGTTTCCAGGGATCAGCGGTTCTGAGGGAATCACAACTGAAATATGAACGAATCTGTTATTTTTCCCAAGTAGAATTTCTAAAATCTTGTATTCTTTTCCAAGTTCATAGATGATCGCCAAACAATTACTTTTTTTATAGCTCAGCAAGATGGTGTTAAGTCTCTCTAAATTTACGAAAAGAGCATTGAGGAGGAGGCAGTGATCTGCTCTTTTCTGCTACAAAGCTTTGTAACGATAATTTAGGTATTTATATGTGTTGTGAAATGTAAGCATGGCAAGGAAGATTTTTGTTATAACATACAATTTAGTTGTTGTTATGAGTAGTGAAAATAATTTGCAATATGTTTGTATTTTATAATCACTATTTTTACTTTCAAAGTAAAAATAATTATTGTAACTTGTGGTACTAAAGGCTGTCTCATGAAGAGAGAGAGAGAGAGAGACAGAAGAGTATTTATTTGGATTGATTGACACTGAGTTAGATTTGAATGGTACTGAGAATTTGTGTGGTAATGATGATGAAGACCAGGATTATATGCCTTTAGGAGATGCTGACGATTCTGATATAGAACAAAAGCTTGGCGAAGTGGAGGTGACCGTTGAAAGTGATTGTGATGATAATGATGAATCATGTGCGAGTTCTTTTATTACGAGACTAAAGACAATGTGAAATGGTATAAGGAGACGCCAATCAAAAATCGCCGACGATCGATCAATATTATTCATAAAAACCGTTATATAGGTCCTAATCCAATATCTAAAAATATGTCCAGGGTTAATACATTTAAATGCATTCTCAGTCAAACAAAATGTGAAAAATGTCATCAAGGCTCTTCAACATACTTAAATTAAATATTTTTATTAGTAAAAAATTTCTATTAATCAGTTTTTATAATAAATAGTTTCATACCCACCCGGGTGGGTATTGGTAAACCATGCAATAAAATTGAAAAAACTTTAAAAACTTCTTAAAAAAAATGTTTATAATATTTTTGATATATTCAAAATGTACAAAAAATTTGTTCAGTGAGTCAAAATTTCTCTTAGATTGGAGCAAAATTAACCAAGTTATTAAAGAAATAAAACCGAAATGGTCACCGTGGTGGGTATTGGTAAGGCGAAGGTTAAGTCGTGTAAAGGCATTCATTGGAATGGCTAAAATTATGTTTTGATGACATCGTCGACGTATGGTGAAGTAATACCGCGGCATCTGTGCATCGATACTTTGCAAATTATTCATTATATTTAAATAAGTAATGGAATTTGAAATGGACTAAAAGCAGAAATTCCTTTTAGAGATCAAAAAGCTCCCAATTCAATTGATGGAGATAATCTTTCATAAAAAAAATGATCAAAGAAATAAATTTTCTGATAAAATAAATAAAATTATTGCTCTTCGTAATCTTCGTGGCCTCTGGTCACAGGTTACTTTTATGAATCACAGCTTTTGCATTGACATAGTTTATTTTGAGAATTTTTTTTTAAATATTCCTTTTTGACCAGTGGTGATTTTGTTGTTGGTTTATTATTGCCTTCATATATGTAAGTAAAAAAATATAATTTGCCACTTCGGCAAAATCTTCTCTCATCATAACCTGCCAAGGAGGAATAGAATGATTAGGTGTCTGGAAATGGTGCTATCGGTTGTACATCTGAATTACAAATTGTTATGTTCAACGTGGAATGCCCTGAGGAGGAGTTCGATAACTCCTGATATACAAGAAAAAAATATGCTGAAAGTGAAGAGAACGTTTCTAGAATATCAGCGATATTTTGGAAAGTAAAACCACCAATACCTGGTAGACGACTAGCACGCAATCTGCTTGTTTTTACGAAAACATCTCCATATTTTAAAATTCCTAAAAATTAAAATTTAGACAGTAAAACCCTGAAATGTATGATTTTTATAATTTGCTACTTTTTGGCTCATTCAAATGGGTAGTATAATCTCTCAAGGAACCTTGGGTATCGCATTATCAAAAAAAAGAAAACTCAGAAAATGGGAGATGAAGGAAATATTCAAACGATAACTCTAATAATTTCCTAATAAAATTTGTGTAAATAATGTGTAAATGTTGTCATATTCAACTAGGCCACCTGATAAGTGAGGACAAATAAAAAATATTAATGAGTACTGATGATGAAAGAGTAGCGGCTTCCGAAAAATACTGTTCTGCTCTTTTGTGTAACTTGAATAATTAAAAACTGATGTTGATTATCCTTCGTGACTTTAAGTATATATGATATCAGTCTAAATGTACCACAGAATTTAAAATATGGTATCATCATGATACGAGGGTGGGTCAATAAGTCCGTGACTTTTTTAATGAAACAGAGGTTTTTATACAAAAAGTTATTTTATTTTTCTCCTTTGAATTTTATACACTTAGTCCAACGTTCCTCGAATTTTTTTATCCCTTACGAAAAATATTATTTGTCGAGGTTAGAAAAATAACCACTTATTTGTGAGATAATTAAATTTTTAAAATCAAATCCCTTCCCGCCGAGCCATGTCTTCATGGAAACAAGAAATAGTCATTCGCACTTAAATTAGAGAGCGCTGTTGCCTGGAGTAGTTAGCACGAGACTATGAAGCGGAGGACCCTGAGTTCGACTCCGCGTTCAGTCATAAATCTGGTGTCGAATTCTTGTGATCAGCATTCGTGCATGGGTGTATTGCATGTTGTCAGCCTGTTTCAATGATAAAAGCATAGCACTAGTCACTAAGCTTAAGTGACAGCGGCTGTCGTCACTATCATCTATCTGGAGCAACACGTTCCTTCATCGGCCCTGTACCAAAAAAAAAATATATATATAGCCGGCGAAATAAAAGGCTCCCTACAAAAGATTCTCTATCTTCTCATCTTTCTTCATCTCTACTCTTAATACTATCCCCTCCTTTCTAGTTCTCGTGCAATGCACTGCATATACAAGGATCATCCTATGGTCCGAGTTAAAAAAAAAATCAGGAGAGTAGCTTGGATAGAGTAGCAATTCGTAGCTCAATTCACACCTTTTTGCCATGGAAAATGCGATACTTATCTAGCGGAATGCTTGCTCATTCCCAAGTGATCATTCAAAATTGAAACCACTGAGCCACATGAGATGCTTCTTTCTATGGCTTCTCCCATCTGGTTAAAGCCATATCGTGAATTTCTTCAATTGTTGCGGATGTAGACATCTCAATTGGGCGTCCAGAACGTTTGCCATCTTCCGTGCTTGTACGACAACATCGAAATTCATTAAACCACTTCTTTACCATGGAAATGGATGGTGCGGAGTCTCCATAATATTTATCATGCTTTGCCTTGATTTGAGTGATCGCTTTTTCCTAAAAAAAAGAAAATACTTAATGAGCACACGAAACTTCCGTTTTTCCTTTTTCTTCTCAAAACGCGAGGTAGACAGCCAAGCACAAAATTTTTTCAAATTTTGACAGAAGTCAACGGACAGTTGCCTGTTGACAGGAGCAGTGTTGCCGTGTCAATTACTAGGCGGGAAATTCAATTTGAATTTATTCGCTCTAATATATAAGACTACAAGGTCAAGAATATGATTTAAACTCCCACAATGATTTAAAAGCTTTGATAACCTACACAAAATCAACTGAAGTAAATAAAATTGATTTTTATGAAATTTTTATTTGACATTTTGTTGTCATAATGCTATTTTAAATAAAATTTATTTGTTACTGGTCAAGCATTGCTTTTCAAAACTGTGGTTAAAGTCTACTGATGATTTGGTAAAGCACCAATGAAATGCATATAGACATTGCTTGACCACCAACAAATAAATTTCATTTAAAATTGATTTTGAAATGTAACTAATTTGGAATCGTCATATTCCTTTAAATTTGTACTGGCAAAAGTTCGGATGGCAAACAAGTAATGCAAGAGTTGCAAATGATTTGTTTTGTGATTCTAGATTCTTTAATGAAGTCTTCAAATACCTCAAGTGTACCACACCTACAGAAGACTTCATATTACCAACCAAATTGTAGAGTAAAAATATTTAAAACATGATGATTGAAAACTGATGTTGATATTTTGGACTTCAAACTGCAACAGCATCATTTTAACATTTTCCACACAAAGGAAAATGATTGCAAAACAAAGACAACGAAAATATTTAAAATAAAAAGAATTGATAATAAAAATTTATAACTGTGAGAAAATATATATAAATAAATGAGTTCGGTTGGGTGAGCGTAAAACTGCTCCACCAAAAATCATAACGACACGACAATGTCTTTTAGTTGCAAAAATAAATAACAAAAGACTTGAGTGTATGTGTGAATGCGGCCATTTGTAGATGGAAAACGTACGTACGCAAGCACTTTCGTATTATTGTCTGTTTTCCAGAGGCATGTCACAGAGCCATCAACACTTCATTTGCGGTTTCCGTAACAAATTGTATTCACTCACCATAACAGTTTTCGCTGCATTACTTTTTTTTCACTTTATATTTCTTTTAATTGTAATGGCTAAAGAGCAGCGCCTGCGAAATTTCTTAAATGACAAGGTATGAGAGACCAGATTTTTTTCATTGCTTTCAGCTTTATCATGATAGATATTAAAAATTCTTAAATAATATTTTAGTAAAAATATATTTTATGGGGGTTTGTAGTCTTAAATTGGTTTTCTGATTTCCCCCAAGGTAGATTGTAGTCATATTGTAGTCATAAGAATCAAGTAGGATATAAATATGTGTTTTAAATGGCGTTCAATGAGTTTTTTAGAAGGACAAAGCCACCAATTAGCTAGACTCTGTTTCGACAGTTGCATGTATCATCGAAGAAGGATGTAAATATTTCACTGGCTGACTTCTATTGAATGTAACAAATTTAATTTTTCTTTACAAGAAATAAATTAACTGGACTACTTTGAAATTTAATTCTTTATGCTAGGAACACAACTGGGACGAACGACGAATTTCGCTTAGTACGACGAATTCGTTGATAAAAAATCGCTCTATAAAGTCGTCGTATGAAACACAATAACGACGAATAAATTAAAATAATAAGCAAACAAAATTTTAATATTTGTTTTTTAAATCATTGCAATCCTCTGATGCCAGTCAGATTGTTTAGACACTCAATAATTATCCCGGTGTTGTCCATTTTTTTCAGAACAAATTCCTTTTTGTAAATATCTTCTGAAAAATTTTTTGTCTGTAAATAAATTATTATTTTAATTTAACAGCTGATGGGGTGACCATATGAAAAAGTGAGAAATAGAAAGAAAAACTATATTATAAAAAGTGTTCAAAATTAATAAAAAGTCGTCCGAATGATACATTTTTGTGAATTAGTGAATGCATTTTTAGTATGTACTGAAAATTTTAGTGCTACATGCAACAATACAGTAGTGAACTATGTTTTTCCACAAAAAACCAGTTTGAGTATATGAAACTTGGTCACTTTATATTGATTTGTTCGTCGTTCGTTGACGAAACAATTAGAAATAAATGTATTTCAACTTTCGCTGAGTATGACGAATTTCGCCCAACGCCACGATTGTGTGCATTTTCATATACACCAATGTTTTTTATTTTTGGCGACGAATATTCGCGACCAAAAATTCGTCGTTAGTCGCAGTTGTGTTCCTAGCATTATACTTTTCATCAAGTGCTAAAATATTTGAGGGTATTTCTTCTCCCAACGTTTTAAAAAATGAAAGTTGCCTCCTACTCCTGTCGTTAAATGCGGTTTAAATAAGATTAGTTAAGAAATAGAAAATCTAGTCTAGAGACCGGCACCAAATGGTTTTTTTTATCCATAGATCACTACATAAACGAATCGTTACATGCCACTCCTAATGCGAGTGAATAAGGACTTTGGAGAGATCCATTTGATGTCATCCAATAACAAAAACTTAGAATAGGAAACACGCCTCTTACAACCTTTTATTTGGTTTAAGGGCTATTGTTTCTACGTAACAATTCACTTTGTTCGGTTTATTCGGTTTCCTTGTTATACCCACCCTGAAGTAGAGGACCTATTGCAGGCTGTTCTCTACAAATCAAACCATCCTGTCCCTCTGAGGAAGGATGATATACTAAAAAACTCTATGTTCGCCAGACTACCTCAGTCTGACAGAAAGTTAGAGCCCTGCGTCGCCACCCTTGCGTTAGTTCGGACGCGGTATTGACAAAAAAATTTCATCTTTTCTTCCTCCTCTTCTTTATTGCAGCTCATCAATAATCCCCTACAGGGGAATTCACCAGTTCGCTCATCCCCAAAGTATAATTTAATACGAAAGAATCAGTGAATAACAGTAGGATGCTCAGTTTAGGGATATAAAGGGTGTTTTTTTATGAAGTTTTTTTTTTATACGAATCACTCTGTTGCCTGACAGCTGTTTTGACAGTTTAAAGTGACGTCTCTACTCAGTATTGTTTGGCAAATCATCATGAACAGGTTAACTCCAGAACAACACTTCCAAATCGTGGAAATTTATTTTCAAAAACAGTGTTCAATTAAAAATGTTTATCCGCTTTTTTACCGCAAAATTCTCTTCAGTGATGAGGCGCATTTTTGGTTCAATGGATGTGTCAACAAGCAAAATTGCCGTATTTGGAGCAAAGATAATCCACACGCCGTTCAAGAATTACCAATGCCTCCCGATAAATGTACTGTTTGGTGCGGTCTATGGGCTGGTGGAATCATCGGTCCTTATTTCTTTAAAAATAAGGAAGGACGACGCGTTACCGTGAATTGAAATCGATACAGAATCATGATCAATGAATTTTTGGTGCCAAAACTTCAAGATATGGATGTAAACGAAATGTGGTTTCAACAGGAGAAATGGAAATTTCGAGAAATGGACCGGTGAATTGGCCTCCGCGTTCGTGTGATTTGACGCCACTCGATTATTTTTTGTGGGGATACCTGAAATCATTGGTTTACGTGGATACACCAGCAACGATTGACGCTTTGGAAACCAGTGTTCAACATGTCATTGCTGAAATACGCCCTCAAATGCTTGAAAAGGTGGTCGAAAATTGGACCTCCAGAATGACCTGTGTGCAAAATAGTCGTGGTGGCCATATGCCCGAAATTATATTTAAATGTTAAATGACAAGAAATTCTCTACCAAATAAAATTTTTTTTTTACAATTTCATAATTTGGCATGTGTTTTATTTAAATTTCAAATCAGCAAGCTCTTATAAAAACACCTTTTACTTGCATGGAACTAATTCCACTAGTTCCTTGATGTGCCTTATACCTGGAGAAGCAAGCGAAGCCTCCATTACTGCCAGGGTCAGCCTATTCCACAAAAGGGCGCTGGGTGTTTTAGTGAAGTAGCGGAGTTCTTAGCTCTAAAGTGCTTTAATAGATGTGTAAGGAAATTGTAAGTCCAATTATGACTTAAAGATCTATAGAATACGGAGATCCGCAACACATAGTCCAGATCATACTGCTTGGTTGGTTTCCCACTACTCGCAGGAATACATTTACTTTTTAGCGGATTGCTTGGTACAATAAACAACCTGTAGCATTGAGATAGCTGTTTGGGTCTTCTAGCTCAATTTATGAATGAAAGATGTAAAGCTGGATATTCGCAAAGAAAGCGGAAAACTCTTCCCTACTTGTTTAACGACAACTACGGCAAATGTCAATATAGGGGCAGGCCTATCACATCCTCATATCTGCTCACCGTGTAGTGTTCTATGATGATTCTACGACTGTCGACGCTCCCTAGGTATTCTGTTCATTAATTACACCATATTTTTCTAGCGGCTCTATATTGCGTCATCTATCATCTATCATATACTTATGCAAATAATGCCTGAGGATCTAGCTGTTGACAGTACCCAACGATATGGTTTCCGATTCGGTATTAAATGGATTCATAGCAGAGTAAGCTCTTACCAGCTCGTCCAGCCATTCACTGTCGGGTAAGTTGCTGTGGGCTTGAACCAGGATAAGTGTAAGTTCCCGTTGACAGTCCAGTCTAAATGACATATCCTTGCAGGGCCCATCTAGAATAGGGGAACTTAATTGTGATCTTAGGAAAAGAAGAGCTTCTTAAATGTAGACAAAAATACCAACTTGGCCTTGTAGCTTGTTCTCAATCGGCAGTTTCTTTGCCCTCCTAAGAGCCAAGAGCTAAGGTAGCCTGAAGGATACAGGCTTTATCGGGAAGACGATGGGAGCACTTAAATTCAAGATAATCTGAAAAGGCTGCAGATCCAATACCAGAGGAAATATATGATGCTCATATCATGTTCTCTCTCCGTTCTGACTCTCTTCCTTTCCCGCCAGGAATAAGCCTCGACTTCAAGCACTTTGTGTAGTTTATACTGGTCTTTTAAATATTATAAATGCTGTGTCAAAGCTAAGTCCGAAGCATATTCTATATTCTCAAGTAGTGTGTCTCAAGTTAAACGGCATCTGGATCACTTACGTTCCTCATAGGAGAACTTTCCAGTTTATATGGTGTCTGATCTGGACTTTGATAAAGTATTCAACGGCTGACTCTATACAGGCATGAATCGAAGAGAGCCAAAATAGAAAGAGAATATGATATCAAATCATATACTGGCGGATCAATCTTGAGTCTTCTGGAGTATTTTAGGGTTAAGTACTCCTTCCAACTTCCTTACGAAACTAGTGTTTTTCATACTGAAATTCGGAGTGCAACAGAAGTAGACATCGCTTTGGTCTCTTTCATCATATAATAGTTCATCTTTTTAAGTTAGGCATTGCAATGACGTGCTTGTTAGACACGATGGTCAGGCTGGCGCATCTTCGCTCCGTCATACATAAACTTCCCCTGCAACAAGGGACGTCATAACTTGGCTGCAGCCGATTCTCCTATGATCATCTGGCATACGGTAGTCATGTCGTTTGATAGAATTAGAAACAGCATCTTCATACGACTAAAGAGATATATGGTTTTGCTATTATGATGGCTCAGCAGAATTGCCATGTAAAGGGTGTTTTTATAAGAGCTTGCTGATTTGAAATTTAAATAAAACACATGCCAAATTATGAAATGGCCAAAAAAATTTTTTTATTTGGTAGATAATTTCTTGTCATTTAACATTTAAATATAATTTCGGGCATATGGACACCACGACTATTTTGCACAAAGGTCATTCTGGAGGTCCAATTTTCGACCACCTTTTCAAGCATTTGAGGGCGTATTTCAGCAATGACACGTTGAATACTGGTTTCCAAAGCGTCAATCGTTGCTGGTTTATACACGTAAACGAATGATTTCAGGTATCCCTACAAAAAATGATCGAGTGGTGTCAAATCACACGAACGCGGAGGCCAATTCACCGGTCCATTTCTCGAAATAATTTTGTCGTTGAAATGTTCTTTCAATAAGTCCATTGTTTCGCCCGCAGTATGACAAGTGGCACCATCCTGTTGAAACCACATTTCGTTTACATCCATATCTTGAAGTTTTGGCACCAAAAATTCATTGATCATGATTCTGTATCGATTTCCATTCACGGTAACGCACCGTCCTTCCTCATTTTTAAAGAAATAAGGACCGGTGATTCCACCAGCCCATAGACCGCACCAAACAGTACATTTATCGGGATGCATTGGTAATTCTTGAACGGCGTGTGGATTATCTTTGCTGCAAATACGGCAATTTTGATTGTTGACATATCCATTCAACGAAAAATGCGCCTCTTCACTGAAGAGAATTTTGCGGTAAAAAAGCGGATAAACATTTTTAATTGAACACTGTTTTTGAATATAAATTTCCACGATTTGGAAGCGTTGTTCTGGAGTTAACCTGTTCATAATGATTTGCCAAACAATACTGAGTAGAGACGTCACTTTAAACCAGTGATGTGCACTACCCTATAAACACAGTTGCGCTTGTGTGTGGCGCAGAGAAAAACCTCCGCTTACTTTTAACAGAGGTGGAAATGTTTCTGGAATTACTTTCTGTTTATCAAAAAAACTGAAGACAGAAATCTACAAATTGTAATCAATGTTTGGTGCCACATATAATTGTGAAACAGCATTTTCTACCCTGAAAGTAGTTCTAAGCAAAGCACGCAAGAACAAATGAGTACCCAGGTCATATAGATCTGGGTGAGCTAATATATATTTATTTAAAATAGACATTTATTATAAACGAGTTTACAAAATAAATACAATTTTCATCAGTCAGATGGTAATAAATAAAAATAATGTGTTATATACAATAAATACAATTATAAATGCAAAACATTCGAATAGTAGCAAAAAGCCCTTCAACTCAAAATATAGATAAAATTGAAAAGTACTTGTTATCCATCCCTGCTGTATGCTAAAGAGAAGCCAAAACCTAATGAGAGTGAGAGAAACAACATTTTCTTCTTTCGTATACATATTTGTTTGCTGCGCAAGCAGAATTTGTTTTTTTCTTGCTTTCCTATAACGCGTTATAGGGCAAGAGAAGCTTGATCATCTATGCTTTAAACTGTCAAAACATCTGTCAGACAGCAGAGTGATTCGTATAAAAAAAAACTTCATAAAAAACACCCTTTAGAAGCCGTAGGGAGAACTCTTCAAGGATATCAGCGAATATTCTAGCCGTAAACCTATTCGAGTACTTACTTCCGGCTTTGTAAATTATTTCTTTCTTTATAAATGCTGTTTACTATTTCCCTATTAAACTGGCCACCTTTACTGGCAGCATGAAATAAAAATATATTTTCCATATTAATTCATCTTGAGTTATTAATAAATATGTCACATGTTCATACTAGATATGTCTATTAAATAAACAGCAACATCGGTAACAATGTTGCAACTTATTTTTACAATAAATGTGAACTTTTTTTCTCAAAATACAATTCTTCTTCGAAGGATAGAAAGCAAACAGATTTTTCAGTATCACCTCCATTTCTTTTGTGCTGAATGGCATGTTTTGCTGTCATGAAATCTTTAAGTAATTTGCATATAACTTGTATTTTGTATTGGAAACTAAAAAACTATTTACTGGGAGAGTGCTAGTTAAGCCATTCGTTATGGTCGTGATTTTCAGTTATTAAATTCAATTATGCAGGAGATGTTGGAAGAGAAAAAAAATACAATACAAGTCGTTATGTTTGTATATAAATTGGCTATTTTGCATATCTTGATTGGTTGTCTGGTATTTATCTAATGGTTGTATGATAAAACAATTTTCAGCCGAAATAAAGAAAAAGACATCAACGATTCTAACGTCTTGTTGGGAAAAAATATGATTTCCTAAAAGGCTATTATTTATATTGATTCAGAGGAATATCAAAACAATCCATAATTATATTCCTTACAAATTTTTAAGGGAAAAATACTTTTTATATTAAAAGTTTTACTAAGCGATAGACGTCAATTCTGATTATAAATAAAGAAGAACAGTTGATGTCGCCTTATGATATCTTGGAAACTCGCTTGGTGCGACAAGATTGTTCTATGCATAAAAATGTCAGTTTAATGTCGGCGCGGACCACAACTGCAGCATATATTCCATCACTCCCGCTTTATTTTTATACAGAGAAATACTATCCCCTTCTAATCTTTGAATTTAAATAAAACAAAGTGTATGTGAATTTTCTTATACTCATTTGAAAGATCTACTCAATAAATTTATCGTTCAAATGTACGCCACTGGTTCTCTGGGTGGGAAGAACTTGACCGATGGCATGGTCTATGTTGGCTCTGATGACCGTTGCAGCTTGTGACTTATTCGCATACTCCTGCGACTTAAGGAAACTAAAAAAAAATGTCCAAAAATATGTAAATGGCCACTTCAAATCTCCTACATATGAGATCACTAATGACCTCAAAACGATGGTGCAGAAATTTGATTGTGGCATGAGCTGTGCGTCACATCACACCGTCCAGTTGAAGCCACAGGACTTTATAATTCAGGCAAACAAAAAATTTAACTAATTGTGTTACTTAACCCATATCGTCCCAGAGATTTTTTTTCGAATAAGTTTATAAAACTTCGTAGTTAAATGGTAATTTGGGTTCAGAAAATACGAATCAGATGTCCGATTTTTATACCCTACACAAAAAAGTAAAATGGTATATATAGGTTCGTCATTACATGTGTAATTTCTGCGATATCAATATAGGAGCCCATAAAGTATATATATTCTGGATCCTTATGAATAGCGATGACGATTGAGCGATGTCCGTCTGTCTGACGGTTTTCCCAAGTCCCCAGAAGAGCTAGAGACTTCGTTCTTAAACCGCTGGATTGGAAATGAACTTAAATAGAGTGCTATTGAAATTCAGAAAGATCCGAAGTATGGGTCCAGAGCTGGGAGGCTTACACCTATTTCTCGACACAAAATTTATACCAAAAATCAATTATTTTTTTAAATGTTTGTAAATTAAACCTATTTCGTGCTTTAAGAAGCCTCAATGATATATTTAAAACAAAAGAATATTAAAATTTTTTTCCAGGGATGGAAAATTAATAATTTTGTTTCGGCCCATTCCGTATTTTGTAGTACATGTAGTAACTAAAATTGTTAAATATTTTAAGTTTTTCTTTTACAAAACCTCTTTACGAGGCATGAAGATTTGCATTGGCCAAAAAAAAATTTTCTAATTCAAATTTTGCTTCCAGGGGTGGGAAATTGCAATTATTTTATAAGTGAAAGTAATCAAACAGGCAACTAATGTTGTTTTTGTTTGCTAACTAAGCCTGTCTTATAATTCAGGAAGGACAAAATTGGTATTAAAAATTCAAAAATAAAAATTTTGACTCCAGGGATGGACAAGTGCAATATTTTATAGTTCATGAAGGTGACCAAAATGGTTGAAAATTGTAAATTTTTCTTAAATAATACTACTTATTCCTCATGAAGAGTTGCATTGGTTAAAAATCAAACACAAAAAAATTAAAATTTCACTTTCAGGGTTGGGAAGTTGAAGGTTTTTTTGGTACATGGAATATATTGTAGTACATGAAAGTGACCAAAATGGTTGCAAATTTTAAGTTTTTCTTAAATAAAATGACTTCATACCTATTGAAGACTAGGGTTGCTAAAAAAAATAAAATTTCGCTTCCAGGGCTGGGAAATATAAATTTTTTTTATACATAAAACCAACCAAAGAGGCAATTGACGTTGTTGTTTTATTTTGCTATCTAAAACAATTTTATATATATTAGGAAGAACAAAATTGGTATAAAAAATTTCCAAAAAAAAAATCAAAATTTCGAATCCAGGGATAGACAAGTGCAATATTTAATAGTTCATGAAGGTGACCAAAATGGTTGAAAATAGTAAATTTTTCTGAAATAATACTACTTTATTCCTCATGAAGAGTTGCATTGTTTAAAACTAAAACAAAAAAATTTAAATTTCGCTTCCAGGGATGGGAAATTGAAATTTTTTTATTCATAAAAGTAACCAAAGAAGCACCTAACGTCGGTTTTTTACTAATTAAAACTATTTTTTAGTTCATAAAAAACAAAATTGGTATCAAAAATTAAAAAAAAATTAAAATTTAGATTCCAGAGTTGGATAACTGCAATATTTTGTAGTACATGAAAGTAACCAAACTGGCTACAAATATTAAGTTTTTTTTTAAATAAAACTATTTCATGCCTCATTAAGAGTTGCATTGGTAAAAAAATTTAAATTTTGTTTCCAGGGTTGGGAAATTGAAATATTTATTCTGCATAAAAGTAACCAAAAAGGCAATTACGTTGTTTCTTTTATAATTCAGGAAGAACAAAATTGGTATTAAAATCTTAAAAAATCAAAATTTCGACTCCAGGGTTAGACAAATAAAATATTTTATGGTACATGAAAGTGACCAAAATGTTTAAAAATTTTTTTTTTTTGTCAAGTAAAACTATGTTACATCTTTTAATTAAACCTACTTCCGGTTTTAGCAAGAAAGAAAGAAGAATTACATCTGTGAAGGGTATCTAAGATGCGGCACAGCCGAATATTGCACTTTTAATTGTTTTTTTAAATTTTCATTAAAAATTTTTTTAAAAGTTTTCATCAAAAAATGTATGTTCTTAGTCTTTCCTAAACAGTGAAAAACAATTTATAATGATTGAAATTTACTGTTCCAAAAATCGAACACTGGGACGAAATGGGTTAAGCCTACATTCCTGAAATATAACATTTTTTAGCTCTTATGTCGAAGGTGAGTTGTAATGTGATCCTTCTGTGCCCCAACCCCCTCCTCCTCTTTAAGAATAATAATAAAAATTGAGTTTTTATTTAGTAAATATTTGGAGGGTATTTAAGTCTCGAGCCGGTCGAATATAACGTATTTTCTGTGTAACAGGATCTATTTAGTCAGAGCTCTGCCGTAAGTTGACTTTCCCTTAAACTTTGGAACATTTATTGTGAAAAATTTATTTTAATTTAAAAAGCTCTTTAGTTTGACTATCGCTAAATAAAGGAAATCTTTGGCCAGACCTGTTTATATGTGAATCTGAAATGAAGTCTATGTGGGATTTTTTTTTTAATTCTCTTAATTTCCTTATAAACAGAGTTTTTAAAGGTGTGAATTACAATCTACCATATTTTATTCCTTAAAAAAAAATCCAACTCTAATGCTACTGTAATCTGTAATAAAACTTAAAGTGCTCCCTATTTACTTCTTTATTTTTCTCTCCTTGCAACATATCATTACTTATGTGATGAACAACATCATTCCTAAAATCTCATTATCATCACTATATAATCACAAACTATCACTTGCATGTCACTTAGATAATGTCTCATCCGTTGACATCTACTCTATCATATACACTGATATAAGTAATGTTTCTAATATACTTACAATATTTTGTTTATGCAACATTATATGCCTCATCATCTTTTATGCATCCGAGGAGTTACCAAATTATAAATACAATGTGAGTTTATTAAAACACTGAAAGAAATAACTTATGAACAAACAAGAAAAGGATTTATTCGAATATCGCTTTTTATACCCTCCAAAAAAGAATTTGGAGGGTATATTCACTTTGTCATTCCGTTTGTAACGCATCGAAATATCCATCTCAGACCCCATAAAGTATATATATTCTTGATCAGTGATGAAATCTAAGACGAACTGAGCATGTCCGTCCGTCCGTCTGTGGAAATCACGATTTAGTCCAAACAAAAAGAGCTAGACTCTTGAAGTTTGGCATAAATATATTTTAAAACTTAGAGCAGGTTAAGTTCGAAGATGGGCTCAATCGGGCAAGAGGGAAAAAAGTTCCCCTAAGAAGAACTAAACCAACCCAGAAAAAACAACATAATTTTTAAGTTTTTTGGTTATTTTGTTAAGCAAATGATATATTTTTATGTCAAATACGGTCCAACGCCTTAAACTTGGAGCCATCAAATAAAATAAAAATATTTTTTGACCCCGCCCACTTCAGTGGGCGTTATTATAGGCAAAAATAGCATAAAAATTCAACAAATTGTTTTACTTAAGCCTACATTCCTTAAAAATAACACTTTTAAGCTTTAATGACGAAGCTGAGACGAAACCTGGTACTACTCTGCCCTACCCCTTCCTTCCCCTTCGCCCCCTAAATGACCCTACCAAAAAAAAAATTTTTTTTTTAAATTTTGTATATAATCATCCCAAGCATTTATCTTTACAGTTTTATGACTGCCTGTTGCTGCCCTACCCCCTCCTCCCCCTTTGCCCTCTAAATGACCCTATCAAAAAAAGAAATTTTAATTTTGTATATAATTATCCCAAGCATTTATTTTTAGAGTTTTATGACAAAGGTGAAATGTTTCCCCCACAGCCCTTGCCAGAGCGACCCCGCCAAAATACAGTTTTTATAGCCTCCAAAGAGAATTGTGATGAAGTCTAAGACGGTCTAGCAATGCCCATACGTTCGTCTGTGGAAAACATGATATTGTATATATTTGAACCCCGCCCCCTTTAGTGGGCGTTGACGTACGATATTATATAAAGGAACTCTGTCCCACCAAGTTAAACATATTAAATTCACTTACTAAATATTTGGAGGGTATTTAAGATTCGACCCGGTCGAATATAACGTTTTTACTTGTTTTTCATAATATCGGTGAAGTCAATAAGATGTCTTAGTGCGGAGTAGAGAATATTTTTAAAATTAAAGAATTTCTTACTTGCTGCCTAAAACTCCTGAATGCCATTACATGACCATTCGCCTCAATGATGACTTCAACAAAGTCTTCTAATCCTGGTCTTTTAATCATAAAGTAGCCACATACAAATTGGCTATTTGATAATTAAGGACAATTTTTCAAACAGTCGAAGGACAAAAGCCACTAATTTAGTAAAGATGATATATATCCTATTTATTTTGTGGGAATATTCAAGTAATTAAATATTTAATAGGCATGAGAAATTAACTCAGTATTCATATTTTCAAATGGATTTTTCCTAAATATTTATTTTTAAAAGATTGCTGAAATCCCAACTACTCTTCATATAAAGAGAGTTTTTTATACAGGTCTAAAACTTTAAGTTGGCAATACTATTTTAATTGAAGGCTACTTTCTCAGCTGCCAAGTGATTCATGTTTCGTTTGATTTAGTTTGGCATTTCCACATGAACAACGCTTCCAAACTGAGCCCAAAACCAGATTGACGTTGATCACTATGTTCACGAGCGAATTTTGTTTAGCGCTGAAGCCTTTCGTTTGAATGGATACGATAATATACAAAACTGCCGTATTTAGAGTGACGATAATCCTCAAGCATATGTTGCGGCACCATTTCATGCAGAAAAACCGACTGTTTGGTGTGCCTTGTAAACTGGTGGCATCATTGGTCTGTACTTCTTTCAAACGAATGCTGGTCAGAACGTTACAGTCAATGGTGACCGCTATAGAGCCATGATTACTGGCTTTTCGTTCATCAATTGAAAAACCATGGTGATGTTGGCTGAAGTAGTAGAACACGAGACTATGAAGCGGAGGGTCCTGAGTTCGAGTCTACGCTGAGTCATGAAATATTGTGTTGAATTCTTCTGATAAGCAATTAGTGCGTGGTTGTGTTAGTTGTTGCCAGCCTGTTTTAATGATGAAGGAATAGCACTGGTCACTAAACATAATTGGCAGCGACTGACACCATCATGTACTGAAAGCAGAGTAACAGCACCCACCTTCGTCGGCCCTGTAGCAAAAATTAGCCGACGAAGTAAAAAAAAAAGGTTGAAATAGCTACAAAAAAACTGTCTATCCTCTCATCTCTCCTAATCTGTCCCCTCGATACTATCCCCTCGTTTTCAGTTCCGGCGCAATGCATTGCATATATAGGGGTCATCCCCTGAGTGCTGCTCCAAGATAAAAAAAAAAATATGATGAGCAAAAGCTGTGATTTCAACAAGAGCGCGCAACATATCACACAGCGTGTGCCACAATTGAGTTATTGAAGGAAACCTTTGGTAAGAGCATAGTTTCATGTTTCGCATACGTGAATTCTCCTCCAAAGATGGTGATACGTGAAGTCACTAGGCTATGGCGATAAGCCCGAAACGATTTATCACTTGGAGCACAACCTTTGGCGCGCTTATGCCGATATACGGCTCCAAATATTAAGAAAAGTTGTCGAAAATTGAAAATCCAGGATAGACTACGTCCAATCCAGCCGCGGAGGTCGTATGCCACAAATCATACTTAAATTATAATGCTAAAAGATTATCTTTCGAATAAAATAAATTTCATGTCAATTTAACCCTCAAATGCCTACTGCCCCAAAAAAGAATCGGAGGGTATATTCATGCCGTGTGCAACGCAGCGAAATATGTCTCTCAGACCCCATAAAGAATATATATTCTTGATCAGTGATGAAATCTGAGACGTTCTAGCCATGTCCGCCTGTTCGTCCGTCTGTGGAAGTCAGGATTCAGTCCAAAAGAGCCAGACCCTTGAAAATTGGTATGAATATATCTTGAAGGGTAGGACAGGTCAAGTTCGTAAATGGGCTGAAGCGGGCCAGAGGGAAAAAGTTTCCCCACGGAAGAACTAAACCAAACTCTAAAAAACAACATAATTTTTAAAGTTTTTTTGTAATATTGTTAAGCAAATGATATATATTAGAACCACGCCCCTTTTAGTGGGCGTTTAAGTTACATATTATATGAAAAGATATTCTAAATATTTTTCAAATTGTATTCATTAAGCCTACATTCCTAAAAAAATTTAATTTATAAGCTTTTACGAAGAAGATAACATCTTCTTTGACCTTTTTATTTGATTAAATTTCAAAGTTTTATACCCTTACAAAAACTCCCTTTATATGTGGCACTAACTGTTTAAAAGTAAGAATCTAAAATGAAGATCGAGCGGACAAACTTCTGTCCTACACATGGCATCCTCCCGTAATGGCGTAGGGAAAATAATTTCATATATGAAATATTCCACATATTCCCGTTTCCATAAAATAACACAAACAAATTTGAAAAGTGTAAAATACTCCTAATGCAAATACGAGTAGTAGATCCAACCAACATTCAATCTTAGAACATGACTCTTGTAGTCATTTGAATTTCTTTAAGAAAATGTATGTCACCATCGTCTTCGTCGTCATCACCACTAGATTTAAGTTTATCTGTTCCTGAAGTCTGTGTGGAAAAAAGAAAGAAAAAACTGCACAACATTATGCAACAAGAGACAAAAACTTACTTAAAGATATTTAGCATCACACAAACAACAACTACAAAATATTACTTACTTCAAGGAGCAGTTATTTTCTGCACTTGCATACTATTTGGTAACTAATGTTTTTGCTGTTGCATTGTATATGATGTTAACGTGCAACATTGCACACACACACTCACACAAGCACAAGCTCTAGCACACACCTACAGCCATGTTTGTAAGTCATTATTCTGCCTTACATTAGTACCATATCACATCACATTATTATCATCGTCATTATCATTGTCGTAGTCATCAACATCATTTTCATTATTTGCATCAGAAGCAACAGCAACAACTGCCTTGCTACGTATACGCTAGGGGAACGCATTTTGCATCGCATCGCATCATGTCATTTCATATTTACTTCAAATCTGGGTAGTGTCTTGCATTGTTGTGACTGTACAGTGGCAGTGAAAATTATAGCACTACTGTTACACAATTTTCTTTTTAAAGACAATCAATTGCACTTCCTGCTTCCTATTGGATGCACTGGCAGTATAGCGTCATGCTTAGGTGGTTCAGTATCATAATGGTTAAATGTTTCCAGAGTTTTGCAATAATTTTAGGTACTTTTTCTAGAAGGGACATTTTAGACCGACCCATTACCTGCAAAGTTACAAGATATCGTGCATAATATCTTTATATTTTTATCAGTTTTTATGTATTTAATCAGCTATATTCTTACACAATATAGATTTCTTAGATATTGGAAACTCTAAAATAGCACTCTCATTCCTAAAATAACTCAATGAATTTCCAATTGAACCTTCCCTTGGTTGTAGGGTATTTATTGTCCGATTTAGGAGCTTAAAGTAGGTGCCCATACCCAAGTCATAACAAGAGTCCCTAAAGTAGAAATAGTAACTTTTTATTTTTATCTTGGACCAGCACTCAGGGCATGACCCCTATATATGCAATGCATTGCGCCGGAACTGAAAACAAGGGGATAGTATTGAGGGGACAGATTAGAAAGATGAGAAGATGGACAGTTTTTTTGTAGCTATTTCAACCTTTTACTTCGCTGGCTAATTTTTGCTACAGGGCCGTCGAAGGTGGGTGCTGCTACTCTGCTTTTAGTACATGATCCTGTCAGTCTCTGCAAATTATGTTCAGTGACCAGTGACTACGCCTTCATCATTGAAACGGGCTGGCAACAACTAACACAACCATGTACCAATGAACACACACTTTTAATGTAATTATCATCTACACATATATGATAAGAATATTCCAAAACTTTCTAAAGAGAAGAGGCCGTTTATTTAAAAATTTGATGCAAAAGACGGTAATTAGAGCTACGAGAGTGGGCAGCGAAATATCCCTCTAAGATCCCAAAAAGTATATATATTCTTGAGCAGTGGTGAAGTCCAACATGATCTATCCACGTCCATCCATCCGTCCGGCTGTGGAAATCCCAATGCAATCGAAACGAAAGGAGCCATAGCCTTGAAATGTAGTATAGATAAATTTTTAAATATTGCTCAGGTCAAGTTCATAAATAGGCTGAATTGGGTCAGAGTGGAAAAAGTTCCCCTCGGGAGAACTATTCCAAATTCTGAAAAACAAAATAATTTTGAAAGTTTTTTTTTGTAATTTTGCTAAAGAAGTTCCAAAGCGTTGAACTTGGAGTTAGAAAATTAGGAAAAATTAAATTTTAGGACCCCGCCCTCTTTAGTGGGTGTTGAAGTAAAATTGCATGGAAAAACAGTGCAAATATTTAACAAATTGTATTCCGTAAATGGTTAATTATTTCAACGGGCTTAAGTTCGAATCTGCATGACTGCAAATGATTTTTTATTATTTTATTAATAAATGAATTTGTTCAAATTCTATTTATTATTATTTTTTTTATATTAAGATTGGAATATTAAGAATATTTTCAATAATCGTCAAACCAGCAGAACGGATCAGTACTGATTTCAAGGCCGCTACGCGATCTCATCAGCGTTCTTTGTTCAATTTTTCCACTGTTTCAAGTGGTGCTAGTTAGTAGGAATATCAACTATTTAATCAATGTTTTTAACGAAAATTGAATATGAGAAGTTCCCACATTCATATTTTTAAGTTATAACCTTTTTGGTTAGTACGAAATTCCCCAACCCTGACGATTAATATTCCCAATATTCCATGTATCTCTTTCGCTTTTTTCCAGAGCCATCGGCTGTCGATAGCTAAAGCTTCTTTGTTATTTATGTTCGGTCAGTCATGCAGATTCGAACTTAAGAGTGTTGAAAAAATTAACAATTTGCATAAGTTCGACTAATAAAAATTCATACATAATTTTACAAATTGTATTCCTTAAGAATGAAATTTGTACGCTTGTATGGCGGAAATGAGCTGTTCTCTGATCTTCTACCCACCTTTGCCCCCTAAAGGAGCTATGTCTTTGTCACCATAACTGCTAGAGTGACTCTGTCAAAATAGAGTTTAAAAATTGGACACAGACATGTCTTATAGGAACAGTAACCCAGCAGGTTAAACATTTTTAATTTATATCCCTCTCTTTTTGTGCACGTCGCATAACACACTCAAAATATAGCTTTTATTCACTAAACATTTTATTTTTTATCTTGGACCAGCACTCAGGGGATGACCCCTATATATGCAATGCATTGCGCCGGAACTGAAAACGAGTTGATAGTATTTTGGGTCAGATTAGGAAAGATGAGAAGATAGACAGTTGTTTTTGTAGCTATTTCAACCTTTTACTTCGCTGGCTAATTTTTTCTACAGGGCCGACGAAGTTGGGTGCTGTTACTCTGCTTTTAGTACATGATAGTGTGAGTCACTGCCAATTATGTTCAGTGACCAGTGACTATGCCTTCATCATTGAAACAGGCTGCCAACAACTAACACAACCACGCACTAATGCTGTTTAGAAGAATTGAACACAATATTTCATCACTCAGCGCGGGTTTGAACTCATGACCCTCCGCTTCATAGTCTCGTGTTCTACTACTTCAGCCAACAGCACCCATTTGGAGGGTATTTAAGATTCAACCCCCGTAAGAATAAGGCATTCTTATTTGTTTATTTTATTATTTCAACATAAGAGTTCTTTCTTTCCAACTTTTCTTAAATATTGATATCCATTCCGAAAAATATTATTTGACGACATTATCAAAATACTCGTAGGTATTTGTTTGTGTGATGATTTCGTCGTTTGAGTCAAATCTCTTTTCGCCGATGCATTTCTTCAAGTTTGGGAACAAAAAATAGTCACTCTGCGCTAAAAGTAGGGCGGATGGGGGAGCAAGGAATTTTGCCATAGAAGCTGCGGTTGTTTGCATCCTAGCATTGTGAGTAGATGCGGCACCCATCTTGCTGCGAGCTTTCTCATACACAAGTGATCAATCATAATTGAAACAACCAAGTCATGTGAAATGCCTGTGGCTTCCTCGATTTCTCTCACTTTCAATCTCCGACGATAAAGTGAATGATTTCCATTTTTTCAATAGACCTCACCCGGGCTTCCAAAACGTTCAGCATCTTCCGTCCTTGTACGGCCACATCCTTATTCAGTAAACCACTTCTTCATCATGGAAATTGAAGGTACCTAGTCCCCATAATAATTATCAAGTTTAGTCTTGTTTTGGCTGACTATTTCTTTACGCAAGAAATAATTCGTAAATAGCAAACGAAATTTACTTGTTTCTCAAAACGTTTCTTGGACAGCTTCAACGGCTACCAAATACAAACTAAATGATGCAGCTTGTTCCAAGTTTGACAGCAGTCGACGTTGCCTGTTAATAGGAGCAGTACTGCCATTTCAATTGGGATGTGGGAAATTCAAAAAGTGAGGACCCACCCTCGTAAATTACGTAAATTATTTAGCAACTCTCAACGTTTAAACAATTTTTAATTCGTGGATATTTTGTCATGTTAGTTTATCTGACATAGTAAACATCAAAAGATCAGTATCCAGAGGAACAAATTTTAACAGTCAAACGGAACTGGTTCTCTAATAAATTGCTGTACTGAATGGCGGCTGTGAGGGACTCATTAAACAATGGTGCATTAAACATATTCACGAGAGCAAGTTACCGTCTACAGAATTAGGATACATGTTTATATAGGAAAAGTAGCGCGGACAACAACCTGCCGTGTAGTAGTGAAAATTAGACTTGTACCGAACTCCTTCATTAGCTCGTTTTTGACAAGAACCTTTAATCAAACCAATGTAATTTAAATGGGTTTGATTATAGGTTCTTGTCAAAAACGAGCTAATGAAAGAGTTCGGTACAAGTCCAGTGAAAATAATCATTCCCATATAAAGGCATGTATTATATTTCTGTAGTCGTATAGTCGGTAGCGTGCTGTCGTGAATGTGTTTAATGCACAACAACATTAGGTTCTGGTGGAAGTTGGCAGCGTTAAATCAAACACAAAACCATCGTTGTTATCCTTTAAGAATCGTATTGACGTCTTCATCTTTAAGTGTGCTATTCGCTGAAGTAGTAAACACGACGCTAAGCAACCGAGAGTTCCCAGTTCGATTCCACGTTTAGCCAAGAATATGCTGTCGAGTTCTTGTGATCAGCATTAGTACACCATTAAGTTAGTTGTTGGTGGCCTGTTCCAGTGATGAAGGCATATGAGTCGTCACTGAACAAAAAATACGGAAAACGGTTGACCCGCTAATTTTAAAAAGTTATAATTTTAATATTCTGAATTTTTCGTTCACGTTATGTCACGAAAGCGTGAACGAATTTTGACCCGGTTGGTAGCGCTCGACGTGGGCTTTGATTGTCAAGAGCAGATTAGTTTTTGAAATTGATCGGCAAAGCCGTTTGAAATTTATTTAAAAAAATTAAATTTAAAAACAAATTTTTGTTTCAGTTTTTTTTTGAATTTTCCGAAAACATGCTTGCCCGAAACGGTTCCAATTCGCAGGAAAACTATGTTTGAAGAACTAGTTTGGCCGTTCAAGCTAGCGGCTCACATACTTACCCACACACACGCACACATACAACACCAACGCATACATAGAGACGGATTCTTAGGAGTGGTCAGGCAAGTTTCCTAGAAACTGAGAACGTCGAGATCTGGTAAAAACTCATATTTTTCAAATCGGGAAGTTAATATTAGTGACAATAAGAATTCAACTCTGGAGGAAATGTTAAAGTAGGCACAAAAATGTCTATCTTCTTATCTGTCTTCACTTGTCCTCTTAATAATATCCGCTCATCTTAAGTATGAGTCATCCCCTGAATGATGGTTCTACTACCAAAAAAAGAACACGACATCGATTACTGGGGTTAAAACGTGCATAGATGTAATTGTCAAAAATTGATGGACACACGCTAATTTAAGTTAGAATAAGTAAAATGTTTTGTTTCAATAATGAAGAGACGACATATATAAACTTATATTATTAACATAAGAAGCCCTAAATATTTGACCTTAACACCAATAAAAGTTGGAGTAATACTTTCAAGCAGCCAGTAATTGTGCTAATTATTAATCGATTAATATTGCATTTTGCATGTGTTGCATGTATGTATACCAAGAGCTGGTTTCTCCCTTACCTCTTCCAAAATCATTTTAATTAATGTTAAAGATCAATAACATTAAGCAATTGTCTCTTTTTAAATTTTCATTTATTATTTATCATCATCTAACAAACCGTTTAACGCAAAGTATTCGAATATTTCTTGCATTAATGCTATAATCACTTTTATAGAAAGTGGCATTTTTCCCATGCCACCATTATCTGCAGCCACCTAAATTCAAAACTTTCATCATTAACTTTTACACTCACCTCTTTAATATTTGCTATTTGTTAGTTGAGTTGAATTTCAGTGTTTTTCATGTTGTATATGCGAAAATAACAACATGATCGTCATTCAATGTCCACTTTTATACCGCAAGCGTTTATTTAAGGAACACTTTTATTTCAGTACCATATTTTGCTGTCTTTTTCCGTATAACAAGTCAAATGCAATCCACATGATATATAACCTCAATCAACATTCGCTCATTATTTGCTGTTCAACAATGCAGCCATTCAATGAGGCAAGCCGGGCTGATCAGACGCCATATGTCTGTTTAATCGTATGGTAGTATTTGAGGAGAAGTTATCCTGAAAATAATTAGACAAATTTTTGTGCTTTTAATATCAAAATATGGAAATCGCCAAATTTTTATTTTTTTGATGTGGCACGATTATTATGACAATAACGACAAATTAATTATGAAAATTTTTTTATATAGAAACACAACTGGTCTTTCTACTTGAACCAGAGTCATGCGGTTCTTAAACTTCGATCACTTAACATTTACAATTCTTATTATATTTTGTTTTTATACCCTCCAAAAAAGAATATGGAGGATTTGGCATTTCGTTTGTAATGCAGCGAAATATCCATCTGAGACCCCATAAAGTGTATATATTATTGATCAGTGATGAAATCTAAGACGAACTGAGCATGTCCGTCCGTCCGTCTGTGGAAATCACTATTCAGTCCAAACGAACGGAGCTAGACTCTTAAAATTTGGTGTAAATTTATCTTGAAGGATAGCACATGTTAAATTCAGAGATGGGCTAAATTGGGCAAGAGGGAAAAAAGTTCCCCCAAAGAAGAACTAAACCAACCTCCAAAAAACAACATAATTTTTAAAGTTTTTATACCCTTCAGAAAAAAGTGAAAGGGTATATATAGGTTTGTCCTTCCGTGTGTAATTTGTTCGATATGCACATGGGACCCCATAAAGTATATATATTCTGGATCCTTATGAATAGCGATGACGATTGAGCGATGTCCTTCTGTACGTGAAATCGGTTTACCCTAGCCCCCAGAAGGGAAATGAACTTAAATATAGTGCTATTGAAATTCAGAAAGATCCGAGGTATAGTTCCAGAACTGGGAAGCTTACACCTATTTCTCGACGCCAAATTTTTACCAAAAATCAATTATTTTTTTATGTTTGTAAATTAAACCTATTTCGTGTTTTGGGAAGCCTCAATGGTCTACTAAGAACAAAACAAATAAAAAATTTTTTCCAGGGATGGAAAATTAAAAAAAAATTTTCGGCCCCTTCCGTATTTTGTAGTACATGTAGTAACTTAAATTGTTAGAAATTTTAACTTTTTCTTTAACGAAACCTCTTAATACGTCATGAAGAATTGGGATTGGCCAAAAAAAAATTTTTAATTCAAATTTCGCTTCCAGGGGTGGGAAATTGCATTTTTTTATACGTGAAAGTAATCAAACAGGCAACTGATGTTTTTTTTTTGCTAACTAAAATAGTCTTATAATTTAGGAAGAACAAAATTGGTATAAAAAATTTAAAAATAAAAAATAATATTTCGAATCCAGGGATGGGACAAGTGCAATATTTAATACTACATGAATGTGAACAAAATGGTTAAAAATTTTAAATTTTTCTTTAAAAAATTACTTTATACCTCATGAAGCGTTGCACTGATAAAAAAACAAAAAATTAAAATTTCGCTTCCAGGGTTGGGGAAATGAACGTTTTTATTGGTACATGCAATATTTTGTAGTTCATGTATTAACCAAACTAGTTACAAAATTTTAGATTTTCTTAAACATTGATAAAAAAGCAAATTTAAAAAATTAAAATTTCGCTTCCAGGGTTGGGAAATTGACATTTTTTTATACATAAAAGTAACCAAAAAGGCAATTGACGTTGTTTTTTTGTTTGCTAACTAAAACTATTTTATATTTTAGGAAGAACAAAACTGGTATCAAAATTTTCCAAAAAAAAATCAAAATTTCGAATCCAGTGTTGGACAAGTGCAACATTCTATAGTTCATGAAGGTGACCAAAATGGTTGAAAATTGTAAATTTTTCTTAAATAATACTACTTTATACCTCATAAAGAGTTGCATTGGTAAAAAGAAACAAAAAAAATTAAAATTTCACTTTCAGGGTTGGGAAGTTGAAAGTTTTTTTTGGTACATGGAATATATTGTAGTACATGAAAGTGATCAAAATGGTTGCAAATTTTAAGTTTTTCTTAAATAAAACGACTATATACCAATGAAAACTAGGATTGGTAAAAAAAATTTAATTACGGTTCCAGGGATGCGAAATTGAAATATTTTTTATACATAAAAGCAACATAAAAAGGCAACTAACGTCGAATTTTTACTAATTAAAACTAGTTTTTAGTTCAGGAAAAACATAATTGGTATCAGAAATTAAAAAAAATCAAAATTTAGATTCCAGAGTTGGATAACTTCAATATATTGTAGTACACGAAAGTGACCAAAATGGTTACAAATATAAAGTTTTTCTTAAATAAAACTATTTCATGCCTCATTAAGAGTTGCATTGGTAAAAAAAATTTAAAATATCGTTTCCAGGGTTGGGAAATTGAAATATATAAAAGTAACCAAATAGGCAATTGACGTTATTGTTTTAAAACTATTTTATAATTCACGAAGAACAAAATTGGTATTAAAATCTTAAAAAATCAACATTTCTACTCCAGGGTTGAACAAATAATATATTTTATGGTACATGAAAGTGACCAAAAAGTTTAAAAATTTTAATTTTAAAAATTTAAGAAATTGTTTTACTTAAGCCTACATTCCTTAAAAATAACATTTTTAAGCTTTAATGACGAAGCTGAGACGTAACCTGGTATTACTTTGCCCTACTTGCTCCTCCCCCTTTGCCCCCTAGGTTAGGTTAGGTTGAAAAGAGGGGCATAAGCATCCCAATCCGTCCTGGATTATACTTAGGTCTCATAGGCCTGTTGTGCGCTCTACTTTGCCTCCTAAATGACCCTATCAAAAAAAATATATATATAATCTTTTTCTTAAATTCTGCATATAATTATCCCAAACATTTAGTTTTAGAGTGTTATGACAAAGGTGAATTGTCTCCCCCACATCCCTTGCCAGAGCGACCCCGCCAAAATACAGTTTTAATACCCTCCAAAGAGAATAGAACTCCATAAAGATTATAAACTCCATAAAGTCTAAGACGGTCTAGCAATGCCCATACGTTCATCAGTGGGAAACATGTATTGTCCATTTTTGAACCACGCCTCCCTTTAGTGGGCGTTTTTATATGCAAAAATAGTGTAAAAATTTAACAAATTATTTTACTTAAAAGCCTACATTCCTTAAAAATATAATTTTTAAGCTTTAATGAAGAAGCTGGGACGTAACCTAATATTTCTTTGCCCTAGCCCGTCCTCCCCGTTTCCCCCTAAAGGACCCTATCATAAAACATTTTATATTTAATTATCCCAAATATTGTCAAAATAGACAATTAAAATTGAGTACAGAGATGTCTTAAAGGAACTCTGTCCCACCAAATTAAACATTTTAAATTTACTTACTAAAAATTTGGAGGGTATTTAAGATTCGACCCGGTCGAACATAACGTTTTTACTTGTTTATACCCTCCAAAAAAGAATTTGGAGGGTATATTCACTTTGTCATTCCGTTTGTAACGCATCGAAATATCCATCTCAGACCCCATAAAGTATATATATTCTTGATCAGTGATGAAATCTAAGACGAACTGAGCATGTCCGTCCGTCCGTCTGTGGAAATCACTATTCAGTCCAAACGAAAAGAGATAGACTCTTGAAATTTGGTATAAATATATTTTGAAGCTTAGAGCAGGTTTAATTCGAAGATGGGCTAAATCGGGCAAGAGGGAAAAAAGTTCCCCTAAGAAGAACTAAACCAACCCAGAAAAAACAACATAATTTTTAAAGTTTTTTGGTTATTTTGTTAAGCAAATGATATATTTTTATGTCAAATACGGTCCAACGCCTTAAACTTGGAGCTATTAAATAAAATAAAAATATATTTTTTTGACCCCGCCCACTTTAGTGGGCGTTATTATAGGCAAAAATAGCATAAAAATTTAACAAATTGTTTTACTTAAGCCTACATTTCTTAAAAATAACACTTTTAAGCTTTAATGACGAAGCTGAGACGAAACCTGGTACTACTCTGCCCTACCCCCTCCTTCCCCTTCGCCCCCTAAATGACCCTACCAAAAAAAATTTTTTTTTTAAATTTTGTATATAATCATCCCAAGTATTTATCTTTAGAGTTTTATGACTGCCGATTTCTGCCCTAGCCCCCTCCCCTTCTTCCGTTGTCCCCTAAAATGACCCCAACAAAAAAAAAAAAATTTTTTTTTTAAATTTTGTATACAATCATCCCAAGTATTTATCTTTAGAGTTTTATGACTGCCGATTTCTGCCCTAGCCCCCTCCCCTTCTTCCGTTGTCCCCTAAAATGACCCCAACAAAAAAAAAAAAATTTTTTTTTTAAATTTTGTATATAATCATTCCAAGCATTTATCTTTAGAGTTTTATGACTGCCTGTTGCTGCCCTACCCCCTCCTCCCCCTTTGCCCGCTAAATGACCCTATTAAAAATAAATATAAATTTTTTTTTATTTTGTGTATAATCATCCCAAGCATTTATTTTTACAGTTTTATGTGTATCTGTTTCTGCCCTACCCCCTCTCCCTCTTTGCCCTTTAAATGGCCTTATCAAAAAAAAGAAATTTTAATTTTGTATATAATTATCCCAAGCATTTATTTTTAGAGTTTTATGACAAAGGTGAAATGTTTCCCCCACAGCCCTTGCCAGAGCGACCTGGCGGGGTCACAGTTTTTATAGCCTCCAAAGAGAATTGTGATGAAGTCTAAGACGGTCTAGCAATGCCCATACGTTCGTCTGTGGAAAACATGATATTGTATATTTTTGAACCCTGCCCCCTTTAGTGGGCGTTGACGTACGATATTATATAAAGGAACTCTGTCCCACCAAGTTAAACATTTCAAATTCACTTACTAAATATTTGGAGGGTATTTAAGATTCGACCCGGTCGAATATAACGTTTTTACTTGTTTTTTTTTCGTTTTTTTAAGCATACTTATACATACATATATTTTTTCAAGTTCTCTCATGTATTAATTTGAATTAAAATTTCTTATATATTTTAGAATTTTTGTGGACCTTCTGTGTAGTTTCTCCGCCCATAAACTACGAAAACCTCTTGCAAATATTAATGCTTGCAACACCAAATCCCAATCATTTTGAGTGGATATCATTCCCTCATGTATTTCTTAAGTTTTGTTCAAATCTTAGCTTGAGCAGCAAACGTTTAGCACGATCACCACCACCGCCAACATTTTTTAACATCATCATTTCCAGCGGCTGAATCAAATACAAAAAAAAAATAAATAAAAAATATCATACAAAATGCATATCCAGGCAAATAAGCAGACATATTGAAAATCTACACACATGCACACACACGCACACACACTTATTTAAACGCTTAGTTAACGTATTAAGCCATGTGTCTCTAGTCATTTTTTAGTGTGTTTTAATTCTACTTCAGTTTGCTGTGTTACTAGCAGCTGGTATGACATTTTATTTATGATTACCAAATTGTAAATTATTAACATGTTTCACGCAAATACGATCAACTAAAAAAAAGAAGAAAACAAAATCCTTTATGTTGCTTGCAAAATTTTATTCTTGCTGCTGCAACTCTTGTATATTTTCACTACAAAGATCTTATTGGAGATTTTTCATTTCGTTAGTGCTTTTTATTTATAATACGAATACTTTAACGGGCAAGTAACTAAAGTGTGAATACTTTGTATTTTATTAGATATACATACTTAGCTATAGGTTAGTTATAACATAATTAATATTAAATGAAGAAAATATGTTTGTTTTTGTTGGCGTCCATGCAGGATCAATTAACCTGTGAATGCTTAATTGCAGTGGCAACTGCTGCCAATAAACTTATGATCGCTTTAACTTCCTTGGCTTTAGAATAAAAAAATTTTTTTCGAAAGTCAAATATTTAATTTTTCAACATAGCCCTCTTAGATCCATCCAGTTAGTGCAGCTTTTTTTTTAAATTTTATTTATTCCAAATAATAGGTTTTATCACAGCCCTGAGGTCCTTTGTTTTAGTTACGACCTCTTTATTTCACCCAAATCTCTTAACAGCCAGCCATTTCTTTAGGTATGGGAAAAAAACTATTCGCAGGGTCTAAATCTGGAGAATCTGTTGGAAGGGTAGCGTTTCGTAATCCAGTTTATGAATTTTTGCAATGTTGAATACAAGTGTGCACTCGTGCATTGTCTTAATCGTGGTACTCATCTCACGGACAGCTTTTTTTATGTCCTAATATTCACGTCAAATGTACGGTACTCGCTGACATTAGATGCCTCAGCTACTTCACTTATTTTCATTCTTCGATAGTCCAATATGATTCCATGAATTTAATCGACGATAGTGGTGTAGTGGTGGTGAGTTCCCATATTGTTCCTCTGTTTGAGAGATTTTTTCTGCGACATAGTGTCTAATCAACGCAAGTTATTAATTTTCTTTCCATTTTTGTAACAATTCGCAAAATTGTCTGCTTTTAATGGCTGTCAAACCCAAACTAAATTACGCAGGTTGCTCAAAGTTTTACAGTAGGTTTTGACGGAAGTAGTGCTGCATTTAAGGAGACTCCCAAAGAAATCAAAAATTTTACGGAGATATAAATCAGCCCTCGTATTTCAAAGGTCCAGTTATATAAATATAAAGTACCAAAAATTACTGTCATAACAATATGTCGAAGATACCTTATCATTTGTTTTCCTAGTTTATCAGCTTTTTTTTTTTTTTTAGCGCACAACAGGCCTAAGTGTAATCCAGGACGGTTTGGGAAGCTTTTTTCAACCTAACCTTATCAGCTCTTTTTCAACCTAACCTAATCAGTTTTTATTGGCAAGTTTTTTTCAAACTCTAATTGTAGTCTTAAATTATAAAGAAAACAACAACAGCCAATTGTTTTAATAGAATTATTTAGACTGTTTACAAATTTTGCTATTTTTGCACGCATATAATTCATATATGTGGATGTGATTTTTATCTACGGGCGATCTTCATACTAAGTGATGTTTAAGGATCCCAACTTCAATTCCGCGCTCGCAAAAGTAAATAATATAATGGCTACAACAGATTCTCTATCTTCTTGTCTTTCTTTATCCGTTCACTCAACACCATCCACTCCTGTCATATTTCTAGCACAATTTCTTGCATCTGTAGTACTCTGATCCGAGTATTGAAAACGGCGATCACTAAAGGTCATCCCTACATCTTTCGCTAATTCGAAACACTAAAAAATTTAATTATTTTAATTTTCAGACTGCTATAACTTATGACCGTATCCATTGATTGATGTTGTTTTTTGAGTTCTACAAAAGAAGCGAGAACTGAATTAATTATATATATATATATATATATATATATATATATATATATATATATATATATATATATATATATATATATATATATATATGTATATATATATAATTAATTACAGTTCTCGCTGTGGTATATTCGGCTGTGCCGAATCATAAATACCCTTCACAGATGTCACTTTTTCATTTAAACTTTTCGGCTAAATGTTTGGCTTTTCTTATTTCTAATATCTCTGAATGTCTTTCAAAAATATTAAACATATTTAATTTACAAACAAAAAGAAAAAATCCGTTTCATGTACCCCAAAAAGTTCTAATTGTCCAACCGTAGAAGCATTTTATAGATTTTTTTGGTTTTTAATACCAATTTATTTCTTCCTGATATATAAAGTAGGTATAATGCATCATAAAAATCAAAAATAACAAATAATATGGCTGCTTTTATGAATCAGAAAATGTTGATATTCCAACCCTGAAATTGGAGTTTTAATGTTTTTGGTTTTTAATAGCAATTTAACTCTTCCCGAAGTATAAAAAATATTTCATCCACAAAAAACCAAAATGAGGAACTTATATGGCTACTTTTATGTACTAAAAAATTTCGATTTTCCAAACCTGGAACCGAATTTTTAGTTTTTAAAATTTTTAATACAAATTTAATTCTTAGCGAAGTATGAAATAGGTTTAAGTCACTGCAAAAAACCAAAATTAGGAATTTATGTGGGTACCAAATGTATTTACCAAAAAATTTAGATTTTCCAACCCTGGAACCGCATTTTTAATTTTTTAGTACTAATTAAAGTTTTTCTAAAATATAAAATAATTCACTAAAAATACAAAATTTGGAATTTATGTGGGTACTTTTATGTACCAAAGATATATCATTTGTCCAACCCTGGAGTCGAAATTTTTATTTTATAAGAATTTAATACTAATTTTGTTCTTCCTGAATTATAAAACAGGTTTAATTAGCAAAAAGAAAAACGTCAATTGCCTTTTTGGTCACTTTTATGTAGAAAACTTGTTTCAATTTCCCAACCCTGGAAGCGAAATTTAATTTTTTGTTTGTTTTTTTTACCAATGCATCTCTTAATGAGGCATGAAATAGTTTTATTTAAGAAAAAATTAATATTTGTAACCATTTTGGTCACTTAAATATAGTACAAACTATTGCAGTTATCCAACTCTGGAATCTAAATTATGATTTTTTTTTTAATTTTCGGTACCAATTTTGTTTTTCCTGAACCAAAAAATAGTTTTAATTAGTAAAAAACCGACGTTAGTTGCCTTTTTGGTTACTTTTATGTATAAAAAATTTAAATTTCCCAGCCCTGGAAGAGAAATTTAAATTTTTTTACCAATGCTAGTCTTCATTAGGTATAAAGTCGTTTTATTTAAAAAAAACTTAAAATTTGCAACCATTTTGGTCACTTTCATGTACATGCAATATATTGCATGTACTAAAAAAAACTTTAAATTTCCCAACCGTGGAAGTGAAATTTTAATTTTTTGTTTGATTTTTTACCAATGCAACTCATCATGAGGTATTAAGTAGTGTTATTTAAGAAATATTTACATTTTTGAACCATTTTGGTCACCTTCATGAACTATGAAATATTGCACTTGTCCAACCCTGGGTTCGAAATTTTGATTTTTTTTTAATTTTTGATACCAAATTTGTTCTTCCTAAAATATAAAATAGTTTTAGTTAGCGAAAAAGACGTCAATTGCCTCTTTGGTTACTTTTATGTATAATAAAAATTCCAATTTCCCACCCCTGGAAACACAATTTTAATTTAAAAACTTTTTTTTTTACCAATGCAAATTTTCATGACGTATAAATAGGTTTTGTCAAAGAAAAACTTAAAATTTTTAACAATTTTAGTTACTACATTTACTACGAAATGTGGAATGGGCCGATGGGCCGAAACAAAATTTTTAGTTTCCCATCCCTGGAAAAATTTTTTTTATTTTTTTAGTTTTTAATAGACCATTGAGGCTTCCCAAAGCACGAAATAGGTTTAATTTACAAACATAAAAAAAAAATAATTGATTTTTGGTATAAATTTTGCGTCGAGAAATAGGTGTAATTTCCAATCCAACGGTCCAAGAACGAAGTCTCCAGCTCTTCTGGGGGCTTGGAGAAACCGATTTCACCTACAGACAGATGGGCAGACGGACATCGCTCAATCGTCATCGCTATTCATAAGGATCCAGAATATATATACTTTATGGGGTCCCATGTGAATATCGAAGAAATTACACACGGAATGACAAACCTATATATACCCTTTCACTTTTTTGTGAAGGGTATAAAACTCATTTAAAACATGTTTCCCTTTTCTTATATTTCTCGTAATCTACCGATACGATGCGGTGCCAATTCTAAGTTTGGAAGAACTCTTTTAAATGCGACTTATTTCAGCTCGGTCAAGCTGTTCAAAAACTCTAAGCGGTTCACATACTTGCACACACACGCACATACACAAACTAACATACATACGCACACACATACACATATATAGAGGCAAAAAGGCATCAGTAAAGCTTCCTAAGAACTCCAAGCGGCTAGATCTGATGAACATTTTGATTTTTTCTAAACGCAGTGAAACCAGTAACTTCCTGAATTTTTGAAAATTTAAAATTTTCTTACTGTAAAGTTAAAAATGCCACAATTTTTACATAGATGAGTGAACTTTTGACGAGGATATAGATCGATTTTGAAAACGTTTAATATTTAATTGAAATAAGACGATAGTGGCTTCTCTCCATGGTTATTTTTGGCCTGTAGATAAAATTAGCCGGCGAAGTAAAAAAGGTTGAAATAGCTACAAAAACAACTGTCTATCTTTTCATCTTTCCTAATCTGTGCCCTTAATACTATACCCTCGTTTTCAGTTCCGGCGCAATGCAGTGCATATATAGGGGTCATCCCCTGAGTGCTGGTCCAAGACAAAAAAATAACAAAAAAAAAAAAAACTAGTGTACTGAAAATGACACTGACCATTCATTGGATTCCAAGTGATCTAACAAATAACTCGCATGACTTTTAATAATTTTTGGAATGTAGCAGCTGGAACTCTGCCACATCGCTATTAAAAACAAACACATATTTTGCTACCTCATTCTTGTTTAAAGGACTTTGCATTCTATATTTTTTTAGTTACATGCCTTCAATATAAATACCTTTCCCTAAATCATCTAACATGTTAATTTCAAAGAACTTTAAATTGCTGGCTACTTTAAAAAAGTCTGTGTTAAGTAAATTCAATTTTGTTCTTAATAAACAACAACGAGAAGATTCCAAAACAGCCACTAAACATCAAAGTCATCAATTCACCAAAAAACAAAATAGTGACAAACAACAGCAACTTGTACATACATATGGTTTCAAAATAAGATGATTTCATAGAAAACGCATCAGGAATTGAACTAAAATGAAATAAAAAACAACACAACAACAACAACAACAAAACAATCGTGGACAAAGTAACAGGAATGTCACAAATGTTATAGAAAAATAGAATTTGTACATTTGCCATTCTGGAACACACCCAAAGTGGAACACATTATGGAAAGAATCAAACGCCATAAAAATTTATTTTATTTTCACTATTTCAGGCATCAAAGACAAAAAAGAAATAGAACTAAGAAACCGAACAGAACTATAATAAATACAGGAGACGGAAGGGGACTGAAACGAATAAAAATATATATATGTATAAGGAACTTTTCAAAAAATTATTGAAATGTCACGTAGCAACTTCTCAAATTGCAAAAATCCTGACGTTGTCGTTCAATTTTATGTGGATTGATAGAAGCAGTGCAACGTTGTTATTGGCATCAAGTAATAAGAAAAGACGTTGAAGCTATTTCTAATGCAGAGATGGCAATGATGTCTAAGATATGTATTAGTGTTAGTGTACTAAAGCCAAATAATATTTACGAAATACATACAAGAAATGTTCGAACACACACACGCACACACACACTTACAATCATAAGCTGCCAAGAAAGAAGAAAACAAAAATGTAACGAAAGTATTATATAAAAAGAAGCCAAAGCAACCATCACATCTTGTAGTGTAAAGTAGAAGAAAAGCAGGAGAAAAATGTAAAAAATTGCATTAGTAGGACAAACACGAATATATCGACCGTTGCTGTGCTGTTTGGCTGCTAAAGGAAGCCAGTACTGCTGCCATCACGACCCACAAGAACGTGGAATATGACAACATGTTCATCAGCTGGAAGTTGAAAGAAAAAAAATAAAAGAAAAAACTAACTCAATATACAAAACTCCTCTTTCTAACAACTCCACAATATCTCAAACTCTACGTTTTACATTAATGAACCATCAACTCTTTCTATGGCGGTGCATGCCATCATTTCGTCCCATGGCCGCGTATATTTCAATATAGAAAATTTGTTTCGATTTTTCTCAAATCATCGTACCACTACAAACACCATAACACTTCATCTGTATATAATTTTGTAAATTCACAGCAGAAGAGCAACTGCAGAAAAACGAAGAAGACGAAAAAAAAACAGCAACAAAATTGCTTACATTTTTCTTGTGGACTTCTTCAATAACGACGACAAAGTTGTCAATCGTCAGATGTCTTTGCTTAGAGCTTACGTCAACTGCAACATTATTGAAGACCAACCTCGACCAATCACACCCCTCCAGCATCACCCCACCAGCATAATTTTTGACTAAGACTTTTGTCCTGCTGCACTACACTACGAATTTAGTTGGCTGCTCTATTGAAAGCATGCCAGGTGGGAGGTGTTGGGTTGATGACTGCAGATCCCTTTCTTCATTGACAAACAGATAATATTTACTAGCCAAACAGTGGGAGCATTTGAAGAAAATTAAATTATCTCTCGGATAATGCCAAGTAATTGGCTGTTGTAATTGATGGTAAGTTATCCTGGGCATCTACTCTCCTGGAAAGTGTAAGGGAAGCCTAAATGGCAATTTATGTCTACAGGAAAGTCATTGGCCCTACATGCGGTATACGACTTAATTACGAGGCGGATTGATATTAAAGCTATCTAAGTAGGAAAAAAACATTTTTTTTCAAAAACCATTTATTTCTCAACATAGTCTCCTTTTAGCTCAATACACTTAGTAAGACGATATTCCAACTTTTTTATACCATTTGAATAATACGATTTGGGGAACCCCTCAAAATACGCGTTAGCTTCGATAATCACTTCTTCCTTTGAGATGAATCTTTTTCCTGCGAGCCATTTTTTCAAGTTTGGAAACAGGAAAAAGTCACTAGGAGCTAAATCTGGACTATAAGGTGGATGATCAACCAATTCGAAGTGTATTTCACGTAATTTTAGCATCGTATCTAATGCCGTGTGAACCGGTGCGTTGTCTTGAAGAAAGAGCACTTTTTTCTTCTATACATGTGGTCGTTTTTTTGATTGCATCAATCAATTGATCCAATAATGCACGATATTACTTTCCTGTGATTGTGGATCCTTTTTCCAGATAATCGATGAACAATATGTCGTGTGCATCCCAAAATACAGTGGCCATAACCTTGCCAACCGATTTCACTGTCTTCGCCTTTTTTGGAACTCTTCCACCAGCTTCCACCCATTGTTTCGATTGTTTTTTGGTTTCAGGTGTGTAGTGGTGGACCCAGGTTTCATCAAAAGTTATTAGTCGACGCCAAAAATCAACAGGATTACGCTTTATCATGTCCAAACACGGCTCTGAAGTGGTCTGTCGAACTAGTTTTTGTTCGACACTGAGCAAACGCGGCACCCATCTTGCCGATAGCTTTTTCATATGCAAATGTTCATGCAAAATGTTGAACACACGTTCATATGATGTGTTTACCATTTCAACAATCTCACGTAACTTGACTCGGCAATCATTCATAACCAGGTATCGGCAAACACATACATCTTCGTTGTAAGTTTGATGAGTGAGAGAAAATAACATTTTTCTCCATACACTTTTTTCATAAACACAACAACGACAATCAGCGTTGCCATAACTTTTTCAAAAAAAACTGCAACTTTAGAAAAAAACTGGTTTTCACGTAAAAAAACTGCACATAAAAAATTCACAAAAATATATAGTTTTTTTCATATTTTTTTATTAAAACAAAAACATAACACAACAAATTAAATATGATATACATCTACATTTAACAAAGCAATTCATTTTAATAAAAAATATATAGGTACATAGGGTTTAATAAACAAAAAGAGTTCATTATTATTCAGATATAATACTGCCTGTTCCAGAATCTCGACAAGTCGATGTCGTTCTCATATTTATATTGAAACCAATAATTAAAAATTTAAATTTGTTTGTATGTACATAGAAAAACACAAGGCATATCTATCTAATAGGTACAACCATTTCTACAAAAATAGAACACTTATTGTAGAAACTACCTTAACAGTTGCAAAAATCGTTAAACGACACTACTAAGTTTGACGTTTTATCAGGTTAGGCTAGTGAGCTCGTGCTCCCACCTGCAATATACACCTTGGTAAAATTCAACTTGCTTTGTGGTCAGGGGTGCAAAAAGATGTATGTGATAATTACATACTCGTATAAAAAAGTATAGTTAAACCTTGCCACTGTTATATTAAGCAAATGGGGTAAAATTATGGTTTCAGAAATTGGAATTAAAATAACAAAATTAAAAGTAAAAAAGTAAAATGTAAAAACTGCAAAATCTGCACAATTTACAGAAAAACTGGTTTTTAAAGAAAAAAATGCAAAACTGCTCAATGCTTAGAAAAACTGTCAAATGCAGATAAATCTGCACATTTGGCAACGCTGACGACAATAGCAACAACAGCAAGGTATTTTTTCATAAACATACAACAACGACAATAACAACATCAACCATTGAATGTTCATACGCGAATATGTACTCAGTAAAAGCATGTGTGTGACTCTCAAAAGTAAATTTTATTCTCACTTGCAACCCGCCGCCGACTTCTGTTCATAACGATATCGAGGATTATCTTGATATTTTCTGCAGTAACCACCTCTTTTGGCCTTCCTGTTGATGGTATTGTTGCAGTGCTTGTTCGGCTGCGCTTAAATTCAGCAATCCAATATTTTACCATGTAATCTGACGGAGCAGACTCACTGTAATGTTGATCGAGGTTTCCTTTTGTCTCTCTCGCCGTTTGTTTTCCCTTTCGAATAATAGTTAATAGTTAGTTTAAACACTGCACGAACGTCACTTTTTGCCATTTTTCAAGAAACACAAAAGTTGTTTACTTCAAACGACTACAACAAATAAACAAATCGATGAATTTGGGTGAGATTTTAACAGCTGACGTTGGATAGATCGCGATTTCTAAAAAAAAAGTTTTTTGTGTTTGCGCTGCCATCTAGCGCTAGTTAGCTTCAATCTCAATCCGGCTCCGTATTTGTACCAAATTTCAAGAGTCTGGTTCTTTTCGTTTGGCCTGAATCGTGATTTCCACAGACGGATGAACGTGCTCAGATCGTCTTACATATCATCACTAATCAAGAATATATTTATATACATTAGGGGGTCTCAGATGGATACTTCTCTGCGTTACAAACGAAATGACAAAGTGAATATACCCTACAATTCTCTTTTGGAGTTTATAAAAATAGCATTAATATTTGGCCAAAAACAACATAATGACTCAATCAAGGTATTCAGCATATATAAAATTTTCTTGTTACCAATATTGAAGAAATCCATGAAAGAACGGCGTTTTGCGAAGCTTAATGAAATAAAATTGAATCTCTGAGATAGATCAAGGACATACCAAAAATTGCAAATCAGTACTCCTTCGAGGATTGGAAGAAAACTCTAGCAGAAGTATTTTATATCTGAGGGAAGGGACTACTTTCAAGAAGAAAAATCATAAACTCGAGAATAAAAAAATATTTTTGAAAAAAATTCAAAACTCACCATTTCAGAGTTTTATAAGTCTTGTTGACAATCATGCAAATGTAATTTATTGATATAAAACGAATTAGATCAAAATTAGCTAAAGTCTGATAGTCGGCAACACTTTCGAAAATTTACCATATATTTGGAACAGACCTCGTACAAGTGGTACTTTAGCTAAGTAGCCATTTCAATATAAATTTAAATGCTTTTCATGACTCTTGTGGCAAAATTGATTAAAATATATAAAAATTTCTCTAAAGACATGCAAGTGCATTCGCCTTATTTTGCGACACTGTAGCCATCTATTGCTTGTGGGTTGCAGTTGGCAAATAGAGAAACAGCAACAAAAGCATAAAAACATTTGCAATTTCTCCACTACAGTTTCATGACTTTTTCCTTTTCCATTTTTTCTTCTTCCACATTTTAATCCATCCAGCGCACATTTCAGTAAAACGATTGATGGCTTCCAGGACATAATATTTACAAGTTTTGCTTATTCAATGCCATTGACAGCTAAAGAAGCAATGGCATCACTAGTCACTGGAGCAGTCACATCTTTTAAGTACAACAACAAAAGTAAATATGGAAAATGAAGAAGAAAGACTTCTTGAAAAACAGATCTATTGAAGAGAAAAGATGATGTCAAGGATTTAGTTTGATATACAAACGCGTTTATTTAGTTGCCATTTTCTGTATCCCTTTCTAATAAACTTTTATTTTATTTATGGCTTTATTCATATGTATGATTGTCTGCAAAAAATATATAAAAAGAAGTGTCCTAAATATATAGTTTGAGTATATTTTATATTCATGTTATATGTTTTTTTTTGCAAATATTTTTCTTAGGTTATTTTTTTTTTTTTTGGTCAATCAATAAGGAAGAACTTATAACTACAATCCATGGCATGAATGTATGATTGACAATTTAGTTTAAAAACTTCATCAATATGGTCGTTTTCTTCGGCATCATCGTCATCGTCATCATCATCAGCATTGATATTTTTCTTACTGGGAAATAAACACATCATTTTCCATTGATAGTTTTCTTTCAATGTGATTTTTCGTCTTGTTAAGGATTAGATGCTGCTGCATGTGTTTTAGTTGGTTCTTGGCATCGAGGGTTTGTAAATGTTTGTACATTTCTTAGAAGGAATTTGTTTGAATTTGTTTTAGTTAAAGAAAAACGTATTTAACTTTTACTTCTATACCAGAAGAAATAAATAAATAAAGACGTTGATTTTGTAATTTTTTATGGTTACAAAATCGTCCATATTTTTGTGTTTGAAATATTTCCCGGGACAATCGTCGGTAATGGTAAATTAGTATATGGAGAATACTACAGGGTGGACCAAAAGAAACCAAGGGGTGTAAAAGTTTAATAACTTTTTTGTTTATTAATTTTTTTTTATTTTTTCTTTCAGATTATATAATATACAAAATGGAAATTTTTTTACACTAAGTATGAAAATCGATGTCTCTTAAATGACCACCGTTTTCAGCTTCGCGCTGATGGGCTCTTTTTAGAGCATAACATCTTTCAAAACTTGTGGCTGTAGCGTTTGAATTTCTGCAACAATGTTTGCCTTGAGTTCAAGGATTGTCTCTGGCTTGTTCACATACACTCGCTCCTTCAAAAAACCCCAAAGAAAATAGTCGGGTGCTATCAAATCTGGCGATCGCGCTGGCCAAATAATTTCCAAATTTCGAGAAATTATTCGCTCTCCAAAAATTTGACTTAAAAGTGCCATTGTGTCTCGGGCAGTATGGGCAGTGGGTCCGTCCTGCTGAAACCACATACCAGGTCTGTTTTCAAGAAGAAAATTTTCTATCATAAACCGATACCGCTCTCCATTTACGGTTACAGCACTTCCATCTTCATTCTCGAAGAAGTAGGGCCCAATGACATTTTCAGATGTGATCCCACACCATACTGTACACTTGATGGGGTCCAATTGGCGTTGATGAATGGCTCTTGGATTTTGAGAACCCCAGAACCTACAGTTCTGGTTATTAACAAAGCCATTCAAATGAAAATGAGCTTCATCACTCATAATCAAATTTTCAATAAAGTTGATTTCATTTCTGGCCAACTCTTGAAATTTAACTGCAAAATTTAGACGTTGCCGATGATCTGCGGGTTTTAATTCTTGGACCAATTGCACCTTATATGGGTATAACTGTAAATCTTTTTTTAAAATGCGCCGTAGTGACGTGCGCTGAGCAGAACGCCTTCTGCAAGATGTTTCTGGTGCTTCGTTAACACTTTACTGTACTCGTTCAATATTTTCCGCAGTGCGACTTAAACGTGGTCTACCGGTTCGAGGCAAATCTCTTACGCTGCCTTGTTGGTGATGACGATTAACTAAGCAACGAATCATCGCTTCAGAGGGCGAAATTCTGACGTTAAAATGTCGACGATATTCTCTTTGCGATAAAATAATTGATCTCTGGTTTAAATAATAAAATTCTATTGTTCTGGTTCTCTGTTCAGTTGTGAACCTCTCCATTATAAATTCTCCAAGTGTTGTCTATATAATCTGAAAGAAGTAGTATATTTTATTAACAAAACTGATAGTTAGCCAATATCGCGTAGTAAAGGGAAGATTCCCCTCATATCCTAAAACAGCTCTGTGGCCAAAAGCCACTATCAAAATTTTTTGCAGAAAATCAAATTAAGTGCTCGCAAAATTCAGAAATGTTTACAGAAGCATACTCTGAGTCAGAAAAATATTTACAAGTGTTCCAAGCTTTTCAAACAACATCGAAATTATGTGAATGACGACGATCGTGTTGAACGCTCCATCACATCCCCGATCTATCAAAATGTTGAGAAAGTAAAAAAAATTTTTATGATGAATAGTCGGGATGACAGTTAGTGAAGTTGTCGAGGGCGTCGCCATAACGATTGGCTCATGCCATGGAGTTTTGTTTGGGAAATTTTAGGCATGAATCATGAAGACAATTGCAGAATATCGTTATTTTTATATATATTTTTTTATTTTTTATATTTTGTACAAAAATAATCGTAGTCATGCCTCAGCTACTGCCTGCACTAAATTTTGACCCCTGACATTTTTTTCTTATTATCACTTACGGGATGCACTGATGCTGATCAGAAGAATTCAACACAATATTTCATGTCTCAGCACGGGGTTGAACTCATGTCTCAGCACGGGGTTGAACTCCGCTTCATAGTCTCGTGTTCTACCACTTCAGCCAACAGCACCCGATTGGGAGAGTTTAAAGACATACTAAGAAGTTCATATCTGGAGGCAAATTACGATATTAGATATCGCTCGAAATTGTTATATTTAAATGGGAATTTCGGTGTGTTAATTTGGTCCCTGAACTGTTTCAAGGATTTGAAAAAAACTAGGACTCAAAAGTACTATATCTAAGGGGGACTGCTTTCAAGGAAACAAAATAGAAAGAAATAATATATTCCACATTTTGAGCGTTTTAAGATTTTGTATTTGGGAAACAAGAAAAAAACAAAAAAAAATTTTTAAGACCTTAAAAGGTTGCAACTAAAAAAAAATTAAAAACCTTCGGATTCGAACTTTTTTATAACAGTTTTAAAATTACAATTTCCATTCGGTTTCGAAACGTTTTCTATAAGAATTATTCATTCTCCTAATCATTTTTGTAATGGAAATTATATACACAATTACAACACATACACAACAACTGGATAGTGCACCGTCTTCTTTTTATAAAGAGTGTTTTTATAGAGGTATAAACCTTTAAGCAGGCAACACTCCTTTAGCTGACGGCCATTTTGTCGCTGTTAAGTGATTTATGATTAATTTTGTTAGGCATTTCCACAGGAATAGACTGACGCCTGAGCAACACTTACAAATTTTGCTTAAATGGGGCCAAAACAAGACTGCCGTTTATCCCGATTTTTATAAGCGAATTTTGTTCAGAGATGAAGTTTATTTTTGTTTGAATGGATAAGTCAATAAACAAAACTGCCGTATTTGGAGTAATAATAACTCCCAAGTGTGTGTGTGTGTGTGGAGACACCGTTACATCTAGAAAAACGGGTGGTGGAAACATTGGTCCGGAATTCTTTAAAAATAAAATTGTAAAAGTTGAGTTTTTAAGATATATTTTTGGCATCTAGACACGTTCAGATTATATTGGTATGTTCACAAAAGCTGTTCAACTTTAGCGTGGCTACAATTTTACCAAATATAGTGTACTAAAAATCAGGATTTCCTAAAAGTTATGATAAAAAAATTGAAAAAAAAAAATTTTTTTTTTCATAAAATTTTTTTTTTTCATAAAATTTTAGCAAAAAATATACTCCTACTCTATTTCTAATTTTTCTTAACGATTTACTTTCCCAAACTTCCTGTCCTATTTACTCTTTCGCAGATGATAGCAGCCTTTCGCATTCTTATTCATTTAACTGCAGGCCGTCAAGGTCTGAAATCGAGACAAGGAGGCAGTTTATGAATAACGTTCTGGATAGTGACCTCGCGAAGATTTCCGAATGGGGTCAGGCGAACAGGGTCGATTTCAATGCCCGTAAGACCCAGTATTGTATGCTTACGCATCGACGTACGTATGACCATGCTGCTTCATCTGTTTCTATGGGTGGTGTAAGTATTATGGAGCCAGGGGCTCTTGATGTTCTGGGCATGAAAGTGCCAGTGTGATGTCAGATGGACGGAACATGTCTTTCAGGTTGCAAAAGAACCATTCAAGTGCCTTGGCTTCTTAAGACGGTGCAAGAGATACTTCACCCCCTCTGATCTTCTTAATATTTACACCACTTACATCCGACCGAAGATGGAATACAACTCTCATGTTTGGGCCGGTGCTTCAAAGTCTATTTTGAAGTTACTCGACCGCGTACAGGAGAGGGCGATTAAACTCATCGGAAACAGTAGGGTAGCCAACTCTATTGACTCTCTTGAGCATCATCGAAAAGGGGGGTGCGTATCATTGTTCTATCGTTACTATAATGGCAGGTGCTCTGGTGAAATTAGGGAACTTGTTCCTGAAACCCATTCTTTCTTACACTCAACGCGTTCTTCATCAAGAGCGCATGCGTTTGTGGTCGATATTCCAACGAATCGCACTTCGCATTACAGAGAAAATTCGTTTTTTGGCCGAACAGTGCGTACGTGGAACAAACTACCTGCAGATGTCTTCCCCGCCACTTACAATTTGAGGGGGTTCAAGTCGAATATCCACAGACACTACTCCCTTTATCCTCCCTCCCAAAACCTATTTTTCTAGTTCCAGCGCAATGCACTGTATATTTAGGGGTTATCCCCTGAGTGCTGGTCCTACTCCTAAAAAAAAAAACATACTCTTGGCTACATTTTTGCTGACCGATAAAAATGTTAAGTGCGGATTTTTGGCAAAAACTGATGACACCTTTTTTGGGCATCATGGTAATATTGGGAAACTTTGGAGGCCCAGAAAAACAAAACGGTCACCAAATTGGCCAAACTGAGTATAGGGTTTTACTACAATTTGATAGTAGAATCGAACCCATATAGTCACGACCTTGCACTTTTTGTACTGTTGCACAGTGTTATAAGACACAGTGAAATTGGATCAGGGATAAATCAAGTGCTCCTCTTCAATAATCTATAAAACACTTAAATCCTATTCGCAATCTTATGGTCTTGCACTTTAACAATTTTTTACCTTCGACGAGCACACAGGGGTCGACCTCTACATATGCAGTGCATTTCGCCGGAACTATGAAGGAGGAGATTGTATTGAGGGAGCAGATGAAGAAAGATGAAAAGATACAGAATTTTTTGTAGCTATTTCAACCTTTTTTACTTCGAAGGCTAATTTTTTGCTACAGGACCGACAAAGGAGGATTCTGCTGTTACTCTGCTTTTTATTACATGATAGTGTCAGTCGCTGCCAATTATGTTCAGTGATCAGTGACTATGCCTTCATGATTGCAACAGGCTGGCAACAACTAACACAACCATGCACCAACTGCTGATCAGAAGAATTCAACATAATATTTCATGATTCAGCGCGGATTTGAACTCAGGCCCAATTTTCGACCACCATTTCATGCATTTGAGGGCGTGTTTCAGCAATGACACGTTGAATACCGGTTTCCAAAGCGTCAATCGTTGCTGGTTTATCCACGTAAGCCAATGATTTCAGGTATCCCCACAAAAAATAATCGAGTGGCGTCAAATCACACGAACGCGGAGGCCAATTCACCGGTCCATTTCTCGAAATTTCCATTTCTCCTGTTGAAACCACATTTCGTTTACATCCATATATTGAAGTTTTGGCACCAAAAATTCATTGGTCATGATTCTGTATCGATTTCCATTCACGGTAACGCGTCGTCCTTCCTCATTTTTTAAGAAATAAGAACCGATGGTTCCACCAACCCATAGACCGCACCAAACAGTACATTTATAGGGATGCATTGGTAATTCTTGAACGGCGTGTGGATTATCTTTGCTCCAAATACGGCAACTTTGCTGGCTGACACATGCATTCAACCAAAAATGCGCCTCATCACTGAAGAGAATTTCGCGGTAAAAAAGCGGATAAACATTTTTAATTGAAAACTGTTTTTGAAAATAAATTTCCACGATTTGGAAGCGTTGTTCTGGAGTTAACCTGTTCATGATGATTTGCCAAACAATACTGAGTAGAGACTTTAAACTGTCAAAACAGCTGTCAGACAACAGAGTGATTCGTATAAAAAAAAACTTCATAAAAAAATACCCTTTAGTTTTGTGTTTTATTACTTCAGTCAACAGCACCCAAATTATTTGCAAATTAAGGAATTATTAGAGAGCATTTTCTATGTATGACTTAGAACTGTCGTATGACTGAAATTAATTTTTTATATATTATTTTAATAGAACGGTTTCATATCAAAGATTTTTATGTAAATATTTACAGAGTAATAATTTTATTCTATGAAATCTTTGCTATTAAATCATTTAAAATTACACCACTTTTTCTCACATTGCCAGACAGTAAAAAAAGAAATACATATAAAGTTTTTGTCTTAAATAGCAGTACAGTTGCAGGACAAAGACTGTTCATTGCTTCAAAACTTATATCTTATAGTGTTCTCACTCTGCATATCAACGTAGAACCATCGTATACCCTCCCCGCCTACCAATTTCTTAGCATTTATGTCAAGTAACAACAAATCCATAAGATTGTCTGTTGGATGTCAATCAAATGCAATACAATGACAACAGACAAAACATGTATGAGCAAACAAGAACATAAAAACCATCCATGAACTAAAAGTTGCAGATATACTATTTTCGGCATATGTACAAGTCTTCAAGAGAAAGAAGAAAGGACAATAAGAAAGTAGACTTGTGTGTAGGATAAAAATGAAAATCACTTATAGAAACAAATGCTAAAAGGATTATTATTTAAATTTAGGTAACAAAAAAATAAAAGCACACTAAACACTCTCTTGTGAGTTTGTATGCAGTAATCTGAGATGCGATTAAGCAGTCGTTAAAAGTTTTTTAAATAATTTTCCTTATAAAAACTATTTAAGCAGCTTTGAGAGCACTGCAATGATGCATGGAAACATTATTCCTGCCATTTAGTTTGTAAAATTACATTTGATTACAAATGATGAAATTTTTGCAAATTAACAAAGAATAAAAAATTTACACCGAACATATTATAACCTAATTTGAGGACATGCGAAATTTTTATTCAGTTAATATCAGCTTCTCCACTTTTACTCAAAGGAAGCTGTTTTTGAAATATTTGTCCTCATACTATTTTGATACTCAAAAGTTATATTAGAAGGCATATTCCATAACTCGCTAAAGTTAAGACCACCGATAAATATCTAAAAACTATTTTTAGCCTAAATAATTGTAAGAAACCTCTGCATATTTTTAGGGGTTTGCGGAAAACATTATTATAATGATATTAAATTGAATTAAGATTTATAGGCTAATTGTTCGAAATTTGTTTTAAGGCACAAAGGGAAGCTAACATCAGTTTTTAGTTGTTCAACTTACACAGCAGAGCAGAACAGCTGTTTTCGTTAGCCGCAACACTTTCATCATCAGTGCTCATGTGTATTGTGTTTGTCACCACTTATTAGGTGGCTTAGTTGAATGTGATAACAGTTCTTATTTAAAAAAATTTTAAATAAGAAATTTTCAAGAAAAAAAAGGTATAACTTTATTATTTCTATAATATTCGAAATAACAATTGGTTGAAGTCTAAATATTAAGTATTTTTAGTGAATAACATTTATTTAAATTTTTTATACAAAATCAAACGGTAAATATTTTTATGGTTCGTTTTCGTATAAATACTGCTTAGAATAAATTTAGCTTTGAGTATGGAAACATGTCATCAGCATTTGCTACCGATGATATGATGGACGCTGTGAACCGTACCGCAAGATTTTTTTGTTTACCAGAAGAAGAGTGAAGCCAAATGGAAGTAAGGTTAGGATTGTGGTTAGCCGCTGATGATGAACATCCCGATAAAAGTACTCCTTTCGAAGATGATTATGAAACAGACTTAGCCATTGAGTTAGAGAGTATTTATGACGATGATGACGACTTGGAAGAATTTTGTTAAGGCGCGGCAGCAGTCCCCGAAGTTTTTGAAGCCTTATGTATGGACTATTGGCCGTCAAGGTCCAGTTTCAGGAACCGTGAAAATTCGATTTGATAATAGCAGCATAAGATCATATTCATTCATTTAATTCAAATTAATTTTCCAACTTTGTTATTTTCCTCGTAGCTGTAGGCCTTCGGATAGATGACCAACCATTCCATGCCGTATCTTCTTCCAGTTGACCATCTTCTTCTCTTTGTTATAAAAATCAACAAAAACACGGTTTCATTGCATATATTGCAAAAAGCCGGAATGTTTACATCATTCACATACCAGGTCCTCATGTATTGAATACCATGTATAAAATTTATTTGATTACTTTTAGCTAATAATATAGCGTATATAGCTACCTAAGATGCATGTAAATTTGTTTTTATTATTAATTTTGTGTTTTTGCCGTCATAAAATTCATTTATACACACTTTTAGGACACCTCTATATGTATTTCCATACAAATCCCATATAGGTCTCCACAGACCTGGTTATACCGTTTAGCGCCAAAAAATCCTTATACCTCGGAGGGTTAAGTAGGTTGGTAGCGTGCGAAGTGGTCTTGGAATGTTAAGAACTGATTACCTTTTGTAATCAATCTAAATCAATTTGGTGAAAATCGATTTTTTTCAAAACGGGATAAAATCAGTAACTTCCCGATGTAAAAATGGATTTTTCCGATTTCTGGGCTCCCAGTTCAACGCTTTGGATCTTATTTGACATAAAAATAAATTAAATTACAAAAAACAAAAACTCTAAATATTAAGTTGTTTTTTAGAGTTTAGTTTAGTTCTTCTTTTCCCTTGACTCGTCTCAGGCCGTTTAGGAGCTTGACCTATGATTGATCTATATCAACTATCAAGGGTCTGACTCTTTTCAGACGGACATGTTTAGATCGTCTTGGGTTTTATTACTGATCTTTGAATATAGATATATAAACTATGTGGTCTTAGAGGGATATTTCGCAGCGTTATACAGGGAGTGATAAAGTGAATATACCCTGCAATTATCTCTAGCGGGGTATAAAAATTACAATTTATTTTCGACAGAATTAAATTTACTAATTTTTCCTATTTATGTTTGTGCTTTTTGCGAATATAGTTTTCACTTGGACAACAAGTTCTTTGCTTCCGCTCTAAAATTTGTAAAATGTTAGTTAGGGCGTTTTGCATTGTCTGTGACGATATATAAATATATTCCCTGCAATTTTATTAATTATTGTAAAATTTCGTTTGACATTTTATTGCATTACGGCTTAGTAACAAATATTTTTTTGTGCTGTTTTTTTTTTGTTTTGGAATAAATTCCATGAATACTGTTAACTTGATATTATTTATAATTATCGATTTTTTATTTGCTCTTTATTAAAAAAGAAATTCCACAAAATTTTGCTGATATTGCATGGAATTGAAAAAATAAAATTTATAAGCGTGCCATAAATGGTTGTGTGTCCTTCTTATTACTCGTATTACTATAGTTTTTATGTATTGGCCTGTTATAAGTTGCCTCTTCTACAGAAACAATAATAATAACAATGAAGGACAGTAACGGCAACAACAAAAATAATAAATTAATTAATGCGATAGAGACAGTTTAATGTCATTTAATAAAATATTGACATGTACTGACGAACTGACAATGATTGAATAAAACATTTTAACTCCTTCCAATAATAAATATACTTTTGTAGGCATACGCGTACATATGGATGTGTTTGTATGTATATACACACATACAAGTATGTATGTATATGTTTGTATGTAGTTTTTTCATGTTGTTGTTGATGTAACATTTTTCTTCTTCCGTCCTGTGAACGACCGTACAAATTAACCTCTCTTTATCAGCAACATACAATCTTGTTGCAGTGTATGTGTTAATATTTGTGCATGTGTGCTGTTTAATAAAAACGTCCAGCCTGTACATGTTTGTGTGTGTGCGCGTGTGTGTGTGTCTTGTGTTTTTGGTATATAAATTGTTGTTTGAGAGCAGTTAAAATCAATTGATAAATTCAATTGATTTAGCGGTTTGTATATTTCACTATAATAGCATGTGCCTGTTCACTTTAGTACGTGTTTGAGTGCGTCTATTTACGTTTATCGTTGAATCTGCATGTGTGTGTTTGTGTGTTTGTGTTGGTGTCTACATCTGACTGTTTGCTAGTGGCAAATATTGATGGATTGATGGTAGACATATTGCACGATTGATGACAATAGATTATATGCGATTAAGCTGTTTGTTATAATATAATAATTCTGTCTCGTGAATAATTTTTATCAATTTATCCATTTAGCGTAGAGTATTGCTTCTGATGGATTAGTAAATTAACCTTTAGCCGGTTTGTGTAGCAAACTTTGTTATTGACAAATATTTATTTTTTTATGCTATTTAAAATATTGCCATTAAATCAGATTATATCGAAGCCTAAATTATTTATATTTGATTTATTTATTTTTTTATGTTCAAGTGCTGTACATTTGGTAAATAAAGGGTGTTTTTTTATGAAGTTTTTTTTTCATACGAATCACTCTGTTGTCTGACAGCTGTTTTGACAGTTTAAAGTGACGTCTCTACTCAGCATTGTTTGGCAAATCATCATGAACAGGTTAACTCCAGAACAACGCTTCCAAATCGTGGAAATTTATTTTCAAAAACAGTGTTCAATTAAAAATGTTTATAGAGCACTTCGTGAATTTTATGGTGCACATAATCGTCCGTCTGAGACCACCATAAAGAACGTAATTACCAAATTTCGGTCTACATTCACTCTCTTGGATGCCAAGCCACCGAAAAGAATGAAAAGAGTGCGTACAGAAGAAAATATTGCTGTCGTTGAGGCCAGTGTCGAAGAAAACGGCAATTTATCGATTCGTCGTCGTGCGCAAGAAGTTGGACTTTGTCCATCGACTTTATGGAAAAGTTTGCGTAAGCATTTGGGTTTGGTGCCATACAAAATTCAATTAGTGCAAGAATTAAAGCCACACGATCATCATATGCGCCGTGAATTCAGTAATTGGTCGCTTAATCAATTAGACGAAGATCCGCTTTTTTACCGCAAAATTCTCTTCAGTGATGAGGCGCATTTTTGGTTGAATTGATATGTCAACCAGCAAAGTTGCCGTATTTAGAGCAAAGATAATCCACACGCCGTTCAAGAATTACCAATGCATCCCGATAAATGTACAGTTTGGTGCGGTCTATGGGCTGGTGGAATCATCGGTCCTTATTTCTTTAAAAATGAGGAAGGACGACGCGTTACCGTGAATGGAAATCGATACAGAATCGTGATCAATGAAGTTTTGGTGCCAAAACTTCAAAATATGGATGTAAACGAAATGTGGTTTCAACAGGATGGTGCCACTTGCCATACTGCGGGCGAAACAATGGAGTTATTGAAAGAACATTTCAACGACAACATTATTTCGAGAAATGGACCGGTGAATTGGCCTCCGCGTTCGTGTGATTTGACGCCACTCGATTATTTTTTGTGGGGATACCTGAAATCATTGGTTTACGTGGATAAACCAGCAACGATTGACGCTTTGGAAACCAGTATTCAACGTGTCATTGCTGAAATACGCCTTCAAATGCTTGAAAATGTGGTCGAAAATTGGACCTCCAGAATGACCCTTGTGCAAAATAGTCGTGGTGGCCATATGCCCGAAATTATATTTAAATGTTAAATGACAAGAAATTATCTACCAAATAAAAAATTTTGTTTGGCCATTTCATAATTTGGCATGTGTTTTATTTAAGTTTCAAATCAGCAAGCTCTTATAAAAACACCCTTTATAATAAATATATTATTTAACATGAACAACATAAGAATAAATTAAATTTTGTTAAAAAGAAACTGATAGTAAATAAAATGCTCTTATCTAATTTCCATAACAGACTTCATCACGGCTGATGCAGATCATCAGAAAACATGGTTAAAACTTTTTTTTAGGAAAACTGAAGATATTGCTTCAAGCTTATGTATAAAACGACAGGGTGTTCAAAAGTGAGGTATCATTTTAATATTAATTAAAAGAATACGTGTTTTCCAGATATTGAAATTTTTTTTATTTCAGTTAATTACAACTAGATTCCGATGACAAATGAAAAATTATGTCACTAGGCTCCTAATCCTTTGCCAAAATTATCACTTTCAAAAGACCCCACTTAAAAATGTAAAGGTGTCGAATATCTTGGTGGTCTATTTACTCCTTCTCTTCGAGTGGGTCAAAACATTTACTGTTTCTCTTGCTGTGTGACAGGTGGTACCGCCATGTTGAACCCATATATTCTCTATGTCCATATCATCAATTTTCCATCACAAAAGCATCCATTGACCGCAATTGCAGTTTCATTTTCGTATTAAAAATAAATAAAGTATCAATCAATCATACTAAACCGTAACTTTTAGTAGGTGCAATGCCTGTTCTAAGATTACAATTCGACTCTCTTTCTGAGGCACTTCTGCTTGTTGACGTAGCTCTTGGGCTGTAGATGGACTTTATCAGTGAAGATTATTTCATTTTCATTTCTTTATTTATTTTCATTTCCTGTACAACAAGATTTACTCTTATATTTAGAGTACAGGAACGCATAACGTTATAAACATTTTATGAGTAATTAATATTAAGTTATTAAGGAAAAATGTAAAATATACCTAAATAACAATGTTTTGCGGCAAAAATAAAAATAATAATAATAAAATTAGGCAAAGGTCTTAAATAGAAATGTTTTGAAATTATTAGCATTGCTGTTAATTTTTTGACACAATGGAAGATCGTTCCAAAGACGAGCGGCATGTACATAAAAATGCCATTCAGATACTAGAGATTGATGTCGCGGTATCACAATGTTTCTGTTTCGTAGTGATTGTGAGAAACGTATTTTATCAAATATATATTTGGGAGTTTGAGTGTTTATGACCTTATGCAAAAAAATAAGAGTACGTATTTTTAGCAAATTATCAAAGGACATCCCATAAAGATTGTTGGCAACAGGGGACACATGATCGAATCTTGGTAATTTATACACGTATCTAATAATGTTATTATATAAAACATTCAGTTTTCTCCTGCTAACTGAGTCACAGTTCCCAAATAATTCGCAACCATATAGCAGATGGGCAATCAGATATGTCTTAGCAAGCACAGTGAAATATTGTGTCAGCCAGAGAGCTCTTAGCTTTACATACGATTGACCAACCAAAGAATTTATGTGGTCGGTCCATGTCAAGTTGCTGTTAAAAACTATCCCAAGATTCCTCGCTGAGTTGACGATCTCAATTCTCTCGCCACCTAAGATAATGTCATCGGTAATAAAGGGTATTGATCTTTTCTTACAAATTAAAATGCATTTAGATTTGCCAGGATTCAGAAAGCGTCCATTTGCACTAGCCCAGAGATAGAAATTTTTTAAATCTTCGTTTAGATTGGATATACCTAAGGCAATATATTCGACTGGGCTGCTTAATGTAATCTGCACATCATCTGCATATAAGTGAACTGTGCATTTTGACAGTTGTTCTGGCAGATCGTTTGCATAAATAGGAAATAATAGTGGCCCTAAAATAGAACCCTGAGGTACCCCACGACTAACAGGCAAGCTATCAGACCAAGTATCGTTCACAACTACCGATTGGGTTCGATCTGTAAAATATGATGATACAAGTTTAGTTGACATGTTTGAAAATTTGAAGAAATGTTTTAGTTTCTTGACAAGTATATCATGATCAACTGTATCGAATGCCTTCGAATGATCCAGAAGCACCAAGAAATTAATATACCCATCTTCTAATCCCTGGCGTATATTTTCACTCACTTCCACAAGAGCTGTAACGCAATTATGATTCCGACGAAAACCAGATTGGTAATCAGTAAGCAAGCTATGAGTATTTAAATAGGTAATAATTTGTTTGTCTAATAACTTTTCTAAGACTTTCGAAAGAAAACATAAAATTGCAATAGGTCTATGTTCTCCATTCGCCTTGGGCAACGGCACAATTTTTGCATGCTTCCAATTAGCCGGGTATATACCTGACATTATGATTGAGTTAAACAGGTGTGTAACATATGAGATAATTAGGGGCATAAGTAGTCGAACAAATTTTGGGTGTATGTTATCACTTCCCACCGAATTTGATTTTACTAAAGAGCATGATGACATGACGTCGTATTGCGTAACACAAGAAAAAGAGAAATAACCGTTTATTATCTCATCATCTGTATTTGTGGCATCGGAAGAAAATTCAAAGTAGTCAGGATCTGCTTGAATCATTGGAATGTTAGTGAACGTTCTGTTGAGCATATTTGTATTTTGTCAAAAAAATTCTAATTTTCTTCTTGTTTTTCGATGGTCCAAGAAACGAATTGCCGACTCTAGGGTCAAGTGGATTTTACAAGCCTTCAAGTGGAGATTACGGTGAAAAAAGTTGAATAATGTGGATTGTTTAAAGTTTAATTGCTGCAAACGGTGACGAATGGTTATTTTTGGATCTTCTTCAACTATTCTCCTCACAGCTGTTATATAATCAATTAAACGACCACTACATTTATATATATCTGTAATCGTGAACGGATTCAGTTTCTTCAATTATCTTAACCATCAGCTTGATGGCACGATTTCTTGAAGCATTTTCTCTCACACATTTTATTCTAAGTTCCATATTAAAAACTTTTGACAGGTTAAAATAAAACGTAAAAGTACAAAAAAGCACAAAATTAAAATGATCAGGACTAAAACGAGAACTTATTCCAGTATGACCTAACCTCACCATTTAAAAAAAAAACAAGTAAAAACGTTATATTCGACCGGGTCGAATCTTAAATACCCCCCAAATATTTAGTAAGTGAATTTAAAATGTGTAACTTGGTGGAACAGTGTTCCTTTATATAATATCGTACGTCACCCCGGGTTCCAAAAATAGACAATATCATGCTTTCCACAGACGAACGTATGGGCATTGCTAGACCGACTTAGACTTCATCACTAATCAAGAATATAGGGTCAAATTCTCTTTGGAGGGTATAAAAACTGTATTTTGGCGGGGTCGTTCTGGCAAGGGCTGTGGGGGAAACATTTCACCTTTGTCATAAAACTCTAAAAATAAATGCTTGGTATAATTATATACAAAATAAAACGTTATATATTTTTTTATCGGGTCATTTACGGGGCAAAGGGGGGAAGGGGGTAGGACAGAAACAGGCAGTCATAAAATTCTAAAAATAAACGCTTGGGATGATTATATACAAAATTTAAAAAAAAAGTTTATTTATTTTTTATAGGGTCATTTAGCGGGCAAAGGGGGAGGAGGGGTTAGGGCAGAAACAGGCAGTCATAAAATTCTAAAAATAAATGCTTGGGATGATTATACACAAAATTAAAATTTCTTTTTTTTGATAGGGTCATTTAGGGGCAAAAGGGGAGGAGGGGGTAGGGCAGATACAGGTAGTCATAAAACTCAAAAAATAAATGCTTGGGATGATTATATACAAGATTTAAAAAAAAAATTTTTTGGTTTTGGTAGGGTCATGTAGAGGGTGAAGGGGGAGGAAGGGGTAGGGCAGAGTAGTACCAGGTTACGTCTCAGCTTCGTCATTAAGGCTTAAAAATTTTATTTTTAAAGAATGTAGGCTTAAGTAAAACAATTTGTTAAACGTTTACACTATTTTTGCATATAATAACGCCCACTAAAGTGGGCGGGGTCCAAAATTTTTTATTTTATTTTATAGCTCCAAGTTTAAGGCGTTGGACCGTATTTGACATAAAAATATATCATTTGCTTAACAAAAAAACCAAAAAAAACTTTAAAAATTATGTTGTTTTTTCTGGGTTGGTTTAGTTCTTCTTAGGGGTACTTTTTTCCCTCTTGCCCGATTTAGCCCATCTTCGAACGTAGCCTACTCTAAGTTTTGAAATATATTTATGCCAAATTTCAAGAGTCTAGCTCTTTTTGTTTGGACTGTATCGTGATTTCCACAGACGGACGGACGGACGGACGGACATGCTCAGTTCGTCTTAGATTTCATCACTTATCAAGAATATATATACTTTATGAGGTCGGAGATGGATATTTCGATGCGTTACAAACGGAATGACAAAGTGAATATACCCTCCAAATTCTTTTTTGGAGGGTATAAAAACCTACAACAATAACATCAGACTATGAAGAGCAGATTCCCGAATTCGACTAAATGCCCAGTGGGTGGCTGTGTTAGTTGTTGTCAGCCTATTTCATTGATGAAGATCACTGGCTTCGACTGACCTTATCATGTGCTAAAATTCAAAGGAACTTCTTTGTCGACCCAGTAGCAAAAAATTACCAGCCAAGTAAAATGGTAAATTAGCGACAAACAATTCCCTATATTTCCTATCTTTCTTCATCTGTCTTCTCAACACTAATCCCTCATTTATGAACTCGGCGCAATGCATTGCGTATGTAGAGGTCCATCCCCTGAGTGCTGGTCCTACTAAAATATTTTAATTTGATCAATAACATATTGCGGTATTTATTATATAAATGATTTTATGCCAAAATAAAATCACAAAAATGTTAAGAATCGTAGAAAAATAGGAACAAAGTAATATTTTTTAAAAAGTTGTTTAAACATTGCAAATAGTATATGTAGCTCTCTGCGGCTCCTTGATACTTTAGTTTTTAGTAAGCCAAATTCAAGAACATGTTCAAGTCAAATTCAAGAGCATGTTCACGTGGCTTGTCTAATCTCATCGTCATTTCCACTACCGCGTAGACCAAAGTCCAGGTATTCTCTAACACTGCCACAGCATCAGTCTGTATCCGACATTTCCAGCAGACAGTCTTTGTATAAGCTACAACTTTAAAGTTCTCTAGGAGACTTCACTAATATCCGGGAATAGCAACATCCCAGGGGAAGCAACAAAGTCCTCCCGAACATATTATATGAATGTATGTGCACAATCGCGAATATCACTATAAAGGATTCTGTTGCAAGTACGTTCAAAGAAAGCATCGTGCGAGATGATGAACTTTGCACCAACTTTAGTCCTGTGGGAAATGTGTTAATCTCCTACCAGACTATTGTATGAGAATTTACTTCATTTCAAATTATCACATGCACTTCCGTTGCTCTGGTATGGGAAAACTGTGTGACTTATTCCTCCGGTATGCCCCGAAAACAAGGTGAGTACATTCAACAACGCATTTTATTGCTTTTAATGCAAAAAATCCAAATACTTAATATGCACTTATATGACCTGAATTATTTTGAATGCATAAAACTCGAATGTAGTATGCAAAAACAAATTGAACGTATTGACAAGGATATTATTTTATATTGAATTCAAAAGAACTTGAACTAATAATATTTTAGTTAGACATTCTCTAGCTGATTATTTAATTGCATGTGGGCATATTTTGCTATTTACTGCCTCTATGATTAAGAGATTTTCTCTCCTGGCAGTTCATGTGTGTTATTTTAGAATCTAAGTTAACAGCGATTTTTTGTTTGTTTGTCCTGTAAAACAATTGCAGTTTGCTACTGTCATTTTCCAAATAAAATTACCAAAAGCAAATAAATTACAAAAAACAAGTAAAAACGTTATATTCGACCGGGTCGAATCTTAAATACCCTCCAAATATTTAGTAAGTGAATTTGAAATGTTTAACTTGGTGGGACAGAGTTCCTTTATATAATATCGTACGTCAACGCCCACTAAAGAGGGCGGGATTCAAAAATATACAATATCATGTTTTCCACAGACAAACGTATGGGCATTGCTAGACCGTCTTAGACTTCATCACAATTCTCTTTGGAGGGTATAAAAACTGTATTTTGGCGGGGTCGCTCTGGCAAGGGCTGTGGAAACATTTCACCTTTGTCATAAAACTCTAAAAATAAATGCTTGGTATAATTATATACAAAATTAAAATTTCTTTTTTTGTTAGGGTCATTTAGAGGGCAAAGGGAGAGGGGGGGTAGGGCAGAAACAGGTAGACATAAAACTCTAAAAATAAATGCTTGGGATGATTATACACAAAATTAAAAAAAAAAATTTTATATATTTTTAATAGGGTCATTTAGCGGGCAAAGGGGGAGGAGGGGGTAGGGCAGCAACAGGCAGTCATAAAACTCTAAAGATAAATGCTTGGGATGATTATATACAAAATTTAAAAAAAAAAATTTTTTTGGCAGGGTCATTTAGGGGGCAAAGGAAGAGGGGTGGGGGGGGGAATAGGGCAGAAATCGGCAGTCATAAAACTCTAAAGATAAATGCTTGGGAAGATTATATAAAAAATTTAAAAAAAACTTTTTTTTTGGTAGGGTCATTTAGGGGGCACAGGAGGAGGGGGAGGGGGGGGGGGTAGGGCAGAAATTGGCAGTCATAAAACTCTACAGATAAATGCTTGGGATGATAATATACAAAATTTAAAAAAATTTTTTTTTTGGTAGGGTCATTTAGGGAGCGAAGGGGAGGGAGGGGGTAGGGCAGAGTAGTAACAGGTTTCGTCACAGCTTCGTCATTAAAGCTTAAAAGTGTTATTTTTATGGAATGTAGGCTTAAGTAAAACAATTTGTTAAATTTTGGGCGGGGTGAAAAAATATTTTTATTTCATTTAATGGCTCCAAGTTTAAGGCGTTGGACCGTATTTGACATAAAAATATATCATTTGCTTAACAAAATAACCAAAAAACTTTAAAAATTATGTTGTTTTTTCTTGGTTGGTTTAGTTCTTCTTAGGGGAACTTTTTTCCCTCTTGCCCGATTTAGCCCATCTTCGAACTTAATCTGCTCTAAGCTTTAAAATATATTTATGCCAAATTTCAAGAGTCTAGCTCTTTTCGTTTGGCTGAATCGTGATTTCCACAGACGGACGGACGGACGGACGGACGGACATGCTCAGTTCGTCTTAGATTTCATCACTGATCAAGAATATATATACTTTATGGGGTCTGAGATGGATATTTCGATGCGTTACAAACGGAATGACAAAGTGAATATACCCTCCAAATTCTTTTTTGGAGGGTATAAAAAAAAAACTTTTAAAACGTATTTTGTTTTTGTCTATTCAGCTTGTGAATGCTTAAAAAGTATTTTTATTGTTTCAATTCAAATAATGAAATGTTAATTTTGACACGTCATTAATATATTGTCTGCCGTGTAGTAATTAGTTTTGATGGCTTTTGTTGCAAAATTAATTTATTTGACACATCTCTTTTAGTTTTGCGTTTTATGTTTATTGACTGACATTTATTATGGCAGCAGTAAAACATCAATACTGCCAGCCTGCCTGCCAGCCTGCCTGCCTGACTATTTATTGTATTGGCAAAAGAGAAAAAAAGCACAAACTGTTATTCAGTGCATGTAATGGAAAAACTAAAACTGAATTAAAGTAACCAACACGTACACAAAAATGTCTGCTATTTGCTGCTATATTTTTACATGTGTATGTGTGTGTTCAATGTAATAATAAAATAGACTCATTATCCATAGATCAGATATGAATGGATTTTCATTAAATTGCATAATTTGTAATGTCACAATAGATAATTGAAGTTTTAATTTTTTACGCTACTTTTTATCTCGCACACACATCAATACGAGTAGATGTATTTCATTTAGATATCAATTTTTTTCCTCCCTTTCTATTGTGAGCCAAAGAATATATTAAATTTAATGAGCTTTTTGCACTTCATTTTGTTAAAAAAAAAAACAAAACTCTAAATAAATTTCTTGCCAGGGTCCGGTTACAACTAATAGTAGTATATGTTGTAAAATAATCAAATTTATTCAGGATAATTTCCAATATAAATTTTTACAGCTCAGTCTATAACAAAATTTTTATTTACAAGAGTCTTATAAAATAAAATTGTGTATGAAAATCAACCTGTTTTAAATAATTATATGCCACAAGTAAAAACGTTATATTCGACCGAGTCGAATGTTAAATACCCTCCAAATATTTAGTAAGAAAATTTAAAATGTTTAACTTGGTGGGTCAGAGTTCCTTTATATGATATCGTACGTCAACGCCCACTAAAGGGGACGGGGTTCAAAAATAGACAATATCATGTTTTCCACAGACGAACGTATGCCCATTGCTAGACCGTCTTAAACTTCATCACTAATCAAGAATATATATATTTTATGGGGTTCAATTCGTTTTAAAGGGTATTAAAACTGTATTTTGGCGGGGTCGCTCTGGCAAGGGCTGTGGGGAGACATTTCCCCTTTGTCATAAAACTCTAAAAATAAATGTTTGGGATAATTATATACAAAATTTAAAATTTTTTTTTTTGATAGGGTTATTTAGCGTGAAAAAGGGGGGGGAGAGGGGGGTAGGGAAAGGGATAGGGATAGGGCAGAAACAGACAGTCATAAAACTCTAAAAATATATGCTTGGGATAATTATATCCAAAATTAATTTGTTTTTTGTAGGGTTATTTAGGGGGCAAAGGGGGAGGAGGGGGTAAGGCAGAGTAGTACCAGGCTATGTCTCAGCTTCGTCATTAAAGCTTACAAATTTTATTTTTAAAGAATGTAGGCTTAAGTAAAACAATTTGTTAAATTTATACACTATTTTTGCATATAATAACGCCCACTAAAGGGGGCGTTTTTTATTGTATGGCTGCCAGTTTAACGTGTTGAGCCTTCTTTAATATAAAAATATATCATTTGCTTAACAAAATTACAAAAAAACTTTAAAAATCATGTTGTTTTTTAGACGTTGGTTTAGTTCTTCTTAGGGGAACTCTTTTCCCTCTCGCCCGACTTAGCCCATCTCCAAACCTAACCTGTGTTATCCTTCAAGATATATTTGTACCAAATTTTAAGAGTCTAGCTCTTTTCGTTTGGACTGAATCGTGATTTCCACAGACGGACATGCTCAGATCGTCTTAGATTTCATGACAGATCAAGAATATATATACTTTATGGGGTCTCAGATAGATATTTCGCTGCGTTACAAACGGAATGACCAAGTAAATATACCCTCCAATTTTCTTTTGGAGGGTATAACAAGTAAGAACGTTGTATTCGACCCGATCGAATCTTAAATACCCTCCAGATATATAATAAATAACAACTATATTTTTATTCTTATTAAAATTTGTATTCCCTCCAAAAAAGAATATGGAGGGTATGTTAACTTCGTCATTCCGTTTGTAATGCAGCGAAATATCCATCTGAGACCCTATAATATATATATATATATATATATATATATATATATATATGTATATATATATGTATATATATATATATATATATATATATATATATATATTCTTGATCAGTGATGAAGTCTAAGATGGTCTAGCAATACCCATACGTCCGTCTGTGGAAAACATGATATTGTCTATTTTTGAACCCTGCCCTCTTTAGTGGGGGTTGACGTACGATATTATATGCAAAAATCGTATAAATATTAAAAAAGTTTTTCTTTCTTTAGTCTAAAAGAAGCTGAGATGTTCTCTGATCATGCAGTGATGAAACGTCTCCCCCACGGGCTTTCCCGGAATGGCTCTGTCAAAATAGAGATTTAAAATTGGGTACAGAGATGTCTTAAAGGAACTTTGTCCCACCAAGTTAAACATATTAGATTTACTTACTAAATATTTGGAGGGTATTTAAGAATCGACCCGGTCGAATATAACGTTTTTAATTGTTAATTATTAAAATTTAAATTTTTATGGTATTTGGCTTAAAAAAATAGAGAAAAAAATTTATGTTTATTAGGGTCATTTCCAACAACTTGGGAGGAGCATGGCTGAAACACTTCTCCAGCAGCATGGGTCCGACTTCTTTTAAAACATTTCTGTGCACAATTTTAAAACTCTATTTTGACAGGGTCACTCCAGGAAAAGCCGTGGTTGAGACATATCACCTTTGCTGTAAAAATTAAAAAGAAAATTTTTGAAGTTAATTAATTGTAGAAAAAATTGTTATTGATAGGCTCATTTAGATGACAAAGGTGGGTGGAAAGGTATGGCATGGGAGCATCTCAGATTCGTCATAAAATCTTCAAAAGTTAATTTTTAAGGAATATAGTCTTAAGTGATACAGTTTGTCAGATAGTTACACTATTTTTGCAAAAATTGATTTTTTATATTTTCTGGCTCCAAGTTCAATGCTTTGGGTCTTCTTTGACATAAAAATATATTAAATTGAATTAAGATTTATAGGCAGATTGTTCGAAATATATTCTTGCTTCACAAATCTACAAACAATTTTTTTTTTCAATAAATTGTTTTTTTAGAGGTTGCTTTACATATTCTTAGGGGAATTTTTTTCACTCTGACCCGACCCAGTTATCGTAGATAACTTGATCTGTGTTATTCTTCAAAAATTATCTGTACCAAATTTCAAGGGTCTGGTTCTTTTTGTTTGGACGGTAACGTAATTTCCACAGACAAACGGACGGATTTGGCTTGATCGTTTTAGATTTCGTCATTAGTCAAGAATAGACTTTATGGGGCTTTAGAGCAATATTTCGTTGTGAACAAAGTGAACTGAGTGGCTTCTTGCGCGTTTTGCTGAAGCCAAAGGTTGCTGATGTAAAGATTAGCCAATTGTGGCCACAAAAAAAATCAATTATCATGGTTTGGTAGCGCAAAGGATTCACCGTGACGGCATTTCCTTGTACATTTTCCGAAAAAAATACGGACCGCTAATATCACTTGACCACAAACCGCACCATGTGGTCGCTTTCTTTGGATGCTGTGGCTGGTAGCCCCATATGCGACAATTTTGTTTCTTTTTGCATGACCGCCTAATTGAGAATGGGCCTCATCACTAAAGATAATTTTGTTGGTTAGAAAATTCGTTGTTTTCGTTCAGTTTTTTAGACAGCCAATTCATCAACGTTCGCGGCAAACAATGGTCGGTCGGCTTTAATTCTTGAAGGAGTTGAACTTTATATGGGCGAAGGTGAAGATCTTTATGCAAAATATTGCGCAAAGTGCCTCTGGCGATGGCCAATTTTTATGAACCAGTGTTGTCAGATTAGGGGTTTTCCCCATAGATTTAGGGTTTTTTATTCTATTTAGGGGCAGATTTAGGGGTTAATAATCTTTAGGGGGAAATTTGGGGGTAAGAAAATTTTATTTAGGGGATTTTTAGGGGATTTTCGAATTTATAGTTTGGTACATAATAGTACATAATTTAACCACTGAGCATGTCGAAGATATTGTATCGAAATGATGATTTAGAAAGTAATCACGCAAATACAAACATTAAAACATTTTTCTCGTTAAATCAATTTTGTTTGTTTTCCTTGAACTGCAAAATATAAATTTTAAAACGTTATTCATTTTTACAATTTATTACCAATATGCCAAAAAAGGATAACATATACATATAAACAAAAATATAAAAAGCAGAGGGAAGCAGACAGGTAGTTTAAAGGTATAGTATATTTAAATAAAATTTTAAACACAATAAATGCAAAATTAAATTTCAGATTGGTTAGCCCCTGTCCAGGAAGACAACTACAAAGCTTTATGCAAATATTGTAAAAGCATTATGGTGGCTAACAGGAGACCTTATTGCACAACAAAATACGAAAAAACATATTGGATTTGCATCCCAAACAAAACAAGTACATGTACCCGTAAGAAACTTCCTCAAGCCGTCTCTTACAAGAGAAAGGCAGATTGCAGATATATATTTTGGGGGCTTTTTATAAAAAAATAAAATACAAATTTGGGTGTTTTCGTGCTTTTCGAGTAAGAATGATAGTACCTCAATTCAAATTTAATAGAGATAAGAATGATGAAACCAAATTACTACTTAAACTTTTCTGCTTTAGGGGGTTTTTTAAGAAAAAGTGTAGAATCTAGGGGGTTTCTAAATTTTTTTGGGGGGAAGAAAAAAAACAATCTGACAACACTGTTGTGAACATCGACGAGTTTATGTTCGATGTTCGTTCTCAACACTTGGTTGTACAGCGGTTATCTTTGCATCACTACGGCCACTACGAACATATTGTTTGGGTCTATTGTCAGTAACCGTACCGTGAGCATCGAATTTAGCTATTAAATTTCTCACAGTGGTCTCAGCAGGAAGGTGATGGAGAGGAAAAGCTGCTCGAATGTTATAAAATGCTACTGTAAAGATTTCTAAATTTTGATAGATTTTTACAATTACAATTTTTTTGTTCTAGAGTAGAGCTTTTGTTCCTTGTTTAAAATTTCCTAACCTTCCACTAAATAAATCTTAAAAGATTGAAGCTCAATTCTTGATATTTCATAATCTGAAAACCAATTTACTTCCTCACCTTAAACGTGCCTACTTAAAGGAAACTTTTATGGTTTGAATTTCTTTTGTATTTAAGCAAGTGCTACCAAATTTTTGTTACATTTTCATATAAATAAGTAATATAATTATTTTGCCGAATCCATGTTATAATTTGAATCGAAATATCACAGTAGCAATATTCATTTCTCTATTTGAATGTCTTAATAAATACAATCGCTCTTAAATATCTAATCTAGTAATTAGTACATACTATATCAATTTAATTTACAGCTCAGCCATCATGGTAAATACCTGAGAGGTTTGTGGAAGATAAAATCAAAAGCACATACATACAAACATCTATATAATCAGCGACAATTGCAGGAAAATATAACCGTCGTTTCATGTGTAATGGAATTTCAGCAGGATTGAAATTTATCACGTCTTCAAGCAACAAACGCTTAAATGCCGCACTTACACGAGTGTACATACAAACACACAAGCACACACAGTCTCACATAAATTAAGGGTTTCGCATGCCTCATTAAATCGCGACCTAACCTAATAAATGTCACACACGAAGGAAATCTATGCAGGTTTGTCAAATAAGTGGCGTTGAGTGTACGCGTGTGTGTGTGAGTGTGTGTACAATATTTTGGCAAAACTGACATTAACCACGTCGAAAATGTTAATTAGTAAAAGATTTTGATTTTGCTTACAACAAGTGCTACAAAAATTGCAGCCAAATACTCGTATTGTGCAGCTTCAACTATTCATGGCTGCTGTGGAATACGTGCGTTTTGTGTCTGTATGTGTGTGTCATTATTTAAACTACGATTACGCAATGTGTGGCATACAGTTAAAGGATTTTAAATGCTGGATGAATTTGACAAACCTGTTCAAATTGTTGGTTTGCTTATGGGATTTGTTCTTGGGCTATTGCCAGCTCAACCCTTTCAGTGAAATGTGTAACTTTACTTGGACATAAAACAGGAGATGGGTAAATTGTTGCAGAAGAGTACTTAAAAAAAGTACCCTTAACAATTCATGTTTATATATAATTTAAATTTGTACTCTTAACGGCATGCCGCTGAAAGAATATTGTATTATCTAATCTATTTATTTGAGATATTGCCTCAGTTCGTTTATTAAAAATATTTATTATATGGAGGCATACATATTTAGAGTGTAGCAAAGTTATATACAGGAGCTATTTGATAACTCAGTGCACTTCTTCTTCAATTTTATAGCGTACATAATCGTCCTTCACAGTGGCTAATTAGAAGAGCAAATATGTCATTGATTTACGTCAGTTCCTGCCTTGCGGCCTAACCTGACGATGCTCTTAACATCGGGTGAAAATTGAGTGTTACCAGCACCCCTCTTAGCACCCAAGAGACCAAACGAAGGCGACCTTGGGTCGGCCAGGTGGCAATTTCTAGAACATAATTTGGTAAGCCCCATGATCTAACACCTTGTTAAAGTGCCGATCCTATCTAGATGATCTTTTATTTGTTGATTCACAACAACATATAGGTTCTGCTACTATCAGCCGGACCGAAGTTCAACCGCAAGGATTGAACATCAATCCTTATCTGACAAACCTTCCACCAAATTTTTGACCACAACCACCACGTGTACTCCCGAGGGAAACCTCACCAATATCCAGCCGCAGTAAACTGCGAGGCTTGTACTGGATTCCGTGGTACCAGTTCCAACTACTGGTAAAGCCTCGAAAGTCAAACCAGTGGAGGTTCCATAAACTTCCTATCGACTTCGGTTTCTTTTTTACCCAAACCTAGGTGTCGCTTCACCTATTGGTTCTTACTCAGGCACGTAGGCGAACCTACTACTTTTATACTCTTATATGCACATCCGTTACACTGTAACAGAGGTTGGGCAGTAACATATAAGTTTTACGGGGGTACATGCAAAAGTACTGCCTGAAAAACATCGTAACCCCTCGAAAGCCAACCATTATAGGTTTCAACTTTCTATTGACTTTTGAACTCTTAATTAGATCGAGGCGTCCTTGGACCTCCTTTCTTATTTCAAACTTACGTAGGGGTCAAGGCAATCCATAACTACTTTAATTCTTCTTACAGTAGCCAGCTTAGTTTCCCAACTGAGACCTGTCCCTAACGTTCCATTCGGTAACGCGCAGGTACTTATAAGTTCTATGGGTTACCAACAAAAGTTCTGTTTGAGAAAATTGTATAATCCCCGAGAGCAAAACCAGTATAGGTTTTCAACTCTCTATTGACTTCGGCCCTCTTACGGTACCAGGCGTCTTTAACCTCCTTTCTTACAACAGACTTACATAGGAACAATCCTTTGCCAAATTTCAATGCGTGTCTTCGGATGTGTTTCCGAGTGGGTGTGGACTCCTACTACAGTGATCGTACTAGGACGATCTACTCTTTAGCAAAGATGCACCTACTACTTTTTATATTCTTATATGCCCTCTCGTTGCACTGCAACTCCAGGGATTGGGCAGAGTACATATTAGTTTTATGGGCTACCAGCAAAAGCTGTGTCTGCAAAAACTGTATAACCCCCGAGAGCAAAACCAGTCAAAGTTTTCAACTCTCTATTGACTTCGGTCCTCTTACGGTACCTAGGCGTCCTTAAACCTTCTTCCTTACAACAGACTACATAGGAATAGTCCTTTGCCAAATTTCCATGCGTGTCTTCGGATATGTTTCGGAGTGGAGGCAGGCTCCTACTACAGTGATCGTACTAGGACGATGTACTTTTCTGCAAAAGATGCACCTACTACTTTTTATATTCTTATATGCCCTACCGTTGCACTGCAACTTTAGTTAACATATGAGTTTTATGGGTTATCAGCAAAAGCCACGTCTGTAAAAACTGCACAACCCTCTCCCCGGATCTGTGCTGAAGCAAGGTCTGACATCATAACCAAACTCCCCAACGGTACCCCCAGGAGGTAATTAGAAGAACAATAGATCGTTTTCGGACCACATTTACTATTATTGATGATGTGCATCCCGTGAGACGCCGAACAGTGCGCACTGAAGAAACTGTAGCCGCTGTATAGGAAAGCATTTAAGGTGATCCTAATTAATCAATTCGTTGCCGTTCTCAGGAACTGGGTTGTTGCCTTCGCGGTCGAGTAACTTCAAAATAGACTTCGGAGCACCGGCTCACACATGAGAGTTGTATTCCATTTTCGGTTGGATGTAAGTAGTGTAAATAGCAGGGAGATCAGATGAGGTGAAGTGTCTCTAGCACCGTCTTAAGAAGTGAAGGCATTTGAGTGCTTCTTTTGCTACTTGAAAGATATGATCCGTCCATGTGACATCACACTGCATTTTCATGCCCAGAGCATTAAGAGCCCCTGAATCTTTAATACTGAGGTCACTCATAGAAACATTGATGAGCACCACTAGGTCTTGCGTGCGTTAAAATGGTTTCCTTCATACTCTGTCTCTTTGTCTCGTTTTCAGACGTTGAGTTAGGCAACTATCATCTGCGCAACAGCGGCTAAATTATTATGAAATTTACTTTATTCGAAAAATAATCTTCGGGCCCTATAATTTAAATATGGGTTATGGCATATGATTGCCGCGGTTGGCTCGGATTTAGTTTAATTTGGAGGTCAAATTTTCTATGACATTTTGCAGCATTTCTGGCCGTATATCGAAAATAATGTGGCGAATTTTGTCCCCCATGTGGTCGTTTTGCGGCTTATCGGCGTATACTAGAGACTTCACATATCGCCACAGAAAATATTGCAGCGTCGTTAAATCGTATGATCTTGGAGGCCTATTATCCATTCCGAAACGTGAAATTATGCGGTTACCAAATGTTTCCTTCAATAAATCAATTATGGCATGAGCTCTATGATGTGATGCAGCGTGTTGTTGAAACCACAGCTCCTGCACATCATGATTGTTCAATTGATGAACGTAAAGGTCAGTAATCATGGGTCTAAAGCGATCACCATTAGGCATAGTCTAGAAAGCACACCAAACAGTCGGTTTTATTGGATGTAAGGGTGTCTCAACATACACTTGGGGTTTATTATCACCCCAAATACGGCAGTTTAGTTTATTGATGAATCCATTCAAACAAAAGTCAGCTTCATTGCTGAATAAAATGGCGCTTTTGGCTGAAGTAGTAGAGCACGAGACTATGATGCGGAGGGTCGTGAGTTCGAGCCCCCACTGAGTTATGAAATATTGTGTTGAATTCTTCTGATCAGCATTAGTGCGTCGTTGTGTTAGTTGTTGCCAGCCTGTTTCAAGGATGAAGGCATAGTCACTGGTCACTGAATATAATTGGCAGCGGCCGACACTATCACCCACCTTCGTCGGCCCTGTAGCAAAAATTAGCCGACGAAGTAAAAAGGTTGAAATAGCTACAAAAACAACTGTCTATCTTCTCATCTTTCCTAGTCTGTCCCCTCAATACTATCCCGTTTTCAGTTCCAGCGCAATGCATTGCATATATAGGGGTTATCCCCTGAGTGCTGGGCCGAGATTAAAAAAAAAAAGCTTATGAAAATTGGTATCAACGCCAAATCTTGTTTTTAGCGCATTTACCGCTAGATGAACGCGTGGCTTTAATTGTTGCACGAGTTGAATTTTATAAGCTGGCAAACGAAGATCTTTCCGCTAAATCTTCCATAAAGTGGACGGACAGATATCTAATTACAGTACAAGATGGCGGATAGAGTGATTTGGGTCCTCTTCCATGCTGTGCTCTACAGCATCAATGACTACTTTTGTACGCACTATCGGACGACACTGTGAAAGCGTATTGTCATTTAAAGTAAACGTGGTGAGAAAACATTCAATAGTTAATCGAATTAATTGCTCTGATGGACATTTATGTTGATCGTCAAATGGACGTAGTGCGCGATAGGTACTTTGAACAGAAGCACGATTTTCAAAATAAATTTGCATAATTAGCCAGCACTGTTCAGGCGACAGTCTATTTATTGTTGATGTACCAAACCAAACCATATCAAACATAAATCATTTGACAGCTCACAAAATGGCCGCCAGTTAAAAAGGTATTGCCAAATTAAAGGTTTATACCTCTATAAAACACCCTTTATGTCTCAATACTAATCAAAACTTGGAAAAGCTTCTAACAATAATTTTTATACCCTTCACGAAAAAGTGAAAGGGTATATATAAGTTTGTCATTCCATGTGTAATTTCTTCGATATGCACATGGGACCCCATAAAGTATATATATTCTGGATCGTTATGAATAGCGATGACGAATGAGCGATGTCCGTCTGTCCGTCCGTCTGTACGTGAAATCGGTTTTCCCAAGCCCCCAGAAGAGCTAGAGACTTCGTTCTTGGACCGTTGGATTGGAAATGAACTTAAATAGAGTGCTATTGAAATTCAGAAAGATCCGAAGTATGGTTCCAGACCTAGGAAGCTTACATCTATTTCTCGGCGCAAAATTTATACCAAAAATCAATTATTTGTTTTAATGTTTGTAAATTAAACCTATTTCGTGCTTTAGGGAGCCTCAATCGTCTGTTAAAAACTAAAAAAAAATATAAAATTTTTTACCAGGGATGGGAAACTAAAATATTTTTTCGGCCTTTTCCGTATTTTGTTGTACATGTAGTAACTAAAATAGTTAAAAATTTTTAGTTTTTCTTTAAGAAAACCTCTTTATACGTCATGAAAATTTCTATTGGCCAAAAAAAAAATTTTAAATTCAAATTTTGTTTCCAGGGGTAGGAAATTGATTTTTTTTATACATGAAAGTAATCAAACAGGCAACTGATGTTTTCTTTTTGTTTTTGGCTAACTAAAACTCTCTTATAATTTAGGAAGAAAAAAATTGGTATCAAAAATTAAAAAAAAAATTACTAATCCAGGGATGGACAAGTGCAATATTTTATGGTACATGAAAGATACCAAAATGGTAAAAAATTTGTAATTTAAATAAAACTACTTTACACCTCAAGAAGCGTTACACTGATAAAAATAACCGCAAAAAATAAAAATTTCGTTTCCAGGGTTGGAAAAATTTAATTTTTTTTGGTACATGTAATAACCAAAATGGTTTCAAAATTCCAGTTTTTCTTAAACAAAACTACTTTATACCTCATGAAGATTTGCATTGACAAAGAAAATGTTTAAAAAATTTAAATTTCGCTTCCAGGGTTGAGAAATTGAAATATTTTTGGTAAATATAAGTACATACATAAATTCCAAATTTTGTGTTTTTCGTGAATTAACCCTATTTTATATAACAGAAAAAATTAAATTAGTATTAAAAAATTAAAAATTCGGTTCCAGGGTTGGAAAATCGACATTTTCTGATTCATAAAAGCAGCCATTTTCTTTGTTATTTTTGATTTTTATAAAAGTAACCAAAAAGGCAATTGACGTGGTTTTTTTTACTAATTAAAACTATTTTTAGTTCAGGAAAAACAAAATTGGTATCAAAAATTAAAAAAAGATTAAAATTTAGATTCCAGAGTTGGATAACTGCAATATTTGGTGGTACATAAAAATGACCTAAATGGTTACAAATATTAAGTTTTTCTTAAATAAAACTATTTCATACCTCATTAAGAGTTTCATTGTTAGAAAAATTAAAATTGCGTTTCCAGGGTTGGGATATTGAAATATTTATTCTGCATAAAAGTAACCAAAAAGGCAATTGACGTTGTTTCTTTTTGCTAATTAAAGCTGTTTTGTAATTCAGGAAGAACAAAATTGGTATTAAAATTTTAAAAAAATCAAAATTTCGACAAATTTGGACAAATGAAATATTTTATGATACATGAATGGTGAGTGTTTAAAAATTTAAAATTTTTTGTCAAGTAGAACTATGTTACACTTCACTAAGAATTGCATTGGTAAAAATATAAAAATTCGCTTCCAGAGTAGGAAAATCGAAATATTTTTCGTACATATTAGTATATACATAAATTCCAAATTTTGTGCTTTTAGTGAATTAAACCTATTAGATATTTCCGAAAAAAATTAAACTAGTATCAAAATGTTATAAATTCGGTTGCAGCGTTGGAAAATCGAAATTTTTTGGTACATAAAAGTAACCATATAAGTTCCCAATTTCGTTTTTTTTTAGTGACTTAAACCTATTTTATACTTCGCTAAGAATTAAATTGGTATTAAAAATTTTAAAAACTAAAAATTCGGTTCCAGGGTTGGAAAATCGAAAAATTTTTGGTACATAAAAGTACATACATAAATTCCAAATTTTGTGTTTTTATATATCAGAAAAAATTAAATTAGTATTAAAAAATTAAAAATTCGGTTCCAGGGTTGGAAAATCGACATTTTCCGATTCATAAAAGCAGCCATTTTATTTGTTATTTTTGATTTTTATGATGAATTATACATACTTTATATATCAGAAAGAAGTAATCTGGTATTAAAAACCAACAACATTAAAAACCAAAGACGATTATACGGTTGGACAATTAGAACTTTTTGGGGTACATGAAACGGATTTTTTGTTTGTTTGTATTAGATATTAGAAAAGCCAAACAGTTAACTTCCTAGCCGAAAAATTTAAACGTTTTCTTAAATATAAAAGTAACCGATAACATCATTTTGATTTTTTTATTAAACCTACTTTCTGTTTTGGCAAGAAAGAAGGAAAGAAAGAAGAATTACATCAGTGAAGGGTATTTAAGATTCGGCACAGCCGAATATAGCACTTTTACTTGTTAATAAATAACAATATTTATTTATAGATTTTACTCACATTAAAAAATATGCAATTGATATAATTTAGAGTCAAATAAAAATAGTACCAATAGCAGTCGAAATTAACTTCCTTCACTTACGACTCCTCAGTTAAACTTATGATATTAATGCCATTTACTTGTATTTACCTCTTTTGCAAGTACGAGTGAGCTGTTTTAATAATATTGTGCGTGTAGTGGCCATTGCAAATAGATATTGTTGGTTATGCCTAAATATAATAATACTCCAGTGTGTTGCATGCATTATATCTGTGTGTGCTGCAATAGCAACATTAAAATTAGTCCATATATTACAGCTAATACTTTTAGGCCTATTACGCAGTGTGCAGTTGTTCCTGTTGTTGTTGCAATTGTCATCACGCTTGTCATCATACGTGTCCTTCTCATTTATATTATGGCTGCCGTTGCCATTTGCAATTGCATAAGATTCTATTAATTTGATCATATACATCAGTTACAATCACATTGCAGCAGCTTACAAACAGTAAAAGATTTGACACATGCCTGCCTGGCTGCCAGTCAGTTGCTTTGTCCGTCTATCCTTGTTTGTTTGTTTGTTTGCCAGTCTATCCTTTTGCCTGTGCAAGTTTATGGGAATTATTTCATGTTCTAATAATTTGTATGCTCTCGTGAGTGTGTGTGAGTAGTATAAACGTTTATAATGATTATATGTGTTTTATTTCCATTTTATATTTATTTATTAAAACTTAAGTCTTATGCACATTTTACATACTCCAAAATATATGTAAATTTTATTAAATAGTGTTGTTGTTGTTTTTGTTGAAAATTGTCTAAATATATCAATAGTTTTCTTCAAGGATTAACTTAAATTGATTTTGATTGATGTTAATTTTCTATACATTTTAGAATATTTGGCAAACGGAGAGCTGAATGTAGAAGAAGTATGTTTAAGGACATTGCCGGCATATCTACAGCACAGCAAGTGACAAAATCCTTCATAGTGCATTTTGGCAATGTACAGAGCTTAAGTTTTTAGCACATTTCCGATTAAATTAATAATAGTGTTCTTAATTAATATATATTATATAACGGGTATGTAGTATGTAAAGGGTGCTTCAGTAGGAATGCACTTATTCATTTTAAAATAAAAATTCCACTGCCCATTCAACCTATTGCAGACGGTTTCTATGGTGTGCTGGTTTGAGCTTTTGATTCTTCTGAATTTTGTGAATTTTGTTTTTCGATATTTTAAGTTGTTAACAACGAGGGTAAATTGATGGTTTTCTCTACACCCTCGTTTACAGTGGTAATATTAACGTTGGTGCCCAGGAGTCCTTGACCACTTTTGAAATAGTTGACTCAGTGAATTAGTTCTTCGAAGTTTGCTAATGATCTCAGTACAAATTTTGCAATAAGTTGTCACAATTTTCAAACGTTGTTCATTCGTAAAGCACTTAATATTTATTAATCGGTATAAACATGCATTATAGCAGGAAAATTTCAGATGATCCACTTTAACAAAAAAAAAAAAAACTTTAAATTAAAAAAATTGCCTTCTCAGTGGCATATCCTTTATAAGAGCTTGCTGATTTGAAATTTAAATAAAACACATGCCAAATTATGAAATGGCCAAACAAAATTTTTTATTTGGTAGATAATTTCTTGTCATTTAGCATTTAAATATAATTTCGGGCATATGGCCACCACGACTATTTTGCACAAAGGTCATTCTGGAGGTCCAATTTTCGACCACCTTTTCAAGCATTTGAGGGCGTATTTCAGCAATGACACGTTGAATACTGGTTTCCAAAGCGTCAATCGTTGCTGGTTTATCCACGTAAACCAATGATTTCAGGTATCCCCACAAAATATAATCGAGTGGCGTCAATTCACACGAACGCGGAGGCCAATTCACCGGTCCATTTCTCGAAATAATTTTGTCGTTGAAATGTTCTTTCAATAAGTCCATTGTTTCGTCCGCAGTATGACAAGTGGCACCATCCTGTTGAAACCACATTTCCTTTACTTCCATATCTTGAAGTTTTGGCACCAAAAATTCATTGATCATGGTTCTGTATCGTTTTTAAAGAAATAAGTACCGATGATTCCACCAGCCCATAGACCGCAACAAGCAGTACATTTATCGGGATGCATTGGTAATTCTTGAACGGCGTGTGGATTATCTTTGCTCCAAATATGGCAATTTTGCTTGTTCACATATCCATTCAACCAAAAATGCGCCTCATCACTGAAGAGAATTTTGCGGTAAAAAAGCGTCTAATTGAGTAAGCGACCAATTACTGAATTCACGGCGCATATGATGATCGTGTGGCTTTAATTCTTGCACCAATTGAATTTTGTATGGCACCAAACCCAAATCCTTACGCAAAATTTTCCTTAAAGTCAATGGACAAAGTCCAACTTCTAGCACACGACGACGAATCGATAAATTGCCGTTTTCTTCGACACTGGCCTCAACGACAGCAATATTTTCTTCTTACGCACTCTTTTCATTCTTTCGGTGGCTTGGCATTCAAAAGAGTTAATGTAGACCGAAATTGGGTAATTACGTTCTTTATGGTGGTCTCAGACGGACGATTATGCGCACCATAAAATTCACGAAGTGCTCTATAAACATTTTTAATTGAACACTGTTTTTGAAAATAAATTTCCACGATATGGAAGTGTTGTTCTGGAGTTAACCTGTTCATGATAATTTGCCAAACAATACTGAGTAGAGACGTCACTTTAAACTGTCAAAACAGCTGTCAGACAACGGAGTGATTCGTATAAAAAAAAAAACTTCATAAAAAAACACCCTTTATATGTATTTAGCATGTCCAAAATTTATTTTCAGATTCTAAACACATTCCGGTTAGTTAATGGTGAACGTTACACGTGCAACGTGCTTTTATTATTAAAAAACGGCGTTAATTCGAAAATCTCATTATATCTCGTAGAGGAGAAGTAATTGGCATCTTGCGATATGACGCCTTTAAAACCAAAAGTGTACAACAATAATCGCACAAACCTTTAAGTATTTAAAATCAATATAAAACAGATATCAACTATAGACATATTATTGAAGAACGTGATTGATAATTTTGCCGATCCAACCGAAACCAGAGAAATCAAAATACGGAATAAATACCATTTCCAAAGGACATCGGAATCTGTGACATGGGGAATAATATAGATTTGTGTTTTTATTCAGCAATAAATTTGACGTAGAGACTTTGAAATGGCATTCCAAGCAAAAACATCTGCAGAAGTTTTATTGAATAATAGTATACGTTCTTAAAAAATATCGTGTTCGAGGGTGGGTCAATAAGTCTGTAAGTTTTAGACCCACTGTTTTTATATAATATATTTTTTTTTTAAATTTTCAACACAGTGTACTTTTTGCTCTATACAATTACGCCTACGTTTTTAAATTTTTTTATGCTTTACGAAAGAATGTGACATGTCGAGACCATCAAAATAGGCATTTTTGGTGTGATGATGATTTCATTCTTGGAGTCAAATCTCAAGAAATGGGCACACGAGAATAAATCTAGAGAACAAGGTAATCAGCCTTGCATCCGCAATTCGTAGTCTGATCGTGGATTTTTGTTATGGAAACTGCACACGTGTGCGCCCTTGTAATCATTCAAAATTGAATCCACTGAGCCATGTGAGATGCCTATGGCTTCCACAATCTCTGTCACTTTCACTTTCCAATCGGCTAAAAGCATTTCATGAATTTTTCATGTTTCTTTTTTTTTGTTAACTCGGATTAGCCCTCAGGGGATATGCAGTGCATTACGCCGGAACTGGAAAGGAGAGTTTAGTATTGAAGGAACTCATCTGTATCTCTCTATCCTCACTCAGATGCGAAGATAGAGCATTTTTTATAGCTATTTAAACCTTTTACTCTGCCGTCTAATTTTTTGTTACAGGTCCGACGCAGGAGGGTGACCTTCCTTTGCTCTTTAGTACATGATAGTGTCAATCGCAACCAGTAATTGTCCAGTGACCTGTGCTACACCTTCGTCACTGAGACAGGCTGTGAACAACTAACACAATCATGAAGAAGAATTCGATACTATATTCCTTATTGAGTGCGGAATCGAACTATAGATCCTCCGCTTCATATTCTCGTGTTTATTACTTCAGCCAATAGCACCCTAAATTGTTTTGGCCATAGAGACCTCAACTGGGCGTCTAGAACGTTCGGCATCTTCTGTGCTTGTACGGTCACATACAAGTTCACTAAACCATTTCTTTACCATGGAAATCGATTGTGCAGAGCCCCAATAATAAATATTTGTCCTCAAAAAAATAGTCCTTAATTAGCACATGAAATTATTTTCTTTTTTGCATTTTCTTCTCAAACTAAATGACGCAGGGTGTTTAAATTGTTTGCTTGACCATACGGTCAAAGAAAATCCAGCATCGATGTTCCAGAAAAATATCATTCAAAGACTCTAATATTAATTACAGCACCATCGTGGCTTTTTCCAAATTAAAATGGTCGAAGGATTTGAAGTACACATTACAAGCTTGAATGAAAACTAATTTCTACTATTGTATATTCGCAGTAGTCGTCTGCTTTTTAGATATCATACATCTCTATATCAACGCTTATTATTATGTATTATTATTATTATATGAGGCCATAGGCACCGCGACCCAAAGGATCTTTTGTGCAGCCCAAGTGTTCACTGATGTAGATTAAGGCTGCGAATAAAGCCAATTACTCTACCCGGTGAGATATCGTACACCTCCCCTGGAGTCATGAAATTGCCTCCGAGGAGCCTCCTCGTGCACAACGCCACTGCCGGACAGTCACAGAGAACGTGCGCCGGTGTCTCCTCCTCTGCTCCGCCAGACAGTCAGCCCGTTCGTTCCCAGCATGGCCCTTATGGCCAGGCACCCAGCATAACGTCAGCCTGTTCTGAGCGCCCAGTTCTATCAGCGATGTAACACAGTCCATAACAACCCCTGACCTGATCTCATACGAGGTTATGGCCTTGAGCGCTGCCTGGCTATCAGACATCAGATAGATACGAATATTCTTACATCTTCTCCTCAAGCATTCCCTAGCACATATGAATATGGCATAGACCTCCGCTTGGAAGATCGTAGGGTATTTACCCATGGGAATTGCCCTTTGAAAGTTAGGGCCATATATCCCTGCCCCGTATCCCCGTTTTCCTGTTTGCAGACGTCAGTGAACCAGACCTGGTCAGCATCTTCGTGCCATGAAGTGTGGTTAAGCCATTGACTCCTTTCAGGAATGAGAACATCAAAGTTTCTGTTCAAAACTAGTGTTCGTTGTATTTGATTATTCGCCCTAATGTATGGGTCATTCAGGAGATGTCCTAGTATGCTCATGTGACCAACCAAATCTCCAGGTTTCAAAGTGGAGAAGTCTGGCAGCCGTAGTGCGCTCCTGCGGGCCTCCTCCTTCATCATAATGTGCAGATGGGGAATGTGCAAGATAGCTCCCAGAGCATGTGTTGGACAAGTTCTCATTGCGCCGCTGATCGAAATATATCAACACTTAGATTGAAGTGGTTTTTTAGAGGATTATTGGCTTTTTTTTATAGAATCTCCATCTAGCTGTTGATTTTAATTGTGTAGTTAATTTCATTTGCCTACTGCCTTTTAGATACTCATTCCCTTCTTCATATTTGCATAATTGCAACATTTTTGTCAACGCATTAGCCGGCAAATGAACGTCGTAATCAAATACTTTTCATATTTACCAGAAATAGCCTACGTCGCCGGCACTATAGCCAAACCGTGCTGACGAAATTAATAATGAACTGGCTACAAGAAATTCGCTATCCTCTCATCTGTCCACCCCCAAAACTAGCCTCTTCTATCATATTTCCGCTTTATACGAGCAGCATATTCGCACTAGAATTCTCACTGCCCCCAGGGGTAGTAAGAGTTTTTGGTCATTCGTCAAAAGTGTAAAGGAAAGTGCTAGTTCTTTAATTCCGACTCTTTTGAGGAATGACCAAATATTTAGTGACCCGGTTGATAAAGCTAGTGTATTGGCTGAAATATTTGCAAGTAACTCTCACTTGCCTGATAGCTCTCAACCACTCCCCTCGAGAGAGTATCCGTAACTATGCCTAAGATATTTTTTCGAGCGCGTGCAGTTAAAAGGGTTCTTGCGGAACTCAGCACAAGGAAGTCCCCAGGGCCGGATGGAATCCCTGCACTGGTTCTGAAGCACTGCTCTTCGACGTTAGCACGTCCATTAGCCAAACTTTTCAGTACACAATACCACTCCGGTCAATTTCCAATGTGCTGGAAGGTTGCTAATGTAACGCCAATCCCCAAAAAGGGAGTGGCTAATAACCCTGAAAATTACCGCCCGATTGCAATATGTTCTGCTATATCGAAGGTGATGAAAACTATGCTTAACTTCCATCTTGTGAAATATTTGGAGTCCAACAGTTTACTAAACGACCGCCAGTATGGTTTCCGCAGAGGCCGCTCTACGGGTGACCTATTGGCCCTTCTTTCGGAAAACTGGTGTAGTTCCATACACCGTTTTGGCGAAAGTAAAGTGGTGGCTCTAGATATTTCTAAGGCGTTCGATAGAGTGTGGCATGGAGCACTCCTGCCCAAACTTATTGCATTTGGTGTTGGAGACACCTTCTCTCGGTTTATATCGAGCTTCCTCAGGGATCGCTCTATACGAGTTGTTAATGGTGAAGTTCAGAGTCAACTCAGGGGTACCGCAGGGCTCCGTTCTTTCTCCTACTCTACTTCTAATTTTCCTTAACGATCTACTTTCCCAAACTTCTTGTCCTGTTTACTCTTTCGCAGATGATAGCAGCCTTTCGCATTCCTATTCATTCAACTGCAGGCCGTCAACGTCTGAAATCGAGACGAGGAGGCAGGTTATGAATGACGTTCTGGATAGTGACCTCGCAAAGATTTCTGAATGGGGTCAGGCGAACAGGGTCGATTGTAATGCCCGTAAGACCCAGTGTTGTATGCTTACGCATCCAAGACGTACGTATGACCATGCTGCTTCATCTGTTTCCACCACCTATAGGTGTAAGTATTATGGAGCCAGGGGCTCTTGATGTTCTGGGCATGAAAGTGCAGTGTGATGTCAGATGGACGGAACATGTCTTTCAGGTTGCAAAAGAACCATTCAAGTGCCTTGGCTTCTTAAGACGGTGCAAGAGATACTTCACCCCTTCTGATCTTCTTAATATTTACACCACTTACATCCGACCGGAGATGGAATACAACTCTCATGTTTGGGCCGGTGCTTCAAAGTCTATTTTGAAGTTAATCGACCGCGTACAGGAGAAGGCGAGGAAACTCATCGGAAACAGTAGGGTAGCCAACTCTATTGACTCTCTTGAGCATCGTCGCAATGTGGGGTGCGTATCGTTGTTCTATCGTTACTATAATGGCAGGTGCTCTGGTGAAATTAGGGAACTTGTTCCTGAAACCCATTCTTTCTTACGCTCAACGCGTTTTTCATCAAGAGCGCATGCGTTTGTGGTCGATAATTCCAACGAATCGCACTACGCATTACAGAGAAAATTCGTTTTTTGGCCGAACATTTTAAATTTTAAATGCCTTATGCCCAGTTTTTAACTTCAATATTAATTACTATTTAAACTTAAAGTCTATTTAAATACAAAATTTAGTTTTTCACTGCAAAATTAAATAAGACTTAAATACCCCACATTGTACATTTAAATTGTTATGTTACCATGTGTTTTTCCTAGTTTGTTAACATTCAACTACTTGAAATTGGTAAAGCATCTCTTCATTGAAACAAAACGTCGGTAAGAAATTAGATTTATTGTATCATTGTTAGTATTTTTCTTACCATTGTTTTTTGTTCTACCATAGTTTTATCACAATTAAATACCAAAATTAATTTTAGACTGAAAAACTGAAAGTGTATTTAAACACAACTTAAGTTTATGGAAAAATTAACTAATTTTGTACTGAAATAAGAAGTCAAAAACTGGGGGTTAGTAATATTTTCGAAAAAACGAGGATTCTTGGACTACAATCACATGTCTACTGCAATCGCAAAGCATTTATTTAAAGACACCCAATTGCTGATGTAGCAGTCAGAGACAAAAACAAAAATCATTCATACGACCATAAAGAAAAATGTATGACTGTGATTGACATTTGAATGAATTTTGTGACATTTTACATCATAAAATTAATTACACACACACACACACAGTCACACACTCACGCACTTACGTGTGTATTGAACAAAACATTCTTCATCAAGAAACGACCGACAACTGTAAGGATACAATACAACAAATAATTTCTTAACATAAATGACAGAAAGGGAAGTTAAAATATTATAAAAGGGAAAAGGAAAATTATGTGAATCGTAAATGTACATACGAATGGACAATCGGACAATTACTTACTGAAACTTATTTTAAAATTTGTTAATAAAGTCTATGTTAAGGAAATTTTCACTTTCTACGCGCCATGAGTCAAGGATAATGATTATTTTTCGTATTGCAAACTTTGACGCTAACTGAGAGAATTTTTTTACTGCTATCAAAGTGTAGTTAGCGGCACAAATAATTCTCTTGCTGCTTAAATACGAGTAGCATCATTGTCTAAATTATTAGTTCCAGTTAGTTGAAGACTTTACAGCAGAACAAATTAGTGTAACACTAAATTCTTTATTAACTCAAGAATAATATACTGCCATCATTATTTTGATGAAATTGTCACCATCAAAAATATCCTTGTCCTTATGTCAAAAAAAATATTAAATTTATATGTTAAATACTCGTACAATCAATACCAATTTAGGTCTCTATTCCTGTAATTTTTGGACTTTGGCTTTCATGTGAATAAAAATCTGAAAAAAATATTTATAAAAATGCAGGGACCTACACAAATACACAGACATACAGAATAAATAAATTGCTTTGTATTCTTTCCTTTTAGCACGCTGTGGTATGTGTAAGTTTAGTTTTTGTTGGTTGTCTTTGTTAAGAAAATGACGCACCTGTCAAAAGTAACTGTCACATACAGTTTCATCTCATGTCCTTTTTGGCATTAATAAATACAAAATAAAATGTGGACACACAGAACTCACAAACATTCATATGGATACTTTTAAGCACACAGAATGCTGCTTAAAAGAAGTTGCGTTTCAGGGATAATTGCTAAATAGCGTGTTAAATAAAAATATTGGGTCCGCCAAATAACTTTTTTTTTCGAAAATGCTATAAAAAAACTACTAAATATTTTCTCAAATTTCTTTTTTTATTTGAAAGTACAATCCTTCCGGTTAATAATGGAAAAAAATTTCATTCAAATGGCTGCCTCGGCTGGCCATGCAGTAGCCTACACGATCGGTCCAATTTTTAATCACATTATCGATTGTGTGCAGCTGTATTTCACCAATGGCTTCACGAATATTGTCCTTTAAAGCGTCAATTGTCTCTGACTTGTCGGCGTAACAATTACCTTTGACGGCACCCCACATATAATAGTCCAATGGTGTCAAATCGCAGCTCCGAGGTGGCCAACCGACATCAGCTCTGCGTGTGATAATACGATCTTCAAAAACAGGGCGCGAAACATCGAGTGTAGCTTCGGCTGTGTGGCACGTAGCGCCGTGCTGTTGAAACCAAATGTTGCCAATATCCTCCTTTTCAATTTTTTGGAACAAAAATTCGTTCAACATGGCCCGATAACGATCGCCATTGACTGTGACGGCCACTCCCTGCTCATTTTCGAAGAAAAATTGCCCAATTATGCCTCTGGACCAAAATCCGCACCAAACAGTGACTCGTTTTGGGTGCGTCTGCTTTTCAATGTATGCGTGCAGGTTTTCTGTGCCACAAATGCAAAAGATGATTTTTTTTTGGCAAAATCGGCATCTTCTGTAAGTCGATCTCAGGCCCATTTAGCGAAGCGAAAATGCATTGCATGGTCAACCAGATTCGTTCAGCGGAAAGATATAACTAATTATCTGTCAGACATGAGCTAAGTGTTACCATTCACGAAATAAGCACTAGTTGAAAAAAAGTAAAACTGCTATATTCAGCTGTGCCGAATCTTAAATACCCTTCACAAATGTACTTCTTTTCGTTTAAAATTTTCGGCTAGGAAGCTAAATGTTTAGCTTTTCTTATTTCTAATACCTCCGAACGTCTTTCAAAAATATGGAATATGTTTAATTTAAAAACAAAAAGTAAAAATCCGTTTCATGTACCCCAGAAACTTCTAATTGTCCAACCGTAGAATCGTCTTTTAGATTTTGCCGGTTTTTAATACCAGTTTACTTCTTTCTGATATATAAAGTAGGTATAATTCATCATAAAAATCAAAAATAACAAATAAAATGGCTGCTTTTATGAATCGGAAAATGTCGATTTTCCAACCCTGGAACCGAATTTTTAGTTTTTAAAATTTTTAATACCAATTTAATTCTTAGCGAAGTATAAAACAGGTTTAAGTCACTGATAAAAACCAAAATTGGGAACTTATATGGTTAATTTTATGTACCAAAAAATTTCTATTTTCCAACCCTGGAACCGAATTTATATTTTTTGATACTCATTTAATTTTTGCTGAAATATCTAATAGGTTTAATTCACTAAAAGCACAAAATTTGGAATTTATATATGTACTATTATGTACAAAATATATTTCGATTTTCCAACTCTGGAAGCGAATTTTTATTTTTTTACCAATGCAATTCTTAGTGAGGTGTAACAAAGTTTTACTTGACAAAAAAATTAAAATTTTAAACTTTTTGGTCACTTTAATGTACCATAAAATATTTCATCTGCCCAACCCTAAAGTCGAAATTTTGATTTTTTAAGATTTTAATAAAAATTTTGTTCTTCCTGAATTAAAAAACAGCTTTAACTAGCAAAAAGAAGCAACGTCAATTGCCTTTTTGGTTACTTTTATGTAAAAAAAAATTTCAATTTCCCAACACCGGAAGCTAAATTAAAATTTTTTAAAATTTTCTTTATCAATGCAAATCTTCATGAGGTATAAAGTAGTTTTGTTTAAGAAAAACTTGAATTTTTAAACCATTTTGGTTATTACATGTACTACAAAATATTGCATGTACCAAAAAAAATTGATTTTTCCAACCCTGGAAACGAAATTTTAATTTTTGTTTGTTTTTTTTATCAGTGCAACGCTTCTTGAGGTAAAAAGTAGTTTTATTTAAAAAAATTGAAAATTTTTTACCATTTTGGTAACCTTCATGTACCATAAAATATTGCACTTGTCCATCCCTGGATTCGAAATTTTATTTTATATTTTTGAATTTTGGATACCAATTTTGTTCTTCCTAAATTATAAGACAGTTTTAGTTAGCAAAAAACCAAAAAAAAACAACATCAGTTGCCTGTTTGATTACTTTCATGTATAAAAAATTCAATTTCCCACCGCTGGTACCAAAATTTGAATTTAAAATTTTTGATTTTTTTTGGCTAATGCAAATCTTCATGACGTATAAAGTGGTTTTGTTAAAGAAAAACTTGAAATTTTTAACAATTTTAGTTACTACATGTACTACAAAATACGGAATAGGCAGAAAAAAAATTTTTAATTTCCCATCCCTGGAAAAATTTTTTATATATTTTTTAGTTTTTAATAGACCATTGGGGTTCCCCAAAGCACGAAGTAGGTTTAATTTACAAACATTAACAAAAATAATTGATTTTTGGTATAAATTTTGCGTCGAGAAATAGGTGTAAGCTTCCCAGCTCTGGAACCATACTTCGGATCTTTCTGAATTTCAATAGCACTCTATTTAAGTTCATTTCCAATCCAGTCTCTAGCTCTTCTGGGGGCTTGGGAAAACCGGACATCGCTCAATCGTCATCGCTGTTCATAAGGATCCAGAATATATATACTTTATGGGGTCCCATGTGCATATCGAATAAATTACACACGGAATGACAAACCTTCACTTTTTTGTGAAGGGTATAAAAAACGTTAGATTGCGCACCCTATACTTGTGTAAAAAAAATACTTTTCTGATAAATGTTTTTAAAATCTAACTTTATTCCATTTATAAATGACTCTTAAAATTATAAACTGCATTAAGAACAAAGTTCAAAACTAACACATACACAAGTATTTAGTAGTACGACATTAAATACCTTTTTGCCTTGCGTCAAAAAAAAGGACCAAAACTTTTCTCCCCTTCCTTGTCATCACTCATTTTTAACCATAATATTAAAAAAATTTCGCAAAGCTTATAATGAAATGTCCAGTCTATGTCAATCACTTTATTGTCATATAAATAGCAGCCATTGATTTTATTCCCTTTTTTATTGTTTTCCGTATTTAAGGGATATTTATTTTTTCCAACTTTAATACTAAAAGACAGTTGATATTTTAATCCAAAATTTTGTGAATAAAAACTTAGCTATTTTTCTAAAGAATTATCAAACATTTTTGATTGCCTTATTTTGTAACATACTTTTTATTTTATAGCTGCTTGAAAGTAAATCCCAAAATATAAAACTGAAATAGAACAGATTCCATAATATTACCTATTATGCAATAAGTGGTGTTTTTTATAGAGGTATACAATTTTAAATAGGCAACACTTTTTTAATTGGCGGCCATATATTCAGCTGAAAAGTGGTTTGTGTTTGATTAGTTTTGCTTTGGCATATCATCATGAATAGACTGATGCCTGATTAACGCTGCTAAACTGTAATCAAATGAGCTCAAAACAAGGTTGGCATGATCCCGATTTTCATAGGCAAATTTTGTTTAGCAATGACTTTCAGTTTTGTTTGATTCGAGTGATTATAATCCTCAAGTGTATGTTGAGACACCGTTGCATCCTGAAAAACCGACTGTTTGTTGTGCTTTTTTGGCTGGTGCAAACACTGGTTCGTAATTCTTTAAAATCTATGCTGGTCAGAACGTTACAGTCAATGGTGAATACTATAGAGTCATGCTTATTGACCTATTCGTTCATCAATTGAACAACAATGACTTGCAGGAGCTGTGGTTTCTACAGGAAGGCGCAACATGTCACACAGCTCTTGCAACAATTGATTTATTGAAGAAAATTTTTGGAAACCGCAAAGATTTACGTTTTGTATCCATGAATTGGCCTCCAAGATAGTGGGATTTAATGCTGGTGGACTATTTTCTGTGGGGAGAAGTGAAGCCTCTAGTCTATGCCGATGAGTCCGAAACGATAGACCAGTTGGAGGACAACATATGTCGCATTATTGGCTATATACGGCCAGATATGTTGAAAAAGGTAATCGAAAAAAATGGGTCCTCTAAATTAGACTACGTCACAGCCAACCATCACGATTGTGGCAGAAGTCTTATATAAATTACAATGCCAAAAATTTTTCTTTCGAACAGAGTAAACTTCGTATTAATTTAAAAACTTCATCTTTGTTTCATTCCATGTCAAAGTTCTATAACTTTATAAAAAACAGCCTTTATAATGCCAGCATGTGATAAAATTTATCCTGACAACCGACAAATATTCTTAAGCGTCAAAATTTGAGTTATATTTTTCTTAAAAAAAAATTTGAGAATATATTTCACACAAAATATTCGTTAAATTTCTAAATTGCATATTTTTATTTCCTAGGAGAAAAACAAACTGGATCCACAACTTATATATCCCACTTTGAGGTTTATTTTATCTCAAAGCAAATGAAAAAGTTGCAAGTCACAAATTTCAGAAAATTATGTGAAGCTTCAATGACTGAAGTAACGTGGCAACTTCAATTGCATGGAACGCCGCCACAACCCATGCCCGAACAAATTGTTGTTTCCCTGATTACTTGTTTTAAATTGATATAATTCGAATTCCAAAATTATTTCAGATATAAAGGCCGCGACACATGAAATCCGTCAAACATTATACGCCGCCTTTTACAACTGACAACTGAGTTGAAATACATGCTTTCTTATGTGAGTTCTCACAATCAGTACTTCTGCGTCAACGCAAAGTATGAAAGTTGGCCAACTTTTCACTTTTGACGTACGTTGAATACTTTGACAGAAGTCAGTAGTGTTTAAAATTGTTTCGAGTAATTTTGTTGTATTGTGTGTTCAGGAAAAATTAAATAATGTATACAATTTATAAAATAAATAAATGTAAGTTAAATAAATGAAACGGAGAACAAACAACTGATCTAATATCCGTCAACAAAGTACTCATTGTGCCAACCTTCTCCGTCAGTACGTTCATGTCAGTTAAAAAAGCCGACGCATAAAGTATGACGGATTCTATGTGTCTCGGCCTTGAGATTTTTTGCACCATATAAAGGGCTCCCTGGGTATAGTGGCATATGTGTACCCATTTTCCCACATTGACCGAAAACGTCTCTAGGAAAATACTTTTTTTTTTCAAATTAATGTTTCAACAATATTTTATATTTTCAGTATATCGCTTAAGCATATCTTTACCAAGTAATTTTTTGACCATAATTTCTATTCACTAGTGTGGGCAGGACTTGCTGCAGTTCGAAGATTTTGGCTTCCAAATGAACTTTATCAAATTTTACTCCAAATGTTAAGTGGTTAACAGAGCTCTGTTAACTGCGGAATAGGTTTGGTACAACTTTCGGTTTGCAACTTCGCTAATATAAATTTATCTTCAAAAACACATAAATAAAAAAGTGTGCATATACACTTTAATTTTTAGCGAAAAAACGCACAAAATATTATATCCAAAAAAATTACCTTTATTAGTAAACTTCGCCTCACAGTCGATTTCAGTATTTATAATTTAGCGAAGCAAAACAAAGCACGTGTGAGTTGTCACGAGTGCATGCTTAAATAGGAGTAAGCGATCAGAAAATATCGTTAAAAAATATCGTTAAAAAATATATATTCTTGGGTTAAGTTTCAAATCGCATTTACTTTATTATTTGGGCTCTAGGTCACACACGAAATTAACACAAAATATTTTATTTTATTTTATTAATAATTTTCAATATTTGCATTGAAATGTGAATATATTTTTCAATACTTCGAACATCTTCAATGCCCTTCTTCAGAAACTCGAAAAATGTTTACATAAAAAAACAATCAAATTAATAATCATTTTTATACCCCTCACAAAAAAGTGAAATTATACCCTTCACAAAAAACTGAAAGGGTATATATAGGTTTGTCATTCCGTGTGTAATTTCTTTGATATTCACATGGGACCCCATAAAGTATATATATATTCTGGATCCTTATGAATAGCGATGCCGATTGAGCGATGTCTGTCTGTCCGTCCGTCTGTACTTGCAATCGGTTTTCCCAAGCCCTCAGAAAAGCTAGAGACGTCGTTCTTCGACCGTTGGATTGGAAATGAACTTAAATAGAGTCCTATTGAAATTCGGAAAGATCCGAAGTATGGTTCCAGAGCTGGGAGGCTTACACCTATTTCTCGACGCAAAACTTATACCAAAAATCAATAATTTTTTTTATGTTTGTAAATTAAACCTATTTCGTGCTTTGGTAAGCCTCAATGGTCTATTAAAAACAAAAATAAATTAAAATTTTTTTTCCAGGGATCGAAAACTAAAAATTTTTTTTTTCGGCCCATTCCGTATTTTGTAGTACATGTAGTAACTAAAATTGTTAAAAACTTTAAGTTCTTTTTAACAAAACCTCTTTATACGTCATGAAGATTTGCATTGGCCAAAAAAAATTTTAATTAAAATTTTGCTTCCAGGGGTGGGAAATTGAATTATTTTTATACGTGAAAGTAATCAAACAGGCAACTGATGTTGTTGTTGTTTTTTTTCTAACTAAAACTGTCTTATAATTTAGAAAAAACAAAATTGGTATCAAAAATTCAAAAATAAAATTTCGAATCCAGGGATGGACAAGTGCAATATTTAATAGTACGTGAAAGTGACCAAAATGGTTCAAAATTGTAATTTTTTTTATATAACACTACTTTATACCTCATGAAGAGCTGCATTGGTAAAAAAAAAACAAAAAAAAATTTAAATTTCACTTCCAGGGTTGGAAGTTGAAAGTTGCTTTGGTACATGCAATATATTGTAGTACATGAAAATAACCAAAATTTATGTAATTTATATTTTTCTTAAATAAAACGACTTTATACCGAACGAAGACTAGCATTGGTAAAAAAAACAAAATTTCGCTTCCAGAGCTGGGAAATTGAATTTTCTTTTATACACAAATGTAACCAAAGAGGTAACTAACGTCGGTTTTTTACTAATTAAAACTATTTTTTAGTTTAGGAAAAAATCAAAATTTAGATTCCAGAATTGGATAACTCCAATATTTTGTTGTACATGAAAGTGACCAAAATGGTTACAAATATTAAGTTGTTCTTAAATAAAACTATTTCATGCCAAATTGAAAGTTGCATTGGTAAACAAAAAACAAACAAAAAATTAAAATTTTGTTTCTAGGGTTGGGAAATTGAAATATTTATTCTGCATGAAAGTAACCAAAAAGGCAATTGATGTTGTATTTTTTGCTAATTAAAACCCTTTTATAATTCAGGAAGAACAAACTTGGTATTAAAATCTTAAAAAATCAAAATTTCGACCCCAGGTTTGGACAAATGAAATATTTTATGGTACATGAAAGTGACCAAAAAGTTTAAAAATTTTATTTTTTTGTCAAGTAAAACTGTGTTACACCTCACTTAGAATTGCATTGGTAAAAAAATAAAAATTCGCTTCCAGAGTTGGAAAATCTAAATATTTTTGGTGCATACATTTGGTAAATTCCCAATTTTGTTTTTCTTTTCAGTCAATTAAATATATTTTATACTTCGCTAAGAATTAAAATTGGTAATAAAAATTTTCAAATTAAAAATTTCGTTCCAGGGTTGGAAAACCGAAATCTTTTGTTACATAAAAATAACCATATAAGTTCCCAATTTTGGTTTTTTCAGTGACTTAAACCTATTTTATACTTCGCTAAGAATTAAATTGATATTAAAACATTTAAAAACTAAAAATTCGTTTCCAGGGTTGGAAAATCGACTATTTCTGATTCATAAAAGTAACCATATTATTTGTTATTTTTTTATTTTTATGATGAATTATACCTACTTTATATATCAGAAAGAAGTAAACTGGTATTAAAAACCAGAAAAATCTAAAAGATGATTCTACGGTTGGACAATTTGAACATTTTGGGGTACATGAAACGGATTTTTACTTTTTGTTTTTAAATTAAACATATTTAATATTTTTGAAAGACGTTCATAGGTATTAGATATAAGAAAAGCCAAACATTTAGCTTCCTAGCCAGAAAATTTTAACGAAAAGTATGACATCTGTGAAGGGTATTTAAGATTCGGCACAGCCGAATATAGCACTTTTACTTGTTTAAAATAATTTTTTATAAAAATATCAAAATATTTTATATATTATTTTTTCTCCTTAGAAGGTTTTGCTCCATTTCTTATAAGTTATCGTGGCAATTAAACGATATTAACTAGTAATAGTTTAAACATATACCCCCATATTCATAAAATTTAAAATGGATTTGAAATGTATTTTATAAAAATTTTTTCCTACAAAATTTTCTTAAAACAAATTTCAAATACATTTTTTTTATGAATCTGGGGGATAACATATAAATGCATATGGAACAAGTTATATATCCTATATTGCATTTATTAGGTCCTTTTACTTTAATATCTAGATATATGAAACACATACAAATATGCAATGAAACCCATAATGAACCCCAAATGATATATAAATGTGTCTTAAATGTTATTAAAAACCACCCATTCATTCGTTAACAGCAGCAGATTATTTTTTTTTTATGTATAATTCAAAAAATAAAAAAATACAAATACGCACAATAAAAATAATGCTCTGCGTTGATGGCTGTGTTTTTATACATGTGTATGTGTGTGTATATGTTTTATGTATCTGCATTTGATGTAGATTTTTGACAAGTCAGTTGACAATGTCATCACAAGTTGACAGCCTTATTATGATGATGATGATGATGTTGATGCTGTTGTTCTTGTTGATGATATATAGTTGTGAATGTAGTTGTTACTGAAAATGATTTTGTATATCCTGCACGCACACAATAACACGTATCTTGTGTGTGAACAATTATTGCAAATGAAATGGGTATGTTACTTATTGTGCTACAAAAATAAATAAAAGCTTATTTATATTCTTTGTCTTAATATTCTCGTACATTTCATGTGTGCTTATGATGAGTATAAAAAGTCAGTAGAAAAGAGTAGTTTCTTTTACAGTATACTCGTATATATTAGGGGGAAGCATACCCACTGGGCAATACAGTATTATCTACCTCATTGTCAGTTAATAGTTTTCTTGGATAGTTTGGGGTATATTTTATTTTGAATTTCACAAGAACTGCTGTGCCAGATTAGCGAATTCGAGAGCCCAAAAACATATGGTTATTGGTATTTTGTAGCGAAATAATTTGGGTTTGTCCTGTTAGTAATATTCGAGAAATATGTTGCATATAAAACAAGTAAAAGTGCTATGTTCGGCTGTGCCGAATCTTAAATACCCTTCACAGATGTAATTCTTCTTTCTTTCTTTCTTGCCAAAACAGAAAGTAGGTTTAATTAAAAAATCAAAATGATGTTATCGGTTACTTTTATATTTAAGAAAACGTTTAAATTTTTCCGCTAGGAAGCTAAATGTTTGGCTTTTCTTATATTTAATACCTACGAACGTCTTTCGAAAATATTATATATATTTAATTTAGAAACAAAACAAAAAATCCGTTTCATGTACCCCAAAAAGTTCTAATTGTCCAACCGTAGAATCGTCTTTGGTTTTTAATGTTGTTGGTTTTTAATACCAGATTACTTCTTTCTGATAAATAAAGTATGTATAATTCATCATAAAAATCAAAAATAACAAATAAAATGGCTGATTTTATGAATCAGAAAATGTCAACTTCCTAACCCTGGAACCGAATTTTTAATTTTTTAATACTAATTTAATTTTTTCTGATATATAAAATAGCTTTAATTCACTAAAAACACGACCCATTTCATAGAATGCTCCACCCGATCGGTTACTAATCCTTGACCCGTCCGTGTTATGGGGGTCGTGGGGCTCGTTCGTAATAGGATTAGTATAAATACGAAATTTTAAGGTGATGTTGATGCTTATGTAGCGAACTGACTTGGTGGTAACGGATTGTCATAAACCACTTAATATCTAATAAAAGTTTTAAGTTCAAGACCTATACGAAATTTAAGAACAAACTTGTTATTCCAAGAACTAAGTACTTTGACATGCTATTACACATACAGAGGAATTGCAGCAACATTTCTCTTTCTATATGTTTTCATTAGCTGCACAGTAAACAGCATCTTGCTTTTGCAAACTAAATTAGCAATCTTAATTTCAAAAGACCAGAAAAAACAATTATTCATACATTCTTAATAACTGCAGCAGTCGAAAAGAATAGGAATTAGTTGCAAAAATAAAAAATAAGCCAATGATAGTAGAAAAATAATAAATAAGCAAGTGATAAATAATAATTTATACGAATACATCAGAGAAAATTCCTAATTGGAATTGATTAGATTTTATGCTTTGAGTCATGCACGTTTCGCATATTTATCTGCGTCTCAAACATATGTGACTTGTGAAGTTTTTCGTTAAGATACTCGCACGAGCACATTTGAATGTGCACATGTAAGTGTGTGTTGCAAAAATATAACTTCAGCCAGGCAGGCTAACACATACTTGTAAAAAATTATCATGCATATTACAGACACTACGAGTGTATTGAGTGAAGCAAAATAATTTTGATATATCTAATACAGCCGAAATCGGCAAGCGCATGCTGTGTAATTAAATAACTAGCTTGATTAACATTATAGAATTTTATTTATTAGGTTTTGTGTTTATTAGAAGCGGCACTGACCGACGCATGACCAATATTTATGCATGCATTATGCTGGACCTAAAAAAATATGTTACGAAAAGAAGGATAAAGGGAGTAGTAGCTACAAAAAAATTAAAAAAATCAATGAGTGTTCGAACTCACGGGCGAAGTGTTAACTCCTTTTTGTTACACGGTACCTATTCGATTTCTATGAACACAGACCCACAAACCCGGAAGTAGAGTTAATATAAAGTATTTTTTATTTATTTTATATTAAATCCACAAAAAAAAGAGACTGCAAAGCAACAGACAAATGTACATACATACATTGTTATGTTTGTACATAAGCTACATACGTTGCTGTCTTGCTATCTCATTTTTATATACATATGTACGTATAACCACGTCACTATTCTCTTTGCTATGCATAAGACAAAACCGAAGATCAACATAAAACACTTATTTAATATTACTCCAAATTAATACTCCGAATTAAAACACTTAAATCTCCGCTCGCCGATATCGGATCGCCTTAATTTTTGGCCTAAACTCTTTGTCGAAACCCGCACTAGCGTTTTAATCCAAAAATTAATAAAATCGGCTATGAATTTCCGGAGAAAATCGCGTGGGAAAATTATATGAAAATCGCCCAATAATCACTTTCAATACCGACTGCCAAGCAACGAACAAACAAACAAACATCTTACACCTTACACTTGCGTATGTATTGAAACTGATAGTTTACTGCCCTAGAGGCGCGCGTATAGATGTTAACACATCAAAAATTCAAGTTGAATGTTTTTCCATGCTAATATACGACAGGAAAGACCTCAGCAAGGAGTTTATTCCAAATACGGGTAGTCAGAGTAGAGAACGATATTTTCCTGTACTGCGTAGTGCGGTATACTTGTAAATCCACGACAAGTGGGTAGGATCTTAATGAAGAGCGCTTTTAGAGGAGACAAGTGGTTGATTCGGAAAGTGAATTCTAATTTCATTTGAACACAACCCATTATAATAACAATAATACTGTGAAACACACGTAACATTGTGTCGAAACTGAAGTGAGTCAATATAATCGCTTATCCCAATGAGTTTCTTCGTTATGTTCTGTATACGGTCCAGTAACTTCGAAATACACTTTGAAACAACTGCCCTTACATTCGAGTTAGATTCCATTTTTGAACGGATGCAGGCGGTATAAATCGTAAGGCGATCCGATGGAGTGAAGTATGTCTTACAGTGCCTTAGAAAAGCGAGGTACTTGAATGCTGTGTTTGAAACAAAACATTTGCTCTCTCCATTGAACGTCATGATAAGAACATCAACAGCTTCTGATTCTCAAATTCCTATAGCACCCAGGGTTACTGATGCAGCAACGTAATTGGGCATTCGTCGGTGTGCAAGCATGCAACATTGAATCTTGCGAGCATTAAAATTTATCCTCTTATTGTGACTCCATTCAACTATTCTATTTAGTTCATCGTTGAGCGCAACATTCGTATTATGCTTCTTGTCCCCGATCTGTGATGATGTTGACTTGTTACTAAACGCATAGCTGACATCATCTGCCATATAATAAATAGAGATTGAAATCTGACATAGAAAGCTTGAACCGATCTCCAAGCAGTTTTGTTCGCTTTAGATGTCAATGACATCAAGTTATCAAAAAGATAGTTCATCTTGTAAACAAGGCGTCCATTAGATAATGTCATAATCAACAAATTTGTTTAGTGGGGAGTTTATCCATCACCTTGCTATTGCCAGACTATTGCTTTTTATACCCTTCACAAAAAAGTGAAAGGGTATATATATATGTTTGTCATTCCGTGTGTAATTTCTTCGATATTCACATGGGACCCCATAAAGTATACATATTCCGGATCTTTATGAATAGCCATGACGATTGAGCGATGTCCGTCTGTTCGTCTGTACGTGAAACGAAATTTAATTTTTTTTATGAGGTAACCGATTTCCGTCTGTAGGTGAAATCGGTTTTTCCAAGCCCCCAGAAGAGCTAGAGGTTTCGTTCTTGGACCGTTGGATTGAAAATGAACTTAAATGGAGTGGTATTGAAATTCAAAAAGTTCCTATGTACGGTTCCAGAGCTGGGAAGCTTACACCTATTTCTTTTTGGTATACATTTTTATACCAAAAATCAATTACTTTTTTTAATCTTTGTAAATTAAACCTATTTCTTGCTTTGGGAAGCCTCAATGGTCTATTAAAAACAAAAAAAAATTAAAATTTTTTTTTGAAGGATGGGAAATAAAATTTTTTTTCGGCCCATTCCGCATTTTGTAGTACATGTAGTATCTAAAATTGGTAAACATTTTTTAGTTTTTCTTTAACAAAACCTCTTTATACGTCATGAAGACTTGCATTGACCAAAAATCAAAGTTTCGAATCCAGGGTTGGACAAGTGCAATATTTTGTAGTACATGAATGTGGCCAAAATGGTTAAAAAATTTCCATTTTTCTTAAATAAAACTACTTTATACCTCCAGAAGACTTGCACTGATAAAAAAATAAAATTTCGCTTCCAGGGTTGGAAAAATGAATTTTTTTTGGTACATGCAATATTTTGTAGTACATGTGATAACCAAAATTGTTATAAATTTTGAATTTTTCTTAAATAAAATCACTTTCTACTTCAGGAAGATTTGCATTGATAAACAAAATTTTAAAAATTACAATTTCGCTTCCAGGGCTGGGAAATTGAAATTTTTTATACATAAAAGTATCCAAAATGCTTAAAAATTTAAAATGTTTCTTTAATAAGACTACTTTATACCTCATGAAGAGTCCCAATAATAAAAAAGCAAAAATAAAAAATTAAATTTCAATTCCAGGGCTGGGAAATTGAAAGTTTTTTTGGTACATGCAATATATTGTAGAATATGAAAGTGACAAAAATGGTTGCTAATTTTAAGATTTTTGTAAATAAAACTACTTTAGAAGCCATGAAAACTAGCATTAGTAAAAAAGAACACAAAAATAAAAATTTCGCTCCCAGGGATGGGAAATTGAAATTTTCTTTTATACATAAAATAAACCAAAAAGCCAACTAACGTCGGTTTTTTTACTAATTAAAACTATTTTTTAATTCAGGAAAAACAAAATTAGTATCAAATATTAAAACAAATCAAAATTTAGATTCCATAGTTGGATAACTGCAATATTTTGTAGTACATGAAAGTGACCAAAATGGTTACAAATATTAAGTTTTTCTTAAATAAAACTATTTCATGCCTCATTAAGAGTTGCATTGGTAAAAAAAAACAAAAAAAAAATTAAAATTTCGTTTTCAGGGTTGGGATATAGAAATGTTTTTTCTGCATAAAAGTAACTAAAAAGGCAATTGACGTTGTTGTTTTTGCTAATTAAAGCTATTTTATAATTCAGGAAGAACAAAATTGGTATTAAAATTTTAAAAAATCAAACCTTCGACTCCAGGGTTGAACAAATAAAATATTTTATTTTACATGAAAGTGACGAAAAAGTTTAAAGTTTTTTGTCAGGTAAAACAATGTTACATCTTGTAATTAAACCTACTTTCTGTTTTAGCAAGAAAGAAAGAAGGAAGAATTACATTTGTGAAGGGTATTTAAGATTCGGCACAACCGAATATAGCACTTTTACTTGGTAATTTTCATGTACTTTTGTAATGAGTTTCCCAATGGAAAATGATGTACTGAACTTTTTCCCAAGACAAAACTGAACTGTTTTTATTGTCTTGGATATTGCAAGCAATACGTTAACTTTGCCAGATTTATTGGTGATATATTCTTCAAATATAATGACATAGAACGCAATGAAATTTTTTTAAAAGATTCAAATAACAACAAAAATAAAGTTTTTATTAACTAAATATTTGGAGAGCATTTAAGATTCGACGCGGTCGAATATAACGTTCTTACTTGTTGATAATTTTTCTGTTTTCAACATATTGTTATAAAATCCTCTCAGGGCCTACTCAAATTATCCTGAGTATAAAACTTATGTGAGCATATCTGAGTTATAGAAATATTTAGAGTAGTTTCAGTTTTCCTTAGATATTATACTTCTTTACAAATGTGTTTGTAATTTTCATGGGTGTTAGTGACGACTTTGGCTTGTATTATGCCAGCATTTGTTTGTGCGAGTGAATGAATGGTGGTGGCAGTTTGTTTCGGTGGCATTGACTCGCCTACTTTTCTTTGTGTAAATGGCAAGGGCGTTTTCAACTAAACTTATTATATGTATTAATAAATGTATTTAATATTTGTGATCGATTGTAAAACATATTTCAACTTTTTGTTTGCGAATTCTTTGACTGTTTTACCCATACGCTTAGAGTCTGCTCCACTTACGAGTAGCTGCAGCCAGATATGCTACAACTGGTGTTGGTTGGAAAATTATTCACACAGAGGCAAAAATTTGTGAAATTTTTGGTTGATTTTTTTCTTCTTCTTTAATTTTCATAAATCCTATTCCATCGATATGGACAAGAGGTGGTTATTGATTAATATAATTAATGAAGGAAAGCAAAGAGGAAAAAAAAATATTTATAAAACGTTTTAACATTTGTTGAAAAATGTTATTGCTAAAAGTTATTAATGGATAAAATTATTATTAGTAATCACTTAATTAGTGAAACTTATGTACAATTATTAAGACAGATGAATCTTTTTGTTGTTGTTTGTGTTATTTTGAAAATTGAAAAGCAAAGGCTGTTTTTGTGTGAGTGACTGAGATTTGTGGGGAATGAAATTGCTGCAAGTGTGCAGACAAATAAATATTGGTTAAAGCAAGATTTCTTTAAAGAAAGTTTGTTGAATGATAAATGAAATGTGTTGTTTGTTGGGGAAGTGTTGTTGCGGCTGGGACAACTTTTAACAAGTGTGAATGTATTTATACAGGGTTTTGGAAAACTGTTTTTTTATTTAAAAAAATACACCTTTAATGCTGGCAGTAAATGTGTAATTCATTCTTTGGTGTGCAGTTTATTTAGATCGGGCACATACTCTGTTCATGGTCCTTCGAGCAATTTTCGATTACAACCACAATTTTGCAAAGATGTTTATCTTCATAACATTTCTTATTTACTTTTGATTTAAATTTTTTTTATACCCTTCACAAAAAAGTGAAAGGGTATTCTTCAATATGCACATGGAACCCCATAAAGTATATATATTCTGGATCCTTATGAATAACGATGACAATTGAGCGATGTCCGTCTGTCCGTCCGTCTGTACGTGAAATCGGTTTTCCCAAGCCCCCAGAAAAGCTACAGACTTCGTTCTTGGACCGTTAGGTTGGAAATGAACTTAGATAGTCTGCTATTGAAATTCAGAAAGATCCATAGTATGGTTCCATATATCTCGACGCAAAATTTATACCAAAAATCAATAATTTTTTTTTATGTTTGTAAATTAAATCTATTTCGTGCTTTGGGGAGTCTCAATGGTCTATTAAAAACTAAAAAAATTAGTTTTTTTCCAGGGATGGGATATTAAAAATTTTTTTTCGGCCTATTCCGTATTTTGTAGTACATGTAGTAACTAAAATTGCTAAAAATTTCAAGTTTTTCCTTAACAAAACCACTTTATACGTCATGAAGATTTGCATTGGCCAAAAAAAATTTATTTTTTATATTCAAATTTTGTTTCCAGGGGTAGGAAATTGAATTTTTTTATACATGAATGAAATCAAACAGGCAATTGATGTTTATTTTTTTGTATTTTGCCAACTAAAACTGTCTTATAATTTAGGAAGAACAAAATTGGTATCAGAAATTCAAAAATAAAAAATAAAATTTAGAATCCAGGGATGGACAAGTGCAATATTTTATGGTACATGAAAAATACCAAAATGGTAAAAAATTTGCAATTTTTCTTAAATAAAACTACTTTATACCTCAAGAAGCGTTGCACTGATAAAAAAAATTAAAATTTCGTTTCCACGGTTGGAACAATTAAAGTTTTTTTGGTACATGGAATATTTTGTAGTACATATAATAACCAAAATGGTTTCAAAATTCGAGTTTTTCTAAAACTTTATACCTCATGAAGATTTGCATTGAAAAAGCAAATTAAAAAAAATTTAAATTTCGCTTCCAGGGTTGGGAAATTGAAATTTTTTATACATAAAATTAACCAAAAAGGCAATCGACGTTATTTTTTTACTAATTAAAACTAATTTTTAGTTCAGGAAAAACAAAAATGGTATCAAAAATTAAAAAAAAAGAATTTTGATTCCAGAGTTGGATAACTGCAATATTTTGTGGTACATAAAAATTACCTAAATGGTTACAAATATTAAGTTTTTCTTAAAAAAAACTGTTTCATGCCTTATTAAAGGTTGCATTGGTAAAAAAATTTAAATTTCGTTGCCAGGGTTGGGAAACTGATATATTTATTCTGCATAAAAATAACCAACTATTTTATATATCAGAAAGAAGTAAAATGTTAAAAACCAACAAAATCTAAAAGACGATTCTACTGTTGGACAATTAGAACTTTTTGGGGTACATGAAACAGATTTTTTCTTTTTGTTTGTAAATTAAATATATATAATATTTTTGAAAGACGTTTATAGGTATTAGAAATAAGAAAAGCCAAACATTTAGCTTCCTAGCCGAAGAATTTAAACGTTTTCTTATATATAAAAGTAACCGATAACATCATTTTGATTTTTAAATTAAACCTACTTTCTGTTTTGGCAAGAAAGAAAGAAAGAAGAATTACATCTGTAAAGGGTATTTAAGATTCGGCACAGCCGAATATAGCACTTATACTTGTTATATATATATTTATTTTTTTTTTACGAATATGATGATAATGATGGGTCAGTGTAAATATTAATTCAACAGATGTCACTATGTTTATGAGACACCCACTCGGCATTTGGAGCAATCAGGGACGAGAGAGTTATTTGCAAGATCAATTTTGATTGCATTAACGATTACTTAATATGAGGCAGAGTTCGCCTCGGTTGCTTGTCAGCCCACTATGGCGTAATCGGCAATGAAAGTACGAATAGTCTGGCAAACAAGGCCAGACCGTTGCAGCCGTTAAATCCTATCAACCCAAAGTCATTTAAGGCAGCAAAGATTGAAAGGCGAGAATGGGCAAAAATGGTCCCCGGGACTCGATGTAGTAGTAATACTGTGGGTAAATCCAGGAGAAAAAAACTCAAAAGAACTGCTTAAACTCAGTAGACTCAAACTGGGAAAGCTAATCGGCCTCGAATTTGAAGGGACATTTGCACCGGGTTGGAATCGTGGAAGAAAAGGTATGTGGAGCATTCAGAGAAGACACTGAGATGTTGGAACACTTCCTTTGTCACTGTCCCGCTTACGTTGCACTGTGGGTGACATTATAAAGGCTGTTTTTTATAGAGTTGACATCACTGCCAACAATTTTGAGTTGGCATCACTGCTTTATTTGAGCACCTAGTTAACAGCTGATAGTTGCTTTTTGTTTAATTTGCTTTGAAATCTATGAGGAACACGCGCGAATTCTTGAAATTTGTAATGAAAATAGGCAATTGTTCTAATCGTTAAACTCATCGTGCGGCCTCTACAATTGATTTACTAAAAGAAACTTTTGATGAAAAAATTATGTCACGTAATGACCCAATTAATTGGCCACCAAGATCGTGTGACTTAACCCCATTAGATTATTTTCTTTGTGATCATGTAAAGTCTCTTGTCTACATCGATAGATCATAAACAATTGAACACCTGGAAATTAATATTTGAACAGTTATCGGCGAAATACGCCCGCAAATGCGCCTTTGGTAGAAATCATATTTATATATCAATTTCATAAAATTTTTCTTTCCAATAAAACCCATTTCATCGATATTAAAAATATATTTCTTTACTTTATTATGATTTAAACTTGTGACACTCTATAAAAGATACCCTTTATCAAACATTATCCGACTTACAGATATTGACTGTAAGAAATTGAGGAGGGGCTACCTCAATGAATCGGAGTTTCTATATGTTAAAGGTTTTTGTTTTCTGCTACTTGAGAGCGCACAGCAGGCATTTACTAGCTCATCTCTTCAACCTAATCTAACAATGTATTTCCGGCAGCGGCGTCGTGTAGGAGGAGGTTCCTCGGAGGCAATTTTATGACTCCGGGGGAGGTGTACGATATATCACCAGGTAGAGTAATTGGCTTTATTCGTAGCCTCAATCTACAATTGTGAACACTTGGGCTGCACAAAATATCCTTTGGGTCGCGGTGCTTATGGCCTAACAGTAATAATAAAATTTCCTGCTTTTAGTCAAGTTATCTAATTAATTCTCTTTACAAGACACGGGCCCTTAATAGTAGATATACAAGTTCTTAATTTAGAACATGTGTACCATGGCCCTAGTGCGCATTAAAATCCTTCACATAAATTTGACATTTAGCATTTTTTATACATATGAATGTATATATAGTTATTTTCTTGGCAAGACACAAAGTCTATTACGAAAGTCAATCAATGTCTTTCAAATGAGTTGACTTAAATAAAAGTCCTTTTTTTCCAAATACATACAGAAAAGCACAAACATCTGTACAACAGTTCTGTGTGTGCATAAAGTTTTGTTGTTGAAAGCCAACGCAAAGTATAGAAAAGGACGAAGAATAATAAACAACATAAACATTTAGTCGTTAAAAAGTAAATGAATATATAATATTTTTTCTAGGAGTAGTTGAACGATAATAAGTGGCATATAAAAAGTGAATAAAGAACGACTTAGGGAAACCACAAATTTAAAAATATCAAATGGAAATAAATATATTTGAAGAACTTTATAATTAATTTAACACTTTTGGTGGAAAATTGAAATTTCTGTAAAGATAAAAGACTCTTTCAACAATTTTAAGTGTAATGCCTTTTGCACTAATTTAAAGAAAATTTTGTTTACTGCCGGCTACAAATTCCAACAAAACGTCTGCTAATGCTTATGATGCCGTTAACATCAACTGTAGTATGAAATCCTGCAGTACGAGTGCCGGTTAGAATGATTGAAAAGCACCCAAAGCGTATAAAAATTATTTATATATATAAATTGTAACCTTAACACAAAACACAAAGTTAAGAGAATAAAGTTCGGTGTAAAATGACAGCTTAAAGTGACAGACAAGATGACGATTGACTGACGGATAGAAGGAAGAATGGATGGATGGCTGTTTGGTGGGTTGCATAAATGAATGAATGAATGAATGAAATATGTTCGAGGAATGAATAGAATCAAGTAAAGCTTTTGAGTGTGCCCTAGAATAAATTTGTGACTTTAAGTGTATGCGTGAAATATTTTGAAGAGTTTAAGGAACAAAAATGATTGAAAGGTGAAAGAAATTCAAGGAAATGAAATTACAGCTATAAGACCAAGAAAAATGCAAAAAAGAGAAAAGAATGCAAGAACAAATAAAAGAGTAGAGTATGTAGTTTTCTTGAAGGTCCTGTTGCAAAGTTTTACATTTTTGAAATGTGGGTGTTTGTGTGTTTATAAGAATATATGATTGTGTTATTCTGCAAGCACAATTTGTTAGTGTAAAAACAGTGCAATTTTAAATATTTGAAACAGTATAATTTAGTGATAGACGAGTATATGTAATAGCAATTAAACTGCACAAAATCTGTCTTAGTCCTTTGAATCACACAATGCCTGTGACTCATACGCACAGCAAATTTAGGAATGACTGCACTCAAATAGTAGTCTTAGCAGAATGTCTTTGGAGCTGTAAATTGAAGGAGAAAGCAAATAATTTTTCGCATCATTAAAAATTATTTGATTCGGAAAATTGGTTTCGTTTATCGCCTTCTGAGGAACCAAAATAAGGAATCAATTCCGTTTTCGAACGGAATTTAATTTTGTGACGTGACTGATAGAATTCAATTATTTCAGACTTTTTATTTCCGAAGTTAATCTCTCCAGGCAGGTGAAATGTCTAGGATTATTGACAGACAAGAAGCTGAAAAATTCATGCCCATTGGAAGACACAAAGGACGATAGGGATACCATATCAATATAGAAGAGTTTGTAGTGGAAGGTGAGGAATCTATTCTAAGACTTCTTACAGGATCTATAATATGATGATAGGACCTACATCAGCCTAATCTTCTCTGTATCGTTCCAATTTTAGTATATGTTCTGCCGAAGCAAGATCTGCCGATGTAAGATCTCCATTCCGGCTCCAAGACGGTTGTACAGTCTTGCAAGCCGAAATCTCTGCTATTACTCAGGAGCGAGATGGCTAAGGTACTATAGGATATCGAATGATATCTTTATTGTTACCGATAGCAAAGCAGCCATCTCTGCTATTAGTGGTGTGTACAGTACATCAAAAACTGTGGTCGACTGCCGACTGTCTATCAACGAGATAGCGAGACATTCGAGGGTGACACTGGTTTGGGTGCCGGGACAGTCTGGATGTCCAGGCAACCATACTGCGGACGAGATTGCCAGACAAGGGACTGAATTGAACAGATCAATGATCAGTCACTTCACTGGCATTCCATTAGCGCGATGCAAGTTTCTGATTCAAAGCGAATCATACAAACTAGCTCAACTTAGGTGGGAAAGCGTGGCTAACTGTCTCGTGGCAAGAGCCACGTGGCCCCATTATGATTTGCGCAAAACACGCGACCTTCTCAAGTTTGACAAGGCGCGCATGCGTCAACTGGTGACTGTTCTGACAGGACACTGTAGCTTTGGAACTCATGCGAGGAGGATGGGTCTAACATACAACGACTATTGCAGAAGCTGCAATGATGAAGAGGAGGAAGAGACTGTCCTCCATCAGACTGTCCTGCCCTTGCATTTGTGGCGCTGGGCTCCCGATTCCTGTCAGACTTAGACAGCTTGGCAAACATGGAGCTTTCAGGGGTATCATCCTTCCTCAGGGGTACAGGATGGTTTGAAACGGCGGAGGACATCCCTTAGGAGGTCCTCTGCTTAAGCGCATCACAAAGGGACCGAATTGACGGACCCAAGTGGATTGTCCCGCCAGGGACAACGGTTCTCTAACCTAACCTAACCTACATCAGCCTAAGCTTCGGTCTTGTCTTGACTGTAGGCTTTTCAGAAGATTATTCGGGAAGGTGTAGTTGGGAATCAGAGGATTTATTATGTGGAAACAATTAGTGCGATTTGCAATACTCCGCCGCAAGCAAGGAGGCAGTGAACTTATTGACAAAGAAGATGTAATGCCAGCAGTGTGGATGGTATCTTGGTATCACTTTGGATTTAACACGCGGCGTAGATGTAAAGGGTGTTTTTTTTATAGAGGTATAAAACTTTAAAATGGGATAAAACAAAAAAGAATATTTTAATTAGCATTATATTTACTTCATTCGAAATATAATCTTCGAGTATTATAATTTAAATAGGACTTCTGGCATATGACCGCCGCGGCTGACTCGAACGTAGTCTAATCTGGTGGTCCAATTTTCAATGACTATTTCCAACATTTATAACTATATATTGGCAAAATCGCTGCGAAAATTTTCCTCCACGTTGTCAATCCTTTTTGGGACTTTTCAGCATAGAGTAGCGTCTTCACATGTCTCCATAGAAAATAGTCTAGTAGCGTTAAATCGTATGATCTGGAAGGCCGATTCACGAGTTCGAAATGGGAAACGATGCGATTACCCGACGTTTTCTTCAATAAATCAATTGTTGCACGAGCTGTGCGATACGTTTGAGCTGTCTTGTTGAAACCTCATCTCCTGCACATCAGGGTTGTTCAATTGGTGAACAAAACAGTCAGTAATCATGGCTCTACAGCGGTCACCATTGACTTTTATATTCCAATGAGCATTGTTTTTAAAAAAGTACGGACCAATGACGCAAATGACATCCAACAGTCTGTTTCTGAATGTAACGGTGTCTCAATACACAGTAGAGGATCATCACTCCAAATACAGTCGTTTTGGTCATTGACATTTCCATTCAAACAAAAGTGAGCTTCACCGCTAAGCAAAATACGCTTATGAAAACCAAAAGCAACGACAACGAGGGTGCTGTTGGCTGAAGTAGTTAACATGTGACTATGAAGCGGAGGGTCCTGAGTTCAACCCCACCCCCAAGTCGTGGATATTGTGTCGACTTCTTCTGATCAGTATTTGCCGAAATCAATAGAGAGCTGAAAACCTATACTATCCCATAAAACTTATAAGTACCTGCCTAGTTTCCGAATAGGACCCGGCATAGGTCCCAGTAGGAAATGTAGCTGGTCTGCTGTAAGAGATCTAAAGGAGTAGGAGCCCTGCGCGACGGTCACCTACGTAAGTTTGAAATAAGAAAGGAGGTCCAAGGACGCCTCGATCTAATTAAGAGTTCAAAAGTCAATAAAAAGTTGAAACCTATAATGGTTGGCTTTCGAGGGGTTACGATGTTTTTCAGGCAGTACTTTTGCATGTACCCCCGTAAAACTTATATGCTACTGCCCAACCTCTTTTACAGTGTAACGGATGTGCATATAAAAGTATAAAAGTAGTAGGTTCGCCTACGTGCCTGAGTAAGAACCAATAGGTGAAGCGACACCTAGGTTTGGGTAAAAAAGAAACCGAAGTCGATAGAAAGTTTATGGAACCTCCACTGGTTTGACTTTCGAGGCTTTACCAGTAGTCAGAACTGGTACCACGGGATCCAGTACAAGCCTCGTAGTTTACTGCGGCTGGATATTGGTGAGGTCTCCCTCGGGAGTGCACGTGGTGCTTGTGGTCACCAATTTGGTGGAAGATTTGTCAGATAAGGATTGATGTTCAATTCTTGCGGTTGAACTTCGGTCCGGCTGATAGTAGCAAAACCTATGTGTTGTTGTGAATCGACAAATATAAGATCATCTAGATAGGATCGGCACTCTAGCAAGGTGTTAGATCATGGGGTTTACCAAATCATATTCTAGAAATTGCCACCTGGGCGTCCCGAGGTCGCCTTCGTGTGGCCTCTTGGTGCTAAGAGGGGTGATGGTAACACTCAATTTCACAAGATGTTAAGAGCATCGTCAGGTTAGGTTAGGCCGCGAGGCGGGAACTGACGTAAATCAATGACATATATTTGATCAGTATTAATGCATGGTTGAGTTAGTTGCTGTTCAATTCAATCACTGAACATAACTAGCAGCGACTGATACAATCTTGTACTAAAGGGCAGAGGAACAGCACCGTCCAGCGTTGTTCAAGCGTTAGTCTATTAATATTCAAATGCTAGTCTATTAATTTTGAAATGATAGCTGACAAAATTCATTCCAGTTAAAAGTATTGCTATATACCCCTATAAAAAATACCATTTAGCTCCTACGCAAAGAAGTTGGAATTTGTAAAGTACCCTCGGAACGCCTGTATGAAAGAAGGATAGTCCCAAGAATGCATCAGACTCTTATTGCGAATGTTAACAATAACAAAGAGTATGGGAAGAGTAACAAGTGGGATTTCTTCAGGCATCTACTTACCATTTAGGGAAGTACGTATCACTTTATCCGGCCGGAGTTCTTGACTTAATGAATGCATTGGATTAGATTCAGAAGGTCTGGGGAGTTGGAACGAAAGTGCACTCTAAACTACTCTTAATGAAAACCTCTGTTAATGAGGTAAAACTGAGGAGGTTTAAGGAGCCGGGTAGATGAACTAACACCACAGGGTGACATTTTGGGAAACTGAGCCAACGATCGCCCTAGGGTATGGCGCGATTAGGGCTATGATTTTACAGTAGCTGCATTCCAAGTATCGCGAAGGGTCGCGGGAGATGGAAATTTGACAGCACGCTCGTATAGCTCTCATGGAACTAACAGGACAGTTAAGAAGGTTCTTAGGCATAAGGATATTTCTGGTCAGCACTAGTGCATGGTTGTGTTAGTTGTTATCAGCCGGTTTCAGTGATGAAGGCATAGCACCACTGGCCACTGAACAATTAATGGCAGCGACTGGCACTATCATGTAATAAGAGAAGAGTAACTGCACCCTTTTTCGTCGACCTTGTAACAAAAAATTAGCCAGCGAATTAAAAGTTTAAAATAGGTACACAAAGTTCTCCATCTTCATGTATCCTCTCAATACTGTCGTCTTCTTTCTAGTTCCGACACAATGCTCTGCATTGGTATAGGTCATACCCTAAGTTTAAAGAAAAATCTGGCTGAAAGATGAAAGGATCAATCCATACTGGCTGTTCGAGGAAAAAGCTGAAATAGTACCGCACAGCATGTGAGAATGTTCAGCATTGGGAGCCACCGTCAACCAGATTTTAGACCTGGAGGTTATGATACGGCTAAGCCAAAGTCGGAGAATGGAAATCGATAATAACTAGTCGACTTCTACAAATCAAAAAGGGGTAGAGTAAACATCGCACTTGGTGTATATTTCGGCGATTGGCAGTTCTACCCATTGGTGGACTGACTATTCTCTATTGACATGCGTTACAGCTGTGGCCTACTTCGATATTCGTTTACATATAATTATTGAGGCACATTCCAAGAGTACAAGGTAATTTTATGCGGCAAAAAAATAAATATGTATTTAAAATTTCCCATCTATTACACTGCACAACAGCATTTCTGATGATTGGAGTTCGACACATGATTCTAGTCTAGTTTTTAATGAGGATTTCAAATCTGTCGACAAAACTTTCCTATCAGCTCTAGTTTAGAAAATATGGCACATAAACCATTTTACACAAAAACACCATATTTTTTATCCTTAGTATTACCTAATTAGGCTCTTGAGAAGAAAAAAAAACTTTTTTGAAGACTTTCGTACACAAGATGAGTACGGGGAACTCCCCGTATGTCCTAGCAATTGTATGTCGTGGCTGGTGCATTTTAGAGGGCCTAATAGCTATCAAAAAGGGTCTAGTGGAATAGGTCGCCATTTTCTTAACTAGAGTCGCCAAGATTAGCAAAAAACATATCTATGTGGCTCTAAAGAATATGCGGTTTAATGTCCATGTAGATTTATGTGTTTAAAAGTGACTCATGTGTTGCAAAAATGATGCAAATTGAATTTTTTTTTCATAATAAAACACTATAAATTTAGAAATAATTCAAATTTATTTAGTTCCTATAATGGAAGAAATTTTCTTTTATACGATTTTCGTGCGACAGCTGAAGGTGGAGAGCTATTTTGAATGCTCCAACAATAATCAGCCATCATATGTGCGTTCCAGTAGCCCTGATAGCGCTCTTCCATAGTGCGGAGGTCCTGGTGGAATCTTTCGCCCTGTTCTTCACTTAAGTCTCCAAGATTGGCGGGAAAATGGTCCAGGTGGTTATGAAGAAAATGCATCTTGACGCTCATGTTACATCCGAGCCTTTGAAAATGAGTCATCAGTTGTTCGACATGTTGAGAAAATTCATGACTTTTATTATTTCCCAGAAAATTTTTAACAAGCCAAACAAACTCGTTCCATGCTGCTTTCTCAATCTCCGTCATAGTATCCATAAAACTTGTGTCTTTAATTAATGATCTTATTTTCTGCACTCAGTTTCGGAAACTTTTTTAATAGGAAAAGGAAACAATTTCCACTTTTATCAAGACCTTTTACAAATTGTTTTATAAGTCCTAGTTTTATATGTAACGGAGGTAAAATTATGCGATCTCTTGATACCAAAGGTGGGTTTATCACGTTCTCTTTTCCTACAACTAGCGCTTCCCGAGGAGGCCAATCTTTTTTAATCCAATGTTCGTGTTTAGCTCTGCTATCCCATAAGCATATAAAACAAGGATATTTTGTATAACCACCTTGTTGGCCTAAAAGGAAGTTGACCATTTTCAAATCGACACATATAACCCAATTGTGATCAATATACTTAATTTTGTCTAAAATTAGAGCAATAGTTGAATATTCCTCTTTAACTTTTGTGGAATGTGCAATGGGCAGCGACCCAAGTTTATTGCCATTATGCAGGAGAACACATTTTAGACTGCGTTTTGAAGAGTCTATGAATAGACGCCACTCACTAGGGATGTAATTTTGAAGTCCCATTGCAGCCATTAAACCAGGTAAATCTTTACAAAATACGAAATCGTTTTCTTCAGAAAAATATTTGGTAAGCTTTCGTTCCCTTGTGCGGTAATAAGAAACTTTGGTTTCTTTTGTTACCTAGTTTCTTTCTTTTAGCCTAGACGCCAAAATTTCTGAAGCAGCTTTTGACAGTCCCAAATCTCTGACAAGGTCGTTTAAATCGTCTTGATTAAAAATTTTCGGCACTTTCAGATCATATTCAAATTCACTTTCACTACTGTAAGATTTTTCCCCAAAGTGTATAGGTTCATCTAGCCCAGCATCAGCTTGAGGGTCAAGTGACATCTTGGGAGTAGAAACACGTCTATGTGCCGATCGTATTGAAGGGTATTCCCATTTAGCATGATTTTTTCGGTTAATGCCAATTATGTTCACCAAACAAAAATAACAATCATCGTGGTGGTTCAAGGGTTCAATCCAGATCATAGCGGTTTCGTACCGAAATTTATTTATTTTCTCATTTGTCCACAAACGTAGAAACTCAACGCACGTTTTGCATACCTTTTGCGGAATCCAAGGCTTGTGTTTCATTTTCAGTGTGTGCCCAAAGTAATTATTGTAAGCCTCAATTACGAAGGCAGTTACATTTAAACGGTATTCTTTAAATATATACTCTCCGCAAATGAAACAAAAATGATTCGGATCATTAGCACAAACTCTTCTCGATGACAACATATCAAATTATATTAACAAAACTTAATATTTTCTTAATTTGAGGCAAATTAACACACTAAAACAGCAATTTTTTTGTGAAAGCTATATCTTGCAAACTAGAGCTGCTACAAAAAAACTGAGAGCATATTTGAAATCAGCAATGTCAAAATATTCAGAATAATTTCATAAAAGTCAATCATCAGGCAAAAGTTGCCATATTGTTGTGCAGTGTTATCAACTATTTGCTGGCAACTACTGTTTCTAGATAAAATCATTCTTGAAATTTAATATCAAAAGTGTTTTTATTTTTAAACACTGTAAATTAAGTTAAGGTTGTTGTGGAAATCCGTTTTGTAGCATTAACAGCCGAAGGATGACATTTCAATTCTTTTACCTTTTGCAATGTCACCCTCAAACGTCTGTTGATTGTTAAGTTTTTTTTTTCTATAATTCTTCTGTTTTTTCTTTCTATCAACCTGACGAGAATGATGGGAATTTATATATATATATATATATATATATATATATATATATATATATATTTTTTTTTTTTTTTTTTTTTTATTTGTTTCACAGGACAATGACGGAAAACAACAATAAAAAAATTGAAATAAAACGAAGAAATAAGGAAAAACTTTCTACAAAGCCAATACATTCTTGTTTTTTTCATATTTTTGTAAAGAAAAAGTGTCTTGAAGACAGGAATTAATTAACATCAAGGCACACTAAAGTAAAACAATAGATGATGGACGTCTATGGAGATGGCAAGAAAGAGAAAAAAAAAACACAACTGCAAAAATATCTACTAACTTTATTTTATTTTTCCTAATGATCCTGATGAACGTACGTGTCAAGGATACAACGATAAGGAAAAATTTTGATTTGAAGTTCATCAAACTTTGCTGTCATACTAATTTGTTGGCAACTCAACAGCATCAAACTAACGGAATAAGAAGCGGAAAATAATGCAAAAAAATAAGGAAACAAATATAAGAAATTTTTCATTTTATTTATCATTGTCGTCATCAACAGCAGCAAAAGCATCATTTACATCAGTGATGGGAAAGATTTTAAATAAAGATGAATATTGAGATAAAGAAAATTTTTTGAATATTTGTATTAAAAAAAAATATTACCATGTAAATTGAGTAAACTTGAATAAGTTTGCTTTATTTAAGACATTAATTTAAACAAACTTGTATAGTGCCATATATTGAGTTCAAAAGTAGATTAATTTCGTCTGCTATGGCATCAGGAGTGGGAACGCTGGACTCCTTAGTAATTTTCCAAACATTTACGTAAACTTTTTTTTAATGGTTCCACGATGTTTGGCGTAATTAGAAAGAGTTTAAAGACTAGTCGCAGCTGCATGGATAATCGATTCTTGATAAGCACAATTTTTCAGCCACTTGCATAATATTTTAGTTTAAATAAAATCAGTGGTTGTGACACTTAAAAAGTGAAGCCATTAAAATAGTATTTTTCTTTCATTCCTCACTTGACACGAAGCCAAAAAACATGGGTGGTAACCCTTACTCAAAAAGGTCATGAGATCGTAGCTCCTGATACTAAGTAAAGCATTATTTTCCAGTGAACGATAAAAATAAAATTCGGATTGGTTCAGGCTGAATCCCTTGTAACAATAATTTGTTTCAACTATTTAGTAAAAAAATTCGTAAACCCAAGGAGAGAAGAAGAAAACACTTGCACTATGGATCAAATATACAAATGGGTGCTGTTGGCTGAAGTAGTAGAACACGAGGCTATGAAGCGGAGGGTCCTGAGTTCGAGCCCGCGCTGAGTCATGAAATATTGTGTTGAATTCTTCTGATCAGCACTAGTGCGTGGTTGTGTTAGTTGTTGCCAGCCTGTTTCAATGATGAAGGCATAGTCACTCATCACTTAACATAATTGGCAGCGACTGACACTATCATGTACTAAAAAGCAGAGTCACAGCACCCACCTTCGTCGGCCCTGTAGCAAAAATTAGCCAGCGAATTAAAAGGTTGAAATAGCTACAAAAAAAACTGTCTATCCTCTCATCTTTCCTAATCTGTCCCCTCAATACTATCCCCTCGTTTTCAGTTCCGGCGCAATGCATTGCATATATAGGGGTCATCCCCTGTGTGCTGGTCCAAGATAAAAAAAAATATATATATACAATCCAACTGCCGTCAAGCATCATTTGGTAATTGATTGTTGCAAATTTTTTAGCAAACAGCTTCATTTAGTTTACATTTAGAAAAAGAGAATTTCGCGTTTTAATTAAGGATTATTTTTCTGTATAAAAAAATCATCACTGAATGCAAGGAAAACTTGATAAATACATTGGGAATTGTGCAACGTGGCTTTCAATAGTTAAGAAGTGGATTACTGAGTTCCCTTGTGGGTCTACCAGCATAAATGTAGCCATTTCTTAAGGGCGCCCAAAGAAGTCATCGTGCTAGAAATCGTCAAGAATGAAAATACGTGACTTGGCTGGTGCTGTAGGCATTTCGATCGCAACACACGGACATGAAAGAGGTATTCGAGTGTTGGATGCCGAAATTGGTCACCCTCGAACATAAGAGACCAGGGAACAATGAAAGCATTGGAGATCACCCGGTTAACATACTCTAAAGAAGGCAAAGGTGGGTTTCTCAGACAAACAAAACAAAAATACCCATGAGTACTGATAATGAAGGTGTAGCGGCTTTCGAAAACAGCTATGTTGCTCTGCTGTGTTAATTGAATAATTAAAGACTGATGTTGACTTCCCTTTGTCCCCTGGAAAAAAAAATTTACATGAGTACTGATGATGAAGGTGTAGCGGCTTTCGAAAACAGCTATGTTGCTCTGCTGTGCAAATTGAATAATTAAAGACTGAGGTTGAGTTCCCTTTGTCCCCTGGAAAAAAAATTTACATGAGCACTGGTGATGAAAGTGTAGCGGCTTTCGAAAACAGCTATGTTGCTCTGCTGTGTAAATTGAATAATTAAAGACTGATGTTGACTTCCCTTTGTCCTCTGGAAAAAAAAAATTTACATGAGTACTGATGATGAAAGTGTAGCGGCTTTCGAAAACAACTATGTTGCTCTGCTGTGTAATTTTTTATTTTTTTATCTTGGACCAGCACTCAGGGGATGATCCCTACATATGCAGTGCAATGCACCGGAACTAGAAAGGAGGGGATAGTATTGAGGGCACAGATGAAAGATTAGAAGAATTTTTTTTTAGCTTTTTCAACCTTTTTACTTCGCCAGCTAATTTTTTTGTTACAGGACAAACGAAGGAGGGTGCTGTTACTCTGCTTTTAGTACATGCTAATGTCAGTCTTTGCCAATTATGTTCAGTGGCCAGTGCTATGCCTTCATCATTGAAACAGGCTGTAAAAAACTACCACAATCATTTAATAATGCTGATCAGGAGAATTTAATACAATATTTCATGACTCAGCGCGGGGTTGAACTCAGGACCCTCCGCTTCATAGTCTCGTGTTCTACTACTTCAGCCAACAGCTGAATAATTAAATACTGATGTTGACTTTCCGTTGTCCCCTAGAATATTTATCAAGTCTTCCTGAATTTAAAAAAAATTCGAACAATTGGTCTATATATCTTAATTGAATTTAATACAGCAATATGAATATTCGTTAAAATAAAAAAAAATTATTACATATTATTAAAATCTGTTTCACTTGAAAGACTTGCAGCAAACCCACAATACAAATACATCAAAGCAAATTAGATACAACTTGCCACTTAAGAAATAAATAAATGTATAATTGTAATTCACAAAATCCCTCCATACATCTTCTTCCATAATAAAATGCTACGACAACATTAAGTGAATCTGCCATAAAACAAGTCATTAAATGACCCACAGTAAGGTCCTTAATTAAAAAGATTCCTTAAAATACCATATACAAATATAAATGAATGTCTTTCATCAATTAATATCTTCCACACACATAAACTCGTACATCTTAATTTATTTATTAATTTTTAGGAATTATCTGTCACACCCACACACACATACACACGCATCTATTGCTGGGCAATATTTTACCCAAAAACACTGGTGTTCAATGGAATGTGTCCTTCTTCATTTGGTCATTTAGTTTGTTAAATCCTTTGGAGATTTATATATTTTGATATTTTTATATCAAATATATTTTAGTTTGCTTACATACTTATTATTTATGTATGTGTGGGTGCGTGTGTATGTGTGTGTGTGTAAATAAACTTCATTAATGTTTCATATTAGCTGTTCTTGTTGACGGCATAAACTTTTGTTGGCAGAACTCATCATATAAAACGTCATTAAATGTGACATTTACATTAATTAATAGGAAGAAATAGGAAAAAAACCATATGATGCCCAGAATATTTTCTTTTTAAAATTTTTATTATACGTCTGCCTTTTACTCATGTATTGATATTTTTATACGCAAAACTGAATTTGATTGGTAATAATTTTATTTGCAGAGAGTTTATTTTAAAGTTTTTATTTTCGGCTTTTTAAGCCTCATTCTTATTTGTATATAATAAAAATATTTTCCAAACATTTGCTTTACTTATTGTGGCTTATTTAACCCATATCGTCCCAGAGATATTTTTTTTTCAAATACGTTTATAAAACTTCGTAGTTAAATGGTAATTCGGGTTCAGGGAGTACGAATCATATATCCGAATTTTTTAAAAAAAATTTTTTAAAAATTTTTTTTTAAAATATTTTTTTATTAAATTTTCTTTAAAAAAGATATGTTTTTTGTATTTCCCAATCAGAGAAAAAAAATTAAAATGCTTGAAATTTACTGTTCGAAAAATCGAACACTGGGACGAAATGGGTTAAGTATAACAATTTTATTGGCTCTTACATCAATTCTTCAGAAGCCCTTAATCATTTAAGACATAAAACTTCTTATTGAATTAAGTCGAAATTTAAATAATATCTTTATATGTAAGTACTTTTATCAAATCTTCATATTGGTGACAAACGAACTACACATGCGTACTGAAGATGAAAGTGTAGCGGCTGTCGAAAACAGTTGTTTTCCTCTGCTGTGTATGTTCGCTAAATAAGTCTGATGTTGACTTTCTTTTGTACCTGGGAATATTGATCATGTCTTTCTCAATAAACAAGTATAAACGTTTTATTGGACCGGATCGAATCTTAAATACCCTCCAAGTATTTCGTACATAAAAACTCAACTTTTATTCATTTAAAACTTAGCATTTTTATGATATTTGGCTTAAGTAAATAGGAAACAAATTTATTTTAATACGGTCGTTTCCGAAGTGCTGGAAGCACTGAAACACCTTTACGACAGTTAAAAATGTTTAACCTGCTAGTTCACTGTTCCTTTAACATATTTATGTGCCCAATTTTAAAACTTTATACAGGGTCACTGCGGGAAAGGCCGTGGGGGAAACATCTCATCTAAAACTTAAAAACTAAATTTTCGGGGTAGTTAAGTGTAAAAAAAAGTTTTGTTTTGATAAGGTCATTTGGTGGGCAAAGCGGGTTGTAGGGGTAGGGCAGGGGAAGATCAGAGAACATATTACCTTCGCCGTAAAAGTTTATAAATTAAATTTTTAAGGCATATAGGGTTAAGGAATACAATTTGTTAAGCATTTACATTATTTTTCATATAATATGTAATTTCAACGCCCACTAAAGGGGCGGGGTCCAAAACTAGACTATATCGTATTTTTCACATACGAACGTATGGGAATTGCTATATCGTCTTACACTTCATCACTGATCAATAATGTACTTTATGGGGTCCGATTCTTTTTGGAAGTTATTAAAACTGTTTATTGTCGGGGTTGCTCTGTCAAGGGCCGTGGGGGAGACACTTCACTTTAGCCATAAAACACTAAAAATAAATTTTTGGGTCATTTGGGCGGCAAAGGCGAAGACGGGATTAGGGCAGAGGAGGGTCAGGCCACGTCTATAGCTTCGTCATAGGAGCTTAGAAATGTTATTTTGAAGGAATGTAAGCTTACATAATACAATTTGTTAAATTTGTACACTATTTATGCATATAATAACGCCCACTAATGAGGGCGGGGTCCAAAAAGATTTTTTTTTTATTTTATGGCTCCGAGCTTAACGCGTTGGATTGACATAAAAATATATCTTTTGCTTAAGAAAATTACTAAATACATTTTTAAAAATTATGTTGTTTTTTAGAAGTTGGTTTTGTTCTTCTTAGGGGGACTTTTTTCCCTCTGGCCCGATTTATTAATTTATTTATTTATTTGTATATTCATAGTAATACCTAGCCATTTAGGCCAAGAAAAATGTATTACAAAGTATCTAATTTGCTCTAAGTAAATACTCCTTATATAAAGATAAAACTAATATACGAACAATTATAAAATAAAATAATTGCATCTATAAGGCATTTTTCGTTGTTGTCAATTTTAAAATCAGTTGCTAACTATCACCATGTAAGGGCTCCCCAGCCATTTAATAATAACTATATTAAGATACAAGTAAACCGGTAAGTGTCCCGACATGGTAAGACTACACATCATAATACAATAAATAATACAAGATTCGAGAAAAAGTTTAAAAAAAATTAGCTCACACCATCTCCTAGATGAAATATCTTAAGAGTTTACGACGAAAAACATTATTTGAATGGGAAAAAATTCTTAACTCATATGGGAGGAAATTCCAGCACCTTAACACTCGCACCACCAACGACCTCTCAAAAATGGAACATCTTATTCTAGGTATCAGTATCTAGTCTAGCCTGTTTCTAGTTGATTTAGAAAAACAAAAGATTTTACGCAAAAGGTGAGGTTCACCACTTTTCACAATACGGTAAAAAAAGATTAAACTACGAAAATTTAGAAATTGCTTAAAGCAGCATCCCAGGAACTTCTTAACAAATTCAGAGACATGTTCACGTCGTCGTACATTATAGACGAACCTTAAAATTGAATTAACTGTATAATTAAATGTTTTCAAATTCTTGGAAATAAAGCCAGACATTACTTCTAAGCCATACAGAACATAAGGCATTAATAACGAGTGCGCTAACCGCCTCCTGACCTCCGCAGGTAAGAAAATTCTCATACCATAAATTCCACGAAGAGTAGAGGTTATTCTTCGATAAACAACATTAAAATGTGGTTCAAAACTCAAACGACTATCAATAATGACTCCAAGACATTTGTGTTGATGAACAAATTCAATAGAAGAGTTACAGATCACTAAATCAAGGGGAGGTAGACTGTCACCCAGTGAACTTAACAGTATAGCCTTCGATTTAGAAGGATTTACAGAAAGAGATTTAGAGCTCAGCCACCTAGAAACTCTATCAAGGCTATAATTACTATTTGCCTCCAACACATCAGGATAATTTTTGCATATAATAACGCCCACTAAAGTGGGCGGGGTCCAAAATAGTTTATTTTATGGCTCCAAGTTTAAGGCGTTGGACCGTATTTGGCATAAAATTATATCATTTGCTTAACAAAATAACCAAAAAACTTTAAAAATTATGTTGGTTTTTCTGGGTAGGTTTAGTTCTTCTTAGGGGAACTCTTTTCCCTCTTGCCCGATTTAGCCCATCTTCGAACTTAACCTGCTCTAAGCTTCATAATATATTTATACCAAATTTTAAGGGTCTAGCTCTTTTCGTTTGGACTGAATCACGATTTTCACATACAGACTGACGGACATGGCCAGATCGTCTTAGATTTTATAGCTGATCAAGAATATATATATTTTATGGAGTCTCAGATGGATATTTCACTGCGTTACACACGGACTGACAAAGTGAATATACCCTCCAGTTCATTTTTGGAGGTTATAAAATAGAATTAGTGGCTATTGAGTTCTTGCTATAGCTTTGATATTTGTTTCGATTGGATTGAGTCGAAGATATAATTAATATCTCTAGTTATTCTAAGAAATGTTGTGTAAAGATTTTCCCTGATGATCTGCATTAGCCCCAGTGAAATAGGCATAGGAACTAGCTAAAACACCTCAATAATCAATTTTGAATTTTTTTTTAAATTTGGGAGAAAAATCAGCACGAATAAAATTTAAAATGTACTCTTAAATTTTGTACCTTAATATTTATTAGACCAGTCGGATAATCCTTTTGCTATTTTCGATCAAATCTTTTCTTTCACCAATATTCATTCATGTATTCTTATATAACGAGTAGATATTCCCTGTATTTATGCTTTCCTTACAAGCCTTTTTTCTGCCAAATTTCTTTTTGTATTTAGCTGCTAAACAAACGAAGGAGAAAACTAAATATTTTGGTCCATCATATCCAATAAACCAAAAAAAACATAATTTCTGTAACTCGATACACGTACCAGACAAACCAAACGGGGAAGGTTACGACCAGCATAAGGTGCAGAAAAAGCAGTAGAAGCACACTCTAAGATTAAGCCCACAAAGAAAAAAATGTATAAGCAATCAAAGACGAACATGTATCAGAAGTCAAATCATATGAATATAGGAAATGAAGAGAGCACCACAAAAACAAAACAAACAATCGAACGAAAAAATAAGTTTAAGTAAAAAAGAAAAAGAAAAAAATGATTCATTCTCGTCTCATCAATTTTGATGGGACAAACGTGATTCCTTTTGACATTTCACGCCAATATGAGCAATTCACGAAAATTCAAAGTGATATTAAAGTATAATCAAGACAAAAACAAAAGAATAAACAGCAACAGGCGACATAATAGCAATGATGAGGAGAATGACGATGGCGATAATAATGATGATGAACAAAATTAATAAATCTAGATTTATTAACGTGAGTTCAAGTTTGATTAAGGATGCATATGCACTCAAAGAAAATATTGCAAATATGGGGTTGTAAGAGACAATTTTAGGAAAAATCTTTGCTTAAGATTTAAATATATTGAATATATATTTGTTGTTGTAGTATTAGGTCTTAGTCTCTCTGTATATAGGAAAGATCCTTGGTTGAGGCCTTAATTCTCAACGCACCGAAAAAACCATTCATTTGCCATATTTTTTAAAAATAATTCTTAAAATAAACTTCAAGGATGCGAAATATATTTCAATAGTTAACTTTCTAAAAGAAATCTGCTGATAAAATGAATCCACCATTTTCCCAGAATATCCCGTCTACAATTGACGTCTACAGTATGATCTCCTTTAAGGGCTGAAGTTTACAGTGTGATCTTCTTAACGTACCAACCTAAATCAGACCGTTGATTGTCGTATTTACAGTTCATTTCAAACCCAAAATATTCTTTTAATGCATTGCAAATATGTAACCTACGGCTGGTCATCGACATAATGCATTTTAATGATCTAGGGTTGTCTTTCCGTTCTTAAAATTGGCCTGTTCTGCTAAATGACCAAAAGTGTCATTGTTTACTAAAGTTTTTCTGCGTGTTAGTGAACGACAGTGGCAGTGTTTTCTGACGTATGTCCGCATATGGCTTCACTTGCCTGAACGTATGTTTTTCAGATTTATCCAAATTGACTAAGTTTGGCCATTCCTGATATTTGACACATAGTGTAAAAATAAAGCATTCAATACAGCCGCACAATGGAACAGATACTGAGAAATCAGTCAAAAAAACATTGTCCAATTTTTAAGATCCCGCAGAGCAAATTTAAAATTTTAAAAATATTTTTAACTTTAAAGTGATTTTTTTCTAAACTCCAAGTTATATAACTAAATTGTTATATATTTAAGAGTTGTTACCTCACTTTAAAAATTACCTCACCTTAAAAATTATAATAATTGCGTCTCGTCAAACTCTTATAAGACTTTTGAGCTCGAAGAGCTTAAAAGTACAGACCAGCACAAAAGCTCCGTTATGATTTTTGCCGTTAAAATTAGCGGAAAGCTGCAGGGATAGGCTTTAACCCTGCTGTTAGATTAAATAAAATATGCGAATCTTGTATGTACAAGGTGGGCCAAAAGAAATCACCCTATTGGTAGATGCTCTTATTTTTGTAAATGGCGGACAATGTCAAATCTGTTTTGACATTTCTGAGCTAGACAGATGTAGAATACCAGTGAACAAGCCATAGAGCGATACACTACCCAAGAACGCGGAATAATCGTGTCTATGGCGAAGTGGACGATTTTTTGACCAAAACATAATGAGCGATGAGTCTCATTTCCAAATCATGTTTCTACAGCATATTTGACAGTTACTAGTGCGTTATCTACTTCAGTGAACCAGTTTAGAACATTTAAATTTCCATTTGCAGCGCAGTGATGCATTTACGAAGGCATCCATGTTTCTGAAAATAATAATACAAGTGATATTGAAAGAGAAAGTGAATCAGATGTGGCTTCAATTTTGTTAGTAGGACCAGCACTCAGGGGAGGACCCTTAAATATGCAGTGCATTATGCGGGAACTTCGCTAGGAAGAAATAGTATTAAGATTACAGATATGTAGCTATTTTTATCTCGCCGGCGAATTGTACTATAGCGCCAACGAAGGAGGAGGCTGTTTTTTAGTATCAGTAATGTTGGCTTGTTATTTTGCAAACGTTTAGCTGAAGGGTGGATTAAACAGGCGAAAGTTTATTTTCCTCTTTTGATTTAGCTGAAAGATTACTTGAAAGGAAACTTACGAATTTTTTTCCAGGGATGGGAAATTAAAAATTTTTTTTCGGCATATTCCGTATTTTGTAGTACATGTAGTAACTAAAATTGTTAAAAATTTCAAGTTTTTCTTTAACAAAACCACTTTATACGTCATGAAGATTTGCATTGGCAAAAAAAATTTTTTTTTATTTAAATTTTGCTTCCAGGGGTGGGAAATTGAATTTTTTTTATACATGAAAGTAATCAAACAGGCAACTGATGTTGTTTTTTTTTTGTTTTTTGCTGACTAGAACTGTCTTATAAGTTAGGAAGAACAAAATTGGTTTCAAATATTAAAAATAAAAAATAAAATTTCGAATCCAGGGATGGACAAGTGCAATATTTTATGGTACATGAAAGTCACCAAAATGGTAAAAAATTTTCAATTTTTCTTAAATAAAACTACTTTATACCTCAAGAAGCGTTCCACTGATTAAAAAAATTAAAATGTCGTTTCCAGGTTTGGAAAAATTAACTTTTTTTTGGTACATGCAATATTTTGTAGTACATGTAATAACCAAAATGGTTGCAAAATTCGAGTTTTTCTTAAACAAAACTACTTTATACCTCATAAAGATTTGCATTGATAAAGAAAATTTTAAAAAATTTAAATTTCGCTTCCATTGTTGGGAAATTGAAATTTTTTTATACATAAAAATAACCAAAAAGGCAATTGACTTTTGTTTTTTTACTAACTAAAACTATTTTTTAGTTCAGGAAAAACATAATTGGTATCAAAAATTAAAAAAAATCAAAATTTAGATTCCAGAGTTAGATAGCTGCAATATTTTGCAGTACATGAAAATGACTTAAATGGTTACAAATATTAAGTTTTTCTTAAATAAAACTATTTCATGCCTCATTAAGAGTTGCAGTGGTAAAAAAATTAAAATTTCGTTTCCAGGGCTGGGAAATTAAAATATTTATTCTGCATAAAAGTAACCAAAACGGCAACTGACGTTGTTTCATTTTGCTAATTAAAGCTGTATTATAATTCAGGAAGAACAAAATTGGTATTAAAATCTTAAAAAGTCAAAATTTCGACTCCAGTGTTGGACAAATGAAATATTTTATGGTACATGAAAGTGACCAAAGAGCTTAAAACTTTAAATTTTTTGTCAAGTAAAACTATGTTACACTAAGAATTGCATTGGTAAAAAAATAAAAATTCGCTTCCAGAGTTGGAAAATCGAAATATATTTCGTACATAATAGAACGTACATAAATTCCAAATTTTGTGCTTTTAGTGAATTAAACCTGTTAGATATTTCAGAAAAAATTAAACTAAAAATTAAAAATTCGGTTCCAGGGTTGGGAAATCGACATTTTCCGATTCATAAAAGCAGCCATTTTATTTGTTATTTTTTGATTTTAATGATGAATCATACCTACTTTATACATCAGAAAGAAGTAAACTGGTATTAAAAACCAACAAAATCTAAAAGACGATTCTACGGTTGGACAATTAGAACTTTTTGGGGTACATGAAACGGATATTTTCTTTTTGTTTGTAAATTAAATATATATAATATTTTCGAAAGACGTTCATAGGTATTAGATATAAGAAAAGCCAAACATTTAGCTTCCTAGCCGAAAAATTTAAACGTTTTCTTAAATATACAAGTAACAGATAACATCATTTTGATTTTTAAATTAAACCTACTTTCTGTTTTGGCAAGAAAGAAAGAAAGAAGAATTACATCTGTGAAGGGTACTTAAGATTCGGCACAGCCGAATATAGCACTTTTAGTTGTTTTTTCTTTTTAATCTTGGACCAGCACTCAGGGCATGACTCCTATATATGCGGTGCATTGCGCCGGAACTGGAGGGGAGGGGACAAATGAAGAAAGATGAGAAGATAGAGAATTTTTTGTGGTTATTTCAACCTTTTTACTTCGCCAGCTAATTTTTTTACTACAGGACCGGCGAAGGAGGGTGCTGTTACTCTGATTTCTAGTACATGATCGTGTCAGTGGCTGCCAATTATGTTCAGTAACCAGTGCTAAGCCTTCATCATTGAAACAGGCTGACAAAAACTACCACCGGGGCTCTTTCCCACTACAATTCAATAAAAGATAAGCTTTGATGTCTATCGTCTAGAGTTTCTTATGTTTTATTTCTTATGTGAGGTGTGGATACACCTGAGGAAATGATTGGGTCCTACACAACAAAGCGTAAAACAAATCGAAGACCAAATATTTTATTCGTAAGTATGTTGGTCATATCTACTTTAAAGACATATGCATACGCTCTTTCCTGAGATCGATGATACATCGGCAGCTCTTGATTGAGACCGTCCAGAGACCAGAGATTTCACGAAAACTAGAACTTTGCTTGGCAAACGCATATATGATGAAACGAAGAAGATGACATCAACAACAGTTCTCAACGATGTTCTTGACTGATACATAAACTTCATCTTATCTTCATCTTATATTTCCACGAGCTCATCAAAAATTTTAAAGCAGAGGCAAGAAAGAGGGGAGTACGTAATTGCTGTCTGTGCTTAATCTGACATAAAATTCTTAACTTGCGAAAGTTTTATTTGCAAAACAATCCGAAAAATACTTGATAAAGCATGTAATAAAGGACCTGTTCAATAAAATAATATTTTCTTGATACTTTTTAATTTTTTCCGCACGGGCTTACATTAGAAACCTAATATTTTGAGCACAATATCGTTACAAAAATAATCCACGTGAGTCGAACCAAAAAAAAAATAAATAAATAAATATTACACTGTTCGAAAGCTATTGAGATTATAAAAAAAAAGTTTGGATCAAATGGTCCTAATCTAACAGCAGGGTTAAGGTCCATCATTTTTCTTTTTTTACGGAAGCCTTAATATTTTAATGGTAAATAATGAACAGATTAATTTACAATTTAAAACGAATTGTTTCTATGGCTATTATTCTGTTATAAATCGGAAAATGTGTTTATAAACTATGATCTAATCAGTTTCTACTAGTCTTAAGAAAATGTCTATTTTTACTGATATAAATAACACAAAATTTATTTGAAAAATTTTATATCGATAAAATGTGTCATTTGAAAAGTGTTTATAAAAGATCAGCTTTTATCGGACTGCTAAGAAACACGATTTTAGTTCAATATATTTGATGCATATATTCCAAATATAGACTTAAATTAATGTTTTAATTGCTTTAAGCAAACAAATTTTCGTTGTGTTCTTTTATAACTGTCCCACTGTGCGGCGTTATTATAAACAATCTCCTTATACGTTCTTGTGTGCTTATTGTCAACACAATTTCTTCACCTTTAATAAGAGAAAGGATGTTGTAGAGTTAAATGGGCATAAATACAACGAAAAAAGCCGAAAAAGTCGTTTCAAAATATTTATTAGCACATGATTAGTGAAATGCAATTTGAGTGCTACTGAATTTAAATTTAAAATTTTGCCTTCAATTTAGCTTCTTAGTTTTTTTTTTTTTTTGTCAAAGCAGAAAGCAGCAAACGAAAAAAATATATATATTTGGAAGAAGCTAAGAATAACCACAAAAGGGATCATATTTCATTTAATTTCTGTTTAACTCGAAGAGACATTCATAACGATGAAGGAACCAAAGAAAAAGCTGTTGAAATATTATAAAAAAACTAAATACTTTTCGTAACAAATTGAAATAACTGCATTTTTTGCAAAAAAAAAAATATAAATAAAAATTTGAATCAAATTAAATTGTGACGTAGCGGCCTCGAAATCAGTACTGATCCGTTCTGCTGGTTTGATGATTATTGAAAATATTCTTAATATTCCAATCTTAATATAAATAATAAATAGAATTTGAACAAATTTATTTATTAATAAAATAATAAACAAGCAAAAGTGGTATATTCGGCTGTGCCGAATCTTAAATACCCTTCACAGATGTAATAATACTTCCTTTCTTGCTAAAACAGGAAGTAGGTTTAATTAAAAGATGTAACATAGTTTTACTATCTTCTCATCTCTCATAATCTGTCCCCTCAATACTATCCCCCCGCTAGCAGTTCCGGCGCAATGCATTGCATATATAGGGATCATCCCCAGAGTGCTGGTCCAAGATAAAATAAAAATTTAAATTTTTAAACTTTTTGGTCACTCTCATGCACCATAAAATATATTATTTATTCAACCATGGAGTCAAAATTTTGATTTTTTAAGATTTTAATGTAAATTTTGTTCTTCCTGAATTATAAAATAGTTTTAAAACAACAACGTCAATTGCCTATTTGGTTACTTTTATATATTTGAATTTCCCAACCCTGGAAACGAAATTTAAATTTTTTTACCAATGCAACTCTTAATGAGGCATGAAATAGTTTAATTTAAGAAAAACTTAATATTTTTAACCATTTTTGTCACTTTAATGTACTGCAAAATATTGCAGTTATCCAACTCTGGAATCTAAATTTTGATTTGTTTTTAATTTTTGATACCAATTATGTTTTTCCTGAACTAACAAATAGTTTTAATTAGTAAAAAACCGACGTTAGTTTCCTTTTTATGTTACTTTTATGTATAAAAAATATATCAATTTCCCATCCCTGGAAGCGAAATTAAAATTTATTTTACCAATCCTTGTCTGCATTAGGTATAAAGTCGTTTTATTTAAGAAAAACTTAAAATTTGCAACCATTTTGGTCACATTCATTTACTACAATATATTGCATATACAAAAAAACTTTAAACTTCCCAACCCTGGAAGTGAAATTTTAACTTTGTTTGTTTGTTTTTACCAATTCAACTTTTCATGAGGTATAAAGTAGTATTAGTTATGAAAAATTTACAATTTTGAACCATTTCGGTCATCTTCATGAACTATAAAACATTGCACTTGTCCAACCCTGGATTCGAAATTTAGATTTTTTTGGAAATTTTTGATACCAATTTTGTTCTTCCTAAAATATAAAATAGATTTAGATAGAAAAAAACCACTTCATTTGCCTTTTTGGTTACTTTTATGTATTTCAATTTCCCAACCCTGGAAGCGAAATTTTAATGTTTTTAATTTTTTTTATCAATGCAAATCTTCATGTGGTATAAGGTAGTTTTGTTTAAGAAAAACTCAAATTTTGTAACCAGTTTGGTTATTACATGTACTACAGAATATTGCATGTACCAAAAAAAACTTTAATTTTCCCAACCCTGGATGCGAAATTTGAATTTTTTGTTTTTTTTTATCAGTTCAACGCTTCTTGAGGTATAAAGTAGTTTTATTTAAGAAAAATTTCAAATTTTTTACCATTTTGGCCACTTTCATGTACTATAAAATGTTGCAATTGTCCAACCCTGGACTCGAAATTTTGATTTGTTTTAAATTTTTGGTACCAATTTTGTTCTTCCTAAATTATAAAATAGTTTTAGTTAGCAAAAAAAATAACAACGTCAGTTGCTTTTTTGGTTTTTTTATGTACAAAATAAATTTTAAATTTCCACCCCTGGAAGCGAAATTAAAATTTTTTTTTTTAGCCAATACAAACCTTCATGACGCATAAAGAGGTTTTGTTAAAGAAACTTTTAAAATGTTTAACAATTTTAGTTACAACATTTACTACAAAATACGGAATGAACCGAACAAAAATCTTAATTTCCCATCCCAGGAAAAATTTTTTTTTTTTTAGTTTTTAATAGACCATCGAGGCTTCCCAAAGCACAAAGTAGGTTTAATTTACAAACATTTAAAAAAAATTGATTTTTGGCATAAATTTTGCGTCGACAAATAGGTGTAAGCTTCCCAGCTCTGAACCGTACTTCGGATCATTCGGAATTTTAATACCACTCTATTCAAGTTCATTTCCAATCCAACGGTCTAAGAATGAAGTCTTTAGCTCTTCTGGGGGCTTGGTAAAACCCTCATACAGACAGACGGACAGACGAACATTGCTGAATCGTCATCGCTATTCATAAGCATCCAGAATATATATACCTTATGGGGTCCCATTTGAATATCGAAAAAATTACACACGGAATGACAAACCTATATATACTTTTTTACTTTTTTGTGAAGGGTATAAAAACGATAGTGCTGTATAATCATGGGAGTTCAATATATATGCCAACAATTTTAACAGTCAATAAACTTTGATAACAAGACCACACACATAAAAGGAACATTGGAACTCTATAAAATATTTTAATTAATTAACAAAACATTGATAAAAGCACGCAACTGCCAGCGAGAGTTAAAGTACTTTTTGAGATCTCTTGTGAGAAAATATTTTTGTATTTTAGTTCACAAAAATAAATGTATTAAAAGCCACTCGAAGTGAACCAGCCTATACAATTTACAACCATTCTGAACATTTACTATAAATCATACTCTCATATTATTTTCGCTTTTATAATATCACGATATTTTGATTTATAAAAAATGCACAACCAGACATAATTTATTTTTATTTCTGTGATACATTATTACCTGTTTTGATCTAAATAACCATTAAACGTTTCCAATTGTCTGGTCATCAAAGTTGATGCATTTACTTTAATTTTTTTATTATTTTTCTCTTATTAAGTTACGACATTATTAACGATTTTGTACCTAAGACCCAGTATAAAATAACTAGTCTGATTTCATTTTACAATTTTTATTATTTTAGTTTTGCTGTTGCCTTAGTTTTGAGAGAAAAAAAATATATATTAACAAGATTGATTGCTTAATCAAGTCATGATCAAGAGGCGATACAATTAGCCCCAGGAGGCCTTCGTAAATATTTTAGATTTAATTTTCTTGTGGTTTTTATAAAGTTGCAGCATTTCTGTTCAGTTTCGTAAAAGCTTATAGAAAGATTATAGTGTACAGTGGAAACTCTAAGGAAAAGCAACTGAGATTGTTAAAAATTAAATGCATTAGAGTTTGCATTGAAGTGATTGGATAATTCTTTCTTTTATTAAAATCCTGCTGCTTAAGGTAATTCTTCTTCATTATTATTTGTATAATTTGTTGAAATTTTCCAGAGACGTAAAAAAGCTGAAGAGGCTGCGCGTTACAGGGACTTGAATTAATAACTTGTTAATTTATTTAGCTTTTCTTTTCAGTAATGAAAATACCGTATAATCAGACATTTAATCAAAATAAATCTTTTAAAAAATATTTTATATTGAATTCATTTAAAATTTCTAGGCTATTATTTGTAACTTATTTTAATTCAGAAAGACACGATAAATATTTTTAGATACAAGGTAAGGTCAACATCAATTTAATTATCTAACTTATATAGCAGAGCAGAACAGCTGTTTTGGGAAGCCACTACACTTTCATAAAAAGAGTCTTATATTACACATATTTTATTTTTCTTGCATTTTTTTTACATTAACAACATCTAAGATTCACTTATTGATTATGTAAAATTTTAAAGGCTCCCTTATATAAAACAAATATGGAAAACGGTTAACCCCAAAGGCAACTTCCCGCTAATTTGAACCGCTAAAAAGGGTATTATATTAATTTTAAAACTGCTATAACTTTCCAATGGATCAGCCGATTCTCACGTGGTAAGCGGTGGTTGATGTAGTTCTTTGCTACCTATAAAAAAAATTGAAAACACTAATTGATCACATATATAATTTTGTAGTATTTTAAAAAATAAAACAGTTTCACGATATCTGACGAAACCGATTTTGACGCGTTTGGTAGCGCTCGATATGGTTTTCGATTCTCAGGAGCTGATTAGATTTAAAAGTTATTCTAAAAAACGCTTTTGAATATAGAAACCAATTTTTCACTTTTCGTTTTATAATCCTCGAAACCTATTGGTCTGAGCCGGTTCCCATTCAATGGAAATCGAAATTTAAAAGAAACCTTTGGTCCAGCTTGGTTTGAACACTAATTTATCACATACATACATACATAACTTCAGAGTTTTCCTAAAAAAAATCTTTTGTTTTCGAATTTTTTTCGTTCACGAAACCTCTCGATCCCATTTAGACCCGCTTAGTAGCGCTCCACGTGATTTTAGATTGTCAAGAACTGACTAGCTTTTGGAATCGATTGACAAGCTGTTTGAAAGTTATTCTAGAAAAAACACTTTGAAACAAATATTTTTTCAGTTTTTTTTTTATATTTCCGAAAATGTACCGGTCCGAACAGTTCGAATTCACACAAGATCTAAATTTAAAGGAATAAATTGAAACTCTATTAGTTTAGTTGGATTCGGTTCAACCGTTCAAAAGATATAAGCGGGTCACATATTTACACTCACAAAAACACACATACACAAACACACACACACACACACACAGAAATAGTGATGACTTATCAGGAGTAGTCACGAAAACTTCCTAGGTACTGAAAACGTCGCTGGTGAAAACTCGACTTTTTCAAAACGGTGTAAAACCAGCACTTTCCCACTTTTTTGAAAATATTCAATTTTCTTAGGGGGAAGTTAAAAATTTAATTAGAACTTGAACCTTGCACAAAACATACATATTTATTTGAGTGGATTACGGGTTGGCATTTATAACAAAATGCAATGAACTCTAGAAAGACTGACAGGAAATAAAAAAATGGCTATTTTAATTTTGTGCCAACTAAATAAGCAAAATTCTAAATTTTAGTGTTTATTAAAAACAGTAACTCAAAAATATTTGAAATTTTCTGCTAGTTTGATGATTATTAATATTCTACTCTTAATATAAATAAATTTTTTTAACTCCGACCAGCACTCAGGGGATGACTCTTAAATATGCAGTGCATTGCGCCGGAACTAAAAAGGAGGTGATGGTATTGAGTTGACAGATAAAGAAAGATGAGGAGATAGAGAATTTTCTGTAGCTATTTCAAATCTTTTTTACTTCACCGGCTAATTTTTTGCTACATCACCGGCGAAGGAGGGGGCTGTCACTCTGCTTTTTAGTACATGATAGTGTTAGTCGCTTGGCAATTATATTCAGTGACCAGTGCTATGCCATCATCATTGAAACAGGCTGGGCAAAAACTATCACAATCATTCATTAATTGCTGATCAGAAGAATTGAACACAATATTCATGACTCGGAGCGGGGTTGAACTCAGGACCCTTCGCTTCATAATCTCGTATTAACTATTTCAGCCAGCAGCACCCTCAACTTGAATGGAATAAAAATTCATTAAAAAGTTATTTGAAGATTGTAGATTTGAACATGAGTCCAAGTAAAAAATTTTCATCTTAATAATAAAATCAGTAAATAGGAACTGTTATCACATTCAACTAAGCCACCTAATAAGTGGTGACAAACACAATACACATGAGCACTGATGATGAAAGGGTTGCGTCTTTCGAAAACAGCTGTTCTGCTCTGCTGTGTAAGTTGAATAAAACTGATGTTGACTTGCCTTTGTGCCTTGGAATATTTATCATGTCTTTCTGAGATTTAAATTAAAATTTCGAACAATTAGCCTATAGAATCTTAATTCAAATTTAATATAGCAATATAAAATGTTCGTTAAAATTGTTACTACATACAAATTTAAGCTATGGCTTGAGCTACCCAATAATAAAAATTGGAAAAACGTTCACATGTACTTAAGTATAAAATTCAAACCAAAAAAGTTTGACTTAGGTATGATGGAACAAAAAATTCAGAAAAATGGGACATGAAGAAAAAATAATCAAACGGTAACACGGGTATTATAACAATAACATGTTAACATCAGGTTGATACAGTTCCCGTATTCTTTTTCACAATAAAATTTGTGTAAATAGGAACTGTTATCACATTCAACTAAGCCACCTAATAAGTGGTGACAAACACAATACACATGAGCACTGATGATGAAAGGGTTGCGTCTTTCGAAAACAGCTGTTCTGCTCTGCTGTGTAAGTTGAATAAAACTGATGTTGACTTGCCTTTGTGCCTTGGAATATTTATCATGTCTTTCTGAGATTTAAATTAAAATTTCGAACAATTAGCCTATAGAATCTTAATTCAAATTTAATATAAAATCAGTAAGTTTGCAAAATAAAATGTTCACTCATGTTTAAAAAAATGAGGACACGCGTCTCATTTGCCTGTTCGTTGTTAATTGTTATCCAAAAACGTAAAAAATGCAATTGTAAAAATTTCATTTACATGAGCATATATAACAAAAGAGGTTTTGGAATAATAATCGTTAGGGTTGGGGAATTTCGTGCTAAAGTGATTTAACTAAAAAAATTAATTTAAGATGGTCTCATATTCTTATATATATATATATATATATATATATATATATATATATATATATATATATATATAAATAAGCCGTCCTATGTTCCTGATTCTATAACTCAAGAACCACTCAATCGGTTTTCAAACGAGTACATGCGTTGGAAAGGTCTACTTTCACTGATGGTTTATAAAAAAAAAACATCGAAAAATTTCTACGAATATACGTTATACGCGCACTTTTATGATGGCGTGTTTTCCTTATATAAAAATTACATTTTGTCGGTACAAGGTTCTGCTTGCTCACGTCATTTGACTTATTTAATTTTTTAATTATTGATTTGTAATCTTTCAGTTAAAATCAAAATATATTAACAAAATTATTCAACAATCAGGAATATGTTTATTATTTCTAGAAAACTTAATTTTTAATACAAAGACGTAAACTTATGGTATCGTATTGTCCAGCAACGCGGGCAGGGTTACTCTAGTTATACCCTTCACAAAAAAGTGAAAGGATATATATAGGTTTGTCAATCCGTGTGTAATTTCTTCGATATCAATATAGGACCCCATACAGTATACATATATATTCTGGATCCTTATGAATAGCGATGACGATTGAGCGATGTCCGTTTGTCCGTCTGTCCGTCCGTCTGTAGGTGACGGTTTTCCCAAGCTCCCAGAAGAGCTAGAGACTTCGTTCTTGGACCGTTGGATTGGAAATGAACTTAAACAGGCTGCTATTGAAATTCAGAAAGATCCGAAGTATGGTTCCAGAGCTGGGAAGCTTACACCTATTTCTCGACGCAAAATTTTTACCAAAAATCAATTTTTTTTTTAATGTTTGTAAATTAAACCTATTTCGTGCTTTAGGGAGCCTCAATGGTCTATTAAAAACTAAAAAAATAAAAAAATTTTTCCAGGGATGGGAAATGGGATGGGTTTTCCCAAGCTCCCAGAAGAGCTAGAGACTTCGTTCTTGGACCGTTGGATTGGAAATGAACTTAAACAGGCTGCTATTGAAATTCAGAAAGATCCGAAGTATGGTTCCAGAGCTGGGAAGCTTACACCTATTTCTCGACGCAAAATTTTTACCAAAAATCAATTTTTTTTTTTAATGTTTGTAAATTAAACCTATTTCGTGCTTTAGGGAGCCTCAATGGTCTATTAAAAACTAAAAAAATAAAAAAAATTTTCCAGGGATGGGAAATAAAAAAAAATTTTTTCGGCTTATTCCGTATTTTGTAGTACATGTAGTATCTAAAATTGTTAAAAATTTTAAGTTTTTCTTTAACAAAACCACTTTATACGTCATGAAGATTTGCATTGGCAAAAAAAAATTTTTGTTTTTAAATTCAAATTTTACTTCCAGGGTTGGGAAATTGCATTGTTTTTATAAGTGAAAGTAATGAAACAGGTCTAGCCAAGCCCACAGAAGAGATAGAGACTTCATTCTTGGACCGTTGGATTGGAAATGAACTTAAATAGAGTGGTGTTAAAATTCAGATAGATCCGAACCATGGTTCCAGAGCTGGGAAGATTGCACCTATTTCTCGACGCTAAATTTATACCAAAAATAATTTATTTTTTTTAATGTGTGCAAACTAAACCTATTTCGTGCTTTGGGAAGTCTCAATGGTGTATTAAAAACTAAAAATATAAAAAAAAATGTTCAGGGATGGGAAATAAAAATTTTTTTTTCGGCCCATTCCGTATTTTGTAGGACATGTAGTAACTAAAATTGTTAAAAATGTTAAGTTTTTCTTTAACAAAACCTCTTTATACGACATGAAGATTTGCATTGGCAAAAAGAAAAGAAAATTTTAGATTCAAATTTTGCTTCCAGGGGTGGGAAATTGAATTTTTTTTATACATGCAAGTAATCAAACAGGCAATCGATGTTGTTGTTTTTTGTTTTTTGCCAACTAAAACAGTCGTATAATTTAGGAAGAACAAAATTGGTATTAAAAATTCAAAAATATAAAATAAAATTTCGAATCCAGGGATGGACAAGTGCAATATTTTATGGTACATGAAAGTTACCAAAATGGTAAAAAATTTGCAATTTTTTGTAAATAAAACTACTTTATACTTCAAGAAGCATTGCACTGATAAAAAAAACAAACAAAAAAAATTTAAATTTCGTTTCCAGGGTTAGAAAAATTAAATTTTTTTTGGTACATGCAATATTTTGTAGTACATGTAATAACCAAAATGGTTGCAAAATTCGACTTTTTCTTAAACAAAACTACTTTATACCTCATGAAGATTTGCATTGATAAAGAAAATTTTAAAAAATTTAAATTTCGCTTCCAGGGTTAGGAAATTGAAATTTTTTTAAACATAACTGTAACCAAAAAGGCAATTGACGTTGTTTTTTTTGCTAATTAGAGCTGTTTTATAATTCAGGAAGAACAAATTTGGTATTAAAATCTTAAAAATCAAAATTTCGACTCCAGGTTTGGACATATGATATATTTTATGGTACGTGAAAGTGACCAAAAAGTTTAAAAATAGTATTTTTTTTGTCAACTAAAGCTATGTTACGCCTCACTAAGAATTGCATTGGTAAAAAAATAAAAATTCGCTTCCAGAGTTGGAAAATCGAAATACTTTTCGTACATAATAGTACATACATAAATTAAAAATTTTGTGTTTTTAGTGAATTAAAGATATTTTATATATCAGAAAAAATTAGATTAGTATTAAAAAATTAAGAATTCGGTTCCAGGGTTAGGAAGTTGACATTTTCTGATTCATAAAATCAGCCATTTTATTTGTTATTTTTGATTTTTATGATGAATTATACATACTTTATTTATCAGAAAGAAGTAATCTGGTATTAAAAACCAACAACATTAAAAACCAAAGACGATTCTACGGTTGGACAATTAGAACTTTTTGGGGTACATGAAACGGATTTTTTGTTTTGTTTGTAAATTAAATATATATAATATTTTCGAAAGACGTTCATAGGTATTAGATATAAGAGAAGCCAAAAATTTAGCTTCCTAGCCGAAAAATTTAAACGTTTTCTTAAATATAAAAGTAACCGATAACATTATTTTGATATTTTAATTAAACCTACTTTTTGTTTTGGGAATAAAGAAAGAAAGAAGAATTACATCTGTGAAGGGTATATAAGATTCGGCACAGCCGAATATAGCGCTTTTACTTGTTTAAATTCAAATTTTGCTTCCAAGGGTGGGAAATAGCATTTATTTTATACGTGAAAGGAATCAAGCAATCAACTGATGTAGTTTTTTTTTTTTGCTAACTAAGCCTGTATTATAGCTTAAGAAGAACAAAATTGGTATCAAAAATTCAAAAATAAAATTTTAAATTTGGAATCCAGGGATGGACAAGTGCAATATTTAATAGTACATGAAAGTGACCAAAATGGTTAAAAATTTCAAATTTTTCTTAAAAAAATTACTTTAGACCTCATGAAGCGTTGCACTGATAAAAAAACAAAAAATTAAAATTTCGCTTCCAGGGTTGGGAAAATTAAAGTTTTTTTTTGGTAAATGCAATGCTCTGTAGTACATGTAATAACCAAACTGGTTACAAAATTTGAGTTTTTCTTAACCAAAACTATCTTATACCTAATGAAGATTTGCATTGATGAAAAAAATTTAAAAATTAAAATTTTGCTTCCAGGGTTGGGAGATTGAAATTTTTTTTTGTACATAAAAGTAACCAAAAAGGCATCTAACGTCGGATTTTTACTAATTAAAATTACTTTTTAGTTCAGGAAAAACAAAATTAGAATTAAAAATTAAAAAAAAATCAAAATTTAGATTCCAGAGTTGGATAACTGCAATATTTTGTAGTACATGAAAGTGACCAAAAAGGTTACAAACATTATGTTTTTCTTAAATGAAACTATTTCATGCCTCATTAGAGTTGCATTGGTAAAAATAATTTAAATTTCGTTTCCAGGGTTGGGAAATTGAAATATATAAAAGTAACCAAATAGGCGATCGACGTTGTTGTTTTTTCTAATTAAAACTATTTTATAATTCAGGAAGAACAAAATTGGTATTAAAATATTAAAAATCAAAATGTCGACTCCAGGGTTGAACAAATAAAATATTTTATGGTACGTGATAGTGACCAAAAAGTTTAAAAATTTAAATTTTTTTTGTCAATTAAAACTATGTTACATCTTTTAATTAAACCTACTTCCTGTTTTAGCAAGAAAGAAAGAAGAATTACATCTGTTAAGGGTATTTAAGATTCGACACAGCCGAATATAGCACTTTTACTTGTTTTTTATATAGTTAATATCCCTGGCGACCAGTAGCATCGTGTTCTGCTAATTTGATGATTATAAAAAATATTCTACCGTTAATAAAAAAACTTCCTTGAATTTCGTGAAAATGCATAAAAAAATATTTAATACAGAAGGCGCTGCTATTAACATTGGAATAGGTAGCATTGGACACAATGTGGTCAAAAATCCATTGCAGTCGAGACTCCACTGTATGCTTACTTAAGCATCTTTCACTTGGTCACATTTGCGTACGCTAAAAACACGCTTTAATCTAATTGCAGCTAATAAAATGTTAAGGGATCAGTAGTTTGGATTTCATGTCCAACTTTCACATTACCGATATCTTTAAATTTTACATCAAACATCTTAGCATACTTTTAAGTTCAAAAATACCTTAAGTTAACTTAAGCACAATTGCCGCAATAACTCAAATTGCGAAATTCAACAATTTGTGTGCATGATTTCGGTTAAAATTATGTCTTTGTTTCCTATAAATTAAGATTTATTTCTATTTTATGTATTCATGAATGTATGTGCAATTATTTATACCCATTGTCCGCTTTATTACCACCAGCTTTGGCTTAAATCCATCATAACGTTTAATTTATTGCAATATCTTGTGATAAATTGCCAATCAGTCTTTACAGTTTTTATATCCATTTTTATATCTTACCATAAACATTAAATCTAGAGATTATTTTTGCTTGTTTTATTTTACTTAAAATTTATTGATGATCCATCTTAGTTTTTTAGTTGTTTTCCTATTCATATTGCAGCAGCGTCGTCATCATTATTAAACTAAACATCATCCAACAAGTGCTCGTCCATCAAAGACTGTGATGTACATTGATGCCCTGTTATATAAAATGCATTTATTTAATTTTTCCTTCTTTTTTACTTGGTTTTCCAAGCAAATATTCTGTAACATTAAACAAGTTTTTATGATGGACTACTTATGCACAATATGGAGATTAAGAAATACAAGACAATCCTTTACGAAAGTATTTTTTCTTCTAATCGATCATTAAATTTAATTATTATTAATGAAAAGAACATTTGAATTGTTTTGAAAAATATAGCAAATAAAAATATATATAATTTTTAAAGACATCAATTTGCATGTATTCCCATCACATTTACCTATATTTTGTTTAAATTTATTTAAATGCAAAAATATATGTTACACTTAAATTCTTCCCTCAATTCTTAAAGCACTAAACCAATTTCAATTTACGTTTAAATAAGCGAACAACTCATACACACACACTAACAGACTTCTATAGAAAAACAGAAACACTTTAATTTTTACCAGATTTTAATGTTTATTCAATTTCCTCTTCTATGTTTTCGTTTTCAATTTAGGCACTCACTTTTTTCTCCAATTTTCCAAGGCAACGCATGAAATATATAATTTTTGGTTGTTGCTGTTGTTTCAGCTCGTTTAATTTTTGCTGTAGTAGCAACAAGTTGTTAGCAATTTTTGCCAACGAGCACACTTGAACTTTGTTAACACCAACAAGACAGCCTCTACCGCCGTGTGCGTTTCTGTATGTGATACAGACAAAAAACTACCATGAAGTTCGGGCAAAAGGGAAAGAAAGAAAAGAAGAAAATAAGGCAAAACCTAAAAGCCAAGTCAAATAGCAGACTTTAGCCAGACTGTGTCACAACAACACCCACATGACAAAGAGCCCACTTTTTGCTGTTTATAAAGGAAAATAAGCCACCACTGCTTGCCATGACTATTAAACTAATAATATCTGGTCCCTACCACAAGGCGGTGGTAGAAATAGAACTGGAAAAAAAATCAAAAGCACAAAGAATACAGTTTATTTAACTGTAAAGTGCTGCATGTATTTTTCCCCCTATTAACGAAATACATGTCAAAGAGGAAAACTGCTAAAGAATTCACTATGGGTCGATATTTGTAACATACAAAATATTATAAGAAGTAAAGAAGAGTGTATAGGTTTTGTATAAACACTTTTCTAAAACAAGCACTATGTCATGCAAACAGTTTCAGAATCATATAAATAAAGGGTGTTTCTATAAGAGCTTGCTTATTTGAAATTTAAATAAAACACATGCCAAATTATGAAATGGCCAAAAAAAATTTTTTATTTGGTAGATAATTTCTTGTCATTTAACATTTAAATATAATTTCAGGCATATGGCCACCACGACTATTTTGCTCAAAGGTCATTCTGGAGGTCCAACTTTCGACCACCTTTTCAACCATTTGAGGGCGTGTTTCAGCAATGACACGTTAAATACTGGTTTCCAAAGCGTCAATCGTTGCTGGTTTATCCACGTAAACCAATGATTTCAGGTATCCCCACAAAAAATAATCGAGTGGCGTCAAATCACACGAACAAGGAGGCAAATTCACTGGTCCATTTCTCGAAATAATGTTGTCGTTGAAATGTTCATTCAATAAGTCCATTGTTTCGCCCGCACTATGACAAGTGGCACCATCCTGTTGAAACCACATTTCGTTTACATCCATATCTTGAAGTTTTGGCACCAATAATTCATTGATCATGATTCTGTATCGATTTCCATTCACGCGTCGTCCTTCCTCATTTTTAAAGAAATAAGGACCGATGATTCCACCAGCCCATAGAACGCACCAAACAGTACATTTATCGGGATGCATTGGTAATTCTTGAACGGCGTGTGGATTATCTTTGCTCCAAATACGGCAATTTTGCTTGTTGACACATCCATTCAACCAAAAATGCGCCTCATCACTGAAGAGAATTTTGCGGTAAAAAAGCGGATAAACATTTTTAATTGAACACTGTTTTTGAAAATAAATTTCCTCGATTTGGAAGCGTTGTTCTGGAGTTAACCTGTTCATGATGATTTGCCAAACAATACAGAGTGATTCGTATAAAAAAAAAACTTAATAAAAAACACCCTTTACATAAATTTTGATGAATATTTATTTTCCCTGATAAACTGCAATATTGGAAAAGAACTGCCGAGTTTTTTTGGGAAGCTGTATTAAGCAATATTTTCTGTATCATCTTCAAAGACTCTAAAATATGGGTGCTGTTGGCTGAAGTAGTAGAACACAAGACTATGAAGCCGAGGGTCCTGAGTTCAAGCCCCCTCTGAGTCATGAAATATTGTGTTGAATTCTTCTGATCAGCATTAGTAGTCTGGGTAAGAAACAATAGGTGCAAGGACACCTAAGTTTGGGTAAAACAGAAACTGAAGTCAATAGAAAGTTTATAGAACCTACACTGGTTTGGCTTCCGAAGCTTCACCAGTAGTCTAAACTGGTACCACGGTAGCCAGTACAGGCCCAGCAGCTTACTGCGGCTGGATATTGGTGAGGTCTCCTTCGGGAGTTCACGTGATGGTTTGTGGTTGATACCAATTAGTGGAAAATTTGTCAGATAAGAAGTGATGACCGATCTTTATGATTGGGCTTCGGTCCGGCTGATAGTAGCAAAATCTATTTATTGTTGTGAATCAACAAATGGGTTTCTTTTGGGATACTTTTGTATCTTAGAGAACTAAGATCTTCTAGATAGGATCAACAGTCTAGTAAGCAGTTAGGACATGGAACAATACCTATCATGTTCTAGAAATTGCCACCCGGGTGGCTCAAGGGTCGCTTAGGTGTTGCCCCAGAGGTGCACGGGGGTGGTGCTATGTTAAGAACATCGTCGGATGAGGTCCTCTTGGACAGGTGCTGACGTAACACTTTATCATACTTGATCAGCATAAGTGCATGATTGTGTTAATTATGCCAACCCGTTTCAATGAAGGTATTGGTCACTGAACATAATTGGCAGCGACTGACACGATCATGTACTAAAGAGCAGAGTAACAGCACCTTCCTTCGTCGGTCCTGTAGCAAAAAATTTGTCGGCAAGTAAAAAGGTTAAAATAGCTACAAAAAATTTCTCTATCTTCTCATCTTTCTTCATCTGTCCCCTAAATACTATCTCGTCCTTTATAGATCCGGTGCAATGCTCTGCGTATGAAGGGGTCATTCCCTGAGTGGTGGTCCAAGATAAAAAAACTGCCTGTTATTAAGAGCTTCCTAGTTATTTAAAAGTGTCAATAAAATGAAGTTTCTGTAAGATATCATCAACATTTTTGTGCATTTGAAAGACCTACTGCTGCCATTATGTGTAGAATATGTAAAGGTGTCATATCGCACGATTTGGCCAATTTACTCCTCTTCTACGAGAAATAATGCGATATTTGAAAAATCTATTGTTTTTCCTGTTGTATGATAAACAACACCATCCTGTTCAAACCACATATTCTCTACGACTAAATCATAAATTTTCCGCAACAGAAAGCTTTCAATAATCTCCATGTAGTGTTTTGCATTGACCACAATGATTCGATGAACCACTGCGGTCCGTAACCGTAAGTTTTTGTGCATGTATCACTTGATCTAAGATCTCTTGGTTTCTCTTTACCAGATATTCGGCTATTCTACTTGTTAAAGTAGCGATTGATCTGGTGGACTTCGTTGTTCTATATATCTTGGAAACTTTTGCCGATTTCCAAAAAAATATAATAAAATAATATAATAATAAAAACACGCTGTTCCTCCATATTAACTAATCGGAATGTACTTAGAATCTGAAAATAAAAATTTTGAATAAAAATTACAAGTAGAAACGAATGGCAGCAAAAATGAAGTTCACTTTAATTATTTTATAAAACAGCAGCTTTTATTTTAACCACTTACATCATTAAGCCGTGAATATAATGAAAGTTCAGAGGTGACCTTTGAAAGACGCTTAATAAAAATATTCGTTATACAAAGTGTTTTTACAGATCTTATGTAATATAATACATTTTTCGTCCCATAGTCACTTATTGCTTTAAAATACAAATATTTGTGTACGTCTGTGTAACCTAATATGCCATTGTATCTACATGTTTGCTTGTATGTGTTAACAGACAAAATTTTACAACAAAAAAAAAAAAAAAAATATCGCAAACGCAGAAAAAGTTGTGTTATTCCATTTGTTTTTCAAACTTCTTTCCTTACGTGGGGTTTTCCGGCATTATCCTTCCAGTTACTGCACAAAAGCGGAATGTAAATGTTTGTGTAAGTATCGAAACATATTCGCTCTTGTGTGCAAAAAAGAAGTAAACTGTTTTCCTTTATTAAAAAGCAAAATGATTGTTTGGTTGGCTGGCAGGCGGGTTGGTTGTTTGGCGTCGCTCGCTTTAACATTTCTTAACATTGGCTTTAGCAAGTGTCCTTGCCCTAGTCCTACTTTTCCAACAATATTAAAGCAGGAAAATTTTCATGCACAAACACACAAGTATTTTCATATGGTAACTGTAAATATAAAAAAAATCATATTAACTTAAAGCATAATGTGTAACGAAAGACTTTTTTTTGCTAACAATATGTAGATTTTAGAATAAAAAAAAAAACGATTCTTTTAAGTTCACGTTTGTGGTAACTGTAAAGGTCATGCAGTATGTTGTCATTTAGTAAAATTAATTTTGGCTAAAATGGTTTAGATTTCATCTTCGCTTAACTCAATTACTTGCCTATTCATACAGCACAATACGAATTGTAATTGCAGGAATTAATATAGAAACCAGTTTTAATAATAGGCTCGTCTCTTTCGCGGAGTAGTCATTTTTACGTGGCATAAGAGACTCACTTCCTGACATGTTCAATCATGCCAGATCAACTGCTGAAGAAAAACCAACTAGTAAACACTATCTCTTATCCAGGTTGTCACAAGATCCGTACCAATTGCACCAACAGCAGCCGGAGTAAGAGGCAGTATTTTACGGGAATCTTGTCGACTTATGTACGACTCGGGAAGTAGTTTTGGACTTGTTATGCCAGACTATTCTCTGGCATGATGCACATCAGGACCCTGCTACTTTTGGGAATAAGGAAGAAAAAACAAACCTAAATAACAAATCATAGATGGAAAATCACAGCGACATCGCCCTTAAACCGAGTACTTCTTAGTGGTTTCAGCAGCAGTATTGGTCACAAGAGGACACCTCCATGGCCAATTAAAACGACTGCTGATACAGGATGTCTGGATAAGCCCCCACATTCAGCAGCAAGAGTGTCATCTGCAAAAAGAGGCCATCATCCGGTTTCAGCTAGAGCAAAAAACAAGTAAAAATGCTATATACGTCTGTACCGAATCTTAAATACCCTTCACAGATGTAATTCTTCTTTCTCTCTTGCTAAAACAGGAAGTAGGTTTAATTAAAAATTGTAACATAGATTTACTTGACAAAAAAATTTTAATTTTCAAACTTTTTGGTCATTTTCATGTAACATAAAATATATTATTTGTTCAACCCTAGAATCGAACTTTTAATTTTTTAAGATTTCAATATCAATTTTGTTCTTCCTGAATTATAAAATAGTTTTAATTAGCAAAAACAACAACGTCAATTGCCTATTTGGTTACTTTTATATATTTCAATTTCCCAACCCTGGAAATGAAATTTAAGTTTTTTTAATTTTTTTTATCAATGCAAATCTTCAGGAGGTATAAATTAGTTTTGTTTAATAAAAAACTCAAATTTTGCAATCTTTTTGGTTATTACATGTACCACAAAATATTGCATGTACCAAAAAAAAATTTCATTTTCCCAAGCCTGGAAACGAAATATAAATTTTTGTTGTTGTTTTATCAGAGCAACGCTTCTTGAGGTATATAGTAGTTCTATTTAAGAAAAATTTACAATTTTCAACCATTTTGGTCACTTTCATGTACTATTAAACATTACACTTGTCCATCCCTGGATTCGAAATTTTATTTTTTATTTTTAAATTTTTGATAGCAATTTTGTTCGTCCTAAATTATAAGACAGGCTTAGTTAGCAAAAAAAGAAAAACAACATCAGGTGCCTTTTTGATTACTTTCACGTATAAAATAAATGCAGTTTCCCACCCCTGGAAGCAAAATTTGAATTAAAAATTTTTTTTTTTGCCGATGCCAATCTTCATGACGTATAAAGAGGTTTTGTAAAAGAAAAACTTAAAATTTTTAACAATTTTATTTACTACATGTACTACAAAATACGGAATGGGCCGAAAAAGAATTTTTAATTTTCCATCCCTGGAAAATTTTTTTTATTGTTTTAGTTTTTAATAGACCATTGAGGCTTTCCAAAGCAAAAATTGGTTTAATTTACAAACATTAAAAAAAACAATTGATTTTTGGTATAAATTTTGCGTCGAGAAATAGGTGTAAGCTTCCCAGCTCTGGAACCGTACTTCGGATCTTTCTGAATTTCAATAGCAGCCTGTTTAAGTTCATTTCCAATCCAACGATCCAAGAACGAAGTCGCTAGCTCTTCTGGGGGCTTGGGAAAACCGGGGCTTCACGTACAGACGGACGGACAGACGGACATCGCTCAATCGTCATGGCTATTCATAAGGATCCAGAATATATATACTTTATGGGGTCCCATGTTGACATCGAAGAAATTACACACGGAATGACACACCTATATATACCCTTTCACTTTTTTGTGAAGGGTATAAAAAGGCAACACTTGCCTCAGTACAACTAATGGATTCTGCACGGAGGAATCCAAATGAGAAGCCCTGCTAAGGACACAAATTTCAGGGAAAGTAGATAAGTTCTTGCTGCCAAGTTATTGAGGGCTACCAACCTCCCTGTGAACTTTTTGCAGGACTATTTCTAAAGTCAGGAATTATCTTAGCTCGAGGAGAACATTGTAAGCGAATAGTTTGATAAAGTAGGCTGGCAGTACCAAAGTTGTAGGGCTGGAAAAGGGTGTGCATGGGCTCAAAAATTATTAGCATGGATCTATATTTTTGTTATAGGCAGGTGTAAAAATATTTTTTAAATATTGTATCTATGTGATTTGGAAAATATAGGAAATCGGGTCAATAAGTTCGTTACCATAGGCATCTCACATGGCTCAGTGGTTTCAAGATTGAATGATGACTTGGGTATGAGAAAGTTTTCCACAATATGGGTGCCGTATTTGCTTTTAATTGACCACAGTGCAGTTTCCGTGGCATAAATCCTTGAATTGGGCTACAAATTGCTGCCACATCTGCCCTATTCTCCAGATTTAGCCCTGAGTATCAATTTCTTGTCTTCAAACTTGAAGAAATGGCTCGGCGAAAAAAGATATGACTCCCACGACGAAATCATCTCACAAACAAATGCCCATTTTGTTCATCTCGACAAAACAGATATTTTGGAAGAGCTAAAAATATCGAACAAACGTTGGACTAAAAACTGAAGTTGAAAAATAAAGTATTTTTTCATATAAAATCTGTGTTTCAATCATAAAGTTACAGACCTGTTGATTTATTCTCGTATACCACAATGCCGTTAGTGCACCAAATTAAATGCGCTCCTCGGAGATACTTATAGCAATTGATATTAATTTAAAGGATAATATGGCAAGAATTTATTTCGTAATTGTCCATATTTCCTTTGCCTTCAGACCTTAAGTAAATTTTTAAAAGTTGTCTACGCAAATACAATTGTTCGTAATATTTTCCAGTTTCAAATAAAGTTTGTAGTATACATATTACCATTTCATACAATATTTCATATAGATTTCCTTATATTTATATTTAAAAATTTTTGAGGGTGCTGTCGGCTGAGTATGAAGCAGATGGTCTTGAGTTGGACTCAGCGCTCAGTCATGCATATTGCGTCCAATTTTTCTGATCATTCATAGTTGCATTAGTGCATAGTTGTGTGCACTGGTCACTGAACATAATTGGCAGCGAATAAGACTATCATGTACTGAAGAGCAGAGGAATTGCACCGTCCTTCATCGGACCTGTAGCAACCAATTAGCCGGCGATGTAAAAAGCTTAAAATATCTACTAGAAATTCTCTATCATCTCATCTTTCCTCATCTGTACCTTCAACACTAACCCCTCCTTTCTAGCTCCGGCGCAATGCACTGCACATGTAGGGGTCATCCCCTGAGTGCTGGTCCGAGTTAAAATAAAAATACTTTGTATCACTAATAAAATAAAAATGTTTCACTATATTAAATTGAATTAAGATTCTATAGGCTAATTGTTCGAAATTTTATTTTTAAATCTCAGAAAGACATGATAAATATTCCAAGGCACAAAGGCCAGTCAACATCAGTTTTTGTTATTCAACTTACATAGCAGAGCAGAACAGCAGTTTTCGAAAGACGCAACCCTTTCATCATCAGTGCTCATGTGTATTGTGTTTGTCACCACTTACGGGTATTATAACAATAACATGTTAACATCAGGTTGATACAGTTCCCGTATCCTTTTTCAAAATAAAACTTGTGTCAATAGGAACTGTTATCAAATTCAGCTAAGCCACCTAATAAGTGGTGATAATCACAATACACATGAGCACTGATGATGAAGGTGTTGCGGCTTTCGAAAACAGCTCTTCTGCTCTGCTGTGTAAGTTGAATAAAACTGATATTGACTTTCCTTTGTGCCTTGGAATATATATCATGTCTTTCTGAGATTTAAAACAAATTTCGAACGATTAGCCTATAGAATCTTAATTCAATTTAATATAGCAATATAAAATGTTCGTTAAAATTCTTACTACATACAAAAATAAAAATATTTCACTGTTTTTCTAATTCTTATTTTCAAAATATTGTGGAGCCCCACTGTGCGAGGATCAAATAATAATTCCTCAATTTTTCCCTCGTAGAGATACTTACACCGAAAATTACTCATGCCGTATGAGTAATATTTAGTGAAATGTTGTAATATGTTACTTATTCGTAAAAAAATGGTGCAAAAACTATTGCATACTTTTATGGGTATACAATAATGACCCATTATCAGCGTTGTCAACTTTTTATAACTAAAACGCGCTTTTGCTCTTCTCAAAACGCGCTAGATCACAGCGTTAACAAATATTTATAACCAAAACGCGCTATTCAAAAACGCGTTAAATTTTATTTGAATAAAAATCAATACATATATTAGAAAAAAATTCAATATTTATTGAAACAAAATAAATAAATATCTACATATTTGTTTTTAAATTAATTCAGGTACAAAAAATAGATACATACAACTACAAGCAAAATGTAAGAACCATAAAACGATAGCAAAAAATTAAAATTATTCTTTTGGTATATCAATAAAAATTAGGATGTTTTAAACATTATATAAAAAACGTTAACAAAAATCCGTCAAATATTAAATCAATTGCTCAGTCTTTTTTATTTAAATTAACTTTTTAATATTCTAACTGATTAATAACTTAAAAAAGTGGAGTTAAGATTGATAATTGTCGATAAAAAAATACTTTCATTTAAACCATCTGTCTCATCGACCTAAATATTGGGCCATGAATGAAACTACACAAAATGGATTAAACAGTTGTAAAAAATAGTACTAGAAAAATTTATGCAAAATAAGTAGAAAATGTTGATTGAAGTCTCTTTAATCACTGTACGAAAAACGAGCTAATTTAGCGCGTTTTTTATTAAACGCGCTAAGGCCAAAAACAGCGCGTTTTGCATGGTTGAATCGCGCTAAAACTAGCGCGAAACGCACTAAATTGGCATCGCTGCCGATTATCACCTAGCGCCATAGTTGCCAGATGAAATAGGGGAAAATTCTTCAAATTTCGAGCTGAAAATCTTCGATATCGTCTAAATAACATATGATATTAAGTTATAAAATTTTTTTAACTGAAAAACTAAAAGAAGCATTTGATTAGTTCCCATGCTGGTCTTGTGTGTGAATTTCTTCCCAAATATTTCTATCTTCTTTACAACAATTCTTTTAGAACGTTACTAAAAACTGTTCGTCCAGGGAAAGAAAAATATAAACAATTTTAAGACTGGAAATGGAGACTTTTCAGTATCTTAAGTAGGCGCAGGAATGTTATTTGAAAATACTTAGGAGTGCTTTAAGTTTTACGGCATATTTTTTTTTTTTTTTTTTTTTTTCTTGGACCAGCACTCAGGGGATGACCCCTATATATGCAATGCATTGCGCCGGAACTGAAAACGAGGAGATAGTATTGAGGGGACAGATTAGGAAAGATGAGAAGATAGACAGTTGTTTTTGTAGCTATATCAACCTTTTACTTCGCCGGCTAATTCTTGCTACAGGGCCGACGAAGGTGGGTGCTGTTACTCTGCTTTTAGTACATGATAGTGTCAGTCGCTGCCAATTATGTTCAATGATCAGTGACTATGCCTTCATCATTGAAACAGGCTGGCAACAAAGAACACAACCACGCACTAACGCTGTTCAGAAGAATTCAACACAATATTTCATGACTCAGCGCGGGCTCGAACTCACGACCCTCCGCTTCATAGTCTCGTGTTCTACTACTTCAGCCAACAGCACCCATTTAGTAAACCCTGGTGTACCTTTGCGCAAAAAAAAGTAATTCAATCCTTCATTCTTTTCAGGCCATATATATTCGATTTTTTACAAAATTTATGAATTCGTATAAAGTAGTTTCCATTTCAACACCGTGGAAGGGGCTGGAAGAAACCCCTACTTTACTGCCATTTAAGGAAGTCAATAAAAATTTAATATCTAAAGGTTTTCGTTCGAAGCTATGAGAAACAAGAATGATTGAAATAATATCAATTTTTAATCCGCGAGGGGTTCAAATAGTGCGAGATTTTGTTAATTGCCATCCTCTTAATTTAAATGGTAGTACAACTACTGGTAACAAGCAACTGTCAGTTGACTCCTGTCTCGTGAGGTTATTAAGCATTATTTTTTGGCGGAAAAAAATCCATGGCAAAGAACAGATTTTCTGAATTTTTACCTGGGCGTACAACCACGGAGATCTCTACATCCAAAAAATTTTAAACATTTACAATTTGGTTTTAGTCGATCGGAGATTGAAAGTAGCAGAGATTGTGGAACCCATAGACATCTCGCATGGCGCAGTGTTTTCAATTTTGTGTGACCAGTTGGGTATGAGAAAGTTTTCCGCAAAATAGTGTCTTGCTTACTCACAATCAGGGTTGTACACATACGAAGTTTTCATGGCAAAACTTCTTGAATTAAGCTACGAATTGCTCCCTTACCCGCCCTTTTCTCCAGATTTATCCCCGAGTGACTAATTCTTGTTCTAAAACTTGAAGAAATGGCTCCGCGCAAAGACATTTGACTCCAACGGCGAAATCATCTCACAAGCAAATGCCTATTTCAACGCACTCGGCAAATAATGGGCCTTATAACGGTTCTCGATTCGACTCGAAAGAATGTAATAAATTAAAGAAAAATTCGAGTCAATACGAGAACGGTAATACAGCAGAATATTTCTTGGAAGAAATTACAGAAACTCAGATAAGAATATCGATAGCTTAATATAAAATGGGTGTAACTCGATTTTGTGTTAATTTACAACAGAAGGAACAAATTTAGTAAAATCCGTAAAATTTCTAACACAAGAAAAGTGTTCATGCAATTTTTAATAAAAATATGTAACTCATTTTATTAAAAATTCATCAAAACTTTTTTTGTGTCATAAATTTTACAGATTTTGTTAAGATTTTCCCTTCTCCTGTAAAGCACCAAAAATCGAGTTAGGACTTTTTTATACCCTTCACAAAAAAATGAAAGGATATAATATATGTAGGTTAGTCATTCTGTGTGTAATTTCTTCGATATCAATATATTACCCCATAAAGTATATATATTCAGGATCCTTATGAATAGCGATGACGATGGTGCTATGTCCATCTGTCCGCCTGTGCGTCTGTCCGTCTGTCTGTAGGTGAACGGTTTTCCCAAGTCCCCAGAAGAGCTAGAGACTTAGTTCTTGAACCGTTGGATTGGAAATGAACTTAAATAGAGTGCCATTGAAAGAAAGATCCGAAGTATGGTTCCAGAGTTGGGAAGCTTACACCTAATTCTCGACGCAAAATTTATACTAAAAATCAATTATTTTTTTAATGTTCGTAAATTAAACTCATTTCGTGCTTTGCGAAGCCTCAATGGTCTACTAAAAACTAAAAAAATTAAAAATTTTTTTCCAGGGATGGGAAATAAAACATTTCTTTCGGCCCATTCCGTATTTTGTAGTAGATTTAGTAACTAAAATTGTTAAAAATTTTAAGTTTTTCTTTAACAAAACCTCTTTATACGTCATGAAGATTTGCATTGGCCAAAAAAAAAATTTTTTAATTCAAATTTTGCTTTTAGGGGTGGGAAATTGCATTATTTTTATACATGAAAGTAAACAAACAGGCAACTGATGTTGTTTTGCTAACTAAAACTGTCTTATAATTTAGGAAGAACAAAATTGGTATCAAAAATTCAAAAATAAAAAATAAAATTTCGAATCCAGGGATGGATAAGTGCAATATTTTATGGTACATGAAAGTTATCTATATAGTAAAAAATTTGCAATTTTTCTTAAATAAAACTACTTTATACCTCAAGAAGCGTTGCACTGATAAGAAAAAAAAACAAAAAAAATTTAAATTTCGTTTGCAGGGTTGGAAAAATAATTTTTTTTTTTTGGTGCATGCAATATTTTGTAGTACATGTAATAACCAAAATGATTGCAAAATTCGAGTTTTTCTTAAACAAAACTACTTTATACTTCATGAAGATTTGCATTTATAAACTAAATTTTAAAAAATTTAAATTTCGTTTCCAGGGTTGGGAAATTGAAATTTTTTTTATACATAAAAGTAACCAAAAAGGCAATTGACGTTGTTTTTTTTGGTATCAAAAATTAAAAATAAATAAAAATTTAGATTCCAGAGTTGGATAACTGCGATATTTTGTGGTACATAAAAATGACATAAACAGAAATGTTTAGTGTTTCTTAAATAAAACTATTTCATGCCTCATTAAGAATTGCATTGGTAAAAAAAATTAAATTTCGTTTCCAGGGTTGGGAAATTGATATATTTATTCTGCATAAAAATAACCAAAAAGGCAATTGACGTTGTTTCTTTTTGCTAATTAAAGCTGTTTTATAATTCAGGAAGAACAAAATTGGTATTAAAATCTTAAAAAATCAAAATTTCGACTCTAGGGTTGGACAAATGATCTATTTTATGGTACATGAAAGTGACCAAGAAGTTTAAAAATTTTAATATTTTTATCAAGTAAAACTATGTTACACCTCACTAAGAATTGCATTGGTAAAAAATTAAAATACGCTTCAAGAGTTGGAAAATTGAAATATTTTTGGCACATAAAAGTATTAAAATTAACATAAATTCCATATAAGTTCCCAATTTTGTTTTTTTTTGAGTGAATTAAATATATTTTATGCTTCGCTAAGAATTAAACTGCTAATAAACATTTTAAAAACTAAAAATTCGGTTCCAGGGTTGGAAAATCGACATTTGCTGATTTATAAAAGCAGCCATTTTATTTGTTATTTTTGATTTTTATGATGAGTTATACCTATTTTATATATCAGGAAGAAGTAAACTGGTATTAAAAACCAACAAAATCTAAAAGACGATTCTACTGTTGGACAATTAGAACTTTTTGGGGTACATGAAACAGATTTTTTCTTTTTGTTTGTAAATTAAATATATATAATACTTTTGAAAGACGTTCATATGTATTAGATATAAGAAAAGCCAAAAATTTAGCTTCCTATGAAAGTCAAAAACTTATTGACCAATTAAAATGAGAAATATATTCGGCCATGTGATGGAAATCGCTTATCGCATGAAATAAAGCGTTTTCGATTTGAAGTCACAAAATTGTTGTGCTGGAGTTCGCAATCGCTCAAAATCGTTCAAAAGAAACTGACGTTTTTCAAGTCGCATGTGATTCGACAATCGTGCGATTTACAGCATATACATGATTATCTGCCTTTCCGGTATTGAAATGAAGTCTTGATATATGTGAAACAACATATAAGTGGTATATATTTTCTTAGAGATTTCTCCAACTGCAGGTCTACGTACATCTTTGTCTCGAATTCGATTTTTTGCTTCATTTATTTAACTTTTCATAAAATCTGCTAATTCCTTAAGTTATACCTATTAATATTGTCAATTGATTTTACCTCTTATATTCGATCATTTGTGGAATGATGTTCGCTATTGCATTCATTTTTCATTCAATGTAATTTACAGCAACACTTACTTGCCACCTAGTGATACTTCTTGAGTTCACATCTTACAAAAAAAAGTGTATTAGCAAAAAATTTATAAAAAAAAGAGATATAAAATCTTAAAAACAATTTCATGTTTTGCTGTTCCAATACGATCATGTAGACAATTCATCAGAGAAACATCTGAGAGTAAAATTTATTTGTTATGCATTAAAGTAATTGTACACTCAAAAGTAAATAGTAGTGCAAAGATCTAGTGGCAATATATATGACACCACAAGGATCCAATAACTAATTCTGCTAGGGGGGATAAGCTAGAAAAACTAATCCGGAGTTAAAAAATTTAAATTTTTTTAAAATATTAAAGTAAGTCAATACAAATATTTTTGCTTTGATAATGAGATATATTTTACATTCCGGATAGAAAGAAATTCATATTAAAAATCTTAAAGAGTCAAAGGATGGTTCAAGGGTTGGAATGAATTCATGTAAATACAACAGACGTACGCCCGTGAAGGATACGTAATATTTTTTACTTGTCTTAATTAACGTGCTGTACAACTTACCAGGGCGGATTGATATTGAAGCTACTTAAGTAGGAAAAAAACAATTTTTTTTCAAAAACCATTTATTTCTCAACATATTCTCACTTTAGCTCAATACACTTAGTAAGACGATATTCCAACTTTTTTATACCATCTGAATAATACGATTTGGGGAACCCCTCAAAATACGCGTTAGTTTCGATAATCACTTCTTCGTTTGAGATGAATCTTTTTCCTGCGCGCCATTTTTGCAAGTTTGGAAACAGGAAAAAGTCACTAGGAGCTAAATCTGGACTATAAGGTGGATGATCAACCAATTCGAAGTGTATTTCACGTAATTTTAGCATCGTATCTAATGCCGTGTGAACCGGTGCGTTGTCTTGAAGAAAGAGCACTTTTTTCTTCTCTAAATGTGGTCGTTTTTTCTTAATTGCATCAATCAATTGATCCAATAATGCACGATAATACTTTCCTGTGATTGTGGATCCTTTTTCCAGATAATCGATGAACAATATGCCGTGTGCATCCCAAAATACAGTGGTCATAACCTTGCCAACCGATTTCACTGTCTTCGCCTTCTTCGGAACTCTTCCACCAGCTTCCACCCATTGCTTCGATTGATTTTTGGTTTCAGGTGTGTAGTGGTGGACCCACGTTTCATCAAAAGTTATTAATCGACGCCAAAAACTAACAGGATTACGCTTTATCATGTCCAAACATCGCTGTGAAGTGGTCTGTCGAACTCGTTTTAGTTCGACACTGAGCAAACGTGGCAGCCATCTTGTCGATAACTTTTTCATATGCAAATCTTCATGCCAAATGTTGAACATACGTTCATATGATGTGTTTACCATTTCAACAATCTCACGTAACTTGACTCGGCGATCATTCATAACCAGGTATCGGCAAACACAAACATCTTCATTGTAAGTTTGATGAGTGAGAGAAAATAACATTTTTCTCCATACACTTTTTTCATAAACACAACAACGACAATAGCAACAACAGCAAGGTATTTTTTCATAAACATACAACAACGACAATAACAACATCAACCATTGAAGGTTCATACGAGAATATGTACTCAGTAAAAGTATGTGTGTGACTCTCAAAAGTAAATTTTATTCTCACTTGCAACCCGGCGCCGACTTCTGTTCATAACGATATCGAGGATTATCTTGATATTTCCTGCAGTAACCACCTCTTTTGGCCTTCCTGTTGATGGTATTGTTGCAGTGCTTGTTCGTCCACGTTTAAGTTCAGCAATCAAATATTTTCCATGTAATCTGACGGAGCAGACTCACCGTAACATTTATCGAGCTTTTCTTTTGTCTCTCTCGCCGTTTTCCCTTTCGAATAATAGTGATTAATCACTGCACGAAATTCACTTTTTTCCATTTTTCAAGAAACACAAAAGTTGTTTACTTCAAACGACTACAACAAATAAACAAATCGATGAATTTGGTTGAGATTTTAACAGCTGACGTTTGACAGATCGCAATTTCTAAAAAAAAATCAATGAGTGTTTGAACTCACGGGCGATGTGTTAACACCTTTTTGTTTATTTATTTTATATTAAACCCACAAAAAACAAAGAGAATGCAAAGCAACAGACAAATGTACATACATACATTGTTATGTTTGTACATAAGCTACATAGGTTGCTGTCTTGCTATCTCATTTTTATACCACGTCACTATTCTCTTTGCTATGCATAAGACAAAACCGAAGATCAACATAAAACACTTATTTAATATTACTCCAAATTAATACTCCGAATTAAAACACTTAAATCTCCGCTCGCCGATATCGGATCGCCTTAATTTTTGGCCTAAACTTTTCGTCGAAACCCGCACTAGCGTTCTAATCCAAAAATTAATAAAATCGGCTATGAATTTCCGGAGAAAATCGCGTGAAAAAATGATATGAAAATCGCCCAATAATCACTTTCAATACCGACTGCCAAGCAACAACAACAAACAAAGTCTTACACTTACACTTGCGTGTGTATTGAAACTGATAGTTTACTGCCCTAGAGGCGCGCGTATAGATGTTAACACATTAAAAAAGTTTTTGTGTTTGTGCTGCCATCTAGCGCTAGGTAGCTTCAATATCAATCCGCCCTCGAATGATTGCATTTAAAAAATTAATTCTATATCTCTTTTTACGCACCTGCTTATTGATAAAGACATTTTATTTTGTCTACATAAAATACAATATATTCGTGACTCACTTTCACAATTATTTTGATGATATAACCGTCTTTGTTTCAAAATGCTCGTGACATATTTTTTGAGTGTTTGCTTTTTTATAATACAAGAAAAATACACAAGTTGCCATCATTCATCGACCAATAATCATCACGAATGATTCATAATGTAAATGATATATTGAGACAACGACATGTACAACATTGGCGACGGCTACAACACTGATGCTGCACTCAAAACTGAAGCAAAATCATTCATTCGCCCAGCAGAAATAAAAATTTTTTTTTAAATAAATTTTTTTAATTCTTGGGCAAAGTTTGTTTTATAGCTCATTTCGAACTGTAAAAAACACACGAATCATAAATAAGATGACGATAGTGAACCAAACAAAAATAATAAAGCAAAAAAACATGCGATTATGGCACTCAACCTAGTGCCGGGTACTTTCGCCATCAACACTTGATGGCTAATTTCATTAATAAAATCAAAGTGACAAATCGTATGCAATTGTCAAATTGACGTTCATCTTTTTATTTTGCTCAGATGATATAAATTTGCATGGTGTTGCAAATGGATTTTTGCGTTTGTGTTTTTTTTTCCAACAATTTCAATTAAGCCCGCCAGGTTGCAAGCAACCACCAACAATTTTTATCAACATTTTTTATTAGTATTATTATTACTTTTTTTTTTTGTAAAATGACACCTTTGAGATTGCGTTGTTAGGCTGGACAGGATAAGAAGGGCTAATTCCGTTGTTTTTGTCCATTTGTTAAAGTTTTATAAATTATGATTGGCATTAGTTCTGCGATGCCTTTTGGACGGGCAACGCTTGTAGCCCCACATATAGTTTGTATTATAAATAAATGAGTTGGTATGAGTATTTGTATATTTATTTCTTTGCATGTTGTTATTTTATGTAATATTTATTGGATTTTCTCATATTCATGTTTCAGTCCATGTTTCTGTTGGTGTGCAATTTTTCATTGACTCACTTGTCACTTGTGGTTATTTATAATTTTTGTCGCTTGGTTTTTTTTACTCGTTCCTTATGCTGACATTGATTGATGTGAATTTTCGAAATGTGTTGACATATTTCTTAGTCATATAGTTTTTGGTCATGATAGAAGAGAAAGCATAATCAATTTTAAGAAAATTAAGTGCACTATTTTTTAGGTCATGCAAAAAAGAAAAAAAAGCACGTCAAGAGTACCGGCAAGCAGGCACGCTGCATATTTTGCAGTTGACAAATTAAATTGTCTTTAAATTCAATTTTTGTTTTAATGTTAAAAAACAATTCAAATAAAATAAATTTGATTAATTAACTGAATATTTATAAAATGCGCTATCATGGCATTGTTTTATTGAAAACGACACGTCTTTGACATCAAGGTAAATTATTCTGATGGCTACGGTCTTAAGGGCGATTCAGTTTATTATTTTAGGAGTTGTGCCAAAAATTATTACATCATAATTTAATTGAATACTGAAATTCTCTATATTGGCGTAACATATTAAAAAAAAAAACATATATATTTCGTAAGCAAACTCGTAGTCAAGTAAAGAACAATAAAAAGAGAGTCGTATGAATAGGAATAAAGAGTCACGTAAATGAGAATTAGTACAAAAATATTATATGATTATAAATGAAGATAAATTTTAGCCCTTTAATATGATGCAATGCTATAACAATAATTATTTTAAGTTTTTATCTATTAATGTTTTAAATTTTTTTTATTCATTACAAACGTAATGGAAAAATGTGTTCCCTTTAACGAGGCTACATGTTGGCGAAAATTATATTAAATGCAGTTGTAATAATATTGCATATATTAATTAAACAAATGTAAGTCACAGCGTTTCAAACGGCAAATAATTAGAAAGGATAGAAATTTTGTACTACCAACTGTATTATTGTGTTAGTAGGACTATTTGGGGCAAGTATTTAAATGTCGGAGTATTAACATTTTTTCAGCTTATCACAGCTTAAATATGATTTGTTTGTTGAAGGTTAAATACGTCTACTACAGGGTGTTTTTTATTGAGGTATAGAACTTCGAATTGAAATAAAACACAAGAAAATCGTTTTAATGTCCATCAATTTGGCTTTATTGGAAGGATAATTTTATGCCATTAATGTTTGAATATGATTTCGGGCATGTGGCCGCCGCGGCTGGCTCGAATAAAGCCAATTCTACAGGTCCAATTTTCAGCCACTTTTTCGAGCATATGGGGCCGTATGTTGGCAATAGCGCCACGAATGTTGGCTTCCAAGTCCCCTAACGTTTCTGGTTTGTTGGCGTAGACGAGCGACTTCACATATCCCCAAAGAAAATAATCCAATGGTGTCAAATCACACGATCTTGGTGGCCAATTGACAGGTCCATTCCGCGAAATTATGCGCTCATCGAATGTTTCCTTCAATAAATCGATTGTGACGTGCGCTGTGTGGCATGTAGCGCCGTCTTGTTGGAACCACAACTCATCCATTAATATTCATGCCATCCAAATCGGGAACAAAATAGTCGGTTATCATGGCTCTATACCGGTCTCCATTAACGGTAACTGACTCTTCAGCATTATTTCGGAAGAAGTATGGCCCAATGACACCACCAGCCCATAGAGCACACCAAACAGTCAGTTTTTGTGGATGTAATGGCGTCTCAAGGGTCTCATGTGGATTCTCTTCACTCCAAATGCGGCAATTTTGCTTGTTGACGTAGCCATTCAACCAAAAATGATCCTCATCACTGAACAAAATTTTGCGGTAAACTTCGCGAACTGAACCATTACTTTCGAAATAAATTTGCACGATTTGCAAGCGTTGTTCTTTTGTCAACCTGTTCATGATGAAATGGCAAACCAAACTAAATATTAACCACTTGACAGCTGACAAAATGGCCGCCAGTTAAAAAAGTGATGCCAACTTAAAGTTCTATACCTCAATAAAAAACACCCAATATATATGCCCGCATTTTATACGTTTGTATAGCAAATCATGAGGAGATTTCAGTCTTATTGGAAAATAGTAAACCATTTCAGCTTCTATATAAACTCGGAATGGCGACAAGCGAATGGATTTTAATAACCTTAAAAGCCATTGTTACTTGTATACAGACCTGAGAATGCATAACCGTGCTGTTTCATCCCTTTCCTATTCTGAGTATAAGTATTAAGGAATCAAGTGGTCTTTATGTTGGGGAAATGAAAATGGAGTGTGATATTAGGAGACATTCAATTGCTGCGGCTTTCTAAGACAGTGGCAGAGATACTTAATTATATACGATCTCACTACAGTTTATACTACTTGCGTCCTACCGAAAATGGAATTAAATTCAAATATATGACCTGTGCTTCAAAGGCACTGGTCAAAATCAGTAAGATAGCCAATTCTATTGACTCAATTTTGTTGTTCCATTGCTACTATAATGGGATACACTCTAATGAAATTTGGAAACTTTTTCCCCCAACTCATTCTTTTTTAGGCACGACTTATTTTTCGTCAAGATTGCATCCGATTCTGCTCCGTTATTTTTGCAGTTAATATTTTATATCAACGCGCACAAAAAGGGACGGAGATAAATTAAAAAAATGTTTAACCTGCTGGGTCAGAGTTCCTTAAAGACAATTTCGTGCCCTATTTTAAAACTCTATTTTGAATGATTCATTCCGCAAAAGGCCGTGGGGAGACACCTTTGTCGTAAAAAAAATTTTTGTGTAGAACTAAGTGTAGAAAAATTTTTTTTTAGAAGAGTCATTTAAGAGGCAAATCTGAGTAGGTGGGGTAGGGTAGCGGAAGATCAGAGAACATCTTACCTTTGTCTTGAAAGCTTAAAAAATTTTTAAGGAATGTAGGCTTAAATAATGAAATTTGTTAAATATTTAAACTGTTTCGCATATAATATCTTACGTCAGCGCCCACTGAAGGGGTCGTGGTTCAAAAATAAATTTTCTGGCTCCAAGTTCTATGCTTTGGAATTTCCTTAGCACTAAATTTTTTTATATGGTTAGCAAAATTTAAAAATAAAACTTTAAAATATATCATAGTTTTTAGAGGTCGCTTCAGTTCTTCTTAGAGTAAAATTTTCCCCTCTGGTACGGAATAACAAATTTTCATGACATTATTTTTGGATATACTACTTCGTCGATTTTCTTCAAAGAATTGTGGTTGTTAGTAGATGATGTTGTCAACCGCTAGTGATATCCGAATACTCGCATTCGTAATCAAATATCTGAATTTTCAGCCATGTTTAAATTTTTGTATTCAACATTTAGGCGAATGTATATATGATGAATCTTCAAAATAAAACTATAATAATAATAAATGGATTTAAATAATTTTTCTAGCGTAATTTTAAATAAATGGTATAAAAAATTAGTTGGCAAACTCAATGCGAATGTATAGCAAGTAGCCTTATTGTTTTACTTTATATTTTAACTTTCAGTAATTCCACTAAAATTTTCTTTTTATTCATAAGGCTAAAATTTTATAAAATTGTGGTAATATTTAGTATCCTCATTAAATTGAATATTTGTATAATAAATTTTGTTTAACCTAATAGTAAACACAGTAAAAAGAGTTCATTCATATAAACGTGTGCTATTATAAAAGGGAGATCGTTGTGACGTCACTATTTAACTAGTTCTTTACTTGTTTCTTTACAATTTTTATTTATTAAAAAAACTGCTTAAGTATTCCTGACAAAAATAAATAAATACTTTGTATATTATCAGTCAAGGGAGCAGCACATTCTACTCAATTTGCATCAGTTTTGGAGTGCCAAAATATCAGAAGATTTTCTTTTACTTAACAAATCTCATTTTTTTAATATTTATTGCATGAAGTTTTTCTTCTTGAAGAATTTGATATTCTGAAAATGTTGGCATTTTACAGTGTTTCGTAAAAGTTTCGGATAATGCTTAATTACTTAAAATTTATGAAAATAATTTCGTTACAAAAAAGTGTGGCATCCGTTTAAAGTACATACATGTATTCTAGTTAAAGACTTAGAAGCAGTAAAAGCAGTCCCAAAATATACACATCAACGTAAACACTCATCGCTCATGTTGTTGATGATGCATTTTGCGGTCTGTCACACAGAATGTAAGTTGATGGCTAAAACAACTGCATGCAGATGTGCACGTTCGCTTACAGGAGAAGATTTTAATGTTGGAATATTATCGTTAAGGCGCTGATATCACAAAGGCCTTTTAAGGTGGGTTTCTTTTATTTTATTACATTTGAGTTCATTTTGTTCTGTATACGACACCTCAATATATGAGGTTGGATCAATGAGTTCGTGACTTTTTGCATGAGACACAGGTTTTTATATAAAAAGTTATTTTATTTTTTAATGCAGTCTTCTTTGAATTCTATACACTTAGTCCAACATTTCTCCAAATTGTTTTATATGTACGTTCCGCAAAATATTATTTTACTAGGTCATTAAAATAGGTATTTTTTTGTAAAATGATTTCCGTCATTGGAGTCAAAGCTCTTTCCGCCAAGCCATTTCTTCAAGTAGGGGAACAAAAAATAGTAACTCGGGGCAAAAAAAAAATTGGAAGTCATAGCCCAATTCCTGGATATTTACTATAGAAACAACACGCGATACCCATTTTGCCGAAGGAATTTTCCTACCTAAGTGATAATTCAAAATTTAAACAACTGAGGCATGTGAGAAGCCCATGATTTCCACCATCTCTCACTTTCAATATCCGATCGGTTAAAACCATATAATTTGTTCAAATGTTTTGGATCTACAGCCCTCAACTTTACACCCACAACATTTGGTGTCTCATATATTATATCCTTTCGGTTTCATATTATCATATAATAGTTGACATCACATTAACATCTAAATGTCTTTCCTGCATAATCCGTCCCTGTTAAATCCATTATATCACAACAACATAAAGACACACAAAAAACACACTTTTTAAAGGCCATCAACCAATTTTCGACCAGCACACACTTCACACTATTTTTGCCATGAATATTTTAGTGTGGAAAATTGTTAAACAAACACACGCACTCTTAGTCACACCAAACAACTGGTCAACACATATCACGCAACAACGAAGTCATACGTATCCAAGCATGTTGCAACATTAGATGATGCCTTGTTTTATTAGGTTCATTTCCATGTTGCAATATTTAATCCCTCTCCCGAATTGAAAACAGTTTAAATGATAAAACAAACACGAGCTGCAATGGGGAAAACAAAGTAGAAGAGAAAAGTAAATGTGCAAACTATTTTTGTAGATCACACTATAAAACCCTCAACTGTCAACTGCTTGTTGCATCAACAAAAATATTATGCTGTGCTAGTCATTTAAGCATTTTCTTTCACATATTCTTTTTTCTTGCATTGTCTTTCTGGCACGCTTGACCCCTTTTTAAAAAATAGTGGAGGTAGTTATAGAAGTGAAATGCATCATGGCGAAAAGTAAGCGTTGCTCAGTGGCTTTCAAATGCTTGCAGGTAGGAGCAGTTTATTCAAGAACCGTACTTACGGTTTCGTCCCTGAAAATATTATATTGCTTGAAGTTGTTTTTTTATAAAAATTTAAAAATAATTATAATTTTTCAACATTTCGCTACTCCTTTGAACAAGCAACCCAAGGCAGTTGGCGAAATATTGCAAAATCTTAAATATTTTGAAATTTTTATATCAAAAAGAATTCAAGCTTGAAGAATTATTACTAAAAGAAATTTTGTCAAGACTTGGTCAAAGAAAATTTTAAGTGTGCGAAATGAAACCAAGTTTAACCAGTAAAAACGTTATATTCGACCGGGTCGAATCTTAACCCATTTCGTCCCAGTGCTCGATATTTCGAACAGTAAATTTCAACCATTTTAAATTTTTTTTCTCTGTTTAGGAAAGACTAAGAACATATCTCTTTTAATGAAAATTTTGAAAAAAAAATTTTAATGAAAATTTTGAAAAAAGTAAAAAAAATATTTAAAAAAAATTTTTAAAACCAATTTTTAATGAAAATTTTTTAAGAAATTTTTAATGAAAATTTCTTAAGAAATTTTTAATGAAAATTTTTAAAAAAATTTTTAATGAAAATTTTTAAAAAAATTTTTAATGAAAATTTTTAAAAAAATTTTTAATGAAAATTTTTAAAAAAATTTTTAATAAAAACTTTAAAACAAATTTTTAATGAAAATGAAAAACAAAAATTTTTAATGACAACTTTTAAAAAAATGTTTAATGAAAATTTTTAAAAAAATTTTTAATGACACTATTTAAAAAAAAATTTAATGAAAATGAGAAAAAAAATTTTAATGAAAATTTTTAAAAAAATTTAATAAAAATTTAAAAAGAAAATTCGGACATCTGATTCGTATCTTCTGGACTCAAATTACCATTTAACTAGGAAGTTTTATAAACTGATTCGAAAGAAAATCTCTGGGACGATATGGGTTAAATACCCTCCAAATATTTAGTAAATAAAAGCTATATATTTATTGTTATTAAAATTTACATTTTTAAGGTATTTGGCTTCAGTAAAAAAAAAATTATTTTAATACGGTCGCTTCCAATGTGTTGGGAGGAGCATGACTGAGACACCTTTCCGTCAGTATAAAAACTTTCTTATTAATATAAAGGGTCCGCCATTTAACGTTTTTTTCAACTAGTGCTAATTTCGTGAATGGTAACACTTAGTTCATGTCTGATTTGACAGATAATTAGTTTTATCCTTCCGCTGAACGAATATGGTTGACCATCCAATGCATTTTCGCTTCCATAAATGGGCCTGCTATCGACTTACAGAAGATGCCGATTTTGGTAAAAAAAATCGTCTTTTCAGATGAAGCTAATTTTGATCTTGGCGGGTACGTAAACAAGCAAAATTGTCCCACTTGGGGTACAGAAAACCCGCACGCATACATTGAAAAGACGACGCACCCAAAACGAGTCACTGTTTGGTGCGGATTTTGGTCCAGAGGCATAATTGGGCCATTTTTCTTCGAAAATGCGCCAGGAGTGGCCGTTACAGTCAATTGGCGATCGTTATCGGGCCATGCTGAAAGAATTTTTGTGCATGAAAATTGAAGAGGAGGACATTGGCAACGTTTGGTTTTAATAGGACGGCGCTACGTGCCACACAGTCGAAGCTACACTCGATGTTTTGCGCCCTGTTTTTGAAGATCGCATTATCAGCCGCAGAGCTGATGTCCTTTGGCTACCTCGGAGCTGCGATTTGGCACCGTTGGACTATTATTTGTGGGGTGCTGTCAAAGATAAGTGTTACGCCGACAAGCCAGAGACAATTGACGCTTTAAAGGACAATATTCGTGAAGCCATTGGTGAAATACAGCTGCACACAATCGATAATGTGCTTAAAAATTGGACCGATTGTATAGGCTACTGCATGGCCAGCCGAAGCAGCCATTTGAATGAAATTATTTTGTATTATTAACCGGAAGGATTGTACTTTCAAATAAAAAAAGAAATTTGAGAAAATATTCAGTAGTTTTTTTTATAGCATTTTCAAAAAAAAAGTTATTTGGCGGACCCGTTATTATACCAACGTTCAAAAAAAGGACTGAGATAAATTAAAAATGTTTGATTCTATACAGGGTCATTACGAGAATGGCCGTGGGGGAGACATCTCACCTAAATCGTAAAAACTTTATTTTCAGGATAGTTAAATGTAGAAAAGAAGTTGATTTTTTATAAGTCCATTTAGTGGGCAAAGGGTGAGAGGTTGGGCAGGGAAAGATCGAAAGTTATATTTTATTTGTCGTAAACGCCTATATATTAAAATTTTAAGCAATCTAGGCTTAAGGAATACAATTTGTTAAATATTTACACAATTTTTTCATATAATATGCAACGTCAACGCCCACTAAATGGGGCGGAATTCAAAAATAGACTATATCGTGCTCTCCACAGCCGGACGTATGGGCATTTATAAATCGTCTTAGACTTCATCATTGATCAAGAATATATATACTTTATGGGTCCAATTCGTAATACTGTTGCTCCTGCAAGGGTCGTGGGGGGCATTTCATCTTTGCCATGTAACACTAAATAAATTTTTGGAATATTTAATTGTAAAAAAAATGTTTTTTCTTGATAGGGTTATTTATCGGGCAAAGGAGGAGGAGGTCAGGGCAGATGAAGATCAGGTTACATCTCAGCTTCGTCATAAAAGCTTAAACATTTTATTTTCAAGGAATAAAGCCTTAAATAATTTGTTCAATTTTTGCATATAATAACGCCCACTAAAGGGGGCAGGTCGAAAAATAATTTTTTTTACATAATTTTTCAATCTTATTCGTGCTGATTATTTTCCCAAATTTACAACAAAAAAAGTTTGAAATAGATTATTAAGGGGTTTTAGCTAGTTTTTTTAATAATAATTTTTTTGATTTTGTTGTTACAAGTTTAAGGCGTTGGACCTTCTCTGTCATAAAAATATACAATTTGCTTAACAAAATTTAAAAAAAAAACAAGTAAAAACGTTATATTCGACCGGGTCGAATTTTAAATATCCTCCAAATATTTAGTAAGTGAATTTAAAATGTTTAACTTGGTGGAACAGTGTTCCTTTATATAATATCGTACGTCAACCCCCACTAAAGGGGGCGGGGTTCAAAAATAGACAATATCATGTTTTCCGTAGACGAACGTATGGGCATTGCTAGACCGTATTAAACTTCATCACTAATCAAGAATATACATATTTACCTTATAGGGTCAAATTCTCTTTGGAGGGTATAAAAACTGTATTTTGGCGGGGTCGTTCTGGCAAGGGCTGTGGGGGAAACATTTCACCTTTGTCATAAAACTCTAAAAATAAATGCTTGGGATGATTATATACAAAATTTAAAGAAAAAAATTTTTTTGATAGGGCCATTTAATGGTCAAAGGGGGAGGAGGGGGTAGGGCAGAAATCGGCAGTCACAAAGCTCTAAAAATAAATGATTGGGATGATTATATACAAAATTTAAAAATTTATTTATTTTTTTGGTAGGGTCATGTAGAGGGTGAAGGGGGAGGAGGGGGTAGGGCAGAGTAGTACCAGGATACGTCTCAGCTTCGTCATTAAGGCTTAAAAATGTTATTTTTAAATAATGTAGGCTTAAGTAAAACAATTTGTTAAACTTTTACACTATTTTTGCATATAATAACGCCCACTAAAGTGGGCGGGGTCAAAATTCTTTTTTTTATTTTATGGCTTTAAGTTTAAGGTGTTGGACCGTATTTGACATAAAAATATATCAAAATAACCAAAAAACTTAAAAAATTATGTTGTGTTTTCAGGGTTGGTTTAGTTCTTCTTAGGGGAACTTTTTTCTCTCTTGCCCGATTTAGCCCATCTTCGAACTTAACCTGCTCTAAGCCTCAAAATATATCTATACCAAATTTTAATGGTCTAACTTTTTTCGTTTGGACTGAATTGTGATTTCCACACACGGACGGACGGACGGACGGACGGACGGACGGACATGCTCAGATCGTCTTAGATTTCATCACTGATCAAGAATATATATACTTTATGGGGTCTGAGATGGATATTTCGATGCGTTACAAACGGAATGACAAAGTGAATATACCCTCCAAATTTTTTTTTGGAGCGTATAAAAACTTTAAAAATAATGTTGTTTTTGGAGGTTGGTTTAGTTCTTCTTAGGGTAACTTTTTTCCCTCTGGCTCGATTCAGCCAATTTACGAACTTGACCTATGCTATAGTTGAGAATATATTTATACCCATTTTCAGGCGTTTGGCTCTTTTCGTTTATATTGTATCGGGTTTCCACAGGCGGACGGACATTGCATCACTGATCAAGAATATATATACTTTATGGGATCTCAGATGGATATTTGGCTGCGTTACACACGGAATGACAAAATGAATTTCTTTTGAGGGTATAAAAAAAAACTGAGAGAATTTTCTCAAAGTAAAATTCGCTTGAGTGAAAAGGCCGTAACCGGCAATACCGAGTATTTACTTAACGAAATATTTAAATAGATGTAAAAATGAAGGTGTTAATTGACACGAATTTTGAGCAGCGGGAGGTCCTAAAGATCAATTGATGTGTCACATTTGCTACTTCATTGGCCCAGGTAGGGTCCCAGTACATATTAAATGCAAAACAAACCAAACAGTTGATTAACTATATTTGCCACTTCATTCATGCGCCAGTTACATCAATAGGCGTAGGGTATTTTCCTCTCTTACATTCTTTGAAAAATCACTAACTTTGTTCCCTGTAAAAATTTGTCCCTCATGTCACATCTCCTCTTGCAAAATAAAATACATAAGGCTACGCTAATGCCTGCCACCATCCTGGCGTATTTCAATTATTCTTGATATGTTTGTGTGATTTTTTTTTCAGCTTTTTTTTTGGGAGGTTTTAAATTTATGGGATCCCTTAGAAAAGAGGCAAACAGTTTAGTTTGGTTGTTAAGTCTGTCCAGGCTTCATTCCTCAACACATCACTTTATGTGGCAGCACTTTTGTTGTTGTATTATTTATGTTCGAGATGTTTGTATAGAAATGCATATGAAAGTGTGTTAGCCCGTCCGTGTGAGTGTGTGTGTGTGTAAGTGTTGATGTCAGTTGATGGTTGTAAATGTCGACAATGCGTTGGACAACAATCTTCAACTGCAATTACAACATGTTTCAGCAAAGTGATGTGAATAAATGTTGACACATGTGTGGCCAAAACAGTTCTTTTTTTTTTGTTCTTCTTTTCTTTCCTTTTTTTCCTCTCTCTCTCTGTGTTGTCATGAGTACAATGGTTCCATCATGAGTTGTAGTTTATTTAGCAGTTTTGTATCCAATTTAATAGTGTTCCAAAACACAACGTTTATTAAATGTTGTATATGAATACGTGTAGTTTTTAAGCGTTTATATACGGATATGTGTGTGTATGTGTGTGTGGCTGTATCAGTATGTACGTTTTAGTTGTAGTTACTATTTAGTGCTGGCAGTATAAAGTATGCTGTTAGAATTGTCATCATCATAGTCATCAAGTTTAAGTGTAGAAAATTTGTGTCAGCATTTCCATTAGTGTTGTTATCATAAATCATTTGTAAGTTTTACCAGCAGCAGCAGCAGCAGCAGGATAATAAATAAACAGCAGTTTTTTTGTTTTCTATGCACTCACAACTCTGCTTTATTTTCAAATTGCTAAGAAGATGATTTTAATTTTCCATCCATACATATTTGATGGTTGCAGACGCAAAAATATTAATATGGTAAAATTAAATTAATATTTTTTATAGACGATATTTTCCATTAAGAGCGACTCCTGTAATATTAATTGGTAGTTTCAGCATGGAAAGGATGAGTTGGATAGTCTGGCTATTCATCTCAGTATACTTCTACATAAATTGCTTTTTACTTATAGATTTTATTGTAACAAATAGCATCAATTATCAGTCCATTAGAGGAAACAGCTAAAATTTATTACCAAAGGGCAGCTCATTTGTTAACTGGATTAGAAAATTATTTGCAAAGAAGCTTTAGACTCAGTGGTAATATTTAAACAACTCATCAAACAATCAAAAGGCCAATACAGGTATAACTCTGTTGTTCTTTTGTAGTCATAAGCCTTCAACAGACAGACGCATACTTCTAACAATAAAAACTTTCTGCATAAGCAGTACTAAAGAGTGTACACGAAATATTTTATAAATTGAAAGAATTAAAATTATGTGACTGAAATTCTTATTATACCCTTCACAAAAAAGTGAAAGGGTATATATAGGTTTGTCGATACGCACATGGGACCCCATAAAGTATATATATTCTGAATCCTTATAAATAGCGATGACGATTGAGCGACATCCGTCTGTCCGTCCGTCTGTACGGGGGTTTTCCCAACCCCCAGAGGTCGTTCTTGGACCGTTGGATTGGAAATGAACTTAAATAGAGTGCTATTGAAATTCAGAAAGATTCGAAGTATGGTTCCAGAGCTGGGAAGCTTACACATATTTCTCGACGCAAAATTTATACCAAAAATCAATTCTTTTTTTTAATGTTTGTAAATTAAACATATTTCGTGCTTTAGGGAGCCTCAATGGTCTATTAAAAACTAAAAAAATAAAAAAATTTTTCCAGGGATGGGAAATTAAAAATTTTTTTCGGCCTATTCCGTATTTTGTAGTACATGTAGTAATTAAATTGTTAAAAATATCAAGTTTTTCTTAAACAAAACCTCTTTATACGTCATGAAGTATTGCCGTGGCCAAAAAAAAATTGGATTCAAATTTTAATTCCAGGGGTAGGAAATTGAATTTTTTGTATACATGAAAGTAATTAAACAGGCTACTGATGTCGTTTTTTGTTTTGTATTTTGCTAACTAAGCCTGTGTTATAATTTAGGAAGAAGAAAATTCGTATCAAAAATTCAAAAATAAAAAATAAAATAAAAAATAAAATTTCTAGTCCAGGGATGGACAAATGCAATATTTTATGGTACATGAAAGTTACCAAAATGGTAAAAAAGTTGCAATTTTTCTTAACTAAAACTACTTTATACCTCAAGAAGCGTTGCACTGATAAAAAACAAAAAAAAATTAAAATTTCGTTTCCAGGGTTGGAAAAATTATTTTTTTTTGGTACATGCAATATTTTGTAGTACATGTAATAACCAAAATGGTTGCAAAATTCGAGTTTTTCTTAAACAAAACTACTTAATACCTCATGTAGATTTGCATTGATAAAGACAATATTAAAAAATTTAAATTTCGCTTCCAGGGTTGGGAAATTGGAATTTTTTTTTACATAAAAGTATTCAAAAATGCAACTGACGTTGTTTTTTTACTAATTAAAACTATATTTATAACCTATATTGTTATAAATATTAAGTTTTTCTTAAATAAAACTATTTCATGCCTCATTAAAAGTTGCATTGGTAAAAAAAATTTAAATTTCGTTTCCAGGGTTGGGAAATTGATATATTTATTCTGCATAAAAATAACCAAAAAGGCAATTGACGTTGTTTCTTTTTGCTAATTAAAGCTGTTTTATAATTCAGGAAGAACAAAATTGGTATTAAAATCTTAAAAAATCTAAATTTCGACTCCAGGGTTGGACAAATGATATATTTTATGGTACATGAAAGTGACCAAAAAGTTTAAAAAATTTAATTTTTTTGTCAATTAAAACTATGTTACACCTCACTAAGAATTGCATTGGTAAAAAAAATTAAAAATTCCCTTCCACAGTTGGAAAATCGAAATATTTGTCGTACATAATACCACATACATAAATTCCAAATTTTGCGCTTTTAATGAATTAGATATTTCAGAAAAAGTTAAACTTGTATCAAAAAATTATAAATTCGGTTCCAGGGTTGGAAAATCGACATTTTCTGATTCATAAAAGCAGCCATTTTTTTTCTGTTATTTTTGATTTTTATGATGAATTATACCTACTTTATACATCAGAAAGAAATAAACTGGTATTAAAAACCAACAAAATCTAAAAGACGATTCTAGGGTTGGACAACTAGAACTTTTTTTATTTTTTAAATATATATAATATTTTTGAAAGACGTTCAGAGGTATTAGAAATAAGAAAAGCCAAACATTTAGCTTCCTAGCCGAAAAATTTAAAAGTTTTTTTAAATATAAAAGTAACCGATAACATCATTTTGATTTTTTTAATTTAACCTACTTTCTGTTTTGGCAAGAAAGAAAGAAAGAAGAATTACATCTGTGAAGGGTATTTAAGATTCAGCACAGCCGAATATAGCACTTTTACTTGTTTCATTAATATCTTATGCCAATGCCCACTAAGAGGAGCGGGGGTTGTAAAAGTAGATTTTTCTGAATTTTCCCCTCAAAAATTTTTATATCACTGGTATAAAAATTTATCAATTGCTTAAAAAAATTTATATTAAACTTTAAAAATTATATTGTTTTTTAGAGGTGGGTTTAAGTTCTTCTTAGTGGAACTATTCAAATTTTCAGATATTCAGGCCATTTACGAACTTGGCCTGTGCTATCCTTTGAGATTTATCTGACCAAATTTCAATTGTTTGGCTTTTTTCATGAGAAGTGTATCGTAATTTCCCCAGACGGACGGACGGGCATGGCTAGATCGTCTTAGATTTCATCACTGATCCAGATTATATATACTTTATGGGGTCTTGCAGGTATATTTCGCTGCATTACACAAGGATTGACAAAGTGAATATACTCCACAAATCTTTTTTGGAGGGTAGGACCGAAGAGTTAAAACATTATTTTGAATGCAGCGAAGAAAATTATTGAATAAAAATTACAAAAAACCCATTACAACATTTTAAAAAAAGAAATTAAAAGAATATTTAAATATTTTACATCAATATTCTACTAAATTAATTGCAGGATAAATTCTCGCTGAGATTTGGGAAGAGGCCAAATACCTTAGAATAATCTTGGACTCCAAGCTCTTGTGAAAGCGTAATATGGAGGATAGAACGAATAAAAGTCTGAAAGCGATTTATGTTAAAGAAACTTCTTTTGGAAAAAGATGGGGCTAAAGCCGTTTTTCCTACACTGGATTTACACGTCAGTGATCCGACCAGTTGTTACTTGAGGATTAATGTTCTGTTATAGAGCCGTGAGTTTCTCTACATAATGGGAAAGGTATAGATCCTGCCATATTAGGCTATCACTCAGATCAAGTTAGAAGCAATGTTTCACTTAGCTCCCTTTGATGTTCGCATCAGGTACACATCTCCGATTTGTGCCCTAAGAATTAACGAGTCAGGCGAGATATGCCATAATTCTATAAAATATAGGAGGATACATCTTGGGAGGGACAAACTGAAAACATGACTTTCGTCATGAATTAAAAAAGCACTCTTCTCAGTTGAGTCCGCTTATAGGAAAGACGCAATGAAAAACTCTGTAACTCGAATAATTGCAATTTTGTCTTTATGGACGACTCAAAAAAAAAAAAAAAGACACCGATACTGGACTAAATACAACGATCTTTCGGTGTCTCTCAGCTAAGCCGACAATTTGAACGTTTGGATGGCTATTGCCAAGGTAGCATATGTAATCGAGGGGCTCTTCGTGGAGTCCAGAGCTATAGACATCTGTGTAAATAGTCTGGCCTAAATTAGGCCTCTGGACTTCAAGGTGAAATCGTAGTGTGTACTTGAATTTATTTAATCTTTGTTTCGGCCTGAAAGACATGACATCAGGATAATTTATTGTTTCAGGGAATGAAGGCATCCAGGGGAAACAAATGAGTGTGCAAGAACAGGCTCGCCCTTGCATGAAACAGACTTACAAATAGATATTGATATATCCTTAGATGAATTTCAAACATTAGGAGTGATCCAGATGACACTTAGCTGATCTATAAATTACCACCTCAGTTAGAAGTGTTAGGACGAAGCTGCCCCTAATACTTGAAAAGAAATTGTATTCCTGATGGAAATCACCACGGCACACTGTTCGATCGGACATTTGTCGGAATATTTAGGTTCTCCCCAAGGAGGAAGTTTGCAGGAATTATTTCGATGAGGAAGGCAGTTACTGACAGTAACTTCTCAGTAACTGTCAAGCCCTGCATGAGCATAGCCTTAAATATCTTGGTTGTCGTTTCCTACGGGACCTGTACTGTCTCAGGAATGCATCACTGATTGCTATAATGCGTTTTCTCAGGAATTGTAGCGCGATTCAGTAACTTTTATGACGTTGATGTTATCGGCAAACTAAATATAGCAAAAATGCTCAATTTATTTATATATTTGAGAATTTGTTATTTAACACAAAAGTTTTAATTTTATTCGCGCTAATTTTTTTTTTTTTAATTTTGTATCTTTATTTCATTTTCATTTTAACAAAAAATTATAGTTTTGCCTCAACGCCAAATAAAGCTTTTTACAAAAAGAGTTCAAAATTGGTTATTGAGGGGTTTTATCTAGTTCCTATGCGCATGTCAATGGGGCTAAGACAGATCATGAGGGAACCTTTACCCAACAGTTCATAAAATAGCTAAGGATATTATTTTAAACTTCGACTCAACTGAACCAGAAGCTTAAACAAATATCAAAGCAAAAATTTTCCGCTATTGGGAAATGTCTATGATATAGATAAATTGATAGCTAATTGTATGACTTTTTTTTTAAATTCCAAAGACAATGGAAAGGATAACAGCTGTTCTGTTCTGCTGGGTAAATTAGATAATTAATAAAAAAAGGGTGATGTTCAATTTCCTTTGTGCCTTGGAATATAGAGTCGAATCCGCTTTAGCGCAACACGCTTTACTGAAAAAAATCGGATTACTGAAAACGATACAAATCCCTGCACTGATTTTAAATGCAGCTAGTGTTATTCACTTCGCTTTAGCGGAACATCGCTTTACTGAAAATATCATATTACTGAAAATCAAAAATAAGCCCACAACTATGTTTTGTATGAAACTAACTTCGCTTTAGTGAAAAAATAAACAATGACATCGATTCTATTGCATAACTTAAGATTGAAAAATGGTGCATGTTTTGCCCGTTAAAAAATGAATTGGCAAAATGTATTTGTCCTTTTCGCTCTTACGTACTTTATTGTATTTTTCTATTATATTGTCAATGCAATTGGCTAGACATTTGTTATAAAAAATATAGTTTTACTGATTCTAAGCAGTACACTTAACTGTAACAAATTTCAGTGCGGCATCTTAGCAAAAAGTTGTTCATTACTGCTTGGAGAGTTGAGACAGGAATAGCCGCAATTGTTGCTCGAATGGATTGCTTTAGTTCATTCAAATTTGTTGGTTTTGCTTTGTAAATTTCCAGTTTGCAATAACCCCACAAGAAAAAGTCAGGTGCAGTAAGGTCAGGCGACCTGGGTGGCCAACGGAATGTGGAGTTTCTGGATATCAGCTTATTGGGAAATTTTCGTCGCAATTCTGTCATAACAGGTTGGCTTATGTGAGGAGGTGCACTGTCTTGCTGAAACCACACAGATTTAAAAGGAATTCTCTTTCGGCGTAATTCTGGATAGAAAAACTCTCTCAACATGCTCAAGTAACGGTCTCCAGTAACCGTAACGGAGTGACCGTTTTCTTCGAAGAAGTAGGGCCCGACAATGCAGCGTGATGAAACTGCACACCACACTGTGACACGAACTGGATGCAATTCCTTCTCATGGAGTGTCTGTGGTTTGGAAGCACTCCATATTCGACAATTTTGTTTGTTTATGTTGCATCTCAAATCGAAATGGGCTTCGTCAGACATGAAAAGACAGTTCAACATGTTTCAATCCTCTTCCACCATTTAAAGCATCTTCTGGCAAAATTCCAAGCGAATCGGCAAGTCTGCAGCGTTCAGTTTGTAGGCCATTTGAATTTTATATGGGAATAAGTCCAAATCTTTGTGCATAATTGACTGTAATGACTGTCTGATTATACTCATTTGAGCAGATAAGCTTCTTGTCGAAATTCTTGGATTGTGTTGTATCGCAGCAGCTACAGCAGCGATTCCTCCGTTCGAATTTAAGGGTTTCGATGGTAAGGTCTTCTGTTGACTGTCCTATGCTCGGCAAAATTGTTTACAAGTCTCATTATGGTCCATCTGCTCGGAGGATTGCCGCCAAATGTGCGCCTATACTCTCTTTGAACCGAAACTACGGACTCCAGTGCGTGATAAAGGCGGACAATCCAAATTCTTGTTTCGGTGTCCCAGTTATCCATTTTTGTCAAATCTAAGAATCAATCTGCAAAATAAAAATAAAAATGAACCACATTCATTAAATAGGAAAAAAGTTATTAAATTTTTTTTTGGTAGCGGCTTTCATCAGCCACCCTGTACTATATATATATGGATATATGTTCATATAGTTTAGAGTTTAATGGTATACTTATAAGAAATCATCTATGTAGATGCCAAATTAATTTCTTTATCCAGAGGACTGCAATGTAAAGGAATTACTGTTTTAGTATGTAACAAGTAAAAACGTTATATTCGACCGGGTCGAATCTTAAATACCCTCCAAATATTTAGTAAGTGAATTTGATATGTTTAACTTGGTGGGACAGAGTTCCTTTATATAATATCGTACGTCAACGCCCACTAAAGGGGGCGGGATTCAAATATATACAATATCATGTATATATTTGAAATCGGCAGTCATAAAACTCTAAAGATAAATGCTTGGGATGATTATATACAAAATTTAAAAAAACATTTTTTTTGGTAGGGTCATTTTGGGGGCAAAAGAAGAGGGGGGGGGGGGTGATAGGGCAGAAATCGGCAGTCATAAAACTCTAAAGATAAATGCTTGGGATGAATATATACAAAATTTAAAAAAAAAATTATTTTTGGTAGGGTCATTTAGGGGGCAAAGGAAGAGGTGGGGGGGGGGGGGTAGGTAGGGCAGAAATCGGCAGTCATAAAACCCTAAAGATAAATGCTTGGGATGATTATATACAAAATTAAAAAAAAAAAATTTTTTTGTTGTAGGGTCATTTAGGGGGCGAAGGGGAAGGAGGGGGTAGGGCAGAGTAGTACCAGGTTTGATCTCAGCTTCTTCATTAAAGCTTAAAAGTGTTATTTTTAAGGCATGTCGGCATAAGTAAAACAATTTGTTAAATTTTTATGCTATTTTTGCCTATAATAACGCCCACTAAAGTGGGCGGGGTCAAAAATATTTTTATTTTATTTAATGGCTCCAATTTTAAGGCGTTGGACCGTATTTGAATTAAAAATATATCAATTGCTTAACAAAATAACCAAAAATCTATAAAAATTATGTTGTTTTTTCTGGGTTGGTTTAGTTCTTCTTAGGGGAACTTTTTTCCCTCTTGCCCGATTTAGCCCATCTTCGAACTTAACCTGCTCTAAGTTTTAAAATATATTTAAGCCAAATTTCAAGAGTCTAGCTCTTTTCGTTTGGACTGAATCGTGATTTCCACAGACGGACGGACGGACGGACGAACATGCTCAGTTCGTCTTAGATTTCAGCACTGATCAAGAATATATATACTTTATGGGGTCTGAGATGGATATTTCGATGCGTTACAAACGGAATGACAAAGTGAATATACCCTCCAAATTCTTTTTTGGAGGGTATAAAAATAATAAAATATTTTCGTGCACTCACTCTCGTTATTTGTATACAATTGCATCTGTAGCATGGACTTCATGTACAAATACTATTTAACTTAACTGCAACTGTATGTTGCATGAAATTTGAAGTACTTGACTTCAAAAACATTTTTGTTTACACAATTTTGCAATCTGAATTTAAAACTCTCTCTACCATTATGATGATGTTGATGATCTAATGTTAATAATTGTAACTGCCTTCTGTAATTGTTATAAGACAGGCAATTTTGTATGGATAGAAAAATATATTTAACCCTTCACCTTCAATTTTCCAAAGGCAACATAAACGTCAGCCACAATAAAAAAATATTTTCTATGATAAATATTACATGTACTCGTATGTATAGCAGTCAATCAGAGTGTATGAGTTTTGTTTGTTTAAAGACTTGGGTCGTGTATTTCAGGATGTCGAATACATAATATGGACTGGATACCGTATGACGTCTGAGGTGGTGCAATATATGTGGCACAGGCGGTAGAAAGGACCGATGACACTTTTTTTTTACCTCGGACCAGCACTCAGGGGATGACCCCTATATATGCAATCATTGCGCCGGAACTTAAAACGAGGGGATAAAATTGAGGGGACAGATTAGGAAAGATGAGAAGATGGACAGTTTTTTTTTTTTGTAGCTATTTCAACCTTTTTTACTTCGCCGGTTAATTTTTGCTACAGGGCCGACGAAGGTGGTTGCTGTTACTCTGCTTTTAGTACATGATAGTGTCAGTCGCTGTCAATTATGTTCAGTGACCAGTGACTATGCCTTCATCATTGAAACAGGCTGGCAACAACTAACACAACCATGCACTAATGCTTATCAGAAGAATTCAACACAATATTCATGACTCAGCGCGGGGTTGAACTCAGGACTTTCCGCTTCATAGTCTCGTGTTCTACCACTTCAGCCAACAGCACCCACATGGGGTGACATGGATTGTGGTGGCCTATAAACAATATTTTTCCACTTATGTGCTAATTCGGCAAAACCTCGGAAGTGATAGGATCCACCCAACTTCACACAATTTTAAGAGGACTCTATGATTAGACTGTTCGGGGGTCGGTCGTTGTGGATATTAAAAGGACGATTCTGTAGACCTTTAGAGATGCTTCAGCTCCAAAGAACATTTATAATATTTTAATACAATTTGCCTACGAAATTAAGTGCACGGTAAGAGCTCCTTTGCACTTTTCACACTTCTTTCCGTTCTTTTCGCCAAGTCAACTTCAAAACACAAAACAGATTTCAGTTTTACAAAGTAAACGCTAAAAATTATTTTAATATTTTCACCTCCGTCTAGCCGTGTGTAACCCCTGTTTATGTAAATATATTACAAAAACTTCTCTGAAGTTCTCTGCTTGAATTTGTTGCAAATTTATGCTACAAATTATTGATATGAAATATTCATCAATTCAAAATTTACTTGTTTATGCTCATAAATTTGTGCATATTTTTGTATGTCTTAAGTTTTTGTTTGATCTTATCCGTAGCTGGTTGATTCATATTGTGCAGATTTGGTATAATTTTGCATTTTTGCAAATTTATTCAAATGTTAAATATCAATCGTCAGTAGCACACATACTCACTCATACTCACTCATACTCAGTAGTTGTAAAGTTTCTGTCATATATTGCCAAGCTTAATTCAATAAGGCCTTTTATTTATGGTTAAACTCCCACTAACAGACCTTTAGCAGCCGTAACACAACAACATTTTACGGGAGTCAATTTATGCAACTTTTTAAAAAGAGAAAAAAAAGTAAGACCTGCACTTTGGCATTGTTTGCGTCTTTAGTTGCATATTTATAGGCGTAAAGCCACACAGGCATTTGTAGTCTCAATAAAACACAAGCACACACAGAGTCACACACACACACTCATATAATCGTCAGTTAAGGTGTCACATATTATGTCTATCAACGCTTTTAATTTCACTTTAATATGTTGTTTTTGTTGCTATTATTATCCGTTTACTGCGTGTGTTTCTGATGATGCTGACGAGGAGGTCTATGACGACGATGACGACGACTATGACAAGGATGATCCTTGCACAGTTTCGCCATAGTCTTTTCCAATTTGTTGTTTGAGTTCAGTATTGCTGCCGTTTGTTATTGGTCTTGATGTTGTTGTTGTTGTTGATGTTGTTGTTAGCAGAACACTTCTCTGCTGTTCAGTTATCACATGTCCTGCATTGTTAATGTCTTCGTTTAGCATTTAATTTGGTTGCGGTTAACTCCGAGGCCATGCATGCAACACCGATGCTGTTGCTGACGATGGTGTTGATGCTGATGAGCAACTAAGTGTAAATTACTGTGTTGCAGTGTATGCACTTTTAAACAGAGATGTGCAATAAAATTTTCAAATATTCAGTAAGTTCCCTGAATTTACGGGTATTATGATGAAGGAGGCAGTATCCAAATAGAAGGTAACTGATCCTTTTCAACTCCTTTGCAAATCTCTAAAATCGCCAATCTTATTTAATTAAGTAATTTCGGGAAAACTACTAATAATTATTGTCTAAAATTTCCTTTACGGTGTCCTTAGCAATCTAACTTAGACTGAGTTGCCTTAACGATTCCTCCTCAACTAACACGAGTTGGCCGTTGATTCCCTGTCTAATATTCGCCAAAACTGGACACTTGCATACATCATCAGAATCTTTCAGAATCTTTTTCTAAAAGTTAGTTAAATTTTTCATATCCTGTAAGATTTTCTGGTTATACGTAAGAATTGTATCCCCTGTTTTCCCATGACCTCTAGAACATTATATGGTTTCATATCTCGTTTCTTTTACAGGTTTTTTAATTCATTCTAAGCACGCCATAAATAAATCTTTGTATAGAGCAATTCATAAATTTTGCGAGTGCAAAATGGATCGTGCAGACCGTTTTCATACTAATTTTACTTTTTCAGATGAAAGAAATTTCTTGTTGCGGCTTACACGCTGGCGATATCAGCGATTCTTCTTTATTTTGAAATGACCTAGAACTTACCGTTCTAGGTCCTGAGTTTAAGTCCGCCCTCAATCAATATGGCGTTAAATATTTCTGATCAGCATTCGTGCATAGTTGTGTTCAAGAATGATAAAATAAAGATTACCAGCAGTATTCACAAAAAATAAAGTAGACTTGATCAACACTTTAAAATAAATTTTCTATGAAATTTTCTATGAAAGCACACTTGAAGTACACATTAATTTTTGTGAATACAGCAGTACGTCTTGCGCATGATTTACCGTTTGATGACGTATGTGTTCCCTCGGAGAGATTGCCAAATGTTTATTATATGCAAAACTAATACTTTCTCGTACAAAATTAATATTTTATGCTATATTTGGCAACTCTTTACACAATTTACTCAGAGAGATTTCCAACAAGCAAATTAAATCGGATTTATGAAAGTGCAAGTTTTGTGTTTTTTGTTAAAATAATTATTAAATAACTTAAAGTGTAAAAAAGTTATTAAAACTTGATTTTTAAAGCTCATAAACTGTAAACAAAAAACCTAAATTAAAGAGAAAAGAGAACAAAAAGAGCAAGCATGAAATGTGCAGTGGGCAGGGCTGCCAGAAATGCCGATTTGTCGGCATTTTGACGATTTTTGACTTCAAAAATTTCAATATGCCGATTTGCCGATTTTACCCTTAAAAAATGCCGATTTTTTAATAATAGTGTGGAACATCTTTTATTATATAATTCTATTATTATGTAATTCTTCTTTTAATATCAATTTAATAGCCTTGTTGCAGGTGTGCACGAAATTCCGATGTTCCTTAGAAAATAAAACTATAAAAGAAGGAATTCTTTATTCTAAAGATTATTTGAAAATGAAAAACTCTAATTGCGAAATAAATAACGATTTAATAAAAATTTCAAAATCAAATATTTGTGATTGATTTATGAAAACCACATTATTTCCAATTTTTGTACTATATTTACGAATTTTGTTCATAATATACTAAATTTTTAATTGTATTTTGTAACTCCTATTTTAGAACCTACGAGTAGAGTTAATTTTTAGGAAATTCTGAAATATAATAGCAAATTTTTGAAATACTATTGGAAAAGACGTATATATTTTTATTGGAACGAAGTTCCTTATGAGACGTTGCGGAGGGGTACCCTAACCGGGAAGAAACGTCCGTAACGTAAGATATTTTGTTTCTAAATCAATGTTTAAGACGTATGGGTAATACGATTCCATACAAACAAATATTAATCATACGCAGACATGCCGTGACAGAATTCAATTTCGTTTGGGAACAAAACTGATTCTGTATTTTCGTTGATCGGCGAAAAGAAAAATCCTAATAAAAAATGTATACCCGAATAATTATTTTCTTTATACCTCGAATAGAACTTAAAATTAATATTTTTATAATAAGGAACTGCGTTCCTATCCGGTGTCCCACAACACCACATATCTTTTTTAATTATTTTATACTGTTTTATAAAAAGCAAGTTGATCTTATGTATTTTTTTGTAAGTCAAAGTCATTCTAAATGAATAAAATAATAAATTGTTTCTTTTAAATTGCCAATTGGGAGATTAAACGAAACCCCAAAATAATTTCAAAACTTGTGAGGTGCAAATTTATTGATCTATACATGCTGTTTTATGTATAATATTTAATAAATTATATTGAATTGTTATTGTTTATATGTCAAAATAAGTTTTTTAATTAATGCCGATTTTTTGCGGATTTTAAGAAATGAAAGTGCCGATAATGCCGATTTTTTTTTGGAAATTTGCTGATTTTTCACGAAAAATTTCTGGCAGCCCTGGCAGTGGGCAATTGCAAACAAAGTAACAGCAAAAAAGCAAGTGAGAAATGATTGTGTTAAAATGTTATTTTGTTATCAAATTTTTTTTGTTGTTTTCAAAACGCTATGTCATTTTATGGTTTTCCAAGAGATGAAGCTCTAAGGAAGTTATGGCCGATATTTTGCAGGGAAAAAAATTTGTTTTGAATGGGGAAAAAAGAAAACTAATTAGCACTTGGGTTCAATATTTATAATAATTTAAAATAACTGTAAATGAACAATTTCAGAGAAAACTAATTTTTTAAAATAGTTTATTATCAAACAAATTTAATTTGAAAAATCGCACTTTGCCCCACTGTCCTGCTTTTAAAATAACATAATAGTTCTCCAACTGAATTTTATTAGCCAATCAGAACACATGTTGAGTGACGTCAGAGTTCCATCATGCGCAAAAAATTATTTTTATTTCAACTTGTTGGCGTAATCTTTATTTTATCATTCTTGGTTGTCTTAGTTATTGTTATCCTGTTTCAGTGACGAAAGCATAGCAGTGATCACTGAACATAATTGGCAGCCACTGATACTTTTATGTACTGAAGAGCAGAGGCACAGCAACCTCCCTCGTTGGCCCTACAGCAAAAAATTACCTAGCTACAAAAAATTATATATCTTCTCATCTTTCTTTATCTGTCCCCTCTATACTATCCCCTTCTTTCTAGTTGCAGCGCAATGCATATGTAGGGATGGTGTAAAAAAAAACTTAAAGCATTGGAGGCTAATATATTGAAGCCATACTTGCAGATTTATAGTTTCCGACGCCTAAAACAGAGGACAGGCGTAACTCACTTGTGTGAGCTCCAGTCCGTTCGTCTATAACAGAACCATCTGTAAATATGTTAATGCCACTCTACACACATGTGGTGTGTATTCTGCGGTATTTCGAATAGTCGTTTCGAAAATGTCTTTTTTAGGGCCAAAACTTAGGGGGTGTCCTTACATATGCTATGCATTGCTCCGGAACTAGAAAGTAAGGGATAGCATTGAGAAGGCAGATGAAGAAAGACGAGAAGATAGAGAACTAATTTTGCAGCCATTTTAACTTTCCATTTCTCTTGCAAATTTTGGCTTCAGGGCCACACAAAAACGGATGCTGTTACTCTGGTCTTAGTACATCTATCCCTAACCATTTTATATATAGGTTTTTACTTTCAAATTAACACATTTTCGGAACAAATTCAACTTTTTCCAAATTATATGAAATTATTTTCAAAACAAATTAACTTGTTTTCAAAGTAATTTGAATTATTTTCAGCACAAATTAAACATTTTCCTTTTTAAATTAAATTTTTTCATTTCTAATTCAATGTTTTTCTTTTCAAATTCAAATTATTAAAATACAAATTCATTTGTTTTTTAAATCACTATTAAAAGCTTAAAAAATAAAGGCCTTATGTATAAAAAATAATTTATGTGTATTAAGCTTTTATTTGACGTATTTCTATTGGTCGTATTTTAATTTTTAAACTTTTCGGTTAGTACTACTATGAACTATCTTTGAGTTAAATTTTAAAATTTAATAGAATAAATATAAAAATATAAATTAACTTAATTTTAAAGGTTTCTTCCTTTTTTTAAATTTCATTACATTTGAATGAACTTATTTTTTAGATTCGGTACTAAATGTAGTTCAAAACTTTTTAGTGTGTATAACAGTACAGGATTGGAAGATATATATTCCAGTGGTCTCCCGCGTTATATGACCACTAAGAAACATATATAAAACAACTTAGTTTTAAACAATAATTAAACAAACTTTAAAAACAATTGAATTTGAAAACGAAAATACTTAATTTTAAATTAAAAAAAGTGAATTTAATATAAAAATTTTGAATTTGATATGCAAAAATTTTAATTTATTTAAAAAAAATATCAATGAGTGTTCGAACTCACGGGCGATGTGTTAACACCTTTTTGTTTATTTATTTTATATTAAACCCACAAAAAACAAAGAGAATGCAAAGCAACAGACAAATGTACATACATACATTGTTATGTTTGTACATAAGCTACATACGTTGCTGTCTTGCTATCTCATTTTTATATATGTACGTATAACCACGTCACTATTCTCTTTGCTATGCATAAGACAAAACCGAAGATCAACATAAAACACTTTTTTATTATTACTCCAAATTAATACTTCGAATTAAAACACTTAAATCTCCGCTGGCCGATATCGCATCGCCTTAATTTTTGGCCTAAACTCTTCGTCGAAACCCGCACTAGCGTTTTAATGCAAAAATTAATAAAATCGGCTATGAATTTCCGGAGAAAATCGCGTGGGAAAATTATATGAAAATCGCCCAATAATCACTTTCAATACCGACTGCCAAGCAACAACAACAAACAAACAAACTCTTACACTTAAACTTGCGTATGTATTGAAACTGATAAATTTACTGCCCTAGAGGCGCGCTTATAGATGTTAACATATCAATAATTTAATTTGTTTGAAATAAATGTTAATTTGTTTTGAAAAAAATTGAGTTTGAATTTAAAATATTTTAATTTGATCTAAAACATTTTTGATTTGGTGGTAAAAACCTATATAAGGTCCTGAATGCTTTTATTCTTATATTGTATCGATGGAAACGCCAACATTATCACTCTCTCTCAGCAGTGCTGAAAGTACTACCATTTTCATTATAAGTAAATAAACTAGGTTCAATCTTAGAATTGCTTTCACTGTTCACGCCGAGTTAGTGCATATTTGCCCAATAGATATAGCACCACAACCCGCTATCTTAACTCTATCCTCAAGCCTTTGCTTGTCTATCTGTGAGCTGCCTTTGCACACTAGACGAAAGATGTTGAAGAAAATAAAGTTTTGAACACCATAGTACAGATCCAGTGGACATCTTTAGGGAATATTCGCTATATTTAAGCAGACATCCTTATTTTATTGAACAAGTCTCCTTTTCGCATTGAGTGTTTTGAAATCAACAAGATCATTCTAGATTAGTTTCGTATCTAATGTTAAGCTTAGAACTGTCTCTTTTAAAATTGTTAACTCTCAATAGTTTATATTAATTTTTATTATATTGTTATTTTTATTATTTGATCACTAGTTCGTTGACAATCGGTCAACACCGATACATTTCAATACATTTTTATAATTTTGTCTAGGCAAAAAATTAAATTTAACTTACCAGCGAATCTGGTACCATATTGATAAAGGCATTTCAGTACTAGATTGTGTGAATTCAAAAATTATAAAAGCCAAGTATTGAATGCTTGTGGGTTACAGGCAGCCACGTATACCATTCCATATGTATGACTTGTCTTAGTGGTATGGAACTCACTTCCTTCGGCTTCGGATGTTAATAGTACCCACTAATTTTCGAGATGTCTTTCAAACTCCCGGACGAAAGTAGCATATTACAGCCGGAAATATCTGCCATTAAAAGAGCAGCACTATGGCAAAGGTTCTATCGGATATCAAACCGCGACATCCAAAATACAACCGACAGCCAAGTATCAGTTAGGGGAGTGTGCAGCTCATCCCACCTTGTCCAAGAATGCCGCAAAACCCTTCATGAACTTTCGGAGCATTCACGCATCACCTTAAATTGGCCGCGAGGGCATGGACCACTTTAGGTCACATTGAAGCGGCTGAACTAGCAAAGAAATGAACTTAACTCCAGGAGGACGACATCGACCAGATAAGTGGGATTCCACTCTCTTCTTGCTGGAGAGGAGACGCATGGACGCTGTACTTTATGAACTAACTCAAGACTGGTGATTCAGAGAATCCATTTGCGAGATAGCAGGGGCTTTATGGCGCCGCGTAGACTCTAAGAGGACAAAGGACCTTGTGAATTTTACAAAAGGTCATCTAGGCAGTATAGTGGCCACACTCACTGGACACTGCAATTTCGGGGTCTATGCCAAGCCTCCCATAACTTGACTACTGCTCCACTTGCAACGACGAGGAAAAGGAGGAGAGCTTTGCACACTTCATCGGGCTCTGTCCTGCTTTTGAGGAGCAATGTCTACAGTCCCTGGGTAAAACACACTTCAGTGGCATGTCGTAGATATTGGCAATTGGACTGAATAACCTGAGCCTCTTTATCAGGAGTAGCGGCTGGTTCGGCTGCCGACTCCCTTGAGGCGTGCGTACACGACCAAAATCTTTCTACTACTTCTTTCTTTCTATCCTCTTCTAAGAAATTTTTTACCTATTCCTTTATTCTCCACTCATATTATCCTCCTTTTTCTATACAGGTATTACAAAGCGGTCATATTGGATCCAAGTGTGCTGGACTCATTCTTTCTCTGCTATGAACCTGTTAACCTAACCCTAAACCTAATCTAGACCCCACTAATTTGGTTTTAATAAAACCATCATTACATGTAATATCATGTAATCTTTCATTTATAAAAATAAATTTCCAGAACTTGAGACTTGTTGGAGAGGATCCCATTGCAAATATGTTGTTACCCAAAAACACAGACAACCAAGCCTCTTAACAAGTGCTGATTAGAGTTCAGAGACTTCAGGCACAGAAAATCAAATTACTGATTTTTATATAATAGAATATATGTTGTTTTTATTTTGGGAATCTATTCCTCCACAAGTTGTCTCTTTGAAATCGCTTTGTCGCGTGCACAGCTATTGCCCATACCTGCTGCTCTTATAACACTGCGAACATATTATCATCATTCTCTGCAGGCATATAAAACCATGACGTTATAAGTCATTTATGTTATTAACACATGATGATGAATTGAATGAATTGTTTTTTTTTTTTATTTTTTTTTTGCTTTTGTTTTTCGTCTTTTTCGAAAACAACCAAAATGAGGCACTAAAATTTGGTACTAAAAATCATTGTTTATACAGTTTAAACTGTATTGTCGAAGTTGTTGTTGTTGTTAGTGTTTCATAATTTCAGCATTAACTGATTTCACATGAGGATAGTTGATGTTGATGCTGATGCTGATGACAATGTGTTGCTGAAACTATTCTTGCTGTTGCTATTTCTACTGTTATGCTTGAGGTTGTTGCTGTTGACTATTCGAGAGTGTGTGTGTGTGTGTTTTAAGGCAAGGAAAACAGTGCCTCTTTACTGTTTGACAATTTAGCAGACAAAACCATTCTGTTGTCATCAGTCTACTGTTGTGACACTATTCTGAGTGCCATGGATACTGTATTCAACTTGACAGGATTCTGTAGCCTTGTATGTGCACATGCTTTCACTAAGGATGAGCAAAAGTAAGAAAGTATCGATATATATCGATTCCAGGCTCTTTAAAAGTCAGTCTATTTAAAAGTCTCTTTAAGTCATAATATTCATACATTGAAGTAGTGGATCGTACATTATATTTACATAAGACTGGCGTTCTCTACTTTATGTCACCTTCAGTAAAGTTCCAATACATATTAGACTACTACTGAATCAAATGTATAATGGCAATTACTATGGCTAGGATCTGAGATGCCAACTCCTGGTGCATAATATCGTCTACCTCAAAACTAAATTTTATGAGTTAGCATGTTTTAGAATGGAGCCGTAGTTATCTTCCCTTACGTATAGCTTCGAAATCTATTGGAATAGCAAACATTATCACATCTGATAGTAATAATTAAGCTGTTTGATGTAGTCTTGGGTACTCTTATGGCATTAAAGGCCTCTAAATTTTAGGACTAATATACGAATTTATATTTATGGAAATACTATTTTAATGAATGGCGCAATATGAAATGCGTTTGTGTAAGTCGAATGCCAATATAAATAACTCAACTCAACTGCGTCCTTTTGTTTTTTAAATTTCTTCCTCAGTTTTCCAATATAGTCAAATTCCTTTTCATCGACATAAAATGCTCTGAATATTTGGAGCAGGGATTTTAAGTTTTTTTTATACCCTTCACCAAAAATAATGAAAGTGTATTTACAGATTTTTAATGCGGGGTGTAATTTCCACAATATTAATATGCGATACTATGAGCCACGATAGTCTGTCTGTGAATTTTTGAACGGAGCACACATTTTTATTATATATGAAATAGTATCCTTTAAGTTCTATAAACTTAGTCCAACGTTTCTCCAATTTTTTTATCCATTCGGAAAAATGTGATTTGTTGAGGTCATCAAAAGAGGCATTTGTCTGTGAAATGATGTCGCCGTTGGAGTCAAATCTCTTTCCAACAAGCAATTTCTTTAAGTTTGGGAACAAGAAATTTTCAGTTGTGGCGAAATGTAGAGAATAAGGCGGAGGAGAGAGAGAGCGATTCTTAGCCCAATTAATGGATTTTTGCCATGGAAACTGCACATGTGTGCGCTCATGATTGTGAGTAAATACGGCATCCATCGTGCGAAGAGCTTTCTCATACCCAAGTGATTACTCTCAGTTAAACTCACTGAACCCTGTGTGAGATTCCTATGGCTTCCATAATCTCTCTCAGTTTCAAACTCCGATCGACTAAAACTATATCGTGAATTTTTTCAATTGTTTCGGAAGTAAAGACCTCAACTGGTAGTCCAGAATGCTCGGCATCTTCCGTGCTTGTACGGCCACAACGAAATTTAGCAAACGACTTCTTTAACATGCAAATGAATTTTTCAAGGTCCTCATAACATTTATTTGGTGTGAATGGGGGGTTTTTTAAACTAAAGAATAAGGACCACACCAAATTTTATTTTTTTCCATTTTCTTCTCAAAATGCGCTGCTCAAACACAAAATAAATTACGCATCTTGTTTAAATTTCTACAGAAGTCAGCTAACAGTTCCCTGTTGATGGGATCAGTGCTGCCATTTCAATTAAGAGGCGGGAAATTCGTCAAGACCCATACGTATTGACCCGCCATGGAGGCTAGAGATTTATTTTTGTCAAATATATTATATGTATGTCCTTGAAATTGTTTTCGTGAAAACTGCTAAGCTAAAGTGCTTTTAAAAGGAAATTTCTCGTATTTATATTATTAGATTTAGAGATTTTTAAAACACTAGTACGTAAAATTACCTGCTGAGCAATATTGCATTAAGTGAAGAGATTTTTACAAAACTGCATACATAGCTTTAAAATATATAAACCGATTCCCTTTATAGACTCTGATTTGTTTCACTATAACGAGTGTGAATCTTTGCTGCCATTCTAGACTAAGAGTCTATATAATATTTAGTAAATCAATAAATCGATACATAGTAATTATGGAAGATATAGCGATATATTTTTAGTCAAATATCGATGTGTTTGTCGTTTTGCTCAACCCTAATTCCTACTACATTACGCACATTTATAAATAATCATGTTTGTAGAAGTGTAACAATACAATTAGTTGTACGTTTCAATGTGTTTAGAACTACTCCTACTCGCATGTACACGTGTGTGCGTTTGTTTTGTTAAATGTTTTGGCGGTTTTGTATGGGTATGATGTGTTTATAATATTTATCTCTTGCATCATACGAGAGCGGGTTGATAACTTTGTAGCAGTTTGGTAAGCAATTTTTTTGGAGTGTCCTTTAAGCTCAATGAAATAATGAGTATAGCCTTTTAAAAATATTTTTTTTTTACTCCTACTTTACGTTGTTTCAATGATCACCACAGCTTTTGTATTATATATCTCGTCAAGCACCCATTAATTCAGATTTTAATATGGGGCATGAAGGCAGCTGGAGGGTACACTGATTTTTATACCCTGCACGAAAAAGTGAAAGGGTATATATAGGTGTGGCTGTACGTGAAATCGGGTTCCCCAAGCCCCAGAAGAGCTAGAGACTTCGTTCTTGGACCGTTGGATTGGAAATGAACTTAAATAGACCGGTACTAAAATTCAGAAACATACTATGTACGGTTCCAGAGCTGGGAAGCTTACACCTATTTCTCGACACAAAATTTATACCAAAAATTAATTATTTTTTTTAATGTTTGTAAATTAAACCTATTTCGTGCTTTGGAAAGCCTCAATAGTTTATTAAAAACTAAACAAATAAAAATTTTTTTTCCAGGGATGGGAAATAAAATTTTTTTTTCGGCCCATTCCGTGTTTTGTAGTACATGTAGTAACTAAAATTGTTAAAAATTTCAAGTTTTTCTTTAACAAAACTTCTTTATACGTCATGAAGATTTGCATTGGCAAAAAAAATTTTTTAAATTCAAATTTTGCTTCCAGGGTTGGGAAAAGGACAAAATTGGTATCAAAAATTCAAAAATAACATTTCGAATCCAGGGATGGAAAAGTGCAATATTTTATGGTACATGAAAGTTACCAAAATGGAAAAAAATTTGCAATTTTTCTTAAATAAAACTACTTTATACCTCAAGAAGCGTTGCACTGATAAAAAAAAATTAAGATTTCGTTTCAAGGGTTGGAAAAATAAATTTTTTTTTGTTGGTACATGCAATGTTTTGTAATAAATGTAATAACCAAAATGGTTTCAAAATTCGAGTTTTTCTTAAACAAAACTACTTTATACCTCATGAATATTTGCATTGATAAAAAAATTTTAAAAAATTAAAATTTCGTTTCCAAGGTTGGGAAATTGATATTTTTTTATACATAAAAATAACCAAAATGGCAATTGACGTTAATTTTTTTACTAACTAAAACTATTTTATATTTTAGGAAGAACAAAATTGTTATCAAAAATTTTAGTGCAATATTTTATAGTTCATGAAGGTGACCAAAATGGTTCAAAATTGTAAATTTTTTTATATAACACTACTTTATACCTCATGAAGAGCTGCTTTGGTAAAAAAATTAAATTTCACTTCCAGGGTTGGGAAGTTAAAAGTTTTTTTGGTACATGGTATGGTGTAGTACATGAAAGTGACCAAAATCGTGGCATATTTTAAGTTTTTCTTAAATAGAACGACTTTGTACTGAACGAAGACTAGCATTGGTAAAAAAATTAAAATTTCGCCTCCAGGGCTAGGAAAATGAATTTTTTTATACATAAAAGTAACCAAAAAGGCAACTAACGTCGGCTTTTTACTAATTAAAACTATTTTTTAGTTCAGGAAAAACAAAATTGGTATCAAAAATTAAAAAAAAATAAAAATTTAGATTCCAAAGTTGGATAAATGCAATATTTTTTGATACATAAAAGTGACCAAAATGGTTACAAATATTAAGTGTTTCGTAAATAAAATTATTTCATGCATCATTAAGAGTTGCATTGGTAAAAAAATTTAAATTTCGTTTCCAAGGGTTGGGAAATTGAAATATTTATTCTGCATAAAAGTAACCAAAAATGCAACTGTCGGTGTTTTGTTTTTTTCTAATTAAAGCTGTTTTATAATTCAGGAAGAACAAAATTGGTATTAAAATCTTAAAAAATCAAAATTTCGACTCTAGGGTTGGACAAATGAAATATTTTATTTAGTGACCAAAAAGTTTAAAAATTTTAATTTTTTTTTTTCAAGTAAAACTATGTTACACCTCACTAAGAATTGCATTGGTAAAAAAATAAAAATTCCAGAGTTGGGAAATCGAAATATTTTTCGTACATAATAGTACATACATAAATTCCAAATTTTGTGCTTTTAGTGAATTAAACCTATTAAATATTTCAGAAAAAATTAAACTAGTATCAAAATATTATAAATTCGGTTCCAGAGCTGGAAAATCGAAATATTTTTGGTACATAAGAGTACCCACATAAATTCCAAATTTTGTGTTTTTAGTGAATTAAACATATTTTATACTTCAGGGAAAATTACATTGGTATTAAAAATTTGCTTACAGGGTTGGAAAATCGGAATTTTTCGGTACATAAAAGTTACCATAAAAGTTCCCAATTTTTTTTTTTGTGAATAAAACATATTTTGTACTTCGCTAAGAATTAAATCGGTATTAAAAGTTTTTAAATTAAAAATTCGGTTCCAGGGTTTGAAAATCGAAATATTTTGGTGAATAAAATTAACCATATAAGTTCCTAGTTTTGGTTTTTTTGTGGTTAAAATCTATTTTATACTTCGGGAAGAGTTAAATTGGTATTAAAAATTAAAAACATCTAAAAGACGATTCTTCGGTTGGACAATTAGAACCTTTTAGGGCACATGAAACGGATTTTTACTTCTTGTTTTTAAATTAAACATATTTAATATTTTTGAAACCCGTTCAGATGTATTAGAAATAAGAACAGCTAAACATTTAGCTTCCTAGCCGAAAAATTTAAATGAAAAGAATTGTATCTGTGAAGGGTATTTAAGATTCGGCACAGTCGAATATAGCACTTTTACTTGTTATATATCCGTTTATTATAACTCGATCAAGTGATTTATCGTATTCGCTTCTTCAATTAAACGAAGGCTTTCAGAAGCATGTTTTTTAAAATTTTTAGCATACAAAGAGCTATCTTAGGCTTGAATAATGACCAATTTGTAAAATTTTAATCGCTTTGGCTAGGAAAATAAATAAGAAACGTTAGCATAATTTTGTTTATATCTTTTATAAAGGATGTCCAAAATTGGGGTATCATTTTAATTCAGAAAGACTTTTTTCACATATTAAAAATATTTGGTTTTATTTCAGTTGCATGTTCCGGTTAAAAATGACAAATTATGTCGGTCAAGTGACCTCTCCTACTGACTCGGCAGTCTCCCAGTCTTTTGCCAAAATTATCAATCACGTTATGTCATATACTATTGTTTGATATCCGCTCGTTAATGTGGGTTTTAAGCTCTTGAACTGTCTTCGATTTTAAAAAACCAAACAAAATAATCTGAAGGTGTCGAGTCGCATGATATGGGTGGCCAATTTACTCCTTCTCTACCAGAAATAATGCGATTTTCGAAGGACCAATGCGATTCAACAGTAAAAATTAGTTGTTGCTTTGTGTATCTCTCCGTATTAAAGAACCGGAATTTATTTACAATCTTAAAATAAAAATTTACAATAAAGATTACAAGTGGAAAAATATGTCAGCAAAATTAAAATGATACCATAATTTTGGACATCCTATATTTTCAGAGATATTTAACTTCTAAATTAAAATTTGTAATATTCGACTTTTTTCGTTTTTAAGTTGTACATTTTTTATCAAGCCTTTGATGTTAAAAATTCTCCATCTTTTATGGTAATAGCGCAGGGTCTCTAATTTCCTGCTAATTTCCTGGGGAATCTAAAGGTTATTAATATATATATATTGGTGTGGTGAGACGCAGGATAACCAGCATTACCTCATAATCTAAAAGAAAAAGATTTTTGGCTATTATTTTAGGAAAATACGCTTAATGCGTAGTGTCGCGTTAAGCAATATGTGACTTACGAAAAGACCCTCGTAAACAGTTTTTGCTGTTATATGTATACAAATAAATGCACAGATGAATGTGAGTGTTTACACTCTTATAAATGTTGCAATACATTAAGTATGATTTTCTATGCCAGACCAAATGTAAATTAGTTCTTTTAAACTTTCTTTGTTTATTCACAATTAAAATGTGTCCTTGACATTAAGTGCATTTCGCAAAAGGCAATAATTAATATTAACAACTCTATCACATATCATTTAGATAATTGTTGATAAAAAAAATTTAAAACTGTTTAATATCAAATGCTTATTTATAATATGTATTTTTCGTTTAGACAAATTTCCCTTCCCCACTTGAATAAAGCAAATCACTTTACTCTGGAACATCAATCTTCTGTCATGTCATTTCTACGTTTATGTAATTTTTTTTTCATCAGAAAAATTTGACAACCACTAGACATACAAACGTATCAAAGAAAAATATTATATAAACCAGGTCTATAAAAACGACGTAAAAAAGCAACAGATTATAATTGATTTTTTTTTTAGACGTCCAATCAATCAAATAAATCAAAGTTTAAGCACTCATAACTTGTTTTCAAATCTTGATAAACGCTTTTGAATAATTTCTGTTTCTGTTAGTTGCACAAAAAAAAAATGAAATGAAAAACGGATACGTCTGATCAAAGTAGACTATAAAGTGCTCAATCAATCAACAATCAACAATGGCTTGGAGATGGTGATGGAGAGTCAGTTTAAATGTATGGGAATTGGAGTGCTGCTGATGAAATGATTTCTGATGTGATGTTTTTGATTTTATTTTATTTTTTTTCTACATTTTTCCATACGAGTAGCATAGCAAGTAAAATAAACGTGTAACAGGTGATTAGAAAGGGAGTTGTATGCACTATATGCAAAGTAGTGTGTGTGTGTGTGTGAGTGGAAATTGCAGATTAGATTCTGCGTTAAAGGTTTTTATTTGTTTGTGCAAATCAGAAGTGAATATAAATTATGATGAATATCTCGTTGGTAACCTGTTTACATTAGAAGACTTATCAATAAATTTTTATATATTTAACATTTGTTTTAGTTTTATACTTTTCCGATTAATAGATGACATTCTCGTTATAACTCAAAACATATTTATTTACGAGTATGTGGCAATTTAAATGCTTTGAAAAGTAACAAGCCATAGTGAATTGGATAACTATCCTAGAGGGAAAATAACATGCCACAAGACAGGTCACGTAATTACTTCCCAGGTATTAGCAACCAGTTCGAGTTCTGAAATTTATGTCAGAGCAGTACCCTACTGTAGGTAGAGTGGCTAGAATTCTATGGGGAAACCCAAATAGTAACAAGACAAAGTAAATCCTAAGATTAAGTAGGCCACCACTATTGAAATTGGCTAATTAACCCTCAAATCACCCTAAAAAAAAACTTACGTTAGTTACCCTCGTGTGTGGTTTTTCATACATATGGAATTTCTGTGTATTTTTCCGAAGGAACATGGTTATTTTTCAATCAAGGTCATGATTTATGAATATTAATGGCATATTTATTTTAAATATCGTTTCATTTTATAATAATTTATATTCAATACATTTTTCACAAACATTGCGATTATGGACACGTTTACAAATGTCATTTTTGCAAAAACAGCACATTGTTTAGTGACTATAGTTGTTTTGACTTTTCGCTATAACAAATATGACATCAAGATTTTCCTTCGATTACAGGAGGAATAGTTTTTCGCCTTATTGAAGGAATTTCAAAAGATAGCGATAAGCTCTGCTGAGTTCCAGATGGTTCACGGATCAGTAATTCTTGGGACTGAGTTATTGAGCCGCTTGGTTCATCTACTAAATTTCTTTGGGTGATAGCAGGAAGAATAGACACTCCTGATTGAGTTCTTGGCACGCCCTTTCGTATTGCCATGCAAGACTTTGCGAGAGATATTCCAAGTTCGCGCAAAAAAAAAACTCGGCGTAAACTTGGCTTGTTTGTATTCCAATTTCGATTTATATCTTTAAATATAATATCGATCATGTTTGAGAAAACAGCAATTGTTCTTTATCCTACACTATTTCTTATATTTCTAAATGACCTTCTATGTCAGACTTTAACTCCTATCTACTATTTTGCAGATGATAGCTACCTTTGCCATTCATAGACTTTCAATAACAGACCGACATCGTCAGAGATCGGGGCGATGAGGCACAATATGAGCGTTGCGCTCAACAGTGACCTCAATAAAATTGCTGAATGGGGTCACAAAAACTGGATAAATTTCAATACCCGTAAGACTAAATGTTGTTTGCTTACACACCGACGCAAGCCCGATCACGCTGCTTCATCTGTAAATATGGGTGGTATAGATATTGAGGAATCTGAAGCTCTTGGTGTTCCTGGCATGAAAATCCAGAGTGACGTTCGATGGACAGAGCATGTTTTTCATGTTTCAAAAGAAGCGTTCAAGTGCCCCGGCTTTCTAAGGCAGTGTAAGACATACAAATCTGATCTCCTTACTACTTATACCACCGAAAATGATATACAACTCTCATGTATAGGCCGGTGATTCAAAGTCTATTTTGAAGTCACTCGACCGCGTACAGGAGAGTGCGAAGAAACTCATAGGGGACGGTAGGGTAGCCAACTCTATTGACTCACTTGAGCATCGACGCAATGTGGGGTGCGTTTCACTGAATAAATCGTTACTATAATGGGTTTTGTGCAAACTAAGTCAGGATCTCTTTCCCGAAACGCGAAATTTTCTACGCACAACACGCTCTAGAGTGCGATCACATCCATATGTAGTGGATTTACTAGTCAACCGCACTATGCATTACAGGGAAAATTCAGTCTTTGCCCGTATGTGGAATAAATTTCCTGCGGGGTCTTTCCTGCTGTGTATAGCATCAAAAAATTCAAATCGAATGTTCATAGACACTATTTCCTTTAACCTCTTTGCCACAACAAATTTTCCTAGTTCCAGCCCCATGTACGCATGAGTAGGGGTCATCCCTCAGTAACGGTCCTAATTAAAAAAAAAACTGGCCATCGATTTGTTTTTCTTTTCGAACTACAGCACGATAACATTTTGTCCACTGTATCCACACTTGACGGCAGAAAATGTTGTCTTTAGTAGAAATTACATTGAAACTGCGTATGTGTAGAAAACCACATACGAGGGAAACTTTCGTAAGTTTTGAAATATTTCGTTACTAAAAAATATTTTTTAATAAAAACAAGTAAAAGTGCTATATTCAGCTGTGCCGAATCTTAAATACCCTTCACAGATGTCATTCTCTTCGTTTAAATTTTTCGGCTAGGAAGCTAAATGTTTGGCTTTTCTAATATCTCTGAACGTCTTTCAAAAATATATATATATATATATATATATATATATATATATATATATATATATATATATATATATATATATATATAATTTAAAAACAAAACAAAAAATCGGTTTCATGTACCCCAAAAAGTTCTAATTGTCCAACCGTAGAATCGTCTTTGGTTTTCAATGTGGTTGGTTTTTAATACCAGTTTACTTCTTTCTGATATATAAAGTATGTATAATTCATCATAAAAATCAAAAATAACAAATAAAATGGATGCTTTTATGAATCAAAAAATGTCGATTTCCCAACCCTGGAACCGAATTTTTAATTTTTTAATACTAATTTAATTTTTTCTGATATATAAAATAATTTTAATTCACTAAAAACACAAAATTTGGAATTTATGTATGTACTTTTATACACCAAAAATATTCCAATTTTCTTACCCCGGAACCGAATTTATAATTTTTTACCAATTCAATTCTTAGTGAGGTGTAACATAGTTTTACTTGACAAAAAAATTAAAATTTTTAAACTTTTTGGTCACTTTCATGTACCATAAAGTATATCATTTGTCCAACCCTGGAGTCGAAGTTTTGATTTTTTAAGATTTTAATACCAATTTTGTTCTTCCTGAATTATAAAACAGCTTTAATTAGCAAAAAGAAACAACGTCAATTGCCTTTTTGGTTACTTTTATGCAGAATTAATATATCAATTTCCCAACCCTGGAAACGAAATTTAAGTTTTTTTTACCAATGCAACTCTTAATGAGGCATGAAATAGTTTCATTTAAGAAAAACTTAATATTTATAACCATATAGGTTATAAATAAAGTTTTAATTAGTAAAAAACAACGTCAGTTGCCTTTTTGTTTACTTTTATGTTAAAAAAAAAATTCAATTCCCCCACCCCTGGAAGCGAAATTTAAATTTTTTAATATTGTCTTTTTTTGCAACCATTTTTATTATTACATGTAATACAAAATATTGCATGTACCAAAAAAAAATTAATTTTTCCAACCCTGGAAGCGAAATTTTAATTTTTTTTGTTTTTTTATCAGTGCAATGCTTCTTGAGGTATAAAGTAGTTTTATTTAAAACTACAAAATAAACATCAATTGCCTGGTTGATTACTTGCATGTATAAAAAAATTCAATTACCCACCCCTGGAAGAAAATTTGAATTTAAAATTTTTGATTTTTTTTAGCTAATGCAAATCTTCATGACGTATAAAGTGGTTTTGTTAAAGAAAAACTTGAAATTTTTAACAATTCTAGTTACTAAATTCACTACAAAATACGGAATAGGCCGAAAAAAAGTTTTTAACTTCCCATCCCTGGAAAAAAATTTTATTTTCTTAGTTTTTAATAGACCATTGAGGCTCCCCAAAGCACGAAGTAGGTTAAATTTACAAAAATTAAAAAAAATAATTGATTTTTGGTATAAATTTTGCGTTGAGAAATAGGTGTAAGCTTCCCAGCTCTGGAACCGTACTTCGGATCTTTCTGAATTTCAATAGCAGCCTATTTAAGTTCATTTCCAATCCAACGGTCCAAGAACGAAGTCTCTAGCTCTTCGGGGGGCTTGGGAAAACCGATTTCACGTACAGACGGACATCGCTCAATCGTCATGGCTATTCATAAGGACCCAGAATATATATACCTTATGGGGTCCCAGGTGCATATCGAAGAAATTACACACGGAATGACAAACCTATATATACCCTTTAACTTTTTTGTGAAGGGTATAAAAATGTTTTCTGTGTTTAATTGTTATTATTAACAAAGTCAGGAAATTTATTTAGTATACCCCAAATATTTTTTTGCTTATCGTACAAATATGGTTCAGTTTTCCACACAAGGGTGATTTGAAGGTTAATAACAGAACATAAAGAGTTAAGGAATCCCCTGGCACGCATGGGTATCATTGACGATATAACATGCAGAGCCTGTCAGGAGGATGATGAAACACTTCAGCATTACTTGTGCTACTGTCCAGCTCTTAGACAAGTCAGAAACAAACATTTAATCATGAAATTATACCAGATATGGAATGTCTTCTAATTGGAGAGCCTTAAGATGATACACTGAAAAAACTAGGTTATTAACGTAATCCAACTCAAAGGTTTCTATGGGTATAATGAGGGTTCCCTATAATAGAATGGGAACTCCTTATAATATAGCGCACAACAGGCCTATGAGGCTTAAGTGTAATCCTGAACGGATTGGGACAGCTCTTGCTTATGCCCGTCTTTTCAACCTAACCTAACCTAACCTAACCGATAACCTTAACATGGTGTGGTCATTGCAGTGGCTCATTTCATATAATTAAGACACTCGGTGACAGGTTCTTGACCTAACCTTTACGTACTTGTCCTATTATGGTATCCTTAGTACCAGTGCCAGTTTTATAAACACCGTTTATAAAATGTGCAAGGCTAATCCTTAATGATGATATCACTCAAAAAATTAAATATAAACCTTTCGATGTTACGCAGAGCGCGGGAGCTTTGTAATCACTTTTAGTCTACATTATTTCGTGCTTACTTTTTAATATGTAGGGGCTAATATAGAAGCAGACCACAAGTTAAACGACTCATTTTCAGTCCCCTTACACGCCTCATTAAATAATTGTTAAGTCCAAGAATCGACAAAACTGGCGTTAACACTGACATTTACTCCCAAATTATCGACTTTCACTCTCAACGCAGTGTCTTTGGTAATTGATATTATCCGTCAGCCCCATAGCCTCCACAATAGGCTTGTGTTACCAGTAACTCCCAGTCATAGAAAAGGTGTGCTGCATCCTTGCAGACTTAGCCTGCATATACCATACGGTTCAACTTTTAACTTGCACAGATGACACCTAAAGTTTCCACTACCTGTAATATATGCAGTCAACAAGGCGAAGTCTACTCGGCAATGCCTTGTTAACTATCCTTCCTATGAGCTCCTTGAACGCTATGTGATTTTGCCTACAAGTTGTCATCTCCCGCCCACTATTCCATATATTTGAAACTCAACCAAAACTATTTTTTAAATTCAAATAAAAACTATTTTTATATAAGATATGAGAGTATATCAATAGGACCGTGGGTTTTTGAATAAAACACCTGTTTTAATATAAAAAGTTTATTTTACTTTTCAACACAGTGTCCTTTGGGTTCTATACCTGTAATCCCACGTTTCTCCAATTTTTTTATCCTTTACGAAAAATATGATTTGCCGAGGTCATCCAAATAGCCATTTGTTTGCAAAATGATTTCATCATTAGAGTCAAACCTCTTTACGTCGAGCCTATTCCTCAATTTTGGGAACAAGAAAGTGTCATTCTGGGCTAAATCTATAGAATAGGGTGGATGAAGGAGCAATTCGTAGCTCAATTCCTAGGGGTTTTCCATGGTAACTGCACACGATACACATCTAGGGGAAAGCTTTCTAATACTCAAGTAATCACTCCAAATACGTCGAATCCGCTTTAGCGCCACACGCTTTACTGAAAAAACTTGGATTATTGAAAGCGATATGGATCCCCGCGCTGATTTTAAACGCAGCTTATTCACTTCGCTTTAGCGGAACATCGCTTTATTGAAAATATCGCTTTACTGAAAATATCGTATTACTGAAAATATCGTATTACTGAAAACCAAAAGCAAGCCCACAACTACCTTTTGTATGAAACTAACTTCGCTTTAGTGAAACAATAAACAATGACATCGAATCGATTGCATAACTTAAGGCTGAAAAAATTGTGCATGTTTTGTCCGTTAAAAAATAAAATGGCAGAATGTATTTGTCCTTTTCCCTCTTACGTACTTTATTGCATTTTTCTATTATATTGTTAATGCAAGTGGCTAGACATTTGATATAAAAAATATTGTTTTACTGATTTTAAGCAGTACGCTTAACTGTAACGAATTTCAGTAATCCGAACAAAGTGTCAGAGAAAAAATGCAATAACTGAAAAAAAATTGGGTCTTGGTTATTTCCAATAAAGCGGAGTCGACGTAGAAACCATTGAGCCCTGTGAGATGCTCATAGCTCCCACAATCTCTCTCGCTTTCAATCCTGTGATAGTTTCTTAAACCAAATTTTTAATTATTATCAAATGTTTCGGATATAGAGACCACAACTGGGTGCCCAGAAAGTTCGACAGCTTCCAAGCTTATACGGCCACATCGAATTCCTCTTCTTTACAATGGATATGAACAGTGCAGAGTTGATGTCTCTACATATAAAATAGTTCAAATGTCTGCCACATTTCCATATGGCATGGCTTATGTTAGCTGTGAGGACTGCTGTGATATGTGGCTTAACGCACACAGCCCGTATAAGCCATTCTGCTGTCCCGAATCTTAAATGCCCTTCACAGATCTACTTCTTCTTTCTTTCCTGCTAAAACAGAAAATAGCTTTAATTAAAAAATAATTAAAAAAAGAAAATTATGTTATCAGTTACTTTTATATTTAAATTTTTTGGTTAAGAAGCTAAATGTTTGGCTCTTCTTACTTCTAAAGGTACGTTCACACTTATGAAATATTTGACCAAAAAAGCGTAACCACTAAACGCTAATAAAAAACTTTTTAATTCAAAAAAGTATTTATTGAGTTAAACATTTTCCAATAATATTGGATTCCTGATACTGTCTACTAGTTTTGTATGAAACTGTTTTAATTAATAAACACGTATTTGAACAAAAATATTTTTCATTAGTATTTAGTGGTTACGCTTTTCGGGGGAAATATTTGATAAGTGTGAACGTACCTTAATACTTCTGAACGTCTTTCAAATATATTAAATGTGTTTAATTTACAAACAAAAAGAAAAAATCCGTTTCATGTACCCCAAAAAGTTCCAATTGTCCAACCGTAGAATCGTCTTTTAGAATTTTTTAATTTTTAATACCAATTTATTTCTTCCTGATATATAAAGTAGGTATAATTCATCATAAAAATCAAAAATAACATATTATATGGTTACTTTTATGAATCAGAAAATGTCGATATTCCAACCCAGAAATTGTATTTTTAATTATCTTGATTTTTAATACCAATTTAACTCTTCCCGAAATATAAAAACGATTTCATTCACACACAACCAAAATAAGGAACTTATAAGGCTACTTTTATGTACTATAAAATTTCGATTTTCCAACCCTGGAACCGAATTTTTAATACTAAATTAATTCTTCCTGAAGTATAAAATATGTTTGATTCACTAAAAAAACAAAATTTTGAATTTATGTGGGTACTTTTATGTACCAGGAATATTTCGATTTTCCAACCAATGTTTACCAATGCAATTCTTAGTGAATTTTTAAACTGTTTGGTCACTTTCATGTACCATAAAATATTTTAACAATGAGGTTCATGCAACTCTTAATAATGAGGTTTATTTATGAAAAACTTAAAATTTGTAACCATTTTGGTCACATTCATGTACTACAAAATATTGCAGTTATCCAACCCTGGAATCGAAATTTTGATTTGTTTTAATATTTGATACCAATTTTTTTATTTTTCATGCATTAAAAAATAATTTTAATTAGTAAAAAAACGACGTTAGTTGGCTTTTTGCTTACTTTTATGTATAAAAAATTTCAATTTCCCACCCCTAGAAGCGAAATTTTAATTTTTAAAATTTTTTTTATTAATTCAAATCTTCATGAAGTATAAAGTAATTTTATTTAAGAAAAACTCAAAATTTATAATATTTTTGGTTATTACATGTACTACAAAATATTGCATGTACCAAAAAAAATTTAAATTTTTCCAACCCTGGAAGCGAAATTTTATTTTTGTATGTTTTATTTTTTATCAGTGCAAGTCTTCTTGAGGTATAAAATTGTTTTATTTAAGAAAAATTTTAATTTTTTAGCCATTTTGGCCACTTTCACGTACTACAAAATATTGCATTTTCCAACCCTGGATTCGAATTTTTGATTTTTTTTTAACTTTTGATACCAATTTTGTTATTCCTACATTATAAGACAGTTTTAGGTAGCAAAAAAAAACATCAGTTGCCTGTTTGATTACTTTCACGTATAAAAAAAATGCGATTACCCAACCCTGGAATCAAAATTTTAATTAAAATTTTTTCGGTCCAAGAACGAAGTCTATAGCTCTTCTGGGGGCTTGGGAAATTTCACGTACATACTGACGGACAGACGGAGAAAGGGACAGACGGACATCGCTCAATCGTCATCGCAATTCATAAGGATCCAGAATATATATACTTTATGGGGTCCTATATTGATATCGAAGAAACTACACATGGAATGACAAACCTATATATACCCTTTCACTTGGTCCCCAATCGATCATCAGATTGTGGGGCACGTCATATCATCCAGTTCAGGTCAACAGATATTGATAATCATGGACCTTGACTCTGATGGCCAGGCGAACGTGGTTCTCAAAGAAATATGGACCGCTTAACTTGTCAGCCCAAAATCCACACCAAACAGTGACTTTTTCGGAAAGCAGTGGGCGTTCTTAAGTCTCATGGGATTGGTATCGTCCCAAATTAGAGCATTTTGCTTGTTCATGTACTCATTCAGCTACAAATGGGCGCCGTCCTCTGAATTTAATTTTTCAATGAAAATTAAAGCAAACGAAACACCGATTTTGATAAAACAATTATATTATTAGCACGTGATGTTAAATACTATAGCAATCCATTTGATTTAGCAAAATGGATTGAATAGATGGCAACTAGTTTGATGTAGCATCAATGAAAGGAATGTTATCCACTGCCAAAGTTAAGAAGTGCCTGATGAAAGACCCTTTAGCATCGCAGCTTCTATTGTACCAGACCGATCATTTGCTCTGCTTGACAAAATGTCACATCAGATTCCTGATTTGCAGGTTCTTGGGACCAATTTTTTCTATTTATGCCGTTGTACCCCTTGATTCACTTGAACATTCATGAAAATGGGCATAAGTATTACATTTTGCAAAATATTCTAGCCCTAGTCTGTAGCACACGTTCGTATCTAATCACCCTTTGACTACAGCGATGGTATATTTTCCCATCTTCGTAACCCTCAATCAGATGATTTTAATAACTGCATCAGTCAAAGCATTTCTAATAATGACAAAAGGGCAACTGATCGCTGAAATGTAAGACACAACATTAGGACGACCACCTAATCCTGCTCTCCATAAGAGCTCCATACGCAAAGACGCTAATGTTTCTCTTCAAAAACTCCTCGGTTATACGAGGGCGATTCGGCACCTTCTTAGCGCAGCACAAAAAGCGCGGTATAAACAGAAAAAAGTGTTTTGGAAACTTCCATCTCTGCTATGAACACATGTTAAATTTTGTTTCGATTTGGCAACTCCTTCATATAGAAACAGGTGTTCACAAAAGACGCATCCGCGATTTTTTAACAATGGAAAAATTAGAAATGCGTGGTGTCATTAAATATTTACATAAAAAAGGTTTATCGGGACAAGAAATTCATAATGATATGGTGAATGTGTTAGGTGAAAGTCCTCCTTCATATGCAACAGTAAAAAATTGGGTTGCTGAATTTAAACGTGGTCGCGCAAGCATTGAAGATGAACCACGTAGTGGACGTCCAAAAACAGCAACAACAACAGAAATTGTAGCCAAAGTGCATGATATGGTATTAAATGATCGACGAATAAAAGTTCGTGAAATAGCTAATATCATGGGCATCTCAAATGATCGAGTCCATTTAATTTTGCATAAGGAACTACAGATGAAAAAGCTTTCTGCAAGATGGGTGCCGCATTTGTTAACAGTCGACCAAAACCGCATAAGAATGAAAATTTCTCAAGCTTGTTTGGTTCGTTTTAAGCGAAATAAAATGGATTTTAAGCGTCGTTTCATAACTGTTGATGAGACATGGATCCACCACTATACTCCAGAGACAAAAGAACAATCCAAACAATGGACTGAAGCTGGAGGAAGTGCCCCAAAGAATTCAAAAACAATTCAATCGGCTGGCAAGGTTATGGCAACGGTTTTTTGGGACTTTCTTTTGGGACTTTTTTGGGATTGACTATTTGCAAAAGGGTAAAACAATACATTCAGAGTACTATTACAACCTTTTGGATCAATTAAATATATAAATTCGAGAAAAACGTTCTGGCCTACAACACAAAAAAATAATTTTTCATCAAGACAACGCACCAGCGCACAAGAGTGTTTTAACAATGGCTAAAATCAACGAATTAAAGTACGAGTTGCTTGACCATCCACCTTATTCTCCTGATTTGCCTCCCAGTGACTTTTACCTGTTCCCAAATCTAAAAAAATTCCTTGCTGGCAAGCGTTTTACCTCAAATGAAGATTCAGTTGTAAACCACTATTTTGAAGACCTTGAGGAAAACTATTTTAATCAAGGGATATAATTGCTAGAAAAGCGTTGGACTAAGTGTATTGAAGTTTCAGGAGATTATATTGAAAAATAAAAATATTTTTGAAAAACTAACTATTCTCTTTCATTGATAGGCTAAGAAGTTTCCGAACCGCCCTCGTATGTCGATCCATAATAAGTGTCTGATGCACAAAATTCTACTATAAGCCTGAACAGATCATTAATTTTGTATAGCAAAAATTCTGGCAAGCAACTTACAGGCAGGTAACAATTAGAATGATTAAAACCGTTTCTCAAAGCAAACTTATATTTTACTTAAATGGTCAGGAATATAAAATATCCAGTGGCGAACTATTTATGCAATTATGACAAAGATCGGAAGGACTTTAACTTCCATTTAACTTCCTTTCGATTTTCCTCTATCAATATATGGAATATTATTATTTAAAAAACATTAAAATTTTATTGCACCGTGTAGTTTGAATATTTAACTGCTTAACGAAATTATCATTGCACTTCTGTGCACACTTAAAGTTTTAATTAAAAACCCATCAACAAAAGCAGCAAAATAATCGCTTTCACTTCTTTTCCAGTTAAATAGTTTAACGTTTTCAGTCTTCTCAGTTTATAGTTTTTGGCATATCATGGCACTAGAGAAACAACTGATTTAATCAATCAACTGTCACGTCAAATTCAAAAATCAATATCGTTCGAGTATAAACAATGACGAATGAATTTCAGCCAAAAAAAAACGTTAACGGTCACCCAAGAGATGACTGCATGAATATGTCTGTAATCTTATAGTCTAGTGATGAGGAAAAAAACCCAACCCAGAAGTTCACATACAATTTTTTAGAGAATATTGAAATAAGAAAAATGTATATGAAAGTACAACGAAATGCACACGAAATTGAACAAATCAAAATGTAATTGGACTGTGACGAATTTTCTATACCTTTCACTTAACCAAATGGATTTTCTTAAGCTTTTGCTTAACAATGATTTTGTTTTAAATTTTATTTTGAAGCACACTCTCTTGCCTGAAATAATTTTAAATTATTTTAAATATTAAAAAATCAGCATCGTAGTAATAAATGATTACTTTGATATCAAAGTTGTGATCCTGAAATTTTTTTACTTCTCTGCTACAATCACCCCGGTTATCCGACGGGAATCGACCCACGACCAGGACACCATTCATGCCTACCAACCGCTATTTAGAAATTAATATCGGACTTGATTAATAAAATTTTATTTTCGTGAAGTATTGCTTATTCCTGCTTGACCAGGATCTTTGGAAATAGCAAATGACTGCTCAATAATGAATAGGCCAAATTAACAGAACTCTGCTAGTCAAATATCCCACGTGTTCTAATTGAAAAGCCAATAATTGCATTTACATATGGTTCGTTTTTGCAAAACTTAGGTTTTCTTAAAAGTAGTTTACTTTGTTGCGATGTTTGAATTAATTACTGCATGTCTAGAGACATATTTGCATGACCAACATACTTTTTCTTGTTGTAGCGCATTTAATCCAATCAGTACAACTGAAACACTCTGTCAACTATAAGAATGACATTTATGGTGTGGAACAACGTCCACACAAGACGAATTCAAGGTGTTTAACAAAAACTATTCTTCAAAAAAAAAAAAAAAGAAGTTTAATGCAGTTCGTTTTTATTTTTGTACGTTTTCAATATTGCAGAGAAAATACATGAGAAATCAATTTAAAGTGTCTCTCGATAACGTCAACATCATCGTCGTCATCATCATCAGCACCAGCACCAGCATCAACAGCATCATTCCTCAAAATGCAATCGAGAATATTCTGCATCAACTGAAAGCAAAGTTGTGAAGTTTTTGTTTTTATCGAATGTAAAATAATGATGAATTCCACTGAAAAGAAGGCGCAAACAGACAAGAACGAATGGACAGCACACAATATTGTGAGCGACTCCGAATAATCAAATGTATTGTGAAAATATTGTTACAGGGTTTAAGTACTCGTATTTTCTACACAAAATACATTAACAAATTTGTCTGATTGTTCATCAGTCAGATGGTCTGTTTGTCCAATATTTTTTTACTGCCATCATTCAGCCTTTCCGTTCTTTCGTTCGTTCGTTCGTTTCGCTAGTTTGTTGTGATGGCTGGTTGTAGTTATTGCATGAGTTTGTTGTTGGCTGATTGGTGGTTGTGTTCGAAATCATCAAGCAACATTGATGATTTTAACACTTGAAATCTATCAAGTCACTCATATTTATAAAAGACTAAATAAAAGGGATATTGAATACAAATTTTATGTCAATGTCATTATCAACATAACGATCGGACAAATCTTTTCTGGTCGTTTGCGTGTGTGCGCCTTTTTTATTAATGCCAAACAGGGTGTGATTTTGTTCTTATTTTAATCAGCATAAATATGAAAAATATTTTGTTATAAAATTAAGCAATTAGGAAAATTATAACTGAGATAGTTTTACGGTAAGCAAAAGAATCGTAATATTTATTTAAATGATAAGAAAATTGTATAGATCATTAACATGGACTTACCCGTCTGGTTCAGTGAAAACAATACAATAAAACTTTAAAAAATTCCTTCATGTTTTTGAAACATATATCACCTGTTTAATCAGTCAGTGTTCAATTGTATTCTGAAAAATATTTAAAGTTATTAATTTTCTTTTTTCCAGGGATGGAAAATTAAATTTTTTTTCGGTCCATTCCGTATTTTGTAGTACATGTAGTTTTTCTTTTACAAAACCTCTTTATACGCCACGAAGATTTGCATTGGCCAAAAAAAAAAGTTTTTTTATTCAAATTTTGCTTCCAGGGGTGGAAAATTGCATTTATTTTATACGTGAAAGTAATCAAACAGGCAACTGATGTTGCTTTTTTGCTAACTAAGCCTGTCTTATAATTTAGGAAGAACAAAATTGGTATCAAAAATTCAAAAATAAAAAATTAAATTTCGAATCCAGGGATGGACAAGTGCAATATTTAATAGTACATGAAAGTGACCAAAATGGTTAAAAATGTCAAATTTTTCTTTAAAAAATATTACTTTATACTTGTAACGTGCCGTTACAAATACCCTCACCCAATACCACCAGTAAAGTATGCTGGTTAGTGTATTTATTGCATGTACTCACAATAAAACGCATTGCTTAGCAATACTGCATACACAAGAACAAGTACACTTACCTAATAACAACCAGCACAAAACAAGTAACACAAGAAAACACATGCACGCACATAAATACATACATAACAACAACCAAGCAAATAACATTGCTAACCAGCACAAAACAAGAAAACACATGCACGCTCATACAAAATACATAACAACAAACAAGCAAATGTAAGCAAACAAAACATAACATTGCTATAATTCTCAGTGGCTTCATATGATAACAAGGATAAGTAGACAAGGTTTGCACACAATCGGGGAGCAATTAACGATATCGTACGAATGATAATTACAAAAGAATATTCTTGAATTGTCGTCCGAGAGCTTTACCGATTCTTGTTCAAGTATTAATAGTTAACCAAATTAACTCGTAGTTTTGCCGATTACAAGCCTCCGAATACTCTTGTAGTCGTACTAATCCGTAGCCGAGCTCAAGCCTCCGAATACTCTTGAGTTCGTAGTTCGTAGTGTTGCCGATTACAAGCCTCCGAATACTCTTGTAGTCATACTAATCCGTAGCCGAGCTCAAGCCTCCGAATACTCTTGAGTTCGTAGTTCGTAGTGTTGCCGATTACATGCCTCCGAATACTCTTGTAGTCGTACTAATCCGTAGCCGAGCTCAAGCCTCCGAATACTCTTGAGTTCGTAGTTCGTAGTGTTGCGATTACAAGCCTCCGAATACTCTTGTAGTCGTACTAAGCCGTAACCGAGCTCGAGCCTCCGAATACTCTTGAGTTCGTGTTAATAATTTCTAACCCGAATACAACTTTATATTACCTGTCTTACTCCATTAGTAGCCCGAACCACAGACGAGTGTTATCAGCCAAAGTACCAGAGCGGTGTAGCAGAGGAATCAGCGCAGCCCCGATACTAAAAATTTAACCCACTAGCTTTAAGATCGTCTAAGTAGTTTAAGTTTCGTTTCAATAAACATTTTGTTCCCGAATATATACATCACCTAAAATATTCGTGTTTTTATTCTCAAAGGAAGTAGACCTTTGATACGAACCTGGAGCGACTGAGTCATACCTCAGCTGGAAAAATAAACTACGTTACATACTTCATGAAGTGTTGCACTGATAAAAAACAAAGAATTAAAATTTCGCTTCCAGGGTTGGGAAATTGAAATTTTTTATACATAAAAGTAACCAAAAAGGTAATTGACGTTGCTGTTTTTTTTTTCCTATCTAAAACTATTTGATATTTCAGGAAGAACAAAATTGGTATTAAAAATTTAAAAAAAAAACAATCAAAATTTCGAATCCAGGGATGGACAAGTGCAATATTTTATAGTTCATGAAGGTGACCAAAATGGTTGAAAATTGTAAATTTTTCTTAAATAATACTACTTTATTCCTCATGAAGAGTTGCATTGGTTAAAAATAAAACAAAAAAAATTAATATGTAACTTCCAGGGTTGGGAAGTCTAAAGTTTTTTTGGTACATGCAATATATTGTAGTACATGAAAGTGACCAAAATGGTTGCAAGTTTTTAATTTTTCTTAAATAAAACGACTTTATACCTAATGAAGACTAGGATTGGTAAAAAAAAATTCAATTTCACTTCCAGGGATGGGAAATTGAATTTTGTTTTGCATAAAAGTAACCAAAAAGGCCACTAACGTCGGTTGTTTACTAATTAAAACTTCTTTTTAGTTCAGAAAAAACAAAATTGGTATCAAAAATAAAAAAAAAATTAATATTTAGATTCCAGAGTTGGATAACTGCAATATTTTGTAGTACATGAAAGTGACCAAGAAAGTTACAAATATTAAGTTTTTCTTAAATAAAACTATTTCATGACTCATTAAGAGTTGCATTGGTAAAAAAATTTAGATTTTGTTTCCAGGATTGGGAAATTGAAATATATAAAAGGAACCAAATAGGCGATTGACGTTGTTGTTTTTGCTAATTAAAACTATTTTATAATTCAGGAAAAACAAAATTGGTATTAAAATCTTAAAAAATCAAAATTTCGACTCCAGGGTTGAACAAATAAAATATTTTATGGTACGTGAAGGTGACCAAAAAGTTTAAAAATTTAATTGTTTTTGTCAAGTAAAACTATGTTACATCTTTTAATTAAATTTACTTCCCGTTTTAGCAAGAAAGAAAGAAGAATTACATCTGTGAAGGGTATTTAAGATTCGGCACAGCCGAATATAGCACTTTTACTTGTTTGATTATTTTTTGCTAATTAAACCTATTTCATATTTTAGGAAAAAATTAAATTGGTATTAAAATTGGCATAGAATTAAAAAAAATTTCTTAGATTTTCTCTAGAATAAATATTTTCTTTATCGTTGTATTAAACATTTTGATTTTTATGCAAGACATTCATTACTGTTGGGTATCGAACACCACATAGATTGCTGTAGCAGCCATATTGCGGAAATCGCTATAAGCTCCATTGCTAAATATCTAAAAGGCATTGCTAGTCTAAACAGTTGTAAGAAACTTTAGCATATATTTGGGGGAATATTTTGTATTTCCCTATCTGCTAGTTAACAAATAATTATTATAGAAAATAGTTCTAGGATTAGCGAGTTACGGAATATGGCTGCAGAGCTGAAAAACTTAAGTTTTAGCCGGGAACATTAAAGTAATTAATTAAAGCTAACTTTTTGCTTTGTTAATTAAACATATTTAACATTGAAGAAAAATATATATTAGTCTTGAAAATCAGATAGATCAAAAGGTTTGTGCAAGAATTGGAGTATATAATCCAGCCATACGTGGCGTTATTTCGTTTACATTATCCATCAGTAATTGTTTCAACATAAATTATCCCAGTCCAAATGGGTATGAATAGCCATTATTTCTTCAACAATAATATTATTTTAATTATAATAAATTATTCATTCAAAAACTACGTAAGACCTGTTCTGACATAAAAATTATTCACACAACAAACTCGTAATATTTTCATCCTTTTTAGTAAAACTGCTATAAATATAAATATTTTAGTACATTATTTACAAAGAATTCAGCAAAAAAGTGATGTGATTTTATTTGAAGTACAAATTCTAAATAACTCTACCTTGAAATTCCATGAAGAATAACTCGATTTATGTCAACATGCGAGTACACAATGAGAAAGAACAAAAGGTATAAAGTTTAAATAAACACATTTTACTAAAGCGCAAAGAAGGGAAATAAAGGAAGAAAGAAAGAAGAAAAAAACTCTAAATAAAAGTCATTTTAACACACTGACTCTGTTCAGTCTTGTTATTTATTGCTTTAGATTTTGGCTGGCGATATAGCGCCAGACAGACACATTCGACAGCACAAACTAACAAACAGACAAACATATAAATTCAGTAACAAGAACTGAGAAAATAACACTTCCATACAATAAACGCACGCAAACATATACACATGCAAATATCTAGATGTTCAGTTGCAGAAGGATGTTAAGGGTATTAAAGATGTTAAGTAAGTCAAATTAAATGATGGGAAAATATATAAATAAATGAATAAATGAAATTTGAAACAAAGTATTGATACAGATTTAGCGCGAATTATCATATTGGAAACAGATTTAATTTCAAGAATTTTTGGTGACGCAAAAGTTCATTAATCACGAGTAACCAATGGGCTGTACCACGAGTCCATGTCTTTAGAATTACCTATACCTTGAGTTATAAAGCACTGTATATTAAGAGTAGGTCCAAATTTTGCAATCCTTGTTCTATATTCTGTGAAAAAAGTAGTGAGCGTCCAGCCCCTCAAAAGTTGAATGGACTCTTCGACTTAAAAAGATATTACTCCCCATATAATTAATTGATCCGTTAATTATTATTGAGGTTTCTATTTCATGGTTTTTTAACTTACCGCTAAAAAAAATTCTAAATAAAAAAGAAAAATCGGGAAGTTATTGGCTTTACCCCGATTAGAAAAAATCCAATTTTCATCAGATCTAGGCATTTTTACTACCTAGGTATATTCCCAGGGTACTCCTGAAAGCGCGTACCCATGTATGTTTGTGTCTGTGCGTGTATTTGTGTATATATCTGTTTGTAAGGCAAAACGGGTGAGCCGAATCTAGCCAAACTAGTCACGTTTCAAAAGGTTTTCCGAACTTAGAAACTGATTCCAGCTGGTAGCTTTTGAGAAATATCAGAGAAAATAATACATATTTTTTTCAAATGTGATTTTTTTAACAGTTCTATCGATCCTTTCCGTAAAATAATCAGCTCTTGACATTCAAAATTCACCTCGATCGCCACCAACCGGGTGAAAATCGGTTGAACAAAAAACAAGTAAAAACGTTATATTCGACCGGGTCGAATCTTAAATACCCTCCAAATATTTAGTAAGTGAATTTAAAATGTTTAACTTGGTGGGACAGAGTTCCTTTATATAGATAATATCGTACGTCAACACCCACTAAAGGGGGCGGGGTTCAAAAATATACAATATCATGTTTTCCACAGACGAACGTATGGGCATTGCTAGACCGTCTTAGACTTCATCACAATTCTCTTTGGAGGGTATAAAAACTGTATTTTGGCGGGGTCGCATCTGGCAAGGGCTGTGGGGGAAACATTTCACCTTTGTCATAAGACTCTAAAAATAAATGCTTGGGATAATTATATACAAAATTTAAAAAAAAAATTTTTTTTGTAGGGTCATTTAGGGGGCAAAGGAAGAGGATCGGGTAGGGCAGTAATCGGCAGTCATAAAACTCTAAAGATAAAAGGTTGGGATGATTATATACAAAATTAAAAAAATTTTTTTTTTTTTGGTAGGGTCATTTAGGGGGCGAAGGGGAAAGAGGGGGTAGGGCAGAGTAGTACCAGGTTTCGTCTCAGCTTCGTCATTAAAGCTTAAAAGTGTTATTTTTAAGGAATGTAGGCTTAAGTAAAACAATTTGTTAAACTTTTATGCTATTTTTGCCTATAATAACGCCCACTGAAGTGGGCGGGGTCAAAAAATATTTTTATTTTATTTAATGGCTCCAAGTTTAAGGCGTTGGACCGTATTTGACATAAAAATATATCATTTGCTTAACAAAATAACCAAAAAACTTTGAAAATTATGTTGTTTTTTCTGGGTTGGTTTAGTTCTTCTTAGGGGAACTTTTTTCCCTCTTGCCCGATTTAGCCCATCTTCAAACTTAACCTGCTCTAAGTTTTAAAGTATATTTATGCCAAATTTCAAGAGTCTAGCTCTTTTCGTTTGGACTAAATCGTGATTTCCACTGACGGCCGGACGGACGGACGGACATGCTCAGTTCGTCTTAGATTTCATCACTGATCAAGAATATATACACTTTATGGGGTCTGAGATGGATATTTCGATGCGTTACAAACGGAATGACAAAGTGAATATACCCTCCAAATTCTTTTTTGGAGGGTATAACAAAAAATTCGAAACAAGTGATTTTTTAATAAACTTCGAAATTCGAACTAACTTAATATATTTTTAAATCAACTTAGATTTCCCATGAATTGTAATCGGTTCGGATAGGTGGATTTCGAGAAATCTGAAAATAAAATACAACATATATATTTTCAAACGCGTTCTTGTTAATAACTTTTAAACAAATTAATCGATCGATTCCATACGGTAATCAGCTCTTGACAGTCAAAATCCACCTCGATCGCCCCCAAGCGGGCCAACATGGGTTATCGTGAACGGAAAAAATTTGAGAAGACTGATTCTTCTTTGCAAACTCTCTTTCGTAACTCCACTTTACGATGTGCATACAATTAGGGGGAAGCTACAGGGATGGCTATAAGACGTTTTCCATATTTTTACATAAGCAAAAAAAGTTTTATGCAGCTGTTTAGCTGTCAAAATAATTGGGAAAAACTTGACCTGTAGTGCGATTCTGTAACATTAAACAATAATAGACATTGTTATATTGTCAACGTAAAATGTTGTTTGCAGCAACGATTTTGCTATTCTGTAAATAACAAATAAAAACATTGGCAAAATTTTAAATCAAGTGGCATCGCTGTGAATATATATGTCAAAAAGCGAAAAGAAAAGAAAACATTTCCGCCAAAGCAAAAAGCAGATTTTCCTTCAACAACGTTTTGTAAAGTAAGTATAAAATAATTATATATGTATGTATACTTAATGATAAATGTAGCATAATCTACTTAATATATATTTTATTATTCTTGAACCTCTTAACCGACTGTCTAACTCAGAAATTATTTCTTCTGTTAACTCCGGAGTTAACCTATAAAGCTTTCGGAATTCACTCTGTGGTAGATGAAATGGGTTATCCATTTCTCTAAGTAAACGGCGGTTTACCTTTTGTTGACTTAATGCAACTTCCGTTGGTAATAAATATCCCAAATATTGAAAAGCCATGTTTATACCCTTTCACAAAAAAGTGAAAGAGTATATATAGGTTTTTCATTCCATGTGTAATTTCTTCGATATTCACATGGGACCCCATAAAGTATATATATTGTGGATCCTTATGAATAGCGATGACGATTGAGCGATGTCCGTCTGTCCGTCCGTCTGTACGTGAAATCGGTTTTCCCAAGCCCCCAGAAGAGCTAGAGACTTCGCTCTTGGACCGTTGGATTGGAAATGAACTTAAAAAGAGTGCTATTGAAAGATCCGAAGCATGGTTACAGAGCTGGGAAGCTGACACCTATTTCTCGACGCAAAATTTATACCAAAAATTAATTATTTTTTTTAATGTTTGTAAATTAAACCTATTTCAAGCTTTGGGTCTATCAAAAACTAAAAAAATTTATTTTTTTTTCCAGGGATGGGAAATTAAAAAAAAAATTTCGGCCTATTCCGTATTTTGTAGTACATGTAGTAACTAAAATTGTTAAAAATTTCAAGTTTTTCTTTAACAAAATCTTTTTATGCGTCATGAAGATTTGCATTGACCAAAAATAAATCAAAATATCGAATCCAGGGTTGGACAAGTGCAATATTTTGTAGTACATGAAAGTGGCCAAAATGGTTAAAAAATTCAAATTTTTCTTAAATAATACTACTTTTTACCTAAAGAAGACTTGCACTGATAAAAAATAAAAAAATAAATTTTCGCTTCCTGGGTTGGGAAAATGAAAGTTTTTTTGGTACATGCAATATTTTGTTGTACATGTAATAACCAAAATTGTTATAAATTTTGAGTTTCTCTTAAATAAAATCACTTTATACTTCATGAAGATCTGCATTGATAAAAAATTTTTAAAAATTAAAATTTCGCTACCAGGGGTGGGAAATTGAAACTTTTTATACATAAAAGTAACCAAAATGGTTAAAAATTTAAAATGTTTCTTCAATAAAACTACTTTATACCTCATGAAGGGTCGCATTTATAAAAAAGCAAAATAAATAAATTTCAATTCCAGGGCTAGAAAATTTAAAGTTTTTTTGGTACATGCAATATATTGTAGAAAATGAAATTGACAAAAATTGTTATTAATTTTAAGATTTTTGTAAATAAAACTACTTTATAAGCAATAACTAGTATTGGTAAAAAGAAGAAGATAAAAATTAAAATTTCGCTCCCAGGGATGGGATATTGAAATTTTGTTTATACATAAAAGTAACCAAACCAACTAACGTCGGTTTTTTACTAACTAAAACTATTTTTTAATTTATTATTGGTATCAAATATTAAAACAAATCAATATTTCGATTCCAGGGTTGAATAACTGCAATATTGAAATATTGAAAAAATTTAAACGTTGTCATATATAAAAGTAACTGATAACATCATTTTGTTTTTTTAATTGTATTTTAATTAAAGCTACTCTCTGTTTTAGCAAGAAAGAAAGAAGAATTACATCTGTGAAGGGTATTTAAGATTCGGCACAGCCGAATATAGCACTTTTACTTGTTTAGTTTCACTTTCTAACTTTTTAAGTCAATAAAACAAAAATGTGTATTTAGTAAGAATTTTAACGAACATTTATATTGCTATATTAAATTGAATTAAGATTCATAGGCTAATTGTTCGAAATTTGTTTTTAAATCTCAGAAAGACATGATAAATATTCCAAGGCACAAAGGAAAGTCAACATCAGTTTTATTCAACTTACACCGCAGAGCAGAACAGCTGTTTTCGAAAGACGCAACCCTTTCATCATCAGTGCTCATGTGTATTGTGTTTGTCACCACTTATTAGGTGGCTTAGTTGAATGTGATAACAGTTCCTATTTACACAAATTTTATTGTGAAAAAGAATACGGGAACTGTATCAACCTGATGTTAACATGTTATTGTTATAATACCCGTGTTACCGTTTGATTATTTTTCTTCATGTCCCATTTTTCTGAATTTTTTGTTCCATCATAAAAAAAGTATTATTAAAAGCAGTGCAGAATATCAAAATCGCTTGTTTAATTTTTTAACAATAAAAACTTTTGTTATAAAATGATAGCGAATCGCACTACTGATATGATTAACGCCCAATCTATTGATGTATCTTCGGTGGTAAACTTTCATCACATGGCGCACGTTTTCCTTGCTTTAGCAAAATATCTGTACAATTGATTGCACTAGAGAATTTCCATTTACAGACGATGCAGCTTTCAAGAAATGTCGCGACGCGTACTGGGATATAGAAATGGATAAATGGCTCAAGCAATAGTCAATAAAACTTAAGCAACGATCATTTATAGAACCAATCTAACCAAAAATCCTCTATCGTTTGCAGTACTAACCAACGGTTATTTACAAAATCCCACCCTTATATTATTTTTAAACTGCTAAAGGTACGTTCACACTTATCAAATATTTGCCCAAAAATGCGTAACCACTAAACACTAACAAAAACTTCTTAATTCAAAAATGTATTTATTGAGTTAAATAGTGTCCAATAATATTGGATTCATGACACTGCCTATTAGTTTTGTATGAAATTGTTTTAATTAATAAACACGTATCTGAACAAAAATATTTTTCATTAGTATTTAGTGGTTACGCTTTTCGGGGTAAATATTTGATAAGTGTGAACGTACCTTAAGAAATATTTAAAAATTAAATCAAATGAGTATAACTTTCTAACAATAAAAAATACTGAAGTTTCAAAGCAATTATTACTTCAAGTGTTGATTTTATCTGGTCTACAAATTTCTTTCCATTCCGTTAAAACTCAAGTCAAATATACATAAAACCAACTGATTTTCATGTATGTGCCACTTACGCACACCAAAACCTAAAAATATTACACAATATGAAAAATAACATTAATTTCCAACAGTTTCTTAAAACAAATACCAACAGAAATTTCTTACCCATCAACTTTATTACAAATCAATGTGATAAAAACTGTTCTATTTAAGTCCAGTAGTCTTCCAAGCAAACTTCAAAGTAAAACGCATTCGTACCCATAATTACAATTCTCGTTCACAAAATTCTATTTAAGAGCTCAAAACAACAACAGCAAAAACTACGAAACACTAAGTAAATATACTTTAATATAAACATCGAAAAAGCTTAAGTGCTAAAGTGAGAAGTGAATAGTAGTCACTATTGCGTACAATAGTCATATAGGAAAAATGGTAATTCCGCTGTAACTTTTTTATTACTTCACCAATTTTCATGAAATAAGTTTCATTTTATAGAAAAAAAAAATCACTGGTTTTATATGTCTTACCAATTTTGTTAATATATTGTATTTTCGTTAAATTTGAGTTAGAAATTTATTTATTAATATGCCTACAAATTTTATGTCTATAATTATGATTATATTAATTATAAATAACAAGTCTTGCCAATTCTAAACTAAATTGTTGTTTGTTGAAATACTTTACAAACTAAATTTGCAAAGTATTTAGTGCACAGATGCTGACGGCTTGGCTTAGACCATATGCATGTCGGCGATGTTATTAACCCGTATTTTCTTCCGTTACTGTGACTGACTGTACACGACCTATGCCTTCAGATGGGAAGTAGCAACTTAATTAACCACGGAATATTCCTCAAAAGAACTGTAAATCTATACAGTTATCTGAGGTGTATAGATTAACTAGTGCGAGTGGGACGCAAAACTCTCGAAAGAGAGTAAACGGTCAGTGGTGTGGATGCACCTAAAAAATAGTTGCCAACGAGGCTTGATGTTGAGTGACTCAGAACTGCTTTGCGACTGCCTAATTTAAATATTGTGTTGAATATCGTTCATTATCGTCCGAGAGTTAAGCTCTTCCGCTGTGTAAATCATAGGAAGCAAGTAAAAATGTTATATTCGAACAGGTCGATCTTGAATACCCTACAGATATTTAATAAATAAAATGTCTATTTTTATTCGTATTAAAATTTAAATTTCATGGCTTAAGTAAACAAGACAAAATGTACAAGGTGAGCCAAAAGAAATCATCCGATGACTCCTCCAGCGCGAACAGTGCACCATGCAGTCACTTTCAGCGGGTGTAGTGGCTCCTCGTTCATCATCCGTGGATTTTCGGTGCCCCAGAAGTGATAGTTTTGCTTGTTCACGTACCCGCTGAGGTGGAAATGAGCCTAATCGCTCATTATGATTTTGGTCGAAAAATCGTCCATTTCGTCCTCGAAATTGAGGATGGGGATTGTATCGCTCTATAGCTAGTTCACTTGTATTCTACAACTGTCTAGTTCACAAATCTGAAAACAAATTTGACATTGGCCGCCTTTTGCAAAAATAAGAGCATCTACCAATAGGATGATTTCTTTTGGCCCACCTTGTATATTAATACGGCCGTTTCCAATGTGTTAAAAGGAGCATGACTGAGACATCTTTCCGTCAGCATAAAAGCAATATACGTATTAATATTTTATATGAAGTTGAAAAGAAAGAGACTGAGATAAAATAAAAATCGTTATCCTGATGGGTCAGAGTTCCTTTAAGACATTTCTGTGTCCAATTTTAACTTTCTATACAAGGGTTACTCCGGAAACGGCCGTTGGGGGAGACAGCTCACCTAAATCGTAAAAGTTTAAAAACAAAATTTTCAGGGTAGTTAACTAGAAAAAAAAAATGTTTTTATAATGTCATTTAGAGGGCAAAGGGCGGTGGAGGGTTAAGGCAAGAGAAGACCAGAGAACATATTACCTTCATCGTAAAATTGTATAAATTAAATTTTTAAGGAATATAGGCTTAAAGAATACAATTTGTTAAATATTTACACTATTTCTTCATATAATATTTGAATTTAGCTCCCACTAAAGGGGCGGGGTTCAAAAATAAACTAACTCGTGTTTTTTACAGTCGGACATATGGGCATTACTAGACCATCTTAGACTTCATCACTGATCAAGAATATATGCGCTGTTTTTTTTTAAAGTGGTACAAGTCCACTTTTTAAAAAAGCTAAGTTAACGGTAATTTTAATGAGCTATAGACACCATCTCTCTATAGTTACAATCACAATTTCAATAGAGTTCTATTTTGAAATAAAATAAATAAAATGAATAAAAAACAGTTTTACTGTATAATTCTATCGCACAAATATTTCTTTTGAAAGTGGAATAAGTCCATTCCTAATAATTATAATTAAAACAACTTTCTTATTGCAATTGATTATGGCTACTTCAGTGCACGTTGCTCTTTAGCAGATACACATAACTTATCTACCGCTGAAAACAACATTGTTAACAAGATAACGGTATTATTGGTCTGATGAAATGATGAGAAGTTGTGTTTAGTTCTCCCTCGCAAGTCCTACTATTTGGTTCCTATACTAATAGATTTTTAAAATAACTGAAATTAGCTCATAATAAACTTGGTTATTCGTGTATTTAAATGTCTTCATTTTAACTATTGCTCTTTACATAAAAATCCATTTCAGAAAAGCTTTTATTTCTAAAAAAAATATGAACTTGAATTTGCTGCTGTTTTTATTTCTTGTAATTAAAGTTGGTTAATATTTTTAAATTGATTCAAACGCTAACCCTTAAATATCTCAATATATGAAAAGATGGACTTAAACCACTTTAACCCTAGATTGGTACTCTTAAATATACCCCTTTATTGGCAAACTTCGTTGAATCGACGAACATCAAATTTACATTTACATAATTACGTAACCATGGATACTTTAGTAAAGGAAACTAATTTATTTTCTTCCTAAAGGTGTTTTAAATGCTAATTATAAAAATTTTCATACATTTTTGTTTTATTTACTTCATTTTTATTTCAATAAAAATTAACATAAAATTTGGCTTTGCTCCACAGATACTTTTAAAAAAGGATCCTAAATTCAACTTATTTTTAAAGAAAAATTTTTTTTTAATTTTTTTTTTCTTTAAAAAGGTACATTGAGTATTAAAAAAAATAAAAAAGGAATTAATTTTGGATTAAATTTGCATATGAAATGCAAGCTCCAATTTTATGCTCTCCACATATGCTTTTTTTACAGAAATTGCAGGCACTTTTTGTCATTCGACGTCTTTTGTATGGACAAAGCTTACAATTGCTTCTTTTGTTGCAAGTTTTAGAATTTGTTGATACTTCAGGTTCCAAAACATTTTGTATTTTTCTTCCTAAATTAGTTTGCAATGTAGGAATAGTCAGTCTTTTCGTTACATGTTCTTTGACAAGATCACAGTGCAGTTTTTTTTTGCGAATTCTCTGGGAAATATAGGCTTTTTTATATAACTATTTATGTTAGCCATATTAATCATTCTATATAAAAGACACATTGGCCATTGATTAGTCTTGCGGGAGCATGACATTATACAACACATTTGGTCAAAGGTGTCAACACCTCCTTTAGTGGAGTTATTGAACTCTACTCTGCCATCGATGGTTTTTTTATTAGAATTAACAGTTCCCTCTTCTGATAAGTGGTCAATATCCTCCAAATGAGGTTCTTCTTGCTGTAAACTTTCATTGTCACTGCTGTGATTTCAAAAATGTTTTCATCGGTGGTAAAAATGTCATCCAGGTCACCCTCTTCACTCTCAGATTCAATACTGTTCAAAAATTTTTCGATGTCATCATCCTGGAGACGTTTAGTTTTCATATAGAATATTTGCTCTAAAACCTCAACAAAAAACACGAATGAAGAAATTTACATAAATGGTATTATTCGTCGAAGCGACGAAGTGAGTTCCTGGGACTTAAAAAAAAAACTTACTTTTAAGCGTCGGACAATAATTTATGACCACACACAACAAAAGCAGATTGTTGCCTAGAGCTACAGAGAAAATCATAGTGTTACGTGTAAAGAGACAAAAGAGAACACAAATATAAAAGAGGTGTTCGTCGATTCGACAAATGTATACTAATCTAGTGTTAAAAAAAACCAGCTCCTTTAAGGGGTTCAATTCTTTTTAGAGGGTATTAAAACTGTATTTTGTTGGTTCTGTCAAGGGCCGTGGGGGAGACCTTTGCCATAAAACACTAAAAATAAAATTTTTGGATAATGAAGTGCACATCTTTTTTTTAGCGTAATTTGGGGGGCAAAGAGGAAGGAGACGGGTAGGACAGAGGAGTATCAGCTTACGTCTCAGCTACGTAATAAAATTATACAAAATTTTTTTTAAGGAATTTTGTTAAATTTTTACATTATTTTTGCATATAATAACACCCACTAAAAGAGGCGGGATCCAAAAATTAATTTTTCTGAATTTTTAACGCGTTGGACTTGTTTTGACATAAAAATATATAATTTTCTTAACAAAATTTAAAAAAAACAAGTAAAAGTGCTATATTCGGCTGTGCCGAATCTTAAATACCCTTCACAGATGTAATTCTTCTTTCCTTCTTCCTAAAACAGGAAGTAGGTTTAATTAAAAGATGTAAAAGATAAAAGATGTAACATAGTTTTACAAAAAAAAATAGATTTTTAAACTTTTTGGTCATTTTCATGTACTATAAAATATTTCATTTGTTCAACCCTGGAGTCGAAATTTTGTTTTTTTTTAAATTTTATACCAATTTTGTTCATCCTGAATTATAAACTAGCTTTAATTAGCAAAAACAACAACGTCATTGCCTATTTGGTTACTTTTATATATTTCAATTTCAACTCTTAATGAAGCATGAAATAATTTTATTTAAGAAAAACTTAATATATGTAACCATTTTGGTCACTTTCATGTACTACAAACTATTGCAGTTATCCATTACTGGAATCTAAATTTTGGTTTTTTTTAATTGTTAATACCAATTTTTTTCTTTCTAAATTATAAGACAGGCTTAGTTAGGAAAAAAAACAACATCAGTTGCCTGTTTGATTATTTTCACGTATAAAAAAAATGCAATTTCCCATCCCTGGAAGCAAAATTTTAATTTACAATATTTTTTGCCAATGTTAATCTTCAAGACGTAGAAAGAGGTTTTGTTAAAGAAAAACTAAAAACTAAAATACGGAATGGGCCGAAAAAAAATTTTTTATTTCCCATCCCTGGAAAATTTTTTTTATTTTTTTAGTTTTTAATAGACCATTGAGGCTCCCCAAAGCACGAAATAGATTTAATTTAGAAACATTAAAAAAAATAATTGATTTTTGGTATAAATTTTGCGTCGAGAAATAGGTGTAAGCTTCCCAGCTCTGGAACTATACTTCGGATCTTTCTAAATTTCAATAGTACTCTATTTAAGTTCATTTCCAACAATCCAAGATCGAAGTCTCTAGCTCTTCTGGGGGCTTGGGAAAACCGATTTCACGTACAGACGAACGTACAGACGGACATCGCTATTCATAAGAATCCAGAATATATATACTTTATGGGGTCCCATGTGCACATCGAAGAAGTTCCTCACGTAATGACAAAGGGTATATATACCTTTTACTTTTTTGTGAAGAGTATAAAAACTTTAAAAATATGTTGTTTTTTAGAGGTTGGTTTAGTTCTTCTTAGGGGAACTTTTTTTCCCCCGACCCGATTCAGCGCATTTATGAACTTGACCTGTGCTATCCTTCAAGATATTATTGTACCATGTTTCAACTGTCTGGCTCTTTTCGTTTGGGCTGACTAGTGATTTCCACAGTCGGAAGGACGGACGTTATGAGTTGTATCACTGATCAAGAATATAAATACACTTTATGGAGTGTTAGAGGGATAATTCGTTGCGTTACACACGGATGGATAAAGTGATGATACCCTCCAATTCTTTTTTGAAATATATAAAATTCATTAAATGTTCCGTACAACGATTCGCTAGAAATTTATATTGTCCAGTGTTATTGCATCCATCATTTCTGAATCTAATATAGAATTTAAGAAAATCTCTCTCTCCATCCATTAATCAATTCATATATAAGCTACAGTTTTTGACAACATTTTTTATTAATGAATCAAGCTTCTCTAACGACTTTGAAAATAGTTTCTTATACAAGAAGATAAAATTAACAATCTTCACTGAGGAAAGAAAAGCATTCACATGATCTCAAATGATTAACCTTCACGATCATGATACGGAGCCACTACACGGCAAATTGTGTAAATCAAAAACCTAATCGATTGGACTAATTAAAGAAAACATATTTGCAACGTTAACAAATAAAGGAAAAAAATGTAGGCACAACTAGAAAACTACAGGAAGGTAAGAAAAAACAAACCAAACACTTTTCTCCAATACTTGTGCTTATTTCAATACTGCAATTTCAGCTAAAGTGAAGCGAAAAAAAATTAAAAGAAAACTAATAAAAAAAAACACTCAAATGAATTGTTGTGCGAATAGAAGAAGCGTTACGGTGAGACGGATGGCATGGACATACAGACAGCCATGCATAACATCAATGTTCACGTGATGAACATTGTTGCCACGAAGCAATATGCGATCTATTACTATCGCATGTTGCTGTTTATTATTGGCGGGGATCTAAGTCATAGACATCTGACTCTACCTACTGTTAAGTATTTATGTAAGTATGCAGCCGTTGTTGTTTGTGCTGCATTTTAACATGGGGCAACAAGCAGTAGCCAACCAAATGGTAGCAATCAACACTATGTTGTTGTTATATTCAGCACCAAAAACATCACCATCATCATCTTTTCTATCCATGTACCCGTCATGATCACCATCATCATCACCATCATCCGCCACAGCAGCAGCAACAGCAACAGCAACAAGAGCCAAGTTATTTGCACAACCGCCAAGTAAATGCTCAGCGTGAGATCGCAATATAAACAACGCGTACTGGTAGGAATATTGCAACGCTGTAAAAGGTCCATCAAAATGTTGTACCCTGGCACACAAAAAGTACGCAGCATTAACTCTGCTTATTTTTAAAGCAAATGCCGGACTATGGCACTGTTGCAACATGTGGTGTGTAGATGTTATTCCTCGGTATCTATGCGTGGCAATCGAAAATGGATTTGTATCAATATCGACTCACTATAACATGAGTCCAATAAATTAATATAGCTGCCAAGTCATAAAACTCCAAAAGAAATGCAAGAATCTTAAGCCTTAGAGATCTGCAATACAAGACAATTTTGTCTCAATTTTTTGTGCTGAAGTTTGTTTGGCTTAGAACACGATACAACACACACACACTACCTGACAAGTAGATCTTTGCAGGCAGCTACCATGTAAAAGTGCTGGAGTTTAGTACCTTCTTTTTTTTTTAATTACGTCTAAAAGTTGCATCAACAGTTCTCTTGCAGTGTGTTGTTTTTCCTTACAGATATTTCCATAGCTCTTGCACACTTGTATGCTAAAGTTTTTATTTGGAATCGCATTGCTGCAGTTGGGTTGCATCTTTGACATCAATCGACATACAATACAACAACCTATTTGGTTGTAAAATATTCTTGGTTGCTGGTGTCGGCCGTTGGCAGCATTGCTGCCGATGATGCATGTGCCATGACTGTGAATTGTGATCATGTTAATGTAAATAATTGCCAACCAATTTCAGGGTTGTAATTAAAAAAACAATTCTTTTGTCTGTCTTCTAAACTGCAATGACTTTTTTTTTGTTTTTGCTGACTGTCTATCCGTAATGGAAAGTACGTATCGCTTTGCTGCTGTTCGTCGATTTTATGTGAAAATATTTTATTTAAACTTTTCTCTTACTTTGAGACGCAAATTGTACGTTTGAATGAAGATCTTGTGTTGCTGATATGAAGGGTATGCCAACATGCAATGTTGTATGGTTTTCGTAAGTTTGCTGCAGGATTTGACGTACATGGTGACATGTCGCTCGTAGTGCTCAAGTAAAAATGAGAATGTGAGAGTGTTTTCGCGGGTAGATAGTAGTTGATATTAGAGCCTAGAATGTTTTAATACAATAATATTAATGCCAAGAAAATGTTATTAAATTTCTTAAAATAATATTTCCTAATACGAAACATATGAAGTGCGAATAAAAACTTTATAGAAACAAAGGAAATGCTGCTAAAAATATAAGCAATTTCAAGGGATTTTGTTTTCATAAAAATAGAACATAAATCATGTTTTTTAGAGTGTCACAACACGTGAGCAATGCGTGCAAACTGTTGAAATGTTTAATCAAAATAATTGTTCTATTCGTCAAACTTATCGTGCACTTCTTCCATTTTATGGCGTACATAAAATCGTCCTTCAGAGCGGCTAATTCGAAGAACAACTTTGTATAAATTTAACGCCAGCTACTGTCCAAAGGACCTCATCCGACGATGCTCTCAACATTTTTTTTTTAAGAGTAGGACCAGCACTCAGGGGATAACCCCTACATATGCAATGCATTGAGCCGGAACTGAAAACGAGGAGATAGTATTGAAGGGACAGATTAGGAAAGATGAGAAGATAGACAGTTTGTTTTTTAGCTATTTCAACCTTTTACTTCGCCGGCTAATTTTTGCTACAGGGCCGACGAAGGTGGGTGCTGTTACTCTACTTTTAGTACATGATAGCGTCAGTCGTTGCCAATTATGTTCAGTGGCCAGTGCTATGCCTTCATCATTGAAACAGGCTGGCAACAACTAACACAACCACGCACTAATGCTGATCAGAAGAATTCAACACAATATTTCATGACTCAGCGCGGGCTCGAGCTCAGGACCCTCCGCTTCATAGTCTCGTGTTCTACTACTTCAGCCAACAGCACCCACAATATAGTGTGAAATTGGGTGTTCACTACGAACCCTGTTACGACTCAGGGGTACCACCTAAGCGACCCTTGGTCGTCCAGGTGGCAATTTCTAGCACATGGTCAGGTGATAATCCATGCACTAACACCTTGCTAAAGTGTTCGATCCTATCTAAGAGATCGTTGCTCTTTGAGACACGAATGTACCCAAAAGAACCTCATTTGTTGATTCACAACAACACATAGATTTTGCATTTATCAGCCGCACCGAAGCCCAACCGAAAAGATCGGTAATTAATCCTTATCTGACAAATCTTCCAATAATTGGTGTAAACCACAACCACCACGTGTACTCCCGAATTAGACCTCACCAATATCCAGTCGCAGTAATACTGCTGATCCCGTTGTACCAGTTTAGAATATTAGTGAAGCCTCGAAAGGCAAACCAGTGCAGGTTCTATAAACTCTCTATTGACTTCAGTTCTGGATGTCCAGGCAACCATACCGCGGATGAGATTGCCAGACAAAGTACTGAATTGAACAGTTCAATGATCAGTCACTTCACTGGCATTCCATTAGCGCGATGAAAGTTTCTGATTATAAGCGAATCATACAAACTAGTTCAACTTAGGTGGGAAAGTGTGGCTAACTGTCTCGTGGCAAGAGCCACGTGGCCCCATTATGATTTGCGCAAAACACGCGACCTTCTCAAGTTTGACAAGGCGCGCATGCGTCAACTGGTGGCTGTTTTGACAGGACACTGTAGCTTTGGGACTCATGCGAGGAGGATGGGTCTAATATACAACGACTATTGCAGAAGCTGCAATGATGAAGAGGAGGAAGATACTGTCCTCCATCTTCTGTGTCAGTGTCCTGCCCTTGCTAATGCAAGGGCAGCGGCGCTGAGCTCCCGATTCCTGTCAGACTTAGACAGCCTGGCAAACATGGAGATTTCAGGGGTATCATCCTTCCTCAGGGGTACAGGATGGTTTGAAACGGCGGAGGACATCCCTTACGAGGTCCTCTGCATAAGGGTATCACAAAGGGACCGAATTGACGGACCCAAGTGGATTGTCCCGCCAGGGACAAAGGCCCTCTAACCTAACCTAACCCAACCTATTGACTTCAGTTTCTGTTTTCATCCAAACTTAGGTGTCCTTGCACCTGTTGTGTCTTATTCAGACTTATAGGCGAACGTACTTATTTTGATTCTTATATACACATCCGTTCCACAGTTTTTAGAGATTGGGCAGCAGCATATAAGTTTTAAGGTGCTACCTACAAAAGTAATATCTGAAAAGCATAGTAAACTCTCTATGTGAGCCCAACTACTTTAGGTCTTCTTATAGTAGTACAGTTAAGTTTCCTACTGGGGCCTGTCCCGCGTCCTATTCGGTAACTAGGCAGGCACATATAAGTTCTATGGGTTACAAACAAAAGTTATGTTTGAGAAAATTGTATAACTCCCGAGAACGAAACCAGTATAGGTTTTCAGCTCTCTTTTAACTTCGGCTTCAGACTACTTAGTCTGAATTTGGCATCCGCCAAATTTCTATGCGTGTCTTCGGATGTGTTTCGAAGTATAGGGCAGCTCCTACTACAGTGATCGTACTAGGACGATATACTATTTAGTAGAGGTGCACCTACTGCTTTTAAATTTTTTATATGCCCTGTTGCCCTGTTATTTCAGGGATGAGGCAGGTAACATATTAGTTTTATGGGTTAGAAGCAAAAGCCACGTATGTAAAAACTGCGTAACCCTTTCCCCGGAACTGTGCTGAAACGAGGTCTGACATAATAGCTAAGCTCTCCAACTCCACCCCTGGAGGGAATTCGAAAAACAATAGATAATTTTCGGATCACATTTCCTGTCAGTGTTAAAGAGCATTCCGTGAGACGCTGAACAGAACGCACTGAAAAAGCTGTAGCCACTGTGCAGGAAAATATTGAAGATGATCCTAATCAATCAATTCGTCGCCGTTCTCAGCAACTGGGGTGGTGTCCTTCCACTTTAGTGAAGATTTTTATAGTTATTGAAAATTGGTGTTCTAGATGGAGCCTTCTATTTGCCAGCCGTGGCGGCCACATGGCATAAATCGTATTTAAATATTAATTTCATAAAATTTTCTTTCCAATAAAGCCCGTATCGTTGATATTTTTTAAACTAAAAGCGACACTGGACTAAATTACTTTAAACTCAGCAAAAAGGCAAAAACTATGAGTTCGTCATTTCATAAGTCGAAAACCATTCAATCGATGTACCAACCAAAACATGAGGTAAAAATGTGTTAAAGTGAAAGGACAAACAAAAATAGAAAAGCCAATAGAAAATGTCTACTCATTTGTGTTATACGCACAATTTTTAAATGGTGTTATTCCATATCAATCAAAATTTGTTAACTGTTGCTTAAATATTGTTAGCAGCAGACATCAGACTCAAATTGATCACAAATTCTCTCAACTTAATAGAAGGGTGGGTCAATTAGTCTGTATATCTTTTAATAAAACACAGGTTTTCATACAAAAAATTATTTTTGTATGTAGTAATAATTTTTAACGAACATTTTATATTGCTATATTAAATTTGAATTAAGATTCTATAGGCTAATTGTTCGAAATTTTAATTTAAATCTCAGAAAGACATGATAAATATTCCAAGGCACAAAGGCAAGTCAACATCAGTTTTATTCAACTTACACAGCAGAGCAGAACAGCTGTTTTCGAAAGACGCAACCCTTTCATCACTGAGCACTGATGATGAAAGGGTTGCGTCTTTCGAAAACAGCTGTTCTGCTCTGCTGTGTAAGTTGAATAAAACTGATGTTGACTTGCCTTTGTGCCTTGGAATATTTATCATGTCTTTCTGAGATTTAAATTAAAATTTCGAACAATTAGCCTATAGAATCTTAATTCAAAAAATTATTTTATTTTTCAACATTGTCTCTACAGTTAGCCCAAGGCTTCCTCAACTTTTTATCCCTTCCGAAAAATATGATTTGCCGCGGTCTTCAATATAAGCATTTGTTTGTGATATAATTTCATCTTTGGAGTCAAACTTCTTTCCGCCGATCTCCATTTCTTTAAGTTTTGAAACAAAAAAATTGTCACTCGGGACAAAATCTGGAGAATAGGGTGGCTGAGGGAGCCATTTGTTGCCCAATTCAGGGGATTTTTGCCATGGAAACTGCACTAGCGTGCAGCCTCTCACTGCAAACGAATGCGGTTTTAATTTTACGAAAAAGTTTTCTTATTCAAAATTGAAACCATTGAGCTTTGTGAGGTGCCAATGTCTTCCACAACCTCTCTCTCTCTCTCTCTGTCTCTCACTTTCAATCTCCGATCGGCTAAAACCATATCGTAAATGTTTTTAAATTTTTTCAGATGTAGAGACCTCAACAGGACATCTTCCGTGTTTGGACGGCCACATAGAAGTTCAGTAAACCACTTCCTTCCCATGGAAATGGATAGTGCCGGGTCCCCATAATATAAACTTTCAATTGTTGAAACACCAACAACATCACAACATTTCGGCAATTTTTACAATGAATTCAATTAATTGAAGTCCACTATGAAAAAGGTGGTTCTGCTAAAGTTACATATCGTAAAATTCGTGATATATTCAAACAACATAATCGTAGTTCTGAAATCTTCTGTCAACCAGAAAAATTGCCGCATTTGGGTTTCTAAAAATCCTAGAGCGATTATTGAGAAGCCATTGCATGCTCGACGTGCCACTGTAAGGTGCGCTTTGTGGTCTGGAGGCGGAATTGGGCCGTTTTTCGAAGATGAAGCTGAAAAGGCGGTAACAGTGAATGGGTCACGCTATCGCAAGATTTATAAACTCAATTTTAGCCCATTATTCATGACGTGGATACCAATGACATGTTCGACGTTTGCCAAATTTCATTTTTCATTCATAAGTCCCGAACTTTTCTCTTTGTAACACAATAAAAATTTAAATATTTTCATCTAAATTTGTTGTTTTAGAAAACAAAGTTCTTGCTGCAAAACTCTTTATATCAAGCTTAGCCTTGGTTTGAGTGATGGTTTTTTTTTTTCACAAAAAAAAAAAGATATATTGCTTAATGAGCGCTCAAAATTCACTTGTTTTCATTATTTTCTCAAAACGCTGTGTAGTCTGCTATCAACAGCTGCCAAACACAAACTAAAATATAAACTTTTGATACGATTCAACTGACAGTTGCTTGTTTGCACGGACAGTGTTAATTAACAGGCTGCAAACTCAAAAATTCCCGGACTTATTGACCCGGCCTCGTATAATTTTTCTTCGTCCTTATTGGATGAGAACTTATAATGCAATACATTGTACGGGAGCTGTGAAATGAAGGGATAGTGTTAGAACTACAGATGTAGCATGATGAGACGATAGATAAAGACGAAACGAGATTATAGATCAGGCAAAGGCAAATTCAGGGCGCGGCGCCTTTTCATTTACTCTTCTGTTACGTACGTGTGTACACGCATTGTAGAGCTCTGAACAACTTTAATCAGTCTAGTTTAGCATTCAAACAAGCAGGTTGTGTTTATCGCATACTTTAAGAATCAGCGTTGCCAGAAAGCAATGTGAGTCCGATCACAGTGGAGAAATCACTTTAATGAACACAATTCATTGTGTTCATTAGATTCAAACTTTTTGCAAATAATGCCTGTTGGTGAATAATGCAATGAAAAATATATATGCACGTATGTGTATTTACATTACTCTTTGTCAAATGTCCTACAAAACCTTCTTTTTTACACACCATCACTGCATACAGAGCCACAAACATCATTTTGCTCCAATGCCATGCCGATACTAATTTTCTAATATATTGCAAATACCCATAATAAAATTAAATTAGTTTTTGGAGATTTTAAAGTTTTAATTGGGAGAAGTGACGAAAGTTGATTGGCAATACCGATTCGTGGTGAGAGCGCAGAGAGTATATAAGTAATACAATCGCAAAATGGTTGCCTTTCCTTGTTATAGATAAAGACCAGAAAGTAGATGAATTGCTCAAGAGGGGCGAATTTTTGCCCACCGTCAAAGGACGGTGCTGTAATGTGATAGAGTAAAACACTGTCGATACTGTGCAGGGGCCATTGTTATGCTTTCGTAATAGAAACAGGCCGATAATAACCAACACAATAATGACTGATTGTGGAATCGAATTCAAGATCATTGGCTTAATATTGTACGTCTTTACTACCTCCGCCAATAGCGTGCTTGAGGGTAGCAATTGTATGGAAGTGTGCGGCTGACTAAAGTAGTCAACAGGAGACTATGAAGCGGAGGAACCAGGGCTCGATTCCGCATTCAGTCATGCATACTGTGTCGAATTCTTCCGATCAGCATTAGTGCATTGTTGTGCAGGTGTTGTCAGCCTCTTTGTTTTTTATTTTTATCTCGGACCAGCACTCAGGGGATGACCCCTTCATATGCAGTGCATTGCGCCGGAACTAGAAATGAGGGGATGGTATTGAGAGGACAGATGAAGAAAGATGAGGAGATAGAGAATTTTTTGTAGCTACTTCACCTTTTTACTTCGCCAGCTAGTCGAAGGAGGGTGCTACTGTTACTCTGCTTTTTAGTACATGATAGTGTCAGTAGCTGCCAATTATGTTCAGTGACCAGTGACTATGCCTTCATTATTGCAACAGGCTGGCAACAACTAACACAACCATGCACTAATGCAGATCGGAAGAATTCAAGACAATATTCATGACTCAGTGCGGCGTTGAACTCAGGACCCTCCGCTTCATAGTCTCATGTTCTACTACTTCAGCCAAACGGCACCCACGGTGATGAAAAATATCACTGGTCACTGAACGCAATTGGAAGCTACTGAAACCATCATGTACTAAGGAGCAGAGGAACAGCACCCTCCTTCATGGGGCCTGTAGTAAAAAATATCCTGCGAGCGAAATAAGAGATTGAAATAGATACAAAAAATTCTCTATCTTCTCATCTTTATTGATGTGTCCTCTCAATACCATCCCTTCCTTTCTAATTCCTGTGCAATGCACTGCATTTCTAGAAGCCATTCCCTGAGTGCTGGTCCGAATTGGAGACACATGATTACATTCATCGTGGTATAATCACACTAAAACTCTTGCTTTAGTCTCCAATGGTTATTCCCATTTTCAAACCAGAAGAAATACCTGGGAGAAAGATACAGCTTAATTCGTGTATCAATTGTATTGAAAAATTCAATTGATATCGCATGCATTGATTTTGGGCCTGGTCGGTATGATATTTTTGGGATGATTGGAAAAACAGTTCTTGAGAGAAAAAATAATGTACGAGTATAGGGTATATCGAAATAAATAGCGACCAAAAAATAAATAACGAGCAAAATATATTTTTTCGTGTATTCATATTTAGAGCTTCTTTGCTACAGTAATTTCTATATACAGGGTCCGCCAAATAACTTTCTTTTTTTTTAAATGCTATAAAAAAAATCTGAATATTTTCTCAAATTTTTTTTTTTGCACCAGTATGGATTTAGACATAAACACGGTACCCCAGAATAGTGTCATCGAATTGTGGAATGTATATCTAGAGCCATGGAACGAAAGCAGTATTGCAGTGCGGTGTTCATGGATATACAACAATCGTTTGATGGAGTATGGCATTCAGGCTTGTTATTTAAAATTAAAAAACTGTTACCAGCTCCTTTTTAAATCCTTATTTACACGAAAGAAAATTCTTTGTTAGAGTCAACAGCAAAACCTCTGCATTTGGTTTTATACAATCTGGAGTTTCACAAGGAAGCGTTTTAGGGCCAGTGTTATATACACTTCTTACGTCCGATATGCCAACAACAAATAACACAACTATAGCAACATATGCCGATGACACTGTTATTATTGCTTCTCCAGATTCTCACCTTGAAGCTTTTAGTAAACAACAAATCTGTTTAAATCTAGTAGAAGATTGGCTGAATAAATGGAACATTAAGGTCAACACGGAGAAGTCTGTTCAAGTAACGTTCGCTCTTCGGAAAAATGACTGTCCACCAGTTTCCTTAAATGGATCAACCTTTCCACAATCAAATAATGTAAAGTATCTAGGTCTACACCTAGATAGAAGGTTAACTTGGAAAGAGCATATTAAAAGAAAGCGTCAACAACTTAACAATAAGTCAAAGATAATGTATTGGCTTTTAGGAACCAAATCTACCCTGACAATAGAGAACAAAATAAAGTTGTATAAAACTATAATAAAACCTGTCTGCACTTACGGTATTCAACTTTGGGGTACAGCTAGCAACTCAAACATTGAAATTCTTCAAAGATACCAGTCCAAAATATTAAGAACAATTACTAGCGCTCCATGGTTTATAAGTAATAACCGTTAAAGAGGAAATCGCCAAATTCTGTGAGAGATATTTACAAAGACTGAGCAATCATTCAAATCTACTTGCCATTAATCTTTTGAATGATAGCGGTGACATAAAGAGACTGAAAAGATACCACGTACTTGATCTTCCTTTTAGAAAATAAATATTGTTATATCTATGTATAAGTTAATTTTGATATCGTAATTAATTAAATTCATGCAACTTATTGTTTTTGTTTTTATTGGACTCACTGAAGTTCAACAACCTACGTTCATTGTATAATTTAAAAGATTTGCTTAAGGTTTCTTTAGAAAATAGATCGCAAAAAAAGAAGAATGAAAAAAAAATTATTTTTTTATTTGAAAGTACAATCCTTCCGGTTAATAAAGGAAAATTATTTCATTCAAATGGCTGCCTCGGCTGGCCATGCAGTACCCTACACGATCGGTCCAATTTTTAAGCACATTATCGATTGTGTGCAGCTGTATTTCACCAATGGCTTCACGAATATTGTCCTTTAAAACGTCAATTATCTCTGGCTTGTCGGCGTAACACTTATCTTTGACGGCACCCCACAAATAATAGTCCAACGGTGTCAAATCGCAGCTCCGAGGTGACCAAACGACATCAGCTCTGCGTGTGATAATGCGATCTTCAAAAACAGGTCGCAAAACATCGAGTGTAGCTTCGGCTGTGTGGCACGTAGCGCCGTCCTGTTGAAACCAAATGTTGCCAATATCCTCCTCTTCAATTTTTGTGAACAAAAATTCGTTCAACATGGCCCGATAACGATCGCCATTGACTGTAACGGCCACTCCTTGCTCTGTTTCGAAGAAAAATGGCCCAATTATGCCTCTGGACCAAAATCCGCACAAAACAGTGACTCGTTTTGGGTGCGTCGGCTTTTCAATGTATGCGTGCGGGTTTTCTGTGCCCCAAATGCGACAATTTTGCTTGTGTACATTCCCGCCAAGATCAAAATGAGCTTCATCTGAAAAGATGATTTTTTTTTTGCAAAATCGGCATCTTCTGTAAGTCGATCGCAGGCCCACTTTCCCAACGTTGTTCAAGCGTATACACAACCATATTCGTTCAGCGGTAGAATAAAACTAGTTATCTGGCAAGTGAGGCATGAGCTAAGTGTTAGCATTCACGAAATAAGCAATAGTTGAAAAAAACGTTAGATGGCGGACCCTTTATATTTATATTTTAAATGAAATTTATTTGTTGATGGTTAATGGCAATGTCTATGTGCATTCCATTGGTGCTTTACCAAAAATATATATTTTTAATTTTGCTTTTTTTCCAAGATATATTTTAAAATTCCGTTTCAACTGACATAATTAATTGTAGTTTTCGAAAGATATGCATGTACGAGTACATATGTTTCCACTATCTGTTGCTGTTTGTTCAAAAAAATAAATAAATAAAAATTGATCATGTCAAACAAGTCTAGTTATTAACATTCTTGGCTAAAATATTTATTTCTTCTAACTTCAGCGTTACTTAATTTTTTTTTCCTAAATTTGAACACATTAATTTACTAAAATGTTAAAAATATAGTATTCAAAATTTTTTTGTTTGCGATAATTTATAAATCACATGTAAAAATCATGTCCTTGTCTCTTCAGAAAATCTTACATGAACATACCAGCACAAGAAAAAAAAAACAACTTGCTGACACATTGACGTTTGATTTTCATGTAAATATGCCTGCCTAAGCATGCTCAGCATGTCGATGGCAACAACAAAGAAGACAACAAGAACAACAACTACTACTACGATATTGCAACATATCACCCTAAACAAGTTGCCTAAACACAAGCCATAATACATTTTACATAAAATCTGAAGAAAAAAATAAATGAAATAAATGAAAACAGCAACAAAAAAAAAGCAACTGCAGCTACAACAAACATAATCGAGATTTTAACATGCAACTCCATATACTTGCCATCTGAAAGCCTTGTGAAAATTGACTGAGATCGATACGAATCATCAGTAAAAGATCATCGAACAGTGATGTGGTAGTTGCTTGGTGTTTTTGTTGCCAGCGCTTCTTGCCACATAAGACTCGTACCCTGAAACAAAGAACCTCATCACTGTAATCGTTGTTAGTTTGATATTGTGCTTTTTGTTGTTGTACTATAATTTTAAGTTTTTTTTTTTTTGTTCCCTTGGCACAGCCAACATTATTTAACATCATCAGTCTCAATAAACCCAGCATCAGTGGCAAAGTATCTTTCACGCACAAAGTTATTTTAATATCCTCCATATTAAATGAAGATTCACTTTGCATGTTTCTCATAATTTGGAATGTTTGGCTAGATCGTTTAGTTTGCCAGCAATCGCGGTACAGCCAATAAATTGCATCGAAATAAAATCTTTGTGGTTGGGTATCAAAAGGAAATGTTTTCACTCCGCCACTGAACTCAGTTCTCAGTTCTGTGGTAAGTTTCACATCTAAATTTGATTATGTAATATTAATATTTCGGTGGCTTTCAACTGCATTTTCATATATAAGAATATCAAATAGGGGGAGGAAGAGGGACTTAGCAATTGTGCATGACCTTGTCCTAAGCGGTTCTTCAAGCTAAGGTGCTGTTGACTGAAGTAGTAGAACACGAGACTATGAAGCGGAGGGTCGTGAGTTCGAGCCCGCGCTGAGTCATGAAATATTGTGTTGAATTCTTCTAAACAGCATGGTTGTGTTAGTTGTTGCCAAGCCTATTTCAATGATGAAGGCATAGTCACTGGACATAATTGGCAGCTACTGACACTATCATGTACTAAAAGCAGAGTAACAGCACCCACCTTCGTCGGCCCTGTAGCAAAAATTAGCCGGCAACAACTAACACAAACATGCACTAATGCTGAGCAGAAGAGTTCAACACAATATTTCATGAATTCAACACATTTTCAGCGCGGGCTCGAACTCAGAACCCTCTGCTTCATAGTCTCGTATTCTACTATTTCAGCCAACAGCACCCACTTATTTATTAATCTTAATCGTTTTGATTCCTCTTTCCAAAATTAAAATTGATTATTGAGGTCTGTTGGGTGGTTTCTTTGCCAGATTTCCAGTTATTTCTTAATAGGTGGTCGCTTTATTTGTGCGGAGTACTTCCCTCTGGAACAAGAATGTTAAAATCGTAATATACTGGAATTTTAACACCATCGTTTCATTTAAACGAAAAGTTTTTCTATGACTTATTCTATAAAAATGTCAAGAAACTAGAACATAAGGGCTCTTCACACTGTGTGGTCTTTAGTCTTAACCATCGCCTTACCAATACCCACCACGGTGACCATTTCGGTTTTATTTCTTTAATAACTTGATTAATTTTGCTCCAATCTAAGAGAAATTTTGACTCACTGAACAAATTTTTTGTGCTGTTAGAATTTATCAAAAATATTATAAAAAAAATTTTTTTAAGGAGTTTTTAAAGTTTTTTAAATATTATTGCATGGTTTACCAATACCCACCCGGGTGGGTATGAAACTATTTATTATAAAAACTGATTAATAGAAATTTTTTTACTAATAAAGACATTTAATTTAAGTATGTTGAAGAGCCTTGATGACATTTTTCACATTTTGTTTGACTAAGAATGCATTTAAATGTATCAACCCTGGACATATATTTAGATATTGGATTAGGACCCATATAAAGGTTTTCATGAATAATATTGATCGATCGTCGGCGGTCTTTAGTCTCGTAATACAAAGAACTCGCACATGATTCATCATTCATCACAATCACTTTCAACGGTCACCTCTACTTCGCCAAGTTCCTGTTCTATATCAGAATCGTCAGTATCACAAATAGGCATATAATCCTGGTCTTCATCATCATCACCACACAAATTATCAGTACCATCCAAATCTAACTCAGTGTCAATCAATCCAAGAAAATACTCTTCTCTCTCTCTTCATGAGACAGCCTTTAATAACATAAGTTACAATAATTATTTTTACTTTGAAAATAAAAATAGTGATTATAAAATACATACATATTGCAAATTATTTTCACTACTCATATCAAAATACTTTGCGATCAATTTCCAACGTTCTTACATAACAACTAAATTGTATATTATAATAAAAATCTTCCTTGCCATGCTTACATTTCACAACACATATAAATATCTAAATTATCGTTACAAAGCTTTGTAGCAGAAAAGAGCAGATCACTGCCTCCTCAATGCTCTTTTCGTAAATTTAGAGAGACTAAACACCATCTTGCTGAGCTATAAAAAAAGTAATTATTTGGCGATCATCTATGAACTTGGAAAAGAATACAAGATTTTAGAAATTCTACTTGGGAAAAATAACAGATACGTTCATATTTCAGTTGCGATTCTCTTAGAAGCGCTGATCCCTGGCAACAGTAAGACATGAAGGACCCATTTCTGTGATTAACTTTAAAAATGAAAAGCTGACTTCTCATAAGTTTAATAGCAATATATCTGATCATATAGCATCCACTTTAATCAGTAATATAGCATCCATCGCACATAAAACTTCAGTACCACCCGGGTGGGTCTTGGTAAACGATGTATATAAAAACCTTTGGTAAGGCGAAGGTTAATGCCACAAAGTCATACCCCGGTATTCATAAAATTTAAAATGTGTTTGAAATGTATTTTAATGAAATTTTTTCATACAAAATTTTCTTAAAACAGATTACAAATACGTTTTATTTTTTTATGAATACCGGGGATCAGTGTTGTCAGATAATTTTTTTTCTTCCCCCCAAAAAAATTTAGAAACCCCCTAGATTCAACACTTTTTCTTAAAAAACCCCCTAAAGCATAAAAGTTTAAGTAGTAATTTGGTTTCGTCATTCTTGTCTCTATTAAATTTGAATTGAGGTACTATCATTCCTACGCGAAAAGCGCGAAAACACTCAACATTTTTATAAAAAGCCCCCCAAAAAATATATCTGCAATCTGTCTTTCTTTTGTAAGAGAAGGATTGAGGAAGTTTGTTACGGGTACATGTACTTCTTTTGTTTGGGACGCAAATTCAATATGTTTTTTCGTATTTTGTTGTGCAATAAGGTCTTCTGTTAGCCACCATAATGCTTTTACAATATTTGCATAAAGCTTTGTAGTTGTATCCCTGGACAGGGGCTAACCAATCTGAAATTTAATTTTGCATTTATTGTGTTTAAAATTTTATTTAAAGGTATTTAAAGTGCTGATATGCTTCCCACTCCTTTTTATATTTTTGTTTATATATGTTGTCCTTTTTTGGCATATTGGTAATAAATTGTAAAGATGAACAACTTTTTAAAATTTATATTTTGCAGTTCAAGGAAAACCAGCAAAATTGGTTTAACGAGAAAAATGTTTTAATGTTTGTATTTGCGTGATTTTTTTCTAAATCGTCATTTCGATACAATATCTTCGACATGTTCAGTGGTTAAATTATGTACTATTATGTACCAAACTATAAATTCGAAAATCCCCTAAAAATTCCCTAAATAAAATTTTTTTACCCCCAAATTTCCCCCTAAAGAATATTAACCCCTAAATCTGTCCCTAAATAGAAAAAAAACCCTAAATCTAGGGGGAAAACCCCTAATCTGACAACACTGCCGGGGATAATATTTTAGACCGCTTTAAAAAGTTGTTGTTGTGCTACATATAAAGAAGTCATAAAATGATAGCACTCTTTCAGGCGTGTTTTTGTTTTTGCCATAAAATAGGTCTACAAATCTGAGTCGAAAGGTTGAAACCAGAGAGGTGTACGTGATTAAAATTAAGTTCACGATCGCGCATGATCACGAAACTTGAATTTTTTACGCACGCTTATGCACGGCAAGATTTAAGGAGCTTACCATTACGTACGCATTATATTTAATCGCGATCTTTCGCACACGATAATAATAAGTTAAAAAAATCACGCACGATCACAGTAAAATTGTTCCCATGTGTGAATGTCTATTAAAAGTACGTATCCTTACATGAAGCATGTTTTTTTTTTGTTAAAATAATTTTTATTCAAAATAATTGTTCTATTCGTCAAACTCATAGTGCAGTTCATCCATTTTATGGCGTACATAATCGTCCTAAAGAAAGGCTAATTCGAAGAACATATACGCCATTTATTTACGTCAGTACCAGACTTACGGCCCTACCTGACGGTGCTCTTAACACCGGGTGAAAAAATAATTGTTACCAGCACCCCTCTTATTACCCAAAAACCACACGAAGGTGAGTTCGGGTCGCCCAGGTGGCAATTTCTAGAACATGATTTGGTAAGTCCCATGATCTAACACCTTGCTTAAAGTGCCGATCCTATCTAGATGATCTTAATTCTATGAGCTACAAAAAAGTCTCACAATAGAAATTCGAAGAACAATAGATCATTTTCGAAACATATTTATTGTTACTGATAATGTGCATTCCGTAAAACGCCGAACACTGCGCACTGAAGAAGCTACAGCCGCCGTACAGGAAAACATTGAAGATGATCGTAATCAATCAACTCCTCGCTGTTCTCAGTAACTGGTGATTTTATCCTTCCACTTTATCACTTTATGAAAGATTTTTTAGTTGTTGAAAATTGGTGTTCCAGATTGCGCCTTCTTTGCACCAGCCTTGGCGGCCACATGCCAGAAATCATATTTTAACATTAATTTGATAAAATGTTTCTTGCAATAAAGCCCGTTTCATTGATATTAAAAATATATTTCCTTGTTTTATTATGATTTAAACTTGTGACACTCTAAAAAAAATACATAAAATTTAAAATTCAAAAGAGCATAAAACTTATTTTCTGTTTTGAGTGAGTGAATATTATAAGTACTAAAAATCACTCACTATCACAGACGGTCCTACAATTTTGGATCACGTTCACGCATGCATGTGTGATTTTAACAATTTATCACGACATTTGCACATCTCTAGCTGAAACCCTTTAGGCGAGACGGCGATTTATATGTTTGCCGCCGTTGGTTGGTTGGTATACGTGACTGCCTGTAACCCACATGCATTCAAGTAGGATTTCTAAAATCCCGTTTTGAAAGACCACTCCACTCGTCAGTGTCAATCTATGTAGAACCGAATCTAGATCTCGGATACGGTGATGGATGCTAGGTCCAACCTGTCGCATCGAGGAGTCTAATAAGGTCACCTGGATCTATACGAGATAGCTCCGAAAGGTCGGATATTACACTGTTGCCTAAGATCCTGTGTCTCGTATGGTGCAATGCCGGGCATTCGCAAAGGAAGTGATAAACTGCCTCTTTCTTGCCCTGATCCCGGTAGCTGCGACAGAATACATTATAGCAGAGACCTATCCTACCAGCATGTCTGCCTATTGCCCAGTGCCCCATCACTACTGCGACGAGTCTTGAGATGTCCCTACGGTTCCTGTTGATCAGCTGTGCTGTCCTCCTATCGTTGTAGCTGGCCACCCTACACGTGTCCAGCTTGCGCCATCTGTCTGCAGCCTTCTGCCGATAATGGCTCTGAATGCCGCATCTTATAGCGCCATACGGCATGTCTACCGATACAGCGGTGGAGACGTCCATAGTAGATCCAGCCCTAGCTAGCTCGTTCGCCCGTTCGTTTCCAGGGAAGTTACAATGTGCGGGAATCCAGACGAGGATTGTGTCAGTCTGATATCCCAATCTGGATAGAAGCTCCCTGCATTGAGTTACCAAGGTAGAGGAAGTAATGAACGATCTCAGAGACAGGAGTGCTGCCTGGCTTTCGACGAAGATCCCGACCCTACCCTGAACACCCCTGTCAATTAGTAACTTAGCCGCCTCCCTTATAGCCAATATTTCCGCCTGAAATACATATGATTCATGAATAAAAAAAATATATTATTCATAACTTTATGTTTGCACATCAAATGGAATTTTATAACATAAAAATAACCAACTGAAAATTAAGTCGCAAAAATATAAATAAAGGGTGTTTTTATAAGAGCTTGCTGATTTGAAATTTAAATAAAACACATGCCAAATTATGAAATGGCCAACAAAATTTTTTATTTGGTAGATAATTTCTTGTCATTTAACATTTAAATATAATTTCGGGCATATGGCCACCACGACTATTTTGCAGGTCATTCTGGAGGTCCAATTTTCGACCACCTTTTCAAGCATTTGAGGGCGTATTTCAGCAATGACACGTTGAATACTGGTTTCCAAAGCGTCAATCGTTGCTGGTTTATCCACGTAAACCAATGATTTCAGGTGTCCCCACAAAAAGTAATCGAGTGGCGTCAAATCACACGAACGCGGAGGCCAATTCACCGGTTCATTTCTCGAAATAATGTTGTCGTTGAAATGTTCTTTCAATAAGTCCATTGTTTCGCCCGCAGTATGACAAGTGGCGCCATCCTGTTGAAACCACATTTCGTTTACATCCATATCTTGAAGTTTTGGCACCAAAAATTCATTGATCATGATTCTGTATCGATTTCCATTCACGGTAACGCGTCGTCCTTCCTCATTTTTAAAGAAATAAGGACCGATGATTCCACCAGCCCATAGACCGCACCAAACAGTACATTTATCGGCATGCATTGGTAATTCTTGAACGGCGTGTGGATTATCTTTGCTCCAAATACGGTAATTTTGCTTGTTGACACATCCATTCAACCAAAAATGCGCCTCATCACTGAAGAGAATTTTGCGGTAAAAAAGCGGATAAACATTTTTATTTGGACACTGTTTTTGAAAATAAATTTCCACGATTTGGAAGCGTTGTTCTGGAGTTAACCTGTTCATGATGATTTGCCAAACAATACTGAGAGACGTCAATTTAAACTTTCAAAACAGCTGTCAGACAACAGAGTGATTCGTATAAAAAAACTTCATAAAAAAACACCCTTTATATACCAGTAAAAAATTTTCCTCGTTTAACTTATGCAACTGGCAGCCACTCTGTTTCCATTTGGCGCCGCCAAATCAATGTATTCAGCTGATATCAAGACAGTTTCCTTATCAGCTGATCAAAGTGTAGAATAGCTGACTGAGTTATGACAGCTTGTTTACACTAGTCATATATTTTGTGCTAGTAATTAATGACTTATGACTTTATGACTACAGTGTGAAACGCCTATAGTATATTATTGTACGCAGTATGTATAAATTTGCCAGCCCTGCAATTATCGTTATAAAACCCTTTATTAGTACGAATATTTAGCTGAATATTGATTCTGCCATCATGAACTTATTTCGTAAATATATCTACTACTTTTTTTAGAGCTGTTAAGCTAAAAGATCTTTAAGGATCATCTTCGTTTTAACGATCTTCAATCTGAAGATTTAAAACACAAAGTTGTAACAATAGTATTACCAAGTTCTTTTAAGTTTGTTTTTTTTGTCATATTTTTTGTTGTTGTCTGATTACGATCTCATTAAAAGAATTATTTGTGTTGCTGCTTATGTTGTTCGCTTGTAAGTACGAACATTTTGCGATCGTTATCATTGTATATCGGCGCTGCTGCTGTGGCAAATTTCGTTGTTTGTTTGTTTCTTTCTTTTGTGGCTGGCAAGTATTTTAATTTTACTTGCATTCGTATTGTACGAAAAGTTTGAAAGTTACGATCATACATGATATTTAAACGATTATTCGCAGCGATTTTGTACTTGATGTTGCTGTTACTGCTGCCGTTGCTGTTGCTGTTGTATGTATGCCTAGGCCGATGTATTGCTCTCGCTTTATACACCAAACGAAAGATCTTAACAAACGATTTGCCAACCGTTTAAAACGTGTATGCGTTGCACAAGTAATTTTGTTTTTTGTTGGTTTGTTGTGTTAAAAAAAAAAAAATTATATATTAAAAATATGTTCATTTAACGCACTTACATGTTATTTAGCATAATTTATGATCTGAACTATGTCAATACTTTAGTTGTTAAATCGTCGTCGTTGTCACACGTGATATTAAATTATTTGTGTTGATGTTGTGCATTGAAAACTGCTTTACAAATAATTCATTATAGAGTTGATATATTAAGCAAATTCTTGCAGTATTTGTTGCTTTTCACCTAAGCAAATATCGGTGTTAAAATTAATATAGTCTTGCCAAAATGTTGATTGCAAAAATTTTAACAATGTGTAGCATATGTAAAGGGTGTTTTTTATGAAGTTTTTTTTTATACGAATCACTCTGTTGTCTGACAGCTGTTTCGGCAGTTTAAAGTGACGTCTCTACTCAGTATTGTTTGGCAAATCATCATGAACAGGTTAACTCCAGAACAACGCTTCCAAATCGTGGAAATTTATTTTCAAAAACAGTGTTCAATTAAAAATGTTTATCCGCTTTTTTACCGCAAAATTCTCTTCAGTGATGAGGCGCATTTTTGGTTGAATGGATGTGTCAACAAGCAAAATTGCCGTATTTGGATCAAAGATAATCCACACGCCGTTCAAGAATTACCAATGCATCCCGATAAATGTACTGTTTGGTGCGGTCTATGGGCTGGTGGAATCATCGGTCCTTATTTCTTTAAAAATGAGGAAGGACGACGCGTTACCGTGAATGGAAATCGATACAGAATCATGATCAATGATTTTTTGGTGCCAAAACTTCAAGATATGGATGTAAACGAAATGTGGTTTCAACAGGATGGTGCCACTTGTCATACTGCGGGCGAATCAATGGACTTATTGAAAGAACATTTCAACGACAGCATTATTTCGAGAAATGGACCGGTGACTTGGCCTCCGCGTTCGTGTGATTTGACGCCACTCGCTTATTTTTTGTGGGGATACCTGAAATCATTGGTTTACGTGGATAAACCAGCAACGATTGACGCTTTGGAAACCAGTATTCAACGTGTCATTGCTGAAATACGCCCTCAAATGCTTGAAAAGGTGGTCGAAAATTGGACCTCCAGAATGACCTTTGAGCAAAATAGTCGTGGTGGCCATATGCCAGAAATTATATTTAATTGTTAAATGACAAGAAATTATCTACCAAATAAAAAATTTTTTGGCCTTTTCATAATTTGGCATGTGTTTTATTTAAATTTCAAATCAGCAAGCTCTTATAAAAACATCCTTTATATATTTCGAGGTTTTAAAATTAAAATCGAGCAGCTGACAACACAGTGGACACGATATTACTTTGCTAAATGAAAACAAAAATATATATAATTGTTCTTTGAAATTCAATCCCTACTTTTTCTTAACAACTACATTTTTGCAAATTTAGATGTATGACTTCCTGAATATGGAAAGTGTCGATTGTGGTGCCAGTTTTATTACCATTCATAACACTATGGAAAATATCGAAGTAATTGGATATACTTTTAGTTTGTCGGCATACTGAGTGGGCAATTCCGCCATGTTTATAATTTCGATTACAATCCTAAAATCGAGAGTACCCACATACAACATATGGGACATTGTTACTTACTTTGCGACCACACAAGCAACATTTGGTGTTCTTGATTTTATTTGCTGACAGCGAACACGCACAAATCTTGATACAGAAAATTCTGAATTTCGACAACTTCACTTCTGTTTCTCATAAAAGTCATACATATAAAAATTAATTAATTATTATACCCTCCAAAAAATAATTGAAGGATGTAAAGGTATAATGTAAATTTAATATCCTAATTATGCCGGCGTCTGAAAACGCCACTGGCAAGATTTGATCTTCAGGCAGGTTTATATGCCTAGATAAAAAAGCAGATTGTCATGCTTTGTTTTGCGAAATGCGAATTTCCTTTATTTTACAAATACTTTTCCTATATATTACTTATGAGAAGCCTTAAGTTCTCTAGTATTGAGTCACATTCAAATAAAATAGAGTCAGTACAAGTGCAATTCTTATTATTTTGTCTTCGTGGTCTTCCTTGGTACTCTAATATAAGATTACCTTCTTACGAGAGACGCCTAGGACTTATTAAGCTCCCAACCTTAAGGAGCCGTTGGCAATCCTAAATGTTACCTTTCTGCTGAAATTAATAAACGGCTGCGTCACTTCTCAATTTCTCCTGAGCAAAATAAACTTGAATATACCCAGTCGTCCAACAAGGTATTATAGCTTCTTGAGAATTAAGTTTTACACTACAAACTATAGTAACTTCGATCCCTTTCGGAGAATTTGCAATGGTTTTAATAGACTTTACCCTTGTGTCGATTTCAATAAAAGTATTGATGTTGTAAAAAATGATATAATTTTACATCTTAACTCGTTACAAAATTGATTATAAATAAATGTTTAATTTGTTAAATCGACATTTGTTAAAGCCATACTTTTTGTTTTTGTTGTAATTTGTCTTGTTACTATTGTAAAACAATGCTTCGTCTATTCTATTTATATATGTATGTACTTATCATTTCTGAAACATTGTTATATTTTAATTGTATCAGTCTGTAAGGATTAATCCATAGACTAAATAAAAAAAATCAATGAGTGTTCGAACTCACGGGCGATGTGTTAACTCCTTTTTGTTACACGGTACCTGTTCGATTTCTATGAACACAGACACACAAACCCGGAGGTAGAGTTAATATAAAGTATTTTTTATTTATTTTATATTAAACCCACAAAAAACAAAGAGAATGCAAAGCAACAGACAAATGTACATACATACATTGTTATGTTTGTACATAAGCTACATACGTTGCTATCTTGCTATCTCATTTTTATATATGTACGTATAACCACGTCACTATTCTCTTTGCTATGCATAAGACAAAACCCAAGATCAACATAAAACACTTTTTTAATATTACTCCAAATTAATACTCCGAATTAGAACACTTAAATCTCCGCTCGCCGATATCGGATCGCCTTAATTTTTGGCCTAAACTCTTCGTCGAAACCCGCACTAGCGTTTTAATCCAATAATCACTTTCAATACCGACTGCCAAGCAACAACAACAAACAAACAAACTCTTACACTTACACTTGCGTATGTATTGAAACTGATAGTTTACTGCCCTAGAGGCGCGCGTTTAGATGTTAACACATCAATAAATAAATAAATAAAAAAAATAAGTAAATAAATTACTTATCACTCAATTGAGCTTCTATTATAAAGATCTACTTGCTACATAATATTAGAATATTGTATTAGGCAGTCAGTTTGTTTTTGTTATTGAAATGAAATAAATTGTAAAGTTGCAAGCTCAGCAAAATAACTATTGTACGTTGAACTTATTAATGTATAAGCAGGCAATGACCATATTAATATCAAATTGCTTCTAGCAATAATTTTTAATTGCTAAAACGTGAAGCAATTGAGTTCGTCACTGACCTATCACAACAAAATTAAACAATACCCCAGTTCACAATCTCGAGCAAGTAGTCTAGCATCGTAGCATGAGCAAAATAATTGTACTCTACACCAACAAAATACATTGAAAATGCTCTCAAATACTCTCTCAATTTGCAAATGCTATAATGCAAGACCATTTGCACAGGATTGTGAATTGGGCTAATGTTTTTTTATGTTGATAAAAAGATATGAATATACTACAAGGGTATAATCACTTTGTCATTCCGTTCGTAACGCAGCGTAATATCCATCCACACTTTTAATGCAATTATCATCTACACATATATGATATATATTCTTGATCAGTGATGAAATCTAAGACGACCTGAGCATGTCCGTCCGCCTGTCCGTCTGTATAAATCACGATTCATTCCAAACGAATAGAGACAGGCTCTTGAAATTTGGTATAAATATATCTTGAGGTCAAATTCGGAAATGGGCTAAATCGGGAAAGAGGGAAAAAAGTTCCCCTAAGAAGAACTAAACCAACCTGTAAAAACAATATAATTTTTAAAGTTTTTTTGTGTTGGAAAAACAACATTAGACTTACTAAAACCTCAGAATTCAGGTTTACCAGTACAACGTGATATAAAAATGGAAAAACAATTCAATATTAAGCATGGAGCCAAAGATAGAGTTTTTGAACCTAAAGATCTAGTTTATGCTCAAGTCTACAAAAATAATAAAATGGCGTGGATTCCAGGTTCTGTAATAGAGAAAGTTGGAAATGTTAATTATAATGTCTACATTTTTGATAATAAAAAAAAATTAATTAGGTCTCACGTTAATCCACTTAAAAGACGATACGAGGGTAATAAGGTACGTAACTCTGATTCAATACAACTTATGTTGGAGTTATGTGGAATTAAATCCAATATTATAAATCAATCGCATCAGCAACAACTAGCTGAAAACAATTTCGTTATGGTGAATCATGAAAGAATAAATGTAGCAAATACTCCATCATGTAGTCCTAACAACCAATCAAGTAGTTCAGTTACATTTAGTACTCCTATGGCTGAACCTCACATCATGCCTTCAAGACCAAAACGAAATCGAAAAGCACCTATCAGATTGGAATATTAATTTAACTTTTAAAAGGAGAGCTGCTGGAAACACTTGCAAATAAATCAACTTAACAAATAATTATTTTCTATAATCAAGTTGGTATTGAATTTTATTCCATGTCAGAGAATTTAAAAATTTTTATTCATTCTTGTTTTGAACCTTTAAATAAATTAAACTTAGTTGTTAAATATTTTATTAAAAATATTTGGTGTTTTAATTTACAAACCTTAACATTTTGTAAATGTGTTAAGCAAATGATATATTTTTATATCAAAGAAGGTCCAACGTAAAACTTGGAGCAATAAAATTAAAAAAAAATAAAAAAAATAGTGTAAAATAGTGTAAAAATATAAAAAATTATTTTACTTAAACCTCCATTCCTTAAAAATAGCTGAGATGTAACCTGGTCCTCCTGTGCCCTACCCCTTCTCCCCCTCTGCCCCCTAAATGACCCTATCAAAGACAAAATAATTTTTTTTTTAATTTTGTATTTAACTATCCCAAACATTTATCTATAGAGTTTTATGGCAAACTTGAAGTGTCTCCCCACAGCCCTTGTCAGATCGGCCCCGCCAAAATACAGTTTTATTACCCTTCAAAGCGAGTTGGACTCCATAAAGTATATATATTCTTGATCTGTGATGAAGTCTCAAATCTAGCAATGCCCATACGTTCGTCTGTGGAAAACATGATATAACCTATTTTTGGACCCCGCCCTCTTTAGTGGGCGTTGACGTACGATATTATAAGCAAAAATAGTGTAAATATTGAACAATTTGTATTCCTTAAGCCTATAGGAAGCTGATATTTTCTGTGATCTTGCAGAGTTGAAACGTCTCTCCCACGGCCCTTCCCGGAATGACTCTCTCAAAATAGAGATTTAAAATTGGATACAGAGATGTCTTAAAGGAACAAAGGGTGGCATGACATAATGTCCATTGACATAATGTCCATGGACATTATGTCACCCCAAAAAGTGACATTATGTCCATGGACATTATGTCACTTACAGCAGTGTCGTAATGTCCATGGACATTATGACACTTTGGTTATGGACATTGTGACACTTTTGGTAAAGTCAATTGATCCCTTCCAAACTACTTGTAGTTTTTATTTCCTCACCATGGGCAGAAAATCCAGATGGGGTTATCTGGATGAAATAATTTTACGAGTTAGAGAATCAAGATTTAGCTTAACTAAATTTTCATAAGATACGTTATTCGAATCATTGTAGAATATAAAAATAAAATATGGTATTTATTTTACAATGATTCGAATAACGTGTCGTGTGATAAATGTTTGTTCAGCTTATGTATAAAATAAATTGTGTGCGGCCATTGCTTTTTCCAAAGCAGTACATTTGACAGTTCAATAAATTTTACACAGAGTTGCATAAGTGAGTTCAACTTGTATGAATTCGTCTTGGTTGGTACTTTTATTTCTGCTGCAACCGCTGTCCACAGTTTTTCCACAAAAACGCGATTGTGATATAATTTGTTTTTTTGGTCCCACAAAACATGTCGGGAAAAAATTTCAGTTATTATAAATATGATCGATATCCTTGTTTTTTATTTTTAAATCATTAAAAAGCACGACTGCACGCTAAGAATTAAACATCAACAATACCAAAAAGCGCACAAAACGCTTTGAAACTGTTTTCTCGCACTCCATCGACTTTGCTCTCTGCTCTTATTTGTATTGACTTGTATGTAATCAGTTTTATCGCACTGACAATCTTTATCGCACTGACAATCTCGGCTCGGCTTTCAGCGCTCACTCTGTACGCACCCTAAATTATGATTTCCCTGCATTTCAATGTCTTGGCTAAGTAGGGTTTATAACTTGAGTGCTGTTTATTTTACATAAGCAACTTATCGCTCCTATTATGAATAACGACGTCGACGTCACATCATCTCGGCAGTATCAAATTATTACTTTTCTATAGTTGTCGATAACAATTAATTACTCTTGACAATTTCTTAGTATTCTCTAGCGTATACGATATTGATAGAACATGTCAATAGTAGAGTGTTGCTGTCGGAAAAGAGTGGACAAGCGTCAATATTTTGCTGTCATCTTGATAAGTCGTCAATGTCGTTATTCATAATAGGGGCGCATATCTTTACCAATTTCTTATCGTTTTGAATATATTTGTTCTGTTTCTGTAAAGCGAAATTTAAAGAGAAAATTAATCTGGTGGGTGAACATATTTGCAGTACTAATAAAAATCAAATTTATATATGATGCGTATAAGAGTGGCACCTCCATTTTCAAAATGATACGATATCTATTGCTTTGACTACCTCTTGGACTGTTAAGAAGTTTTGGTCATTTGTTAGGAGGTTCACTGCCAGATCTAGCCATTTAATTTTGAAGTATTTGAAGGAAATATCCTTATTGTAGAACCGGTTAGCTAATCTAACCTTTTTTGCTTAACTATTCACAAGTAATTGCCACTTGTCGGGAATCAGTACTCCACTGCATTTTCTTGAAGGTTCATCTAAACGCTAAAGATATAATTTCAAGTTCAACCGCTTAAATTTCGTCTTAAATAAGACTTGGGTCAAATATAATAAACCTCAAAGTTATCACGTTCTTTAGCAGTTTTAGTCAGTATTCCGTATTCGGACTTACGCACTTTTATTTCGTGGTCCCCCCAAAAAAGAGAAGGCAAATAACCATAAAAATTACCAGTTAAACCTCATCTTCTCTGGCCTTTCCAAAACCCAATAATTTTTTCTCTATTTCCAAAGAATAAATATCAGTGGGTATTTTCGACTTGTCAGGAAGAGATTATTAATGCTATGCATACTAGAAGTTATTTTACTTAAGGCGGATTCACCCATGTTTTCCGAACAAAAGTTTTGTCCGGACAAAATTTATTTTACTGAGAGTTTTCTGCAGCACGATTCACTCATTTCGATAAATTTGTCCGAAAAATCAAAGTTGATAGTCATATAAATAATGAGTTTTTCTTGGTTTTCATGATATTTTATATATTTGGATATTACATATTTTAAATTATTTTTCAAGAATTTGTGATAATAATAATGGACGAGAAAAGTAAATTGCTTTACCTTATGGCCATTGAATTGCATAAAGCATTGTTATTAGCAAAATACATATAAAAAAAGAAACAAATAGATAATATTAGTTCTAAAAATTTATTTTTTTAGTCTCACAAACAATTTAATATATCAAACACAAAATGACATCTCAACTTTTTGTGAAAAAATTTAACGTATTGGCAACTCAGTTCAATTTTGTCCGGATAAAATATAAAATTAAACCAATTCAAGCTGAGAGTTGTTCGTAAAAAATATGTTCTCTCTCTCAAGAAGAGAGACGTCAAACTACATACAATTTAAAAACACATAAGCATACTTTTGTAGGAAATGTGTATTAGATCAATATCCTTCCTACGCGTAGTCTAACAGAAGTCTGCAATGCAGCACCTGTTAAAATTGCCAAATATATTGTATAATCTAATATCATGTTTGAAATATATTCCAATATAAACAACAATTGCTTACTTAATTTTAGAACAATTTAATTTTTTTTTAAGCAGTTTTATTTTTGTTAACTCCGCAATGATCTCTCAATGGTTTGGTTTGTCTTTGCCTCCATTTAACTGGAAGAAAGAAGTCTTATCGTTTTGTACCTTATGGCATAACTAATTGTTATCATTAGTGCAGACATGCCACGACAATTAGAAATTTATTTTCATTCGCATATAAAGAGACAAACTATTTTGACCTTTTGAAACCAGCCAAGCATTCAACACATTTCAATCTTTAACGAAAAAAAAAAAAAAAATTGGAAGAAAAATTCAAAAGGAAAGGAAACAAAAGTTGACCATGTCACGTCAACACCATCAACATCTATGCTTTTAATTACCAAAATACATCATGATGTTGTAAGGAATGAATGTTTTAAGTATGAAACACATCAAAGTATTGCTGCAACAATAACAGAGTAACTAAGAAAAATGAAACACGACTCCACCTTTCTTGTGGCACAGCAAAATGAAAGTTTAAGGATAAACATCTTGGCCACAGTGTACTCGTATGTGTGGAATGGCATCTTTATGTTTCTCTCATCCCTTTTCTTTTTTTCTTTTTTTACTCATGTAAGCAAGCAGTTGCAGCAGCAACAACAAGAACCAAAACATACGTTAATCAAAATGAAATATTGAAGTTCAACTGCTGTCGAATTTCGAATATACTGACTCTATGGGAGTATGAAGGCTTAAAATGGACATTAAGATGGATGTGTATGAAGTAAAACAAATAGTCCGGCAGACAATGAGTTGTAAGAAAACTTTTGTTGTCTTAGTTTTAGATGTTAAAATAACAACAAAAATTAAATAAATGTCTTAAAACCCAGACAAAACTTCAATATTGTTTTTGAAGTTGAGACATTAATGTTGCTGGAGTCGAGAATTTTTTTATACCCTTCACAAAAAAGTGAAAGGGTATATATAGGTTTGTCATTCCGTGTGTAATTTCTTCGATATGCACATGGAACCCCATAAAGTATATATATTCTGGATCCTTATGAATAGCGATGACGATTGAGCGATGTCCGTCTGTCCGTCTGTCCGTCCGTCTGTACGTGAAATCGGTTTTCCCAAGCTCCAAGAAGAGCTAGAGACTTCGTTCTTGGACCGTTGGATTGGAAATGAACTTAAACAGGCTGCTATTGAAATTCAGAAAGATCCGAAGTATGGTTCCAGAGCTGGGAAGCTTACACCTATTTCTCGACGCAAAATTTTTACCAAAAATCAATTATTTTTTTTAATGTTTGTAAATTAAACCTATTTCGTGCTTTAGGGAGCCTCAATGGTCTATTAAAAACTAAAAAAATAAAAAATTTTTTCCAGGGATGGGAAATAAAAAAAATTTTTTCGGCTTATTCCGTATTTTGTAGTACATGTAGTATCTAAAATTGTTAAAAATTTTAAGTTTTTCTTTAACAAAACCACTTTATACGTCATGAAGATTTGCATTGGCAAAAAAAAATTTTTGTTTTTAAATTAAAATTTTACTTCCAGGGTTGGGAAATTGCATTGTTTTTATAAGTGAAAGTAATGAAACAGGTCTAGCCAAGCCCCCAGAAGAGATAGAGACTTCATTCTTGGACCGTTGGATTGGAAATGAACTTAAATAGAGGTGTTAAAATTCAGATAGATCCGAACTATGGTTCCAGAGCTGGGAAGCTTGCACCTATTTCTCGACGCTAAATTTATACCAAAAATAATTTATTTTTTTTAATGTTTGCAAACTAAACCTATTTCGTGCTTTGGGAAGTCTCAATGGTGTATTAAAAACTAAAAATATAAAAAAAAAATGTTCAGGGATGGGAAATAAAAATTTTTTTTTCGGCCCATTCCGTATTTTGTAGTACATGTAGTAACTAAAATTGTTAAAAATGTTAAGTTTTTCTCTAACAAAACCTCTTTATACGTCATGAAGATTTGCATTGGCAAAAAGAAAAGAAAATTTTAGATTCAAATTTTGCTTCCAGGGGTGGGAAATTGAATTTTTTTTATACATGCAAGTAATCAAACAGGCAATCGATGTTGTTGTTTTTTGTTTTTTGCCAACTAAAACAGTCGTATAATTTAGGAAGAACAAAATTGGTATCAAAAATTCAAAAATAAAAAATAAAATTTCGAATCCAGGGATGGACAAGTGCAATATTTTATGGTACATGAAAGTTACCAAAATGGTAAAAAATTTGAAATTTTTTGTAAATAAAACTACTTTATACTTCAAGAAGCATTGCACTGATAAAAAAACAAACAAAAAAAATTTAAATTTCGTTTCCAGGGTTAGAAAAATTAAATTTTTTTTGGTACATGCAATATTTTGTAGTACATGTAATAATCAAAATGGTTGCAAAATTCGACTTTTTCTTAAACAAAACTACTTTATACCTCATGAAGATTTGCATTGATAAAGAAAATTTTAAAAAATTTAAATTTCGCTTCCAGGGTTAGGAAATTGAAATTTTTTTAAACATAAATGTAACCAAAAAGGCAATTGACGTTGTTTTTTTTGCTAATTAGAGCTGTTTTATAATTCAGGAAGAACAAATTTGGTATTAAAATCTTAAAAATCAAAATATCGACTCCAGGTTTGGACATATGATATATTTTATGGTACGTGAAAGTGACCAAAAAGTTTAAAAATAGTATTTTTTTTGTCAACTAAAGCTATGTTACGCCTCACTAAGAATTGCATTGGTAAAAAAATAAAAATTCGCTTCCAGAGTTGGAAAATCGAAATACTTTTCGTACATAATAGTACATACATAAATTAAAAATGTTGTGTTTTTAGTGAATTAAAGCTATTTTATATATCAGAAAAAATCAGATTAGTATTAAAAAATTAAGAATTCGGTTCCAGGGTTAGGAAGTTGACATTTTCTGATTCATAAAATCAGCCATTTTATTTGTTATTTTTGATTTTTATGATGAATTATACATACTTTATTTATCAGAAAGAAGTAATCTGGTATTAAAAACCAACAACATTAAAAACCAAAGACGATTCTACGGTTGGACAATTAGAACTTTTTGGGGTACATGAAACGGATTTTTTGTTTTGTTTGTAAATTAAATATATATAATATTTTCGAAAGACGTTCATAGGTATTAGATATAAGAAAAGCCAAACATTTAGCTTCCTAGCCGAAAAATTTTAACGTTTTCTTAAATATAAAAGTAACCGATAACATTATTTTGATATTTTAATTAAACCTACTTTCTGTTTTGGCAAGAAAGAAAGAAAGAAGAATTACATCTGTGAAGGGTATATAAGATTCGGCACAGCCGAATATAGCGCTTTTACTTGTTTTATTATAATTTTTTGCTCATAATTTCTACGAATTTTCGTTAAAGCTATTATGTCTATCGTTGCTTCAATTACACTTATGCCTTAGATAATTAGTTTGATGGATGTAAATAGGGATATATTTACATGAACGCAGCGAAATATCCATCTGAGATCCCATAAGGTATATATATATATTCTTGATCAGTGATGAAATCTAAGACGATCTTAGCATGTCCGTCCGTCTGTCCGTCTGTGGAAATCACGATTCAGTCCAAACGCAAAGAGCTGGACTCTTGAAATTTGGTATAAATATATCTTGAGGAATAGCACAGGTTAAGTTCGGAGATGGGCTAAATCGGGGAAGAGGAAAAAAAGTTCCCCTAAGAAGAACTAAACCAACCTCTAAAAACAACATAATTTTTAAAGTTTTTTTTTGTAATTTTGTTAAGCAAATGATACATTTTTAGGTCAGATACAGACCAACGCGTTAAACTTGGAGCCATAAAATAAAAAAAATTAGTTTTGGACCCTGTCCCATTTAGTGGGCGTTATTATATGCAAAAATAAAGTAAAAATTTAACAAATTATTTTACTTAAGCCTCCATTCTTTAAAAATAAAATTTTTAAGCTTCAATGACGAAGCTGAGACGTAACCTGGTACTACTCTGCCGTACCCCCACCTCACCTTCCCCGCATAATTACCCTATAAACAAAAAAAATTTAAATTTTGTATATAATTATCCCAAACATATATTTTTACAGTTTTATGACAATGAGGAAATGTTTCCCCCACAGCCCTTGCCAGAGCGACCCCGCCAGAAAACAGTTTTAATACCCTCCAGAAAAGAATTAGACTCCATATTCTTGATCAGTGATGAGGTCTTAGACGATCTAGCAATGCGCAACGTATTGTGCGTTGAAGTTACATACACATCATATGAAAAAATATTGTAAATATTTAATAAATAGGAGTGCTGCCACATAGTATTTAATCAATTTTGTTAGTGTATTAACTAGCAAAACAAGTTTTATTCTAACGGTAATTGCAGCGGTACGTAAGAAGTAAAATACAAAAAAATACTAAAAATAACTACCATATTTAGGATGTAATTGACTCATTTCTATATTTGCTCTTGTATTGACTTGATCAAAAAAATAGGAGTGTGATATATTTTTTATATTTGCAAAATAAAATACGGCATAAAAGTGGAAGGAAAATAAAAAGTAAGTATAGGAAAATAGTATAAACATTTTTCTTTAATTTAAAAAAAAAAAATTTTGTATATATTTTTTTAACAGTGGGACGAGGAAAGCACTGTTCGGAAGAAAAGCGAAATTTAATAAAAAATATGTGAAAAATAGGAAAAACTTATAAAGAAATACAAGAAAATTTGGGGTGCTCTGCTCAAATGATCGCTAATGCCCTAAAATATAACATCATAACATCAAATATTGATGACCGGCGAATTGTACGTTGTAGCAGGGGAGACCCTTGGGCGTGCTCAAATAAGATTCAAACAGAGCTGGAACTTCTCGTAAGTACCTCTACGATTCGGCGACGTCTGCTTGAAAATAATTTATTTGCAAGAAGTCCGCGAAAGGATCCGTTATTGACCAAGAAACAGGCAACGGGACGTTTAAAATTCGCAAAAGAACACATCGATTGGCCAAATGAAAAATGGAGAAACATACTGTGGACGGACGAGAGCAAAGTCGTATTGTTTGGTGGAACTGGCTCCAGAGAGTATGTACGGCGCCCACCAAATACAGGATTTTCTAACAAAATTTACAAAAAAGACAGTTAAACATGGTGGCGGAAAAATATTGATATGGGGATGCTTCTCATATAATGGTGTAGGTCCAATACATCGCATAGAAGGCATTATGGATAAGCCGTCTATGTGGGAATTTTGAGTGAACTAATGCTACCCTATGCAGAGTGGAATATGCCGATCAAATGGGTCTTCCAACAAGATAATGACCCGAAACATACAAGTAAGTTGGCAAAGGATTGGTTTCGGGTCAATGGGGTTGGGGTTATGTCGTGGCCTGCACAGTCTCCTGACCTCAACCCCATAGAACATTTATGGGGAGACGTTAAGAAGTATGTGGCAGAGAAAAAACCATCGAATTCCGAAGAGCTATGGAAGGTAGTGCGTGATGGTTGGCATCGAATCCCGTTGAAGCGTTGCCAGGATCTTATTGATTCCATGCACCGTAGATGTGCTGAAGTTATAAAAAACAAGGGTTATTCCACTAGATATTAAATCTATTTAGCTTTTTCTTCGATAATTTAAATATTTTATGCCTTTTGTTTCAAAGCTGTTATGTCAAAAACGAATACTCCTATTATTTTGAACAACAAATTTCCAATTTTTTTTTTGTTTAAATGAAATTGTTTCAGTTGTTTTAGCTTTATTGTGTTAATTAACCGGTGTACAAACTAGAAAATTGACCAAAAATGAATTTTAAGAAAAAAAGAATAGTATAAAATTTTTATTTTAAATAAAAAATTAAAATTTGTTGTTTTATTAATGGCACTCCTATTATTTTGCACACAACTGTACATTAAATTTAACTTAATATGTTCTCTAATCTTCCCCTGCACTACCCCTCCTCCCTCTTTGCCCGTTAACTGATTTTATCAAAAAATATTTTTTCTCACCCGGAAAATTTAGCTTTTAAGTTTTTACGACTTAGGTGAGATGTCTCCGTACGGCATTTCCCAGAGTGACCCTGTGTAGAGTTTTAAAATTGGGCACACAACATGTGTCTGTGAGACACATTTTGATGTTTAATTCAGTGTAGTAACGAAAATACTCGGCATATTGCAACCAAACTTCTTGACTTTTATTTTACATTTCTTTTGTATAGTTTAGCAAAAAAAATTTTGTAAATTCTTAATTATTCCATATTTTATAAGTCAAAACAAAAAATGCAACATTAACTACCGACATGTGTCTCCTAGACACATATAAAAGTTGCCGAACCACTTATTGCTCTCCAAATACGTCAAAGGTCACGAAATAAATTACAACGGCCTATAGTTCACTGCATGCAGCAAGTTCTTCAGGAAGAAGCTTCAAAATGTTACTTATTGTTCAAAAAATAAACGCAAAAGATGCTTTATGTGTGATCCTAAAAAAAGTCGTATAGTTAAACAATGCTGTCAAAAATGTAATAATAATGTTTGTAATGAACATGGTAAAAAATCGTTTCTAAAGCGTCAATTATCTCTGGCTTGTCGGCGTAACACTTATCTTTGACGGCACCCCACAAATAATAGTCCAACGGTATCAAATCCCAGCTCCGAGGTGGTCCAACGACATCAGCTCTGCGGCTGATAATGCGATCTTCAAAAACAGGGCGCAAAACATCGAGTGTAGCTTCGGCTGTGTGGCACGTTGCGCCGTCCTGTTGAAACCAAATGTTGCCAATATCCTCCTCCACAATTTTTGTGTACAAAAATTCGTTCAACATGGCCCGATAACGATCGCCATTGACTGTAACGGCCACTCCTTGCTCATTTTCGAAGAAAAATGGCCCAGTTATGCCTCTGGACCAAAATCCGCACCAAACAGTGACTCGTTTTGGGTGCGTCGGCTTTGCAATGTATGCGTGCGGGTTTTCTGTGCCCCAAATGCAACAATTTTGCTTGTTTACATACCCGCCAAGATCAAAATGAGCTTCATCTGAAAAGATAATTTTTTTTTTTTTGAAAAATCGGCATCTTCTGTAAGCCGATCGCAGGCCCACTTTTCCAACGTTGTTGAAGCGTATACACAACCATATTCGTTCAGCGGTAGGATAAAACTAGTTATCTGGCAAGTGAGACAAGAGATAAGTGCTAGCATTCACGAAATAAGCACTATTTGGAAAAAAAGAACGTTAGATTTGATTTAGAATTATTTTCTTTAAGTATCCGCCAGTCAACAAACTGAAAGAGATTTTGTGAAAGTTCCCTAGGAATCTATCAAAATAATAAAATTTATTATAAATTAAAGATTTATTTTTCTCACAACTTGTGTATTAATGCAATCTCTTTCACGCTTTATTTTTTACACCAACTTTTGCCAGCTCCCAACGGGAAATCTAACATCAGGCTAGACATTATTTTCACAATTGAATTCATTTATTGATATATTATATAAAATCTACAGCTAAATATTATTGCATTTACTAAACTAACAATTAATTTAATCAAATAAAATAAATTACAAACTAATTGATTGTTTTGCCTTCATTAAGTACCAAAATATCTATTCACAAATAAATTTATTTTAAATATTTATTTAAATAAAATATTTCCAATTGAATTATTGAACCAACACTTGAAAAATGAATAAGCAGAAGAAAAGTATTGAGAATAATTTCAAAATTTTCTCTACAACCGCTGCAAAACAAATAAACGAAGGAGATAAGATTGCTGCGAACAAATGCTTAGTTTGCCGTTGTTGTTGTAGTTGTTGTTCGCATATTGGTGTTGAGAGATTTATATGTTTGCATCAAGCAGCGTGATAAATTACTGACAAATAAAACAACAACACAACGCACGATAATAACAGAATTAAAAGTAAAAGTACAAGTAGTTGAACACTGTGCCAGAGTTGGGTATCGACTTGGTGAAATAAATAATTTAGTTGGTCTGTTGGATTTGTATTGAACTAATTCATCAATACATACGCCATGAATTTATATAAAAGCAGCTAAGTACGAGGATAGTCAAATTTTTCGTAGTGTTAGGCAATTTCTCCAGGGAAGCAACCTTATATCATTATTTGGAGTCACGGTTGGTTAGTTCACATTTGATGGATATAATTTATTTGGAACTTCATTGATCGATAATTTTATGCTCAATTATGGCTGAGGAGGAAAAACCAAAAATATTTTCAAAATATAATCTAAATTAATAAGTAGAAGCAATTTGCATGTAGTAAATGCATTTTTCAATGCAATTATTTAAAAGAAAAAATATACGTGAATAAGACAACAACAATTCAAGTGATAAAGGATGAGATAATTCGGCGCATTAACGCTACTGAGCCTCATTTATTTCTGAGAGTCATTGAAAATAGGCACCATCGGAGAGATATTTTGTTTCACATATAATTGACATAGATCCTTCCATCATAATAAAATAAAGAGTGTTTTTATAAGAGCTTGCTGATTTGAAATTTAAATAAAACACATGCCAAATTATGAAATGGCCAAAAACAATTTTTTATTTGGTAGATAATTTCTTGTCATTTAACATTTAAATATAATTTCGGGCATATGGCCACCACGACTATTTTGCACAAGAGTCATTCCGGAGGTCCAATTTTCGACCACCTTTTCAAGCATTTGAGGGCGTATTTCAGCAATGACACGTTGAATACTGGTTTCCAAAGCGTCAATCGTTGCTGGTATACACGTAAACCAATGATTTCAGGTATCCCCACAAAAAATAATCGAGTGGCGTCAAATCACACGAACGCGGAGGCCAATTCACCGGTCCATTTCCCGAAATAATGTTGTCGTTGAAATGTTCTTTCAATAAGTCCATTGTTTCGCCCGCAGTATGACAAGTGGCACCATCCTGTTGAAACCACATTTCGTTTACATCCATATCTTGAAGTTTTGACACTAAAAATTCATTGATCATGATTCTGTATCGATTTCCATTCACGGTAACGCGTCGTCCTTCCTCATTTTTAAAGAAATAAGGACCGATGATTCCACCAGCCCATAGACCGCACCAAACAGTACATTTATCGGGATGCATTGGTAGCTCTTGAACGGCGTGTGGATTATCTTGGCTCCAAATACGGCAATTTTGCTTGTTGACGTATCCATTCAACCAAAAATGCGCCTCATCACTGAAGAGAATTTTGCGGTAAAAAAGCGGATAAACATTTTTAATTGAACACTGTTTTTGAAAATAAATTTCCACGATTTGGAAGCGTCGTTCTGGAGTTAACCTGTTCATGATGATTTGCCAAACAATACTGATTAGAGACGTCACTTTAAACTGTCAAAACAGCTGTCAGATAACAGAGTGATTCGTATAAGAAAAACTTCATAAGAAAACACCCTTTATATTAAAATTCTCTGAAAACTTTTTGATTTATTATACCCTCCAAAAAATAATTGTATGATATATTCACATTGTCATTCCGTTTGTAACGCAGCGAAATATCAATCTGAGACCCCATAAAGTATACATATTCTTGATCAGTGATGATATCTAAGACGGTCTGAGCATGTCCGTCCGACAGTCCATCTGTGGAAATCACGTTTCAGGCCAAACGAAAACAGCCATACCCTTGAAATTTGGTACAAATATATCTTAAAGGGTGCCACAGGCCAAGTTTGGAAATAAGCTGAATCGGGTCAGGGGGAAAAAGTTCCCCTAAGAAGAACTAAACCAACCTCTAAAAAAACAAAAATTTTTTGGTAATTTTGTTAAGCAAATAATATATTTTTATGTCAAAGAAGGTTCAACACTTTAAATATGGAGCCATAAAACGAAAACAGTTAATTTTTGGATCCCGACCCCTATAGTGGGCGTAATTATATGCCCAAATAGTGCAAAAATTTAACAAATTGTTTCACTTCAGCCGACATTCCTTAAAAATGAAATTTTTAAGCTTTAATGACGCTGAGCTAAGACGTAACCAGTTACTCCTCTGCCCTACCTCTTCCTCCCCTCTTTGCCCACTAATGACCGTATAAAAAATATATTAAAAATAAATTTTATATATAATTATCCCAAACATTTATTTTTAGAGTTTTATGATTAAGGTGAAATGTCTCCCCCACGGCCCTTGCCGGAGAAACCCCGCCAAAATGCAGTTTTAATACCCTCCAAAAAGTATTGGACCCCATGAAGTATATATATTCTTAATCAGTGATGACGCCTGAGACGATCTAGCATTGCCCATACATTCGTCTGTGGAAAACATGATATAGTCTATTTGTGGACTCCGCTCTCATTAGTGGGCGTGGACGTATGATATTATATGCAAAAATAGTGTAAATATTTCTTTTCCTTAAGCCTGAGTACGAAGCTGAGATGTTCTCTGATTTTGCGGAGGTGAAACGTCTCTCTCTCTCGCCCCTTCCGGGAATGACTTTGTCAAGAGAGAGTTTTAAAATTGGGTACAGAGAAGGAACTCTGTCCCATCAACTTAAACATTTTAAATTTACTTACTAAATATATGGAGGGTATTTAAGATTCGAGCCGGTCGAATATAACGTTTTTATTTGTTTCCAATTAACATCGTGGTGTTGGTGCCCTTTACAACTAAAACTACTTCTTTGCTATCGCCAAGAAGTATAAAGGCGAACAATTGCATAGACACTATACTTTAATAAAAAAAAATTAATTGATAAAATTCTTTACTTAAAATAAATAATTTCTTTCAAATCTGTTACGGATGTTGATGATTTGTGCATTTCAAACATTTTCAGATTTCCAGCCAACTACGTGCAGACACACAGCAACAAACAAGTGTCTAGAAATCAAAAATTTATATTCTAAAACGGAAGTTTAAACATCTGCAATTTGTAGTTTGCTTGATGCCACATATTTACTCTTAACGTATTTGGTGTCTGCATGTCTATGGGGCCTGTCAAAATGTATCTTGTTTTATTGCACATTTCATAAAATACATAAATAAACTCAACAAAAATCCATAAAGAATTTGTGTAAATCAAGTTATTAATACGCAGCACATAAAATTGTTATTGTATAATATATTAAAAATAATAATATTTATTAGTGGCTGAAAAAAACACCAACTTGCAAAAACTAAATATTTGAAATTCTTTATTTGCTAATATGACTTCTACTTGGGCAAGACCCAGACAGATTTAGTTGGTTTTGCTTAAAAGCTGAGGGAGATTTTTTTCAAACAACAACAACAATAACAGCAACAACACCAACAACTTAGTGCTGCAATGAAAAATAAAAAATAATTCAATCAACAGGCAAGGAAATGAAATGTTCATGGAATAAACGGAGAACTCATATGCGTATCAAGTGTGTGGTAGCGCAGCAACAATTATTCGAAGACTTCTTTCTTCCTTACTCATACACGCTATTGTTTCTCCTCTGCCGCATCATATCGCATATGCCTCATCATGAATTTTTTTTAATGTTCGTATTGGGCAGAGTTCGCCAATCATGCCTGTCCCGTAGAACACTTGCCATTATTTTTAAGAGGATATTAATATTTTGATTTTAGTATTTTTTTAGCAGCGTGTCAAGTTCCGCAATATGCTCTTTACTGATATAAATGTTATATCAGGTGTGCCTCAGGGTAGTCATCTCGGCCCACTTTTATTTACTTTATTTATTAATGATCTTCCATCCGTTGTTGAAAACTCAAATATACTAATGCAGGGGTCCTCAATGGGAGAAAATATTTAAGTATAATGTATTTGTGAATTTTTCATGTGTTAGTGACTGTTTTTTTAAGCAAGAGCGTACAAATAATGTTGCCAGACGACGTCATTTTTACGACTTTTTATACCAAAAATAAAATGACATGAAATATTTAAATAAAGTTTTCATTAATATGTATTTCTTACATTTAATTAATACAGGCGAACTTCCTTATAGTGAATAAATTATATACTCCACGCAATATTTGTAAGGCTAAAATTATTTTAAATTTTTTTCCGAATTTATTAATGTACATAATGTTGGAATATTTTGACTTATACATTGCCATATTATCTGACATAAAAATATTGTGTTCCGTTATTTCTGTTTAAAAATAACGTGATTTAAATATTAAATTTGAACGAAATATTTAAAAGACCAAGTCCAGGAAATTATAATAGAGGAGTAAAAAAATCTAAATATGTATGTGGAATCAAAACATTTTGCTTCTTACTTTTAATTAAGAGAAAAAACATATTTTATAAAATAAGACTTACAAATCAAAAAATTTGCTTTCAAGTCAATTCATCTATTAAAATGTTTGTAATTTTGAAAAAATTCTATATAAGGACGCTACTAGACGTTGAAACTCGTACTTCTAGCAATATAATTCGTAAAATATTAGTAATAGGTGATAGCTACATTAAAGAAGCAAATTAAAAAATCTAAATAATAATAATCGGCAATGTAACTTCTGAGATATAGAGCCTCGGAAAAAAGAGCCTTATGTACCCTCTTCTCCCCATAAAACTTTTTGCAATAAAAACATTTATAGGAACAAAAATATTAAACAGAAGCAATTTCATATTGTACGTATTCTTTAAATTGAACTTACTCATTGTTTTTGAATATTTTTGTCAAAATAACACCGTTTTACATGAAAAATTGAAAGCATTTTTTAATTCTGTAGAAATGTTGAGGTATTTTTCATAAAACTACCATAATAATTTCACATTAACGATTTGAAAAAGTAATATGAAGATTTTGATGTTTTTTCTCCAAAATTTGGCGATATTGCATTTATTTTGTCTGGCAACTATGTGAACAAGAAAGAACATTTAAAGGTGTTGCCGTTGATTAGTAACTAATGTATGCAGATGACGTAAAGTTATTCTTATCGTTTGACTCTATTGACCAGCAGTTGCGTCTCCAAGCTGACATTATACACTTAACTTGGTGCGGTAATAATTTAATGGAGCTAAATGTGAAAAACTGCAAATACATGATTTTCTCAAGAACAACTCCAATCAATGGACTCTATAAGATGAATAATGTTGTTCTTGACCTAGAGGATTCATTTAATGACTTGGGAGTTATTTTAGATAAAAAACTGGACTTCAGGTGCCATATAACTTCGACGATTAACAAAGCTAGTGGTGTTCTGGGTTTTATTAAACGCTGGGCTAAGGAGTTCTCTCACACTTACACAACCAACATGTTATTTACTACTTTAGTTCGTCCAATACTTGAATACGGATCTGTTGTATGGGACCCACAATATCTTTCACATTCAAATAAAATAGAGTCAGTACAAGTGCAATTCTTATTATTTTGTCTTCGTGGTCTTCCTTGGAACTCTAATATAAGATTACAAATCTTCATGACGTATAAAGAGGTTTTGTAAAAGAAAAACTTAAAATTTTTAACAATTTTAGTTACTAGATGTACTACAAAACACGGAATGGGCCGAAAAAAAATTTTTAATTTTCCATACCTGGAAAAAAACTTTTTATTTGTTTAGTTTTTAATAGACCCTTGAGGCTGCCCAAAGCAAGAAATAGGTTTAATTTACAAACATTGAAAAAAATAATTGATTTTTGGTATAAATTTTGCGTCGAGAACTAGGCGTAAGCTTCCCAGCTCTAGAACCATACTTCGGATCTTTCTGAATTTCAATAGCAGCCTGTTTAAGTTCATTTCCAATCCAACGGTCCAAGAACGAAGTCTCTAGCTCTTCTGGGGCCTTGGGAAAACCGTGCAGACGGACGGACAGACGGACATCGCTCAATCGTCATCGCCATTCATAAGGATCCAGAATATGTATACTTTATGGGGTCCCATGTGCATATCGAAGAAATTTCACACGGAATGACAAACCTATATATACTCTTTCACTCTTTTGTGAAGGGTATAAAAACTGTTATAAGATTCAACTGCGCCTCCTAACATGTGGTAATAAACTAAAACGCTAACGAGTACCCTTGATAAAAGTGTCGAGATTTTCGAAAATTACCCCTTCTGAATCTGCAAGTTAAAACTAAATTAAGGTCTATTTTCTAATTTCTGTTTTTAAAATTAAGCGTAAACACTATTTTTTGTAAAAGGATTCTTTAAAACATTTCTTGTGTATGCACGACAAATGAAACAATAAAAGAAAATCCAGATTGTGTATTGAATTTTTTACGAAATAGACTCATGTTCATTTTAAAAATATTTTCCTAAAAGTTTACACCAGAAATTATTGGCCACGCTTTGTTAGTAAAATATTTGATAGATGTGAACTTAGCTGCAGAATTTATGAGAATAGCGAAAGTGAAGCACAGATTCACCTAATATGGAATTATTATATGTACTGTTGCTTCTGCTCGAAATTATGATTATCTTATACAGGGAATTCCCAAAGTGCTGTACGTAGGAACTCATGCAATTGGAAACAAAGCGATTTCACATGCAAAATTCGATGAACTTGATCATAATCACGCTTACGAGATTGAAGCATGTATTCGCCATGTACCAAGGCGAATAATTAAGCGTTATAGAGAAAATACATGCTTCAATCTCGTAAGCGTGCTTATGATCAAGTTCATCGAATTTTGCATGTGAAATCGCTTTGTTTCCAATTGCATGAGTTCCTACGTACAGCACTTTGGGAATTCCCTGTATAAGATAATCATAATTTCGAGCAGAAGCAACAGTACATTACACTTTCTGCAGTATTTATGAGTTTGAATTGTACGCGTATTTTGACATGAATTATTAGATGCGCACAATAGTTTATGAATTGTTCTCCAACAGTGTTATGGATGGGCGAATAACCACAAATAAATAATAATTTTTTAATAATTTTCAGAATACTCTGGGCCTGATATGTTTGAACTTTAAAATGAAGTTGAAATATGTGCCCGTAGTTTTTTCATTTGTGGAACTGCAGTCAGACGGAAAAAGTATTTCATAACACGTCTGTAATTTGAGAATACTTATATTAATTAGTTTTAATTCCCATTTATTACTTTGGCTTATATAATATGAAGTCGGGAATATGTTTGGATTCCAATTATTTACATTTAGAGTAATAAAATATTTTGCCTTGAATCATTTAAGTTGTATTAATAAATTAAATTTAATTGTAAAGTATACAGACTGATTTTTAATACTAAAAAAAATTTCAAACTTCAGAAAAGTTATTATGTACATTCTAATGAAAGAGTCAAAACTTGGATCAATATCGTCATCGTATATTATTGGATCTAGATTTTTGCTGATTAAACAATAACTTGTTATAAGTAACGAAATTTTTTTATTAGCATGTCCTTCAGATTGCTCTGTGAACATATTATTGTCAAAGGCGATAATTGCAATCACTGTCCAACTCGAGGTCCTAAAAAGTCCTTGGAGTAAAAATAAATATCTGATGTACGAGGGTGGGTCAATAAGTCCGTGAATTTTTGAATTTGCCGTCTATAAATTGAAATGATAATACTGTTACTGTGAACAGGCATCTGCGATATGACTCTTGTCAAGATTACAAAAACAATCATCATATAGTTTCATTTTAGCAGCCGTTTTGAGAAGAAACTGAAAAAAATTAAATTTGTTAAGCATAATTTTTTTGGAGAACAAAAACCATCGGGGGTTTCTGCACCATCCATTCCCAGGATAAAGAAATTATTTACTGAATTTCAATGTGGCCGTACAAGCACGGACGATGCTGAAGGTACGGTACGCCCACTTGTGGTTTCTGCATTCGAAACAATCGAAAAAATTCATAATCACCCCTATCATGAATAACAAGGGAAATTTTTGTTCACATGAAATTTTTATTCTCCTCCAAGGGAAAAATAGTATCGTGAATCTCCCGTGAGAAATTATTCCCGACAAAAATCAAAAAATTTGTGTTGAAAAATTTAAGTTTTAATAATTTAAAACAATCTAAAAAAAAGTATAGTTAAATATTTTGGATATATATATATATTTTCAAAATCAGACAAAACAAATTAAAAATATTCTTAATCTTTAGAATTGGAGCAACAAGTTTTACAAAGAAATATAATAAAAAATATAAGTTTGTGTCTTATTAACGGATCTTGCCACTAAAATAAAATTTTACAAATTCTAATATTCGAATTATAATAGAAAATGCTTACATTTTCTACTCCATTCCCCACCATAAACTAAGTGAATAAATTAAAGGGAAAAGTGGTAAAAGTCGCGGGAAAAAAATCAATCACGTTAAGGGAATTTAATTTTAACGTGAAATCATTCACGGGGAATTTTTTCATGATTGTAATTTTAGGGAAAAGGGGAAAAATTTCGAGGGAAAAATTGTTCATGATAGGGGTGAATATCAGATTAAAAGTGAGAGAGATTGTGGCAGCCAAATGGGTATCACATGTCTCAGTGGCTTCAATTTTAATGATCACTTGGGTACTAGAAAGCTTTCGGCAAGATGGATGCCGCATTTACTCACAATTATGGATGCACACATGCGCAGTTTCCATCGCAAAAATTCATGAATTGGCCTCAAATTGTTTCCTTACCCGCTCTTTTCCTCAGATTTAGCCGCGGGTGGCTATTTATTGTTCCCAAACTGGAAATAAGATTCGGTGGAAAGAGATTTGACTCCCACGACAAAATCATCCCAGAAATAAATGCCTATTTTGATTACCTCGACAAATAATATTTTTCGGAAGGAATAAAAAAATTTTATATATATCGGACTAAGTGTTTAGAACTCAAATGAGACTATGTTGAAAATTAGAAAAAGGTTTTTTACATAAAAATCAATTTCATTGAAAAAGCCACGCACTTACTGATACAGCGTCGTATTTATGTATCTATTGTAGGGAAGTATACAAGTTAAGGCAAGAGTATGAAGTCGACAGTCCTGGAGCGAAATTACCGCAATCGATATCGATCGAAATTTCAATAAAATTTAAATAGAAATTTCTATCGTACTCAGCCATAAAAAGCATGTGTTTTTTTTGGAGTATCACAACAACAGAGCAACGTCTACAAATTATTGACATTTTTAATCAAAATAATTTTTTTAGTCGTCAAAATCATCGTGAACTTGTTTTTCCATTTTATGGCGTGTATATTCGTCCTTCAGAGCGGCTAATTTGAAGAACAATAGATCGTTTTCGGACCACATTTAATGTTTCTGATCATGTGTACCCCGTGAGACGACGAACAGTGCGCACTAAAGAAGCTGTAGCCGCCGTGCTATAGCTTCTTTAGTGAAGATTATCCTAATCAAAAAATTCGTAGCCGTTCTCAGCAACTGGCGATTGTGTCCTACCACTTTATGGAAGATATTTTTGGTGTTCCAGATTACGCCTTTTACTCGCCAGAAGTGGAAGCCACGTGGCAGAAATCATATTTAAACAATAAGTTCATAAATTTTTTTTCCAATAAAGCCCGTTTCATTGATGTTAAAAATGTAAATTATTATTTTATTACGATTTAAACTTGTGTCACTCTATAAAAAACACCCTATATATGGTATTGAGTTTTTCTAATCAGCATTAATGCATAACTGTGTTAGTTGTCTTTGGCCTATTTCAGTGATGAAGGCATATCACTGGCCACTGGACAATTACTGGCAGCATTTTTCATTAGCGAAGTAAAGATTCAAATATATTCTTATATTTCGTCCTTTTAATATTATCGCCTCCTTTCATAGTTCCGGCACAATTTACTGCATCAGTATCGTTCATACCCGGTCCGATGAAAAAGAAAATAAATCAAAATCGAGTTCCAGCTGCACTACTATATCTATCCTCGATCCTACAATAAATGTTGCTAGTTTCGGCGGAATTCATCGCATATGTAGAGGTCAGTCCCTGAGTCCTGGGTAATGACAAACAAATTATCTCAAAATAGAAGAACAATACGAGGGGAAACTGCATAAAAATGTGGGTGTGGGTGCTGTTGGCTGAAGTAGTAGAACACGAGACTATGAAGCGGAGGGTCCTGAGTTCGAGCCCTCGCTGAGTCATGAAATATTGTGTTGAATTCTTCTGATCAGCATTAGTGCGTGGTTGTGTTAGTTGTTGCCAGTCTGTTTCAGTGATGAAGGCATATCACTGGTCACTGAACAAAATTGGCAGCGACTGACACTGTCATGTACTAAAATCAGAGTAACAGCAACCACCTTCGTCGGCCCTGTAGCAAAAATTAGCCGGGGAAGTAAAAAAGTTTGAAATAGCTACAAAACAACTGTCCATCTTCTCATCTTTCCTAATCTGTCCCCTCAATACTATGCCCTCGTTTTAAGTTCCGGCGCAATGCATTGCATATATAGGGGTCATCTCCTGAGTGCTGGTCCAAGATAAAAATAAATAAAAAAAATTTTATTCGTTATTCCAAATGCCAAAATATATTTATTTGCATTAATATTCATAATAATTTTTAAAAACTACATGCAGTCATTTAAGTGTAGACAGGCGTGATCTATAGCAACTAAAACTTTTCTTTAAATTTTAATTGGGAGAAAATCTCACATGTAAATATTTTATAGCATTCAAATTTTTTTACAGAAGGGATCACGCGTATAGTTTAAACATCAACATTATTTGCTTCTTTATACCCTCCAAAAAAGAATTTGGAGGGTATATTCACTTTGTCATTCCGCATCGAAATATCCATCTTGATCAGTGGTGAAATCTAAGACGAACTGAGCATGTCCGTCCGTCCGTCTGTGGAAATCACGATTCAGTCCAAACGAAAAGAGCTAAACCCTTAAAATTTGGTATAAATATATTTTTAAGATTAGAGCAGGTTAGGTTCGAAGATGGGCTAAATCGGGAAAGAGGGAAAAAAGTTCCCCTAAGAAGAACTAAACCAACCCAGAAAAAAAAAATAATTTTTAAAGTTTTTTCGTTATTTTGTTAAGCAAATGATATATTTTTATGTCAAATATGGTCCAACGCTTTAAACTTGGAGCCATAAAATAAAAAAAATTATTTTTGGACCCCGCCCACTTTAGTGGGCGTTATTATAGGCAAAAATAGCATAAAAATTTAACAAATTGTTTTACTTAAGCCTACATTAATTAAAAGTAACATTTTTAAGCTTTAATGACGAAGCTGAGACGAAACTTGGTACTAATCAGCCCTACCTCCTCCTCCCCCTTTCTCCCCCTAAATGACCCTACCAAAAAAAATAAAAAAATTGTAAATTTGTATACAATTATCCCAAGCATTTATTTTTAGAGTTTTATGACTGCCAATTTCTGCCCTACACCCTGTTCCCCCTTCACCCCCTAAACGACCCTACCAAAAAAAAAAAAATATATATATATATATATATATATATATATAAATTTGTATACAATTATCTCAAGCATTTAGTTTTAGAGTTTTATGACTGCCGATTTCTGCCCTACCCCCTCCTCCCCCTTTGCCCGCTATATGACCCTATTAAAAATAAATAAAATTTGTATATTTATTTTGTATATAATCATCCCAAGCATTTATTTTTAGAGTTTTATGTCTACCTGTTTCTACCCTATCCTCTCTCCCCCTTTGCCCCCTAAATGATCCTATAAAAACAAAATTTAATGTTGTATATAATCATCCCAAGCATTTATTTTTAGAGTTTTATGACTGCCTGTTTCTGTCCTACCACCATTCCCCCTTTGCCCCTTATTGACCCTATAAATAAATATATAAAATTTTATTTTGTATATGATTATCCCAAGCATTTATTTTTAGAGTTTTATGACAAAGGTGAAATGTTTCCCCCACAGCACTTGCCAGAGCGACCCCGCAAAATTACAGTTTTTATACCCTCCAAAGAGAACTTGACCCTATAAAGTAAGTATGTATATTACTGATCAGTGATGAAGTCTAAGACGGTCTAGCAGTCTAAGACGGCCCACGTTCGTCTGTGGAAAACATGATATTGTGTATTTTTGAACTCCGCCCCCTTTAGTGGGCGTTGACGTACGATATTATACCAAGTTAAACATTTTATATTCACTTACTAAATATTTGGAGGGTATATAAGATTCGACCCGGTCGAATATAACGTTTTTACTTGTTATACACTTGAATCGATGAATTGTTGATGTCTGCCTAACACTTGTTTGTAGCAGGCGTCAGTCACAGTCAAGTGATTGTTTGTGTATTCCTGAAAATGCGTAATTGTTTGGTTGTGTGTGGTCGTGATTGAAGGTGGCGTCCATCAACACCTCAGCAAAATCATTGCAAGATTTACGAATTATTTTGAATCATTTAATATTGAAGATCAACTAGAACCAGAAACAAACAGGTTGCCTTAAGACAATTTCACCCACCCAACTATAAGTTTTGATAGATTCAATTCACACTCATCTCTGTGTGTGACCTTTTGGCTTTCTATTTCTATATTCCTATACATTTTTGTTTTTATGTCCCACTGATTTGCTAACAGACATTTTTCTTCTATGTTTATATTGCTGATTATTTCTTAATTATGTGTAATTTTTATCTGCACTTCTATTTTATTTTAAGTCATATAAAATTCAGTTATTGATGGACATTAAAATATTTATTTTCATTCTAATATTAAAAGTATCCAAGCGAAACATTAAAAATTTTAATAGCTTCAAATGTTAAGAAAAACAAATGAAATTGCACTTAAATTTTTGTATATTTTAATTGTTGCTATTGACCCTAAGAACTGAAGTGTTAATTGTGGTATTTAAAATATCATTAATCTTTAAAGAACTGATAGATTTATATGCAATTAACGCTAGCGATGGGAGTTCCTGTATCATGAATAGGTAAGGAAAAAAGATATTAATTATTTTATGTTCTTAGTACAGCGAATTTGAAAATAAAATATTAGAGCCAAAATGTACAATAGAGATTGTGTAAAAAAGATCTTTGTGTTGCAATTTCTTAACCAAAAACAACAAGGTAATCATGCCTCAGCTAAATTATTTACCAAATTTGGCAGTCTAAGACTTTTTTCTGCTGTGAAGATTACAGATTCCGATTACTGAACAGATTCCCATGTCTGGACAGATTCCCATGACTGACACAAGTCATAATAAAACAAGGAATATATTTTATTATCAATGAAACGGGCTTTATTGAAAAGAAAATTTTATCAAATTAATGTTTAAATATGATTTCTGCCGTGTGGCCGCCACGGCTCACAGTGGAATTTTTTGTGCAATAAGTAATTTTTTCGACACATAAAATTTAAAAATGTAATGATGCAGTTTTTTAGAAAATTGATTCACCAAGAAGAATCAATAAATTGTATGCCAAAAAAAACTTTATATGTCTTTGAAATAATAAAGTAAGGTCACATGTAATCTTTGATCCAAAATATTGAAAACTGTTTACACAGTTCTACAGTGTTTGTACGTAAGAAAATATCATTGCTCTGATTTAGATAGTGATTTTTTTTCACATATAGCCTTTTCTGCGTATTTAAAAAAAAAATTATACAGTTCGCTCATATGGTTTAAAAGATATCATGGAATAAAATTTGTTCCATAATATGCCTTTTTTCTTCCTTCGGTCGTGCTACGTGCTCCCGCTTTAATAAAATGAAAGGTAAGGCTCCATATTAGATTAAAAAAAAGTTTAAATTACTATTAAACTTTTATAAAATCATAAAATTTGTCTACAACTTTATGAAATTTTTATAAATAATTATTTATAAAATAATTAGTTTTGGTAAAGAAACAAAAAGTAGTGGGAAAAAATATAATATGGGTTATATGGGCGGTGAATGGTGGGCGTTAATTGAGGTTATAAAGGCTCTGTGCCGAATTTCAAAAACTTTGGGTCAAAAATAAATTTTTGTTCCTATGGGCGGTGGATAGTGGGCGTGGCCCATTTTAATGAAACTTTATATATATCTGAATTGAGCTAATCAAAGGTTCAGAGCAAAATTTCAACATTCTACGAGCACTCCCTATATATTTTGTCAAATATTGAATGAACAAGTCCCACTGTGCGGCTGGCACGTAGAAGGCGCAATCGGGAACACCAATTTTCAACAAGTAAATAAATCTCCCATAAAGTGGTAGGAAACAGCTACAGTTTGCCGAGAACGACAACGATTGATTGATTAGGATCGTCTTCAATGATTTTCTGTACAGGGGCTACAGATTCTTCAGTGCGGACTGTTCGGCGTCTCAAGGGATGCACATTATCAATAACAGAAAATGTGGTCCAAAAACGATCTATTGTTCTTCGAATTAGCCGCTCTGAAGCACGATTTGGTACGCCATAAAATAGAAGAAGTCCACGATGCGTTTGACAAATAGATCAATTATTTTGATTAACAATTTCAACACTGCACGCGCTTCTCTGGTGTTGTGACACTCTCAAAGAAGCAGACTTTATTTACGATACCAACTTTTCTCGTTTTTTGTTTTCTCCCGAACTAGTAATTCTCAAAGCATAGGATACAGTCTAAATATTTTTTAAATTGATTAAACACCTCCGTAACCATGTGATATAAATACGACAGTGTTCTAAATAAAATCTTAAAAGATCTAATATTGTTAAAAATCGATAGGTAGGAACAACTTAATTAAATTTTTGGTTAATAAAATTATTTGCAGCAACTTGATTTCAGCAAATTACTGTTCGGCAGTTGATGAATACCCCAATAAACCTCTTATTTGCAATACTTAAGGCAAACCCACACTTTTCAATTATTCAACAAACAAAAAGCGTGTCACGAAATAATAGGGTGTGTCCAGGCTTTTTTTCAATGAAACACTGGTTTTTGTAGCCTTCACAAAAAAGTGAAAGGGTAAATACAGGTTTGTCGTTCCGTGCGTAATTTCAATATTCATATGGTGCCCCCTAAAGTATATATATATATATATATATATATATATATATATATATATATATATATATATATATATATTCTGGATCCTTATGAATAGCGATGACGAATGAGCGATGTCCGTCTTCTACCGATGGATTGGAAATTAACTTAAATAGATTTTAATTGAAATTCAGAAAAATCTGAAATACGGTTCCAGAGCTGGAAATCTTACACCTATTTGCGACGCAAAATCAACTACCAAAAATCAATTATTTTTTGATTTTCTGTTAATTAAACATTTTTCAAAACTTTGAGAAGAATGAAATTTCTATTAAAAAGTAAAAAAACTAATATTTTCCAGGAATGGAAAATTGGAATTTTTATTTTTTGGTACCGGCAATGTTTTGTAGCACATGAAGGTGATCAAAATGGTTAAAAATTATAAGTTTTTCTTAAATAAAACTACTTTATGAAGGGTTCCATTGGAAAAAAATATTAAAATTTCGCTTCCAGGGTTGGGAAATTGAAAATTCTTTTTATACATAAAAGTAACAAAAAACGCATTTGACATTGTTTTTTTATTAATTAAAACTATTTTGTAATTCAAGAAGAGCAAAATTGGTATCATAAATTAGAAAAAAAAAATTATTTCGATTCCAGGGTTGGACAAATGCAATATTTTGTAGTACATGAAAGTTGTCCAAATGGTTAAAAATTTTAAGTTTTTCTTAAATAAAATTATTTTATACCTCACGAAGGGTTGCACTGATAAAAAAAAAACAATAAAATTAAAATTTCGCTTCCAGGGTTGGGAAAATGAAAGTTTTTTTTTGTACATGCAATATTTGTAGTACATGAAAGTGACCAAAATGGTTAAAAATTTTAAGTTTTTCTTAAATAAAACTACTTAATACCTCATAAACAGTTGCATTGGTAAAAAAACAAAATAAGTTGGGATTTTTTTTTTTTGTAATTCTTTATTTACAATCTATCCAACCAAGGATAATAAGTAAATTTGATGTAGTAACTAATATAACATTATGTTGTACTCCATTGAGGACAACATATGGCAAAATTTATAATTGATATCCATATGTATATATAATGTAAATGGCATATGTTCTGTATTATAAAAGTAAATATACATACATAATTAGAAATTATAATTGAAAAAAGAAAAAAAAAAAATTAAAACAAGTGGTTATATTGAGATCATGAAAAATTGTTACTTTCTAAACGGTAAATCCAACATGTGGTGCCTTTTAAGTCTTCTTGTTTCTTCTGAATCATCTAGTAGAACGATAACTAGCGGGTTCACGTGCTGACTCAGTCTTTCTAGATAGTTTTGACTATATCTCCGAATTTCATCTTTTACTTGTGGTATGTTTAAATCATTGTGGATTGTTTTATTTGACAAGAACCATGGAGCGTTAACAATTTACCTGAGAGTTTTTGATTGGTATCTTTGCAGTATTTCAATGTTTGAATTGCTGGGTGTGCCCCAAAGCTGAATGCCATAAGTCCATACTTTTTTTAATAATGTTTTGTATATAAGGACCTTGTTTTGCAAGCTTAGTTTCGATTTTGAATTAAGTAACCAATATAATTTTTTCGTTTTAATGTTTAACTGTTGTTTTTATACCCTCCAAAAAAGAATTTGGAGGGTATATTCACTTTGTCATTCCGTTTGTAACGCATCGAAATATCCATCTCAGACCCCATAAAGTATATATATTCTTGATCAGTGATGAAATCTAAGACGAACTGAGCATGTCCGTCCGTCCGTCCGTCCGTCTGTGGAAATCACGATACAGTCCAAACGAAAAGAGCTAGACTCCTGAAATTTGGCATAAATATATTTTAAAACTTAGAGCAGGTTAAGTTCGAAGATGGGCTAAATCGGGCAAGGGGGAAAAAAGTTCCCCTAAGAAGAACTAAACCAACCCAGAAAAAACAACGTAATTTTTAAAGTTTTTTGGTTATTTTGTTAAGCAAATGATATATTTTTATGTCAAATACGGTCCAACGCCTTAAACTTGGAGCCATTAAATAAAATAAAAATATTTTTTGACCCCGCCCACTTCAGTGGGCGTTATTATAGGCAAAAATAGCATAAAAATTTAACAAATTGTTTTACTTAAGCCTACATTCCTTAAAAATAACACTTTTAAGCTTTAATGACGAAGCTGAAACGAAACCTGGTACTACTCTGCCCTACCCCCTCCTTCCCCTTCGCCCCCTAAATGACCCTACCAAAAAAAAAAATTTTTTTTAAATTTTGTATATAATCATCCCAAGCATTTATCTTTAGAGTTTTATGACTGGCGATTTCTGCCCTACCTCCCCCCCCCCCACCTCTTCCTTTGCCCCTAAATGACCCTACCAAAAAAAAATTTTTTTTTTAAAATTTTGTATATAATCATCCCAAGCATTTATCTTTAGAGTTTTATGACTGCCGATTTCTGCCCTACCCCCCCCCCCACTCTTCCTTTGCCACCAAAATGACCCAACCAAAAAAAAATTTTTTTTTTAAATTTTGTATATAATCATCCCAAGCATTTATCTTTAGAGTTTTATAACTGCCGATTTCTGCCCTACCCCCTCCCCCCCTTCTTCCTTTGCCCCCTAAATGACCCTACCAAAAAAAAATTGTTTTTTTAAATTTTGTATATAATCATCCCAAGCATTTATCTTTAGAGTTTTATGACTGCCGATTTCTGCCCTACCTCCCCCCCCCCCACCTCTTCCTTTGCCCCTAAATGACCCTACCAAAAAAAAATTTTTTTTTTTAAATTTTGTATATTATCATCCCAAGCATTTATCTTTAGAGTTTTATGACTGCCGATTTCTGCCCTACCCGCCCCCCCTTCTTCCTTTGCCCCCTAAATGACCCTACCAAAAAAAAAATTTTTTTTTTAAATTTTGTATATAATAATCCCAAGCATTTATCTTTAGAGTTTTATGACTGCCTGTTGCTGCCCTACCCGCTCCTCCCCCTTTGCCCGTTAAATGACCCTATTAAAAATAAATATACATTTTTTTTTATTTTGTGTATAATCATCCCAAGCATTTATTTTTACAGTTTTATGTGTATCTGTTTCTGCCCTACCCCCTCTCCCCCTTTGCCCTCTGCATGACCTTATCAAAAAAAAAGAAATTTTAATTTTGTATATAATTATCCCAAGCATTTATTTTTAGAGTTTTATGACAAAGGTGAAATGTTTCCCCCACAGCCCTTGCCAGAGCGACCCCGCCAAAATACAGTTTTTATAGCCTCCAAAGAGAATTGTGATGAAGTCTAAGACGGTCTAGCAATGCCCATACGTTCGTCTGTGGAAAACATGATATTGTATATTTTTGAACCCCGCCCCATTTAGTGGGCGTTGACGTACAATATTATATAAAGAAACTCTGTCCCACCAAGTTAAACATTTCAAATTCACTTACTAAATATTTGGAGGGTATTTAAGATTCGACCCGGTCGAATATAACGTTTTTACTTGTTTTGTTCTAATATGAGTTTTCCACGTTAACCTTCTGTCAATATGGATACCCAGATATTTAACCGATTCTTTCTGTGGTATATTAATATTGTTGAATACAACGGCAGGACAGTTGCCTCGTCGCAACGAAAACGTTACATGAGTTGACTTTTCTGTGTTGACTTTAATTTTCCATTTGTTCAACCATACTTGTAGTGCATTTAGTTGAGCTTGTACTGTGTTAAATGCATCATTCAGGCAATTGCAAGATGTTAAAAGAGCAGTATCATCTGCGTATGTGGCGATTAAAACATTATCATTAACTGGCATATCTGATGTGAAGATTGTGTACAAAATTGGTCCTAGGACACTGCCTTGTGGGACTCCAGATTTTATGCTATATATTTCAGAAATCTCAGTGTTGTATTTAACATAAAAACTTCTATCTGTTAAATAAGATTTTAAAAGTAAATAAAAAGGCGTTGGCAGTATCTTTTTCAACTTAAAACATAAGCCGGCGTGCCATACTTTATCAAAAGCTTGTTGAATATCAAGAAATACCCCTGTACAGTATCTTTTGTTTTCCAATGTATCTCGAATATAGGCAACGATACGATGGCATTGCTCTGGAGTGCCGTATTTTTCTCGAACACCAAATTGGTATTCAGGAATAACTTTCAGTTTGTCTAAAACTGGCATTAATCTATCTAAAAATATTCTTTCAAATATTTTAGCGAATACGACCAGTAGTACGATGAGACAATATTTTCTGGCTTATTTGGCTTATTAATCATTACGATTTCTGCACATTTCCATTGTGTGGGAAAATAACTATGTTTTAATATAGCGTTATACAAAGACGTTAGAAATATAACAGCTTCATTTGGAAGTGCTTGAACAACCTTTCCATCTATACAATCGTAGCCAGGAGACTTGTTACAGTTAATTTTCTTGATTTGGCTTTTAACTTTTAAGTTGGGAATTTGAAATTTTTTTTAATCATAAAAGTAACCAAAAACGCAATTGACTTTGTTGTTGTTTCAGCAAAAAATCATGCTTAATTAGTACGCGAAAATCACTTTTTCCATTTTCTTGTCAAAACGCAACTTTTGCCAAACACTGAGTAAATAACGCAGGTTGTTCACATTTGACAGGAGTCAAACTGACAGTTGACTGTTGACAGGAGCAGTGTTGCTGTAGCAATAAAAAGGCGGGAAATTTAAAAAGCCCATGTGTGAATAAGCTCGTACCTGGATGCAAATATTTTCGTGGTTACTTTTTTTTTGTCACATATTTGACAAATATGAATGTACCTTCAATGATCTAACGCAAGCTGTAGTGAGTACACAATGACTCATGGTAAACGTGTAGAGAGGCTAGTGTAAAAGATTGTTATTATTTTAAATAATATAAAAACTTGCGTTTACATATTGGACACTTTATTTGTAGTTAAATAGTCTCTTTAGTTGCATGCCCTCCTCATATGACTGGCATGCTATTGGCTGACTTTGCATTACAGCAGAAATTAGACTACATTACGGCCACAATACCCGCATTGGACACATTGTGGCAAAGTAGTGAGTATAACTTGCAATTCGTTTCGCATTACCATGTAAAATACTAAATGTAAAACAATGGATCCATAAATCAATGTAATTAACGTGAAAAATACTTGTGCAAAATTATTAGCCAAGTAGGGATGGTAGAGTCCGAAATGAACTAAAGCTGCCAAAAGAAGAAAAAATTTAAAGAAGTAACCATGGAAACCTTTAAGGTGGAAAAGACCATTAAAACAGAACACGTGTTTCAGCAATTTGCTTATAATGGTTTCATAGCGAATGAGCCTACTTTCTAAGCGAAATAAAAATAGGGAATAAGTCTTATATGTAGAAGCTAGGGAAAGAGGCCGCCATTAATCATAGAAATATTTGAAATAAAAAGCAAATGATGTTCCACAAATAAAATATGTTCAACTGCCATACTTTGTTGCAATTACGCTGTGACGTCAGTTGATGGCGAGTAAACTGGCAAATTATTTATTTCTTGCAGTTAATGCGATTCAAAAAAACATTTTGTTGTGCAAATCTTTCAACACAACCATTCGTCATTTTAAATGTATATGAGTTTTTTTGTTCAAACTTTTGCAAATTAATTGCAATCATCTGTTGCTGTTTATTTAAATCACTGAAATCTAAATAAATAATTAATAAATCATTTAATTTGTTTGTTGCCTTCTGTTTTCACATGAAATATAAATCTCTTTAATAATTCAAATACTCCTCATTCACACTCAATTCGATAATAATCGAAAAAAATTTTTTGGAGGAAAACAAAAATGCTGAGCACAGCCAAATGCTGAGGATTATGGCGATCATAACGAACGCACAAATCAAATCTATGAAGAATTTCATTTCAGTCTTGGCATTTCCACTATAAACATGCCAACAACTTTGTATCATAACCAGAAAATAAATTTTAATAAATAGTTTTCAATAAGCTAGTGAATCCATCAGAAATGTAAAGGAATGATTTGTTTCAAAGTAAAAAAACCGCTCCACAGCTGGCAAATTTACATGAATAGACTTTAAGTTCAAATCTGCCATTTGCAATTTATTTTTTACTATTGAGAATTTATATGAAATTCAATTAATTATTAAAAGTAAGATTTTTGTAATATTTTTTATGATCATCGAACTGGCAGAAAGGATCAGTGCAGATTTCGAGACCTCAGCACCTTTTTTTTAATATTACAGTAATGAAACAAAACTAGTTTATTTCTTTACTAATCAGACAATTTAGTGATCAAATATTGTAGGTGTATTACCATCAGTTTGATGCAATTCTCGTATGGAATTTTCTCAAAAAAGGAAAAAAATTATAAATAAAAGCAGTTACCATATTCCGCTAAGCCACCTACTAAAGCGGCTTTCACACTGTAAGACTGAGTATTAAGATTTGTCAAAAATTCGAAATAATATGAAAAGTCTTATGGTGTGAAAGCGATCTTAAGTAAAATCTTATAAATTGAGAAGTAAAATTCGACATACCGATGGCTCTCTCCATTTTTTGAAATTATTCTAAAAGCTGAGACATTTCATATTATCAGGGTTGTTTTTAGCTGTTTTCATACTACAGAGATTTCATGAATTGTTTTAAGTGTGATAGTGTGAAAGCGTTTTGTAATGATACGTTAGATTTTTCTGCATCTCAGGCATTCTCAAAAGAGAAATTCTAATGAAAATCATACGACTCAGTCTTAAGCGGCTTAAGTGGTAGCAAACTATAATACACATGAGTACTTATAATGAAAATACAGCGGCTTTCGACAGCATCTGTTCTGCTCCGCTGTGTAAGTTGGATAATTAAAACTGATGTTGACTCTCCTTTGTTCCTTGGAATATTTATCATCTGTTTCTATATTTAAACCAAATTTATGAACAGTTAGCCTATCAATTTTGAGTTTAATTGTTATAGCTTTGCTGAATCTTATATACGAGTGTATGTGCCATTAACATCATCAGCAACGATGATATTTGCGATTGTGCACGTACACTCATGTGGAGTCATGAGGCCAACTTTGTTGCTTCCTCGTTACTGTTGGAAGATTCTATGGCCGGATATTGGTGAGGGCTTTTCGGGAGTCCACTTGATAACACTAGTTTCGTTGCTAGGAATGTTGGACATCGGCCTAACCGATAGTAGCAATTCCTCTTTGCTGTTGTGATGTAACAGGCACTTCTAAAATAAAGTGCAAATGGGCTTGTGTTTTGAAAGAAAGTTATTAATCCTGGAAGGTTTGTACAGCCCCTCTTTTAAACACTGGGATAAATGGAGCATTTTATGATAAATCAAATTTATTTGCTTTACTTTCTTTTTTTTATCTTGGACCAGCACTCAGCGGATGACCCCTATATATGCAATGCATTGCGCTGGAACTGTAAACGAGGGGATAGTATTGAAGGGACAGACTAGCAAAGATGAGAAGACAGACAGACAGTTTTTTTTTTTTTTTTTTTAAGTTATTTCAACCTTTTTTACTTCGTCGGCTAATTTTTGCTACAGGGTCGACGAGGTTGGTTCTGTTACTTTGCTTTTTTTAGTATATGATAGTGTCAGTCGCTGCCAATTATGTTCAGTGACCAGTGACTATGACTTCATCATTGAAACAGGCTGGCACCAACTAACACAAACACGCACTAGTGCTGACCAGAAGAATTCAACACAATATTTCATGACTCAGCGCGGGCTCGAACTCAGGACCCTCCGCTTCATAGTCTCGTGTTCCACTAGTTCAGCCAACAGCACCCTTGAGTTTGGATTAAGTAATAGTATTCATGCGCACTTCTAGAAATTTTATTAGAAAAAATTTATGCCAGATAATCAAATTTACTACATTCTGAATAGTTGAAGCCATTTGTATTGATGCCTTGAATATAATTTTACTGCGTGCTTTCTTATCTCTCTCTAAAAAACAAATAAAACTTTTTGCAGCAATTACTCGGCAGGAAACGTGTGTTTGGTCAACATGATGACGATGTTTTTAAAACATATACATTGAACAGTTTACGTCAGCAGGCAACCGACTACAGAAGTAAAATACATGCGGTTGCATGGGAAAAGTAGCACGGACAACAACCTGTCGCATATTCGTAAATATAATCATTCTCATTATAAACACAAGTATTATATTTCTGTAATCGTGTAGTCGGTAGCCTGCTGTCGCGAATGTGTTTAATGCCTTACACGCACAGTGTGCTAAAATTTATTAGGCGACTATCAATTCTAAAAATTCTTTTTTTGGTGCATCAGTTGGGAGTCCAACAGACAATTCTATATAGTTTGTTAAAAAAACATATTTCCGTGAATTAAGAATTTAGAGGCTTATTGTTCGAAATTTTAATTTAAATCTCAGAAAGACATGATAAATATTCCAAGACACAAAGGCAAGTCAACATCAGTTTTTGTTATTCAACTTACACAGCAGAGCAGAACAGCTGTTTTCGAAAGACGCAACCCTTTCATCATCAGTGCTCATGTGTATTGTGTTTGTCACCACTTATTAGGTGGCTTAGTTGAATTTGATAACAGTTCCCATTTACACAAATTTTATTATGAAAAAGAATCCGAGAACTGTATCAACCTGATGTTAACATGTTATTGTTATAATACCCGTGTTACCGTTTGATTATTTTCTTCATGTCCCATTTTTCTGAATTTTTTGTTCCATCGTACCTAAGTCAAAGTTTTTTGGTTTGAATTTCCTACTTAAGTGAAGAAATTGTTGTTGTTTATTGGAAGCGTATTTTTCAGGCCCATAAAAACCAATTATTATGAATTCTTAAAATTAAAAGATATTTTTATGTAGCAATCGGTTTGCACTGCAAGTATGATTCTTACATATGTCCATTTTTCAATGTCATTCGAAGATTAGCTAAAATTATTTTGCTGGTTGTGTGAACTTAAACCGATCAAAAGTGAGCTGGAAGCCTTATATGAGCAGTTAATATCTGATCCTGTTATACGCTCTGTAGAATTCCCACCGGACGTGTAAAACAATCACTTTGTAATAAATGAATACTCAACTTTTATATATTTCTACAACAACTTTAATAGCTGTCACAATCATTGTTTTTTGTAGCTATTTCAACCTTTTTATTTTGCCGGCTAATATTTTTGCTACAGGACCGATGAAGGAGGGTGCTGTTACTCTGCTTTTTTAGTACATGATAATGTCAGTCGTTGCCAATTATGTTCCGTGACCAGTGACTATGCCTTCATCATTGAAACAGGCTGGCAACAACTAACACAACCACGCACTAGTGCTGATCAGAAGAATTCAACACAATATTTCTTGACTTAGCGCGGGGTTGAACTCAGGACCATTCGCTTCATATTCTTGTGTTCTAGTACTTCAGCCAACAGCACTATATTAATTCCGAATATAGTGTTTATAGGTTTTAAGGTCAGGAAGTAAAAAGTTAAGAAATTTTAACCATGTAACGCTACACTCATGAACAAGGCATTGTAATTGTGAAAATATACTAAACGAAAACAACGCATTTTTTTAACAATATTATTTTTAGTGGCGAGGCTTATTGACAAACAGCCTTCAAACATCCATTATATATAAAGAAAGTTACCGTATGGTGCGGTTTGTGGCCAGGCGCCGTCTTCATTTGTTGCATGAGAAATTTCCCGATTGCAAAATTTCTCGATTTGGCGATGCCATTAATTGGCCGACCCGTTCTTGTGATTTATCGCCGCTGAATTCTTTTCTCTTGGGTAATTTAAAAGACTGAACTTCCGTGAACAAACCACAAATAACTGACGGCTCTGAAAGATGAAATTCAGCGCTGCATTGGCGTGATAAGCCAAGGTTTGTTGCAAAATGTGAATTAAAAATTTTGTGAATTTTCCGATATCATATTCCATTATAAATTCCCATATTTCTACTTTACTTTGGCATCAATGAAACTGAATTTTTGGAAAAGCCAATTTACTTCCCAACCTCAAAAGTGCACATCCTTTCAGAAAAAAAATTATAATAAGTTTACCCTATAAAAATCGTATATTTTGAGGCAATTGGTAGAAACCAATAACGACAAATGCTTCAATAAATTTTAATTGTTGTTTAGATTAACATCAAATTAATACTCAAATCATTTAATATCCTCACACAAATTACTCTTTTACAATATTGAAATTTTGCTCCCTCGAACGCATCACAAATCAAAAATGTTTCAAATACAACAAGAGATTGACGCAGCAACTGACATGGTTTCGAAAAACTACAAGTTGTACTGATACACAAATACAATCATAAATAGACAGATTGCAGCGTTGTAAAGAAGTATTTTGTGTTTAAAATTTTTGCCTCAATACAACAGGGCAGAGGCAGAAAATTCTGATCTATTTTAATTACAACAAATAAAAGTGCTATATCCGGCCGTGCCGAATCTTAAATACCCTTCACAGATGTCATTCTTTTCGTTTACATTTTTCGGCTAGGAAGCTAAATGAATACCTCTGAACGTCTTTCAAAAATATTATGTATATATGTTTAATTTAGAAACAAAAAGAAAAATCCGTTTCATATACCCCAAAAAGCTCTAATTGTCCAACCGAAGAATCGTCTTTTAAATTTTTTTTGTTTTTAATACCAATTTATTTCTTCTGATATATAAAGTAGATATAATTCATCATAAAAATCAAAAATAACAAATAATATGGTTACTTTTATGAATCAGAAAATGCCGATGTTCCAACCCTGAAATTGGATTTTTATTTTTTTTTTTTGGTTTTTAATACCAATTTAACTCTTCCTGAAGTATAAAAAGGATTTCATCCATAAGAAACAAAAATTAGGAACTTATATGGCAGATTTTATCTACTAAAAAATTTCGATTTTCCAACCCTAGAACCGATTTTTTAATTTAAAAATTTTTAATACCAATTTAATTCTTAGCGAAGTATAAAATATGTTAAATTCACTGAAAAAAATCAAAATTGGGAGTTGATGTGCCAAAAAATTTCGATTTTCCAACCCTGGAACCGAATTTTTAATATTTTCATACTAATTTAATTTTTTTCTAAAATATAAAATAGGGTTAAATCAATAAAAAATTTTGGAATTTATGTACTATTATGGACGAAAAATATTTCGATTTTCCAACTCTGGAAGTGAATTTTTATTTTTTTACCAATGCAATTCTCAGTGACGTGTAACATAGTTTTACTTGACAAAAAAATTTTAATTAAATAAAATATTTAATTTTTCTAACCCTGGAGTCGAAATTTTGATTTTTTAAGATTTTAATACCAATGTTGTTCTTCCTGAATTTTAAAACAGCTTTAATTAGCAAAAAGAAACTTCAATTGCCTTTTTGGTTACTTTTATGCAGAACAAATATATCAATTTCCCAACCCTGGAAGCGAAATTTAAATTTTTTTGTTGTTTTGTTTTACCAATGCGAATTTTAATGAGCCATGAAATAGTTTTATTTAAGATAAAATTAATATTTGTAACCATTTTGGTCACTTTCATGTACCACAAAATATTGCAGTTATCCAAATCTGGAATCTAAATTTTGATTTTTTTTTCATTTTTGATACCAATTTTGTTTTTCCTGAACCAAAAAATAGTTTTAATTAGCAAAAAACCGACGTTAGTTGCCTTTTTGGTTACTTTTATGTATAAAAAATTTAAATTTCCCAGCTCTGGAAGCGAAATTTTAATTTTTTGTTTGTGTTTTTGCCAATGCAATTCTTCATGAGGTATTAAGTAGTGTTATTTAAGAGCAATTGCAATTTTGAACCATTTTGGTCACCTTCATGAACTATAAAATATTGTACTTGTCCAACCCTGGATTCGAAATTTTAATTTTTGTTTTAATTTTTGATACCAATTTTTGATACCAATTTTGTTCTTCCTAATATATAAAATAGTTTTAGTTAGCAAAAAAAAAATCGTCAATTGCCTCTTTGGTTACTTTTATGTATAAAAAAATTCCAATTTCCCAACCCTGGAAACGAAATTTTAAGTTAAAAATATTTTGTTTGACCAATGCAAATCTTTAAGAAAAACTTAACATTTTGAACAATTTTAGTTATTACATGTACTACAAAATACCGAATGTGCAAAAAAAACTTTAATTTTCCCAACCCAATTTTTTTGTTTTTTTTTTAATCAGTGCAACTCTTCATGAGGTATAAAGTAACTTTTTTTTAAGAAAAATTTAAAATGTATGAATTTTTATTAGTCGAACTTTCTTATGTAAATTGTTAATTTTATCAACGGGCTTAAGTTCGAATCTGCAAGACTGCAAACCATTTTTTATTATTTTATTAATAAATGAATTTGTTCAAATTCTATTTTTTATTAATTTATATTAAAATTGGAATATTAAGAATATTTTTCAATAATCATCAAACCAGCAGAGCGGATCACGCGCACATGTTCATTGTAAATTGACAACTAAATTCAATTACTTGAACATAAATAACAAAGAAGCTTTTAGTTATCAGCAGCCGATGGCTCTGGAAAAAGCGAAAGAGATACATGGAATATTGGGAATATTAATCGTCAGGCTTGGGGAATTTCGTACTAACCAAAAATGTAATAACTTAAAAAAAATATGAATGTGATAACTTCTCATATTCAATTTTCGTTAAAATATTGGTTAAATAGTTGATATTCCTATTAATTAGCACCACTTGAAACAGTGGAAAAATTGCACAAAGAACGCTGATGAGATGGCGTAGCGGCCTCGAAATCAGTACTGATCCGTTCTGCTGGTTTGATGATTATTGAAAATATTCTTAATATTCCAATCTTAATATAAATTAATAAAAAATAGAATTTGAACAAATTCATTTATTAATAAAATAATAAAAAATGGTTTGCAGTCTTGCAGATTCGAACTTAAGCCCGTTGATAAAATTAAAAATTTTAAATGTTTAACCATTTTGGTCAATTTCATTTACAACAATATATTGCATGTACCAAAAAGACTTTCAATTTTCCAACCCTGGAAGTAAAATTTAAATTTTTTTTTTTTTTTTTTTAATCAGTACAACGCTTCATGAGGTATAAAGTAACTTTTTTTTAAGAAAAATTTAAAATTTTTAACCATTTGGTCACTTTCATGTACTATAAAATATTGCAAATGTCTAACACTGGATTCGAAATTTTATTTTTTATTTTTGAATTTTTGATACCAATTTTGTTCTTCCTAAATTATAAAACAGTTTTAGTTAGCAAAAAAAAGCAACATCAGTTGCCTGTTTGATTACTTTCACGTATAACAAAAATGAAATTTCCCACCAACTCTGGAATCAAATTTTGGAAGCAAAATTTTAATTTAAAAAATTTTTTTTGTTGGCCAATGCAAATCTTTATGACGTATGAAGTGGTTTTGTTAATGAAAAACTTGAAATTTTTAACAATTTTAGTTACTACATTTACTACAAAATACGGAATGGGCCGAAAAAATTTTTAATTTCCCATCCCTGAAAAAAAAATTTTATTTTTTTAGTTTTTAAAAGATCATTGAAGCTCCCCAAAGCAAAAAATAGGTTTAATTTACAAACATTAAAAAAAAATTGATTTTTCGTATAAATTTTGCGTCGAGAAATAGGTGTAAGCTTCCCAGCTCTGGAACCATACTTCGGATCTTTCCGAACTTCAATAGCACTCTATTTAAGTTCATTTCCAATCCAACGGTCCAAGAACGAAGTCTCTAGCTCCTCTGGGGGCTTAGGAAAACCGTACAGACGGAAGGGCGGACGGACAGACGGACATCGCTCAATCGTCATCGCTTTTCATAAGGATCCAGAATATATACACTTTATGGGGTCGCATGTGCATATCGAAGAAATTACACACGGAATGACAAACCTAGATACACCCTTTCACTTGTGAAGGGTATAAAAATCAAACCGATTATAAGTATCTTAGGATGAGACAACCCATCATTTAAAGAAGAATCACTGTAAATCAAGACAACATAAACAACAACAATTAGTGGCAGTTTTTTTTCAATCATGTTGCATATGGTTGCAAAGAATACGATCAAGAATGACGACGCAATGAGTTGTAGGCTAGCTGTATTGTTTATTTATTTTGACTGAAGTATGGTTTTCCACCAAATAGATGTGTTAACAAGCAATTTATACAACAACGATGTGGCCTTAACGGAAATGTAAGACACACGAATTCGTTAATCGTAAATTTGTTGTCATACACCGTAGGTTGCACTATAAACATTTCAATTGAAATTTATTTACGTTTAAAATAAACAAATTGAGAATTAACAAGTAGAAGCGCTATATTCGGCTGTGCCGAATCTTATATACCCTTCACAGATGTAATTCTTCTTTCTTTCTTTCTTGCCAAAACAGAAAGTAGGTTTAATTAAAATATCAAAATAATGTTATCGGTTACTTTTATATTTAAGAAAACGTTTAAATTTTTCGGCTAGGAAGCTAAATTTTTGGCTTCTCTTATATCTAATACCTATGAACGTCTTTCGAAAATATTATATATATTTAATTTACAAACAAAACAAAAAATCCGTTTCATGTACCCCAAAAAGTTCTAATTGTCCAACCGTAGAATCGTCTTTGGTTTTTAATGTTGTTGGTTTTTAATACCAGATTACTTCTTTCTGATAAATAAAGTATGTATAATTCATCATAAAAATCAAAAATAACAAATAAAATGGCTGATTTTATGAATCAGAAAATGTCAACTTCCTAACCCTGGAACCGAATTCTTAATTTTTTAATACTAATCTAATTTTTTCTGATATATAAAATAGCTTTAATTCACTAAAAACACAAAATTTTTAATTTATGTATGTACTATTATGTACGAAAAGTATTTCGATTTTCCAACTCTGGAAGCGAATTTTTATTTTTTTACCAATGCAATTCTTAGTGAGGCGTAACATAGCTTTAGTTGACAAAAAAAAAATACTATTTTTAAACTTTTTGGTCACTTTCACGTACCATAAAATATATCATATGTCCAAACCTGGAGTCGAAATTTTGATTTTTAAGACTTTAATACCAAATTTGTTCTTCCTGAATTATAAAACAGCTCTAATTAGCAAAAAAAACAACGTCAATTGCCTTTTTGGTTACATTTATGTTTAAAAAAATTTCAATTTCCTAACCCTGGAAGCGAAATTTAAATTTTTTAAAATTTTCTTTATCAATGCAAATCTTCATGAGGTATAAAGTATTTTTGTTTAAGAAAAAGTCGAATTTTGCAACCATTTTGGTTATTACATGTACTACAAAATATTGCATGTACCAAAAAAAATTTAATTTTTCTAACCCTGGAAACGAAATTTAAATTTTTTTTGTTTGTTTTTTTTATCAGTGCAATGCTTCTTGAAGTATAAAGTAGTTTTATTTACAAAAAATTGCAAATTTTTTACCATTTTGGTAACTTTCATGTACCATAAAATATTGCACTTGTCCATCCCTGGATTCGAAATTTTATTTTTTATTTTTGAATTTTTGATACCAATTTTGTTCTTCCTAAATTATACGACTGTTTTAGTTGGCAAAAAACAAAAAACAACAACATCGATTGCCTGTTTGATTACTTGCATGTATAAAAAAAATTCAATTTCCCACCCCTGGAAGCAAAATTTGAATCTAAAATTTTCTTTTCTTTTTGCCAATGCAAATCTTCATGACGTATAAAGAGGTTTTGTTAAAGAAAAACTTAACATTTTTAACAATTTTAGTTACTACATGTACTACAAAATACGGAATGGGCCGAAAAAAAAATTTTTATTTCCCATCCCTGAACATTTTTTTTTTATATTTTTAGTTTTTAATACACCATTGAGACTTCCCAAAGCACGAAATAGGTTTAGTTTGCAAACATTAAAAAAAATAAATTATTTTTGGTATAAATTTAGCGTCGAGAAATAGGTGCAAGCTTCCCAGCTCTGGAACCATAGTTCGGATCTATCTGAATTTTAACACCACTCTATTTAAGTTCATTTCCAATCCAACGGTCCAAGAATGAAGTCTCTATCTCTTCTGGGGGCTTGGCTAGACCTGTTTCATTACTTTCACTTATAAAAACAATGCAATTTCCCAACCCTGGAAGTAAAATTTGAATTTAAAAACAAAAATTTTTTTTTGCCAATGCAAATCTTCATGGCGTATAAAGTGGTTTTGTTAAAGAAAAACTTAAAATTTTTAACAATTTTAGATACTACATGTACTACAAAATACGGAATAAGCCGAAAAAAATTTTTTTTATTTCCCATCCCTGGAAAATTTTTTTTATTTTTTTAGTTTTTAATAGACCACTGAGGCTCCCTAAAGCACGAAATAGGTTTAATTTACAAACATTAAAAAAAATAATTGATTTTTGGTAAAAATTTTGCGTCGAGAAATAGGTGTAAGCTTCCCAGCTCTGGAACCATACTTCGGATCTTTCTGAATTTCAATAGCAGCCTGTTTAAGTTCATTTCCAATCCAACGGTCCAAGAACGAAGTCTCTAGCTCTTCTGGGAGCTTGGGAAAACCGATTTCACGTACAGACGGACGGACAGACGGACAGACGGACAGACGGACATCGCTCAATCGTCATCGCTATTCATAAGGATCCAGAATATATATACTTTATGGGGTCCCATGTGCATATCGAAGAAATTACACACGGAATGACAAACCTATATATACCCTTTCACTTTTTTGTGAAGGGTATAACAATTAAAAAATTTATGGGGAATTTTAAATAGTTCCAAAATGTGTAACAAATAAAAATTCTGCTAGACAGAGAGTCTTCATTTAAGAGCAACAACATTAAACTTGTGTTATATATTTTGTAATAAAACGATCTTGGCAATTTTTTCCGCCTTAAGTAGAAGGAGGCGTTGTCCAGTAAATGTTTTAAAGAGCACTGTATAACAAAAAAAAATTTTTTTTAACTATATGTTTTCTAGCCACTTTAGATCTGGATTCGAGATCTAAACTTTATAAATGACAAAAAACTACTGTTTTCTTCCAACTGAATTTGTTGCCCGAGCCCTGTTACTTATTTCTTTGTTGTACAGTGTAGTTACTCAAAGAAGCCATGCAAGTTTCCACCCATACTTCTGGTTTTGTTTCGCATTTGGCTTCATATTCGCATCAGTTTATTGTTTTGTCCATCACTTCTTTTCTTTTTCGTCTTTTTCTCTGAACATTCCTTAAAAGTCCTGATGTTTTTATTCAGCTGTCAATCTTGTTAAGTTTCTGTTTTGTTGCTGCAACCAATTGTATGTAATTTCGCCGTAGCTAGAAGAGGTGGGATCTTTTTTTTTTGGTTTCCCTTGACAGTGATACATGATCATATTGTTTACCATTTACTCTGCACTCACATGTAAAGTTAAAAATTATTTTACTTGCTTTTTGAACCAATAGGAAATTGGCTGGAAAATGTTGTATATTTGATTGTTAGTGATCGACTTGGTAGTACAATTCAAAAGAATGGATATTTCTTATTAAGTGCCTGCAGAAATTGACCAATAGTTATGTTCACATGTGGACATGGTTTGGAACAAAATGCTGATCTTTAGCCTGCTTTTAGAAAGTCTGTTCAATATATAAGAGGAACTTTAAAATTTATTTTGAGCCTTTAGTTTGTTTGCGAGCGCGATTTTACTTAAAAGTGATTTGTGTGTCTGCTATCGACTAAAACGGATCAAACAATTGGCATAAAATTTTATTTAAATATCGCGTTGCAAGTTTCTGATTCAGTGTCTTGTGTAAAGAGCAACATGGTGCCGCTATAATCCACGAAGAACTCGCTACCTTCTCAAGCTTGATATGGATCGAACTGCATTAGCTGGTGACTGCTCTAACAGGACATTGTAACTTCGTAACCCATGCAAAGAGAATGATTTCTCTTTGTAGATGACAGGATAAAAAACGGGTCCAAGTAAATTGTCTCGTAGAGACAATAGCCATTAAACCTCTCCCTAACCCAAGTTTGATAGCTTTTGAAAATTCCCATAAGAGCGCACAGAATGCTACAGGGGCATAAACGGTATTTGTAATAAATATTTACAATGACTCTGAGAATGTATTTAATGAGCGAGTTTTCTCATCTTTCATTTGTTCTTGGCTTATTGATGTACACTTTTTCTTTTAAATGAAAGAATGCTAATGGTGTGAAATCACATGATCGTAAGGGCTAATTAATATCGCCACGATGTGAGATAGCACGACTATGGAATTTCTCGTGCAAAAGAGTCATTGTTTCGTTGAATGTGTGAGAAGTGGCATCATACTATTGGAAATACTATGGTCTATATCCGTATCCTGAATTTTTGGCTCCAAAGAAGTCTACTATCGTCCCATTTACGGTAACGGCTCCGCCGACCCCATTTACCAAGAAGTACGGCTCCGGTGATGCCGCCAGTCCATAAACCGCAACAAGATTGTTAGGTTGCACAGGCTGCCAGTTTTTATTAACAATTTCCATCCCACTTGGGTGTTAGTAGGTCCCACTGTGCTACCTGAAAACGTTACAAATACCCAAGGGTGCTGTTGGCTGAAGTAGCAGAATACGAGACTATGAAGGGGAGAGTCCTGAGCTCAACCCCGCGCTGAATCATGAAATATTGTGTTGAATTCCTCTGATCAGCAATTAGTACATGATTGTGGTAGTTGTTGCCAGCCTGTTTCAATGATGAAGGCATAGCACTGGCCACTGAACATAATTGGCAGCGACTAACACTATCATGTACTAAAAGCAGAGTAACAGCACCTCCTTCGTCGGTCCTGTAGCAAACAATTAGCCGGCGTTACAAAAAAAATCCCTTTCTCCTCATCTTTCTTCATTAGCCACCTTAATACTATCCCATCCTTTTTAGTTCCGGCGCAATACACTGCATATGTAGGGGTTATAGCCTGAGTGCTGGTCAAAGATAAAAAAGATCTTAGGAACTTACGACCTCTGTATAAATAGACTAACACTGCTAAAAATCAGCTACCGTGACGCCTTGAAACACCGCACCAAACAATCAATCGTTGTGAACGCATCGGCTTGTCAAAAATCGTTTGTGGATTCTTATTTGTCCAAATGTTGTTAACGAATGCACTAAAGTAAAAGTGTGCCACGTCCCCAATCAAACTTTATTTTTATTTAAATGCCCATTTTGTTAAAAGTCTTCAGCAATCATAACGCGCTGCTCAATTGTTGAATTCGTTAAACGGTAAAACAGAGAAATGTCAAACTAAGTTTAGCAAAAAAAAGTTAAACTTGGCTGGGCCATCCAATTTTTATTTTTATACCCTCCAAAAAAGAATTTGGAGGGTATATTCACTTTGTCATTCCGTTTGTAACGCATCGAAATATCCATCTCAGACCCCATAAAGTATATATATTCTTGATCAGTGATGAAATCTAAGACGAACTGAGCGTGTCCGTCCGTCCGTCCGTCTGTGGAAATCACGATTCAGTCCAAACGAAAAGAGCTAGACTCTTGAAATTTAGCATAAATATATTTTAAAACTTAGAGCAGGTTAAGTTCGAAGATGGGCTAAATCGGGCAAGAGGGAAAAAAGTTCCCCTAAGAAGAACTAAACCAACCCAGAAAAAACAACATAATTTTTAAAGTTTTTTGGGTATTTTGTTAAGCAAATGATATATTTTTATGTCAAATATGGTACAACGCCTTAAACTTGGAGCCATTAAATAAAATAAAAATATTTTTTGACCCCGCCCACTTCAGTGGGCGTTATTATAGGCAAAAATAGCATAAAAATTTATCAAATTGTTTTACTTAAGGCTACATTCCTTAAAAATAACACTTTTAAGCTTTAATGACGAAGCTGAGACGAAACCTGGTACTACTCTGCCCTACCCCCTCCTTCCCCTTCGCCCCCTAAATGACCCTACCAAAAAAAAAAAATTTTTTTAAATTTTGTATATAATCATTCCAAGCATTTATCTTTAGAGTTTTATGACTGCCGATTTCTGCCCTACCTCCCCCCCCCCCCCACCACTTCCTTTGCCCCCTAAATGACCCTACCAAAAAAAATTTTTTTTATTTAAATTTTGTATATAATCATCCCAAGCATTTATCTTTAGAGTTTTATGACTGCCTGTTGCTGCCCTACCCCCTCCTCCCCCTTTGCCCGCTAAATGGCCCTACCAAAAAAAAAGAAATTTTAATTTTGTATATAATTATCCCAAGCATTTATTTTTAGAGTTTAATGACAAAGGTGAAATGTTTCCCCCACAGCCCTTGCCATAGCGACCCCGCCAAAATACAGTTTTTATAGCCTCCAAAGAGAATTGTGATGAAGTCTAAGACGGTCTAGCAATGCCCATACGTTCGTCTGTGCATGATATTGCATATTTTTGAACCCCGCCCCCTTTAGTGGGCGTTGACGTACGATATTATATAAAGGAACTCTGTCCCACCAAGTTAAACATTTCAAATTCACTTACTAAATATTTGGAGGGTATTTAAGATTCGACCCGGTCGAATATAACGTTTTTACTTGTTTTATTTTTTAATAGACTATTGAGGCTTCCCAAAGCAAGAAATAGGTTTAATTTACAGAGATTAAAACAAATAATTGATTTTTGGTATAAATTTTGCGCCGAGAAATAGGTGTAAGCTTCCCAGCTCTGGAAACATACTTCGGATCTTTCTGAATTTCAATAGCACTCTATTTATGTTCATTTCCAATCCATCGGTCCAAGAACGAAGTCTCTAGCTCTTCTGGGGGCTTGGGAAAACCGATTTCACGTGCAGGCAGATGGACAGACGCACAGATGGACATCGCTCAATCGTCATCGCTATTCATAAGGATCCAGAATATATATACTTTATGGGGTCCTATATTGATATTGAAGAAATTACACACGGAATGACAAACCTATATATACCCTTTCACTTTTTTGTGAAGGGTATAATGACCAAAATGGTCCAAACCTAATAGCAGGGTTAAATTTGTATGTTGAAACAACGATTGCTTGAGACTTGGGCAGACCCATAATAAGTTCAGCAAACAACATATGCTTTGTAGAACCAGAGACAAGGTCCTGTCTCTTACAGATTTCCTAAAATATAGATTTTATAAAATATTTCATGTGGCATTTATATATGCAACAGAACTGATTGCTTTAGAGTTTTGGGTAACAAATTCCATTATCAATTAAAGAGCAGCTCCACCCAGGAATACAACATTTCCTTTTAAAATGAAGTGGCTTTTAATACCTCCGAAATCTTCACAACAAAAGAATATAAATTTATTGCGAAATTAAGACTGAAATTAAGGCACAAAAAATACTTTTACTTTTTCATATAAAAAAAAAGGATTTCTACATTTGATTGAATCTGCACAGAATTCATCAAAAATACCAAAATGTATAAACAAACAAAAAAACCTATTCAACAGAAGACTATTTTTCAAACAAATACACAAAACCTTATCCTAGTTGTTCTCTTACAAAATTATACCTTTGAGAATAATTTACTTTTTTAATGCCGAACTATAACAACTCTTGGAAGGATAAAACGTATACATGCTTATGCATTGTTCCTTCTGCCTCCATCTCACATGAGTATAAAGTAGCAACAATTGCTGCAAACTTCTGCGTTACATGAGCATATGAATTTATTGTGATAAAAATTTCCTTCATTGTATGTCACAATGTGGCATAGCCATACATACGTGCATACTTCTGTACTGATGGCCAAGAATATCGCAAAATAAGTTAAATTTACGGAGAACAACTGACCCTAAATTCTAGGGTTAGGGTCAGACAACCCTTTTTTTGCTATTATATGTTATTGACATAAAGGAAGAGTGTTATCATGTGTGTACATCTGTCTAGTCAGTCAGATAATTTTTTTTTTGTTTTATGAATTTTTATATCACAAATAAATACATTTGTCATTGTCCAAAATATTTGATTTCATCATGAGGTTGTAAATTTTATTTTGTAGCAGCTCTTCAGTTCGAATGTCATCGGGGACTAAGCATCCGTCCTTGAGTGGGTTCCTTTGGAAAATATTTCACCAGTAAAAGAAAACAGGCAATAATTATTTTCTTAATTAAACAAGAGTTATATTCCGTGTAATATTCCGTGTTTGGTGAAGAGTGTTTGGGATTATTAAATATTTCCCTCTAAGTTCTGCTTGTGCCGTTATTAAGGTGTTTTCCTTTAAATATCCCAAATAGTGTCTTTGCTAAGCAAATATTTGTGAAACTTAGATTCTAGCCTATATTCATACCCATTTATATAATGCTAGGAACACAACTGGGACGAACGACGAATTTCGCTTAGTACGACGAATTCGTTAGTAAAAAATCGCTCTATAAATTCGTCGTATGAAACACAATAACGACGAATAAATTAAAATAATAAGCAAACAAAATTTTAATATTTGTTTTTTAAATCATTGTAACCTCTGATGCCAGTCAGATTGTTTGCACAGTCAATAATTATCCCGGTGGACAACACCGGGATAATTATTAAAATTCCTTTTTGTAATTATTTTCTGAAAAATTTTTTGTCTGTAAATAAATTATTATTTTCATTTAACAGCTGATGGGGTGACCATATGACAAAGTGAGAAATAGAAAGAAAAACTATATTATAAAAAGTGTTCAAAATCAATAAAAAGTCGTCCGAATGACACATTTTTGTGAATTTGTGAATGCATTTTTAGTATGTACTTAAAAATTTTAGTGCTACATGCAACAATACAGTAGTGAACTATGTTTTTCTACAAAAAACCAGTTTGAGTATATGAAACCTGGTCACTTTATATTGATTTGTTCGTCGTTCGTTGACGAAACAATTAGAAATAAATGTATTTCAACTTTCGCTGAGTATGACGAATTTCGACCAACGCCACGATTGTGTGCATTTTCATATACACCAATGGGCGTTTTCACATTAGCCGGCACGACACCGACACGACACCGGCAACGACATCAGTGGGAGCGAAAATGCATACAATTATATGGGCATGCTTTTACACTTGCCGACACGACGGTTTTATGTCGTTGCCGGCGACGACATGTCGGCAGGAAGCAAGCTCTCCACTGATGTCGTCTACGACATTTGTTTATATTTTTGTAATGTGATATTTTTGAATGTGTTTTATTTCTGGTGACGAATATTCGCGACCAAAAATTCGTCGTTCGTCGCAGTTGTGTTCCTAGCATCACATATACATAAATTTTATGTTCTTGTTTCCAAAGAGAATATGAGCTGTTTTGAACCAATTCTAATCACTATTTAATTGTTTAATTCAGAACCCCAGCCGGTTAACAGTCATGTCCTTGTAAATAGCAAATTTATTGTGTCCTCCTTTTATGTTAAGTTAAAAATTTAAAAACTTAAAACGTAAGACTAATGCAGCAAAGTTATGGGAGTTTTGCAGTAAGGAATTTTAGTAAATAGAATTGAATTAAATATACATATTTTATTGAAAAGATTGAAAATATAGATAATGCTGCCAATCCGGGTTTCAACTATTGGAAAAGCATATAAAATTCAACTATATGATTTGGCCACATTTTTGTATAAAAATGACCAACAAAAAAAAAAGGCAATATTTTATAACAGAACGATTGCATAATGCATTCCATTTTAAAGAGAGCTTGCGAATTAAATAAAAGTGTCAAGGACCAAATTCGGCACGTGCCATTACAACCTTACACGGCGGTGGTATTAACACTGTGTAAAGTCGAGGGCACACCACCAACTCCGTCTGTACCCGAAGAGTACTCCCAAACGGCTCTCAGAGCACGGACAGGTGGCAACATCTCATACTAGGACCTCCACAGTCTGCAAAGAGAAACCTCTGCAGACGCAGGCGGGACTTCCCGGCACCAACCTAAAAGCAACACTTCCATAGTGCCTGTTAGTTTACAAGAGCAAATAGGAATTTCTACTATTGGTTACATTGAAGCCCAGGCAGCCCCCAGCACTGCCCAAGTATCAATCCATACCCGACAATTGTACCAGTGAATTTTGGTAACAAACCACCGAATCGAAGTAGACCTCTGCAATATCTGGCAACACAATTATCTAACACTAGAGTGAGGAAGCAACGAAGTTCGGCCCATGGCCCCACATGTGTACGTTCACAATCTCTGATGATGTTGTACATACACAGTGCAACATATCGTAAACATTATCCCATCCCTGGATAATTATAGCACTTTAAGTACTGTATTATATCAGCTCTGAAGTTGTCAAAAATATGTCTACCTATGTATGCTCTCATAGATATAAGAAAAACCCACAATCATTCTGAATTGAGTAATTAAAATATCAAGTTGTTTTTTTTTCTACTATTATAGAATAACTTTTTTTTTGTGGATTTTAAAATTCGATTCTTTTTCCAATTCCACCTTTTCTTATAATTTTGTAAACGGTATTAATTTATCATTTATTGTTTTTTCGTATAACTCCATGACATTGAAAATATTTCCCAAAAAGCATCATGTCCCATACAAGACCGTTTAAATCAATTTAAATTTTATTGCAGAGATGTTGCAGTGCAGTTTTTGCATTGACAGGGTCCCCTAAAGATGTTTATTGTAAATTAGAGACAATTCCATGAGCAAAAATGGAATTTTAAAGAAGAAGAATATATATTACGGAAAATTAGTTAATATTTTACGGAAAATTGATTTTGAAACATGATATAAAAATTATTCAAACTGCTTTGGGAAATATTTTACATTAAATTCTGTACAATATATTTTTTTGCTATTTGGCTTTTTCAATAAAAAAAATTATAATAATTTTGACATGCAATGCTATTTCATCGTGAGTAAACTGACAAACAAGATACTATGAGCCCGTATTTGTTTACTTTTTTGCAGCAGCAAATTAGCCACCAAGATCATGCGATTTAACCGCAGTAGACTACTTTTTGTGGGTACGGCCACAATTCTCCAAAAACTGAGCTAAAATTGCCACACAATTTAAAAAGTGATAAGATTTTAGAAATTGGAATGTTTTTAGATCTCAAAAAATTCTAACGCGTTCATTATTGTTATTTTTTTTCCAAAATGCTTTTCTAATACTTTCCAATTTAACATTATTTTCTGATTAATTAAGTTCTAACTGCTCTGATTAATAATATTGATAATAATAGCCCTTATTACGTTTGCTTTATTCATAGTCGAAACAAAATGACTGCAATGTTAAATATATGGCAAACGTTGCCACATTGTATAAAATTCGTTACGACATGATTTCAGTCTATCAAAACTACATTTTCTATTTTAGTTTAATTTTACACATCTAATTAAAAACAAACCAAAGATTAATTTGAAATGAAATTTAGATTTTTGAGACGTGGTTGGGTACATTTTTCCACAACTTAATTTCCCCATACAAAAACAAAAACCATTTCTATAACGCTGAAAACTAGACATACACAAACTTTTATTGACCTTTTTTAACAACTAAGGAAACCTATTTTTTCAATAAGCAACTTTGTAAAAAATAAAAAATTATTTGTAGTATCATGGAAACTGACGAACATTATCACTTCACCCTCTGGAAGGCAATTTATCTGCGGGGTATACCGGATTCCATGCTACCTGTTTGGGTTACCGCTGAAATCACGAAAGGAAACCAATAGATGTTTGTGACTTTCTATTAACTTTGATAATAATAGTCATATTACAACAACTGCCTTCGTCAGTATTGTAAAACTGTCTCTCCAACACCAGCCATTTTCTTCCTTATTTGTGGCACAACACAATGTATGAGCGTGGTAATAAAATATTAATCTTCAAAGGATCTTTTCGACGATTAACCAGCAGCCAAACACAAGACCCAGTACGCCCCTCAGATGTTATGCCTTCGAGAGAATAAGGCATATAAGGCGTTCGATAGAGTGTGGCATGGAGCACTCCTGTCCAAACTTATTGCATTTGGTGTCGGAGACACCTTCTCTCGGTTTATATCGAGCTTCCTCAGGGATCGCTCTATACGAGTTGTTATAGATGGGGTCTAATCCGATGAGTTCAGAGTCAACTCAGGGGTACCGCAGGGCTCCGTTTTTTCTCCTACTCTATTTCTAATTTTTCTTAACGATCTACTTTCCCAAACTTCCTGTCCTATTTACTCTTTCGCAGATGATAGCAGCCTTTCGCATTCTTATCCATTTAACTGCAGGCCGTCAACGTCTGAAATAGAGACGAGGAGGCAGTTTATGAATGACGTTCTGGATAGTGACCTCGCGAAGATTTCCGAATGGGGTCAGGCGAACAGAGTCGATTTTAATGCCCGTAAGACCCAGTGTTTTGTGCTTACGCATCGACGTACGTATGATCATGCAGCTTCATCTGTTTCTATGGGTAGTGTAAGTATTACGGAGTCAGGGGCTCTTGATGTTCTGGGCATGAAAGTGCAGTGTGATGTCAGATGAACGGAACATGTCTTTCAGGTCGCAAAAGAAGCATTCAAGTGCCTTGGCTTCTTAAGACGGTGTAAAAGATACTTCACCCTTTCTGATCTTCTTAATATTTACACCACTTACATCCGACCGAAGATGGAATACAACTCTCATGTTTGAGCCGGTGCTTCAAAGTCTATTTTGAAGTTACTCGACCGCGTACAGGAGAGGGCGATGAAACTCATCGGAGACAGTAGAGTAGCCAACTCTATTGACTCTCTTGAGCATCGTCACAATGTGGGGTGCGTATCGTTGTTCTATCGTTACTATAATGGCAGGTGCTCTGGTGAAATTAGGGAACTTGTTCCTGAAACCCATTGTTTCTTACGGCCAACGCGTTTTTCATCAAGAGCGCATGCGTTTGTGATCGATATTCCAACGAATCGCACTACGCATTACAGATAAAATTCGTTTTTTGGCCGAACAGTCCGTATGTGGAACAACTACCTGCAGTTGTCTTCCCCGCCACTTACAATTTGAGGGGGTTCAAGTCGAATATTCACAGACACTACTCCCTTTATCTTCCTTCCCAAAATCTATTTTCCAAGTTCCAGCGCAATGCACTGCATATGTAGGGGTTGTCCCCTGAGTGCTGGTCCTACTCCTAAAAAAAAAAACGCGACGATATTCGCCACCAATCGCTATATCTCGGGTTTCTTTAGCATTATCCTTTACGATGATGTTTGAATTTTTGCACAGTCATTCAAGTGACGTCGTGTGGTGGAAATCTTTGTCTCCTGAATAAGATTTAAATAAGACCTAGACTTTAAGATGAGGCCAAGCACATCAGCTGGACATTCATATAGGAGAAATTGACAACTGTTTGGTCTTGTTAAGTCTGATGGACTGGCTTCACATAGTTGCTCAGGCCGTAATGGCAGTTACTGCAGTTAATCTTGAACACATCTACTGGAGTAAGGGTCATCTCCTGAGTTCTGGCCCTAATAAAAAATTTGTTTTCTTTAGTTACTTATATATCCTAAAAGTAAATATAAGTTTTCCAGCTCTGTAACCTTATTTTAGACTTTTCTAATTTTCAATAACAATCTATTTATTTCCAAGACAACAATTTAATGCCAAAGTATCAAGATTTTCTCGGGATAAAACGATTTGGTGTAGAGAAAGAAGAGCACCGCTTATTCGACTTCCTTTACTCTACGGCATCGCATAACAATAGTATTATGAAAATTACACATGGAATGACAATTACATAGCATTTATCATGTTTGGTGAGGTCTATAATAATCATGCTATTAATATTTGGGAGAATAACGAAGGGAAGTGGACTTGTCTACAATAGTTTGGTAAGAAGGTGCGCAGACACCTAAGTTTCCCTATAGAGACAATTCCTCAATTATCATAGAGATGTGCTAATGCAGATAAGAATAATACGATCCCTTATCCATGATTGAGTTTCCCAGCAGTCGATGGAAATTTTAATAAAATATAATTGGAAATTTCAATAAAATGTATATGGAACTTTCTACAAAATTTAAATAGAATGCCGTAATTTGCCCCTGGGTTTTCGTAGTCTAAGCGTTAGACACTTCAGCCAACAGCGTCCACAAAAGGATTCGGTTTCTAAAAAAAACTGTCTAAAATAACCCATTCTAGCAAAACGTTATTGGGAAGCTGTAACAGAATTTAGTCTAAAGAACACATTAATCACAAACTTATAATTTTAATTATTTCTTCAATTTACTGTACAAATTTCTATCAAGTGAAAAAAGTGTCATCTTTCTTGACTCATTTTACTCTTTTCTCATTTAAAATTTTTTTTTTGTTTTGTTTTAATGCCACAGGGCTAATTACTGTGGTCACTTTTTTTAATTAAAGACAAGATAGGACAAGATGCGACAAGACAGTAACAGACAAACAAACAAAAGATATATAAAATTTTTTTTTTTTGCAACTCAAGAATTTTAAAAGAAAACACAGTCGGACATGTCCCTTACAATAAACACATGCACACACATACATAAACATAATGAAAGATAACACCCTTTCCTTATTAAAAATAAAACGTTGAGAATTAAAAAAAATAGCGTGTGGAAAACTGTAAAGCAAAAGGACTCAAAGTAACACTACGAATTAGCGTTTTAGCAATGAATTACAGAAAATGTCTTAAGTATGAAATCTTGCAAGAAGGAAACAAAGAAATTATCAGTATAAAAAAAAATAGAATAAAAGGAAACCTTGAATGAACAAAAAGATGTCGCTGATAACAACAAAATGTGTCGCCAGCAATTGCATAATTGAAATAGACAAAAAATAAAAAAGCAAAGTGTGGCTTAAAACTAAAAATCATCTTAGAAAATTAAATGTGAGAGAAGGATTCAGCTTTTCCAACTCATGCCAGTGCAAAATGTTATGAATGTCAGAAGACAAAGAAAACAATACGAGCACTTTCGTGATAAAAAGGTTTTGCTAGATTTTTCTCAAACATGTGGTTTCTGCAGTTGTAGTTGAAAAGCCCCTCGAGACTAATCTAGTGGTAATTTGAAGTGATTACATTGTCGACTGGTCAAAATGACTGTGCCAAGCGACACGGCCCTAACGGATATGAATAAAGAGCAGCCTTAACACAACCTCAAACTAAAAGCCAAAATGATAAAAAATAAGCCAAAAAGAAAAAAAAAACAAATGAATAATGCTTGTCCTTTAACAGGACATATTTTATATGTATGTTATTTGTGTGAGTGTGTGTGTGTGAATTCGATTTAAGCTCATAGACTCATTATTCAAAATTTGTGATGAATAAAAAGTGCTGCTATAGCCAACAACTGGAGATGGATGTTTGTATTTTTATTTATTTATGGCTTTGAATTTTTCTCTAATAAATGAATTACTTCCTCAGAGAATTGTCACTATAGCTTCCTTTACTTTTGCTTGCTCATTCTTATGTGCGGTCTCTGACACACTTTATAACGATGAATGACAACGAATAATTGTTTTAATATGAAGTTGCTATTGCAGCCATATTATAAGTCGTCAACCCCTGAGAAGGTGTTGGAAGGATGCTAAAAAGAGTTGGTTGAAAGAAATTACAGTATAAAGCGTTAAAGTTCGTGCTAAAATAACTAACAGCCGTTTATGTTGAAAAAGGTTTATATCCATTTGAAGGGAAATGATTGATATAAAGGACACTGGTGCGGGATAGGAACATTCTTTACGGACCATAACCTTTCGGTCTCTCTATCCCATACCCGAAACTACGAAAAAAATTGAATGATTTAAATTCATTTCACTTGCGATGCAAAATAAATCTTAAGAATCGGAACTTAAATAATCAGATTATTTTTTATTGGATCATTGCAAGGTATCAACTGGAGTCGATGGTTAATGTAATAGAGCTTGAATTACTGCTTAACTCAATACTAAAATTTATTCTTCACATTAGAATGATGACAAATAAGGCCATAAATTTAATTGTTTTTATACCCTTCACAAAAAAGTGAAAGGGTATATATATATATATATATATATATATATATATATATATATATATATATACATCTTTGTCATTCCGTGCGTAATTTCTCCCATATTCACATGGGACCCCATAAAGTATACATATTCGGGATCTTTATGAATAGCGATGACGACTGAGCGATGTCCGTCTGTCTGTAGGTTTCCCAAGCCCCCAGAAGAGGTAGAGACTTTGTTCTTGGACCGTTGGATTGGAAATGAACTTAAATAGAGTGCTATTGAAATTCAGAAAGATCCGAAGTATGGTTCCAGAGCTGGGAAGCTTACACCTATTTCTCGACGCAAAATTTATACCAAAAATCAATTATTTTTTTTAATGTTTGTATATTAAACCTACTTCGTGCTTTGAAGAGCCTCAATCGTCTATTAAAAACTAAAAAAATAAAAATTTTTCCAGGGATGGGAAATTAAAAAATTTTTTTTCGGCCTATTCCGTATTTTGTAGTAAATGTAGTAACTAAAATTGTTAAAAATTTCAAGTTTTTTTGGTAAAAAACTTGCAATTTTTCGCAAATAAAACTACCTTATACCTCAAGAAGCGTTGCACTGAAAAAAAAAACAAAAAAATTAAAATTTCGTTTCCAGGGTTGGAAAAATTAAATTTTTTTTGTACATGCAATATTTTGTAGTACATGTTATAACCAAAATGGTTGCAAAATTCGATTTTTTCTTAAACAAAACTACTTTATACCTCATGAAGATTTGCATTGATAAAGAAAATTAAAAAAATTTTAAATTTCGCTTTCAGGGTTGGGAAATTGAATTTTTTTTTTAAACATAAGTGTAACCAAAAAGGCAATTGACGTTGTTTTTTACTAATTAAAACTATAAAAATAAAAATTTTTCCAGGGATGGGAAATTAAAAAATTTTTTTTCGGCCTATTCCGTATTTTGTAGTAAATGTAGTAACTAAAATTGTTAAAAATTTCAAGTTTTTTTGGTAAAAAACTTGCAATTTTTCGCAAATAAACCTCAAGAAGCGTTGCACTGAAAAAAAACAAAAAAATTAAAATTTCGTTTCCAGGGTTGGAAAAATTAAATTTTTTTTGTACATGCAATAAACCTATATGGTTTTAAATATTAAGTTTTTCTTAAATAAAACTATTTCAAGCCTCATTAAAAGTTGCATTGGTAAAAAAAATTAAATTTCGTTTCCAGGGTTGGGCAATTGACGTTGTTTTTTTGCTAATTAAAGCTGTTTTATAATTCAGGAAGAACAAAATTGGTATTGAAATCTTAAAAAATCAAAATTTGGACTCCAGGGTTGGTCAAATGATATATATTATGGTACATGAAAGTGACCTAAAAGTTAAAAAATTTTAATTTTTTTTGTCAAGTAAAACTATGTTACACCTAACTAAGAATTGCATTGGTAAAAAAATAAAAATTCCAGAGTTGGGAAATCGAAATATTTTTCGTACACAATAGTACATACATAAATTAAAAATTTTGTGCTTTTAGTGAATTAAACCTATTAGATATTTCAGAAAAAGTTAAACTAGTATCAAAATATTATAAATTCGGTTCCAGGGTTGGAAAATTGAAATATGTTTGGTATATAAACGTACATACATAAATTCCAAATTTTGTTTTTTAGTGAATTAAAGCTATTTTATATGTCAGAAAAAATTAAATTAGTATTAAAAAATTAAAAATTCGGTTCCAGGGTTGGAAAATCGACATTTTCCGATTCATAAAAGCAGCCATTTTATTTGTTATTTTTTTATTTTTAGGATGAATTATACCTACTTTATACATCAGAAAGAAGTAAACTGGTATTAAAAACCAGCAAAATCTAAAAGACGATTCTACGGTTGGACAATTAGAACTTTTTGGGGTACATGAAACGGATTTTTTCTTTTGTTTGTAATTTAAACATATTTCACATGTTTGAAAGACGTTCATAGGTATTAGATATAAGAAAAGCCAAACATTTAGCTTCCTAGCCGAAAAATTTAAACGTTTTCTTAAGTAACCGACAACATCATTTTGATTTTTTAATTAAACCTACTTTCTGTTTTGGCAAGGAAGAAAGAAGAATTACATCTGTGAAGGGTATTTAAGATTCGGCACAGCCGAATATAGCACTTTTACTTGTTATAAAACAGTTTGCTAAAGAATTAAACTATCCACATGTTGCTCAAACTTTATATATTTCTCATAAAGCCTGTGTTGGACTATAGATCTGTGATATGATACTCCATATATTTTATCAAATAATTAGCTCATTTCAAATTCAATGCCCACTTGAATATACAAAATTCCGGCAATTTGGAGGGAAGTAAATCTTCAATCCATTAATGAATCAATTTGCATTCAATAGAATTTAATAATCAGCAAAAATCAAGAATTTGGCTTTAAATACAAGACTCAGCAATTTCACACACAACGACTTTTACAGTTGATTTATTGCAAAATCAATTTGGTGACAACTTTTATGTCCAAATCAGATTCAGCTCACTAGTTCTTTAGTTCATGAGATTTGGAACTTTTGGCTCACTTTATGTGTTTTACTTTGAAGATCTTCCATATTTACCGAAACGTCTTCCCAATCTTTTTCCATTGTATTACGTTAGTGAACAAAGTTGTTTTCAAATATCAAATCAAATGGCAACAAAGAGTATATATATTTTTTTTAAACTTGCAAACGCATATTGAATTAACAATAAATTTGTAATTTTATTCGTGCTGATTCTTTTCATTAATATACAAAAATGATTGAATTCAATTGTAATGCTATATAATCTATATAATTCAATATTCATGTAAATGTTGACTGCGGCTTCTATTTAAAAGAATCATAGGCTGGATCCAATTTTGGCATACACTCTGCAGCTCATCGCCCGCTATATCTCGAATAAATTCCTTAATATTGACCTACAGCAAGCCAACCGTTGCAGGCTTCTCCCTACAAACATGAGCCTTAACACAGCCCCACAAAAACTAGTCCAAAGGCGGCCAATCGGCCCGAAATGTGAAATAAACTCGCCATTCAATTAGAGCATTAATAAAATAAATTTTTGTCATAAAATTTTAGCAAGAAATATTCAACCAATTCTTAACTACATTTTTGCCGAGCATAGTTAAGCGATATTTTTAAGTGCTGATTAACTATTTTTCAAAAACTGATGACACCTTTTTTGGCCACCATGGTAATATTGTGAAACTTTGGAGGCCCAAACGGTTACCAAATTGGCCCAACTGAGTATAGGGTTTTACTACAATTTCATATTGGAATCGAACCCATATAGTCACGTCCTTGCACTTTTTGCACTGTTGCACAGTTCATATTCGTATATGATGTATTTTAGTGGCAGGTGTTAGGAAAGTTCTATTTTAGTCACCCACCCATCACTAGTAGATATAATGATGGTAACTAATAGCAGGCATACATTTAGTGCGTGTAACTACTGCAGTTCTATAGATATAGCACAGTTAATAATCATTTTATCAGGGATTATCTGACTTCCCCTTCCTATATCCCTAAAAATTTGCTAAAATATGCGGATTGGTTTATGGAGTTATCCACGTAAAATTATGCGATCCTCGCTATTGTTGTTGTTGAGATATTAATAAATATGTGAAAAAAGGGGCATTTGACCCCACTGTGTCAATGAAATCACAGGTAAAAAATGTTCATTCACGAATCGGTAGAAGTTGTGGTAGTTTTAGCCAAAATCCTTCCGAAAAAATTTTTCGCGTTGTTGAGCAATTAAAGCCCATTTGCTGCCAATGGCTCTAAATCGATAACTCACGGCCGTCAACAATAGTGGCAGATACAACTGAGATATTTTCATCTAAATATATGTGTTTGTGCTTCAACCAAACTTTGTCACAAAACTTTGAATAGCCGACTGCGAAGGTCGCAAAAGTTAATCATAAAATAGAAGCAGTTTCGTAATAAAATACAATAGCTGTGGTTACATTATATACCAGACTGAACATGTTACACGAAAACAGCTGAACTGCTAAAAACAGTGTTGCCAAAAAGTTAATAAAAAAACGCCTTTTACTTGACACAAGAGAATCATGTAAAAATGTTCTGAAAAGGATCGCATTTATTTTTTTTTTTTTCGTAGGAAAGTTAAGAAGTTAGTATTGCTTTATAAATCGATAAGTTCAGTCGTTGTTGACACAATTTGCTAATGCAAATTTCACATATAATTTTTTTTGTACATGCCCACATTCATTTAAATATCTTCTCTTAATTCCTAATTAATTTCGTTTGCCCTTATCATTTCCTTTAATGTTACGAAGAATGTGAGAGCAATTCTAAGAATCTCTACGAATGTCATTAGAAACTACATGATTTGACTAATTTAACTAAGGCAAAGACAAACCAACGTGCTACTTAGCATGAATAAAAATTTTTCCTGCAATTTTATTATTTTATTTTTTTTAATTTTGCCACATTCAACCGAATTACAATTCTGTTGTGTGTGTGTGTTTTTGTTCTTTATTGTTTGTATGTGAAATTTTTTCTTTGCTATATTTTGGGTTGATCTTAATTGAGTATGAATTGTGTTGAAAAGGAAAATGTTACCACAAGGACTAGTAAAATATGTATGAAAGCAAACAAACAATAAGCAAATGTTTCAGATTATTAAGTGCAACGAAGACGCAGACCCATCACAAATAAAAATTTTAACAAGAAAAATGGAAGTAGAATATTTAGACAGCGAATTCTGTGCGTACACAGAAAAAATTGTTTTCCTAATGCATAGAATACCGCAGGACATACAAATAAATTATTGCATTTTCCTGGAACAAGGACAACTCATATTAGCTTCAAAGTTATACCGGACTTTGAAGTGAATTCTGCACTTGTTATACTTTTAAATAAATAATTTTAGAACAAAAAACCAATTTAAAGATTTTTTAAATTTCGTACATGCACGAAAGCAAAGATTTCTTAACATAAGCTTGCTTCAACTTTTTTTTCAGTGTATCTTAATAAAATAACGTGTACAATTCATATCAAAAATTACTGAAATATTATAATGCAATTCAGTGTTTGCATAAAACAATTTAATGTTATTTTTCCGCAGGTCGCTAAAGATGACCAGCTGCCCAAATAAAATATTATAACATAAAAGGGCCGCCAGTTCATTAGATACAAAATTGTTTGAAAAAGCCAAACAGTTCGCTTTAAAATTTGAAATTATACATTAAAAGCCATTAACAAATTTTAATTAATTAAATATATTTTAATAATATAATAATAAATTCCTTTAAATTTCCTGTTATTATCCTGCACATTTCCCCAAAACCTAGATAAAAGGAAAGCTAGAAAAAAAGCAAAAGAAACGGCTTGTTGATATGCCCCCGAGGTTTATGAATGTAAAATAACGAAAAGAACGTAAAGAAAGAAGATGTGGCAAGTGTATCTTATTCAGTCGTTTTACTTTTATTTATTTTTAAGAAATAAATGTTTAAGTAGGAGTACGTTTATTTAATAATTTCATTTTGCAAATGACATTAAAGTTAAATAACAAAAGAAGCGTAAACTTTTTCTTTCAGAAGGCAAAAAAAAAAAAAAATAAAAAATTTTGTATAGATTAAATATACAAGGCAAGCAAACAAAAACTTCCCGTATCGGCTGTGAAAAGATGTTGAGTTTTTAATATTTGCCGTTTACTTTTTAACTTCATTTCATTTCTCTTTTAATAATTCTGTGTATTATTGTAGCTGTTATTAACACATATCCCCAAAACACATGAATATCTCATTTGCTGAGGCTAATCAACAGGGAAGGATGCCTGTGAAACACTTAGATAAGCCACTAAAACGGAAGGATTTCAACAGTTGTGTGTGTGTGTGTGTGTGTGTGTGTGTGTGGATGTAGCATTTGAAACAAGAATATAAGGTGTTAGAGAACTATTGATATCAACTATATTAGCAGTTCTATTCAGGAGGTTTTGGCAAGGTCATTATGAATCGTGTGTGTATTCAAAGGAAAACATAATCGGCCTCGAGAGCACGCAATTCGGGTACACTCATTTTATTCTTCTTCATTCAAAAACCATCAACAAAGCGAAGCAATATGCCCACCGATGAGACCATTGCTAATACAGCGAAATGTGCAAGGAGCTGCCCCTATGGGGAATGACGAGCAGTAGCAAAATATGGTGACTTTATTTTTGTTTCACGAAGTGACTTCCATACATCAAAATAAACTTTGTGCCGACTTTAATTCCAGAAGTTTTCCGGTTCACTGGCTCCTCTTGTACGTGCAATTTAATTCCTCTGGATTACTTTTTACGGTGTTTTGTTAAGTCGTTGGTTTTGTATGCAAACCAGCCACAATGGAAGCACTGGAAGTCTGTATTCAAGACACTTGATTTTTTTATACGCTTCAAAAAAGAATTCACTTTGTCATTTCGTTTGTGACGCAGCGAAATATCCTTGTGAGACCCCATAAAGTATATATATTCTTCATCTGTGATGAAATCACCGTCCGTCTGTGGAAATCACGATTCAGTCGAACCGAAGAGAGCTAGACTCTTGAAATTTGGTATAAATATATGTTGAAAGATAGCACAGGCGAAGTTTGGAAATGGGCTAAATCGGGCGATAGCGAAAAAAGTTCCTTTAAGAAGCACTAAACCAACCTCTAAAAAAAAACATAATTTTCAAAGTTTTTTTTGTAATATTGTTAAGCAGATGATATTTTTTTATATTAAAGAAGGGTTAAACTTAGAGCCATAAAGCAAAAACATTTTTTTTGGACTCCGCCCCTTTAGTGGGCGTTATTATACCCAAAAATAGTGTAAAAATTTAGCAAAATGTTTTATTTTAGCCTACATATCTTAAAAATAACATTTTTAAGCTTTAATGACGACGCTGAGACGTCACCTGCCTACTCGCTTGTCTTCCTTTGCACCCTAAATGACCCTATACAAAAATTTTTTTTTTCAATTGTGTATATAATTATCCCAAACATTTATTTTTAGAGTTTTATGACAAAGATGAAATGAGTCCCCGACAGACCTTGCCAGAGCGACCCCGTCAAAATACAGTTTTAATACCCTCAAAAGAGAATTGGAACCCATAAATTATATATATTCTTGATCAGTGATGAAGTCTAAGACGGTCTAGCAATGCCTATACGTTCGTCTGTGGAAAACATGATATTGTATATTTTTTGAACCCCGCTCCCTTTAGTGGGCGTTGACGTACGATATTATATAAAGGAACTCTGTCCCAATAAGTTAAACATTTTAAAATTACTTACTAAGTATTTGGAGGGTATTTAAGATTCGACCCGGTCGAATATAACGCTTTTTCTTTTTCTTTTTTAATTAATTAAAAGTCGGACTGATTAAGTCAAGTAATTGTCACGAAGCACAATTTCATTCCAACATAATTTTTGTCTTGCATTATCATTTCGAACACTCGTTGAAATATATCAACAAAATAAATTTCAGAAAGTAAAAAGCACTCAATAGTGTAATATTTTTGGTAAATACATCGTAGTTGACTCTGTCCAAAGCTTCACTGAAATCAATATATAGAAGGTGTTCAAATTTGAGGAATGATTTTAATTTTAATAAAGAAACAACAAATTTTTTCAGATATTAAAAATATTTTAATTACACTTTTACAACTAAGTTCGGATTAAAAATTGTGTCAGTCAAGTGACTTCCCCTACTGAGTAAACAGGCTCTCAATCTTTTACCAAAACTATCAATCCATTATTTGAATGAACAATTGTCAGTTGCTGATATCTGCTCAAAAATGTAGCTTTAAGCTCTTGAACTCAGGTGGGATTATTTTGGTACACTTTCGACATCAAGAAACCTTAAAAAAAACCTAAAAGTATCAAATAGAACGATCTTTGTGAACAATTTCCTACTGTTCTACCAGAAATAATGCAATCTTCGAATGGAAAATAATGCGAATTGCGAAGGAACACCGTGTTGTAATAATAAAAACACGATAATTCTGCATGTAGCGTTCCATAAAACCACAACCGATATGTGTTTAGAATATGAAAATAAAAATTTAGAATAAAAATTACATAAAAATACAAGAAGAAATAAATGCCAGCAAAACTAAAATGATACCTAAATTTTGAACACGCTTTATTACATTGGTAGCGTCCAAGATTTATTATCTATGTAAAATGTACAGTCTTGGAGATATTAAGCAACACTTGCCAAAACTATATTAGAAAGATGTCATTTATAAGGAAAACATGAGGTATCTCCTGCATTGATAGTTTCATATACACTATCACTGTCAGCTCGCACTCTGATCCTGCTGAATGTACCTCAACATTGCATTTCTTGAAATAACACAGGGCAGCTGTTGCAATGAGTCACCTTGTGCAATAAAGAAACTTCTCTAGCCTCACCTGAAACCAAATAAAATTGCGAACCTCATGGACTTTGCTAAAAGAGCAGAAACGAATTCTTTTTGACCGCTGAATTTTTAAAAAACATTATAAACACATAGGTCTCCTTTACAACTGTGTCTAAGGCTATAATTTGTAGCCTACAATACACCTTCATACCGCGGTACTCGGAAAATCTTGTGCTCTCGAACACCACAGGGGCACTTTAGGAAACCACACACTATATATGCACACAGATGACAACATCCTCATAATCTTTACACAAACACCTTGTGGAGGTGTTGGGTCCTATTTTAAAGACTTAATATGCGCGGCATGCCATAACCGCCAGTAATCAAGAAATAACGCAGATAAGAGCTTTACTGCCCTTCCCTTGTACCAATATTCACAGCACCCCTTGGTGGCTTTTGCTGTATGTGCAACAACACAAATTGCTATTATTAATTAGAACAAAATGCAAGCCGTCAGTGGAACTTGCTAAATATCATTCTTACCAGAGAGCTTTGATACCGAAAGAAGAGACCTCTTTCCAAATATACCTCTTCCCAGAAGAGACCTCTATCCAGAAGAGACCTCTTCCCAGAAGAGACCTCTTTCCAGAAGAAACCTCTTCCCAGAAGAGACCTCTTCCCAGAAGAGACCTTTTCCCAGAAGAGACCTCTTCCCAGAAGAGACCTTTTTACAGAAGAGACCTCGTTCCAGAAGAGACCTCTTTCCAGAAGAGACCTCTTTCCAGAAAATACCTCTTCCCAGAAAATACCTCTTCCCAGAAAATACCTCTTTCCAAGAGAGACCTCTTCCTAGAAGAGACTTCTTCCCAAAAGAGGCCTTTTTCAATATTCGGACACAGGATCTTTCAGTTTGTTCTAGAAAGAACAAACGTACATGCACAAATGTGAACACCCTCGTAAAGTATAATGTTGTTAACACTTTCAAAAGTCCTGCGACATCGTGCATGCTGATATGCATTATTGTTCTAGAGTGTTGTCTAGAAGTTCTACCGGATGACGTATAACCAGCGTTAGGTTAATGATGAAACCTCGAAATTAAACCCTTCGGGATTAACCTTTCATTTAATTTAGTTCTAAGGGAATTCTACACCTGGTCACCTTCTGTTGCTCTTCTGTTTCAGAGGTTTTGTATTAATACACAAATTTTATGGTTCACCATCAAATATGATATTGGAAACCATGTAACCTTCTCTCCCCGGTATACACGGCAATAGGGTGTGGAGATTCACTACTTTCGGTCTTATCGCTATTCTAAAATTTCGACCAATCCTTATGCTCTCCCGACACTTTCGCCTTCTTATTTTTTCCTATTTCGCAGCTATAACAATCATGTTTCCTGCATAGCAGTTGACTGCACTATCTTCTTTCCTTTGCCATCCAATCACATGCAATCTTAAACAGAAGAAGCGCAGCATGCAGCAGTTAATAATATTAATTGGTTTTGTGTTAGAGGAGAAGCTATTTTCCTTCTGAAATATCATTATGAGAATCCGAGTATTTTTTAGAAAGCAAATCTACAAAGAAGATTTTGATCACAATCTGTCATTCTAGTCCGTGCTTAAAACCGTTTGTTTTTGTTAGCAATATTGGGATACTACCACTTATGCAGTCATAGAGATTTAACAAAACAGATCTACCTCTTCATTATTCATTGGCCAGAAACGCTCTCCTCTACTATAAAATTTCAATATATAGGATTACATCAGCATAATCGGCACGCCTAAAACTAATTTCTTCAAAAAATGGCAGAATCTTTTACTGACGTTTTTTGCTTTTTATTCCCTTAAAATTTTCTATGGTGTAAGAAAAAAACCAAAACAAATAAAATCTTTATACAATTTTGTACACTTAACCTTCTACGGGTATACTTCCCCGAGAAGCTTAAGTTGTTGGGAAAATACTGTATACGACTTTAAAGTATTCTAGTGGTTTTTGAAATTCTCTTTCCTTTTTAAGAATTTACTTTATAAATTATAAAGAAATTACTGTAGTTACGACTTTTTCATATTATAATATTTTTATTTTTTGTTTTAATTTTTTTTTATTACACATTTTGTTGACTTGTAAGGCATACAGAGAAAAAAAATAATATTTACACTACATATGATACGATACCTCCTTGCAAGTGCTCATAAACAGAATGTAAAAGGCCAACTGAAACAAAAACGAAAATTATGAAAAAATAAAATGCCATCATCATCACAACTTGAAAAGCAAATGAAGAGGAAATAAAAAGTCTGAAATGAATAAATACACATTTGAGTGAAAATTTGTATAAATGAAGGAATAAATGAAAAAAAAATTTACACTGGAATAAAATAAAAACAAGTCAAATAATAAGAATAAATGAAACAGAGGTGCAATAAAATTTTCACAACTAATGGCCGGACGGAAGTGCAGACAGATACAAAAAAAAAAAAAAAATATCAGCAACAGCAAAAATCATGCTGACATTTTTGCGACTTCATTGAGGCCAACATAAAATCATTCAGACTCTTATCAAAATCAGGCTACATTTATTTTCTATCAGTTTGCCTGTGCGTTTACCATCAACATTAAAAATAAAATAATGACATTTCGTCCAACATGTTGACAGAAAGTTTTACTAACTGACATTTCACAACAAATTTCCTAACTGTCGGTCATCATTATTTTATTTTATTTTATTGTAGCCGTATGAGTATTTGGAGCTGCAAAAGCAAATAACAACCCTTCACGTTAATATTGTCATTTCTATTTTCTCCAGAACTCAGTGCAATTTAAGGTCCACTCACACATACACACTTCTCTTCGAGCCTTTTCAATATGCTGAAGTAGAAGGTCCAGTAGTTGTAGAAGGTGTTAGAAGAAAAATCATTCTTGGCTCGCCGCTGGTGTGTTTGTTAAGAGTTTATTTTGACGCATTGGCAGCACAACTTTTCTGCATCAAATTTAATGTTGAGGGAAAAAAGGAAACACACACACACACACAACAAAAATACTTCTCAAATATCACCAACATGATGAAGCAGAGCTGTCCTAATCGCCAAACTTCTCTGAGCTTAATGCAAGTTTAAATATGGAAATTTAATGACTGTAAAAAATTTGCTTGAGATGATATAAGTGTAAGCTACATATATATGTACGAGGTGTGTTCAAATATAAAAGGAACTTTTGTTTCTTGCGGCCTACCTGTATTCCATTAGAGTTTTAACTCGAACATACTCGTATGATCAGTGAATATTCTTCATACTTTAGCTATTCATCATGCTTAGTCTGTTTAAGAGTCATAAATAAGAGTCTAAAAAATGTGTAAAGGAAATTTCATATCATTTTGTGTTAAAAATGGAGAAAAGTGGTCAAAAGCTCTTGAAATGCTGACAATGGCATACGGTGATTGTACTACGAGTCAAAAATGTTTACAAGTGGTACAAGATGTACAAGAAGTTCGTTTGGATATGAACTCGACGTCGACGCCTCAGTACATCAAACACCGACCAAAAAAATATTAAGGGCAGAAAGTTGTTATGCAGAATCGTCGAATCACTATTGAGGACGTTGCGGAAGATATCGATTTTCAGTCATTTTTTATTAGGACCGCCAAACAGGGAACCACCCTTAAAGGAGTATTGCCTATGAGCAATGGATTTGAATTTTTCCATCCTATATACGACAAGGAAAACCTTCACAGGTGTGTTCCACAGATGGCCAGTCAGAGCAAAAATTATTTTTCCCTGCTACAAATTTTGGGTGCTGTTGGCTGAAGTAGTAGAACACGAGACTATGAAGCGGAGGGTCCTGAGTTCAACCCCGCGCTGAGTCATGAATATTCCCTTCCAACATTTGGAAGATTCTTTCATCGTGCATCTTCAAAGGCGTTACGTCTTACTCACTTCCAGACGTTAATTGGAAGATAATTTGAATTTCACAATAACAATTTACATTGCAGTCGTCTTTTAATCATCCAGACGACGTTTGGAAGATAGTTTGTTGTTTACAACACCAGCCGAAAATTACATATGCCGTTATGGATGCAATAATTAAAAATAACATAATGCACTTCTGGGAAAGTCGCAGTGACCGCGAAATAATATTACAATAAATTAAAAGAATGCAAAAAAGAAGTTTTCAACATCATCGAGATTAGTTTTCTTGTCTTTTGCTGTGGTCGGTCAGTGGTAATGTGTTATTGTTGTAGTTTTTACATAATTGTTAATTATTTGTTAATTTGATAATTATCCCATAGTCAATATGAGTGAACTTAATAAATTGCATTTAATAAATACAACAAAGTCACCGGAAGTGACTTCTTGAAATAACGCAGAAGAGACTTCTTGAAGTTACATCCGGGGGGTACAACTTCTCAATACGGAAGACTCTTCTACGATAACAAAATGGTATCGCAGACGATGAGTTTCAACTTCTTAGCGTCACTTCTGAGTCACTTCCGCGATAGAAAATGTTGGCAGGGTTGTGTTGAATTCCTCTGATCAGCAATTAGTACATGATTGTGGTAGTTGTTGCCTGCCTGTTTCAATGATGAAGGCATAGTCACTGGTCACTAAACATAATTGGCAGCGACAGACATGTACTAAAAACAGAGTAACAGCTCCCTCCTTCGTCGGTCCTGTAGCAAAAAAAATTAGCCGGCGAAGTAAAAAGGTTGAAATAGCTACAAAAAAGTTCTCTATCTTCTCACCTTTCTTTACCTTTTAGGAAAAAATAATTAGAACACATTGCGACGATGATCAAGTGAGTGAGTAGAGTTAGATATGCTACCATCCTCTATGAGTTTCAACGTCCTCTCCTTTAAATAGTCGAGTAACTGCAAAATATATTTTGAAGCAGCAGCCCCTACACGACAGTTGTATCTCATTTTCAACCGGAGACAAGTGATGTCAATTACAAGGGAATCAGATGGCATGAAGAATATTTTACATCACCTTAAAAACAGAGGCACTTAAATGCTTCTTTTGAAACATAAAAAAATGCTCTATCCATAGCATTTCACACAGGATTTTTATGTCAAGAACATCAAAATCATCTGATTCTTCAGTACCGTCATCACACATGTTTGCCGGTTGAGTCATGACAAGCAAATTTTGGGAAATTTTGGCCATGAAGCGTTTGGAAGCGAACTTTATTTGAAAATGTCTGAATTACAATAAAAGTACAAGGAAATTTTTAGCCAAAAATAGCACCTCAATCATGACTCAGCCACCGTTTTCAAATATTGTTGCTGTAACTTTTTCTTGTTCCCAAGAAACCCATGAAAGAATAACTTTTTGTGACGATCGAGGAGATAAAAACCAAGTCCATAACAGAGCTCAAAAGTAACAAGATATTCATGCAAATGAAAAAATGTTGGCAAAAACGTAGCATATCGATATGAAACCACTTATAAGGTTGCATCATAGAAATTGATGTATAAATAAATATTTATTTGTAAAATGTCACAAATACAATTACAAATTATATCATAATTAAATTGCTCGAAAATAATAACTAAGACCATCACCATTTGCTGTGAAACAAATCTGAGTCTAAGAAGGGAATTGCACTCTACTCAGATTTCGTTGTAAACATTCCGCTGTTTTCTTCTTCTTTCGGTCTTTTAGAATTAATAACAACTTCATAAAACAAAAAAGAAAGTTAAATTCGAGCTCCGAGTCGAATCTTAAATACTTTCCAAATATTCAGTAAATAAAAACTCTATTGATATTGTTTTATATCAACGCGCACAAAAAGGACATAAACTAAAAATGTTTAGCCTTCTGAGTAAAAGTTTCTTCAAGACATTTCTGTGCCCAATTTTAAAACCCGTATTTTGACAGCGCCACTTCAGGAAGGGCGGTGAGGAAGGCATCTCAGCTTTTTCGTAATTAATTAAGTGTAGAAAAAACTTTTTTTGTAGCATCATTTCGGAAGCAAGGGTGGGTGGAGAGTTGGGGCATGGAAAAATTGGAGAACGGGCTGCCTTCGTCTCTAAGGAATGTAGGATTAAGGAATAGGATTTGAATTATGTATGAATTTTTATTAGTCGAACTTTCTTATGTAAATTTTAATTTTTTCAACGGACTGCAAATGATTTTTTATTATTTTTTTATTAATAAATGAATTCGTTCAAATTCTATTTATTATTTTATATTAAGATTGGAATATTAAGAATATTTTCAATAATCATCAAACCAGCAGAACGGATCAGTACTGATTTCGAGGCCGCTACGCCATCTCATCAGCGTTCTTTGTTCAATTTTTCCACTTTGGCAAGTGGTGCTAGTAAGTAGGAAAATCAAGTATTTAGCCAATAATTTAACGAAAATTGAATATGAGAAGTTCCCACATTCATATTTTTAAGTTATTACATTTTTGGTTAGTACGAAATTCCCCAACCCTGACGATTAATATTCCCAATATTCCATGTATCTCTTTCGCTTTTTCCAGAGCCATCGGCTGCTGATAGCTAAAGCTTCTTTGTTATTTATGTTCAAGTAATTGAATTTAGTTGTCAATTTACAATGGATTTGTTAAAAATTTACATTATTTTTGCATGTAATATCTTAGGTCAAAAATGGGTTTTCCTGATTTTCTATTTTCATTTTCAACACTTTGGGCCTTCCTTGACATAAAAGTATATAATTTGCTTAACAAAATTACAAAAAAAAAGAAAACAAGTAAAAACGTTATATTCGACCGGGTCGAATCTTGAATACCCTCCAAATATTTAGTAAGTGAATTTAAAATGTTTAACTTGGTGGAACAGTGTTCCTTTATATAATATCGTACGTCAACGCCCACTAAAGGGGGCGGGATTTAAAAATAGACAATATCATGTTTTCCACAGACGAACGTATGGGCATTGCTAGACCGTCTTAGACTTTATCACAATTCTCTTTGGAGGGTATAAAAACTGTATTTTGGCGGGGTCGTTCTGGCAAGGGCTGTGGGGGAAACATTTCACCTTTGTCATAAAACTCTAAAAATAAATGCTTGGGATGATTATATACAAAATTAAAATTTTTTTTTTATGGGGTCATTTAGTGGCAAAGGGGGAGGAGGGGGTAGGACAGATACAGGTAGTCATAAAACTCTAAAAATAAATGCTTGGGATGATTATATACAAAATTTAAAAAAAAAATTTTGATAGGGTCATTTAAGGGGAGGAGGTGGTATGGCAGAAATCGGCAGTCATAAAGCTCTAAAAATAAATGCTTGGGATGATTATATACAAAATTTAAAAACATTTTTTTCTTTTTGGTAGGGTCATGTAGAGGTGGAAGGGGGAGGGGGTAGGGCAGTTAAGGCTTAAAAATGTTATTTTTAAAGAATGTAGGCTTAAGTAATTATTTTACTTAAACTTAAACTTTTACATAATTTTTGCATATAATAACGCCCACTAAAGTGGGCGGGGTCAAAAAATTTGTTATTTTATTTTATGGCTCCAAGTTTAAGGCGTTGGACCGTATTTGACATAAAAATATATCATTTGCTTAACAAAATAACCAAAAAACTTTAAAAATTATGTTGTTTTTTCTGGGTTGGTTTAGTTCTTCTTAGGGGAACTTTTTTCCCTCTTGCCCGATTTAGCCCATTTTCGAACTTAACCTGCTCTAAGTTTTAAAATATAATTATGCCAAATTTCAAGAGTCTAGCTCTTTTCGTTTGGACTGCATCGTGATTTCCACAGACGGACGGACGGACGTGCTCAGTTCGTCTTAGATTTCATCACTGATCAAGAATATATATACTTTATGGGGTCTGAGATGGATATTTCGATGCGTTACAAACGGAATGACAAAGTGAATATACCCTCCAAATTCTTTTTTGGAGGGTATAAAAATATATATATATATATAATATATATATATATATATATATATATATATATATATAATATATATATATATATATATATATATATATATATATATATATATATATATAAAATTTTGTAAGAAGAACTAAACTAACCTTTAGTCTTAATGGGGAATTTTTTCTCTCTGAGCTGGTTCAGCCCATTTACGAACTTGACCTGTTTTGTCTTTCAAAATTTATTTACACCAAATACCAAGAGTTTGGCTGTTGCCTTTCGGACTGTATCGTGATTTACACATACATGGCTAGATCGTCTTAGATTTTATCACTGATCAAGAATATATATACTTTACGGGGTCTTAGATGGATATTTCGCTATGTTACACACGAAATTACAAATACCCTCGAATTCATTTTTGGAAGTTATAAAAATAGTAGCATATGTAGCGACATATGAGTTTGCTTCTTTTGAACACTTTGCATTGTGGAATGTGTCATTGTTTGGATTGCAAACAGCGGGATAATAGCGGTTGACCCAATAAATTTATTTGCTATCTTATTATCTATAATGGGCACTGCTACAACACTGAAGCTCCCAATGCCTCACTTTATATCTGGATCACTAGCAACAGGCCTCATATTAAATGCAGTGTAATTATAAGAATTGAGGAAACAAGAAGTTATTGTGCGAAATTGTTTTCCATATTAAATTATTATACACCTGAAGTTTCTATATACAAAAACTTTGTAGTGACAACAACTTTGCAAATATAGTTTTATTATTTGAAAACATCTTTTGTGTTTTATTTAGAATATGTAACTACAACTAAAAGTTGCATTTTGCCAAGTGCCGCAGTTTGCCCATCCCATTATAATATATTTAAAGTTTATTCAAAACAGTTTTATTTTGACTCTTGTCTTTAGTGGGCCACCAGTAAACTCAAACTATTTGCATTGATCCTCTTGCTTGAATGTTTTCAACATATAAAAGTGGGAGTTTATACAGTTTGTCCAGTAAATCATTCCATAAAAAGAGAAACAATTCTAGATATTTTGTAGAGCTAGAAACTTGTAATCAGGGTGCATAGAAGTTTTTAATAAGATAACAGATACGAATTTCAACAACGCACAGTGGGGCAAAATAAGAAAGAATTTATAATTAGTATAGGGTTTTTTATTTATAGAGTTTAAATCATAATAAAACAATGATATATATTTTTAATCTCAATAAAACGGGCTTAATTGGAAAAAAAATTTTATGCAATTAGTGTTTAAATATGATTTCCGTCATGTGGCCACCAGGGCTGGCGCATGGGAGACGCAATCTGGAACTAAAATTTTCAACAACTAAAAAAATCTTCCATAAAGTGGAAGGACACAAACCCAGTTGCTGAGAACGGCGACAAATTGATTGATTAGGATAATTTTGAAAGCTTTCCTGTAAAGCGGCTGCAGCTTCTTCAGTGCGCGCTGTTCGGCGTCTCACGGAATGCACTTTATCAGTAACAGTAAATGTGGTCCAAAAACGTTATATTGTTCTTCGAATTAGCCGCTCTGATGGATGATTATGAACGTCATAAAATGGAAGAAGAAGTGTACGATGAGTTTGACAAATAGAACAATTATTTTGATTAAAAATTTTAACAACTTGCACGCGTGGCTCTGGTATTGTGACACTCTAAAACACGTTTTTATGTACTTTCAAAGGAATTGAAACAGGCAATTGAAAAATTTTTTTTAAGTTTAATGGGGTAAAAATATTTCTTATAATAGTCACATTAATAAAAAGATGGAGTGAAATGTAGTGCAGTGGGATCCAACGTAGGTACATGTAATCCTATGGGCCAGTGGTGTACAATCGATTCAAAACTGTAAATAGGAAGTAAGGTTTCCATTTACTGGCTACCTGCCCAATCTGGTCGTTACGGTTAAAGGGGTGGAGATAAGTGATAAAAATATATCAACTACTGATATAAAAAAATATATAATTCTTTGTTGGGGACAAACAACACCATTTCCACATCCTCCAAATGTTTACTTGAACAACTGTAAATGTTATTTTTATTATAATATATTTACATTATTTTATATAAGTTTTTTTCTAAGCAGTTTTACTCTTTAGCTATCTGCTGCTATGTCAGTATGTAGTATGTGTGTATGTATCTAGATTCCGTCTACGAGTATAATTTTAATATATTTGATATAGACCATTACTTTTAACGGTTATTTTCTAAAGTAATTACTTTTTTCAAGTACAAAATATGATGCTTCAGTAGAGTGATGCTAGAGAAAGATATCCTTTTTTTTGTATTTTTACTCTTATTCCACTTATTTTCAACTGTTTGTTAAATTTTTATGATTGTTGCTAGTGTAAGTTTTGTTTCTGCCATTTGAAGAGACGTCAGTCCATTCACATCATCGTCATCATCATCATCGTCACAAACACCGTTGTCATTTGCAGCAATAACAACAGCATCATCAGCAACAACAACATTGCCATGCACATACACATTCTTATTTCCATACTCATTCCCAGCGTTATCATTATCTTTAGAACTTGATTAAAGGATCTAGAGGCAAAATGAGGGTTTTTTTTCTATGCTTAAAATAAGTTTGTTCCTTTGGAAACTGCATATTTAACCTCTTTCTTCAAATGAAATAAAATTAAAAATATTGTAGAAACATTTTATATGCAGAAATTAAAATAAAATGTGCCACATTTTTATTATGAATGAAGGTTGAAGTGTTTCAAATTAACACGAGAACATGGCCGCTATCAACAACACCAGCAATTCCTTACGACTCATCAAATTCATCAGCGGCAGTAGAAGAGCATTACAGTCAGCACTTGCTACATCTACGCTGTCATTCATAGCGAAATGAATTAAATAATTATGCATATTAAGTGTTAATTTTTCGCTTAAATATGATATTAATTCATTTAATTTTTTAGTTTATAAGTCTTCCCTCTCCCAGTGAAGCAAATGGAAATGTGTCTCATGTGTTTTAAATGCATGCAGATATATATTTTATGCAAATTCATAATTATTCTCAAGTTATTAAGACGTTTCTTTACCCTTTTCGTCTGAGCACAGAATCAATTTGATAATAAGCATTCATACGGCGCTCAAAGGGGCCAAAGGTACACTCATCATCACTACTTGATATAAAGATGGTAATGTAATATGGTAGTCTTTTTACCAATAACATACATAAATTTAGTGCGTATATCTACTGTAGTTCTATAAATATAGCACAGTTACTAATTATTTTATAAGGGGGTATCTGACTTCCCCCTCCCATATATATCTCTAGAATTTTTCTAAAATATACGGACTAGTTTCAGAGCTAGAACCGTAAAATTTTGTGATCCTCGCTATTGTTGTTGTTGAGATATTAATAAATTCGTGAAAAAAAGGCATTGGACTCCGCTGTGTGGCGTAGAACTTTTGAATATCTTTTCGATAAGGTTACATACGGTATTTTGTTGCATAAAATGGAAAATATGGTGTTTTATGGCACGTTTCTCCTGTGGTTGAGATCTTATCTGTCTAATAGATCTTATACAGTAGTTCATGAAAATTTTGAGTCGCAACTGTATTTTGCTACATCTGGTGTACCTCAGGGCAGCATTTTAGGACCGTTGCTGTTTTTATACCCTCCAAAAAGGAATTTGGAGGGTATATTCACTTTGTCATTCCGTTTGTAACGCATCGAAATATCCCTCTCAGACCCCATAAAGTATATATATTCTTGATCAGTGATGAAATCTAAGACGAACTGAGCATGTCCGTCCGTCCGTCCGTCTGTGGAAATCACGATTCAGTCCAAACGAAAAGAGCTAGACTCTTGAAATTTGGCATAATTATATTTTAAAACTTAGAGCAGGTTAAGTTCGAAAATGGGCTAAATCGGGCTAGAGGGAAAAAAGTTCCCCTAAGAAGAACTAAACCAACCCAGAAAAAACAACATAATTTTTAAAGTTTTTTGGTTATTTTGTTAAGCAAATGATATATTTTTATGTCAAATACGGTCCAACGCCTTAAACTTGGAGCCATTAAATAAAATAAAAATATTTTTTGACCCCGCCCACTTCAGTGGGCGTTACTATAGGCAAAAATAGCATACAAATTTAACAAATTGTTTTACTTAAGCCTACATTCCATAAAAATAACACTTTTAAGCTTTAATGACGAAGCTGAGACGAAACCTGGTACTACTCTGCCCTACGCCCTCCCTCCCCTTCGTCCCCTAAATGACCCTATAAAAAAAATTTTTTTAAATTTTGTATATAATCATCCCAAGCATTTATGTTGCTGCCCGTTGCTGCCTTACCCCCTCCTCCCCCTTTGCCCGCTAAATGACCTTATTAAAAATAAATAAAAAAATTTTTTTAATTTTGTGTATAATCATCCCAAGCATTTATTTTTAGAGTTTTATGTCTACCTGTTTCTTCCCTACCCCCTCTCCCCCTTTGCCCTCTAAATGACCCTATCAAAAAAAGAAATTTTAATTTTGTATATAATTGTCCCAAGTATTTATTTTTAGAGTTTTATGACAAAGGTGAAATGTTTCCCCCACAGCCCTTGCCAGAGCGACCCCGCCAAAATACAGTTTTTATAGCCTCCAAAGAGAATTGTGATGAAGTCTAAGACGGTCTAGCAATGCCCATACGTTCGTCTGTGTAAAACATGATATTGTATATTTTTGAACCCCGCCCCCTTTAGTGGGCGTTGACGTACGATATTATATAAAGAAACTCTGTCCCACCAAGTTAAACATTTCAAATTCACTTACTAAATATTTGGAGGGTATTTAAGATTCGACCCGGTCGAATATAACGTTTTTACTTGTTTACTAATTATTTTATACCTAATGAAGACTAGCATTAGGTATAAAGTCGTTTTATTTAAGAAAACCTTAAAATTTGCAACCATTGAAAGTGACCAATTTCATGTACTACAATATATTGCATGTACCAAAAAAATTTAAACTTCCCAACGCTGGAAGTGAAATTTTAATATTTTAATACTTTTATATAAAAAAAAATTTTAATTTCCCATCCCTGGAAGCGAAATAAAAATATTTTTTTTTACCAATCCTAGTCTTCATTAGGTGTAAAGTCGTTTTATTTAAGAAAAATTTACAATTTTCAACCATTTTGGTCACCTTCATGAACTATAAAATATTGCACTTGTCCATCCCTGGATTCGGAATTTTATTTTTAATTTTTGAATTTTTGATACCGATTTTGTGCTTCCTTAATTATAAGACAGTTTTAGTTAGCAAAAAACAAAAAAAAACAACATCAGTTGCCTGTTTGATTAATTTCATGTATATAAAAATTCAATTTCCCACCACTGGAAGCAAAATTTGAATTTAAAAGTTTTGTTTTTTTGCCAATGCAAATCTTCATGACGTATAAAGGGGTTTTGTTAAAGAAAAACTTAAAATTTTTAACAATTTTAGTTACTACATGTACCACAAAATACGGAATGGGACAAACAAAATTTTTTATTTCCCATCCCTGAAAAAGAATTTCATTTTTTTAGTTTTAAAAGACCATTGAGGCTTCCCAAAGTACGAAATAGGTTTAATTTACACACATTAAAAAAATAATTGATTTTCGGTATAAATTTTGCGTCGAGAAATAGGTGTAAGCTTCTCAGCTCTGGAACCATACTTCGGATCTTTTTGCATTCCACTCTATTCAATACCACTCTATTTAAGTTCATTTCCAATCCAACGGTCCAAGAACGAAGTCTCTAGCTCTTCTGGGGGCTTGGGAAAACCGATCGTCATCGCTATTCATAAGGATCCAGAATATATATACTTTATGGGGTCCTAAATTGATATCGAAGGTATTACACACGGAATGACAAATGTGCTACAGATAAATATTTGACCAACGTCATAAGCCATTACAAATTCCCATTTTTCTACTCTACACTGGTATCAATAAAACTGAATTTGGCAAAAAAAATCCTGTTTTCAAGTCAATTTAATTCCTAACCTCAAATTTACCCACCCTTTATGAAGAAGTCTTTAGATTGTAGCATAAATTGCAGTACCTATTACAGTAATTTCATGGAGCCAATACTATTTCAACAAATATGAATTTCAAACTGGTAAGAGGATGTTTTGAAATTGCAAAGAACATAATTTGGCCACTAACACTACAGACATATATTGTCATATATCTTTGCCTCGAAATATCTCTTGATACCTCCTTTCATGCTCTTCTGTAGTTTCTTCAGATTCTGTTATTGCGAGTACTAAAAATTCAATTCATACACCGGATAAATATCATTTATTATTATTGTAACACTAAGGTGCTTATCTGCTGCCGCCATCATGAAATGCGTGATAGCCTCATCATATTTTTTTCCAGCCATTTTTCAACAACTACAATGAAGCCAAGACCATTAAAAGCAGCCAGATCACCTCAGAGTTATGAATATCTTATTCTTCCTTTTTTTTGTTGCAAGTATGTATTTCTTAAAAAGAAGGAAACGTAAAGCATAAATTGAAATGAATGACTGAACGGAAAGAGAGAACAAACTTATAAAGTTTTAGGTGAAAAAAACAAACAGCAACACACCAACAACAAAACAAGAAAATGCAAATAAATTACGCACATCTGTCAACCTTTTGAATTAAACATTTAAGCTGCAAAATGTGCAACATTAATAACTGACATACCCTCAATTTGATTCGTACATTCATTCGTTCATCATTTGCAACGAATGACTGTGTTAGCGTGCAGTTTACATACGTCGTTTAATTTTTATTTTTGTTCTTCTTTTTTTGTGTATTCACTGCCATGCAACATCACAAAATCATAAACTATGTATGATATATAAAACACAAATATATACATACATCACAATAATGGCCATAATGTTTGTGATCATTGGTAACTAGAGAAGGATCGTACAGAAGAGACATGATAAGCCACAAAATTTTAACGAGTAAGAAAATAATTCTGTCGGCCAAGCCGAAACTGTAACACCCAGGAGAAAGTTTCAGTATTTAATATTACATTGAATTAAGATTCTATAGGCTAATTGTTCGAAATTTTAATTTAAATCTCAGAAAGACATGATAAATATTCAAAGGCACAAAGGCAAGTCAACATCAGTTTTTGTTATTCAACTTACACAGCAGAGCAGAACAGCTGTTTTCGAAAGACGCAACCCTTTCATCATCAGTGCTCATGTGTATTGTGTTTGTCACCACTTATTAGGTGGCTTAGTTGAATGTGATAACAGTTCCTATTTACACAAATTTTATTGTGAAAAAGGATACGAGAACTGTATCAAGCTGATGTTAACATGTTAGTGTTATTATACCCGTGTTACCGTTTGATTATTTTTCTTCATGTCCCATTTTTCTGAATTTTTTTGTTCCATCATACCTGTGTAAGTTGAATAACAAAAACTGATGTTGACTTGGCTTTTGTGCCTTGGAATATTTATCATGTCTTTCTGAGATTAAAATTAAAATTTCTAACAATTAGCCTATAGAATCTTAATTCAGTATTTAATTTTTGCAAAAATTGCTTCATTACTAAAATAGGGTTAACGAGAGAATACGCAGCCGAAAATCCAAAATTCGACTCCACACAGTGGAATTGTTTTTGCAATAAGTAATTTTTTTGACACATAAAACTTAAAAATGTAATGATGCAGTTTTGTAGAAAATTGATTCAGTATGAAGAATCCATAAATTATATGCCAAAAAAACGTTCATTTGTCTTTGAAATAATGAAGTAAAGTCACATGTAAATTTTGGTACAAAATATTGCTCTGATTTAAATTGTGATTTTTTTTCAAATATACGGGCCTGTTCTGTAAATCACGTCGGGTTGAAATCTCGTGAATTCAAAAATAAATCATGGTCCTGAAAACGTTCATAAAATTAGATACGGCAGCTTTCTTCTGAATATGATATTTGAAGCTATATATATAACAGCAATATTGAAAAATGTCTGGAAAAATATTTCTATTAGTAGAGATAATTTTCTAAAATGACGCGATTTCGAACCGACGTGATTTACAGAACAGGCCTGATAGCCTTTTCTGCGTATTTAAAAAAAAATTATATAGTTCGCTCATATGGTTTAATAGATATAATGGAATAAAATTTGTTCCATAATGTGCCTTGATTGTAAACTTCATTGGAAGAAAAAAGGGTCGCTCGGTCGTGCTAGGTGCTCCCGCTATAATAAAATGAAAGGTAAGACTCCATATTATCAATTAAAAAAAAGTTTAACTAATAAATAATCTTTTATAAAATCATAAAATTTGTCTCCAAGTTCATGAAATTTTTATAAAATAATTATTTATAAAATAATTAGTTTTGGTAAAGAAACAAAAAGTTTTGGGAAAAAATATAATATGGGTTATATGGGCGGTGAGTGGTGGGCGTTAATTCAGTTAATAAAGGCTCTGTGCCAAATTTCAAAAACTTTGGGCTGAAAATAAATTTTTGGGTTCTATGGGCGGTGGGTAGTGGGCATGGCCAATGTTGATGAAACTTAATTTTATTTTTAATTTAGGTAATAAAAGGCTCTGTGCCAAATTTCAAAAACTTTGGGCTGAAAATAAATTTTTGGGTTCTATGGGCGGTGGGTAGTGGGCGTGGCCAATTTTAATGAAACTTTATATTTTTCTTAATTGAGCTAACCAAATGCTCAAAGCAAAATTTCAACATTCTACGAGCACTCCTTATATATTTTGCCAAATATTGTATGCACAAGTCCCACTGTGCTTCGCACTGTCATGGATATTCTATAGGATTTCTTTGATATGTATTAGTGCATAGTTGTTGTTGGACCGTTTCAAGGTCTTCAAGCTCAAAAGTCTAATAAGAGTTTGATAAAATATTATTATATTATTTTTTAAACTGCTATAATTGTTAAATGCATTAACCGATTCTTATGTGATTAACGGTGATTGATGTACTTCCTTTAACCCTATAAAAGAGTCGAGAACACTAATTGATCAGTTAAATAATTTTATTTTAAAAAGAACAAGAACAAGAACAGACCTATTAAATTCTATGGCAAATTTTTCGAAACTTTGTTTTAAATTCAGAAAAACTAGATAAATATTCTAAGGCACGGAATCAGTTTTTAATTATTCCACTTACTCAGCAGAGCAGAACAGCTGTTTCCGACAGCCGCTGCACCTTCATCATCAACACTCAAGCGTATCTTTTTTCACCACTTATTAGGCGGTTTAGTTGCATGTGATTGATCACAGTTTTTATATATACAAATTTTATTAGGAAATAGCATACGAGAAGTGTATCAAACCGATGGTAATACACTTTTATTTAATAACCGTGTTGCCGTTTGATTATTTTCTTTATGTCTTATTTTCGAACGTAGTTTTTCAATCTCAAAGGCTAATTAGCTTATGGAATCGTTAAGTAAAGTCACTTTAAAAATTATTGCAGAAAAATTGAAAAATTTTTATTAGTTATTTCTAGGTTACTTGAAATCTATCGGTCTGAAGCGATACCAATTTACAGGACATCTTACCTCGATATAGATCTTTGATTCTGTCAAAACGTTCAAAAGTTAAAAGTGATTCATATACTTGCATATACACACACACAGACATACAGTTGTATTGACATTCTCACAGGAGAAGCCAGGAATGCTTCACAGGAACTCACAACGACCAAATCTGCTGAAAACTGAAACTAAGTTTATAAAAAAAAAACATTTTAAAACTAATAACTTTCTTAATTCAAATTTAATATAGCAATATAAAATGTTCGTTAAAATTCTTACTACATACAAATTTTAGCTATGGCTTGAGCTACCCAATAATAAAAATTGGAAAAAAAACGTTCACATGTACTTAAGTATAAAATTCAAACCAAAAAAGTTTGACTTAGGTATGATGAAACAAAAAATTCAGAAAAATGGGACATGAAGAAAAATAATCAAACTGTAACACGGGTATTATAACAATAACATGTTGACATCAGGTTGATACAGTTCTCGTATCCTTTTTCACAATAAAATTTGTGTAAATAGGAACTGTTATCACATTCAACTAAGCCACCTAATAAGTGGTGACAAATACAATACACATGAGCACTGATGTTGAAAGTGTTGCGGCTTTCGAAAACAGCTGTTCTGCTCTGCTGTGTAAGTTGAATAACTAAAAACTGATGTTGCCTTTCCTTTGTGCCTTGGAATATTTATCATGTCTTTCTGAGATTTAAATTAAAATTTCGAACAATTAGCCTATAGAATCTTAATTCAAATTTAATATAGTAATAACTTTCCCATTTTTCAATTTTTAAAAAAATTTATATATAGGGTTTTTTTTATAGAGTGCCACGTCACAAGTTTAAATCATAATGAAACAAGGAAATATGTTTTTAATATCAATGAAACGGACTTAATTGGAAAGAAAATTTTGTGAAATTAATGTTTAAATATGATTTCTGCCACGACTGGTGCGTAGAAAGTACAATCTGGAACACCAATTCTCAGCAAAAAAAAAAAATTTCCATTAAGTGAAGGGATAGAAGCCCAGTTGCTGAGAACGGCAACGAATTGATTGATTAGGATCATCTTTAATGCTTTCCTGTACAGCGGCCACAGTGTCTCGTGTTCATTATCAGTAAAAGTAAATGTGCTCCGAAAACGATCTATTGTTTTTCGAATTAGCCGCTCTGTAGCGCGATTATGTACGCCATGAAATGTAAGGAGTGCACTAAGAATTTGACGAATAGAACCATTATTTTAATTAAAAATTTTAACAAATTGCACGCGTTACTCTGGTGTTGTGACACTCCAAAAAACACGCGTTATATATAAAAGGGGTAGGCAAATTTAAGGTTAGGAAGTAAGTTGGCTTAAAAAGACACTTTTTATTTAAAAATTCAGTTTTATCGATACGAAAGTAAAGTAGAAATATGGGAATTAATATATTAATATGATGTCACGTAAATGTCCACCTCCAGCTCGTCGATAGACTTCCACTCTTTTCACAAAACTATGAAACATATTTTGCAATAAAGCTTCGCTTATCTTGTCAATGCAGCGCCAAAACTCGTCCTTCAGAGCGTTAGTTGTTTGAGGTTTCTTCACGTAAACCCGGTGTTTCAAGTGGCCACAGAGAAGGTAGTCCAGCAACGTTAAATCACAAGAAAGACGCGGCCAATTGACGACTCCAAATCGAGAAATTCCGCTAGCGGAAAATTTTTCATGCAATAATTGAATTGTTGGGAAGGCTTTTTGGCTTGTTACGCTTCATGAGTCAATTTTGGCCACAAAAAAAAGATCGGTTATCATAGTTTTTTAATGCATAGACCTCACGGTGGCGGCGTTTTCTTGCTCATTTTCAGGAAAATATCGGCCGACGATAACGACTGACCACAAACCGCAGCATACGGTCACTTTCTTTGGATGTAATGATTTTTCGACGAGAGATTGAGGATTTTGTGGGCCGCGTATGCGACAATTTTGTTTGTTTACATGATCCCCTAATTGAAAATGGGTCTCATCACTAAAGATGATTTTGATAGAAAATGCGATGTTTTCATTCAGTTTTTCAAACAGCCAATTCATAAACATTCGACACAATTAATGAGCGGCCGGCCTTAATTCTTGCTTGCGTGGAACTTGTTAAGCATGAAGATAAAAATCTTCATGCGAAATGTTGCGCAAAGTGTTTCTGGTGATGCCCAATTGTAGTGAATGTCGACGTCTAACATCAAATTTGTACACTCCTTTTAAAAATTTATAATGGGGTTTTCAACAAAAACTTTGTTTTTCAAATCTGCCAACGTCAACAACATGATAATTTTAACATTTAGTTTTTTGACGTATTCGTAGTAGATGCATTGGAAATTATTACAACGCATTCAATTTCGCTTGAAAATCGCATTAAAATAATTAAAATCCACTTATGAAAATGGTGTTTCTGTTAAAGTTACATTTCGTAAAATTCGTGAAGGTTTCGGACAACATAAAAGTCCTTCTGAGACCTTCTGTCACGAAGCGAAATTGCTGCAATTGGGCTTCTGAAAATCCTAGGGCAATTATTGAGAAGCCTTTGCATGCTTAACGTGTCACTGTATGGTGCGCTATGTGGTCTAGAGGCGTGTTTGTGCCGGTTTGTCCCAAGATGGGGTTGGAAATGTGGTAACTGTCACTGGATGACGCTATTGCGAGATGTCAACAACTCAACTTTGGCCTATTATTGATGACGTGGATATCACTGACATGGTGGACGTTCGCCAGATACCATTTTTCATTCACAATTAACGAACGTTCGTTCCCTTCGTAATACAGGAAAAATTTGAATCATTTTCATCTACATTTTTTGCCTTATTTTGTTTTAGAAAACAAAATTCTTGTTGAAAACCCCTTTATATTCAAATATATAAAAAAAGGGAATAAAATAAAAATGTAAAGTTTAATTAAGGTCTTAATTGCAGAAGACTCTTCTCCAAATGAAGTCCAAAATTATTTCATACTGTTACAAACAGTACAATAAAATGAATTCACCTCCACTTCAACGAATAGGGAGATTGGCTAGTTGTTAGCTGCATAATCAACTGACCGGATAGCTGGCCGTATAAATATCATTGCCAGCCTGTTTGAGTAGTTGCTTGTAAAGTATAGTGCGAAAGCTCGCTATGTCAATGTCAACGCCAAACAAATGAAGAAAAAAAGCAGTTGATCTTTTTTTTCTTAAGTTTATGTAAAAGACGCCTGCGCAATAACTTTGGCGGAAACCTTAATTGAAAGTAATTACTTATAAGTGAGAAGGCCATTTGTCATTTAGAATTTCTGTATTAAAAATGAAAAATATATGCATTTTACAAAGCACTTTTTTTCCTAAGCAATTTATTGTAGCGTTAAGGATTATAGAAATTTTTGCTGTTTTTTTTTTTTGCTTGCTTTATTATTTGCTGATGATTGTTATAGAAGCTGAAGTGGACAATTCGGTGTGTGATGTTGAGAATTTTGTAAGTGCTTTAAATGGAGTTACATTTTATTTTGTGTTTCACTGTATAGCTTTTGAAACAGCGGTAAAAACTGATAATTTTAAATATTATTTTTAAATATTGCGGGGAGATCTGTTATATAAGGAGCCAATATGCTAGAAATCTGTTTGATAAGTCCGTGACTCTTTTCCGTCTTTTCCTGCCGTCACACTACTATTGACACAACCATACTCTAATGTAAATCCGAAAAATTCGATCTCATGACTTATACAACTAAGGAACCTACTGACGACCTTCTGCCTCGTAGGCTACACAATAACCAACAGTTCATTAATTTACTAAGTTCATCTGAAATGTCTGTTATTTACTGAAAACTTTTTCATATTGATCGCTTAATAACCAAATAACCCGTAAAATTAGTTATCACTTGTTGAAAGAAACTGGAAGCGTTACAGGTATGATCAGGTCTGCGCATCATCACAAATTGCGTATTGCCTAAAGTAAAGCCTTTATAAATGGGAATATGGCAGATAATCCGAATTATTATTCTATATAAATTAGATTTACATCTCGATCTATATAAAATCGAATTCACGCAACAGTAAAAATCTATTGACACATAAAGTCTGTCCGGATGTACGATAGGCAACTTGGTAATTCTCACAACTTGTTGCAGTGCAGACCGGAGGAGAGAGAGTAGAGTAACACAGCATTTACAGATCAAGACCTTTGGCTGGTTACCCGTAGAACTTATGTGTTACTACCCCATTAATAGAATAACAGACCAGCGATCGTGTTCATAAGTAATAACAAGCAAGAAAGCCATATACGACAGGGTCGAATCTTAAATACCCCCCAGATGGGAGCAGCACGGCTGAGTCACCTTTCCATCAGCACAAAAGATATTTACGTTATTTATGCCATTAATATTTTATGTCAACGATCAAAAAATCTTTAACCTGCTGGGTCAGAGTTCCTTTATAACATTTCCGTGCCCAGTTTTAAAACTCTATATTGACAGGGCACTCCGGGAAGGGCCGTGGGGAAGACATTTAACCTTTTTCGTAAAAACCTAAACCTTTTGGTTTAGTGTAAAAGAAATAATTTTTTTTATAGGATCTAGTAGGGGCCAAAGGTTGGTGGAGAGGTAGAGCACATCTTACCTTCGTAAAAGCTTAAAAATTTATTATTGAAGGATTGTAGGCTTAAGAAATACAAATTGTTAAATATTTACATATTCTATTTTTTTACATGTAATATGTTACTTCAGTGCCCACTAAAAGAGGAGGGGTCCAAAAGCAGATTTTTCTTATCTTCTGGCTTTAAGTTCAGCGCTTTGGTTGTTTGAGTGTAAATATATATTTTGCTTAACAAAATGACATAAAAATTTTGTGGTTTTTAGAGGTTCTTAGTTGAACATTTTTCCCTCTAGCCTGATTCAGCCCAATTACAAACTTTGATCTGTGCTATCTTTCTAAATTTATCTATACCAAATTGTAAAGATTACATCGTGATTTTCATATAAGTAGGGACAGACATTATGAGTTCTTAGGACGCCTCAGATCTCATCACTAATCTAGAATATACTTTTAATATATACTTTTTGCGATCTTAGAGGGATATTTCGCTACGTTACATACGAAATGACTAACTGAATATACCCTGCAATTATTTTTTGGAAGGTAGAAAAATGCAGTAGGGTGACTCAGTTTTGCCAAACCTTGATTTGTAGATACCTCGTAAGACTTATGGTCAATCTCTGAAATAAAAGAGTTTTGGGAGTGCACGCAAAAATAAAGAAAGAAAGTAGGATTGTCTACAATATTTTGGTTAGAAGGTGTAGAGGCAACTAAGGTTTCCCACAGAGACAAACTTAGAAAGTTTCAAATGCATATTGGTTTGCTTTCCTGGCTTCATCAGTTACCTAAACAAGTACAGCGGGATTCGGTATCTCCCTCAGATGAATTTCCTTCTAGAGGGTAAAGTGATGATGTTTGATAGTATACATGATACTACAGTTTTGAGTGTGCCATTAACATCATCAGCAACGATGATTTTTGCGATTTTACACGTACACTCATGTGGAGTCATTAGGCATACATTGTTGCTTCCTCGTTACTGTTGGAAGATTCTATGGCCGGATATGGGTGAGGTCTTTTTCGGGAGTCCACTTGATAACAGTAGTTTCGCTGCTAGGAAAGTCGAGTCCGGATTGAAGCTCGCGTAGAAGTAGTAGCTGTTTGGACATCGGCCTAACCAATAGTAGCAATTCCTCTTTGCTGTTGTGATGTAACAGGCACTTCTAAAATAAAGTGCAAATGGGCTTGTGTATTGAAAGAAAGTTATTAATCCTGGAAGGTTTGTACAGCCCCTCTTTTAAACACTGGGATAAATGGAGCATTTTATGATAAAGCAAATTTATTTGCTTTACTTTCTTGAGTTTGGTTTAAGTAATTGTATTCATGCACACTTCTAGAAAATTTTATTAGAAAACATTTATGCAAGATTTATAACACTTCTTTTTTAATCAAATTTACTACAGTTTGAATAGTTTAAGCCATTTGTATTGATGCCTTGAATATAATTTTACTGCGTGCTTTCTTTTCTCTCTAAAAAAAATATAAAACTTTTTGCAGCAATTACTTGGCAGGTGTGTTTGATTAACACGATGACGATGTTTTTAAAACATATACATTAAACAGTTTACGTCAGCAGGCAACTGACTACAGAAGTAGAATACAGGCGGTTGCATAGGAAAAGTAGCACAGACAACAACCTGCCGCGGATTCGTATATATAATCATTCTAATTATAAACACAAGTATTTCTGTAATCGTGTAGTCGGTAGCCTGCTGTCGCGAATGTGTTTAATGCGTTACACGCACAGTGTGCTAAAATTTATTAGGCGACTATCAATTCTAAAAATTCTTTTTTACTGCATCAGTTGGGAGTCCAACAGACAATTCTGTATAGCTTGTTAAAAAAACATATTTCCGTGAATTAAAATTTTATAGGCTAATTGTTCGAAATTTTTATTTAAATCTCAGAAAAACATGATAAATATTCCAAGACACAAAGGCAAGTCAACATCAGTTTTTGTTATTCAACTTTCACAGCAGAGCAGAACAGCTGTTTTCGAAAGACGCAACCCTTTCATCATAAGTGCTCATGTGTATTGTGTTTGTCACCACTTATTAGGTTGCTTATTTACATATTTCCTTTTTATACCCTCCAAAAAAGAATTTGGAGGGTATATTCACTTTGTCATTCCGTTTGTAACGCATCGAAATATCTATCTCAGACCCCAAAAAGTATATATATTCTTGATCAGTGATGAAATCTAAGACGAACTGAGCATGTCCGTCCGTCCGTCCGTCCGTCCGTCTGTGGAAATCACGATTCAGTCCAAACGAAAAGAGCTAGACTCTTGAAATTTGGCATAAATATATTATAAAACTTAGAGCAGGTTAAGTTCGAAGATGGGCTAAATCGGGCAAGAGGGAAAAAAGTTCCCCTAAGAAGAACTAAACCAACCCAGAAAACACAACATAATTTTTAAAGTTTTTTGGTTATTTTGTTAAGCAAATGATATATTTTTATGTCAAATACGGTCCAACGCCTTAAACTTGGAGCCATTAAATAAAATAAAAATATTTTTTGACCCCGCCCACTTTAGTGGGCGTTAATATAGGCAAAAATAGCATAAAAATTTAACAAATTGTTTTACTTAAGCCTATATTCCTTAAAAATAACACTTTTAAGCTTTAATGACGAAGCTGAGACGAAACCTGGAACTACTCTGCCCTACCCCCTCCTTCCCCTTCGCCCCCTAAATGACCCTACCAAAAAAAAAAAAATTTTTTAAATTTTGTATATAATCACCCCAAGCATTTATCTTTAGAGTTATATGACTGCCGATTTCTGCCCTACCTCCCCCCCCTCCCACCTATTCCTTTGCCCCCTAAATGACCCCACCAAAAAAAATGTTTTTTTAAATTTTTTATATAATCATCCCAAGCATTTAACTTTAGAGTTTTATGACTGCCGACTTCTGCCCTACCCCCCCCCCCCCCACTCTTCATTTGCCCCCTAAATGACCCTACCAAAAAAAATTTTTTTTTTTAATTTTGTATATAATCATCCCAAGCATTTATCTTTAGAGTTTTATGACTGCCGATTTCTGCCCTACCCCCCCCCCCCTCTTTCTTTGCCACCAAAATGACCCTATCAAAAAAAAATGTTTTTTTAAATTTTTTATATAATTATCCCAAGCATTTATCTTTAGAGTTTTATGACTTCCGATTTCTGCCCTACACCCCCTCCCCTCTTCCTTTGCCACCTAAATGACCCTACCAAAAAAATTTTTTTTAAATTTTGTATATAATCATCCCAAGCATTTATCTTTAGACTTTTATGACTGCCGATTTCTGCCCTACCTCCCCCCCCTCCCACCTATTCCTTTGCCCCCTAAATGACCCCACCAAAAAAAATGTTTTTTTAAATTTTTTATATAATCATCCCAAGCATTTAACTTTAGAGTTTTATGACTACCGATTTCTGCCCTACCTCCCCCCCCCCCTTATCCCTTGGCCACCTAAATGACCCTACCAAAAAAAATTTTTTTTTAAATTTTGTATATAATCATCCCAAGCATTTATCTTTAGACTTTTATGACTGCCTGTTGCTGCCCTACACCCTCCTCCTCCTTTGCCCGCTAAATGACCCTATTAAAAATAAATATAAATTTTTTTTTATTTTGTGTATAATCATCCCAAGCAATTATTTTTACAGTTTTATGTGTATCTGTTTCTGCCCTACCCCCTCTCCCCCTTCGCCCTTTAAATGACCCTATCAAAAAAAAAGAAATTTTAATTTTGTATATAATTATCCCAAGCATTTATTTTTAGAGTTTTATGACAAAGGTGAAATGTTTCCCCCACAGCCCTTGCCAGAGCGACCCCGCCAAAATACAGTTTTTATAGCCTCCAAAGAGAATTGTGATGAAGTCTAAGACGGTCTAGCAATGCCCATACGTTCGTCTGTGGAAAACATGATATTGTATATTTTTGAACCCCGCCCCCTTTAGTGGGCGTTGACGTACGATATTATATAAAGGAACTCTGTCCCACCAAGTTAAACATATCAAATTCACTTACTAAATATTTGGAGGGTATTTAAGATTCGACCCGGTCGAATATAACGTTTTTACTTGTTAATCACTGGGTTGGTTTTCATTAAACGCACTTGTCGGCTTATTGGCATTTGGGGCTCATTTAGTTGGTAGCGGCCTGCTTTACTTAAAAAATTCCAAGTCTCCGCCCAAACTTGGAGTTTTTACTGCTGATATATTTTAATATTCTGCTTTAAAGTTGCATACGGTTCCACATTATTAAACTTTAATGCTGCAATTTTTATAATTCTAAATTCTATTACCACACAAATTGCCTTAACTATTTAGCAATAATTTTTGTTTCTTGTTGTCTTTATAGAACTGAAGAGATAAATATATATAAAATATAAATAATCAGTTTAAATCTATCATGTGCGAATTCCAAAGTAAAAAAAAAATTGCGGAACACTAAAAACAGTGCACCTTTCCCCAATCTTCTCACCAACAGACTCAAGAATTACTGCAACGAAAATTGTAATGCTGGACAGAAATTAAATAATTTTCTCATATAATTCAACATATACTTATTATAACATTGAATAACTGAAGGATGTCTAAAATTGAAGTATCATTTTAATTTTGATTAAAAAACTTTTATTCAGATATCAAAAAAGGCCACAAACTGTAGTTTTCTCTTGGACACCCATTAATTGTCGTGATAAAATTTTTGCCATAGCTAAGCACTGTGCGTTATATTTTGTAATTGCTCACCAGCGCATCAGTTGCTTGTAAGCATTCATCTTTCCACCACATTTGTTCAAATAGATCGAAACACACAATTCTGCAGACAAAACCCATCATCATAAGAAGACATTATTTTGTCTACTAATGCAACATCAGCAACAATACAGCCAAATAACTAGAAATTAAAAGTAATTTCATCTTATTGCACTGCAAACGCTTTTAAATGGAGTTTTTAACAGCGTAAATAAGGAAAGAAAAAACATAAAAAGTAATTTTTCTATGTGCGAATATATTGTTTTAAAAATACATTTATTTTGATTGTTGGTTACGAACAGTCGTTGTCGTGCAATATTGAAACCATTAATTGCTGCTATTTGATTTTTGGTGAAACAATTGAAGTGAAAATTGATTTTAGTGCATGTGACATATTTAACAAATACTCACGTAAAATGTATCGCCATCTCTAAAGTATTATATCAACAAAAATTAAATGCTATAAGATGTGTTTGTTGCTGTAGATAATTATAAAACGTATAGTTGGTTAAGTTGGAAGAATATCTTGTAGGGAGGAGAAAGTGCGGAGTGCATTAACTGACAACCTTCTTAGTGATATTTGCTGAATTCGCATATCTCACAATAAATTTAACGGTAATACGTAACCGAAATATTGTAAGAGTGCAGTTTTGTTTGTTATAATCTAGTACATGACTTTGATGCAGATCTATTTCCTCTTGGAGATAATTCACTAGTTTGGATTGAACTGGTCTCATTGTGATACCCGACAGACTGGCTGTAAACCATCTCTTTAAAACTGCCTGTAGTCTTTCAAAATAATTATCTAAGTTCGAAAGGAGCGGATGAACTAGCTAAGAGAGGAACCGCACTTCAGGTGACCAACTAAGTGGGATTCCACTCTCATCTTGCTGGAGACACTTTGATGCTGCACTATTTCAATTAGCTCAGGACAGGTGGTTCAGAGAATCCACTTGAGAGATATTGAGAAATTCATGGCTCCGCCTAGACTCTAAGAGGGCGAAGGATCTTTTGAGCCACACTTACTGGACACTGCACCTTTGGGGTCCATGCCGGGCGCATGGGTCTAACTATTATGACTACTGCTCCCGTTGCAATGACGAGGAGGAGGAAAGCATTGCACACTTCCTCTGCCTCTGTCCTGCTCTGGAGGAGCAGCGCCTTCAGTCTCTGGGCAAAACACGTTATAGAAATATTTCAGAGATATCAGGTATAGAACTAAAACCCCTGAGTCTCTTTATCAGGAGCAGTAGCTGGTTCGGCAGCTGACTCCCCTGAGGCAAGAGCGCACGACCAAAATTCTTGTCTACTTCCTTCTTCTTCCTACTTATTCTTCCTTAAAACCATCTTCTGATTATCATTTCCTTCTTCTTTCCCCGCTCTCACTCAGACATCTTTCTTTCCTATACAGGTAGGACAAAGGGATCAAATTTATCGGACCCAAGTGCACTGGACTATATATTTGCCTCTTACCAGCAACCTGGATGCTGTTGGTTGAAGTAGTAGAACACGAGACTATGAAGCGGAGGGTCGTGAGTTCGAGCCCGCGCTGAGTCATGATATATTGTGTTGAATTCTTCTGATCGGCGACTGACACTAGCATGTACTAAAAAGCAGAGTAACAGCACCCACCTTCGGCGGCCCTGTAGGAAAACTTAGCCGGCGAAGTAAAAAAGGTTGAAATAGCTACAAAAAACTGTCTATCTTCTCATCTTTCCTAATCTGTCCCCTCAATACTATCCCCTCGTTTTCAGTTCCGGCGCAATGCATTGCATATATAGGGGTCATCCCCTGAGTGCTGGTCCAAGATATAAAAAAAAACCTGTTAACGTAACCTAACCTAAGTTTTAAAGGAAACCAGAAATCATAGTCCTACCACTAGTCGGGAAAGGACACTGATACGTTGGTTGGAGCATTGCTTCGTCCTCCTCTTCATGATTGTAACTTCTGCAGTAATCACTATATAACAGACGCACCCTTCTTGCCTGTTCCTCAAAGTTCCACTGTCCAGTTAAAGCAGTCAACAGTCGCGCAAGGTCCACGTGTCTCCTACCAAATCTGAATTAGCGACGCATTCCCAGCTTTGTTGGGTAATTCTTCACAATTAGCTTTAAATTGGCAACTTGCGGTAAAGAGGCTGATTACTAAGTTGGCCCCTTGTCTGGCAATTTTACCTGCAGTATGAATATCATCCAATATCTTATAATGACTCACGAGTCAAAGCAGAAATTTCGAATGGCCAGATTTACCTTGAATCATAAATGACGATCCTACGTTGAAACGCTTTACGTAGAAATGTTCTCTTACCCTTGTTCCCCTAACAAATCCTTTAGTAAACACCTCAACATATCCTACTGGAAACGAGACTTCAGAAATGTAAAAATCCAGCAAAAGAAAGTTTAGGCGTACAACAGTCGACGTTGTCATGGATTTCCGTGTATTTTTTTATAATCCTGACATGCTGATATACAATCCTTGTCCATGGAATTTTTTTTATTTTTTTATCTTGGGCCAGCACTCAGGGGATGACCCCTATAAATGCAATGCATTGCGCCGGAACTGAAAAAGAGGGGAGTGTATTGAGGAGACTGATAAGGAAAGATGATGAGATAGAGATAATATCAACTAGGTGCCAATTCAACATTGCAAAAAGAACCCCTTTTTGGCTACAATTTAGGGCGCCCTCGTCACGAGTCGAAAGACCATTTTCAATGTTCTGCGATGCGTTTCTTCAGTTATTGCACTTCACCAAACCAATAGACCATAAAATATTGTTTGTCTATCTACAGCCTCAAAGATCCCATTGATTTCTCTGCAGCTCACATCCGGGCTGAGGTTGAATCATCTGTGGCATGTATAAAAGGCTACTAGGGCCTTGTTCACTTCCGCCAGTACACCGTAATTCTACTGTAGTATACTGTCTTAGCTATTTGGCGTGATTAGAGATTGTCAAGGGGGGAGTGGAATTCAAATTCTTCAGTACAAAACTCTAAACTACTACACTAAATTTACTTGGTAGTGTCAACTCGAGTTCCATAGACTGGGATATAGTAATAAAGTGGCCCCCAAGGTGCGCCACCGCCAAACAGTTGGCCTTTTTGCAAAAAACTGCCAGATGAAATAGAAATTAAAAATAGCTGCACAAAATTCTCTCTCATTATATTTCATCTTTCTTCCCAAGACTAATAATACCAACTTTCTAGTTCCGATGCAATACATTGCAATTGTGGGGTCATCACCTGAGTGCTGGTCCTACTGAGAAAAATGTTTGGCTACGTGTTCCAAATAAACCTGGTGGTATGATTTCAATGGTGACTTGAATATTGACTTTTAAAGCTGCAAAAGTTGCTGGGCCAGTCAATGCAGCGAATATTGAATTTCAAGATTGGACAAAAATGGCCCACAGGATTAAGACTGTGGACGACAATGAAGTTAAAGCAGGCTGGGAAGACACAGATATGTTGAAGCACTTCCTTTGTCACTGCCCTGTTTTCCCGCGTTATAGTGTATGACAGTCTAGCACATATTTAAGGGCTTAGGGATATTAACTGGAAGAAATTGAGAGGCCACGCCAATGAGACGGAGTTTCTAAAAGGTGTTTTTCTTAAAGCTTGCTGATTTGAAATTTAAATAAAACACATGCCAAATTATGAAATTGCCAAAAAAAATGTTTTATTTGGTAGATAATTTCTTGTCATTTAACATTTAAATATAATTTCGGGCATATGGCCACCACGACTATTTTGCACAAAGGTCATTCTGGAGGTCCAACTTTCGACCACCTTTTCAAGCATTTGAGGGCGTATTTCAGCAATGACACGTTGAATACTGGTCTCCAAAGCGTCAATCGTTGCTGGTTTATCCACGTAAATCAATGATATCAGGTATCCCCACAAAAGATAATCGAGTGGTGTCAAATCACACGAACGCGGAGGCCAATTCACCGGTCCATTTCTCGAAATAATGTTGTCGTTGAAATGTTCTTTCAATAAGTCCATAGTTTCGTCCGCAGTATGACAAGTGGCACCATCCTGTTGAAACCACATTTCGTTTACATCCATATCTTGAAGTTTTGGCACCAAAAGTTCATTGATCATGATTCTGTATCGATTTGCATTCACGGTAACGCGTCGTCCTTCCTCATTTTTAAAGAAATAAGGACCGATGATTCCACCAGGTCATAGACCGCACCAAACAGTACATTTATCTGGATGCATTGGTAATTCTTGAACGGCGTGTGGATTATCTTTGCTCCAAATACGGCAATTTTGCTTGTTGACACATCCATTCAACCAAAAATGCACCTCATCACTGAAGAGAATTTTGCGGTAAAAAAGCGGATCTTCGTCTAATTGATTAAGCGACCAATTACTGAATTCACGGCGCATATGATTATCGTGTGGCTTTAATTCTTGCACCAATTGAATTTTGTATGGCACCAAACCCAAATCCTTACGCAAAATTTTCCATAAAGTCGATGGACAATGTCCAACTTCTTGCGCTCGACGACGAATCGATAAATTGCCGTATTCTTCGACACTGGCCTCAACGACACACAATATTTTCTTCTGTACGCACTCTTTTCATTATTTTCGGTGGCTTGGCATCCAAAAGAGTGAATGTAGACCGAAATTTGGTAATTACGTTCTTTATGGTGGTCTCAGACGGACGATTATGTGCACCATAAAATTCACGAAGTGCTCTATAAACATTTTTAATTGAACACTGTTTTTGAAAATAAATTTCCACGATTTGGAAGCGTTGTTCTGGAGTTAACCTGTTCATGATGATTTGCCAAACAATACTGAGTAGAGACGTCACTTTAAACTGTCAAAACAGCTGTCAGACAACAGAAAAAAAACACGCTTTATAAGTTAAGGGTTTTTGTCATCTGCTACTGTGAGCGCACAACAGGCCTTTACTGGCTCGTGTTTAGGTGTATGTCCCCGATATGAGCGTAATGACTCTCTCTTCATCCTAACCTAACCTATTAGGTTGTTATTTAGCTGATAAATTTTTAGAAACAAAAATTCAGTCGGCGCGTTCATTCATTCACTCCTAATCACAGCTCCTTGTTAATATTGATTTGTTAAGGATTTGAGGACTACTTTTTTCCAGATATATAGATATTTAGTCAGAAATAAGCTCTATCCCCAATCAGAACTCTTTGCTCATTTTCCGCGAGCTGCAAATAGGCCCAGTCAACAAAATATATGGCGCAAGCGATAATCGTTTGGTTTCATTTCTTACAATAACTACAACGTGGGCCAAAAGAAGTCATCCGTCGAATCCTCCAGCGCGAACAGCGCACCATGCAGTAATTTTGAGCGGGTGTAATGGTTCCTCCGTAGATTTTCGATGTCCTAGAAGCGATAGTTTTGCTTGTTCACGTACCCGCTGAGGTGGAAATGAGCCTCATCGCTCATTATGATTTTGGGCGAAAAATTGACCACTTTGTTCTCGAGATTGAGGAAGGGGAGTGTATCGCTCCATGGCTCTTTCACTTGTATTCTACAACTGTCGAGTTCACAAATGTTAAAACAGATTTGACATTGGCCACCATTTGAAAAAATAAGAGCATCTTCCAATATGGTGATTTCTTTTGGCCCATCTTGTATATTTAAGAAGCACTTAAGTCAACATATTTGTAAATTTTTGGACGTAGTCAATGTGTAAAGGATTACAAAGTGAAAAAGCTAATGCAACGGCATTCCAAATTTATTTTTTCTTTTACCTGGTTAATGGTTTTAAATTGGAGAAGAATAAAGTTAGTGCGAAAACGATCTATATCTGCACAAATTGCCAAGTCATTCGGCCGATTGTGATGAGTGTAAAATATACAAATTGCTGTAGGGACTTCGGGAACAGAAGGATTTATTTTTTTTAAAGAAATTTTCCACAAATTCGGAAACATTGTTAAGGCGTGATGATTCGTTATGACTGGCCAAACCTAACTGAATAGAGCTGTTGACACAATTTTCCAATTATAGCTCTCATACAAATAAACAAAACATGAGTTATAAAAGATGTAATAGACCAAAAGGGTTCTACACATAAAATAGGCAATTTCGTTTTTACCTCAAAGCACTTTTAATTAATTTGCGATTATAAAAATTAATATATGAAAATATATAAATTAAACGTGTTATTAACACATTTATTACTTAAACTTTCATTGCAGATATCAGCGCACTATCCGATGATATCTTTATTAAAAAAACAATGCCTAAAATAGATACATCACCTGCACTATATGAAAACTCCAAGCGTTTTAAAAAATTCATAACAAAATCTAAACAAAAACTTTCCCAGTCAACTGCTACTGACAAGGGCAATAAAATATCACTAACAACGCTGTTGACAAACGACGAGTGCCATAGAAGCGAACAGCTTCAAATGCATGATAATGGTAGTGATTATTTCAAAGTGATGAATTCAAAAGAGGCCACAATGTCAACAACATGTGATGATAATGTTGTTGACGATGGCGATGACGACGACGACATCAAACAATGTGTTGCAAATAGTTGTTGTGCCTCTGTGCCAACTGATAATGGCAGTGACAAAGTTATTGCTAGAAATAATGTCAATGATTGTTGTGATGATACCAATAATCACTCTAACAATAACGGAAATAATGAAAGGAGTCGAGTTATATATGACAACAAAACCAATGTGGCCTCAAATGTAAACAATCAGAGTAGCAAACGAATTCTAAACAAGTCTGATGTGGGAAAAAGAACAAGACGGGTAACGAACAAGAAGCATCATAAACTTTCCAATGAAATCATTGTCACTGATGGAGACCATGAAGTTGATGCCAGTGATGATGGCGATGATGCTGCTGCTGCTGCTGTTGATGCCGATGACGACGGCGACAAGGAACACAACAATAATGTTGTTGACAACTGTAACGTTGACAATGTTAACTACAACAATAAATATCATAAAACTTCTGCAACACAACAACAACTACTAACAACAACAGCCATACATTCTGCTACAAAAGCTTCATATATGCCACTCAAAGTGAAACAAAACCAGTTGGACAAACTTCCTGTATTTCCATCTTCCATGTCTTGTACTGCTGCTAATAAATCTTCTTCTTCCTCCTCTTCATCGTCATCTCTATCGTCGTTGACATTTGAAAATTGTGAAAATCATAAAATCAAAAACTGTGAAATTCATCAACAGCCACAACTATCACATGGTGATATTCAAAACTCTATTTTGCAACAACTGGGCACTTTCGTCTCCAATTATAAAGTGTTAGTAAATTATGGTCAAACTTCAAGTGGTTGTAGCAGAGAATCAACAACTTCATATTCCAAATGGTAAGTAAAATTAATTGCATTGTTTCTCGCAAATATTTACACTAGAAAAGTGTTTTTATCTAGAAATTGTTTCTTTTAACACACTAAACGGCAGTCAACACATTAGGGTTTCGATTAAGCGGAAAAACATCTATCCCAGGCTTTAGTAAAATTTCAAAAATAAGATGCAAAGTTAAGACGATCTAGCCATGTCGGTCCGCCCGTCTATGGAAATCACGATTCAGTCTAAACGAAAAAAGCCAGACCCTTGAAACTTGGTGTAAACATATCCTGAAGGACAGCACAGGTCAAGCTCGTAAATGGGCTGAATCGGGCCAGAGGGGAAAAAGTTCCCCTAAGAAGATATTAACGAACCTCTAAAAAACAAACATAAGTTCTTAATATTTTTTTCGTAATTAATTTATTTTTTTTCGTGTTAAGCTAGTGATATATTTCTATGTCAAAGCAGGTCCAACGCGTTAAGCTTAGAGCCATAAAATAAACAAATAATAATTTTAATAATTATAACAAATTGTTTTACTCAAGCATACATTCCTTAAAAATAACATTTTTAAGCTTTAATGACGAAGCTGAGACGTCACCTGGTACTCCTCTGCCCCACCCTCCCCTCTCCTTTGCCTCCTAAATGGCCTCTTAATAAAAAGTAATGTTATGTATGTGAAGATAAATATGCCGACTTAAAAATGTTTTAACGTAAGCAGTTACGAAGTGAAGTTAAATAGGTTATGACGTAACGAAATGGCAATGAGAGAAATTTTTCTTTGTATGAAAATGCATATTGATATGCAAAATGATTATGGCAGTGTCTTCTATCCCATACATCATTTTGTATGTACTGGCAATGCATACCAACTCCTTATTTGGCCACTGGTGGCAAAATCCCTCCAAGATCACAGACACTCTCATGGCCTGTAAATATATTCAGAAAATGCTCAAACAATTTATTAAATATGGATTTTCATAAAAAAAACTTCACTGTTTGCCATTTCGTTACGTCATAACTTTACAGCTACGTTGTTTCGTAACTGCTTATTTGATATTTATCTTCACTCGCATAATAAATTTTGCATTTAATTATACCAAATATTTATTTTTAGAGTCTTATGGCAAAGGTGAAATAAATGTCACCCCTACGGCCCTTGCCAGAGAGACCCCAAAAAATACAGATTTAATGATCTCCAAAAACAATTAGATCACATAAAGTATTCATATTGTTGATCAGTGATGAAGTCTACGACGGTCTAGCAATGCCCATATGTTCGTCTGCGGAAAACATGATATAGTCTATTTTTGAACCCCTCCCCCTTTAGTGGGCGTTGACGTATGATATTATATGCAAAAATAGTATAAATATTGAAAAATGTTTATTCCTTAAGCCTATAAGAAGCTGAAATGTTCTCTGATCTTGCAGAGGTCAAGCGTCTCCCCTACGGCACTTCCCGGAATGACTCTGTCAAAAGAGAGATTTAGAATTGGTACAGCGATCTTTAAGGAACTCTGTCCCACCAAGTTAAACATTTTAAATTTACTTACTAAATATTTGGAGGGTATTTAAGTTTCGACCCTGTCGAATATAACGTTTTTACTTAATTTTTGTTATTTTGTTAACCCAATGAGGTCCAACGCATTAAATTTGAAGCCATAAAATAAAAACTAATAAATTTTTGAACTCCGCCCCCTTTAGTTGGCGTTGTTATGTGCAAAAGTAGTGTAAAAATTTAACAAATTGTATTACTTGAGACTACATTCCTAAAAAATTTAATTTTTAAGCTTTTAAGATCTTCCCTGATCTTCTCCGCCCTACCCACCACCCGCTCCTTGAACTCTAAGAAAATTTTCAAAGAAAATTTTTTAAGTTTTTACTCCTACGGAGTTTCTCGGGATGAACCTGTATAGAGTTTTAAAATTGACTACAGAAATGTTTTAAAGGAACTTTGACCCAGCAGATCAAATATTTTTAACTTAACTCAGTCCCTTTTTTTCACGTTGATATAAAGTATTAGTACGAAAGTTTTTATGCTTTAGAAACGATCGTAGTAAAATAATTTTTTTTCTTGTTTACTTAAGCCAAATGCCATAAAAATGTAAATTTTAATCAGAATGAAAGTACAGATTTTATTTACTTTTTTTTTATTTCTTAATTAGGCCTAGTTAATATTACTGGAATAATTAATTTGGTATTAAAAATCAAACAAAATCCAAGGAGACGATCGTGAAACTTTCTTTGGTACATAAAACCAAACAACTAAAACTAATTTTCTTTCTTTCTCTAATTAAGCTTATTTGACTTTTTTTAAAGAAATTTATTTTCATTAGAAATCCGAAAAGCCAAACAGGATAAATAGGATAGGTTGAAGAGAGGGGCATAAGCAAAAGTTGCACCAATCCGTTCAGGATTACACTTAGGCTTCATTGGCCTGTTGTGTGCTCTATTATGAGGACATCCAATTCTATTATAGGGAACCCCCATTAAAAACCATAGAAACTTTTGAATTTGATTACGTTAAGAATCCAGTTTCTTCAATGTACATTCTTAAGAGTCTCCAATTAGAACCCTTAAGACATTCCATATCTGGTATAATCTCGTGATTAAATGTTTGTCCCCTGACTTGGCAAAAACCTGGACAGTAGCACAAGTAATGCTCAAGTGTTTCGTCATCCTCCTGACGGGCTCTGCATGTTATATCGTCAACGATATGCATGCTTGCCTTTACTCTGTATGTCCTGTTATTATATTAACCAATCCCCGTAGTGCTGGCCTACTCAATCTTAGGATTTCCTTTGTCTTGTTACCATTTGGGTTTCCCCATAGAATTCTAGTCACTCTATCTGCCAATCTATTGTATGCAATTCTATAGCCCATTGCTTTAGTTCGTTCTTAAAAACTTGAAATGGCTTAAGATTTTCTAGTATGATGTTTGTCATTAATGCTCCCATATTTGCTAGCTTATCTGCCTCCATATATCCAGGTATTCCTTGAGGTCCTGGAATATTAAACTAACAAAATAAAACTAATTTTTCTTAAAATTTTCCTATGGCCAGTTTCTTAATTTGTTTGATTAGTTACTTATCCATAATATTGTATATCCATAAATATTGTATGTTTATAAAAGTTTTTATTAATTTAAATAGACGTTCCCCTTGAAAAAGTAGACAAAGAATCTACGAAACGTCGGGAAAAAACGGTAATTAAAAGGAATTTTACTTACATTAAAAAGAATTTGGTCAATTAGCTAAAAGTAAAAACTAATTTTTATGTTGTAGAGGGTGAGAAGATGTGAGATTAGGAAATAACGAAATGTCAAGAATTAATAAAATTAATCGAAATTGTCTCGGGAATTAAAAATATCATCAAAATTATCACTCCAATCCCAACATACAAATACGTGGAAAGCATGAGCTCCAAATTATTTGGGAAGGGATTCTTGGAAAAACCCCAGGAGTATGTATTCGTCTTAGTATACCAACAGCAATGAAGTAGATATAGAGGGCCATTGAAAATTTCTTTGATAAAGTCAACATTATCGGCATAACCACAAAGGAGTATTCTAAAAGCTTTGGGAATACTATTCATTTCTGTATATCATATAATAAAAATTGTTTCCACTCCTAATACATCAAATTCCAACATCATCATCTGACAATCATCAACATCATGTTTAAATCTCCTGGTGTGTTCGCTTTTTTTTTGTGAATAAATACTAGTCTTTATTTGCTAGTTTGTTTATTTTGTGGAGCATATATCACCCTTTAGAATCATACTGCCGTATAGCAGAAAAGACATCTATAAAAACATTTCTAGTGTGTTAACTACTCGTATTTAACACTTTGTGTTGACATTCATCTACACACAATGTATTGTGTGCCACAAGTGTACGTAGCAAAATGTGTGCAAACAACAATACATTTACTGCAACCATTGTATGATAGACACACTCATGTGTATGTTTGATCAACTCATGCCCATCACTCATGCATTCACTCACTTGTATAGTTTATCTTGCATAAATTATGCAAAAAATAAAATGTTGCAATATGAATGTTTGCGCTGTTTCTACTTTTTGTGCCGGATTCCATTTCACATCTCTTAGATTTTATTGAATATTATTTGTTCGCATGTCTTGTGTTTCAATCATTCATTGTTTTTGATTTTTGCATTTTTATTTCAAAATATTGTATCCTTTAAGAAACATTTGTTGATGAAACGTTTATGATTATTTAATTTTAACTTCGACGTCGTTAATCTAATTAATGCCACAACTGCAGCAACTTCTACTAATAATCCAGCTGATAGTTATAAAGGGTGTTTTTTATGAAGTTTTTTTTTATACGAATCACTCTGTTGTCTGACAGCTGTTTTGACAGTTTAAAGTGACGTCTCTACTCAGTATTGTTTGGCAAATCATCATGAACAGGTTAACTCCAGAACAACGCTTCCAAATCGTGGAAATTTATTTTCAAAAACAGTGTTCAATTAAAAATGTTTATCCGCTTTTTTACCGCAAAATTCTCTTCAGTGATGAGGCGCATTGTTGGTTGAATGGATATGTGAACAAGCAAAATTGCCGTATTTGGAGCCAAGATAATCCACACGCCGTTCAAGAATTACGAATTCATCCCGGTAAATGTACTGTTTGGTGCGGTCTATGAGCTGGTGGAATCATCGGTCCTTATTTCTTTAAAAATGAGGAAGGGCGACGCGTTACGGTGAATGGAAATCGATACAGAATCATGATCAATGAATTTTTGGTGCCAAAACTTTAAGATATGGCTGTAAACGAAATGTGGTTTCAACAGGATGGTGCCACTTGTCATACTGCGGGCGAAACAATAGACTTATTGAAAGAACATTTCAACGACAACATTATTTCGGGAAATGGACCGGTGAATTGGCCTCCGCGTTCGTGTGATTTGACGCCACTCGATTATTTTTTGTGGGGATACCAGAAATCATTGGTTTACGTGGATAAACCAGCAACGATTGACGCTTTGGAAACCAGTATTCAACGTGTCATTGCTGAAACACGCCCTCAAATGCTTGAAAAGGTGGTCGAAAATTGGACCTCCAGAATGACCTTTGTGCAAAATAGTCGTGGTGGCCATATGCCCGAAATTATATTTAAATGTTAAATGACAAGAAATTATCTACCAAATAAAAATTTTTTTTTTGCATTTCATAATTTGGCATGTGTTTTATTTAAATTTCAAATCGGCAAGCTCTTATAAAAACACCCTTTATAAAGGGTGGTTAAATTTTGAGGGCCGATGTTGATTTTGAATAAAACACAAATTCTTTAGGAAATTATTGTCATATATGTTTTATGATAATATTGATATGATTCAATTATGTGACCTCTGCGGCACACCTGCATCCTATGATCCAAATTTTCGATGACGCTGAGGCATAATTGAGGTTCTATGCCGTTAATGTGCCGAATTATCTTATCCTTTAGCTCTTGAATTGCTGGCTTATTGACAAATTTCCCATCAAATAACACCAAAGAAATAAGTCCAACGCACTATGCTTCGACCCATAGACAAAAATAAAAAAAAAATGTTGTCTCAAATTGTTTTTAAATACAGATTTTTTGAAAGATAATAAGGTATCTCAAATAAATGTTAAAAAAAAATTTTTCTGATTGCTTTTGCCACCACGAGAGGGCGTTAAAATCAGATAATTTCATGCAAAAATGACTTAACAGAAATATAGGTTTTAGTTGTTTCACAAAAATAATTCTGAAAAATTCATTTTTTTTTTAAATCACTCGAAATTTGGTTTTCAGGTACTCTAATATATTTGCAGTTAAACTAAAATTTAGAATTTAGTACTTATTTACAAAATAACTTTTTTTTATTGCTCTGAAAAACCCTTTTTTTTGTTGAAAATCCAAAAATTACTAAAGTTTGATGGAGTATAAAAAAAAGTTATATAAAATTAGAAATTTTTTTTTCATGTTTTTGTAAGTTTATTTATACTCTTAACTAACAGGGTATTCAAAAATTAGTGCCTATTTTTTACCACAACTTAAAAAAAAATGCGTTTTTTGAAATGCCTAATTTTATGATTATTACTCAAATATTAGGCATTTAAGAGTGTTTAATATCATTGCGTAACATGTTTTATATTTTGAATGGTAAAAAATTATAAATTAGATTCTGTTTCATATTTAAATTATTGTGTAAATTGTAAGTTGCGATTAACTTCGATTTTGAAGTTTTTTTCGGAAGTGCGAGAGAAATTTTTATTTTCTATAAAAATTGCTATTCTATAAAAACCGTAAGTGTTACAAATTTAACTGCCTTTAACATAAGTGATCGTGAGTGCTAGTGGACCTATTTGTTGTTGTCTTCAGATCCCGTATTATCATCAAAGAGAAACATTAAGATTAAAAATAATATAATAGATGCTGAAATTGAGAAATATATTCTTGGAGAAAATGTTGAAATCGAAGATGAGATAATAGAAGACGAGATGAGGTCTTCGTGAAGCGAAAATTGGTTTTGGGAAGAATCAAGTAGCGATGATGCTTTGTTATAAGTATGTCTTTATATCTTTTTTTAACGTTTTTTATTTTAGGAGTTATAAAATATAATTATTAAGTTAAGCTATTATAATTTTTGTTTCAAAATCCAAAATTTTAATTTTTTTATCATAATATATCGCACTTAATCAACAGGAGGGTATTAAGTCAAAATGTTCAGTAGAAGCAAAACAGTTTTAAATTTAATATTAAAGGCATATGAAAAAGAATTTTTAAACCAACCATTTTATTAACAAAAAGTAGCCAAAATAGCACGATATTTTTACAGCGGATATTAATACTACGCGTCGATTTTTTTTGAAAAGTGAAAAAATAAAAATTTGGATGGATCAAGTGCGATATGATTTTTTTGACGTTAACATTGCTAGTTTTCATCTTTAATTTCTTCATTTATGTTATCTTTCAAAAATCCTTATAGTTTTATTTTTGCAAGAGCATTTTAACCGTTTTAGCCTATTTTTCAATTAATGATGTTTTTGTATTTTCCACATTGATAATCCAATTCTACCCAAATTTGGCATAAATATATATCTTGCAAATATCAATTAACTTACCAAAATTTATTACGATCGGACAATTTTTGTAGGAGTGACAGGGTATTTAATAAAAAGGATATATGGCAGGACCTTGAGTCCTTTGTCCGATTTAAATAAAAATTTACACACACGTTGCTATTTGCATATGTATCAGCATGACCACTTTTTGTAATTTTGTGGGCATTGAAGCTAAAATTATATTTTTCACTTTCAGGACACATGGGAGGTAGGCGTGTCCTTTCGCCGATTTTTCCAAAAATTCATATTTTTCTTAACTAGGCTAGTTTATGCTAGTGTACCAAATTTCAAAAATATCTGACAACTCCTTCTGTTTTTGTCCCATCGTTATATGGGGACAAAGCACTGTGCAACGGTGTCAAATCACATGATCTTGGCTACCAATTGACATCGCCACCACGTGATATACGTTAGGTTAGGTTAGCAGGTTGCTGGGGAAAGGAAAAACAGAGACCAGCCCACTTGGGTCCAATTATTTTGATCCCTTTGTGACACCTGTATTTAAGAGGATTGAAAAGATAAGAAAAGAGGAAGAATTAGGGATAGTCGAAAGTTAAGGTAAGAAGGATAGTAAGGAAGGAGATGGGATACATAAACCAAGAGATATGGTCGTGCATACACGCCCCAGGGGAGTCAGCTGCCGAACCGGCCACTGCTCCTAATAAAGAGACTCAGGTATGTCAGTCCTATCTCCGATATCTCCGAAATGTCTCCAAAGCGTGCCTTGCCCAGGACAGAAGCAGAGGAGGTGTGCAATGCTTTCCTCCTCCTCCTCATCATTGCAACTGGAGCAGTAGTCGTTATATGGGAGCCCCATGCGTCTGGCATGGATTTGTCGCTCAAAAGAGCCATTGTTTCGTTAGCAGCGTGGCAAGTGGCACCGTGCTATTGAAACCACATATCGTCCACATCCATATCTTCTAATTCGGTCCATAAAAAGTTCGTTATCATCTAACGATAGCCAACACCATTCATAGTAACTGCCTGACTGGCCTCATTTTGGAAAAAAAATATGGCCCGATGAAACCGCCATCCCATAAACCGCACCACACCGTCGCTCTTTGCGGGTGCATTAGTTTTTCGACAATCACTCTTGGATTATCATCCGCCCAAATGCGACAATTCTGCTTATTGACGAATCCACTGAGGTAAAAATGTGCCTCATTTAATTGAGCGAAAAAAATCACGAAGTGCACGATATGCATTTTGATTAGAATGACCATTTTCATAATAAGCCTGAATAACTTTAACGCGTTGCTCGATTGTGTATCTTGCCATGTCATTCTAACACCGAAACCACCTTTTTGGTGTCTCTTCGTCTTAAGTATTAATTAATTTCTTTCTAAAATAAAAAACATATTTGGAACAATAAAAATAAATATTTTTATTTATTTATTAAGCTCGGAGTCTTTTTATAAAATTATTAAAAATTTTATTTATTAAAATTCAATATTTCGTTAGCAGGTTGTTAACCTCGTCAGGAATAAGTAACAGAAAATTTTCTGTTTGAAAACTTAATGTTATTTACACCAAATATTCTTATGGTTTTCAATAAACTATCACCATAATTTCACTTAATTAATAATTATAATTGTTCTAACTTTTAAAATCAATTCATATATATTATAAAATTAAATATATTTCCCAATTAACACCGTAACTTTTTTTCCACCCAAAAATTCCAGCTATAAAATCGTTTAATATTTGCCCCCAAAAAATTTGAACATATCAAAATGTCACAAGTCAAAACTATTTGTTTGTTTTGTTCAAATTTGGGTCCGTTGTTGTTTTATATAAAATAGAATATAAAAACTAAAACAAATTAAAATGAAATGAAATAAAAGAAAGGAAAAAACCGCTACGGGCGCATGAATTGAAACTGACAGCTTAATATTTTTATAATTGTACAAAAATTTACTTGTTTTCGCCAGTCATTATAATAAATTAAACAGGGTTAGTATTCTTTTGATTTTGGCTTAAATGAAGTTTTTGCAAAGTCAAAAGGAAATTAGATAAATTGGAAAACGATGAAATTTTTTTGGAAGTTAGTGGCTCTTAAAGCAAACATTTTTGCTGTAGTGCTTAATGGAAGTATATTTAACATATAAAAAATATTTAGCAGAAAGAATTGGTATACGTGGCTGCCTGTAACCCACAAGCATTCAAGTAGGATCTCTGAGATCCCGTTTTGAAAAGCCGAAAGAATTAATAAATGAAAATTTTCTAGCGTCTTTTTTTAAGACCTTTAAGTATAAATTTTGTAGTACACTTGAACTTAGTAAAATTTATAGTAAAACAAAAACTAACTATTAAAAAATTTAAGAATTTATTTTTGTTTAGCACAAACACACAGAAATATGTAAGAAAAAAAATGCTTCCAAGGAAGTCAATATGACCGGATCATTTCTAATAGTTTTTGTACGGGATTGTCATTCAAACACGTTTTCTTTTTGAAACCTTTTCACTAAATCCAAAGTCGTGCTACTGATGCTGAGTAAATCTGATTTTTGCAATGTTCCGATTTTACACGCATCAGTACTTGATCAGTTTTTCTTAAATTTTCTTCTGAATCTGCATTAAATTTTATTTGCCTTCGACTTTGTATTTTTTTAAAACCCTTCCCATTCTCCCAAAAACTTAAGACTTGACTAATGAAACCTGCTGTGTGTCAAAGGGGATTAAGATCAAAGTACCAAATTTTTCAGTACTTTTATGGAGCTAGGAAAGATCGCTTAATGCTATACATCCAGTTAATAATAATTTATCTGTATCAATTTACTTTATATAAATCTATCTCTTTATCAAATTAAAAGTATTTGCAAAAATACAAGGAACTTAAAATTTTGTGTAAATAAAATAACTTCTTAATCAATTATCTTAATATTTTTATACCCTTCACAAAAAAGAGAAAGGGTATATATAGGTTTGTCATTCCGTGTGTAATTTCTTCGATATCAATATAGGACCCCATAAAGTATATATATATTCTGGATCCTTATGAATAGCGATGACGATTAAGCGATGTCCGTCTGTCCGTCCGTCTGTACGTGAAATCGGTTTTCCCAAGCCCCCAGAAGAGCTAGAGACTTCGTTCTTGCACCGTTGGATTGGAAATGAAATTAAATAGAGTGCTATTGAAATTCCGAAAGTATGGTTCCAGAGCTGGGAAGCTTACACCTATTTCTCGACGCAAAATTTATACCAAAAATCAATTATTTTTTTTAATGTTAGTAAATTAAACCTATTTCGTGCTTTGGGAACCTTAAATGGTCTATTAAAAACTAAAAAAATAATTTTTTTTTCCAGGGATGGAATATTAAAATTTTTTTCGGCCTATTTCGTATTTTGTACTACATGTAGTAACTAAAATTTTTAAAAATTTCAAGTTCTTCTTTACCAAAACCTCTTTATACGTCATGAAGATTTGCATTGGCAATAATAAAAACAAAAAAAAAAATTAAAATTTCGTTTCCAGGGTTGGAAAAATTAAAGTTTTTTTGGTACATGCAATATTTTGTAGTACATGTAATAACCAAAATGGTTGCAAAATTCGAGTTTTTCTTAAACAAAACTACTTTATAGCTCATGAAGGTTTGCATTGATAAAGAAAATTTTAAAAAATTTTAATTTCGCTTCCAGTGTTGGGAAATTGAAATTATTTTTTATACATAAAAGTAACCAAAAAGGCAATTGACGTTGTTTTATTTTACTAATTAAAACTATTTTTTAGTTCAGGAAAAACAAAATTGGTATCAAAACTTTAAAAAAAATCAAAATTTAGATTCCAAAGTTGGATAACTGCAATATTTTGTGGTACATAAAAATGGCCTAATGGTTACAAATATTAAGTTTTTCTTAAAAAAAACTATTTCATGCCTCATTAAGAGTTGCATTGGTAAAAAAAAATTAAATTTCGTTTCCAGGGTTGGGAAATTGAAATATTTATTCTCCATAAAAGTAACCAAAAAGGCAATTCACGTTGTTTCTGTTTGCTAATTAAAGCTGTTTTATAATTCAGGAAGAACAAAAGCGGTATTAAAATCTTAAAAACCAAAATTTCGACTCCAGGGTTGGACAAATGAAATATTTTATGGTACATGAAAGTGACCAGAAAGTGTAAAAACTTTAATTTTTTTTTGTAAAGTAAAACTATGTTACACCTCACTAAGAATTGCATTGGTAAAAAAAAATTCGTTTCCAGAGTTGGAAAATCGAAATATTTTTGGTACATAAAAGTACATACATAAATTCCAAATGTTGTGCTTTTAGTGCATTAAACGTATTAGATATTTCAGAAAAAATTAAACTAGTATCAAAAAATTATAAATTCGGTTCCAGGGATGGAAAATCGAAATTTTTTGGTACATATAAGTAACCATATAAGTTCCCAATTTTCGTTTTTTTTCAGTGACTTAAACCTATTTTATACTTCGCTAAGAATTAAATTGGTATTAAAAATTTTAAAAACTAGAAATTCGGTTCCAGGGTTGGAAAATCGACTTTTTCCGATCCATAAAAGCCTACTTTATATACATATATCAGAAAGAAGTAAACTGGTATTAAAAACCAAAAATATCTAAAAGACGACTCTACGGTTGGACAATTAGAACTTTTTGGGGTACATGGAACGGGTTTTTACTTTTTGTTTTTAAATTAAACATATTTAATATTTTTGAAAGACGTTCAGAGGTATTAGATATAAGAAAAGCCAAACATTTAGCTTCCTAGCCGAAAAATTTAAACGTTTTCTTAAATATAAAAGTAACCGATAACATCATTTTGATTTTTTAATTAAACCTACTTTCTGTTTTGGCAAGAAAGAAAGAGAGAAGAATTACATCTGTGAAGGGTATTTAAAATTCGGCACTTTTAAAATTCGGCACTTTTAATTGTTAATTTTTTTAAGAAAATTATATATTTTTATGTCAAAGAAGAAGGCTATTTTTGGACCCCGCTCCCTTTAGTGGGCGTTGACGTAAGATATTATATGCAAAAATAATGTAAATATTTAAAAAATTGTACTAGTGAAGCCTACATTCCTTAAAAATTAATTTTTTAAGTGTTACGAAGAAACTAAAATGTTCTCTGATCTTCACTTGCCCTACTCCTCCACCCATGTTTGCCCCCCAAATGACACTAACAAAAAAAAATTTTTCTACACTTAATTACCCTATCTTTTCTATCTTCTCATCTTTCTTCATCTGTCCAGTCAATACTATCCCACCCTTACTAGTTCCGGCACAATGAACTGCATATTTAGGGGTCATCCCCTGAGTGCTGGTTTGAGTTGAAAAAATAAATTAATTTTTAAAATTTTTGGAGAAAAGTAAAATGTGTCCTCCACGCCCCTTCCCAAAGTGACAGGGTTAGAGTTTTTAAATTAAATTAAAAAAGTCTTACAAGAACTCTGACCCAACAGTTTTAACATTTTTAATATATTTACTAAAGATTTGGATGGTATTTAAAGTTCAAACCGGTCGAATATAGCGTTCTTATATATTTAAGTTTTACATGCAGTTAAAAACAAGTAAAAGTGCTATATTCGGCTGTGCCGAATCTTAAATACCCTTCACAGATGTAATTCTTCTTTCTTTCTTTCTTGCTAAAACAGAAAGTAGGTTTAATTAAAAAATCAAAATGATGTCTTTGGTTTTCAATGTTGTTGGTTTTTAATACCAGTTTACTTCTTTCTGATATATAAAGTAGGTATAATTCATCATAAAAATCAAAAATAACAAATAAAATGTCTGCTTTTATAAATCAGAAAATGTCGATTTCCCAACCCTGGAACCGAAATTTAAATTTTTTAATACTAATTTAATTTTTTCTGATATATAAAATAGCTTTAATTCACTAAAAACACAAAATTTTTAATTTATGTATGTACTTTTATATACAAAAAATATTTCAATTTTCCAACCCCGGAACCGAATTCATAATTTTGTACCAATTCAATTCTTAGTGAGGTGTAACATAGTTTTACTTGACAAAAAAATTAAAATTTTTAAACTTATTGGTCACTTTCATGTACCATAAAGTATATCATTTGTCCAACCCTGGAGTCGAAGTTTTGATTTTTTAAGATTTTAATACCAATTTTGTTCTTCCTGAATTATAAAAAAGCTTTAATTAGCAAAAAGAAACAACGTCAATTGCCTTTTTGGTTACTTTTATGCAGAATAAATATATCAATTTCCCGACCCTGGAAACGAAATTTAAGTTTTTTTTACCAATGGAACTCTTAATGAGGCATGAAATAGTTTTATTTAAGAAAAACTTAATATTTATAACCATATAGGTTATAAATAAAGTTTTAATTAGTAAAAAAACAGCGTCAATTGCCTTTTTGGTTACTTTTATGTTTAAAAAAAATTTCAATTCCCCCACCCTGGAATCGAAATTTAAATTTTTTAAAATTTTCTTTATCAATGTAAATCTTCATGAGGTATAAAGTAGTTTTGTTTAAGAAAAACTCGAATTTTGCAAACATTTTGGTTATTACATATACTACAAAATATTGCATGTACCAAAAAAAATTCTAATTTTCCAACCCTGGAAACGAAATTTTAATTTTTTTTGTTTGTTTTTTTTTATGAGTGCAATGCTTCTTGAGGTATAAAGTAGTTTTATTTACGAAAAATTGCAAATTTTTTACCATTTTGGTAACTTTGATGTACCATAAAATATTGCACTTGTCCATCCCTGGATTCGAAATTTTATTTTTTATTTTTGAATTTTTGATACCAATTGTGTTCTTTCTAAATTATAAGACAGTTTTAGTTGGCAAAAAACAAAAAAAAAAAATAAACATTCCTGGTTGATTACTTGCATGTATAAAAAAAATTCAATTACCCACCCCTGGAAGAAAATTTGAATTTAAAATTTTTGATTTTTTTTAGCTAATGCAAATCTTCATGACGTATAAAGTGGTTTTGTTAAAGAAAAACTTGAAATTTTTAACAATTTTAGTTACTTCATGTACTACAAAATACGGAATAGGCCGAAAAAAAAAAATTTTAACTTTCCATCCCTGGAAAAAAAAAATTTATTTTTTTAGTTTTTAATAGACCATTGAGGCTCCCCAAAGCACGAAGTAGGTTTAATTTACAAGCATTAAAAAAAATAATTGATTTTTGGTATAAATTTTGCGTCGAGAAATAGGTGTAAGCTTCCCAGCTCTGGAACCGTACTTCGGATCTTTCTGAATTTCAATAGCAGCCTGTTTAAGTTCATTTCCAATCCAACGGTCCAAGAACGAAGTCTCTAGCTCTTCTGGGGGCTTGGGAAAACTGATTTCACGTACAGACGGACGGACAGACGGACATCGCTCATTCGTCATCGCTATTCATAAGGGTCCAGAATATATATACTTTATGGGGTCCCATGTGCATATCGAAGAAATTACACACGGAATGATAAACCTATATATACCCTTTCACTTTTTTGTGAAGGGTATAAAAACACCCGATATAATAGAATGATTGGTTAATATGATATAATATGCTGAGACGTGTTAAGCGTCATAGAAAATGTCTCTTCATCTACACTAGAGTCTGATGAAAATAGTAATTTGCTCTGTATATTTTAAAGTGTGCATTATGGTGTTAACTAAAGCATTTCCTTCTTAATAAACCTGATTAAAATAATTTTATAATGGAAAACAATCAACAAATAGCAAGTGTAAAATAGCTTGCGTGCCTTTCTAGCTCTGAACAATAAAACAATCAAAGTTTCAACGCCAACATAAATTTAAATTGTTAAAATAAAAAACTTAAATCCAGCACTTTTTCTCACATTCATGAATTCATATACATATTTTTCCTGCAGCGTAGCATTATAAAATATACCCTAACAAATTATGAGTTTTCTTTTGCAGTGTGTATCCATTCCGTAATGATTTTCCGATACTTGTGCGCAGTTCACCATTACGCATGTTTATGGGTTTTGCAAAAACATGTTGTTTTTTTCTCCCCGTATCTTTAGTTTATTTTCATTTCATGTTTTCTTCAGTCAAACTTTCGTTGAGTATTTTAACTTCTAGCCTTTATAGGGTTCTTTTGTCTGTTTGTGTACAAGACTCCATCAGCGTAATAAACTTGTGTCAAATTCCAAAACTTCAAGCTAATTTTCAACAATAGTCGTACTAATAAAAGAAAAATGTTTAAAACATTAAAGAGAATTCTACAAGATTTTCATATAATTTTTAAACAATTTTCTCACACCTATAATAAGAATGAAAAACAAAAATCAAGTAGAAAAAATATTTCCCAACACACTTGTTCCAAGCCAATAGACAAACGACAAACAAGCGAACGGACTTGCAGACATATGAACTGAAAAGACATTTAAACATTCCCGTACCATATGGAAAGATAAATAAATAGTACAATGAATGTAAGTGCAAATGAATTTCCACATGAAAAACGCAGCCAAAAAGCCCACCTAAATCCACTTGACACATGGTTGCTTAACATGTTTAAATGACAATTGCTATGAAAACGATTGTCAAAAAATCACCATGTTTGATACGTAAGCCTGCCAACCTACAGGCTATTGATTCATACGACTAATAAAAAAATAAACCGCCATAAATTTTCGGCCAACATATAGCAAAAAGAAAAAGAAAAAACGTCTAACCAATGACACTCACATACACATACACACACAAGCGAAAATTGCAAATTTTAAACCACTTGCTAAAAAACAAATCAAACACACACACACACACATATATACACAAACACTTTCTGACATGTAGTGAAATAAAAGTAAGCACTTTCAAGGAATTAATAAATAAACTGGATCGAGAACAATTATTCGCTATGAAAAATAATCTACAAACTGAAAATCCTGAAATTAGCCACATCAATCATACGCCCTGCACTCCCAAAATACTACAGGGTGGCTCAGAAAGGCAGAACTTTTTATATAAGACATATTTTTTTAATATTTTGTTGTTTAAATACAGTAAACTTATAGGGAATATTTTTAGATTAGTTATTAAAAATAATATCCCACAAGTGGTGGCCATTTTCTGCTTCGCACAAATGTGCTCTTTCCAACACATTTTCCATGACCTTTCGCAAAACTTCCGGTGTTATGTTGTTAATTTCGTCGCCAATATTGGTTTTTAATTCCTCAATAGTCCTAGGCTTATTAACATAAAATTTCTCTTTTAAATAACCCCAAAGGAAACAGTCTGGAGCGGTTGAATCCAGGGAACGCGGAGGCCAATTAAAATTGCTTCTACGCGAAATTATTCTTTCACCAAAGATGTCGCGTAAAAGAGCCATTGTGGCCCTCGCAGTGAGCGCTGTGGCTCTATCCTGTTGGAACCATATTTGCAGATGGTTTTCCACGGCTGGCCTTACAAAATTTTCCAACATGGCCCGATATCGATCACCATTGGTGGAAATGGCGACACCTCGTTCATTTTCAAAAAAAATATGGGCCAATGATCCTTTCTGAAGAAACACCGCACCAAACAGTACCTTAACTGGGTGTAATTGTCGTAGATGATGTACTCTCGGGTTTTCCGTAGCCCATATCCTACAGTTTTGCTTGTTAACGAACCCATTTAATTGGAAATGGGCTTCGTCACTCATAACTAAGTTATGAATAAAATTAGGATTCTCTTGTGCTTTTTGCTGGAAATAAATTGCATAGTCAAGTCGTCGCTGGTAATCTGGCGGTTTCAATTCTTGGACAAGTTGAATTTTGTATGGAAACATTCTTATGGTATGCAAAATTCGCTGCAGCGACCCTCTTGAGATGCCAAGTTGTGTCGAAGGTCTCCTGGTCGATGTTTCTGGATCCTCCCGAATAATCTCCTGTACCACTTGAATATTGTCAAACGTGTGGACAGTTTGTGGTCTGCCGGAACCAGGAAGGTTTCTTACTGCTCCTTGTTGTCGAAAATTTGCAACCAGACGGTTTATTGTGGACTGAGAGGGTGCAACCTGCACATTAAATTGACGACGGTATGCACGCTGAGTCAACACAATGGACCGTTGATTTGAAAAGTAAATTTCAACGATTTTGGCACGTTGTTCAGTTGTGTATTGCTCCATTATAAATTGTCCAAGTCTTCTTTACAAAATACTGAAAAGAAAAGAAAAAGAAATTTATAATAAAAAAGTTATAAGGAATTCATACCACTTCGGTCTTTCTGAGCCACCCTGTAGGAAAATATTCCACTAACGCATAGATAAATTAAGTGGCACGTTAATTTTCGTTGACTGTGGAACAAAAATAAATAACCCTAATCATGCATACGAGTTCTGTGCAAAGGGGAATTTCAAAACTTTTCAGGCCACTTACATTCGTTTAGCTTTTATCTTTTAAAGGTACACTCGTCTCGCACATACTCGCATGTTCACAGTTTTAACTACAAGGTGACGCAAAAGTAATCCTCCTATCAGAAAATGCTATAAATTTTGCGATTGGCCCCTAATGTCAGTTCTGTTTTGACATTTGTGTAGTAAACACATGCGAAATACACGTTAATAAACAATGTTACGCTACACTGCTCCAGAACGCGGAATATTGGTGACTATTTATTTGACCAATAGTCGGTCGGTGACTTTGACACAACGTGAATTTCGACGCAAATTTCCTGGCCGTCCAACGCCTACTGGTGAAACACTGCGACGTTTAGCCGCTCGCCTCGAAGAGACTGGTACAACACGAGATGCTGCCAGACGTGGCAGACCCCGGAGTAGCCGTTCTGCAGAGAATATTGCTGCTGTAGCCGAGGATGTCATGGAAGCGCCGTCGACATCGACCAGACGACGTGCCACGCAAATGGGTATCAGTCGACGGTCTTTAGAGCGAATTTTGATACAAGATTTGAAGATGTTTCCGTACAAAGTCCAGACGGTGCACCAGCTGTTAGCTGCTGACCGCCAATCGCGTCTAACATACGCTCAAGCCATCCTTAATCACCACCAATAGGAAGATGATTTTCCATCAAAAATAATCATGAGTGATGAGACCCATTTCAAATCTTAGCGGGTAAAATCCGCGTGTAAACCACGAAGAACCATTACACCCGCTCAAAGTCACTGTATGGTGTGCTGTTTTCGCTGGAGGAGTCATCGGACCTTTTTTCCTCGAAGACGTCGCGGGCCAAACGGTTACTGTGAATGGTGAGCGCTACAGAGCAGTGATCAACGAGTTCTTTTTGCCGCAACTTGATGAATTGGGGTTGGATAACATGTGGTTCCAACAGGACGGTGCAACGGCACACACTGCACGTACCACAACCGATATGCTGAAGGATGCATTTCCCGGGCGCCTAATCTTCCGTTTTGGCGATTTCCACTGGCCAGCAAGATCGCCTGACTTGACCGCTGCAGACTTCTTTTTGTGGGGCTTTTTGAAGTCGCGGGCTTATGTCAGCAAGCCCAAGACTCTTGCAGCTCCGTCAAGAATGTGAGGAGCTATTGCCGGAAGTTTTGGCCAAAGTGATGGAAAATGCCATTAAAAGGGCTCAAATGACAATCAACTGTGGCGGCGGCTATTTAGACGACATCATATTCTCGAATTGATGTAAAAAAATTAAAAGACCAAATAAAAATAATCCACAAGAAGAATAAAAAGTTTTTCATTTTTTTTTTAAATTACAGCCAAAAAACATCGGCAGGTTATTTTTGTGCCACCTTGTATTTACCGTGTTTTGGTTTTTTGTGAGAATCGCGAAAGTTAACAGTATTTGCGAACTTGGCGCTTCCCTGCTATTCGAAAAAAGTGCATAATTAATTTTGTATTCCATGCGAAATTTTATTAAAGAATTTGGTGAGACTATCATCTCTTCTAATAAAATTTTTCGAAAATTATGAGCACACAAATTGTGGCAGCGATATTTGTTGCGAAATTGCTAAATTTTGGAGCAAAAAGACTGTAATGTTTTGTTCGAAAACCAGACAGTAATCATGGCTTAAGGCCGAGACACATAGAATCCGTCATACGTTATATGTCGCCTTTTTCAACTGACAGCTGAGTTGAAATACATGCTTTCTTATGTGAGTTGTCACATTCAGTACGTCTGCGTCAAAGCAAAGTACGAAAGTTGGCCAACTTTTACTTTTGCCGTACGTTGAATACTTTGACAGAAATCGATGAGCTTTTCAAATTGTTTTAATAAATTTTTTGTATTGTGTGTTCAGGAAAAATTAAATAATATACAAACAAATTTTATAAAATATATAAATTTAACATAAATAAATAAAATGGGGAACATACAATTGATTTAATATCCGTCAACAAAGTACTCATTGTGCCAGCCTTTTCCGTCAGTACGTTAGATGAAAAAGGCGACGTATAACGTATGACGGATTCTATGTGTCTCGGCCTTTAGCCCATTTATTCAGCAGATTTATTTATCCGCTAGAGAAGTTGATGAGGATATCGCGATAACGCTTGGCTCATGTTGCCTAAGTGTGTGGCAGCAAAGTGTATTTCAAAAGTGCTGCATTAAAAAAGTAAAAGTTCTATGTTCAGCTGTGTCGAACTAGGTGCTGTTGGTTGAAGTAGTTAACACAAGATTAGGAAACGGAGGGCCCTCAGTTCGACTCCGTGCTCAGTCATAAATATTGCGCCGAATTCTTCTGATCAGCATTGGTTGTGTTAGTTGTTGTCAGCCTGTTTCAGTGATGAAGCTATAGCACTAGTAATTGAGCATAAACGGGAGCGACTGTCACTATCATGTAAAGAGCAGAGGAACAGCATCATCCTTCAGTCATATAGCAATAAATTAGCCGGGAAAGTAAAAAACTTCAAATAGGTTAGGTTAGGTTAATCCCCATAGGCCTGCTGTGCGCTCTATTATAAGGAGTTCCCATTCTATTATAGGGAGCCCCATTATAAATTTGATTACGTTAAGAATCCAGTTTCTTCAATGTACATTCTTAAGAGTCTCCAATTAGAACCCCTAAGACATTCCATATCTGGTATAATTTCGTGATTTAATGTTTGCCTCCTGACTTGATTAAAAGCTGGACAGTAGCACAAGTAATGCTCAATTATTTCGTCATCCTCCTGACAGACTCTGCATGTTATATCGGCAAGGATACCCATGCATGCCAGGTGATTCCTTAACTCTTTATGTCCTGTTACCAATCTCCATAGTGCTAGCCTACTTAATCTTAGGGTTTGCTTTGTCTTGTTACCATTTAGGTTTCCCCATAGAATTCTAGTCACTCTAAATACGGTAGAGTACTGCCATTCTCTTGTATGCAATTCTATTCTTCCTTTAGTTCGTTTTTAAAAACATGAAATGGCTTAGGACTATCCAGTGTCATGTTTGTCATTAATAAAAGCTTAAAATAATTACAAAAAAAATTTCTATCTTCTCATCCGTCTTAATCTGGGCCCTCAATACTATCCCCTCCTTTCTAGTTCCGGCACAATGCACTGCATATGTAGATTTTATACCCTGAGTGCTGGTCCGAGTTAAAACAAAAAAACGGTCTAGACAATATACACACATTCGATCCAACCCTGATACAATTTTTGTTTCTAATACATAAAGTATGTTTAAGTACCACAGAAAAAATATTATTGTTATATAGTTACTTTTTTATTCCAAACACAAGGTTAACATTTTCCAGCTCTGATGCTGTCTTTTTGGGTTTAAATTTTATTAACAAAATTGAAATATGTTTAATAACTAAAGAAAGAAAATAAAAAAAGTGTTTTTTTAGTTGATTACCTTCAAAAGTCTTCAATATATGTAGTAAGTATTTTCACGAACATTTATATTGCTATATTAAATTGAATTAAGATTCATAGGCTAATTGTTCGAAATTTGTTTTTAAATCTCAGAAAGACATGATAAATATTCCAAGGCACAAAGGGAAGTCAACATCACTGATGATGAAGGTGTTGCGGCTTTCGAAAACAGCTGTTCTGCTCTGCTGTGTAAGTTGAATAAAACTGATGTTGACTTTCCTTTGTGCCTTGGAATATTTATCACGTCTTTCTGAGATTTAAAAACAAATTTCGAACAATTAGCCTATGAGTCTTCAATATAATTTTTTTGAGGAAATCGTTTATTGTGTTTTAAACCCTAGTAGTACTATTGAATATTATATTCTCAATAATGAAGTCGGAGCTCGCAATTCAAGTTCAAAAGTTTTCTAGTGGAAAATTCGGCCTGCCAGATGCATCAGCTTCAATATCTATTTGATAGTAAACACAAATACTGAAGACTCGTTGGGGTCAGATAAACGCTTTCCATCGAAATTCCGAGTATTTCTGTATAAACATATAAAGCCGAGGTACATAGAACGCGTCTTACACTACGCGGAACTTCTTTCCTACAAACTTTTTTTATGAGTCTCATCAGCTGCAACAAGAAAAGAGCCGCATAAAACACGACATATAAGAGATCCGATCAATAAGTCTGTGACTTTTAGAATTTCCCGCCTCCTAATTAAAATAGCAGCACTCATCGTGTTACCAGGCAACTCTCAATTGAAGACTGTAAATATTTGAAAAGTTATTAGTTCGTGTTTGGCTGCCTCTGATGGCAGACTATCCCGCGTTTTGAGAAGAAAATGGATAAAAGTGAGTTTCGTGTGATCATTAATAATTATTTTTGCGGGAAAAACCCATCACTCAAACGAAAGCTAAGCTTGATAAATATTATGAGGACTCTATGCCATCGATTTCCATGGTAAATAAGTTGTTTACTGAATTTCGATGTAGGCGTACATCCAGGGAAGATGCCGAATGTTCTGGACGCCCAGTGGAGGTCTCTACGTCCGAAACAATTGAAAACATTCCCGATATTGTTTTAGTCGCTAGGAGATTGAAATTGAGACAGATTACGGAATCCATAAGAATCTCACACATGGCTCAGTGAGTTCAACTGAGAGTGATCACTTCGGTATAGCAAATTCATTCGAAACATGTGAAAAAAAAATTCACGATATGGTTTTAACTGACCGGAGACTTAAACTGAGAGATATTGTGGAAGCCATAGATAGGCATCTCACAACGTGTGGTGGAATCAGTTTTAAGTGATCGCTTGGGTATGAGAAATCTCTCCGCAAGATGGGTGCTGCGCACACGTGCAGTTTCTATGGAAAAAATGCTCTCTCATTCGCCCTATTCACCACATTTAACCCCGAGTGACTTTTTTTGTTCCCCAACTTCATTTCATTAAGCTCGGCGGAGAGATATTTGACTTCATCGATGAAATCATCTGACAAACAAATACCCATTTTGATGATTTCGACATATATAATTTTTCGGAAGGAATAAAAAAATTTAAGAAACGTAGAACTATGTGATTAGAACTCAAAGGAGAATTTGTTGAAAAATAAAAACATGTCTTTCTTTGAAAAAGTCACGGACTTTGTGTTTAGGACTATTTCTAATATATCTATTCAAGACTGATGGCTCTAGAGATTGTGAGGTCTTCGAAAAAACGATTTGACGTATAGACACACGGATAGACGTACATCGCTTATTCCACTTCTTTATTCATAAGGAAGCTGGGTATTATCACTTTATTGGTCCGAATATTGATATTTTATAAAATTACACACAGACAACGATAAATCTATAACCGCTTTTTGGTGAAGGATTAAAATCGCTCAGGAATTCTTGATTGACCGCATTCACCAGATGTGATACTCGGTGACTTTGTCTTGTTCTCTCTATAAAAAAGGTCCACAAAAGTGCGGCGCTTTTCAATGGTTTAGAAGGTATAATCAAGTGGATACTAAAAAGTGCATGTCAGAACATGCACTGTGCATGTCTGTGATGGCACGACTTTGAAGCAGACAAAAATAAATAATTAAAAAATATAAAAAAATATTAAAATTAACCTTATATTTTGAACACACCTCCTAAACTCATCTTTCTAAATGTTTATTTTATTTACAAAAAACAGGCAGGCGAGTCCTTGAACAATGTTAAAGTTTTTTTTTTTAAATATTTAAATAATTCTTTTAGATACTGAATGTTAGAAGAACCACAAATTATACGCAGCGGTCTGCGAATGGATTTAGCGGCTTATAGGGAAATGACAAAAAATCAACACAAATACGAACAACTTGGAATCTTTCGGTGATTTTTGCTGTTGTTTGTTTTGGTGTGCAAGTGTAAGTTGGCATACATTTGCATACATACATGTTTCTGCAGTAATACATGTTTGTATGTATGCAAAACTGTCACGCTTACTTGTCAAACTGCATGTATGCAAATGACATTTGTGGACCGTCTGACCAAAAGTTACTCACGGAAAATGTCTTTTTTTTATTTGTTTATTTGTTTGTTTGTTGATTCGTTCATACGTTTGTTTGCTGGCTATTATTTATTGTACCTTCTTGCTATTTCTATTTGTTGTGATATTTTTCTGTGCTTTTTTTTCCGCGTTTGTTCGTTTTTGTGTATGCAATGCGTTTCCTAACGCGCCATAACTGTCATGTCCATTCAATATTGCAACATACAAATACAGCAATTTGCTGTTTTTTACATTTCTGTTTGTTTTTTTTTTTTTTTGTTCCCTCTTTTCTACTGCTGTCAAAAAGTGTGCATTTTTTATATGCAATATACATACGTTTAGAAATGACGTTATTATCGCAAAGACTTCAAACAATTTTTGACACCTTTTTGCGGTACATTGAATGACAGCCAGTGTGTATGATTTTATTTTTATGCTTTTTTTTAATTTTTCAATATACTCGCATGTATGTATGTTTTTCTTAGCACCATTCAGTTGCAGATACGTGTGGTTGGAGTGCATATTTGTTGCATACGATATGCAATTTTTGATTTCATATCACATGGAAATGTTTCTTTTGAGGAAATGTGTCAAGGTGTCAGATAAATTGAAAGAGATGTTGCAAAAGGCTAAAAAAAAATTTTATTTTGGTGATTGTTTAAATAATTGTTACAGCAGAGTTTTGTTTTGTGTTTTCTGTTGTAATGTCATAAAATAAAAAAAATTCTTCGCTCACCATATAGAGATAAACACATATGATGAGATATATCCTGATCTATTAGATTTACAGAAGAGCAAACCCACAATAGAGCTCTTCGTTGAAGATCATAGTCGGTTATATTTGAAAATAAAAATTATATATTTATTAATTAGATAAGAATTCATTTATTGGACTCAAGTTCAAATCTGCAATCTGCAAATTATTTATTATGACCTTTTATTAACCCTAAAATATCATACATATTTTTGTGAGATATACATACAAATCGTACACAGGAATCGTCGAAACAACGAATAATGATATTCCAAGGTTAAATTCAAGTTATTTTTATTAAGAGTGGAATATTAGAATATTTTTATAATCATCAAACAATCAGAACGGATCAGATAGCAAAGCGGCCTCGAAATCAGTACTGATTCACTCTGCTATTTGTATGATAATAAAAATATTCTAATATTCCACTCTTAATAAAAATATCTTGAATTTAATAAAAATAATTTGCAGATTTGAACTTGAGTCTAATAAAGGAATTCTTGTGTGAATAATATAACTAACAAGTAAAAGTGCTATATTCGGCTGTGCCGAATCTTAAATACCCTTCAAAGATGTAATTCTTCTTTCTTTCTTGCTAAAACAGGAAGTAGGTTTAATTAAAAGATGTAACATAATGTTATTTGACAAAAAATATTTAAATTTTTAAACATTTTGGTCACTTTCACGTAACATAAAATATTTTATTTGCTCAACCCTGGAGTCGAAATTTTGATTTTTTAAGATTTTAATACCAATTTTGTTCTTACTGCATTATAAAATAGTTTGAATTAGCAAAAACAAAAATGTCAGTTGCCTATTTGGTTACTTTCATATATTTCAATTTCCCAACCCTGGAAACGAAATTAAAATTTTTTACCAATGCAACTCTTAATGCGGCATGAAATAATTTTATTTTAGAAAAACTTAATATTTGTAACCTTTTTGGTTACTTTCATGTACGAAAAAATATTGCACTTGTCCAACCCTGGATTCGAAATTTTGATTTTTTTTTTGAATTTTTGATACCAATTTTGTTCTTCCTAAATTAAAAGACAGTTTTAGTTAGCAAAAAAAAAACAACATCAGTTGCCTGTTGGATTACTTTCAAGTACATATAAAAAAAATTCAATTTCCCACCCCTGGAAGCAAAATTTGAATTAAAATTTTTGGCCAATGCAAATCTTCATGACAAATAATGAGGTTTTGTTAACGAAAAACTTAAAATTTTTAACAATTGTAGTTACTACATGTACTACAAAATACGGAATGGGCAGAAACAAATTTGTATTTCCCATCCCTGGAAAAAAATTTTAATTTTTTTTTTTGTTTTTAGTAGACCATTGAGGCTTCCCAAAGCACGAAATAGGTTTAATTTACAAACATTAAAAAAAAATAATTGATTTTCACTTCCAATTCAACGGTCTAAGAACGAAGTCTCGAGCTCTTCTGGGGGCTTGGGATTTCAGACAGACAGACAGACGGACATCGCTCAATCGTCATCGCTATTCATAAGGATCCAGAATATATATACTTTATGGGGTCCTATATTGATATCGAAGAAATTACACACGGAATGACAAACCTATATATACCCTTTCACTTATTTCCATCACATGGCTATCGGCCATGTGATGGAAATCGCTTATCGTATGAAATAAAGCGTTTTCGATTTGAAGTCACAAAATTGGTGTGCTGGAGTTCGCAATCGCTCAAAATCGTTCAAAAGAAACTGGCGTTTTTCAAGTCGCATGTGATTCGAAAATCGTGCGATTCACAGCACATACATGTATAATAAGTTCGACAAATAAAATTTACTTTCACTTTATATTTATATGAACTTGAACTAGGACAACTGTCCGACAACAATCTTTCGCCGAGGAAAAATTACTGATTATCAAAATGTATGTCGAAAAGGTACGCAGAGAATTATGTTCGTCCTGGAATTTTCTTTCTGCAGAAATATATTTTTCTACAGAAATCCATAACATTAAACCCATCCTATTTTAGCATTAAAATTATGTTATATCACATGTATCCTAAAAAGTGTATAAAGAAGCAAAAATCATAAACAACGTGCAAAATGTGAGTGATATGTGATGTCCGGGGAGCAATAAGGGTTGATTTAAAATTTCTTTATGTTTGTTAATTTATCTCGCATGGGAGTTTAACATATTTTTGTGCACACAAATACCCATTGGCGTATTAGCAGTTTTGGATTTTTGCTTTTGCAAAACTGACAAAAACCAAAAGAAAATAGCATGAAATAATAAGGGTATTCCATGTGAGTGGCAAAGGGTCTAACAAAAATATAGGTGCGAAACATTATAATTTTTGTTGCCCTGCTATACACAAAATTTAATTATTTCTTGCGCTATAAATCACGATACAGTTCAAATGAAAAGACCCAGATCCTGCAAATTTGGTATAGATAACTTTTGAAAGATAGCATAGATCTAGTTCATAAATGGGCTGAATCCGGTGAGAGAAAAAAAGTTTCGCTAAGAAGAAATGAACCAACCTATAAAAACATAACATAAGTTTTAAATTTTTTTGTAGTTTTGTTAAGCAAATGATATACTTTTATGTCTAAGAAGGTCCAAAGCGTTGAACTTGCAAGCAGAAAATCAGAAAAATCGTTTTTTTACTGGACTGTGCCCCCTTTAATGCTCGTTGACGTAAAAATATTATATACCAAAATAAGGTAAATATTTAACAAATTGTATCACTTAAGGCTACATTCCTTAAAAACTAAATTTTTGAGCTTCTATGAAGTAGCTGACATGTCCTTTGATCATCGCCTGTCTCAAACCCCTAAACCTTTACACTTAATAACGACATGAATTTAATTTTTAGTATTTTATGGTAAAGGTTGGTTAGGTTAGGTTAGGTTGCAAAAGAGAGGCATAAGCTTCCCAATCCGTCCTGGATTACACTTAGGCCTCATAGGCATGTTGTGCGCCCTATAATACGGAGTTCCCATTCCACTGTAGGGATCCTCCACCGATACTATGGAAACCTCGCCAGCTTTTTCGTCAAAACTAGAAAAAGCTGGCTTTGGAGTAGATAAAACTAGTTTTGCCTCTATATCACATTATTAATTTGAAAAAAATGGCACCGAATTGAAAAAATTCATGATAGTAGCCCACTGAGTATCTTTCTTCACTATTGTTGCTTTATTGGTCTCCTTCGATAATATGCCACTACGACCATGTGCAACACATAGAGACACCAATGTTTCCATTTGGTTTTGAGTCCACTTTTCACCTTTGTAACGAATACCCTCAGACGACGCGGAAGTTATTTTCTTGGAAATGGTGTGCTTCTTCGAATTACGCTCCATATATATAAATTCACACTTTAGTAGCTAAAACAGAGCTACGAGTAAAAATAAACTAAATAACATTAAACACATATTACAATCACGGTTGCCACTGAGTAAAAAAATTTTTTACCAAAATTTTCCAAAAATGTTACCAAAAAGTTACCAAAATTTTTTTATAAAAAAAAAAATCTTTATTTTTATTATAATAAAAACAACAACTTTTATTAATAAAAAACATACCATAAATCGTTTTAATTCATTTTAGAACGAATTCCGTTTTTAATTTAAATAAATTATTTAATATTGCAGTCATTTAAAATAATCTTTTGCTGACCAAACATAATGACATTTGCATATTACGCCGTTGAACAATTTGGCGCACATTCACACAGTTGTTTTTAATGATTTTTTTCTCAGTGTTGAGTAATGCGGAAAAATGATAAAAGAAAAGCAATAATTTGATAGTTTGCCAAGCCTTAAAAAGTTACCAAGTTACCAACTCTAAAAAATATTACCAATTTTGGTAGAATGTTACCAACTGTGGCAACTGTGATTACAATCAGTATTTATTCAAATCGAACTCACGAGTAATATATATAAAACAATATTTTGTTTTCCGCAATGATGTTAAGCACTCAAAATGTAAACACTGCCTGCAAAAGCATGTGTTTTGATGCAAAACAAAACTAGTTTTAATCACAAAACTAGCAATGCTTTTGAAAACTGAAACCAGTTTTATTTTCATATGTGAATAATACCAACTTTTTTTTAAAACTAGCTTTGAATGAATTTCAGATTTTTTGCACGAAAGCTAGTTTTCACGAAAACTAGTTTTCACGCTGGTTTTATCTAAAGTGAATAATATGGCCGTAAGTCTTTCCAATCAGAGCCCCTAAGAAATTCCATCTCTTGTATAATCTCCTGATTAAATGTTTGTCTTATGACTAGGCTAAAAGCTGGACAGAAGCGCAAGTAGTGCTCCAGTGTCTCGTCCTCTTCCTGGCAGGCCCTGCATGTACGTCAAAATTGGTCTTACCACACTCGTATAGAGCCAGTGTGCCATTCTTGGGCTCATGCCCCATTTGGACCCGATTGCACTTCTGCAATAGGCCCAGACTCTTTGGGTCTTGATCACCCTACTTTCTATATGGTCCTTCCAGGATAACCTCCAGTCGAGTATCACTCCTAGATATTTGACCTTTTTATTAATCTGTATCGCCCTATCTCGAAAAACCGGTGATTCCAAATGTTTCCAAAACGTTTCGTTGTAAACATACAAATTTCTGTCTTCTCTGGGTTGACATTGAGACACCTTTTGTGTAGCCCAATTATAAGCTACATTCAGGGCCTCTATTGCCCTTTCGCAAAGAACCCTAGGATTGTTTCCCCTTATCAGTATCGCTACATCGTCTGCATAGCAGACGGGAGTAAATCCTTCCTGGGATAATGTCTTCGGTAGGGTATTTATGGTCACCACCCACAGCAAGGGAGACAGTATTCCCCCCTGTGGCGTTCCGTAACATACATGGTAAAGGTAATATGTCGTCCCCACGGTTTCTCCCGGAGCGACCCAAAAAAAATTAGTTTTTATTTACGAAATCTTTAGAGGGTATTTAAGACTCGACCTGGTAGAATACAATGTTCTTACTTGTTTTCTTTTCAAGCTTCAGTAACTAAAGACCGTAACAAATATTTTTGCATATTTGGTTTATTATTTTATTGGCACTCACTAGCTTTTCAGAAGCAATATGAACTTAGATCAAATAGAAGTGGTATACTAGCCTAGTTCCGAATCATATATACCATTCACCTACGTGCATCGGGATTATATACGTGCAAATATTCATTGCAACCCTAGAACCACATTTTTGATCTCTCTCATTTTCAATACCAATTTATTGCTCTTTAAAATATAAAATATGTTACAATAGCAAAGAAAACTTTTGTTTTATTTACCCTACAGTTTAATTCGTAACTAATTACGTTTGAGGCAACGTTTTTCCATTAGAAAAGGTTTTGAAGAAAAATCAATAGCTTCCATAATTTAACAGAGAAAGTACTTGATCAATTATGGATTTAGCAAAAGTAACGCAATGAGTAAATGCAACATGGCCGGGATAGGAAAACCGAACGACAGAGATATTAATATTGGTGTAGAATGGAGCGGTTTATATTCGTAAATACAAATAGTAAAAAACTACTTTTAAAAATTCTAGTATGAAACTATAAACAAAAGAGCTAGTGTTCCAACTAGTACATGACTGTATACAAATGAACTAGTTGGGCTTATTTGACAAGCGAATTTTAAAATCGTTAACTCGATATTTGAGAAAAGATCACAATTTTTTTTTTTTTTTTTTAGGAGTAGGACCAGCACTCAGGGTATGAGCCCTACATATGCAATGCATTTCGCCGGAACTGAAAACGAGGGGATAGTATTAAGGGGACAGATGAGGAAAGATTAGAAGATACACAGTTTTTTGTAGCTATTTCAACCTTTTACTTCGCCGGCTAATTTTTGCTACAGGGCCGACGAAGGTGGGTGGGTACTGTTAAATTTTAAATTTTCCCGAAAATTTAAATTTTAAAGAAAAATAAAAAAGTAATTTTAGTTGGTTACTTTTATGTTTAAAAAAAGTTTCAATTGCCAAAATCTGGAATCGTTGTTTATATATTATGATTTTGAATACCAATTTTATTTTTCCTAAAGTATAAAATAAGTAATAACACGTAAAAGTGCTATATTCGGCTGTGCCGAATCTTAAATACCCTACACAGATGTAATTCTTCTTTCTTTCTTTCTTGCTAAAACAGAAAGTAGGTTTAATTAAAAAATCAAAATGATGTTATTTTATATTTAAGAAAACGTTTAAATTTTTCGGCTAGGAAGCTAAATGTTTGGCTTTTCTTATATCTAATACCTATGAAGGTCTTTCAAAAATATTATATATATTTAATTTACAAACAAAAAGAAAAAATCTGTTTCATGTACCCCAAAAAGTTCTAATTGTCCAACCGTAGAATCGTCTTTGGTTTTTAATGTTGTTGGTTTTTAATACCAGTTTACTTGTTTCTGATATATAAAGTAGGTATAATTCATCATAAAAATTAAAAAATAACAAATAAAATGGCTGCTTTTATGAATCGGAAAAAGTCGATTTTCCAACTCTGGAACCGAATTTTTAATTTTTTAATACTAATTTAATTTTTTCTGATATATAAAATAGCTTTAATTCACTAAAAAACAAAATTTGGAATTTATGTATGTACTGTTATGTACCAAAAATATTTCAATTTTCCAACCCTGGAACCGAATTTAGAATTTTTTGATACTAGTTTAATTTTTTCAGAAATATCTAATAGGTTTAATTCACTAAAAGCACAAAATTTAGATATTATGTATGCACTATTATGTACGAAAAATATTTCGATTTCCCAACTCTGGAATTTTTATTTTTTTACCAATGCAATTCTTAGTGAGGTGTAACATAGTTTTACTTGACAAAAAAATTAAAATTTTTAAACTTTTTGGTCACTTTCATGTACCATAAAATATATCATTTGGCCAACCCTGGAGTCGAAATTTTTATTTTTTAAGATTTTAATACCAATTTTGTTCTTTCTGAATTATAAAACAGCTTTAATTAGCAAAAAAAAAAAACAAATAAATATATCAATTTCCCAACCCTGGAAACGAAATTTAAATTTTTTAAAATTTTCTTTATCAATGCAAATCTTCATGAGGTATAAAGTAGTTTAGTTAAAGAAAAACTTGAAATTTTTAACAATTTTAGTTACTTCATGTACTACAAAATACGGAATAGGCCGAAAAAAAAATTTTTAATTTCCCATCCCTGGAAATAAAATTTTATTTTTTTAGTTTTTAATAGACCATTGAGGCTCCCCAAAGCACGAAGTAGGTTTAATTTACAAACATTAAAAAAAATAATTGATTTTTGGTATAAATTTTGCGTCGAGAAATAGGTGTAAGCTTCCCAGCTCTGGAACCATACTTTGGATCTTTCTGAATTTCAATAGCAGCCTTTTTAAGTTCATTTCCAATCCAACGGTTCAAGAACGAAGTCTCTAGCTCTCCTGGGGGCTTGGGAAAACCGATTTACAGACGGACGGACAGACGGACATCGCTCAATCGTCATGGCTATTCATAAGGATCCAGAATATATATACTTTATGGGGTCCCATGTGCATATCGAAGAAATTACACACGGAATGACAAACCTATATATACCCTTTCACTTTTTTGTGAAGGGTATAAAAAAAATATTTATTCTGGTTACTTTTATATACCAAAAATAAATTTATGTTTTCCGGCCCTGGAATCGTAATTTGGATTTTTCTCATTTTTAATAGCAATTCATTACCAATACGTCAATCCTAAATCGCAGCATACCTAGAACTTATTTCAGGTACAGATAGAACGACAGTCGGTCGATGTTTATTCCAGTTCCCCATTCATAAGGACCAAGAATATCCGGTCTCATATTAATAGTGTGAAAATTACTCACGAAATGGCAAATACCCTTTACCATTTTTGTTGAAGAGTATGAAAAATAATGTCCATCTACAGAGGCAAAGTACCCCTATGGGCGGCATACCAAGTAGGAATAGAATCCACAATCTGATAGACTAGAATTCTGCTCACTAACCCACCAAAGCATTTCTTTTGAAATGAAACAATATATTTAAGAAATACTTGAATATAATTTTTTTAAGGAAAATAATGAAAAAATATTGTTTTCCAAGATATGATGCATATTTGAATTTATCATTTGTTGCCGTGTCAATTTCTATTTAGTTTTCCCATAGTAAAGGAGCACTGCCTGCAATTGCAAACAGCTAATACACGAAGCGTACCAAACTTTGAATACCTCTAGTAACAAAAAAATAAATAAAACAATCAGAAAAAATATTAAAAATTATGTTTGTCGCACTGGGTGTATTTCAAATTTAGCACTTGTGAGATTAAGAATTCTTTTCACTATAAATGTTTATTTCTGCTTTTTTCGCATACATTTTTGAATACATTAATATGTGTATGTGTGTGTGTATGGATATGCATATTTGCATGTGCGTGCATGTGTGCGGGTTTGTGTGAAAATAAACATAAATACATAATTTAAACATTATTTTACGATATTTTCTTTCTGTGTTTCAGTTGTCTACGTTTGTGTTCTTTCAAATGAGTCTTACGGAAACAGAAAGTAAAACGCATAACAATAAATATGAATGAAATGTTAAACTGCTACGGCAAAACATACATAAAAGCTGAAAACTTTTGATGATTTCTGAAGTTTAACAGTGGTCTTGAGGGACACTAAGGAATTGTTAGAATTACGCTTATAGATAGATAATTATTTACAAAAAGTAGTTAGTCGAATAAATTATAGGGTTTTCGTTTATAGAAAACAGAACTAATATTCTTAGTTTAGGATTATAGCTCAAGTATTTCTTATTTATGAAAATATCCTGGTTTTTTTAAAATATTATGCTGAATAAAATTTATGAATTTTGTAATATTACATATAATGTATTTACTTAATACTAATAACACTGTACAACAAAATAAAATTTTTTCCAAAATTACAAGATCCGACCTAAAAATTTTGATAGAGGAGACAAAAAAAAATAGACACGTGTATCGGCGTTTTTAAAGTTTACATCTGAATTTCATTTGAGGGTGCATTAAGGTATCCCAGCTCTGGCACATTCTTATTGTTAATCGGCATAAGAATCCATGTGATCCTTACATTTTAGGTACAAATTGTGTTCAGCAAATTTATGTAAAATGTTACGGAGAACATTTTAGTGGAATATGTTAACCCTATAACTCCTCAAGGACTGGGTCTTTTTGGTCCTTCTTTTAAAAACGAGCAAAAAACACTATTAAATCAGGGATTTAAGTGGTTAAAATGTTTCGCAAAAATGTTATGCGTTACATTACAACAAAAACAATTAAAAGCAAAATCAAAACAAAAATCAAGTGCTATATTTCTTATTGTACTGAAAACGTGTCAACTTGCGGTGCATATATTGTGTACATAATTTGTTTAGTGATTTGAGTGTTTTACTTAAAAAATAACAAAAAATGAAAGTAAACAATTAAACATTACGTGTAGGATTTGTTTTGGCAAAAATGACAAATTGTTTGGAAAAATTTGATTTATTTTGCTATATCTGCGGTACTCCCAGTACCTGTGCTACAACGTCGAAGTCCTAGTTATTATGTTGATGGAACAAAATCTGCGCACCCATTGAAGAACGCTATAAAGGCAAAAGCATTCATTCGCTTATCGCTGAAATATGCTGGACATTGTATGATAATGAAGTGAAATTGCCTGGAGCTAAAAAAATTTAATTAATGAATACTTCCTATCCAAATTTGCTATCGAAGGTAAAATAATAGAGATATTAGTGATTTTTAGTTAAATTTGCTCTTTTTAAAAGAAGGACAAAAAAATACCCATACCTTGAGAAGTTAGAGGGTTAATGTATTCTACAAAAATGTTCTCCGTAATATTTTACATAAATTTTCTGAACACATTTTGTACCTAAAATGTAAGGATCACATGGATTCTTATGCCGATTAACAATGAGAATGTGCCAGGGCTGGGAAACTTTAATGCCCCCTCAAATGAAATTCAGATGTAAATTTTCAAAATGCCCATACACGTGTCTTTTTTTCCCCTCTATCAAAATTTTTAGGTCGGACCTTGTAATTTTTTTTTGTGTTGCAGAGTGTAATTAATAGTTTACAAATTGTTTGGCAGAATTTTTCATGTCAAAGTTATTAAGTACACGAGTACCTATGACTCTAGTAGGTGCCATCTTCAAGAGTTTAAAGGTATAGAGCTACTTAAATAAAGTTCCCCAATTATTCATCAAATGTCGTGGAAATGATTTCCTAGATAGAAAGTTTCATTAGCACCTTCTTCTTAGTTTTGTAGTTACAAACAGTCAGAATGTTCAGTGGACACACGGGTACCCGGCTATGAATGCTAGGGTTAACAAATTATGGCATAATGGGTTCTGTTTCAAATGAAACATGTAGCCTTTTACTTACATTTTTGTAAAAATCTTCATTGAAAGATACAAATTTTTATGTTAAAGTTATATGTGAGATATCCCATATATACAGCAAATAAATACCAGTCCATGAAGGCAATTTGTTTACTCCTATAATATTTCCTCGAGTATCTTTATTAAGTTTAATTGTTTTGGGCTCAGTTGAGCTTAACATGTGATGTCAATATTATAAAATCAAATGCATCTCTTTTATAATTAATAATATTACAAATATGATAATTTCAAAAATATCATTATATCTTTATTTTTATAACTGATACCACTGTGCAAAATTTACCTATTATAGTGGGTGCTGATATGGTTTGGCTGTTCGTGAGTTTACTGATGATTTTGTAGTATGACCAGCACCCCATCGCTGTCATAATCCAATTTTTACTCGTTTCCTTCATTCGTTTTCATAAAAACCCCACAAAATACTACAAGTAGTACACGTTCTCACACTTGCACACACACACGGATACAAATAACAAGGAGTGTTGATATAGTGCTGGTAATGCAGTGTGAAATGTTATTCTTACTTTTTTTATATATTTTTTATTATTTAATGGTCTACGCAAATTCATAATAACGGCGAACAATAATACAATATGCAAATATGTATGAATATAAAAATACCCAGCAAACATTTATTTTGTCATACGCTGGCCTTAGCATAAACTATTTCTGCACTTGTTTTCGATTATGCAGTAAATTCATTTAACAATTGATTGCAACATTTAACGCCAATAGTAGTCGTCTAGTGATCTCAGCCAAATAATACTTATAGAAATATGCAAATCGTTGTAGAAATATGCACACAGAAGAATAGTATTACTTCATTTAAGATTTATAGGTTAAACTGTTCGAATATTTTTTTTGAATTCAGAAAGACATGATATATATTCCTAGACACAAAGGAAAGTCAATATCAGTTTTCAATAATTCAACTTACACAGTAGAGCAGAACACCTGTTTTCGAAAGCCGCTACATTTTCATCACTAAAGGCGGATTCACCCATGTTTTCCGAACAAAAGTTTTGTTCGGACAAAATTTATTTTACTGAGAGTTTTCTGCAGCACGATTCACTCATTTCGATAAATTTGTCCGGAAAATCAAAGTTGCCATTCATATAAAAAATGAGTTTTGCAAAATGGTAGTACTGCAGCGATTTTTTATGTTTTGCTTTGTTTTCTTGATATTTTAGATATTTGGATATTACATATTTTAAATTTATTTTCAAGAATTTGTGATAATAATAATGGACGAGAAAAGTAAATTGCTTTACTTTATGGCCATTGAATTGCATAAAGCATTGTTGTTAGCAAAATACATATAAAAAAAGAAACAAATAGTTAATATTAGTTCTCAAAATTTATTTTTTTGGTCTCACACACAATTTAATATATCAAACACAAAATGACACCTCAACTTTATGTGAAAAAGTTTAACGTATTGGCAACTCAGTTCAATTTTGTCCGGACAAAATATAAAATTAAACCAATTCAAGTTGTCCGTAAAAAATATTTTCTCTTTCTCAAGAAGAGAGACGTCAAACTACATATAAAAAAATATTTGGCCGGACAAAAATTTTGTTCGGACAACATGGGTGAATCCGCCTTAATACTCATGTGAATTTTTATTTGTCACCATTTTCATTAGGAAATTGCATACGAGAACTGTATCAAATTGATGGCAATTTGAATGTATCAATTGAACACATTTTTAATTCCCATGTTGCCGTTGCATTATTTTCTTCATGCCCAATTTTTATAAATTTTTTTTATTAATTATTTTTAAGCTATGGATTAAACTAGTTATTTAAGCTTTATATCTATATTTTATAAATTTATTGTATTCTCTTTACTTTCCACTACTTCGTTAACTTTTGGTTCACTTCTTCAGAAAATCTTATAACTAGTGTTTTCAATATTTTCTTTTTTTGTCCCATGAAAAAAAAATAAAATAAATAATAATATTATACTGGAGAAGTATTGGGAAGAAAAGTGATTACAATAAATATATGTCAGAAATATAGACCTTAATCCTATAAAATAGTTTAATAACTTTAAAAAAAAGTTGTAGAAATTCCCAACGTAGCAATGCCATCAACCAGTAAGCGAAGTCACATATCAATATGAAAATGTCAGAGGTCATAACCAAAGAAAAATCAGCCAGCACCAATATGGGAATGCCGGGTTTTGATGTGACATTAGGTACAACAGGTACACATACGCCATTGCCGAAACGTGGACTAAAACGTTGAAGATTGTGGGATGGAATTTTTCTAATCTGCATTAATACATGTGTGTGTGTGGCAGGGATGCTTAATAACTCCGTTTGATGAACTCTAATTAATATAGCAGCTTCCTATATCTTACAAATAGATCACTACACAAATATGAGGGATCAAAATACGGAGTCCACTCCGTGTCGGATCGGAATCGTACACTCTAACATGACCGATTATTACACGCTGCCAAATAAAAATTTTGTTAAGCTTTGACATCCCTTTGCGCCGCTTTTGTTGAAATTCCTTCAAACTTCTTGTTGCCAATAATTTTTAACGGTAATTGCAATTCATGCATACAGTCAGTCACTTTCACATAAATCTAACGTCATTATAGTCAGTGTGTGTCAAGAGATAGCCACATACATGCACACAAGTATATTTGTATGTATTTGTGTATGTACATGTTAATGTAAGTGTATAAAAACGATTTGTTTTTGTAAATTATTGTATTTCCTATGCTATTTGCGTGTGTTTGCTGCCACGTCTGACAGACACCGTAATGGTTGATTATAACAATTTGTTGTTATGTTTCTTAATAAAATAAATTTTAATGCCACATTTTTTTTTTTTTTTTTGGTGGAAAGAATTTTTTCTGGTTATTTATTTTCTTTTTTTATTTTCTAAGCATTTAGTTCTTAAACAATCATAAATACTTGTAGCTTGTGCCATTCGTTGACGGTAAATTACAAAAGTTAATGATATTTTATACAAAAATTAAATTCGTTCATACTCGTGTTTATCCGACTATAAAATATAATGCGTCTCCTGAATTGCAGACAATTATGAAATTTTGCTAGTCGTTTATTATTGGAATCTTACTTGTGGTTAGATGACCGTTTTTGGAATCGATGCGTTGTAAATGCTTCCTTACACCTAATATTCTGGATAAGAAAACATTCGCGGCAGTTGTTCTACTGCCAGGATTCTGTAGGAACATGTACAGAAATAAATTCGAAAAGGTTACAACTGTAAGAGATCTACGCATATCGAAATTATACCTCAAGCTAGGGATGTAACGACACTGATGCTCAAAGAGAAATATCGGTGATACCGATACGCGTGTTAAATATAAGTTCAATTTAAAATTACATATCTTAAGTAGAGTAAAATTAGTGTAAGACTCTTTTCTTAATGTAAAAAATTAATGGTAATATTAATATATAACAAGTAAAAACGTTATATTCGACCGGGTCGAATCTTAAATACCCTCCAAATATTTAGTAAGTGAATTTGATATGTTTAACTTGGTGTGACAGAGTTCCTTTATATAATATCGTACGTCAACGCCCACTAAAGGGGGCGGGGTTCAAAAATATACAATATCATGTTTTCCACAGACGAACGTATGGGCATTGCTAGACCGTCTTAGACTTCATCACAATTCTCTTTGGAGGCTATAAAAACTGTATTTTGGCGGGGTCGCTCTGGCAAGGGCTGTGGGGGAAACATTTCAACTTTGTCATAAAACTCTAAAAATAAATGCTTGGGATAATTATATACAAAATTAAAAATTATTTTTTTTTTGATAGGGTCATTTAAAGGGCGAAGGGGGAGAGGGGGTAGGGCAGAAACAGATACACATAAAACTGTAAAAATAATTGCTTGGGATGATTATACACAAAATAAAAAAAAATTTATATTTATTTTTAATAGGGTCATTTAGCGGGCAAAGGAGGAGGAGGAGGGGGTAGGGCAGCAACAGGCAGTCATAAAACTCTAAAGATAAATGCTTGGGATGATTATATACAAAATTTAAAAAAAAAAATTTTTTTTGGTAGGGTCATTTTAGGGGACAAAGGAATAGGTGGCAGGGGGAGGTAGGGCAGAAATCGGTAGTCATAAAACTCTAAAGATAAATGCTTGGGATGATTATATACAAAATTTAAAAAAAAATTTTTTTTTTGGTAGGGTCATTTAGGGGGCGAAGGGGAAGGAGGGGGTAGGGCAGAGTAGTACCAGGTTTCGTCTCAGCTTCGTCATTAAAGCTTAAAAGTGTTATTTTTAAGGAATGTAGGCTTAAGTAAAACGATTTGTTAAATTTTTATGCTATTTTTGCCCATAAATTATTTTTTTGGTAGGGTACTTTTAGGGGGCAAAGGAAGGAGGGGGGGGGGTAGGGCTAGGGCAGAAATCGGCAGTCAGAAAACTCTAAAGATAAATGCTTGGGATGATTATATACAAAATTAAAAAAAAAAAATTTTTTTGGTAGGGTCATTTAGGGGGCAAAGGAAGAGGGGGGGGGGGGGGGGGGGGTAGGGCAGAAGTCGGCAGTCATAAAACTCTAAAGATAAATGCTTGGGATGATTATATACAAAATTTAAAAAAACATTTTTTTTTTGGTAGGGTCATTTTGGGGGCAAAGGAAAAGGGGGGAGGGGTAGGGCAGAAATTGGCAGTCATAAAACTCTAAAGATAAATGCTTGGGATGATTATATACAAAATTTAAAAAAAAAAATTTTTTTTATAGGGTCATTTAGGGGGCAAAGGAAGAGGTGGGGGGGGGGGAGGTAGGGCAGAAATCGGCAGTCGTATAACTCTAAAGATAAATGCTTGGGATGATTATATACAAAATTTAAAAAAAATTTTTTTTTTTTGGTAGGGTCATTTAGGGGGCGAAGGGGAAGGAGGGGGTAGGGCATAGTAGTACCAGGTTTCGTCTCAGCTTCGTCATTAAAGCTTAAAAGTGTTATTTTTAAGGAATATAGGCTTAAGTAAAACAATTTGTTAAATTTGTGTGCTATTTTTGCCTATAATAACGCCCACTAAAGTGGGCGGGGTCAAAAAATATTTTTATTTTATTTAATGGCTCCAAGTTTAAGGCGTTGGACCGTATTTGACATAAAAATATATCATTTGCTTAACAAAATAACCAAAAAACTTTAAAAATTATGTTGTGTTTTCTGGGTTGGTTTAGTTCTTCTTAGGGGAACTTTTTTCCCTCTTGCCCGATTTAGCCCATCTTCGAACTTAACCTGCTCTAAGTTTTAAAATATATTTATGCCAAATTTCAAGAGTCTAGCTCTTTTCGTTTGGACTGAATCGTGATTTCCACAGACGGACGGACGGACGGACGGACGGACATGCTCAGTTCGTCTTAGATTTCATCACTGATCAAGAATAAATATACTTTATGGGGTCTGAGATGGATATTTCGATGCGTTACAAACGGAATGACAAAGTGAATATACCATCCAAATTCTTTTTTGGAGGGTATAAAAAAATATTTTACAAAACTACATCAAAAACTTGACATCATTCAGATTTAAACAACAAAGTCCTAAACAACTAAATATATTATTAATATATAAAATTAATATTTTTTTTGTCAAAAAACAAAAGAACAAGATATTCTCTGCTCTTACGAGGATAGAAGATTTCGCAAAGGAGTATGACGGTGCTGTTGGATGAAGGTGTAAGCACAAGACTATAAAGCAGCGGTGCCGAGTTCGACTCTGCGCTCAGTCACAAATATTGTGTCGAATTCTTTTGATCAGCATTAGTGCATGACTGTATTTGTTATATTCAGAATGTTTCACTGGTCACTGAATAATTACTGGCAGCGAAGTCCTCATTTTTAGTTCCACAGCAACGCACTGCATATGTAGGGGTTATCCCCTGAGAGCTGGTCCGAATTAGAAACAAGTAAAAATGTTATATTCGACCGGGTCGAGTCTTAAATACCCTCCAAATATTTAGTAAGTAAATTTAAAATGTTTAACTTGGTGGGACAGAGTTCCTTTAAGACATCTTTTTACCCAATTTTAAATCTCTATTTTGACAGAGCCATTCCGGGAAGGCCCGTGGGGGAGACGTTTCATCACTGCATGATCAACGAACATCTCAGCTTCTTATAGGCTTAAGAAATAAAATTGTTTCAATATTTATATGATTTTTGCATATGATATCGTACGTCAAGGCCCACTAAAAGGGCAGGGTGCAAAAATATACTATATCACGTTTTCCACAGACGGACGTATGGGCATTGCTAGATCGTCCTAGACGTCATCACTGATCAATAATATATATACATACTTTATGGGGTCCAATTCTCTTTGGAGGGTATTAAAACTCGGTGAAATGTCTCTGGGTGGCAGCGACATTTCACGTTTGTCATAAAACTCTAAAAATAAACGTTTGGGATAATTAAATACAAAGTTAAAAATAATAAAAATTTGTTATAGGGTCATTTAGGGGGCAAAGGGGGAGGAAGGGGGCTAAGGGGTAGGGCAGAGTAGTACCAGGTTACATCTCAGGTTCATCATTAAAGCTTAAAAATTTAATTTTGAAGTAATGTACTGTAAGTAATGTAATGGACTTTCTTTGACATAAAAATATATCATTTGCTTAAGCCTACCATACACGACATGTTTTTTACATCTGACTTATCAACTTTTCAAATCATATGTAATTGTGCATGTCTGTCAAAAACAACAATTTTACAGAAGGTTAATAATATTCGGTCACAGTCATACATGTTAATTGGTTCTGACATAGTTTCTGATTTCTTCAACAGCTGGTCTACGCATTTTGTAAAGTCTTTGCAGACACCTAAGTAGGTCGTAGGTTACAAAATGGCATCCTGCCGTCACAAACATGTTTTTTTGCACCGTAAAAGAATTCAACAATTTTACAGATTTTTTTCTTTTAATTTAAAGATATTAAGTCAGGATATAATACTAATGTCTTATATATGTATTTATGTGTATAATTTCTATTAAATAACTAAAAGAACATGCATACAGCTGTATTGAAAAATATCAAGTTTGGCCGGCTAATACTTTCATTAGCCGTGGCCCGCCGCTGCTTCTTTCGTCACGGCATAGAATTCTTAGAACGTATTTTTCGTAATAAAATCAACTGATGCCAGAAGGTTTGTCAGAAGAAAATAGAACACGCTCTAATTGAAATTTTGTCAGAAGACTTTGCGTCTGACTTTTACAGAAGCAAAGTTTTAAAGGTACCACACGACATGTACCTGTTTTATAGTGGGCAATTTGACAAGTCAGACGTAAAAAACATGTCGTCTACGGGAGGCTTTAACAAAATTACAAAAAAACTTTGAAAATTATGTTGTTTTTTAGAGGTTAGTTTAGTCCTTCTTAGGGGAGCTGTTTTCCCTCTTGCCCGATTTAGCCCATCTCCGAACTTAAACTTTAGGTATATTTTTACCAAATTTGAAGTGTCTGGCTCTTTTCGTTTGGACTGAATTGTGACAGACGGACGGACGGACGGACACGCTCAGATCGCCTTAGATTTCATAACTGATCAAGAATATACAAACTTTAGGGGGTCTCAGATGGATATTCTCCATATTCTTTTTTGGAGGGTATAAAAACTACTCCGACCATATTTCGTGAGAAATTTTCGAACTGCGTCTGCAAGCTTTTATTAAAATTATTTAAATTAATTATTGTACAATAATTAAGACACGTTGTTCTATTGTGTAGCGTTTTCACTAACTGTAAGCTGTCAGCTGTCGAATTCTTTTTTTTTTCATACTGCACAAATTGCGACAAATTCAAATCTTTATAATTCAAATTAATTTTCTTCATATGCAATTAAAACCATTTGCTCTGAATATAAAGACCTATTCAAGTCCAATTTATGACATATTTCACTCACCCATACTCTTTGTTTGTTTGTTAATATAAAATTCTAAACCAAACTCATGCAAATCATGTTCTGTTTAATCATGCATTCTTACATATTCACAATATCTTAAAGTGTTGCTTTAAACGAGAGAAAAGAAAAAAATTCACTTAAATATGTATTTTTTTCCCGTTTTCCCACACCCACCATACACAACATAAATAACCTTGATTTAAATTTTAAAATATGCCAACAAGAAGAAGAAGCAAAAACTTAAATAAATCTTTAACACACTTTAATGGTGGCAGGGCACACAGTCAACCAGACGGCTGTTATAAAAGTAAAAGCTTAACAGGGCAAAGTTTCCATGTAAATGACTTAACAGTCGATGGCTGTTTACAGAGCCATAGACGGAAACAAGTCCTAGAGCAATACTGTTAAAATGTAGAAGGGAACTGCAAACAGGTTTAACAGTTGCAGGTTGAAAATTAATGCAGACAACTGCTTTTATTTGGTTTTGAGATTGCAGGCCCTCTTGGTGGAGCTGCAACTTTTATGTTGTCCATTTCATTGTGCTTTAGGAGGTATAGAGAGCCAAGAGAATATTTAAGAAGAGTATGTCTTCAAGGAAGTGCAGTAAGAATTAATTTGACTTATTTCTTATAAAAATTGCACATTATTTTTTAACCATTGCTCTTTAAAATTTTGCTTTTTTGTGTGGAAGTAAGAGCACTGTGAGCAGTACCTTGGAAGATATAATGGAAACTATAAATCAAAACAGAGAATTTATTTGGCTTCATGCTTATTATTTTTTTTTTTAAATTGCAACTCTCAAGTGCCCCAGGCGCATGTTGAAAATATTGTTTATTAGAGATACGAAGGTTGAAAGCAGTGCAATTATAAAGAGAGCTGTGGTGTTTTCAATCCATTTGTGGAAGTACATTTTTGCTATTTGGACTGGCAAATTATGTATCCCTTTTGCTAATAAAACTTTTAAGAGTTTTTATTTGTGAACCAAGAGCCTCTATCTTTTAATGAGAGAGCATAAGCGTTTACTGATTTTGCAACTGCGCCGGTACACAATCAACAATACAAGAAAATACCCCATCTGAAAGTCATTTATCACTTTAATGTTGCCTGAATAAAACTCATTTATTGTATAATAAAACTGCCACAATCTCTTTTATTAACGAAGAGAGTTAATGTGTTATGAACGGCTGGCTATTGCCAGTGTTTATATCTGAATTATTGGGTGCAGGAAATCCCTTATAAAAGCAGTTGTGTTTTTTCGTCCGGGGAATATTTCTTGCTCTTGATTGTTATGTTTGGATTTGAGAATGTGTTTTTGTTTTTGTGCATTTTATAGTTATTTTATAAATATTCTACTGTTATTGTTGCTAGTGTTGTTACTCATTATTGTGTTAGTAGTAGCTGTTGTTGTTGTTGCTGTGTGATTTCTTTAACAGTGAAGTCAAGAGACAGACGGCCAAAACAAACTAAAAATCGTTTCATGTGTGTTGTTATTATTTTCGTTCTGTGTTTTTTTTTGTACGGTGCTGTCAGGCTCTCAACGTTGTCAGTGTCAAAAAGATGTTTTAGTCGACAACATAACGCTTCAACGGGATCATGTCGAGAAAATTATTTTTTGTTGTTTATTTGTTTTAAACTTAATTGAATTAAATATAAAGAAATTATAAAATAAACGATAAAATGTGTTACATATTAAGTGTAATTAAATACGGAAAAAAGTGTATTTTTAGTTGCCTTTAAAAAGTCTGCAAATTTCATCAATTGTCAAGTGTTTGTTGTTTGCTGATTGACGGCTCCATAAAACTGCATTCGTTGTGTATTTGACATTAAATAAATATTGAGGAGTGTGTAAGTGTAGGTGTGATGATGGCCTCTCTGCTTTAATAAAGCTCTTTGTAGTGAGTTAAAGGGCTGCTGATTTACTGCGCAGTGTTGCGGTAATAGAACTTAATTGTTGTGCTTTATGAAATTTTATTGAAAAGGATTCTATATATATTTTTTTCCTATTGTAAGACTTATAACGCAAACATTATTTAACAAATTTTAGTCGCTTAAACGACTTGGGAAAGGCGACATCGCAACATCAGATGACTATTAATATCAAGCCATTTACAAAATCCTACTCTTGCAATAACTAAAGAGGAAATACGTAAATATACAGGCCTGATATAAAGTGGAAAACTGCTAGTCATTAATAAAAATAAATTTCCTTATAAAAAAAAATTAAATCAAACAAATAAATAAAATTTTTATTATTTATGCAAAGAAAAAACTAAAAAGAAAAAAATTCTCTTCTGTGATTTATGTATTTGTTATATTAATTTAATTTAAACATCAGGAGCTGAAAACTATTCAAAAAAAAAAAACAAAGGAAAAAGATTCTTGTGTGGAAAAAAAACATATCAAAATTATTAAAATCGTGTGTTTTCTTCAAAAGTGCTAATAAATCTTTCAAAACAACAAATACACCCACCCAACATTCTTTAAAACAAAACAACACAACAACAGCAGCAAAAGCAAAAACAAAAATAAATTCTAAGAAGAAATGTCAAACTGTTATTTGTTTTCGTAAAATGACCAGTGTGACACATGATTTATTTGACACGCGTGTATATGTATGTGTATGTGTGCGTGAGTGTGTGGCATTAAGGGAAATGTAATTGTATTGTACGAGGTTTGTGTGTCAACATCATTTCTAAAAGAAAACTAAAACGAACTAAACAAAAAATGATTAAATGAGTGAATGTTCTTGATCGAAAGCTCTAAATCGCCATCAGAAACACAACATCATCAGCCTGTGTGTTTGTGCATGCATGTATGACATTGACACAAACATCTAATAAACAAAGAAAAATATTTAAGTGACATAAGAACTTAAGCCAACTAAATAAAAGTATTATAAAAATAAACAAAAACTAATTAGAAAATAAATAATAGGAATAATAATAATATAACATTAATAAATTGGAAAAAATTATCATTCGTATGGCCGCATGTACGTATATGTGCATGTGTGTGTGTGTGTGTAAAAAATTGCCTCCACAGTATTGCTGCAATTTGTCTCACGCACAACCCACCCACCCAACCAACCTCCTGTTGAATTAACAAGTGTGTGTTGTTGCTTTTTTTTTTATCTGGTAGCATTTACCAAATGCTTGTTGATTTGTATTGTATGTTGTGCGTTACTGCAGACAGTGGCATGGTGGCGTTCCGCGTGCTCGTTATTTCCTTGTGTACATTGTGTATGTCTGGCGCGTTGTAGACCCTTAGTTGTGTGTGGTTTTGTAAAAAATAGAAGAAAAAAAGATTTTTGGTGTTCTTTCCTATTGATGTTAAGTGTGTTGATTTAACCAAAATAAAATCACATTATGATGCTGCACGAGGCTGTGATGCTGGAAATCTATCGACAGGCTTTAAATGCAAGGTGAATATAAAAGTGTTTTATTTTTTATAATAATACAATTAAAATTTTTTTTATATTTAAATAAAATCAGCATGATTCCGTGTATTGTTATATAGAATGTGTGCAATTTATAATTGAAATATATTTTTAATAGACCTCAATATGGAATTAGTTTAATAAAAATATTTCGAAATGTATTATACGATCCAGAAGTTCCACTCTTACGGAAAATATTAAAAAAGTATCTACTTACTGATGTCCATCCATGTAACATAAGACAATTTTTCAAATGAGGAAGAGGGTGCTGATTATAATCATTGAATAATTGAATATTGGACTCTAATAATTATTTTACCTAAAAAAGGTGTTTTTTTTTAAATTGCAAGTTTAATGTTTCGTAAAAATAATTTTAAAGCGTAAATAAGCAAATTAGTTTTGATATATTAGAATAAATAATAGATTTCATAAAAAATATCATTAACTGGAATGTTATGGAAACTGGAACTCACATAATCTGAATTCTATTAATTAAAACAAACAAAAAAAATTAAAAACATGATTTTTGGTTGGAAAATTTCTGAAATATTTTTTTGAGTCTTAGTACTGACCTTTTGTGCAAACATATATGAAAATGTAAATTTGTAATCTATTTTCTTTGTTGCTTCTCCTGGAAAGCATTTAAACAAAAGTGCATTCTTTCATATACAAAAATATTTCTAAATAAGCCGTCGGGTTTGAATAAAAGTTTACATGTCTTTAAATGAATTGAATATGAGTTTAAATTTAAGTATGAATTTTTTAATACCAGAGTTCCACTAGTGTAGAAAATTAAAAAAAAAATTATTTTAAATTCAATTAAAATATATGGACTAAAGGTACGTTCACTCTTATCAAATATTCACCCAAAAAATCGCTACCACTGAATACTAATGAAAAATATAGTTGATTTAGACACGTGTTTTTTAAATAAAACAGTTTCATATAAAACTAATGGTCAGTGTTATAGGATTTAATACAACTAGAAACTGTTTCATACTTGTTTGAATTAAAGGTTTTTTCATTAGTATTTAATGATTACGATTTTTTTGGACAAATATTTGAAAAGTGTAACCCTATCTCAATATTTGTAGTTTTATATAAAAAAAGTTAATAAATATTTAAAAAACAAATCAATATATTTTTGAATTTTTAACTTAAACAGAAGAGCAGAAAACACTATTTTTGAAAGCTGCTACACTTTTATCATCAGTACTCATATGTATTTTTGTCCATCACCACATGTTAGATGGTTGAAAGAAACAACAGATTATATATAAAGTTTAGAAGGATGCTGTTATTTATTATCCTCTAAAAAGGAGGATTTGTGCACTCATAGTCAGTGAAAACAAAAAATTTAAGTAATATTTGGGAAACCACTTTTTCTCTACAAAATATCAATAAGAGAGTATTTTCATCTTATCAGGAAGTAGACTTGTGTCCAACTAGCTCATTCCCTCAGTTTTGACAAGAACCTCTGATCAAACCAATTTAAATTATATAGGTTTGATTAATGGTTCTTGTCAAAACTAAGCGAATGAGCTAGTAGGATACAAGTCTATCAGGAAGTGATTATTAAGAATATCTCAATAATTGATTAAAATCTTATTTTATATCATTAGCAGATGTGCATTTTTTAATTGAGTCAGTATTCACTTTATTGCCATAATTTTCTTCCTTTGCACACATACAAATTTTAATGAATTCAATTAACGTAAGACAACTAAATTTACAAAAAGTTTTCATATCGATGAGAAACTCAAGTTCAAATCTGAGATATATATTTTTTTTATTTTCCTAATTAATAATAAATTTAATATCAACTTTTGCTCGACATACAGGGTGGCTCAGAAAGACCGAAGTGGTGTAAATTCCTTATAACTTTTTATTTAAGACATATTTTTTTAATTTTTTTTTTTCAAATACAGTAAATTTATAGGGAATACTTTTAGATTAGTTATTAAAAATGATATCCCGCCAGTGGTGGCCATTTTCTACTTCGCACAAATGTGCTCTTTAACACACATTTTCCATGACCTTTCGTAAAACTTCCGGTGTTATGTTGTTAATTTCGTCTCGAATATTGGTTTTTAATTCCTCAATAGTCCTAGGCTTATTAACATAAACTTTCCCTTTTAAATAACCCCAAAGGAAACAGTCTGGAGCGGTTAAATCCGGGGAACGCGGTGGCCAATTAAAATTGCTTCTAGGCGAAATTACGGTATGCACGCTGCGTCAACACAATGGAGCGCTGATTTGATACGTAAATTTCAATGATTTGGGCACGTTGTTCAGTTGTGTATTGCTCCATTATAAATTGTCCAAGTCTTCTTTACAAAATACTGAAAAGAAAAAGAAAATTATAATAAAAAAGTTATAAGGAATTCATACCACTTCGGTCTTTCTGAGCCACCCTGTATTTATATTGTTTATGGTTGCTTTAAATTTTTCCATAGTCACTACTTACTTTGTTCAGTGAGTTATGTTTTGCTCACTAAGCACATTTGTAATTGTACTTGTCCTGACTGCATGGAAGTAATGAAAAATGATTTCTTTTGCATTTATAAAAATTTATACAAAAAGCAGATTTACTTAACATCACGAACATGACTTCGGATGCAATGAAAAGGCTTTAAAAAGAGAACTTCTCGCAATGACGACCCTATATAACATTTATTAGAAACCATTCAAATTTTCGCTGCTTCCGGATTACAAGTTCAGGATGTTATTGACTTTCTTGAAAACTCTTTTTTTTACTGGGTACGTCTATCATCTGTGAACCAATTTCTAGTTTGAGCGGCATTCAGGATATGCAATACATTATGTCGAAACTAAGAAAGGGAGGAAGAAGACGGATGAAGATACGGCCACTGACGAAAAAGGTTTCATTTTTTTGTTTGTTGATGTCATTCTACCAGACGTTACCTTAGAGATATTGATTCGGTGATTCTATAAGTTATGGTTTTTTGCTTTCTGCTACTTGAGAGCGCACAACAGGCATTTACTGGTCCACAGAACGATAATAATAAATTCTCTCTTCACCTAAGCTGATAGTCTCTATCATTGCCGGTAATATAGTGTTCTGCCTTCATCATAGATATAGGCCGACAATGTGTTAGATACAATCACTAAATTAGATAACAAAAATTTGGTACCGTAGTCGTGATTGAATACAGAGTTCAACGTTGGCTTGGTAGTTGATGCATTAACTACTTCAGTAAACAGCCAGCGAAAGACGTGGATTGGCCAGAGACCTGCAGGCAAGTGTACCGCTTCGTAGTCTGTGTTTGTTATTAGAAATTCTTAGGAAATTGTTATTCAAGTTTATTTTTAAAAGTGGCTATATTAAATGGATCCCTACCTCGATTTAACTCATCTGGATTACTTTTTATGTGGCTGTGCTAAGCTAGAATTTGCTGCCGACAGAAAGCAACTCTTGAAATAAGTCAATACCTTAGGCACCATTCACGCCATACGGCCAGATTTTTTGCAACAAATAGTCACTATTTAAATTAGTTAAATAAATGCCCCACTATAACAAAACTACAGTCGACTCTTGATAATTTGAAACTCGTTAATTTGAATCTCGCGGTAATTTGAACTGTTTTCCAAGTCCCTTGAAAAATATTCAATAAATTGAAAAATATCGATGTAATTTGGTCCCCTCAATAATTTGAAATTATTTGAATGGCATTTTGATCGTCGACTCGCTATAAGTTGAATTTTTTGGCTCTACGCTCTATAATTTGAATTATTTTAATTGCTGTGTTTTATGCAAAATATAAAATAAATAAAACAACCATTTATTTTAGTTTTTTGCGATGTGCTACAAAAATGACATCTTGCTCGCCAACGTTCTATAATTTGAAGTTCGGTTATTCTACACTCTTTAATTTGAACTCCTAATGTGATGTTGTTTCTGTTTTTGAAAGAAATTTAAATCGTTTGCATTAGTTTCTGTGCCACGATTTTAGTATATGTACACCACTACATCGACAGTTGCTAACATAAAAAATTAAATTTATTTGCTTTGCTTTTGCGGAATTTAGTGCGTGCAAATGGTTTTGCTTTTTTTTATGGAAACTCTTGTTAATTTTAATTTTTTCTGTCTCTCTTTCGATATTTTGAAGTCTCGTTAAAATGAAAACTCGATTATTTGAACTTTTTCTCTGGTCCCTTCAGTTTCAAATTATCAAGAGTCGACTGTATTTCATTTCAATAATATTTCGTCTTGTAATATAATTTTAAGTTTTAAAGCCACCAAAAAACCTACGATATATAAGATTCGTTTACGGAAATTTTATTTCAGTGTTTATAAAAAGTGGCAATTAGTCCAAGGCTCGTAACCCGTTAATGTGAAAGCATAAATCTTTATAAAGCTTCAAAGAGATTGGGAAAATGCTATTTTAACAAGAAGTAATTATGATCAAATACTTCAGGGATTTTATTATTCTAGAAATTTAAGGTGCAATCAGTATGAAGTCCATATAATTTTTTTCTATATTGCCTCCGAAGTCTTTGTCGAAACAGTAACATAAATACTATACTGTATTAAGCATCATTATTAGGGTAACCAGAAAAAAGCAAGTGCTTATTTTTTGTTTCACAAGATAGAATGTTTTTGATTGAAAACAGATTTCTGACGTAAAAAAAGAAATAAGATGAGCTGCATTTGTTAGGGCTTTTTTTGCTTATTTTGGCAATATCGGCTTCTTTTTAGTTATTTTAGCAATATCGGCTTTTTTTTACTTATTTTGCCATTTTACGCTTATTTTTAAACTTTTTTAATAAATGTTTGAAAAAATCTATATATTTTTGATGTGGCAATATTTTTTTTTAGTTTGTGAATATGTAAAGCCTATTGTGAATTTGAAATAGACAAAGATAAAATTCTTCTTTTTGTAAGTGATGCCGCACCCTATATGGTCAAAGCAGTAAAAACCATTGCTGTATTTTACCCACATATACATAACTCACGTCACCTGCCTTGCACATGGGGTACATAAAGTGTGTGAATATATAAGAGAATGCTACTCAAATGTAGACTCATTTATTGCAAATACAAAAAAAACATTCTTTAAATCTCCTGCAAGGGTTCAAATTTTACGAGAAACAGCGCCAAATATACCACTTCCCCCACAACCAGTGACAACTCGATGGGGCACTTGGATAATGGCTGTTAATTCTTATGCAAAATATTTTGATGAATTCGTAGAAATCTTTTCAAATTTAAGATCCACTGATTCTTTCATTTAATGAATTAAAGTGAACTGAGTAACCAAATATTGTATATATCTGCAAATTTCGGCTTTTTACACGAAGTTATCACAAAATTGGAAACAAAAAATCTTTCATGGATTTCCCAAGTAAATATAGTTATGGACACTGTAAGAAAAATTGTCGATGTTCCAGGGGATATAAGAGAAAAAATAAATTTAAAATTTAAATGGGTTTTATTGAAAAATGAAGGATTTTTCGTACTCAAAGATATTGGTGATATTTTGGGTGGCAAGCAGAACTGTGAGTCCAATCGTATAAAATATAAAAAGAAATAAGATGAGCTATTTCAAATATGGCCCGCTAAACATCAGTAGACGTAGAACGAACTTTTTCTATGTATAAGAACGTGCTGACTCCAAACAGACAAAGTTTTCTGTTCAAAGATTTGTCGCAACAATTTTTAATTCACTGTAATAACGCTTTTAGCTAATAAAATTAAAAATAAACAATAAATTTACACTGCTTTTTTAAATTTATTATTTATTTTAATTTATTTTAAGAGCTTAAACAGATTTTTTACTGCTTTTTTTTGGTTGCCCTAATCATTATTATTATAATATTAAAAAGGTGGCCGGTATATTTGAATACAGTACGAGTATTCTACGGATATTATCGCAACATAGATTCCATTAATTTTTGATAATTACGCGAAGAAAACATATTCTATGAATATGAGAATAAATATTAAATATCCCGTTGATTTATTGATTTAAGAAATAATCTTATAGAATTGGCCACTTGAAAATTTTTGTTCGAAAACTTTTTGCAAACGATCTTTTTAAATTTATATTGTTAAATTATACAGTTAGGTATCTATAATAGGCTTAATATGATTTACTGTAAATAAAAACTATTACATAATTTTTTCATCCAACGTTTCGCTGATATTTTTCGGCTTCTTCAAGGATACTTTTTATTGAAATAGGAATGATTTATATAAATATATGAAGATAGTAAACATTTACCCCGGTATTCATAAAATTTAAAATGAGTTTGAAATGTATTTCAATAAAATTTTGTCATAAAAAATATTCTTAAAACAGATTTCAAATAAGTTTTATTTTTTTATGAATATGCAGGTTGGTGTAAAAATAAAAACAGTGATTTGTATTACTTATATAATAGTTATTTTGTAAATTTTTGCCCGAAAACAATTGTTTAATTTTAAAATTTTCATCGTTAAAATCTTAAGTGACTTAACAGTGGGAATCATTTATTGCCTCAATTACATAATATTTAGTTCAAAGCATCAAAGTTAGAGGTCAAATTTACAATTTTGAATTATGGGAGGGCATTTCAGAAAAATCAAGAAAATTCAATAATGCAATGGGACGGTGAAATGCGTCTTCTATCTTTTTCACAATACGAAGAGATTTATATGTTATTAATTCACTTGTTATTTCTTTCCAATATAACACTTTTACTTAACACCGTTAGATTTCTATTGCAGATTTTTTTTGTTGTGTTTTCTCAAAAATTTCATAGACTGCAATTTTTTCTTGTGTAATTCTTAATTGGTTTGTAATAGTTTACACATAAGCCACGAAATTTTATTTTGGATTTAAGTGGTTATTTTCAAATGCAGGCATAGAGACGTACTTATCTCACAGCAACCAAAGCATATCTAGAGTTAGAGAGTGACAGATAGTTTTTGTTGTTGATGTGAAAACATGTCGTTTTCTTCTTTAGATTTTAAATATTATTATCATATATGTGTAGATGCTAATTGCATTAAAAGTGTGATTTGCTACAATTAAAGGCATGTAGCCAACCAGTCCAACCCAGAGTAACCAAACCACCACAAACAAAGCATATGTCTGAATCATTAAAAAAAATTCCAGTTTAAAAACCAATAACCAAGGCTGGCAACCGAAATGAATAAAGGTAGAATTAGCTATTATTCTATTATTTCGGTACGTTAGCAGTATTTTAAAAATATGTGAATTATTATGACACTTTATCTTGAGTTCCAAAAATACGAACCTTAAGCGAGTTCGCGAGTTCCATAAGCTAAAGCTTACAAAAAAGTCGAGGTAACACCAAAATTATACTTTTACTTCTGAACGTTTTTAATCATAAAGATATAAATTATTGTCGGTATACAAGAAATCATTGCCCGATTTATTGCCCTTAAAATATTTTAGACTGTAGTTTCGATTTTCATATCAACTATTTCAATTCTGGTTTTTATTTTATTTTAATTTATATTGAGCTTGAGGCTTAAACTATTTATTTTATATTTATTTCAATATTTCGATATCCTCTGGATATCTTCTTCAGGATAAAATTATTTATAATAATTTAACAATAACAAAATTCTTTATAAATTATATAAACTTAAATATTTTTGTTGTTTTTTGTTTTTATATAAAAAATTTGAAAATGAATGAAAATTTTTTCATACATATTAAAGAACATTTCAAAATTGAAACTTTTTTCTTTCCTGTCTACATTATGAAAATTGAAATTTGAAAAATGTATGAAAAAAGTTTTCATTCATTTTCAAATTTTTTATATAAAAACAAAAAACAACAAAAATATTTAAGTTTATATAATTTATAAAGAATTTTGTTATTGTTAAATTATTATAAATAATTTTATCCTGAAGAAGATATCCAGAGGATATCGAAATATTGAAATAAATATAAAATAAATAGTTTTTATAAAAATAAGCCTCAAGCTCAATATAAATTAAAATAAAATAAAATAATCAAAGGCTAAAAAAATAGAACAATATAATTCTGGTTTTTGAAATCTATAAATCGAACTTAAAAAGCGATAATTTAAATTAAGTTTTCAAATCTTTAAAGAAAGTAAACTTTCATAGAAACAAAAAATAAATTATAAAATATAGCCAAACAATTACAGAGAATGATATCGAGGGCATATATTCAATACCTGCTATAAACAAATTTCTTCAAAAATATATTATTTTTTTGTTGAAAACTGCTCGGCGATGAGATATACATCTGTGACACAAACGTCACCAAAAAGATAAATCACTTTTGGGGCTATTTTTCTAATCTTCATTAAAACAATAAAAAACTGATTTTTAAAGCCCAATAATCGATTTCAGTATAAAATCTCAGAAGTAAATTCGATTGCAATAACTCCCATATTTTTAGCGGAAAATTTGTTTTCGATCATACTCGAATTAGAGTTGCCATTCCCTAACCGTACAAACAGTCGACAAATATGTACGTGTTAGTGAAAATTGCTATTGCCAAGACAGCATTCTACGGTTTAAACGCTGAACTAGCAGCTAAACCAGCAAAGTGTATATTTTGGATATAGACTTTGCAAACAACAATTGCCATAATGCAAGACCATTTGCACAAGATTGTGAATAGGATATCAGGTCTATATGACGGCAAAAAAAAATTAGGTAGATCCTGGAAAATAGTCCGGATGCTTAGGAAATCTAGTTTGCTAATGAAAATAAAAACTAAATTTATGTTTCTCATAATTTTCTTAAAAAAAATATATAATCTAAAAATTATTAGCTGCTTGTTTAATATAAAAATTTTCCCATATAAACTGCAAACTCAATCTTTACTTTTAACTCTATACACTTACAGCGAACTCGCCAGTCCACGTTGCCAGTCACGCGATTCAACTGGTTCCATATCAGCCAATAACGATGTACGTTGTCCCTCAAATGAATCACATTATTCCGGGCATGAAGGTCATACAGCAGCAGAAACACCTACAACAGCATCGTCACCGGTCGGTCTACCGCTACCCGCTACTTTGGCACCAGCAGCAGCTGCTGCTCTCTTGCCACCACAATCTGCTGCAATGGCTGCATATTTTAATGCTGCTGCTGCAGCAGCTCAACAGAATCATCTGTTATTAACAAATCCTCTAGCAGCTGCTGCTTCACTGGTTCAACAGGCAACACAACAAGCCACACATTCGCCAAACTCACAACCAACTTTGACACCAACACCACCAAACACTAATGACTTATTGGATACATCGGCTTTGGATTTTAGCACCAAACGAAGCCGGCGGAATTCTGATAATGATGCCAATGCCAGCGAAGAGGATGAGGATAATGCTAATGGCGAAAGTAATGATAATGAGGCTGATAATGTAAATGATAATGAAACAGACGATCTGAATAGTCCATTAGATTTATCAGTAAATAATGGACGTAAACGTCAATCAGAGGAAGACGAGCCAGTTATAATAACCAATCGGAAATTGGCAAGATTAAATGATTATAAATCAATGCCGGCATCCAGCACTTGGATACCGCCAATAAACCCATATTTGGCTGCTGTAGCTGCTGCCAACATGTCACCAAAGACTTCCCTCTCATTGGACTGGAATGCCAAAACGAAAATAGCACCAAACGAAGCCACCAAAGCTTTAGAGAAAATGACTGAAATGACAAGACTTGGCGGATCAATTAAAAACGAACATAACGAAACATCAACTAGACACTCAACCAGCTCAACGAATACTTCAGCCACTACCACGACCGCTTCAAATGGTCGTCACAGTGCCTGGCAATCACATTGGCTGAATAAGGGTGCAGATGCTGTTAAAGATGTTTTCAAATGTGTTTGGTGCAAACAAAGTTTTGCTACTTTAGCTTCGCTTACCACGCACATGAAAGAAACCCAGCATTGCGGAGTTAATGTTCCTCCTAGTGTTGGCTCCAATTGTTCTGCAGCCAACAGTGGCGGGAATCAAACGACACAATCTTCCCATCATTCTCGTCATTCGACCACGCAAAGTAGTGGCACAGCAACTGCTCAACAGGCAGCAATTGCTGCCAACAATTCCACAACATCTGGTGGCAGTAAATCTGATCTAAACATGCTAATCAAAGAAACGATGCCTTTGCCACGCAAACTAGTACGTGGACAAGATGTGTGGTTGGGCAAAGGTGCCGAACAAACGCGTCAAATATTAAAGTGTATGTGGTGCGGACAAAGTTTCCGCTCCCTGGCAGAAATGACAAGTCACATGCAAGAGACTCAGCACTACACAAACATAATATCGCAAGAACAAATCATTTCTTGGAAGTCTACCGATGAGAAAACTCCACGAGATAATAGCGGCAGCAGCAACGGCGGCAATCGAACATCTTCAAATACTGCTGCCATGAGCAACAGCAATAGTGCCGCCACACTAACCGTTAACAATAATACCACATCTCCTACCAACAACGCCGCAAACTCAAACTCCACTGTTTGTGCTGTGCTGACATGCAAAGTATGTGATCAGGCGTTCTCCACTTTGAAAGACTTAAGCAATCACATGATGAAAAACAACCACTACAAGGAGCACATGATGAGAACTGCAGCCGTTACAGAGAATGTGCCCACCATGATTAGAGGCAGGGGTAGGCAGGCACGAGAGAAACGCAAGAAGTCTTTGCCTGTGCGTAAACTATTGGAAATGGAAAGAGCCCAAAACGATTTCAAGGCAGCTGGACTGGATCAAGCCCTGAAACCTTTAAGGGACTTTGCCGTGTCGACCAAACTGGCGTGTGAAACTTGTGGAGACAAGGTGGAAACCGCTATGTTTGTAGACCACATACGACAGTGCATTGACCGGAGTTTGATTTTGTCACCTAGATCTCAAAATAATAACAACAACAACACACTTAAATCCCCTTATGGATCCTCAACACCACAGGAAGGCTTGAACAGTCCCCAGACTCCTCATAGTCGCAGTGATGGCCGCAAAACTTCGGACGGCAACAGCTCTCCGTTATCGGCTACTAATACAAGAACAGATATTTTGTGCCCTCTGCCACCTACAGACAGCGAAAAGAGTTCCGGTGGCACTTCAGTGTTAAATGCTTTAGAGCAATTAATCGAAAAAAGTTTTGACTCCAGACCGCGTCACTCGTCTGCCTTTGGAGAAGCTGCCAGCGGTGGCACGCCGCTGGGTTCCAGTATACTCAAACGCTTGGGCATAGATGATAACGTGGATTACACTAAACCTTTAATGGATCCGCAAACCATGCAATTCTTACGTTCCTATTCAAATTATCCCGCAAATCGTGATCGCAGTGCCAGTGAATCGAGCTCAGTATCAGAACGCTGCAGCAGTCGTTTGGAATCGTTTACCCCCGAACGTGGCTATGACCTGTCCAGACAGCCCACGCCACGTCTTACACCAGACAAAACATACCAAAATCTAAAAGAAAGCCGAGACAACTTGTACGCCACTAAAATCAAATCCGAGCCAATTGATAGTATTGAGCCAGCAGGCCATGCCGACAATATACCAATTAATGAAATACCAAAGAAAATTTCTGTGAAGAAAGAATTTAATATACCAGAGGACAATGAGGAGTTGGAAGGACCTAAAGCTAAAGAAGGTGACCTCAGACATATTGCCCTAACACCCAGTTCCCATGCCATAAGCCCCAGTATAAGTGAACGTTCGGCAACACCCAAGTCAACTTGTTCGTCTAGCGAAAAGAAGCCACATCTGGGCTTTGCTGAGAGCAGCAGTCTTAATGCTTTATCATCCATGTTTAACAATCTTAATAACACGACAGCTACAGCAACAAGCAGCCCCAATGCGGAAACAAATAATAACAACATTGCCTCTACAGTGGCCAAGAAAAGCAACGCCAATCCTTTGGCTGCTTTGCAAAAGCTTTGCGAAAATACTGATACGCCTACAGCCACTACACGCAGCTCATCTGGCAATAGCAACAACAATTCTATGCCAATATACACAACGTCTTCTGCTGTTTCGACAACAAATGCTGGCGCTGCTGGCAGTGCAACTGGCAGCAGCAATAGTAGTGCCAGCATGTTAGCGTTTAGTTGGGCTTGCAACGATGCTGTTGTTACAGCCGATTCCATTATTAAATGTTCCTTCTGTGATACACCATTCAGCTCTAAGGGTGCCTATCGTCATCACTTGTCCAAGGTGCACTTTGTGAAAGATGAAGCACAACATCAGCATCAGCAGAGTGAGTTTAACAACATGAAGTCACCAGATTGCATATCACCGAAATCGATGAATTCTCCCAAAAATTTAACTTTGGCTAAGAGTCCAGCCATGCAGCAACGTTTAGAGTCAACACCACCGTCCAGTGTTGCCACACCACCAACCATCAATCCGTATGACGAGAGCCCGCAATCGAAATTTTTGAAATATACTGAGTTGGCGAAGCAGTTGTCGAGTAAAAATGCTTAAGTAACACATGAAGAAAGCTTTGTTTGACATGACGATGTAAAGGTATGAATGAGTTTTTGTCGAATATGATATTGTTTAAAGAAGTTTGTCGAAAGCTGCTTTAGAAACAAGGAAATAATTATTTAAATTGTTTTCTTTATGATTTCTATTTCTTAAATAAATTTTAAATATTTGCGCAAAGTTAGACAAAGTCCTGCAAAATTGCTGAAAACATTAAAAGTTTGTATCTGATCAAAAGCCAACAATCCGTATAGTGTAGCTAATTTTCATGACAGAAGAGTCACTGCGGGCAAAATCTATATGGTGTATGAGATAGCAGTTCATAGTCTAATTTATGTATTTTTGCTATACAAACGTCGCACTCGCGGATATCTTCTTCATTCCGAAATAACTTATTCACTCATATATTTTTATTCTCTGATCATCGAATATTATTCATCGAATATTATGAATTCCATTGAAAATTTATGATGTGATGTCTTGTTTTGCGAATCCTAGAAGTACGGCGTAAATTGTGCTGGTATCTTCATATGGAGCTCAGTAAATCACTTTGTTGCAAATGAAATTGATAATACAGAGTTGCCATAGAGTTTATTAATTATTTCCTTATTTTCGATAATGGGTTAATTAGCACAAAAAATTAGGTTTCTTCCATTTTGCCTAAAATCCACGTGTTGTCTAAAACAAATTAAATGAGTCAGATTGCTCAAAATGTTATATAAGTCTATTAACATTTAGAATGTGGTTGATGGGCAGCAGTCTTTGATTTAAAGTTACTACGAGGAAAATTCAAACTTTCTGGAAAAGTACCTTTTTGAAAAAGTACCAGTTTGAAAAATTAAGTTTTTGAAAAAGCACCTTTTTGTAAAGATACTTTTTGAAAACGTACCTATTTGGAAAAGTACCCTTTTGAAAAAGTAGCTTTGTAAAAATTACCATTATGGAAAAGTACTTTTTGAAAACGTACCTATTTGGAAAAGTGCCTTTTTTTGAAAAAGCACCTTTTAAACAAGTAACTTTTAGGGAAAGTACATTTTGAAAAAGTACCTTTCTGAGAAAGTACCATTTTGAAAAAGTACCTTTGTGAAAAAGCACCTTTTTCGAACATTTTGTTTTAAACTAAATACCTTTTTCTTTAAGTACTTTTCTTTAGAAAGCGTACTTTTTCCATAAAGTACCATATTCTTTAAAAAGTACCCTTTTCAAACATTTTCATGTCTCAAAAGTACACTTTCAAAAATTTTTTATAATATATTTCGCTTCAGAAACACCAAAAATTATTCAATATATGTATATATAAGAGATTTTTATGTTTTGTTGTGAAAGCAAGACATTCAGCTGGATTTGATATAAGTTGATCTGGGCATGAGGATGTAATTTAAATCGTAAATTGCATTTCCATAAGTACTTTATTTCTCATTCAATTAAACTGGATCAAAAGAAAACACTTATACTGTTAAAGATCTAAAGTTTCTAAGTATAAGTTTTTCACACAATTCTTGAATACCTAATATGTAATGAGAAAAAATTTTTAAAAATGTTTAAAACTTGTGGAAAAAGTTGAAAGTAATAAGGTCATAATGATCAATTTTATGTTTTGCGCTTTCTTTAAATATTTTTTAAGCTCCCCAGAATACACATTCATTTTTTTGTCTCATCCAAATGTATTTCTTTGCAACAATAAATATAAAAGCTAAATAAATGCATACTGAAAGCTTAGCCTTTATACAGTGCCATCAGCGACCCCAATCAAACGGAACCTAATGATTTATTTTAATCTTGATAAATTGCAGCGGTATTTGCCAAAAAAAAAATATATCTTCAATATAAATACCAACATTGATTGGTTCTCTACCACAATGATCTGCACGCCAATATTTCATTTCATCTAATCTAAAAACTATAAATTTTCGGCAAAAAAGAAAAAAAAATATTCTTAACACTCCCACATGAATGAAAAACTTTGATCAAAAAGAAAACGCGTAAAATTAATGTTCCCAAAAAAAAGTGCTACAATATAGAAAATAAAAATAAAATAAATGAATGAAATATGATTAAAAACGTTCAACAATTAATTGCCACACTTAAACAACTTGCTCACCTTTAAGAAGATGAAGCAAACAATAACAAAGAAAAAAAAGTATCACTTATTCTTTGTAAAAACTTGTATGCATGGGCCTGTTCATATTGCGCTCACATACGAGTACATGCATGCATGTGTGTTTGGCTTTAATGAAACAGTTTTGTAAACAAAACTAAAACCAAAACAGGTACCCACTCCAACAAGCTCCTCCTTATTAACGTTTGCAGTAACAAATACACAGACGTACAAACACGAACTCATACTTTTAGACTTTTAATGGCCAAAAGAAAAAGAAATGAATATTTGGTTGTACTCGTACTCGTATATATGGAGTTTGTATGGCCACTTAATATTGACGGGCTGTTTGTTGGCCTGGTCTGGTTTGGTATGACTGCCACCAACCATTCAAACAGCAAGCCAGTCAGCCAGAACAACAATTGTGTAGAGCTAAACAACCACCCGATATTGTCGTACTACAAACATACATACATTCATACATACACACGTGCATACGTATCAGAGACGAACACAAATTAATTGAAATTCATTTTCAATTTTCAACACAATGTTGTGTAGAGCAATCGACAAGTAGCATGCATTGCAAATCAGCGAAAACATAAAATTATAATCATTGTTGCCAAATGGTATTCAATTTTTACTCTGGCTTTTGGATTCCACTTCAGGAGTTTTATGCTAGGAACACAACTGCGACTAACGACGAATTTTTGGTCGCGAATATTCGTCGCCAAAAATAAAACACATTGTTGTATATGAAAATGCACACAATCGTGGCGTTGGGCGAAATTCGTCATACTCAGCGAAAGTTGAAATACATTTATTTCTAATTGTTTCGTCAACGAACGACGAACAAATCAATATAAAGTGACCAGGTTTCATATACTCAAACTGGTTTTTTTTATGGAAAAACATAGTTCACTACTGTATTGTTGCATGTAGCACTAAAATTTTCAGTACATACTAAAAATGCATTCACTAATTCACAAAAATGTATCATTCGGACGACTTTTTATTAATTTTGAACACTTTTTATAATATAGTTTTTCTTTCTATTCCTCACTTTTTCATATGGTCACCCCATGAGCTGTTAAATGAAAATAATAATTTATTTACAGACAAAAAAATTTTCAAAACATATTTGCAAAAAGGAATTTGTTCTGAAAAAAATGGACAACACCGGGATAATTATTGAGTGTCTAAACAATCTGACTGGCATCAGAGGATTACAATGATTTAAAAAACAAATATTAAAATTTTGTTTGCTTATTATTTTAATTTATTCGTCGTTATTGTGTTTCATACGACGAATTTATTGAGCGATTTTTTATCAACGAATTCGTCGTACTAAGCGAAATTCGTCGTTCGTCCCAGTTGTGTTCCTAGCATTATACAACTGACGAATTTTATAGATAAAATTTAGATCTATGAAATAAATTAATTCATTGGGACAGAAGTCCTGTGATGGTTTGGTGTCAAGTTCAATGGATTGCAGACCTAAGGACATACTTAATGTGCAACAAGCCAAGCAAATAATTAAATAAAATCTTTTAATATCCCAAATAAATTACAATAAATTCATTAAATTCTCCTTCTCATTTAAATTCTCCTTGAACAGTTTAATTAATTGGATGAAAGCAAAATAAATTCCGTTTAATTTAAAAAATATCACCATTAAAAAAAGTCTTTGTAAAAATATGCTTTAAAACATGAAGTGAATTTTTGATTGATAGTGAAATTCCAAATATAGGATCTTTCATTAAGCGCTTTCTATCAATAATTCTAAATAGAACAAATTGAAATTTTCATTCGTTTGAAGGAACTATTGATATCAGTCGGTGCTGATATTAAGAAGAGTCCCGCAGGTCAACTCTTAGGTCTAGAACCTACCATGACATATTTTATTGATGACAAGTAATCCTCTACATGATCTAAATACCACAGAAAAAATTTATACAGTTTGCATGCATACGCTTTCGAAGCCGTCCTGTTATTAAAACAAAATGTGTTCAAATCAAACTAATATATAGTATAACTTACATATAAGTTGTTTTTCCTTAATTAACAAGTATTATATTGCAATTGCCTACATGGCAACTCTAGGTGGCAGCTAAGTTAATTGAAAGCTTAGACCAGAGGTAACAGACGTTGAGCAGACCAACAAAAACAAATAAATAAAACAGAAAACATGTGCTTTAAATCGTGCGCCATTCTTCAGCATTTTGAATACCTAAAAAAACAAATAAATAAAAACATAAAAATGCATACACACATATACCTACGGTTATATGCACAATGTAAAATATATAAAATTGTTTTAGGTATTATATATACATAAAATAATTATATATGTATATAATTTATAGTGTATATCAATATATACATATAGACATACGTAATTCAGAGTGTTTATGTGTGTTTGATATGTGGCTATCTTACAAAAATTCAAAATGTGTAAGTACATGCATACGGCAAACATGTACATACATGCATGTGCATGCACATACTGTCTGCCTATTTTTCTTTCAAGTTGCGCTTCTATTACATAAACTGTAAAGAAAATAAAAAAGCATTTGTTAACAAGAAGCCTTTAGTACAAACACCCACTCATAGACAATTAATCAATTATAACGACTTTGAAACACACAGTCAAGCACCCACGAACTGTTCATAAACAAATGCACACAAAAGTACATATGAACATACCAACATACATCTACACAAATAAATTTCTCACAAGGCACTACAATATAGTAGAATACAATTTGTAGCAAAATTTTTTCTGCACAAACACTAATAAAATATTTTTAGGGAAAAATATAAAGAGCATTAAAAATCAAGTTAAGACTCTTTAAAAGTAAAGTGGGATCAAATCTCTTTAGTTATCCCAAAACAGGGGAAATGGTTTCCCCTTAAAACTGAAAGCTTTTATTATTTAATTTCCCCTGTAGACTGTTTCGATTCACAACATTCAAATCTTGTGATATGAACAAGAAACTTTTGGTAAGAAAACGAAACTCTCTATGCTTTTAGTTTAATAAAAGCTCTTTTAAGTTAAAAAGTTTCTTTAGGCCAAAAGTAAATTTGCACTCTTTTGTAAGTAAACTATACCCATCTCTTTCTAGTACATAAGAAACAAACCCAAAGCAGAGAGTGCAGCATTGTACTCAACAACAAAATGCACTACTCACTGACAGCAAGTGTATATCTTTTTTACAATCTGCTGGGAAAAGTTGCGCTTTTAATTTTTACCAAACAGAGAGCATGAGGTCTCACACTAGAGTTCATTTGATAAATTTTAAGGAGGGAAACTGTATGGTTGACTTGTTTGTTTTGTCTGCTTTTGTTTTTGATGAACTGCTGTCCATCAAATTGTACAACCTTGTGCTAATGATAGAGAGAGACCTGGTATCAGTATGAAAGAGACATATACATATTGCACTCACTAGCTGTATAGAAAGAGTGATGAAATGCCAAATCATGTTGTTCGATGCTACCAATACACTGCCACATTTTGTATATCGTTTTTTTTCGCTTCCAACCCGTTATATTAATAAACAACAACAACAATGACGGCGACACCATGTACGAGTACACAAAAAAGAAAACAGACACATAAAGAAAATTTTTGCAAAACAAGTACGGGAAAAAGAAAATCAAGTAGCAAGAATAAGTAAAACAAAAAAAGGGGTGTGGGTTAAAAAAAAAAAATAGGAAAATTCTTTATAAAAACACTATAACGTTCGTTTTCTACTTTTTTTTCCATAGCAGTTTTAAAGTGTTAATGTTTAGTATATGCTTTTTGTGTTTATGTGTCTGTGTTTGTTGTATATCTACTAGGAAACAACAATGTCTCTGTGCTTGTGTCATCGTTTTTCTATATCCTTTTGAGATAATTTATGAGCGGCATGTGTTACATCGTTGAGTGATATATTAATTATCCAGGGCAAAACTCTGATATATAATATAAAAGTAATGAGAAATAATTAAGAAATTTATACACAAATTTATCTCGATGTACGAGGGTAGTTGAATAAATTCATTTGTTTTTGGATAGAGGATTGTTTTTACAAACAAAAGCATTTTATTTGCCTTTAAGGTCAATACATGTAGTCTAGTGTAGATTTTTAATTGTTTGTAGTTTTAATTTTTTTTTTTTAAATTCTGTGATAGGCGAGGGCGCTTCAAATGGGCCTTTTTTTAATAGTGAGCTCTTCACATGTCTGCAATTTCATAACAGCAAACTTGGTAACAGCAAATACCCACCATGGACTGAATCTGGGGGATGAAAAACCTAACAGCCATAAGAACTCCACCTCCCTGTTTGCGTTTTCTAAAACACCAGCGACTTTTACACTCTTTTTGTCCATAAACATTCTAAAGATTTGACTCACAATTTCTAAGGTAGCGATGTCTCTTGATGGCACGTGCACAAGGGATGTAATTAAACCACTTTTCAGACCTTGAAATTCACAATGAAGAATCTCCATAATATATTTCAATCTTTAAGTGATAAAATGTTTATTCAGCAGTTGAAGTTCAGTATGATCCTCTTCCACTCTTTTCTTAAAATATCGCCTTCAAAGATATTATATAATGCAACGGACATATAAAAGCTAAATGCACTAAATATTACTTTAGGTGGGACCAGCACTCAGGGAATAAACCCTACATGTGCCGTGCATTCCGCGAGAACTAGAAGGGAGGGTATAGTATTGAGAAGACAGATGAAGAAAGATTTTAAACCTTTGCTTCGAAAGCTAATTTTTGCTACAGGGCCAATGAAGGAGGCTGCTGGTTCTTTGATCTTCAGTACATGATAGTGTCAATCGCTGCTAGTAATTGTGCAGTAACCATAGCGCTTTCGTCACTGAAACAGGCTGGCAACAACCATCTTTCCGCTTCATACTCTCCTGTTCAAAGCTCCCTTTATGGAAAACTATGCTGAGTCTGTTACTTCATTACATGGAGAGTCGCTTAGTGTGTAATTGAAAATCAGTGTGTATGTTTCGTACTCATGCAGTTCTTTAAGGCGGAACTATATAAATAAGGGGATTTCTGGGGATGGCATATGTTGAAAGCTCAGAAGAAAAAAAATCTGGCAGTCATATTATTTAATAGTTTACTTCGTCGACGAACTCGCAACAAGTCTGATGCAGTCGAGATCTTTTTATTAATGGATTCTAATACGGTTGATTGATCACTGCTGTGAAAGTTTTACATCTGTATATATATATATATATATATATATATATATATATATATATATATATACATATGTATATATATATATATATATATATATATATATATATATATGTATATATATACATATATATATATATATGTTGGCATCACTTGTAATGCGAATGTCGAAGGAAGAAAGAAGAGATAATAAGTCATAAGGGCATTAGCGGTAGAGTCGACAACGTGTTTTATTCGCCATTATTATTTGCATTATTAATTGCATTATTAATTGTATTAAAGTTATTTAATAAAGTGTTACTGCAACACATATAATAAAGGAAGTGTTTGTATATCAGATACAACATAATTGTGGCGACGAGGATTTGTGGAAAAATAAAGTGATTAATTCATTGAAAAAACCAACCAAGTGCGAATATACCCCACGTGTATCTCTTTTTTCAAATACATTCCAAGTGAACTTTACCGTCTCTTTTCAAATCAACAAAATAAATTGTGAAAGTAAATAGGCCATCCAGAATGACCGACAAATGTCTAGAAACTTTAACCAGGCTCCTGCAGAATCATGATGCAATACTGCAGCAACTCGTGCAGAAAAACGAGGTAAAAAACATAACCTCAAATACGGCATTCGACCTCTCAAATCAGATAACTGAATTTTGTTACGACGCTGAATCGTGTGTATTCTTCGAATCGTGGTATAAAAGGTATGAACAACTTTTCAAAGAAGATGGCAAAAATCTTGATGATTCCACTAAAGTGAGACTTCTTTTACGTAAAATTAACACATCAAATTATGAGAAGTACTCCAATTTAATATTGCCAAAGAGGACACACGATTTCAATTTCAATGAGACCGTGCAAAAACTTACCAATTTGTTTGGTCCGAAAAAATCATTATTTCATCGCCGATATGAATGCCTCCAGCTGGAGAAAAGTGATGTAGAAGATTTCACTACATACGGTAGCAAAGTCAACAAACTCTGTGAAAGTTTCGAAGTATCAAAGATTTCATCAGATGAATTTAAGAGTTTGATTTTTATACTCGGGTTGAGATCATCGCGTGATAAAGAAATCCGCACACGTCTTTTATCTAAGCTAAATGATGGTACACTTAATGGAATTGATAAGCTTATAGGCGAATGCCAAATGGTTATAAATTTAAAATCCGATGCAAATTTAATTGAAAGGTCGGACTGGCCAAAGATGGCTGTAAATTCTATCGCACGTTCAAAAAAGTTTACAACAAGCTTCCATCAGATTCGAGCAGAAAGCGGCAAATCAGCTGACAGGGCATGTAACACACCGCGCACACCATGCTGGGCATGCGGCGGAATGCACTACATGAAAGACTGTACATACAGAAGTCACAGATGTAAGCAATGTACACGGATTGGGCACAAGGAAGGATATTGTGGCTGTTTTCCAAACAAACAGCCAAGCAAGATAAGTACCTCTAACAAACAAAATCGTGATAAAGCTTTTGTAAAAGAAATTTCCGTTAACAATGTAGACAGTTTGCAAACAAAGCGCAAATTCATCACAGTACAAATAAACGGCGTGGATGCTACTCTGCAGGTCGACTGCGGGTCAGATATCACAATCATATCGAATTCGATGTGGGAGCATATAGGCAAGCCGGAATTATCGAAACCGATGTCTACAGCACATAATGCAGACAAGCGTCGTCTTAAGATGAATGGGCAATTTGCCTGCGACATCAGTTTTAAGAACGTTACTAAAAACGGATTATGTTATGTGGCTGACCACATAAATCTTCTAGGCATAGATTTTATAGAAAAATTTAATCTATGGGACGTCCCCCTACGGGAAGTTTGTAATCACATCACAGAAGATTACACATCAACACATCCAGTAGTATCACGTTTTCAGAAATTGTTTAAAGGGAACTTGGGGCTGTGTACAAAAACAAAAATTAAACTTCATCTCAAGCAGGGCGCGGAACCCGTTTTCAAACCAAAACGACCGGTCGCTTATGCTGTTCTACCACTAGTAGATGACGAATTGCAGAGACTGCAAAAGTTAGGAATTATTTCACCCGTTGAATATTCTGACTGGGCAGCACCCATCGTCGTTATCAAAAAGAAGGAGGGGAACGTCAGAATCTGTGCAGATTACTCAACAGGTTTAAATGAAGCGCTCCAACCCAATCAATTCCCACTGCCACTGCCAGAAGCAATATTTGCAAAAATCGGAAACGGTAAGATTTTCAGCCACATTGACCTTTCCGACGCTTTTTTACAAGTCGAAATTGAAGAAGACTCACGTAAAATACTCACTATCAACACACACCGTGGTCTATTTACATTCAATCGGTTACCGCCAGGCATAAAATCAGGCATAAAATCAGCTCCGGGAGCATTTCAACAGATTATGTCAACCATGGTCGACGATATAGATGGTGTTGCCGCATACATGGATGACATCATCGTCTCAGGCACTAGCCAAGCAAATCACGATGCGAATCTAATGCGCGCTCTCGAGAGAATAGACGATTTTGGTTTTACACTGAAAATCGAAAAATGTAAATTTGGCATGCGATCCGTACGGTATCTTGGCCAGGTCATTGACAAAGATGGTCTTCGCCCAGACCCTGGCAAAATTGAGGCAATAACAAATATGCCACCACCATCTGACCTAGCAACCCTACAGTCATACCTGGGCGCTATAAACTATTACGGCAAATACGTCAGGAAATTGCATGAGCTGCGCCAGCCGTTGGATGCACTCCTATGCAAAAACGCTGTATGGATCTGGACGCCAGAATGCCAACGATCCTTTAACAAATTCAAAGAGATCCTCAAGTCTGATCTTCTTCTCAGACATTTTGACCCAGATATGGAAATCGTGGTAGCCGCTGATGCATCCAATGCAGGCATTGGAGCATGCATATATCACAGGTACGACGACAACTCTATGAAAGCCATCAGTCATGCCTCGAGATCTCTAACAAAGGCAGAGCAGGGCTACAGCCAGATTGAAAAGGAAGCGCTTGCTTTAGTATTCGCCGTTACCAAATTCCACAAATACATTTTTGGCCGCAGATTCACTCTGCAAACCGATCACAAGCCGCTGTTATCGATTTTCGGCTCCAAGAAAGGTATCCCAGTGTACACAGCGAATCGATTACAGAGATGGGCACTCACTCTTACAATGTACGATTTCAACATTGAGTACATATCAACGAACAACTTTGGCTACGCAGATGTACTTTCTCGTCTGATTAACGAGCACGTCAAACCCGATGAAGATTTTGTAATCGCTTCAATTCATGCAGAAGACGACATTATCCGAATCCAACACGACATCCTGCGCAAATTGCCAGTAACACACAGCATGGTTCAGAAAGCCACTCTACAATCAGATGAGTTAAAAAAAATAATTCAACATGTTCAAGGCGGTTGGCCCGCAGCGGCACAAATCATTGATTCCGATGCACGCGACTTCTATAAGCACAGAGATGGACTTTACGTCTTAAAAGACTGTTTAATGTATGGGGAACGTCTAGTCATTCCACGTAAGTACAGAACTCGTATATTGCAACAGCTGCACAAAGGACATCAAGGGATGCAACGGATGAAGACAATCGCAAGAAGCTACGTTTTCTGGCCGGGAATGGATGCGCAAATCGAGCACTTAGTCAAAAATTGCGACAAGTGCGCCAGTGTCGCTAAATCTCCCCCTAAAGCACTTCTCGAATCATGGAAAACACCGAATGGTCCATGGGAACGCGTACACATTGATTACGCTGGCCCAATTGAAGGTATATATTTCCTTGTAGTAATAGATGCTTATTCCAAATGGCCAGAAATCATTGCAACAACATCAACAACAGCAGAAAAAACAATTCAACTATTAGAAACCGTTTTCGCTAGATTTGGGCTTCCACAAACCTTAGTTTCGGACAACGGCAGCCAATTCACTTCAGATCGATTCAAAATGTTCTGTGCTCAGAATGGAATTGACCATGTACGGACAGCTCCGTACCATCCGCAATCCAATGGTCAGGCCGAAAGGTTCGTAGACACGCTTAAACGATCGCTTCAAAAAAATCAAGGGGAAGGAGGCTTACAGAACGCACTTCAATTGTTCTTGTCCACTTACCGTACTACCCCAACCCCGTGCACGCCTACGCAAAAGTCTCCAGCAGACCTTATGCTAGGATACAAAATAAGAACGCCACTCGACTTACTTAAGCCGGGCAATGCTCATCACGATGACAAGCATGATACACGTCAGCAAACCCAAAATAACCAGTTCAACGAATATCACAGAGCTAAATTCCGTCAATTTCTAGTCGGAGACACCGTCGATGTAAAACTATACCACAACAACAAGTATAAATGGTCAACCGGATCGGTCACACAGCGAATAGGCAAGGTAATGTACCGTGTTTTGCTACATGAATCCTCTAGGACTATCAGATCTCACGCAAACCAAATGCGATCCCGGCCGAGGCAATCGAAGGTTGAAGAAGCAGATGCAGAACTACCCTTAAATATCTTATGTGATGAAATGGGGCAACAAGTGCCTCGACCACAGCCAATACGCCTATCGGTTCAACCCGAACGAGAAGATAATATACCAGCGACAGTTCGAAGACCGTCCAGAGACCGCAGACCACCCCATAGGCTCAAGGATTTCATTCTCTGATGAGGGAGGTGTTGGCATCACTTGTAATGCGAATGTCGAAGGAAGAAAGAAGAGATAATAAGTCATAAGGGCATTAGCGGTAGAGTCGACAACGTGTTTTATTCGCCATTATTATTTGCATTATTAATTGCATTATTAATTGTATTAAAGTTATTTAATAAAGTGTTACTGCAACACATATAATAAAGGAAGTGTTTGTATATCAGATACAACAATATATATATATATATATATACATATATATATATATATATATACATATATTCAAATAAGTATTTTATTTCATTATTATAAAAAAAGGAAATTAGAAAAAGTCATTAAATATTATCATATTATTGTCTGTCTGCCCTTCCTTTCTAAAGTTACATCACAAAGCAATCATCTGAAAGCCTGTCCTAAAGAAAAAATTAGCCTTTGCTGCTCGTTATCAATGAAGCAGCGTTTGCGCAAATATCTCGTACTTTCAAAGCTCTTATAGTCAGTCATAAATAATTTGTTAGCTATGAAGAATAAAACGGCGACATTGTTCGCAAAATATCATTATATCTTATCCGGGCCGCTCTTCAAGAATAATGTAAACAAAGAATAAGAAATAATAAATAAGACAGGGGGTTTCCTTTGTTTTGTGAATTTTTCATTAAAAAATTTAACAAAAATAAATAAAAAATTTTAAAGCTTATTAGTTCATTGCCTAAGTTTATGTATAATTTAATATAAAGTATACGCACGGGACAACCTTGATGTCTACGCTGATTGTTAATTGCTCTATGGTGCACCCATGCGTATACGTTATATACAATTAATCAAAAATCTATGAAAGTAATACTACATATCACTCAACATTGACAAGATAAAAATTTAAATTCAACACAAATCGAATCAAAAAGTTTTTAAAATGAATGATTGAAAAAAAATTGCAGATTGTTTTTAATAAACAATATTTTTTCTGTTAAATTTTTTTTTCTTAGCTCTTTTGAGTAAGTAGCCATTGAATTGAAGTCTATGAGTATATAAAAATTCTTCTAGGGTATATTTTTTTCATTAAATTTGCAATTTAGTTGTCCGTGTACTTTCATTACTTACAATATCGAAGCAACATCTGGCCTACTAAGTTTTTTAAACAGGCTTAGACTTACTTTATTTTCAGCCAATTCGTTATTCTATATTGCTTATGTACATGTTAAAATGAAGACATTGCAATTACAATTTGCATTATCTAGAATCTAAATCAAATATGTAAAAAGTCTGTGATATGAAGCGGAGATATCAATGAACAGATTCTTAAAGTCTGAAGTGCAATCATTATGATAATACCCGTAATTATCAATTGCTTATTAAACAATAGCGTTATTCACGGTCTTGTGCAAATAGTCTTTTATAATTGCATTTACAAATTGAGAGAGTATTTGAAAGCATTTTCAATGTGGTTGAGTGCAATTATTTTGCAAGTGCAAAACCATTTGCACAAGATTGTGAATATGGCTAATAATTTTAGTACTATTGCTCAAAAGTCCCCACAGTCTCTTTATTCATATTCAAAGTACATTTCTTTATCACCATATGAAATTTAACTTCACTTCAGATCTGGTTTTTATTGCCGAATAAAGAAAAAATTAATTTATTCTAAAACATTAGGGCACTTTATATATAATGTTTTAGGTTTTGAATCTTTTTTGAATGGCTTTGTAAACCTTTTTTGGCTTTTCTAATAAGTAAAGCCAATGACCGAGTTTGAAAATTGTTTGCAGTTTTTTCTTTATTCGACTGTTATAATTATTTTGAAATTATTTGTATTTTTTTATACTCTCGATGCTTTTCATAAATTCTATAAAGAAATTATTTTATCAGTCTGGCTTGTAAATTAACTAATTTTATTTACAAATGAAATTATGAATAATATAACAATTCAGATTAATCATGAATATTAAATCATAAATATATCTGCAACAATTTTTTAAGAAAATTCTGTTTTTATTCTTTTTATTTATAAATCTAAAGCAGCTTAGATAACCTTTAATTTTTTTACAAAAATTTTCCACTAGAACAGAAATCACTATTATTTAATATAAATTTATAATTTTATTTCTTGTATAACAAAAATGTGCCAAAACTTTTTTTGTTCGTAAAAAAAATACCAAGTATACCAAAATTTAAATTATAAATTAAAACTCTTAAAATAAATATAAACAAAAGTACGAAATTAAAGTATACGTAAATATATTTAATAAACCTCATTTCAAGCTAACTTAAATCTAAAAAATATTTATAATAATAGTTTTATGTAGTAATTAAATTAACAAAAAACATATATCATTTCCAAATACAACAACATAAAAAAGTCTTCTATAGATTTAAAAAATATTATATAAAAAATTATATTTAAAATTCATAAAAAATGCTATTGCAGATAAAACTAAAGTATACTAGAAGAAAATAAATTTCAATAAAAATATTCTCGTGGTAATTTAAATACCTTTAATTAATATTTTTAACGCATTTAGTATTAATAACATACAAAATTGAGAATAATTTTCAAAACAAAAATGGAAAATAGAAAACCAAAACAGCATAATAAGCAAATGGAAATTGAAAGGAAGTGATCATAATCACAAGAGAAAAAATGAAATTTAAATTATTTCAAAGTTTTAGAGCCTTATTAAGTGTTAAGGCTTATATGTTAATGATGTTAATGTCATTTAATTAATTTTATATACGAGTATATGGGAATTTGTTGTTGTCGTGCTGATCCTATTCCCAAATTTAGAAGAAAGTTTTTGAGGGGTTTATTTAGTTCCTATGGGTCTATTGCAGATCATCAGGAAACTTCTACAATACGAATAAAATAAAAAAATATCATTTAATATATTTTGCCAAATAGGAAATGACTCATTATAACAAATTTCCCTTTTATATAGTGATATTGGAAGTTAATATTTCATACTCTAGTCTTTTTGTCCACAACATTGACAATCTTAGCAAGTGTTGGCGATTAATAGAATTCCATATCAATATGCTGTCATCATCGCACGTATTTGGGAAAAATCCAGCAGGAGCATTTTAATAAAACTGTTTGTTTTAAATTTCTTGGTTTATCTTTTTGTGTTTTATTTAAAAGTTCAAATTGGTGCTGGAAAGAAACATTATTGAGTTGAGGGATAATACTTAACATTTGAATTCGTCTCTCATTAAGTATAATTCTACCAATTGTTTAAGTAATATTTCATTCAGTTATTAATAAAAAAGTTTATAATTCTGGATTCTCTAATAAGGGGTTTTATAACCCCCTTCAACACTTTTAAGGTTTACACAGCACAGGAAGAAATACATAAAAACTATTTGTAAATTCTCAAAAAAAAAAAAAAATACTAACAAGACACTATCGAAATTTTTAACTAAAGAATGTTTTAGTAAGAATAATTTTAAAATAAAAGCAACTATATATTTGAAACGTAATTTTGTCTTGGATTAAAAAGAAGAAATGTCCTTCTCCATAACTTTTTCACAGGCATGCGGCTGAACATGAAATCAGCAATTGTTTCTGGCCTATTCCCATAAATTCGAGATATTACAAACTGCCAACGAAAAAAATCTCAATGCGTTAAATCGCTTGATCTTGGTGGCCAGTTGCCACTAGAATTCCTTTAGACAATTTCTTTTAAAAATCATTGCAGGGATAAACTTTTTGCTTAATGCAGGTGGCTCTGTCTTGCTGAGATCACGTATATGTCCCTTTAGTTAATGCCCTTTACAGTCACTGCAATTTTGTCCACTTCTTCAGAAAATGAAGGTCAAATTAAACCACGTGGCCAAAATAAGCAAAAGACTGCTGCTCGTTGTGGCTGCATTTATTTCTCATGCAGTACAAGGGGATTCTCTGAGCTCTTGATTCGGCAATTGTGTGTACTCACAAAGTCCTTCAGATGACTTTACTATGTTGCTCCATTATCTACTGAACGGCTGATCGTTTTTGAGTTCCAAAGTAAGATGTACTCATGAAGGAGGAGATCTCTTTTGGAAATTCGCTGCGTAGTCCTTCGTGAAATTTTTAAGTTGTTGAGAATGATGACAAATCGATGTTTTCGAGTTTTTACAGCAGGAATGTTCACAAAAGACCGAGCGATGTGCCGACCCACAGCAGTCTTACTGTCTACAACCGACACAGAAATTTTTTTATACTTCTCGAATTGTTGCAACATTAGGTGCAATTTATTAACTGAAAACTGTTTGCAGTTTACGACCCCGCTCAGCAACTATTTTCCGGTTTTCCTCGAAAGGCACTCCATTTTTGATAATTGCAAGAAACACAGCTGCTAAATTTGAAAGATGCCATTTAAAATATATCACTAAATTTAAAAGCTGTACTCTTACTGAAAGAAAAAAAATTCCACAAAAAATTTTCACAAAAAATATTAAAAAAAACTGCAGTCCATTTGATAAAATTATTAAAAATTTTATTATTAAAATTAAAAATTGTCAGGATTTGAAAGAAGCCACTTAAAAAATATCATAAAATTTAAAAGCTCCATTCTTACTGAAACAAAAAAATTCCACAAAAAATTTTCGCAAAAAATATTTAAAAAAAGCTGCAGTCCATTTGATAAAATTATTAAAATTAAAAATTGTCAGGATTTGAAAGTAGCCACTCAAAAAATATTACAAAATTTAAAAGCTGCATTCTTACTGAAAGAAAAAAATTCCACAAAAAATTTTCACAAAAAATATTTAAAAAAAGCTGCAGTTTATTTGATAAAATAGAAAAAAAGGGTATGAAAAGAGGGTTAAAAATTTTATTATTAAAATTAAAAATTGTCAGGATGTTAACAAACCGTTAAGGAAATATTTAAATTTTAAGAAATAAAATTTTTAATAATTTTCTAAAAAGACCTCGAGCTTAATAAATATAATAACATAAAGCTTCAAAATATTTAACCAACAAAATGCAAGAAGAAAATTTTAAAATCATTAATTACACTATCCTGAAAAATTTCCAATTGCTTATTTTATTTACGTTTAAAACATTTTGAAATCAAAATTACAGTGTCGATTACAAAACTTAAGGTTACAATGAGAAATCAATCGTTAAACAAAATCTTTGAACAAAAGATGAAACCCATGTATACGCAAATTATAAAAAAAAATTAGTTTATGAAATAAAACTAAAATTAAAAATATACTATTAATAGAATATGTAAGATAAACATAGTTTAATTGAACTATTTTTTTCCTGAAACCAACTTTTGAACACAAAATCATTTATTTTCTTAATGAAAAAAAGAAGAAAGAAATTATAGCAATAAAAATAGAAATGTTTAACATTAATAATTTGTGGAAATATAAAAAAACTAAACATAAAAAGCAATGGCCCATATTCATAGTCGTGAAAAAAGCTGAAGTCAGTATTTTATATGGAAACTCTGGTTATGAGACCTTAAAATATAATTTGTTTATGATTATGGGCCAGTGTTTTAAACAAAGGGAAGACATAATTTTTATTTTTATATTACTTCATATTTTTAATTCTTAGTTTCTAAAAAAAAATAAAACAAATAATAACTTTTCCTTTAAAAACTGAATTACATTGTATTAGCGAATTATGTCTCACCCTACTTTCCTTTATTTGTTTGTGATATTATTTTTAGAATACATTTCAGTTTTACTCTTAATATGTTTAATTAGTTCTAATGTAACTCTGAATAATTTATATGTAAATAAGCAATTAAAACTATTTCTAAGCCATTATTTATTATGTTTCATATAATATTATATAAAACTATTTTAACTATATAGAACTATAAACTTTAGTCATGTAGTTGCAATAGAGCAAAGTATTTTGTTTATACTATTATTAAATAATATTAAAAAATAATATATGTATATATATATACATATATATAAATATATATATATATATATATATATATATATATATATATATATATATATATGTATATATATATATATATATATATATATATATATATATATATATGTATATATATATATATATATATATATATATATATATACGAAAACAATCTCATAAAGAAGAAATTCCAAATAAAAAATTTAATTAATGCAACAAAAAAACAAGGCTCAAAAATTTAACAGAAAATAAAGTTGTATGTTTTAAAAAAATAATTAACATAATATAAAAGAATATAAAGTGTTTTATTTTTATATGATATGACTTACTAAGTGACCATCATATTTTTGGGATATGAGATTAAAAATATTCTTAGAGGTTAAAGTGATGCGAAATACTGTGGGATATAGTGCTAGCAGATGATAAAAAAAAGTCTATATATTTGGACTCTATCACCCCAATTCTAAGTAACAATTCCCTGAAAGTTTTTACCGCATACTCTGTTCCTACATTCGAAATAAAATTTATCTGTGAATTATTTCTATTTTTTACTTCTACTAAACGGTTTTAAAAATTTGAAAATATTCCCCGAAAAAAATTAGATACTAATGTGGACCAATAAGTCCGTGAGTTTTTGAATATTTCGCCCGTAATTGAAATGTCAACTGTCAGTTACCTCCTCCCAAAATTGAGGCAAACTGCGTCTGCACCATCCATTTACAGGGTAAAGAAGTGATTGGTTTATTGAATTTCAATGTGGACATATAACCACCGAAGAGGCCGAACGTTCTGGACGTCCAGTTGAAGTCCCTATATTCGAAACAATTGAAGGCATCTTACATGCCTCAGTGGTTTCAATTTTAATTGATTACTTATGTGTGTAAAAGGTTTCCTCACGATTGTTCAACTTTCTATAGCAAAAGTCTATGAATTGGGACTCGAAATGCTCCCTAATCCGCCCCTATCCTCCATTTATATACCCGAAACACGATTTTTTATTACCAAACTTGAAGAAATGGTTCGACGCAAAGAAATGAAATGAAATGGATATTTCACGACTTCGCAAAACATATCGCACCCTAAACACAAAAGGGTCACAACTCAAAATACTAAAATTTTCAGGAGACAAAAAACTGTTCATTGTGCAGAAGCAACACACTGAACAAAAATAGACATAACTGTATTTTTCCAGTTAAAGAAGATAGTGATGTGAAAGAAATTTTTGCAGTAGTTAGAGATGTGTATTCTGAATTAATTTATGGAAAAAATTCAGTTTTGGAAAATTTTGAGTTGTGCCCCTTTTGTATTTAGGGTGTGATATTTTTAGAGGAAAAAAATTTAAGAAACGTTGGAATAATATAAAACTCAAAAGAAGCCAAAGTATATCTATATCAAGTAGTCGCAAGAGTACAACAACATTAAATTACAAAAACCACCGTACATTTTGTTTGTGTAAAATTCTAATCTAATGTCAGAAATTTTCTTTTATAAAGCCTAGTGCTCTCTTTAAAATTTCATGTGAAATTCTGACAGAACCCATACAAAAAATATTCAATCGAAATATTTATGGAAAAATGTTGCTAAACTAGTACTCTGTTTATGAAAAACATGTGAAATAATATGAATGTTATTTATTTCGTACGATAATTTTTTGACACTAAAAATTTTCTCATTGAAAATGGAAAACATAATTTCAATTAAAAAGGAAAAAACTGAAACTGAAATAACTGATGTTGCGCCACATATTCCACAAATTCAAACAGAGTACTAGGCTTAATATAGATATTTTGTTCACAATTATTTCCAAAAATTTAAATACTTTTGACAGTTTAAAGTGACGTCTCTACTCAGTATTGTTTGGCAAATCATCATGAACAGGTTAACTCCAGAACAACGCTTCCAAATCGTGGAAATTTATTTTCAAAAACAGTGTTCAATTAAAAATGTTTATAGAGCACTTCGTGAATTCTATGGTGCACATAATCGTCCGTCTGAGAACACCATAAAGAACGTAATTACCAAATTTCGGTCTACATTAACTCTTTTGGATGCCAAGCCACCGAAAAGAACGAAAAGAGTGCGTACAGAAGAAAATATTGCTGTCGCTGAGGCCAGTGTCGAAGAATACGGCAATTTATCGATTCGTCGTCGTGCGCAAGAAGTTGGACTTTGTCCATCGACTTTATAGAAAATTTTGGGTAAGGATTTGGGTTTGGTGCCATACAAAATTCAATTGGTGCAAGAATTAAAGCCACATGATCATCATATGCGCCGTGAATTCAGTAATTGGTCGCTTAATCAATTAGACGAAGATCCGCTTTTTTACCGCAAAATTCTCTTCAGTGATGAGGCACATTTTTGGTTGAATGGATGTGTCAACAAGCAAGATTGCCTTATTTGGAGCAAAGATAATCCACACGCCTTTCAAGCATTACCAATGCATCCCGATAAATGTACTGTTTGGTGCGGTCTATGGGCTGGTGGCATCATCGGTGCTTATTTCTTTAAAAATGAGGAAGGACGACGCGTTACCGTAAATGGAAATCGATACAGAATCATGATCAATGAATTTTTGGTGCCAAAACTTCAAGATATGGATGTAAACGAAATGTGGTTTCAACAGGAGAAATGGAAATTTCGAGAAATGGACCGGTGAATTGGCCTCCGCGTTCGTGTGATTTGACGCCAATCGATTATTTTTTGTGGGGATACCTGAAATCATTGGTTTACGTGGATAAACCAGCAACGATTGACGCTTTGGAAACCAGTATTCAACGTGTCATTGCTGAAATACGCCCTCAAATGCTTGAAAACGTGTTCGAAAATTGGACCTCCAGAATGACCTTAGAGCAAAATGGTCGTGGTGGCCATATGCTCGAAATTATATTTAAATGTTAAATGACAAGAAATTATCTACCAAATAAAAAACTTTTTTTGGTCATTTCATAATTTGGCATGTGTTTTATTTAAATTTCAAATCAGTAAGCTCTTATAAAAACACCCTTTATTACCCAAGACGTCTAAGTATAAAATAATTGCCATAATATATGCTTAGTAATATTTACCAGATCTGCATATAGGCATTTCCATTTTGGCGTTACGTTACTTTTGTACGACGATATGTTGAAAAAAAACGTTAAAAACCAGAATTTAAAAAAGTTTTTTTCTCACATTAGAGAAGTGATTGGATAGCTCTATATTCAGCCAAAAAATGGAAATAGTTGAGCCTAAGAATTTCAAGATATACTCCAAAAAGTGACCTGGCGTTACGTTACAAAAAACGGAAGTGCGATTTGACTTTGATAACAAAATTGTTGAACTCTGCGAATTGGGCAAGTATTTTTAATCAAATTTTTTTTGATTGGTTTTGGACCAATATACATTTATTTTCCAAGTTATAAATTGAACAAATCTTTTTTCCTTTTTTTCTTTTATGTAAATTGGTCTGGCGTTACGTTACTGGCGTTACATTACTAAAATGTCCACTTTATTTTATTATGTTAAAAAAATGCGAAAAAGACATAAATATTAGAAAATTATATAAAAACTACAAAATACTAAATTTATTTTTTGCATTTGTTTTATGATTAAATATGTTTGTAGCAACAGTTTTGCATTAAGAGTATTATTATGAAATTGCTTTTAGGAATGTTAATTATAAAGAGAAAATGCCCTTGAAGTTAAGAAACACTTACAAAAACGGGAACTTCAAACTTGTAGCTCAGTATTTCACCATCCCAACAAAAGAAAGCTTTGAGCTCCTAAATTTAATTTATTTTAGAAGTTTCTCCTTTATAATACATTAGGAAAATATCTGTTTGTTAAATTTTAATTTTTCGATCAAGGTGGACTTTTTTCTGGAAATGCCCATATATAAACGCTTACAAAAGATATTAAGAATTGTATTTTTATTAAGAAAAGTTCGTCGCTATGAAATATTTGATAAAATAAGCGTAACCACTATTTTTTATAAACGTTTATTTCGTGTGTATGCCCGACAAGTGAAAGGATAAAAGACAATACTGAATGTATATAATTTTTTTTAATAAATAAAAACATGTCCTTATTGAAAATCTGCTCCTAAGAACATAAACAATTAAATTAGGACCTAAATTAGCGTATTCGATGACGATCGAAATTTCAATACAATTTAAATATAAATTTAGTTTGATATCGAATGCCGTAATTTAGAGTCAGAAATTATTGGTTACACTTATTTCGTCATATATTTGATAGATGAAACGTAGTCTTAGTTATGAAAATTATGGCAAAATTTTTTGTCAGCAACATTCTCGACGACCATATGTCCGAAATCGTTTTCAAATGATAATGTCCATCTTGATGGGTAGCAATGCTAGACTGTCAGTCCAGTAGTCGTGGGTTCGATTCCCGCCGAAGACTCATGTAATTTAAAACTCTATGGAAAGTAAAAAATATCCTGTATAAACAAACCATAATATTTCTTCGTTAAGATTGAAATTTCCTTTTTAAAAAATACTGCAATCTCTGACTCATTTAAAATCGCAAAGTGTTGCAATAAATCCTCGCTTTGCAGTTAAAAAACAAAAATACTCATTTATAATTCATAGCATTTTTTATTCCACAAATCCATCCATATGTCCACCTACACAAACTGAACTTTCATAATCGTAAGAAATTTATTTAAAATAGTTTTTTCTTGTGATCTATTTCAGTTTTATTTATCACACTCTTGTTGTAATTTTACTTTTTCCCCATCACATCCACATAGAGCACTAATTACACATCCCTATACTCGAATACAACACAGATACATATATTATGGATAAAAAATAAAGAAATGAAAAACATCAAAAAGAGAAAGAGAAAACTGTAGCAACAACAACAACAACAACACCAGTAATACGTAAAACAAACACATTTATACACAGACTCATAAATACACATCGTATCCAATGGCATGAATAAAGAAAAGTGTAATAAAATTTGATTTATTGTAGACAAGATTCGAGCAGGATGTACTAGTGGAAGTTCGCCTTTTTTTCTGTAGCCTCCTCTACCTCTACCTCTGCATCGCTGCTTATATTTTAAAGCGACGAATAAAATTTTATTTCTTGTTATTATCATTATTTTGTGTTGTAGGTGGTTGTATAAATTTTAAAGTTTGTAAAGATCGTGTTTAACTCTAGCACAGATTCCAGCAAAAAAAAATATATAAGAAAAACAGCAGATTGCATATGGCAATGCCGACCGACTGGGCGTATGAGTAATGAACGATCATTAAGATGCACAGTGGTGTAATATAAAAATTCATGGCATTAGTCGTAGAAAATGCAACCTTTTGCAATGCCAGCATGTGAAACGTAGCCAAACTTCATAGTACATTTTACGATGCTGGTAAATTCCCAATGTGCAAGAAAGTTGCCAAGGTAAAAAGAGAGAGAGAGAGAGAGAGAGAGAGAGAGCGATATAACCCTGAGCACTAATCCCCAGTTATAATACGTTCTGCTATTTCTAAACATTTAAAATGTGTGCTTAGCTTTTTTCCTACGATAATACAATATTTTTTAAGCTTAAGGTCTTTATGATATACAGTCGACTCCTGATAATTTAAAACTCGTTAATTTGAATCTCGCGGTAATTTGAACTGTTTTCCAAGTCCCTTGAAAAACACTCAATAAATTGAAAAATATCTATGTAATTTGGTCCCCTCAATAATTTGAAATTATTTGAATGGCATTTTGATCGCCGACTCGCTATAATTTGAATTTTTTGGCTCTACGCTCTATAATTTGAATTATTTTAATTGCTGTGTTTTATGCAAAATATAAAATAAATACAACAACCATTTATTTTAGTTTTTTGCGAAGTGCTACAAAAATTACATCTTGCTCGCCAACGTTCTATAATTTGAAGTTCGGTTATTCTACACTCTTTAATTTGAACTCCTAATGTGATTTGGTTTCTGTTTTTGAAAGAAATTTAAATCGTTTGCATTAGTTTCTGTGCCACGATTTTAGTATACACCACTACATCGACAGTTGCTAACATAAAAAATTAAATTTCTTTGCTTTGCTTTTGCGGAATTTAGTTGCTTTTTTTTATGAAAACTCTTGTTAATTTGAAGTTTTCCTGTCTCTCTTTCGATATTTTGAAGTCTCGTTAAAATGAAAACTCGATTATTTGAACTTTTTTTCTGGTCCCTTCAGTTTCAAATTATCAAGAGTCGACTGTATATATATTTATTTTGACTGTATATATATTTATTTGAAATTTATTTGTTGGTGGTCAAGCAATGTCTATAGATATGCATTTTATATATATATATATATATATATATATATATATATATATATATATATATATATCATAAAGACCTTAAGCTTAAAAAATATTGCATTATTATATAAAAATGAGTCGAAAAATTAGCAAAAAACAAATTTTTTCTTACGAAATATTTAGAGTTGAATAATCTTCTTAAGGAACGTCCAAGGACGACGCTCATTTGGTACTGTGCTGCACTTTTTTCCTGTGGCATAATGTAGTTTCATACGCTATTTTGTCGATAGTAAAGTGAAGGCTTTAAATATTTCCAAGGCATTAGATAGAGTGTGTCATGAAACACTCTTGTTGAAATTCATTGCATTCGGATACCATCTTTCACAAGGGTCGCTCTACAAAAGTTGTTAGTCAGCGATGGGATCTCATTAAACTAGTTCAGTTAAGAGACAGCGCAGAGATATATTCTTTGCCTTATCTTATTTCTTAGCCTCCTTCACGGCTGATAACATATGCATATAAACATCGATATCTGAGATAGATACCTTAAGGTACAATATAAATGATTCACTAAACTTTTCACAAAAATAACTAAATGTGATGAACCAAATAGGGCCGTTCTTAACCCGCTTAAGACACAGTACCGTGTATTCATGTCCACGTTTGCTGTTTCATTTGCTTCTGTGTGTGTAGTATAAGTATTAAGGAATCCCTGGATCCTGATATCAGATGGATAGACCGTGACTTTAAAAAAGAGGCATTAGAATGCCACGTATTATTATGAAGGTGTAAGACATAGTTTTTTTATTTTTTTTTATACCCTTCACAAAAAAGTGAAAGGGTATATATAGGTTTGTCATTCCGTGTGTAATTTCTTCGATATGCACATGGGACCCCATAAAGTATATATATTCTGGATCCTTATGAATAGCGATGACGATTGAGCGATGTCCGTCTGTCCGTCCGTCTGTACGTGAAATCGGTTTTCCCAAGCTCCCAGAAGAGCTAGAGACTTCGTTCTTGGACCGTTGGATTGGAAATGAACTTAAACAGGCTGCTATTGAAATTCAGAAAGATCCGAAGTATGGTTCCAGAGCTGGGAAGCTTACACCTATTTCTCGACGCAAAATTTTTACCAAAAATCAATTATTTTTTTTAATGTTTGTAAATTAAACCTATTTCGTGCTTTAGGGAGCCTCAATGGTCTATTAAAAACTAAAAAAATAAAAACTTTTTTCCAGGGATGGGAAATAAAAAAATTTTTTTTCGGCTTATTCCGTATTTTGTAGTACATGTAGTATCTAAAATTGTTAAAAATTTTAAGTTTTTCTTTAACAAAACCACTTTATACGTCATGAAGATTTGCATTGGCAAAAAAAAATTTTTGTTTTTAAATTCAAATTTTACTTCCAGGGTTGGGAAATTGCATTGTTTTTATAAGTGAAAGTAATGAAACAGGTCTAGCCAAGCCCCCAGAAGAGATAGAGACTTCATTCTTGGACCGTTGGATTGGAAACGAACTTAAATAGAGTGGTGTTAAAATTCAGATAGATCCGAACTATGGTTCCAGAGCTGGTAAGCTTGCACCTATTTCTCGACGCTAAATTTATACCAAAAATAATTTATTTTTTTTAATGTTTGCAAACTAAACCTATTTCGTGCTTTGGGAAGTCTCAATGGTGTATTAAAAACTAAAAATATAAAAAAAAAATGTTCAGGGATGGGAAATAAAAATTTTTTTTTCGGCCCATTCCGTATTTTGTAGTACATGTAGTAACTAAAATTGTTAAAAATGTTAAGTTTTTCTTTAACAAAACCTCTTTATACGTCATGAAGATTTGCATTGGCAAAAAGAAAAGAAAATTTTAGATTCAAATTTTGCTTCCAGGGGTGGGAAATTGAATTTTTTTTATACATGCAAGTAATCAAACAGGCAATCGATGTTGTTGTTTTTTGTTTTTTGCCAACTAAAACAGTCGTATAATTTAGGAAGAACAAAATTGGTATCAAAAATTCAAAAATAAAAAATAAAATTTCGAATCCAGGGATGGACAAGTGCAATATTTTATGGTACATGAAAGTTACCAAAATGGTAAAAAATTTGCAATTTTTTGTAAATAAAACTACTTTATACTTCAAGAAGCATTGCACTGATAAAAAAAACAAACAAAAAAAATTTAAATTTCGTTTCCAGGGTTAGAAAAATTAAATTTTTTTTGGTACATGCAATATTTTGTAGTACATGTAATAACCAAAATGGTTGCAAAATTCGACTTTTTCTTAAACAAAACTACTTTATACCTCATGAAGATTTGCATTGATAAAGAAAATTTTAAAAAATTTAAATTTCGCTTCCAGGGTTAGGAAATTGAAATTTTTTTAAACATAAATGTAACCAAAAAGGCAATTGACGTTGTTTTTTTTTGCTAATTAGAGCTGTTTTATAATTCAGGAAGAACAAATTTGGTATTAAAATCTTAAAAATCAAAATTTCGACTCCAGGTTTGGACATATGATATATTTTATGGTACGTGAAAGTGACCAAAAAGTTTAAAAATAGTATTTTTTTGTCAACTAAAGCTATGTTACGCCTCACTAAGAATTGCATTGGTAAAAAAATAAAAATTCGCTTCCAGAGTTGGAAAATCGAAATACTTTTCGTACATAATAGTACATACATAAATTAAAAATTTTGTGTTTTTAGTGAATTAAAGCTATTTTATATATCAGAAAAAATTAGATTAGTATTAAAAAATTAAGAATTCGGTTCCAGGGTTAGGAAGTTGACATTTTCTGATTCATAAAATCAGCCATTTTATTTGTTATTTTTGATTTTTATGATGAATTATACATACTTTATTTATCAGAAAGAAGTAATCTGGTATTAAAAACCAACAACATTAGAAACCAAAGACGATTCTACGGTTGGAAAATTAGAACTTTTTGGGGTACATGAAACGGATTTTTTGTTTTGTTTGTAAATTAAATATATATAATATTTTCGAAAGACGTTCATAGATATTAGATATAAGAGAAGCCAAAAATTTAGCTTCCTAGCCGAAAAATTTAAACGTTTTCTTAAATATAAAAGTAACCGATAACATTATTTTGATATTTTAATTAAACCTACTTTCTGTTTTGGCAAGAAAGAAAGAAAGAAGAATTACATCTGTGAAGGGTATATAAGATTCGGCACAGCCGAATATAGCGCTTTTACTTGTTTTTATCTTGGACCAGCACTCAGGGGATGACCCCTATATATGCAATGCATTGCGCCGGAACTGAAAACGAAGTGAAAGATGAGAAGATGGACAGTTTTTTTTGTAGCTTTTTTAACATTTTACTTCGCTGGCTAATTTTTGCTACAGGGCCGACGAAGGTGGGTGCTGTTACTTTGCTTTTTAGTACATGATAGTGTCAGTTCAGCCCCACTTTATATCTTAAAAAAATTTAAAGTTGGAAAGAGGATGAAGAGACTATAAACACTCGATTTCAAATTTTCCACGCTTAAAAGGAGAGGAAAAACCTAGGCAGGGAGTTAATTCCCCATACGAGCAGTCCGGGCAAAGATCGAGTTCTCTCTGTAATGCTTAGTGCGGTTCCTAATCGTAATGTAGAGCTCGTTCAGCGTAAAAAATTATACGGTTCGGGAAAGAGTTTCCCGATTTAATAGGAACACAACCAATTATAATCGCGACCAAACATTGAACACACTATTACCATTTATATTATAACCCTCTAGTGTGGAGCCGGAACTTCAAAGCCTACTTTGCAGTTACTCCATCGCTTACAGGCCAGAGCGAAAAAAATTATTTTGTACAGAAAAGCAAACAATTCTATAGGATATTAAGATCCTTGAGTACCGCTACTACTAAAAAATTTATTTATGATCAGTCTGTATTTACACTTTCGTAAAAATACTGTACGACATGCACTCATTAGTATACTTAAGAATGCTTTTTGCACTAATTAATGCGAGTTTTAGGACTAGTTAATTTACAAAGAAGTCGATAGTTTAGTATATTGTAATTTTATTACAAAATTTGAGTTAAAAATTTAAATTTTTAGGCACAAGGGAGTTTTTATGACCTATTTTTGGTATCTAGACACGTTTAGATAATATTGGTATATTCACAAAAGTTGTTCAGCTTTACCGTGGCTACAATTTTCCTAAATATAGTGTACATAAAATCAGGATTTCCTAAAAGTTATGATAAAAAAATTAAAAATTTTTTTTTGATGTGTTAACATCTATACGCGCGCCTCTAGGGCAGTAAACTATCAGTTTCAAAACATACGCAAGTGTAAGTGTAAGAGTTTGTTTGTTTGTTGTTGTTGCTTGGCAGTAGGTATTGAAAGTGATTATTGGGCGATTTTCATATAATTTTCCCACGCGATTTTCTCCGGAAATTCATAGCCGATTTTATTAATTTTTGGATTAAAACTCTAGAGCGGGTTTCGACCAAAGGCCAAAAATTAAGGCGATCCGATATCGGCGAGCGGAGATTTAAGTGTTTTAATTCGGAGTATTAATTTGGAGTAATATTAAAAAAGTGTTTTATGTTGATCTTCGGTTTTGTCTTATGCATAGCAAAGAGAATAGTGACGTGGTTATACGTACATATATAAAAATGAGATAGCAAGACAGCAACGTATGTAGCTTATGTATATACAAACATAACAATGTATGTATATACATTTGTCTGTTGCTTTGCATTCTCTTTGTTTTTTGTGGGTTTAATATAAAATAAATAAACAAAAAGGTGTTAACACATCGCCCGTGAGTTCGAACACTCATTGATTTTTTTTAATTTATGTATTAATTTTTATTAGTCGAACTTTCTTATCTAAATTGTAATATTCAAATCTTAATAAAAAAATAATAAATAGAATTTGAACAAATTCATTTATTAATAAAATAATAAAAAAAAATCATTTGCAGTCATGCAGATTCGTACTTAAGCCCGTTGAAAAAATTAACAAATATTTTTAACTTTTTAAAAATTTAGCGAGAAATATTCAACCTAGTTTTGATTACATTTTTGCCAAATATAGCTAAGCGACATTTTTAAATGCTGGTTAAGGTTTTATGGCAAAAACTGATGACACCTTTTTTTGGGCATCATGCTCATATTGGGAAACTTTGGAGGCCCCTAAAAAATAAACGGTCACCAAATTAGCCAAACTGAGTATAGAGTTTTACTACAATTTGAATCGAACCCATATAGTCACGACCTTGCACTTTTCAAAAGGTCTTCATTTGACGCATAGTGTAATTTAATAAAAAGACATCGATATTATTGTAAATCAGGGATGGAAAGGGCTATTTTGATTTTGTACCAATTAACTAATAAAATGTACTTTTCATACCATGACGGTACCATTTTTTTATATTCTATATATTTCTATAAATAGAAATTCAAAAACTTCTCTACACACGTATACAACAAAAAAATATTATATACATAAAAATCTAGGAATCAGTTGATTAAACTTTTTTCAAAAAGTCATACAATTTAAGATAGTAAATTTTCTGGTAGTTTAAAATTTAGGCAACGAGACATTGATTGAAAACTTTTTCGGTATTTGGAAATCAATTATTATACCCTGTTTCAACGTGATTGTTTTTGAATCAAATATAAGGCAGCCAAACGATGAAAAATGTTTCTGTTGCGAAAAATTATAGCAAATAATTGTAAGTCCGTTACTTAGATGAGCCATAATTTAGCAGAAATATGAGACATAGACACTATTTTGAAAGATTCGGGTCTAAGGAACCGTTTTCTCTCGAAAGAACAATAATTTTCAAAAAGAAACGACAAAATAAATATATAGAACAAGCAGAGGAGTAAGAAAAGATGCGAAAAGTTCATGAAGTGCTGACTGCAATACTGTATGTAATAAAAAGTTGAAACAAAGTCTTTGATTATGTAACCGTATAATTCACAGAAATATTTTATGTTTATTAACTGATTCACTGAGAAATTAACGAAAAATTTTAAACATAAAACGTTTTTATGAACTAGGTGTAAGCTTTTGATTGAGATATTTAAATTGTGCTAAATTAGTCGTGGTAGTACCACGGTACCAACAAAGTCAAATTGTACCAAAAAAAGTACAATTGTATCATGTTTTCCATCCGTGTTGTAAATAATAAAATAAATGTCAATAAAATTGACAGAAATTATTATAATAATTTAATTTAAGTTATGAATTTCTTTTACTATAGCATTTGAGTGTATTAATAACAAAAATGTTGTTTGTTGCATAAAAGTTTTAATTTTATTGAGCAGAAGCAGGTTACAAATGTTTCATAAATAAATCATATTTCGCACAGCCGTCACTTGGTTTCTGGCACTAGCGAAATGAAAACAGTCAGCACAAAGTAGTTCTGTGCCACTGTGCAATACTAATGACGATATATGTTTAAGTTTGTGCATGCAAGTTCGTATTGTAATTATAGCGTGTGTATGTAGGATGGGTTTAGCCGAATGCTGCATAAACTTTAGACACACTAAAATATAGTGCTAACAAAGAAATAATAATAAAAACAACAATAACCTTTTACATTTGTCAGTTGTTTTACTGTGGATGTGCTGTTTTATGAGAGATTGTAGTCATATTATTATTATTATTATTCGTTAGTGTTGTTTTTGCCATTAAATTTTCTTCACAAAACACAGACAGACATACACATGCATATATTGCACTCACTTAAACATAAAAATGTTTGTATGTGAATGCTGCATCAGAACACAACAGTTGCAGGAGTACAAAAAGGATTCATCATTTTCTGACTGAATGTGTATGAGTGAATGTGTGTCTGAGTGTGTTTGTTTGTGTTACATGTATTGTTCTTGCCGCCCAAGTTTATGCGCGCGCCATGCATCATTATTGTTTAGTAGGTACGTTTACATATCACATCCATCTTGGTTGTTGTTGCTCCTGCTGCTGCATGTCTTGCCACTCATTGCACAAACATTTCTTTTTTTTTGCTTTCGTTTCATGCCCGCCCACACATGCATGGAAATCATTTCATGCTTTCTTTCATATTATTATTTTTTGTTTTTGTTAGTTTTGTTTTCAAGGATAACGACAGCACACATATCCATTGCAAATGAAACACATGTGCACACACACAACAACAGATATTCGAACTCACACACACACACACACACACACTTATATACATATGTAATAACCATCATTGGAATATGGCAAAACTTAAACTAAAATAAGTTCATAGTTTTTAAAAACTCAAGCAACTGCTTGCAACATTAAGAGACAAGACAGAAATAAAGTAGAATATGAAGAAGTACGAGTTCGGTATCCATTTGCGTTCCTTGCTGCTTGTAATATATGCTTCTAATAATAATGGGTTGCTTAGGGATCTGTTTTGTGTTCTAGTTGAGAGTCTGAAGAAAACGAAAATAAAGGAAAAGTTTTCCAGCAAAACATGTCAAGGATGGCACACAGTATGTGATATGTTTTTCTTTTCTCACACATTAAGTGTTTGGTTGATTTGTACCGGTAAAATTATCTGATTTTGTAAGAGGAAAAAATTATATATGTGGGAAAAAATGCATTAGTGTTATCAAGAAGGGAAAAGAACTTTAAAAATGTTTAATGAAATATTTTTAAAAAATTATTATTTAAATTATTCTGGTTTCTTGACCTCTTTTTAATTATTATTATATTCTGATATTTTTAATCTTAAGGTCTCTTTATTTTAATTTAATTTTTAATTTAAATATTTCTTCACTCCTTTGTATGACTTCATCAGGAAATTAATTAATATTTTTTTAAATTAATTTCTTGAAGAAGTCACACAGAGGAGTGCTGAAATATTTATAAATAAAGAGACCTTAAGCTTAAAAATATAAGAATATAATAATTATTATTTATATAAATTTCAAATAATTTAATCACATTGACACTAAAAGGATATATTATTGACATTTGGCTTAAAACAAAAAATATACTCTGCTGCATATATATTAGAAATAATTTGAGCCATCCCATCCATATCCCAACAAAATCTGTAGTAAAGGGTGTTTTTACAGAGTGACACAAGCTTAAATCATAATAAAACAAGAAAATATATATTTAATATCGATGAAACGGGCTTTATTGGAAAGAAAATTTTATGCAATCAATGTTCAAATATGATTTCTACAATGGCTGGCACGTAGCAAAGTTCTATACCTCTATAAAAAAAACACCCTTTATTATTATATCTTAAACAACATTTACAACACTTTGTTGCATATTAGATGGTATTCCCAATGTCATATTCCCTAAACAATGGACACTCAAATAATTTTTGTATATCAATACAACAATGCGTGCGGTTGTTATTAAAACCTCAATTGCTGACAAAATTGTATTTTTTATAGAGTGACATCAGTTTCAATCATTATAAAACAGGGAAATATATTTTGAACATCAATGAAACGGGCTTTATTGGAAAATATGCTATAAAATTAATGTTTAAATATGATTTCTGCCATGGCTGGCACGTAGAAGGCACAATCTGGAACACCAATTTTCAATAATTAATAAAATCTTCTATAAAGTGAAAGCACACAACTCCAGTTGCTGAGAACGACGACTAATTGATTGACAAGGATCATCTTCTTTAGTGCGCACTGTTCTTTCCAATAAAGCCCGTTTCATTGATATTAAAAATATATTTTCTTGCTTTATTGTTGATTTAAACATGTGTCGCTCTATAAAAAAACACACTATGTGGAAATTTTTACTCGCTGCACAGTGGAACTAAATGCCTTTTTTCACAAATTTATTCATATCTCAACAACAACAATAGCGACGATCACACAGTGATGGGTGGGCAACAAAAAGAGAACTTTCCTAATACCTTCCACTAAAATACATCATATGCGAATAATTTAAGAAGTGATTTTCAATGACTTTTTTCAACTCATAAAATAAATCGATCAAAAATAACGACTATTATTTCAAAAAGTTAAGAATTAAAATATTTTAAGGGGCTTATAAAACTTTTAGGAGAAGTCGCATAGGAATTTTTGTTGGTAAACTTTGTGCTTTAAGCTGTTATTAATTTCCATATAACTTCTGAAGCGCACCGATGTGCAACGTATTTTTTTCATAAATAACTCTAAGAAGTTATATATAAAATTATATTTAAATTCCCTGCCCAACTGACCTTAACTAAAAATTTTATGATTTTAACTATCAGAACTTAAAGTCGCAAATAATTTAATTTTAAATTCAAGCATAACATATATACCTGTACTTTATATATTAATTTTTTTTAATTATTCATTTTAAACGGTATTTACTTACGTAGCAATTTTTGATTTTTTTAATTTTATTTCTCACAATACGAGAATTTAATTGCAACGAGTTACGACAAAAATACCGTTCAAAGCATAAAGGAAAGTCAACATCAGATGTTTAATCATTCAACTTACACAGAAGAGCAGAACAGTTGTATTCGAAAGCCGCTACACTGTCGTCATCAGTACCCATGTGTATTTTGTTTGTTATCACTTATTAAGTGGCAAACAGTTTTTATTTATACAAACTTTTATTAGGATACGACAACTGTATCAAACCGTTGATAACACACTTTTATTTAATACCCGTCAAAAATAAAACCACGGCAACGGTTTTATTTTTGGCATGACTAATTTTTCGGAATTTTAGTTCTATTATACACAGCTTTTAGAGTTTGAATTCTTTTATACTTAAATATGTGAACGTTTTCATATTTTTATCAAGCCACAGCTCAATGTTGTACGTAAGTATTTATATTTTAGCAAAGATCTTTTGAATTTCTTAAGACTGATATTCTTATTTGTCTTAAGAACTGAGCAGAGCATTTTTTTTTATTAGGACCGGCACTCAGGGGAAGACCCCTACTTATGCGTACATTGTGCTGGAACTAGGAAAATTGGTTGTGGGAAGGAAGATAAAGGGAGTAGTGTCTATAGACATTCGATTTGAATTTCTTCATGCTATATACGGCAGGAAAGACCTCCGCAGGGAGTTTATTCCACATACGGGCAGTACGGGCAAAGAATGAATTTTCCCTATAATGCGTAGTGCGGTTCACTGATAAATCCACCACATATGGGTGTGATCGCACTGTAGAGTCTGTTGAGCGTAGAAAAGTGCGCGCATCGAGAAAGAGATGCCTGACTTCCGTGGAACAAAACCCGTTATAGTAACGATAAAACAGTGAAACTCATCCTTTTCTTTTTGCTATTTCAATTTATTTGACCCCTTCTGATCTTCTTAATATTTACACCACTTACATCCGGACGAAGATGGAGTGCAACTCTCATGTTTGGGCCGGTGCTTCAAAGACTATTTTGAAGTTACTCGACCGCGTACAGGAGAGGACGATGAAACTCATCGGAGGCAGTAGGGTAGCCAACTCTATTGACTCTCTTGAGCATCGTCGCAATGTGGGGTGCGTATCGTTGTTCTATCGCTACTATCATGGCAGGTGCTCTGGTGAAATAAGGGAACTTGTTCCTGAAACCCATTCTTTCTTACGCTCAACGCGTTTTTCATCAAGAGCGCATGCGTTTATGGTCGATATTCCAACGAATCGCACTACGCATTACAGCGAAAATTCGTTTTTTGGCCGAACAGTCCGTATGTGGAACAAACTGCCTGCAGATGTCTTCCCCGCCACTTACAATTTGAGGGGGTTCAAGTCGAATATCCACAGACACTACTCCCCTTAAAAAAAAAAAAAAGGTCACTATAAATATTTTGGTTTCGTATATATAAAAATTTCAGCAGACTGGGTTCCTCAGAAAAAAGCGATATAAAATTAAACTTCTTCCGTTCCGTTTAAATATATAAAAATATATGAGCCACTGGATGAGGAATTGCAAGTATCTTTAATCCTCTGGCCGAAAGTAATGCGAAGGCAAATTTAACATTAATAGCAAGAGAATTTTTCCCATAAACTATGACATGCATAAATAGCGATAAATACTTACTCACACACCCTCAAAACCTAAAACACTCAATGTCGTTTGTTACCTTATCTGTTTGCTTGTCATTTTCTTCTAAGCAAATGAATTCCTATCATTTTAATTTTATGCTATTTTATATTTTCGTTGGTAAAACTTAATATATATTTTGCTAATTTTGACATATTTAACCCTTTTTTATTGAGGTAAATAACAGTGAGTGAGAGAATCGAGGACCAATTACAAGCCCGAAGTTTAGTCACAAGGCCAATTGTGAGCAGTTATAACTAAATGAAACACGAAAAATAGTATTCCCTTATATTAATGAACTCAAACATCCTTAAAGTGCGAGTCCTGTAGGTATTTATTATATTTCGACATCCACTGTTAATTTAGTTGTGACATTGTTGTTAATAAATTTGATTACGCCGTCATCGCCTGAAGCAAATTTATAACGCTCATACTCACACAAACGTGAAATCACATACACATACATGATGTACATTCATTCAAACTGGTGTTTTATTTATTTTTTTTTTGTTTTACCAAAAGTTAAAGAAGAGTTCTTTGGCTTATCAAAAAGTAACAGCAACAAAAAAATATATATATAAAGAAATAAATAAAATAATGTGCGATACATGACACATTTGAGAATTTATGTGTTTTGTATCTCATTAAGAGAAGAACCTAAAGTAGCAATAACAAGAACACTCACACACACACACACACACACACAACACACATACTCCAATAATAGCTAAATGCCATCATAAGTAAAAAGTGTAAAAGTTGGTTTTTCTGCTTCCAAACTACTAGAGTTAAAATTAACGCATACATAATTACACACTCATCCATACACATCCCCGAAACAAATGACACCAACACAAATGAAACGTGTTTTGTGAAACAAACTCCTTCCGTTGTTACTAATACACAAGCACGCACACTCACATACATATATATTTACCAATACATGAGCAGCCAAAAGTGTCACTAAAAAGTTTATATTTTGAAAATTATCAGCAAAGAAATTTATTTAATACACACATTTCACTACATATCGTTTAAAAAAGTGAATTAAGAAATTTCCAATAAATGACTAAACGTCTGGCTGCATCTCGGCACAGTGGTTTTAGGAGAAAAATAAATATTTCAAGAAAGATCGTAGCAATTAAGAAAATGATCGTTTTAACACTTATTCAGAGCTTTTTCTTTAGGAACTATGCAGATTAAAGGCCCAAGCAGTTACTGGCTTATATTCCTTAACAAAGTAATAGCCTTTAGTAACCATGAAAAGATATACCTATAGTATTTTTAGGTATGTGATGGAAAACGATCGTTTTCAGGTGTGATGAATTCGTACAGATTTTGACAATTATAGGGTGGGAAAATTTGAGGTTAGGAAAAAACTCTGCTCGCGAATTATGAAATGTCAAGAATTGAGCTGTCATCCTTCAAAATTTACTTATTTAAAAGTTGGGAAATTTTAACCATTGAAAATTACACTCCTAAACTAAGCATCTTAATGGTCAACATGGATAAAATATTTCTGTATCACGTCGTTAAATTAGAGTTGATTTTCCTACTAATCAAGCTCCTGTTGAACCGCTGTCCGTAATTTAATCGCTAAATTCGAGTCTAGGTACTGCTACTGACAATAGACCCAAAACAATACGCTCGTAATGGCCGTAGTGATGCAAACAGGCCCACTGTACCCCAAAGCATTGAGAATGGGCCTGTATCATCAACTCGTGCGCATTCGGAACAATTGAGCATCACCAGAGGGGCACATTGGGCAACATTTTCCCTAAAGATCTTAATCTTCACACTTATAAAGTCCAACTATTTCAAGAATTAAAGCCGGCCGGCCGGCAATTGTTTGCTTCGGACGTTTGTGAATTGGCCGTTTGAAAAACTGAACGAAAACAATGCATTTTTCAAGAAAAATTAGACGTTTAAATAAACAAACAAAATTGTCGCATATGGAGCTCACAAAATCTACAAATAGCTTTCGAACAACCATCACACTTGTCCATCCCTGGATTCGAAATTTTATTTTTGAATTTTTGATACCAATTTTGTTCTTCATAAATTATAAGACAGGCTTAGTTAGCAAAAAAAACAACATTAGTTGCCTGTTTGATTACTTTCACTTATAAAATAAATGTCATTTCCCCCTGGAAGCAAAATTTAAATAAAAAAATTTTTTTTGGTCAATGCAAATCTTCATGACGTATAAAGAGGTTTTGTTAAAGAAAAATTAAAATTTTTAACAATTTTAGTTACTACATGTACTACAAAATACGGAATGGGAAAATTTTTTTTTAATTTATTTAGTTTTTAATAGACTATTTAGGATTCCCAAAGCAAGAAATAGGTTTAATTTACAAGCATTAAAAAAATAATTGATTTTTGGTATAAATTTTGCGTCGAGAAATAGGTGTAAGCTTCCCAGCTCTGGAACTATAATTCGGATCTTTCTGAATTTCAATATTTAAGTTCATTTCCAATCCAACGGCCCAAGAATGAAGTCTCTAGCTTTTCTGGGGGCTTGGGAAAATCAATTTCACGTACAGACAGACGGACAGAGGGACATCGCTCAATCGTCATCGCTATTCATAAGGATCCAGAATATATATATATATATATATATATATATATATATATATATATATATATATATATTTTAAGGGGTCCCATGTGCATATCGAAAAAATTTCACAGGGAATGACAAACCTATATATACCCTTTCACTTTTTTGTGAAGGGTATAAAAATTAATGTCCGGCTAGATTTGCAAAATATCCCTATGTGCGACGTCATAATTCATTGTTAGTTCCAATGTGGCTACGCTTTAATTGGCATTAATAACAATGAATTTGGAAAAAACCGGTTTTAATAATATTTACTTCCTAATTTAAAATTTGCACACACTTTAGTATTAACCCAGTCTCAAATTTCAGGCTTTAAAAGCTCACAGCAGAAGATAAAATCAAAGGATTATAATAGATACCACTAAGAAAATAAATTTATCAAAAATTATAGAAAAAAAAAAACAATTGAAAATAAAATTGCAAGACTATTGACGCTACGAACACTTCCCCCATTTTATCGCTTTCAACTCATTTTCATGTCCCTTTTGATTAAATTCGGACTAGCAATCAGGGGATGGTATTTACATATGCAGTGCATTGAGCCGGAACTAGAAAGGAGGGTATAATATTCCGAAGGCAGAAGACAAACGGTAAAATGATAGAGACAACTTTTGTAGCTATTTTAACATTTACTTCGCCCGCTAATTTGTGCTACAGGGTTGCAGGAGGGCGCTGTTCCTCTGCTCCCTAGTACCTGATCAGGCAATTCGGCAAAATATTCATGACGAACTGAGTCGAACTCTGTACCTTCCGCTTCATAGCCTCGTGTTAACTACTTGAGCCAACAGCCCCCTCAAATCGTTTCTTTAATTGCTTTTACGCATTCTTTCTCCTACACCGGAGTATTATAAAATTATGCTTATATGATTTTACAGTGATTTAATTCCAAATACCTGAAAAGATGACGACAGATGGAAATATGTGGCATGACCGAAAAAGCCTTGGCTGGTTCTTTGCTTTAAAGGAATATTAGGTATCATTTGATTGATGATATTTGCTCTCTCGGTGATTGGCAAGTCCAATCATTGCTGAAGTAAAAATTTCAACACTGAGGCACTTAAACGAAAGGGGATATTAGCAGGCCTTAAGCCAACGCCCCTCGAGCACCTACATGTAATGGAATTTGATATTGATAGTACAACATTAGAAGCTCATCCTCTTTGTAAATCCTAACTGTATGGCATTAAATCGTATAAGACATGCTATTATGGAGATGCTAGCAATTACACTCTGACGAAGCGAATGTCACGTTTCATAAATTACTAAACGCGTATAGTAAAAGCGGGTGTACGAGGATGTCTCTGTGAATTTCTGGTCTACCTATTGTAGGCCTAAGCCAATAACTTCTGAAGTCCCTAAGATAGTAGTAAAGGGAGCTGTTACAGTTATGGGCTGCGTTGATATTCCCCCTACATTTAACCTTCAAATCACCCTTGTGTGGAAAACCACACAAACTGAACCATATTTGTACGATAAACAAAAATATATTTGGGGTATACTAAAGAAATTTCCTGACGTTGTTAACAATATAAATTAAACACAGAAAACACATTTTTTTATAAAAAAACTATTTTTTAGTAACGAAATATTTCAAAACTTACGAAAGTTTCCCTCGTGTGTGGTTTTCCTCACATATGTAGTTTCAATGTAATTTGCACTAAAGACAACATTTTCTGTCGTGATGTAGTTCGAAAAGAAAAACAAATCGATGGCCAGTTTATTTTATATATTTTTTTAATTAGGACCGTTACTGTGGGGATGACCCCTACTCATGCGTACATTGGGCTGGAACTAGGAAAATTGGTTGTGGGAAAGAGGATAAAGGAAATAGTGTGTTTGGACATTCGATTTGAATTTTTTCATGCTATACACAACAGGAAAGACCCCGCATGGAGTTTATTCCACATACGGGCTAAGAATGAATTTTCCCTGTGATGCGTAGTACGGTTGACTAGTAAACCCACTACATATGGATGTGATCGCACTCTAGAGCGTGTTGTGCGTAGAAAATTTCGCGTTTCGGGAAAGAGATCCTGACTTAGTTTGCACAAAACCCATTATAGTAACGATTTAATCAGCGCAACGCACCCCACATTGCGTCGATGCTCAAGTGAGTCAATAGAGTTGGCTACCCTACCGTCCTCTATGAGTTTCTTCGCCCTCTCCTGAACACTGTCGAGTGACTTCAAAATATACTTTCAATGAGAGTTGTATACCATTTTTGGTCGGATGTAAGTGGTATAAATAGTAAGGAGATAAGATTTGTATGTCTTACACTGCCTTAGAAAGGAGAGGCACTTGAACGCTTCTTTTGAAACATGAAAAATATGCTCTGTCCATCGAACGTCACACTGGCCAAGAACACCAAGAGCTTCTCATTCCTCAATATCTATACCACCCATATTTACAGATGAAGCAGCGTGATCGGGCGTCGGTGTGTTAGCAAGCAGCATTGAGTCTTACGGGCATTGAAATTTACCCTGTTTCTGTGACCCCATTCAACAATTTTATTGAGGTCACCGTTGAGCGCAGCTCTCATATTGTGCCTCATCGCCTCGATCTCTGACGATGTCGGTCTATTATTGAAAGCATATGAATGACAAAAGCTGCTATCATCTGCAAAAGAGTAGATAGGAGTTAAAGTCTGACATAGAAGGTCCTTTAGAAATATAAGAAATAGTGTAGGAGAAAGAAAGTTGCTGTTTTCTCAAACATGATCGATATAATATTTAAAGATATAAATCGAAATACAAACAAGCCAATTTTACGCCGAGTCTTATTGCGCAAACTTGGAATATCGCTCGCAAAGTCTTACATGGCAATACGAAAGAGCGTGCCAAGAACTCAATCAGGAGTGTCTATGCTTTCTGCTATCAACCAAAGAAATTTAGTAGATAAACCAAGCGGCTCAATAACCCAGTCCCAAGATTTACTCGTCCGTGAACCATCTGGAACTCAACAGATCTTATCGCTATCCTTTGAAATTCCTTCAATAACGCGAAAAAATATTCCTCCTGTAATCGAAGGATAATCTTGATGTTATATTTGTTATAACGAAAAGTCAAAATATATAAACTATATTCACTAAACAATGTGCTGTTTTTCCATAAAGGGTGTTTGTAAAAGTGCCCATAATCGCAATGTATTGAACCTAAATTATTATAAAATAAAACAATATTTAAAATAAATATGCAATTAATATTCATAAATCATGACCTTGATTGAAAATTAAGTATGTTCCTTCAGCAAAATACACAGACATTCCATATGTGTGAAAAACCACACGCGAGGGTAACTAACGTAAGTTTTTTTGAGGGTGATTTGAGGGTTAAATAAGATGTAGTCATATTTTAGATGTTGTTATATTTCAGGAAGATGGAGCATCTCTGCAAAGTGTGCACTTGGCCAAATAAGAGAAGTTACCTCCAGTGTACCCTGTGAATAATACTTTTCTGCCTTCGGTGTGTTATTGGGTGTGGTGATGATCAATGTGTATCGTCCTTTCTAAAAGAGTCTAAATGTTTTCTCTACTATTCTGGGGCAGGAACTCAAGTGGAGACACATTCTTTGCAGGAGATTTAAATTTGTTATATCGATGTTCAAGAAGAATTTTCTTTTTGATTTTCTATTTCAATATATTTTATTTAAAATTGTTTACTAACAAAGTAAACTGTTGTTACCAATTGTACGATAATAATAGCAACAATATCAAACATGTTGTTCTCATATTCCTGCGGGCAAATAAAGTCTTGTACCAGCTTTTGCTTAACTTTAAGCTCGAAACAACATTATGGAAGCGGTAAATCTGCAGCGAATGAATTCTTATTTGCTTTTTAGCTGAAATAATTTTTGGGAATCATTTTAAGGTAAATATTTTCATGTTTATGAAATAAATCAGTGCGGTAATACGCATATGTATTGCCATATGAATGTGTATGTATATGTATTCATTAGTACAAACTGTTTAGTATTGTTGTTGTTGTCGTTGTTGTGGTTGTAGTTGTTATTGTTGGTGTATGTTTTGCGTGCTTATGTTTTACGTGTTGTACATTTTGAATCTTAATCCTTTGTTGCTCATAAATCAGCGTAACTCACAGTATTTATAGCGTTACGCTAGCAATACACACACAAATACATACATACGTATACTAGGACACATACATTTACAAATACGTAACACACTAAAAACATGGTCATAATTCAGCTTTAATTAACTCGTTTATTAGGCAAATATTAGTTTACACGATGATGGGCATGTTGCTGCAAATCAACCAAAGAAAAAACATGGAGGTACGTTTTGTTTAAATATGTAAATGCACGCTTGTGCGTGCCTGAGTTCACACACACACAAGTATTATAACAGAGCACACAGCTCATTAAGTGTGCATCCTAAAGAGTCTGTTTGACATATTTCTAAATCTTATATTCTTAGAGATTGTAAATTTAAAAGAAATTTTATTGAATTGGTTCCATATTTTATTTTTTATAAAAAAACATTTTTTTTTTACACTTAATTAAGCTAAAAATTTATTTTTAGTGTTTTATGGTGTTTTATTGGACCACGACCTTGCCAGAGGTGGTCCATTGAAATAGAAATTTTATACCTTCCAGAAAGAATTAAACCCTTTTACTTCACTTTCTCTTTCAATATCACTTGTATCATAATTTTCTGAAACAGATTCAGTATCTTTATCAATGTTTTGTAATTACCTTTACAATTAGTATTAAAATATTCAGTCTTATTACTCTTAATACGGGATTCGTGTTTTTTTTAATGTAAGAGTGGGGTTAACCCTAGATTGGTACACTTAAATATACCCCTTTATTGGTAAACTTCGTTGAATCGACGAACATCAAATTTACATTTACATAATTACGTAACCATGAATATTTTAGTAAAGGAAACTAATTTATTTTCTTCCTAATGCTAGAGTTAATGTCGACGCCGTTGACGGCGTTTCAACGCCGAAAAAGTTGAAATAGATTGAACTTTTACGGCGTTGCAACGCGTTGAGATTAACTGCTCTCATACAATTTCATACGATTCAACTTTTTGTTTGACATTTGACGCCGTCGACGACGTCGACATTAACTCTAGCATAAAGGTGTTTTAAATTCTAATTATAAACATTTTCATACATTTTTGTTTTATTTACTTCATTTTTATTTCAATAAAAATTAACATAAAATTTGGCTTTGCTTCACAGATACTTTTAAAAAATATCCTAAATTCAACTTTTTGTTAAAGAAAATTTTTTTTTTTAATTTTTTTTCTTTAAAAAGGTACATTGAGTATTAAAAAAATAAAAAAGGAATTAATTTTGGATTAAATTTGCATATGAAATGCAAGCTTCAATTTTATGCTCTCCACATATGCTTTTTTTACAGAAATTGCAGGCACTTTTTGTCATTCGACGTCTTTTGTATGGACAAAGCTTACAATTGCTTCTTTTGTTGCAAGTGTTAGAATTTGCTGATATTTCAGATTCCAAAACATTTTGTATTTTTCTTCCTAAATTAGTTTGCAATGTAGGAATAGTTAGTCTCTTCGTTACATGTTCTTTGACAAGATCATAGTGCAGTTTTTTTTGCGAATTCTCTGCGAAATATAGGCTTTTATATATAGCTATTTATGTTAGCCATATTAATCATTCCATATAAAAGACACATTGGCCATTGATTAGTCTTGCGGGAGCATGAAATTAAACAACACATTTGGTCAAAGGTGTCAACACCTCCTTTAGTGGAGTTATTGAACTCTACTCTGCCATCGTTGGTTTTTTATTAGAATTATTAACAGTTCCCTCTTCTGATAAGTGGTCAATATCCTCCAAAGGAGGTTCTTCTTGCTGTAAACTTTCATTGTCACTGCTGTGATTTCAAAAATGTTTTCATCGGTGGTAAAAATGTCATCCAGGTCACCCTCTTCACTCTCAGATTCAATACTGTTCAAAAATTTTTCGATGTCATCATCCTGGAGACGTTTAGTTGTCATATAGAATATTTGCTCTAAAACTGCAACAAAAAACACGAATGAAGAAATTTACATAAATGGTATTATTCGTCGAAGCGACGAAGTGAGTTCCAGGAACTTTAAAAAAAACTTACTTTTAAGCGTCGGACAATAACTTATGACCACAAACAACAAAAGCAGATTGTTGGCTAGAGCTACAGAGATAATCAGAGTGTTACGTGTAAAGAGACAAAAGAGAACAAAAATATAAAAGAGGTGTTCGTCGATTCGACAAATGTATACCAATCTAGGGTTAAAAATACACTTTATTTTTGGAAAATTCAGTTTAATTAATACCAATGTAAAGTAGAAATATGGAAGATATTTTACGCATTAAGGGACTGGCAATAATGAATGTATTTCCAAAACTGCTGAGAATAGCTAAAGAGTTCATAGGATTTGGCTTTCGGTAGAGTTTTTCTGTTCCCAAGAATGAAGAGACCCATTAATGAACTGCGATTTGCAAGGAATATGGATATCAAAACCGGGACACTAAAAGCACAAACCGAAACACTATGGACAAACCCAGATCTACATATTATATCTGCGTCGAGGATTTAAACAAAATTATGGCCCAACTGTATTATACCTGGGAGGGAGCATAGCAAACGGCACAAAACAGAAATTGTCATTTTTTTTGGAAGAAGTGGGAATTCATCTTATAGTTTGAACAGACCCCGTATATGCTTTTACATAAAATAATAGATTAATTGATGTTTAGAGACTCCAATACTTGAAAACCTAACTTTTAATTTCAGTTTACATATTGCAGCAATTCCATTTCTATTGCAATTCTTAATAAAATTTGAATAGCATTTTCAATTGTCCTCCTATATGTTTTGTTTGTACACACAGCAATGCACACGCATATGTGGATACTTGGATACATGTATGTACATATGTGTGCCTATAATTGTATATTTTGTGATCACTGCGGTGTTTATGTATCATTATTATCGAGTACATTACATGAGACACGTTTATTTAGCCATAATAATGGCAACAATAACAACAGAGCTCACGCACACATATACCCAAATATGGTCCATTTTGTGCATATATATTTGCATTGTTCAATGGTATTACAACAACTAATTCATAAATTATAGTTAAATCATTACAATAACGCTATTAGTAGCGTTTGTGCTGAGCAAGCATTTACATTTCTGTGTACTGAAAGTTCGTCATAATTGCTCTGCAAGAAATATCAGCAGTTAAAAAGTACTGACTAACTATTGATGTTGTCGAAAGAGCCCCCGATTTAATAAAAGCTTTGCAATAAGATGTACAGTCACAAAGCAGCTCTGTTCCAGCCCATATAAAGACTTCCTGGCAATTTTTGCTTTAACTGAAGACAGACTGATGCTTTACTCTCCTTCGAGAGTTTTGGGTCTCACTAGCACTAGTTAATTCCAACACCTCAGACAACCTGTATAAGCTTAAGGCTCCTTCTTAGAAATGATTCCGTCATTAAGTACGCGTGTAATTTCTATGTGAATTAATAAGTCGTGTACAGTCAGTCACAGAAGTGGATAAAAATTATGGGTTAATAACATATCCGGCACATGCTCTGAGTTACCTCATCTGCACCTGTGCACCTATACTTCACAAATTTATTTTGAAAAGTATATTTCAAATATAATAAAATCATGTACAATAAGATGTAATATTTGAGCACGAACTGAATAAGAACTACGAGCGGAACAGTGGCCATATGACCACAGTATAAACAGCAGATCATTTGCTTCACTGTGCTTCTGCCAACAACAATTTCTATTGGATTTTGCTCGTCTTGAAATACACACATGATAGACTGCTGTTTTTTATTCCGACTCATAAGCACTTATTTATGATTCCTCATTTGCTACGAGTTTATACGCGTCTCTTAAAGAATCATGGTAGAAATTTTTAAATAATTTCTTTATTCCTATAGATGCAAGCCTTTCTTGGAGCGATTGCTAATTGAGATTATATGCAACGAAAACAAATTTTTAACCTCCCGCTAAGCAAATTTAAAATTATAAAAAAATGGGGAAGTTACTCCGTTTTGGAATATATTAAATTTTCGCCAGATATCGATGTTTAGAGTTCCCAGGAAGCTTTCTCGACTATTCCCAAAAAGCCGTCACTATGTCTATATGCAAGAGTGAGTGTGTATATGTGTGTGTGTGTGTATGTGAGTATGACTTATTTATAACTTTTGAACACCTGAAACGAACCGAGCCAAACAAGTCGCGGTTCGAAGGATATTTTTATACCATTCACAAAAAAGTGAAAGGGTATATATAAATTTGTCATTCCGTGTGTAATATCTTCGATATCAATATGGGACCCCATAAAGTATATATATTCTGGATCCTTATGAATAGCGATGACGATTGAGCTATGCCCATCTGTCCGTCCGTCTGTACGGTTTTCCCAAGCCCCCAGAATAGCTATAGACTTCGTTCTTGGACCGTTGGATTGGAAATGAACTTAAATAGAGTGCTATTGAAATTCAGAAAGATCCGATGTACGATTCCAGAGCTGGGAAGCTTACACCTATTCCTCGACGCAAAATTTATACCAAAAATCAATTATTTTTTTTAATGTTTGTAAATTAAACCTGTTTCGTGCGTCTATTAAAAACTAAAAATATTAAAATTTTTTTCCAGGAATGGGAAATCAAATTTTTTTTCGGCATGTACATGTAGCAACTAAAATTGTTAAAAATTTCAATTTTTTTTTTAACAGAACCTCTTTATATGTCATGAAGATTTGCATTGACCAAAAAAAAGATTTCTTAAATTCAAATTTTGTTTCCAGGGATGGGAAATTGCATTTTTTTTATACGTGAAAGTAATCAAACAGAAAACTGATGTTGTTTTTTTTTTGCTAACTAAAACTGTCTTATAATTTAAGAAGAACGAAATTGGTAACAAAAATTAAAAACAAAAAAAAATTCGAATCCAGGGTTGGACAAGTGCAATATTTTGTAGTACATGAAAGTGGCCAAAATGGTTAAAAAATTTAAATTTTACTTAAATAAAATTACTTTATACCTCAAGAAGACTTGCACTGATAAAAAATAATAAATAAAACAAGCAAAAACGTTATATTCGACCGGGTCGAATCTTAAATACCCTCCAAATATATAGCAAGTGAATTTGAAATGTTTAACTTGGTGAGACAGAGTTCCTTTATATAATATCGTACGTCAACGCCCACTAAAGGGGGCGGGGTTCAAAAATATACAATATCATGTTTTCCACAGACGAACGTATGGGCATTGCTAGACCGTCTTAGACTTCATCACTGATCAAGAATATATTTACTTTATGGGGTCCAATTCTCTTTGGAGGGTATAAAAACTGTATTTTGGCGGGGTTGCTCTGACAAGGGCTGTGGGGGAAACATTTCACCTTTGTCATAAAACTCTAAAAATAAATGCTTGGGATAATTATATACAAAATTAAAATTTCTTTTTTTTTTGATAGGGTCATTTAGAGGGCAAAGGGAGAGAGGGGGTAAGGCAGAAACAGATACACATAAAACTGTAAAAATAAATGCTTGGGATGATTATATACAAAATAAAATTAAATGTATATTTATTTTTAATAGGGTCATTTAGCGGGCAAAGTGGGAGAAGGGGGTAGAGCAGCAACAAGCAGTCATAAAACTCTAAAGATAAATGCTTGGGATGATTATATACAAAATTTAAAAAAAAAAAAATTTTTTTGGTAGGGTCATTTAGGGGGCAAAGGAAGAGGGGGGGGGGTAGGGCAGAAATCGGCAGTCATAAAACTATAAAGATAAATGCTTGGGATGATTATATACAAAATTTAAAAAAACATTTTTTTTTGGTAAGGTCATTTTGGGGGCAAAGGAAAGGGGGAGGGGGGGGGGGGTAGGGCAGAAATCGGCAGTCATAAAACTCTAAAGATAAATGCTTGGGATGATTATATACAAAATTTAAAAAAAAAAATTTTTTTTGGTAGGGTCATTTAGTGGGCGAAGGGGAAGGAGGGGGTAGGGCAGAGTAGTACCAGGTTTCGTCTCAGCTTCGTCATTAAAGCTTAAAAGTGTTATTTTTGAGGAATGTAGGATTAAGTAAAACAATTTGTTAAATTTTTATGCTATTTTTGCCTATAATAACGCCCACTGAAGTGGGCGGGGTCAAAAAATTATTTTATTTTATTTAATGGCTCCAAGTTTAAGGCGTTGGACCGTATTTGATATAAAAATATATCATTTGCGTAACAAAATAACCAAGAAACTATAAAAATTATGTTGTTTTTTCTGGGTTGGTTTAGTTCTTCTTAGGGGAACTTTTTTCCCTCTTGCCCGATTTAGCCCATCTTCGAACTTTATTTATGCCAAATTTCAAGAGTCTAGCTCTTTTCGTTTGGACTGAATTGTGATTTCCCCAGACAGACGGACGGACGGACATGCTCAGTTCGTCTTAATTTCATCACTGATCAAGAATATATATACTTTATGGGGTCTGAGATGGATATTTCGATGCGTTACAAACGGAATGACAAAGTGAATATACCCGTCAAATTCTTTTTTGGAGGGTATAAAAAATAAAATTTCTTTTCCAGAGTTGGAAAAATGAAAGTTTTTTTGGTATATGCAATATTTTGTAGTACATGTAATAACCAAAATTGTTATCAATTTTGAGTTTTTCTTAAATAAAATCATTTTATACTTCATGAAGATTTGCATTGATAAAAAAAATTTAAAAATTAAAATTTCGCTTCCAAAATGGTTAAAAATTTAAAATGTTTCTTCAATAAACCTCCTTTACACCTAATGAAGAGTCGCATTTATAAAAAAGCAAAAAATAAATAAATTTCAATTCCAGGGCTGGGAAATTGAAAGTTTTTTTGGTACATGCAATATATTGTAGAAAATGAAAGTGAGAAAAAGGGTTGATAATTTTAAGATTTTTGTAAATAAAACTTTTTTATAATTAATGAAAACTAGCATTGGTAAAAAAAGAAGACAAAAATTAAAATTTCGCTCCTAGGGATGGGAAATTTTAATTTTTGTTACACATAAAAGTAACCAAAAAGCCAACTAACGTCAGGTTTTTACTAATTAAAACTATTTTTTAATTCAGGAAAACAAAATTGGTATCCAATATTAAAACAAATCAAAATTTCGATTCCAGAGTTGAATAACTGCAATATTTTGTAGTACATGAAAGTGGCCAAAATGGTTACAAATTTTAAGTTTTTCTTAAATAAACCTCATTATTAAGAGTTGCCTGAACCTCATTATTAAGAGTTGCATTGGTAAAAACAAATTAAAATTTCGTTTCCACGGTTGGGAAATTGAATCATTCTTCATGCATAAAAGTAACAAAAGAGGCAACTAACGCTGTTGTTTTTGCTAACTATTTTATAGTTCAGGAAGAACAAAATTGGCATTAAAATCTTAAAAAAAATCAAAATTTCGACTCCAGGGTTGGACAAATGAAATATTTTATGGTACATGAAAGTGACCAAAAAGTTTAAAAATTCACTAAGAATTGCAATGGTAAAAACAATAAAAATACGCTTCCAGAGTTGGAAAATCTAAATATTTCTGGTACATAAAAGTACCCACATAAATTCCAAATTTTGTTTTTTTAGTGAATTAAAACTATTTTATACTTCAGGAAGAATTAATTTGGTATTGAAATTGGTTCCCAGGGTTGGAAAATCGAAATTTTTTAGTACAAAAAAGTAGCCAAGTTCCTTATTTTGGTAGTGAGTGAATGGAATTTTTTTTTATACTTCGGGAAGAGTTAAATTGGTATTAAAAACCAAAAAAATTAAAAATCCAATTTCAGGGTTGGAATATCGACATTTTCTGATTCATAAAAGTAACCATATAATTTGTTATTTTTGATTTTTATGATGAATTATACCAACTTTATATATCAGGAAGAAATAAATTGGTATTAAAAAAAAAAAAAACTGGAAAGACTATTCTACGGTTGGACAATTAGAAACTTTTGGGGTACATGAAACGGATTTTTTCTTTTTGTTTGTAAATTAAACATATTTAATATATTTGAAAGACGTTCAGAGGTATTAAAAGTAAGAAGAGCCAAACATATAGCTTCCTAGCCAAAAAATTTAAACGTTGTCTTATATATAAAAGTAACTGATAACATAATTTTGTTTTTTTTAAATTATTTTTTAATTAAAGCTACTTTCTGTTTTAGCAAGAAAGAAAGAAGCATTACATGTGTGAAGGGTATTTAAGACACAGCCGAATATAGCACTTTTACCTGTTTCAAAATTAAATTTTTTGTGAATTGGAACCGGTTGAGACCAGCAAATTTTAAAAAATATGAAAAAGACTGAAAACAAAATTTTCAAAAGTGTTTTTTGGAATACTTTTTAACCCCAGAACGTCATACTTATTTTACTTACACTAACGTCATCCTTCGTAATTTTGACTACTGCATACTTCTAGAGACTATAGCAAAATAAATTTCTTATGTATTAATATAACCGAAGATGACGTAGTGGTCTTTTATAACCGTGATAAAACCAAGACATACGCCGCACTGGTTTGGTGGCCAAAAACAGAACAATCCACTGCCAGGGCACTTCTGGACAAGGTTTATCGCCTTGTGTGTATATCGATCAGCGGGGCAATGAGAACCTGTCCAACACATGCTCTGGGTGCCATCTTGCACATTCCCCCTTTGCACATCATAGTGAAGGAGGAGGCCCGCAGGAGCGCACTACGGCTGCCTGACATCTCTAATTTGAAACCTGGAGATCTGGTTGGTCACATGAGCATATTAGGACATCTCCTGAATGACCCATACACTAGGGTGAATAATCAAATACAACGAACACTAGTTTTGAACCGAAACTTTGATGTTCTCATTCCTGAAAGGAGCCAATGGCTTAACCATACTTCATGGCACGTAGATGCTGACCAGGTCTGGTTCACTGACGGCTCCAAACAGGAAAATGGGGATACGGGTGCGGGGATATATGGCCCTAACTTCCAGAGGGCAATTCCCATGGGTAAATACCCTACGATCTTCCAAGCAGAGGTCTATGCCATATTTATATGTGCTAGGGAATGCTTGAGGAGAAAATGAAAGAATATTCGAATCTATTTGATGTCTGATAGCCAAGCAGCGCTCAAGGCCATAACCTCGTATGAGATTAGGTCGGGGGTTGTTATGTACTGTGTTACATCGCTAATAGAATTGGGCGCTCAGAACATGCTGACGCTATGCTGGGTGCCTGGCCATAAGGGCCATGCTGGGAACGAACGGGCTGACTGTCTAGCGAATAGAGGAGCCCATCGTAGATTCATAGGACCGGAACCCTTCTTTGGCATCTCAGGAGGATATGTCAAGGAACGACTCCTGGGCTAGAGTGGAGTTTAATCGCCACTGGAAAGCCCTTCACGGCCTAAGACAGGCAAAGCGTTTCATTACGCTATCTCGGAACAAATCCCAAAAATTAATGCTGATGGACAAGAATGACCTCATATTATTAACGGGTTGGTTTACAGGACACTGCGGTCTCAGACGACACCAGTTCATCATGGGCAACTCTGAGACCAAATTGTGTAGGCTCTGCGAGGCAGAGGAGGAGACACCGGAGCACGTACTCTGTGACTGTCCGGCCGCGGCGTCGTGTAGGAGGAGATTCCTCGGAGGCAATTTTATGACTCCGAGGGAGGTGTACGATATATCACCAGGTAGAATAATTGGCTTTATTCGTAGCCTCAATCTACGATTGTGAACACTTAGGCTGCACAAAAGATCCTTTGGGTCGCGGTGCTTATGGCCTAACAGTAATAATGTATTAATATATACTTTTTAATGAATATTTAAAGAAATGCATTTATTTATGTTTTAATATTTAATAAAAACTTAACATTTCAAAGTATTCCGTCGTCATTTTGACTAGAGATGACCTTTTAGGGTTAAACAGCTTTTACGAAAGTTTCTTAAATCTAATCATCTCTTGACAATTAAAAACCACTTCGAGCGTTACCAACGAGATCAAAATCGGCTTACGCTTTTGTGTAACAAATTGAAAAGTGATTTGAAAAAAAAACTCTGAAATTATATATCTGATCAATTAGTATTAGAACCAAGCTTTCAAAGGGTTTTTTCAAACCTAGATATTCTGTGAATTGGAACATGTTCGGGCTGGTAGATTTCGAGTTATATAAAAATAAAGGACAAATTTTGTTTCAAAAGTGTTTTTTAAATAACTTTTAAATAGCTCTGTCGATCGATTCCAGAAACTAATCAGCTCTTGACATCCAAAAATTTCATCGATCTTCCTTCACCGGGTCAAAAACGGTTAATGCGTTCGTGAGATATCGTGAACGAAGAAATTTGCAAAAAAGTGACTTTTCTAAACTACTCGTGGTAATTCCGAGTTATAATGCAGTTAAAATTGCCGGGAAGTTGCAGGGATGGCCTTTAGGATCAACCGTTTTCCACATATATTTATATGAGGCGAAAACTCATTAATTTATATTGTGTTAGTGAACTTAATCTATCACTTATAATGCTAACGGGCATATTTTTCTCCTTATATCTATAACCAATCGCATTAAAAATCCGCTATTTATAACATTTAATATTTAACATAAGCGTATTCCATAATATCACTTCCGCTTCAATAACAAATGTCACCATATATTCGTAACATCCAGACACACACAAACACAGCACCACTACCAGCACCAGCACCATACACCCTTCAATAGTAATGTTATTAAAACTTCAAATAAATTCCATTTCTTATGATATATTTAATATATTTTGTATGGTGTGAACTTTTGCATTATAACATCGAGCAGAAAGAAAGAATAAATAGAAAAAAAAATTAAACGAAGAAGCGATATGAAACATAAATCAAAATTTCCATTACAAGCGAGCAAGAAAGATGAACCATAACAAAACATTCAGAGCTAGAAGACGGGGATATAAGGAGCATCAAAGGGTTACCCACCCAAATAGCACTCCAACCATTTTATTCCAACAGCTCAAACTATCATCACAAATAAAACTTATAACCGTACCAGGAACAACAACATAAACTAAAAGTAAAAAAGAATTAAACGAACTAAAAATGATGCTTCCCTACACACATACATATGTACATGCATTTATATGTGCATGTGTGTGTATACTTGTATTTTGCTCATCGTATCAAAGACATCCCATGCCGTGATTTATTGAAGAGAGAAAAATAGCTGCAGTCGGTAGTAGAACGGGCTGAAAATATAAGATGCTGCTCTAGTATTGGTGTCAGTGGCAGCAACAAATACATATATAATAAAATGCAACATTTCTTTGATAAAAATTTTTGAACTAAATCAAAACTTCATTTCACATCGGTGCCATTTCTTGCGCCAACTATGCTCGACTGCAAACAACAACATCAGCAGCAATTGGAATACACAGACTATGTGATATAAACTAACTTAGAGAGACAGTTGCAAGAAATGTTGAATGTAAAATTTACGAAATAAAGAAGAATAACGATATAGAAATATATAAACACGAAACAACATCAATACACAAGCATACAAATGAAGGATGCAAAAAGCGGATATTGATTTGATGTATTGCATTGAGAGGGTTCATACCTACGAGAGGCCCTATAAGGAAGTAATGAGTTTTGCAGTAAGAGAAGAGGTAAATATAGGCCAGAATTTTGCTGTGCAGCACCATGAGCAGAACGGTTTGATCAGCCTCTAGAAAAATCCGATTGGCATATCATTTATGACCCAGGACACAAATGGATTAATATAATCTCCCCAGTATGTCAGACTTAATTCTAAATTGCGGAACATTATTAACAAAAGTCTTCATCTGCTGTACTAAAAAATGCCAGACTCCAAGTTTGGAATACAAGCCGCCAACAACATTAACTTGCGCACAAATTATTCGACCACGTAGTTCCACTATGAGGAAATTAAACTGATTTGAGGAAATTATGTCGCAGTGTTTCCATCATGTTGTAAGTAGTTTCGTGTTTGAATTTTCGAAAACAATTTGACTTTTGCATTGTTTGGTTATATTTTAGCATAAGAAAATAGCAAACATTTTGCTGAAAATTAACTTGAAATACCACTTCGCACTTTCTCGTATTTCTAATACACCAAAAATGGATGCCTCAAGATTGTATTTGTGAGAAGAGCAACCGCGCAGTGTTGCACAGACAAATTTCGAAATAATCTTTAGCAAATAAGGTCATATTAGGTAATTTACGCATATGAAAAATATGTAGGAAATCATATCGCAAATTATTTTACTTCGGCAGATGAAATGATTTGGCCGAAATCACGTAGATGAAAACGTACTACTATGAAGGTCAACATGTTACGTTAAGAAGATTATTTTAATTCAAAAGTTGTTTGGAAACACGACAATTAATTTTTTTATTGCTATTGGTATTATAATCACAGCTTTGATTTCAATGAGCTCAAGCACGAGTCTACAAAAAAAAAACTATTGCAAAATAACTATACATTAATGTAAATTTTTATTTTTCGAACTTATTAGTTTTATTATTAAGATAAAAATTTTTTATTTAGCCTCAAGTTCAAGTCTGCGATCCACAAATTATTATTTTTAGGAATATTTAACAGATTCAAGTTATTTTATTAAGATCCGTTCTGATATTTTGATGATTGTAAATATATTCAAAATATCCCACTCTTAATATTTTTACTGTATCAAATCTTAAATTATTCTTAGTTATCAGTTTAATAATTTCATATGTCAATATACAAATTTTCGAGCACCCTTGACCACTTAATAGGATCATTTCCGAAAAAAATTACCCTCAGTTATTCCTCGGATCTTAAAGTATTTCCAACCCAAATTTCATCTAAATCGGTTCCGCGGTTTGAGCATGAGAAGGTAACAGATATACAGAGAGACAGAGTTACTTTCATATATATTATGGTAGTAAGGAAAAAAGTGCAAGTCATTATAAAAAGGGCAAGTCATCATAAAAAGTACAAGTCATCATAAAAGGTGCAATTCGTTATTAAATGTGCAACTCAGTATGCAAAGCGGAAGTGTTAAAGTTTGATTTTTTTATGTTATTATACTTTTTGCCCGCAACTTTGTCTGAGAAGAATATGTGAAACTTCAGCTAATGTGTATGTTATATCAACGATGTGTTGTATTTTTACTGTGTCCAAGTCATTACAAAAGTTGCACGTCATCATAAAAAGTGCAAGTTACAATAAAAAGTGCAAATTATTGTAAAAAGTGCAAGTCACTATAAAGAGTGTAACTCATCATAAAAAGTGCAAGTCGTATTAAAATGCGCAAGTCATAATAAAAAGTGCAAGTTATTATAAAAAGTGCAAGTCATCATAAAAAGTGCAATTCATTATAAAATGTGCAACTCAGTTTCCCTGTTAGTTTGATTTTTTTATGTTATTATACTTTTTGCCCGCAACTTTGTCTGAGAAGAATATGTGAAACTTGAGCTAATGTGTATGTTATATCAACGATGTGTTTTATTTTTACTGTATCCAAGTCATTATAAAAGTTGCACTTCATCGTAAAAAGTGCAAGTCACAATAAAAAGTGCGAATTATTGTGAAAAGTGCAAGTCACTATAAAAAGTGGAACTCATCATAAAAAGTGCAAGTCGTATTAAAATGCGCAACTCATAATAAAAAGTGCAAGTTATTATAAAAAGTGCAAGTCATCATAAAAAGTGCAAGTCGTAATAAAATGCGCAAGTCATAAGAAAAAGTGCAAGTCATTATAAAAAGTGCAAGTCATTATAATAAGTGCAAGCCATGATAAAAAGTGCGAGAAAAGTGCAAGTCATCATAAAAAGTGCAAGTCATTATAAAAAGTGCACGTTATCATAAAAAGTGCAAGTCCTCATAAAAAGTGCAAATCATTATGAAAAGTGCTAGTCATTATAAAAAGTGCATGTCATTATGAAAAGTGCAAGTCATCATAAAAAGTGCAAGTCATTATAAAAAGTACACGTTATCATAAAAAGTGCACGTTATCATAAAAAGTGCAAGTCATCATAAAAAGTGCAAATCATTATGAAAAGTGCTAGTCATTATAAAAAGTGCTAGTCATTATAAAAAGTGCAATTCATCAAAAAGTGCAAACCATTATGCAAAGCGGAAGTGTTAAAGTCTGAGAAGAATATGTGAAACTTCAGCTAATGTGTATGTTATATCAACGATGTGTTGTATTTTTACTGTATCCAAGTTTATAACGTTCTTAGTAATCAATTTGATAATGTCATATATGCCTAGAAACTCTCATAAAGCCATTGCCAAAAACAAATACAGTATTAAACTTTAGAACATTCTTAGCTATCAGTTTAATAATTTCATATGTCCACACAAATTTTCGACCACCCTTGATCACTTAAAAATATCATTTCCAAAAACAAAAGCTACCCTATATTATTTCTAGGATCTCAAAAGATCTCTATGCCTAATTTCATCTAAATCAGTTCAGCCGTTTAAGTGTGAAAAGGTAACAGACAGAGTTAATTTCATATTTATTATAATAGTAAAGATTAAAATTCGTTTTATTTTAATTATAGAATTAATACATTAACATTTTTATTCCCTATTTTCCTTGGTACCATATTGAATACGTCGGAAATTGTCGGAAATGTATAAAGAAGTAACCATCTGCAATATTCCTCCACCGAAAGTCTTCTAGATTAAAACACTTTTTGTTTAATTGTATGGATGCAAATGCTCAATGCGCCTCCTTTGCAACGAGGTCTGTATAAAAAAAATTTGGTAGTAGAAGGACAACCGTCTAGTTATCCTTAACATTTCCAACTATTTGATTCACGCCTTGAACCAAACAAATATGTAGCATGTGTCGTAATACAGGCGTGTAAGTAACACATTAATAAATATTACTCATACGCACAGTTACAGCTTAGTTTTTGTAAATTTTTCTTTTGAATAATAAAGCCACTATTTTCAGCCTAGTTTATCTTTCACTCGATATAGAAATAAATAAATAAACTTAAAACTTATTATACAAAAAAAATTTTTGTTTCAGTTCAGTGAGGATTGAAGTTCATTTTAGAATAGTTTCCAAAATATCATAAATATCTACAAAAACTATTAGTACATATTTTTAATAAATTTTTGTTATAAAGTGGGAACTCGGTTTTCCCAACACTCGATTATTGCAACGACCAGTATTTTTACTTTATGGTTTTTATAACTGCAATTTTCAAAAAGAGTCTCAACAAAGCGCTCTTCAGTACACGAAGGAGCCCATCACTGCCGAACAGTGTAAATCAGCATTATCCAATCACACATTCATAACTGACTGCGGGATAGAAACCACGGTATTCGGCTTTGTAGTCTACGACTTAAGTGCTTCAGTGAGGAAATCACGATTCAGTCCAAACGAAAACAGCTAGACTCTTGAAATTTGGTACAAATATATTCTAAAGCTTAGAGCGGGTTTAGTTCGGATATGGGTTAAATCGGGCAAGGGGGAAAAAAGTTCCCCTTAGAAGAACTAAACCAACCCAGAAAAAACAACATAATTTTTAAAGTTTTTTGGTTATTTTGTTGAGCAAATGATATATTTTTATGTCAAATACGGTCCAACGCCTTAAATTTAGAGCCATAAAATAAAAAAAATTATTTTTGGACCCCGCCCACTTTAGTGGGCATTATTATATGCAAAAATAGCATAAAAATTTAACAAATTGTTTTACTTAAGCCTACATTCTTTAAAAATAACATTTTTAAGGCTTAATAACGAAGCTGAGACGTAACCTAGTACTACTCTGCCCTACCCCTTCCTCCCCCTTCACCCTCTAAGTGACCCTACAAAAAAAAATTTTTTTTTAAACTTTTTATATAATTATCCTAAGCATTTATTTTTAGAGCTTTATGACTGCCAATTTCTGCCCTACCCCCTCCTCCCCCTTTGCCCGCTAAATGACCCTACCAAAAAAAAAGAAATTTTAATTTTGTATATAATCATCCCAGGCATTTATTTTTAGAATTTTATGACTGCCTGTTTCTGTCCTACCGCCTTCGCCCCTTTGCCCCGTAAATGACCCTATAAAAAATATATAAAATTTTATTTTGTATATAATTATCCCAAACATTTATTTTTAGAGTTTTATGACAAAGGTGAAATGTTTCCCCCACAGCCCTTGCCAGAACGACCCCGCCAAAATACAGTTTTTATACCCTCCAAAGAGAATTTGACCCCATAAATTAATATATTCTTGATTAGTGATGAAGTCTAAGATGGTCTAGCAATGCCCATACGTTCGTCTGTGGGAAACATGATATTGTCTATTTTTGAACCCCGCCCCCTTTAGTGGGCATTGACGTACGATATTATATAAAGGAACTCTGTCCCACCAAGTCAAACATTTTAAATTCACTTACTAAATATTTGGAGGGTATTTAATATTCGACCCGGTCGAATATAACGTTTTTACTTCTTTTTATGGAAATGATAATAATTATACAAAGATAAATGACAAAAAAGCAAAAAAAGCAGTGGCTCATATTATGAAACAGCTCGACCATTTAAATTCCATTTTTTTGTATGAAAATAAATTTTGTTTTTATGTATATATAAAGCTGGTCAACTGCATACATATAACCCAGAAAAAGAAATATATGTTGGCATCATCAAAATTATTTAAACCCTTTTAAAAAGTCAATGCTCTCAAACATAAAAAAAATTATAATAATATGCTGATGTAGTCAAAATTTGGATGGGTGGCCTCTATAAGAGATCGCTTAGATAGAAAATTGTCCATTAAAATAAATAGTATTATTTAATAAGGCCCTGCCTCCTGCCCCAGAAAACACGACGTTCTACAAAAGAGGAAGAAAATTGGTAATAAATAACAGCATAAGCAAAAATAAAAAATAAAATTATTAAATAAAAAATCGTGTTACTCGTGTATCGAAGTTCGAGTCGACTCGACAAAAATTCACTGCTGTCAGTTCAATAAATCATTTGCGTTTTGACATAAACAACGCTTCAATGCAACTGCCACCTCCTTATTTGGTGTCTTTCTTCGCAAACATTCTCTTTCTAACACTCACACAGGCACTCCTGTACAAAAACACGCCACGAAGAAAGTGATTGTGAACACTCTCTGATGTTGCCATTTGAAGCCAGCTACCATAGCTGGTGTTCCAATGAAAATCCATAAATATTGCAGCAAAACAACACAAAAATACCATCACAGGCGCATAAATACAAGTGAACAACTAACTGTATGTAGCAGTGAAAACGACAGGACTAAAATAGATGAAGAACCAGCACAAGAAGTATCGCATAAAGAAGAAACTGAAAGAAACTGCCATAAATTCTAACAACGACACAAAAAATAATACAAAATTATTTACAAAAAAAAAAATAAATAAAAAAACGCGCTCACACAAAAACGAAATGTAACAAAATGTTCATTCTTCTAGTCCATAGATCAAAAAATGCTTGCTGGTACTAAAAATAGTGGAAACAACCATCATCATGCATTTTATTGAACTCATGCCCTGAGACATCAGACAACAAACAACCTTTTGCCCAACATCACAACCACTTTTGCAGGTAACGTTTCCCAAGGAAATCTCTCCACCATTTTAAATTATATACAAAATATGTTGTAGTGCATTTTTAGGAGCTGCTTCATCTACCACTACATAGACAAATGTTCATATCTTGTGAAATGGTTGCAAGAACCGGGTGATTGTATACGAAACACAATTGCAGGTGTATAACACTTGCATAGTGCGTGTGTGCAAGTGTGTACGTTCGCATCAATGACATTTGCCGCCATCATAAAATATAAAGTTGAAATCAAGAGACTTTATTTATTAAGGCGTGCGTGTGAGTGTGTGTGAGTCTGCATGAGTAGATGTTATTAAGAAATAGTGGTAAAGTTTTTCTTAATGCAAAAAGGCATCGCTTGCTTTTGGTCTTTGTTTCGCCTCCGATGGCATAAAAAATTTCAAGGTGAATTATTGGTGCCAATGAAATAAATTTTTTAATTTGGTCGCCATTAATGTTTAAATAAACTATTTTTCTGCCATATGATTTTAAACATATTGTATTGGAAAAAAAATAACAATATTTCAGTGTTTTTCTTTGCAAGTTATTTTTTCAAATTTCGTATAAAGAGTTTTTTTTTAATTTAAATGAAATTTATTCGTTGGTGGTCAAGCAATGTCTATATGCATTTCATTGGTGCTTTACCAAATCATCAGTAGACCACCAACAAATAAATTTCATTTAAAAGAGAATTGTGACAATATGTCAGATAAAGCAATTTCATAACAGTTTTTTTTAATATCAAATAATTTTGATATTTTTCCAATTTCTCAAAAATTTCGCAATTTGTCTTAAGTTTCGCGGTAAGAGTACTTAATTAACAGATTCCGTAATAAAGAAGAGAACACCTTTTTATACCCTCCAAAAAAGAATTTGGAGGGTATATTCACTTTGTCATTCCGTTTGTAACGCATCGAAATATCCATCTCAGACCCCATAAAGTATATATATTCTTGATCAGTGATGAAATCTAAGACGAACTGAGCATGTCCGTCCGTCCATCCGTCTGTGGAAATCACGATTCAGTCCAAACTAAAAGAGCTAGACTCTTAAAATTTGGCATAGATATATTTTAAAACTTAGAGCAGGTTCAGTTCGAAGATGGGCTAAATCGGGCGAGAGGGAAAAAAGTTCCCCTAAGAAGAACTAAACCAACCCAGAAAAAACAACATAATTTTTAAAGTTTTTTGGTTATTTTGTTAAGCAAATGATATATTTTTATGTCAAATACGGTCCAACGCCTTAAACTTGGAGCCATTAAATAAAATAAAAATATTTTTTGACCCCGCCCACTTCAGTGGGCGTTATTATTGGCAAAAATAGCTTAAAAATTTAATAAATTGTTTTACTTAAGCCTACATTCCTTAAAAATAACACTTTTAAGCTTTAATGAAGAAGCTGAGACGAAACCTGGTACTACTCTGCCCTACCCCCTCCTTCCCCTTCGCCCCCTAAATGACCCTACCAAAAAAAAAATTTTTTTTTAAATTTTGTATATAATCATCCCAAGCATTTATCTTTAGAGTTTTATGACTGCCAATTTCTGCCCTACCTCCCCCCCCCCACCTCTTCCTTTGCGCCCCTAAATGACCCTACCAAAAAAAAAATTTTTCTTTAAATTTTGTATATAATCATCCCAAGCATTTATCTTTAGAGTTTTATGACTGCCGATTTCTGCCCTAGCCCCCCCCCCCCCGCTTCTTCTTTTGCCCCCTAAATGAGCCTACAAAAAAAAAATTTTTTTTTTTTAATTTTGTATATAATCATCCCAAGCATTTATCTTTAGAGTTTTATGACTGCCTGTTGCTGCCCTACCCCCTCCTCCCCCTTTGTCCGCTAAATGACCCTATCAAAAAAAAGAAATTTTAATTTTGTATATAATTATCCCAAGCATTTATTTTTAGAGTTTTATGACAAAGGTGAAATGTTTCCCCCACAGCCCTTGCCAAAGCGACCCCGCCAAAATACAGTTTTTATAGCCTCCAAAGAGAATTGTGATGAAGTCTAAGACGGTCTAGCAATGCCCATACGTTCGTCTGTGGAAAACATGATATTGTATATATTTGAACCCCACCCCCTTTAGTGGGCGTTGACGTACGATATTACATAAAGGAACTCTGTTCCACCAAGATAAACATTTCAAATTCACTTACTAAATATTTGCAGGGTATTTAAGATTCGACCCGGTCGAATATAACGTTTTTACTTGTTTTTAATTTGGACCACTACTCTGGGGTTGACCTCTGTATATACAGTGCATTACGCTGGAACTACAAAGGAGGGGATGGTATTGAGAAGACAAACGAAGAGAGATGAGAAGATAGAGAATTTTTTAGTTATTTCAAGCTTTCACTTCGCCCACCAATTTTGTTTTCAAATCAAATTTGAAATTTCATTTTTCTTCATGTGTCCTCTCAATACTATCCTCTTCCATTCTAGTTCCGGCGCAATGCAGAGCTGGTACTACTAACAAAAGGATCAATCAGTCCTTAACGAAAGTCAAGGGGTATTCAAACTATAATTTGCTAATATTTTTTCCCAGCAGGTACACTGTATGTCAATGTATGCCATAAGCTACCGTCTATATAAAGGGTGTTTTTATAAGAGCTTGCTGATTTGAAATTTAAATAAAACACATGCCAAATTATGAAATGGCATGTTTTTATAAGAGCTTGTGGATTTGAAATTTAAATAAAACACATGCCAAATTATGAAATGGCCAAAAACAATTTTTTATTTGGTAGATAATTTCTTGTCATTTAACATTTAAATATAATTTCGGTCATATGGCCACCACGACTATTTTGCACAAGAGTCATTCCGGAGGTCCAATTTCCGACCACCTTTTCAAGCATTTGAGGGCGTATTTCAGCAATGACACGTTGAATTCTGGTTTCCAAAGCGTCAATCGTTGCTGGTTTATCCACGTAAACCAATGATTTCAGGTATCCCCACAAAAAATAATCAAGTGGCGTCAAATCACACGAACGCGGAGGCCAATTCACCGGTCCATTTCTCGAAATAATGTTGTCGTTGAAATGTTCTTTCAATAAGTCCATTGTTTCGCCCGCAGTATGACAAGTGGCACCATCCTGTTGAAACCACATTTCGTTTACATCCATATCTTGAAGTTTTGGCACCAAAAGTTCATTGATCATGATTCTGTATCGACTTCCATTCACGGTAACGCGTCGTCCTTCCTCATTTTTAAAGAAATAAGGACCGATGATTCCACCAGCCCATAGACCGCACCAAACAGTACATTTATCGGTATGCATTGGTAATTCTTGAACGGCGTGTGGATTATCTTTGCTCCAAATACGGCAATTTTGCTTGTTGGCATATCCATTCAACCAAAAATGCCTCTCATCACTGAAGAGAATTTCGCGTTAAAAAAGCGGATAAACATTTTTAATTGAACACTGTTTTTGAAAATAAATTTCCACGATTTGGAAGCGTTGTTCTGGAGTTAACCTGTTCATGATGATTTGCCAAACAATACTGAGTAGAGACGTCACTTTAAACTGTCAAAACAGCTGTCAGACAACAGAGTGATTCGTATAAAAAAAAACTTCATAAAAAGAAACCCTTTACTAACACTTACATTTCCAATTAATGGACCTTAGACGTAAAAGCTGCAAATGTGTGCAGTGTTCGATTGCGAGCAAATGTGGCATATATCTAGGGAGTATGCGAACACAAGGAATCATTTAAAATTGCAACCATTGAACCATATGAGATGCCTATGGTTTCCACAATCCCTCTCACTTTCAATCTCCGATCTGATAAAATAATTTTTTGAATTTTTCCAATCGTTTGGTACGTAGACCCTTTAACTGGGAGTCCAATACGATCGGCATAGTCCGTGCCTATACGGCCACATCGAAATTCACTTCTTTAGCACGTAAATGGATTGTGCAGAGTCCCCATAATATTTATCAAACTTAGACTTGGTTTAAGTGATGGTTAATCCCCAAAAAATATACAAATTCACTTTTTTCCATTTTCTTCTCAGAACGCGCGGTCGAGAAGGTGCAAATGATGACAGTAGGTACATCAACAACCGAATAAAATATTAAGAAAGTGAAGAAAGTAAAGAAAGTTCTCATGGATAATCTCCGAATCCCTATTAGAGCAGTTGGTAAGGAAGTCAGCATATGGGTTGACTAATGTCATGAGTTTTTTTCTCGGACATTACAGGCTTGAAGGAAAAAAACCTCCGCATGACGTTCAAAAACAGCACCGTACTCATGCCTTGCCCACGGTATGCACCAGATTTGCCTGCACTGTGATTTTTTTGTATTCCCAAATTGGAGAGACCCATAAAATGGCCTTTGGCGAGGAGTGAGGAAATAAAAATCGAAGTGTTGCGATAACTCAACGTCATAACAGAAAGTGCATATGAGAACTGCTGCAGAAATTGAAACAAAAAACTGTTGCAACTACTTTATTATGGAGTAAAAAGTGCAATACAGCACAATCCTTCGTTAGCCAAAATTCTCTAGCGAAGTAAAGATCAAAATCACTACACGAAATACTCCATCTTCTCATCCTTCTTTATATAGCCTTTTAACACCATTTAGACATCTTACGTTTCCTGCGGGATCTGGACTGCCTCAGGCATGCACAGCTGGCTGCCCTGGCGGGTTTCGTGAGAAGTTCTGGGTGGTTCTCAGGAACCACTACTTCGTTTTGAAAGGATTGTATAGGGTGTAGTCCTCTGAGCATCACAATGGGCCTTTATGGCCTCCGAGTGTTTTTCTCGCTTATGGCGGGCAGCCCTTCTAACCTAACCTAACCTAACATATGACCCCATCAGATAATAATATTTTGGTTCCACATGAATAGGGAAGTCATTTAGGCGAAATCAGTCTGTCCGCCTGTTTGTACATAAAATCGGATTACGAAAACCCTAGAAGAGCTAGAGCCTTCGGTCGGGTATTCATATATTGGAAATTATTCTAAATAGATTGAAAATCAGCAAAATTCAAAATTCTGTTCCAGAGCTGGAAAAATTAAATTGGGTAGTGAAAATCAAACAAAATGAAAAAGACGATCCCGCAAAGTAGATTACACATCCCATATATCGCTTTTTGTTTATTTATTGACGCTTTTTCTTTATACAGGGTGTCACCCAAAATGACTGAAGGAATTTAAATTCCTTATAACTTTCCTTATAACTTATTTATATACCCTTTTAACTCCATCCCCTTCTATTACAGCCCCATTAAAATGGATTGAGTCAGTAGGATCTATACCCTGAGTGTCACTCCAGATAGAAAATTATACCTGTGAGGAGCAATTTTGAATGGACTAAAATACAAATTTATGAATACATAAACACTCTTCAGAAAAAAACGAAAAATCGCTTAATTTTTCGAATAAATATCGTGCACGCATTTCTCATGTCTGGCAAGTATTTTTATTACTTTGGGTTTTAGCTTCCACTTACTTTTGGCTACTTTCCTTTTGCTTAATTATTTACAATTATTTTGACACAATTTAGGCTAAAATGCTATATATTTCTGTTAAAAAATAGAGTTAAATATTAACATTTACTTAAAATTTCTGTTGCCTTAACCATAAGGATCTTGCCATAGTGGACATATTTTATAGCACACACATACATAACTTGTCTCACACGCACATACACAAAAATAATTTCTTTTTCAGTTGTACATGAGCAGTAAAGTTTCGGTGTGTTGACAAAGGCAACGAACGAGATTGGTGCATATAAACACAACTAAAGCGCCAACAGAATTTATGTTGTGACATTTCAAATTGCGCAATTTTTATGAAATCTTTGTCGTTGGCCATCTTTTCTGCTGCTTTCCATTTTTTACATTCTATTCTCTCATTTTCTTCTTTCCAACTTTTATATAATATTTTTTTTTCGAATTTTTCTACAATTCTAGGATTATTTGTCAAGTGCTGTTGTTCTTGGGTCCAAAATCGCATCAAGCCACACATCCTTTGAAAAATATGTAACAATATTTCGAAGGCACATCTCAAAACAGAAATACATGTAATAGAAGTAAACAAAAAAATAATTCACAAAAAGAAGTGCATGTCCAAGAGTTATACTGGGTATTTACATACTTAGGTGGGTGAATTTATCAGTATTTAAACATTTTAATAGAGTGGTTGTCCAGGTACTTCTACTTTCGCTTAATATGATGGACGGTAGAATTACATGCAGAGCTGAATCCATACTAAACTGATGTTAACACACATTAAACACCTGTTTTTAGAGATATTTTCTGAAATAAAAGGTGATAGCTTGGATTCTGAGAATTAAATTTGTAGTGGATTGTGAATGACATGCAACTCAAGCCAAACCATTATTTTTTTTTTATCCAAAAATGATGTCATTCCCTATCTCTTTTCCGCAATACTAACATATAACCCTATCAGATAGTAATATTTTGGTTCCTCATGAATAGGGAAGTCATTTAAGCGATACAGGCTTTCCGCGGTCTGTACATGAAATCGGATTACGAAAACCCTAGAAGAACTAGAGCCTTCGGTCTGCTATTCATATACTGGAAATAATTCCAAATAGATTGAAAATCAGCAAAATTCAAAATTCTGTTCCAGAGCTGGATATTTTATACTTATTTTTAGCATATAAAAATAACCAGCGAAAACAAAAATATGTTTGTTTTTTGCTGTTAATTAAACTAGTTTTTGACTTTAGGAAAAATTAAATTGGGTAATGAAATTAAAACAAAACGAAAAAGACGATCCTGCAAAGTAGGTTACCCATCCCATATGTCGCTTTTTGTTTATTTATTGTCGCTTTTTCTTTATACAGGGTGACCCAAAAAGACTGAAGGAGTTTAAATTCCTTATAACTTTTTTTATTGTAATTTTTTTCAATTTTTTAAAGACTTGGGGAATTTAAAATGAACCACTAACAGCAACAACTTGACTATGAAATTTATTTTTATCAAAATGCAGGGGACGTTCATGATTTTGTTCATACTTTAATTATGAGTGCATTGCCAATTAAATGGGTTCGCTAATAGGCTAAACTGCAGAATATGACCTACGGAAAATCCAAGAGTAGCTTAAGGACGAGAAGTTCACCCACTTAGGTGTACCGTTTAGTACAGTGTTTGGTCGGAAAGACCCATATTTTTTTTAAATCAACGTGGTTGCCACCATTTCCATCCCTGGTATTAGATACCGGACAATGTTGGAAAAATGTTTAAGTCCAGTTACGGAAAACCATCTGCAAGTATGGTTACAAAAGGATGGGAGCACATCGTATACTGCGAGAGACACAATGACTCTTTTACACGGAATTTTCGGTGAAGTAATTATTTTCGTGCAAGCGATTTTAATTGCCATCCACGTTCACCGTATCTAACTGTCCAGACCGTTGCCTTTGGGGTTATTTGAAAGAAAACGTCAATATTAAAATTTATTAAAATTCAAAATATATCTGCCTTTCAAGTCAGAGGAGGATCAGGTTACGTCTCAGCTTCGTCGTAGAAGCTTAAAAATTAAATTTTTAAGGAATTCAGTCTTAAGTATTACAATTTGTTAAATATTTACACTATTTTTGCATATAATAACGCCCACTAAAGAGGGCGGGGTCCCAAAATTAATTGTTTTGATTTTGTGGCTTAATGCGTTCGACCTTTTTTGATATAAAAATATATCATTTGCTTAGCAAAATTAAAAAACAAAACAACTTTAAAAATGACGTCTTTTTTAGAGATTGGCTTAGCTCCTCTTAGGGGAACTTTTTTACCTCTGGTGCTTTCCTTCAAGATATATTTGCACTAACCTTCAAGGGACTGGCTTTTTTCGTTTGGTCTCAATCGTGATTTTCACAGACGGACGAACGGGCGGATATGATTTAGATTTCATTGATCAAGAATGGATATACTTGATTGGGTCTCAAATGGATATTTCACTGCGTTACACACGCAATGACAAATTGAATATACGAGTACGCCCCAAATTCTTTTTTGGAGGGTATTAAAAATTAATAATTATGACTTAAATAAAAAGTTATAATAAACTCAAACACCTGAGAAAACAATGGGAGGCCTTAAGACGCCCATTATGAATCCCAGAGCACTAAACCCTACATAATCCTTACAAATGAAGCACTGGTTTCTGAGAACAAACCAGAACTTTTCACAAAGTCCTCCAGCCAGTGGTGCATCTAGATCCCGCAGGAAACGATAGCCTAGATATTCAAGCCTATGCTCCTACAGGGCTTCTTCATCTTCGTCTAAGCAGCTTCTGCAGCAGTCATGTTGGAGAAAGCCCAAACTCTCTGATATGCGCCCCATCGAACAGTGCCCCGACTCCTACTTCAGCGGTTTCTTTTCAAAGGTTAGAAGCTGTCTAGTCCAAACGCTGCTAAGTAACGGCGCTAAAAATTTGGATACCCTACAGATGGTAATTATTGACCATGTGATTGTCTCTGCCCACTCCTTAATATTGTTTAACAGCTTAACTCAAGGAATATCAATATCCATACCTGAAACTGTTTCATGCAACACTCTTGATTTAACAATATAAATCAATCGGAAATTGGTGGAGTGTCTTTAATAAGTCCTACTACTTTTGAGTATCTATTATAGCCACTGCAGAATTTAAGCCAAATCTGTTATTTAATTTTTAAATAATTTTCGCTTGGTCCACTTTTGCTTCACATTATATTTTTTCAGTGTGCTTTTGTTGTTATATATTCTTCTTCATTTTAAAATGTTGTACAAAACGCAAAGAATTTTTTAGCACTGTCGCTGTCAAGTCATTTATTTATTTTAATGTTTACTTAAAACCTAAAGTCCAGCAAGTGAAAAACGACCATTGAAACAACAGCAAAAACAACAATAAGCAAAAGCAAAAACAGAACTTGTACAAATAAGTGGAGTAGGTACGACTGCCAGTAGTGCCACCACTATGATTTACCGCTTTATGTGCAGTGAGCTTTTTTTAAGTGCAGTATTTTTAATGTTTTTTTTTTTCTGAAAGTATATGAGATTTTGGACTTACAAACACAAAAAAAATATATATTCATATTTATATGTTATATCTTTGCAAGTTTGTGTTTGTGTTGCTTTTTTCGTTAATATTTTATAAAAAATTTCAAGGATTTTTGTATAAAATATTTTCTATATTTTTATGATTTTCTTTCATTTTTATATACATGCTTTAGTGTTGTGTTTGTAATTTATTAACGAACTTATATGTGTAAGAGTTTTAAGAATGATTTAGTTCATTTACAGCGAGTTGCTTAAATTGCCAGTTTATTCACTTTTTGCTTCTAACATACGAGTGTAAGGGTTTTGAGTAGCATATTGTAGAACGCTAGAGTGAAGGTACGAGTGTTTGTATTAATTTGACTGTTTGCTGGGATATTGTTAAATTATAAGTTTTGTAAGTTACGAATATGCAGGGCTCAGAATAGGGATTGTAATTAGTCGAGGAATTACATAATCGGGATTTTCATTAAATAAAAAAAACTCTAACTAATCACATGCAGTGAATAATCGTCACTAAGCAGAAAACTAAGTTTCATAAAAGCACAAAAACAAATGTTTACTCAATGTAATCACAACATAACTAAAGTCTTTGTAATCATTCCGCTGCGCTTAATACAAGGATTTAATATACAATAAAGTCTAGTGGTCTTTTGTATTTAATTTTTAATAACTAACATTAATACATTTGTACTACGAGGGTGGGTCAATAAGTCCGTGAGTTTTTGAATTTACTACATTTCTTAATATAAGTAGCAATACTGTTTCAGTCAATAGGTAACTGACAGTTGACTCCTGCCAAAATTTAAATAATCTGTGTCATTTAGTTCGTATTTGACGACCGTTGTTGGCAGTGGGTTTTGAGAAGATAATGATAAAATGTGAATTCCGTGTGCTCATTAAAGGCAAATATGTAGGGACTCTGTGCCATCCATTCCCGTGGTAAAGAAGTGGTTTATTGAATTTCAATGTGGCCGTGTAGGCACGTAAGATCAATAACATTCTGGAAGCCCGGTTGAGGTCTCTACATTCGAAACTATTGATAAAATTCACGATATGGTCTTAGACGACCAAAAAGGTGCTGTTGGCTGAAGTAGTAGAACACGAGACTATGAAGTGGAGGGTCCTGAGTTCAACCCCGTGCTGAGTCATGAATAATCTGTTGAATTCTTCGGATCAGCATTAGTGCATGGTTGTGTTAGTTAATGTCAGCCTGTTTCAATGGTGAAGGTATAGTCACTGGTCACTGAATATAATTGGCAGCGACTGACACGATCATGTACTAAAAAGTAGCATCCTCCTTTGCCGGTGCTGTGGCAAAAATTAGCTGGCGGAGTAAAAAAGGTTGAAATAGCTAAAAAAAATTCTCTATCTCTCATCTTCCTTCATCTGTCCACCCAATAATATCCTACAATAAAAGCTACAAAAAATTCTCTATCTCCTCATCTTCCTTCATCTGTCATAGTACCGGCGCAACGCTCTGCATATGTAGGGGTTATCCCCTGAGTTCTGTTGCGAGATAAAAATTGGAACTAAGTGAGAAACCCATGGGCGTAGCACACGGTTCTGTGGTTTCAATTTCGAATGACCACTTGGGTATGACAGAGTTTTCCGCAAGATCGGTACCAAAATCCATGGCAAACATCCATGAAATGGCCACTCATTCCTTTCCGCGGGTAAGGGAATCGCGGGAGCCTTTTTATTGTCCCCTTAACTTAAAAAAAGATACGGTGGGAAGAGATTTGGCTTCAATGACGAGATCATTTTACAAACAAATGCCTGTTTTGATGACCTAGAGAAATCAATCATATATTTCGGAAGGTATAAAAAATTGCCGACAAGTTGGTCTAAGTGTATAGAACTCAAAGGAGAGTGTGTTGAAAAATAAACTAACTCTTTTTATATAAAAATCTGTTCTTCATTGAAAAGGTCACCGACTTATTGACTCACCCTCGTATATATGAGTTTTTTTTTTGCTTTAAATTTTTATATAAACATTAAAGTGCTTCATATCTTTAAATTTCAATAAAACGCCGTTGGCTAGCCAAACACTATCAACCGGGAGCGCAATAGGTCTATGATCACAAGTCTCTTTTGGGCAGAATTGGATGATCTAGACACCAGGATATTTTGTTTCAACAGAACGGCGTTAAGGAGCACTAAGCTTATGCCCCATTGAATATTCTGCATGAACGATTTGACTGCATGTCCATCTCACGTGGAAGTGATGTAAACTAAACACCTATATCTTGCGATTAAACCCCGTTTTACTTCTTCTTGTAGGGTTGTCTTAAGTGGCAGGTGTATGAAAATAAGACATAAGGCACAGTGGCTCCCAAACCCAGCGTAACCCATACCATCGGTCAGATACAGTCTCATTTATGCATCAAAGTCATAGGAAGTTGGACACTACGGAAGATCCACACTACGCTGGGAAGCCGTGGCGGACATTTAACCGATCTTATACTCCATACTTAATGGCATCAATAGGTCTTCCAAAGGAATGCATTTTTTTATGATATTTCACACACTTTTTTATTTAAATTAATGGATTGGAAGAGCTTAATAAAAGACCGTTTATATAGATGAATAAATGGCAAAATAACTAATCACAAATAAAATAACTAACATCTCTAACTTTAAATATTTGAACGATATTTTAGAGTTATATATTTGATTTTGGACCGGCACTCAAGGCATGACCCTTACATACGCAATGGATTGTGCCGGAACTGAAAACGAGGGGATAGTATTGAGGGGACAGATGAGAAGATAGAGAAGGTAGAGCTATATTAATATCAACTAAATCATTCCTGCCCCGATTATTGTTTTTATACCCTCCAAAAAAGAATATGAAGGGTATATTCACTTTGTCATTCCGTTTGTAACGCAGCGAAATATCCATCTGAGACCCCATAAAGTATATATATTCTTGATCAGTAATGAAATCTTACTGCCTATTTCTCATTGTCGAATGAATTCTTTCTTTCGTACAAATATATTTAAAACAAGAAAAAAAATTTTATAAATTGTTTTTGTTTCAAATGTATTTATACGAAAGAAAGAATACATTCGGCAATGAGAAATAGGCAGTAAGACGATCTGAGCATGTCAGTTCGTCCGTCCTTCTGTGGAAATAACGATTCAGTCCAAAAGAATAGAGCCAGACTCTAGTAATTTGGTACAAATATATCTTGAAGGATAGCACAGGTTAACTTCGGAGATGGGCTAAATCGGGAAAGGGGGAATAAAGTTCCCCTAAGAAGAACTAAACGAACCTGTAAAAAACAACATAATTTTTAAAGTGCAATATATAATAGTATATGAAAGCGACAAAAATTTTTAAAATTTTTCTTAAAAAAAATTCCTTTATACCTCATGAAGCGTTGCACTGATAAAAAAAAACAAAAAATTAAAATTTCGCTTTCAGGGTTGGGGAAATTTAAGCTTTTTTTTTTTGATCTTTCAATATATTGTAGTACATGTAATAACCAAAATGGCTAAAAAATTTTAGTTTTTCTTAAACAAAACTACTTTATACCTCATGAAGATTTTCATTGATAAAGCAAATTTTAAAAAATTTAAATTTCACTTCCAGGGTTGGGAAATTGAAATTTTTTTTGGTACATGGAATATATTGTAGTACATGAATGTGACTAAAATGGTTGCAAAATTTAGGTTTTTCTTAAATAAAACGACTTATACTTAATGAAGACTAGCATTGGTTAAGAATATTAAAATTTCGCTTCCAGGGCTGGAAATTTTAAATTTGTTTATACGTAAAAGTAACAAAAAGTCCATTGACCTTGTTTTTTTTTACTAATTGAAACTATTTTTTAGTTCAGGAAAAAGAAAATTTATATCAAAAATTAAAAAAAATCAAAATTTATATTCCAGAGTTGGATAACTGCAATATTTTGTAGTACATAAAAGTGACAAAAATGGTTACAAATAGTAATTTTTTCTTAAATAAAGCTATTTCATGCCTCATTGAGAGTTGCATTGGTAAAAAAATTAAATTTCGTTTCCAGGGTTGCGAAATGGAAATATTTATTCAGCATAAAAGTAACCAAAAAGGCAATTGACGTTGTTTTTTTTGCTAATTAAAACTGCTTTATAGTTCAGGAACAACAAAATTGTTATTAAAATCTTAAAATTTCGGCTGCAGGGTTGAACAAATGAAATATTTTATGGTACATGAAAGTGACCAAAATGTATAAAAATTGTAATATTTTTTCTCAAGTAAAACTACATATGTGACACGTCACTAAGAATTGCATTGGTAAAAAAATAAAAATTCGCTTCCAGAGTTGGAAAATCGAAATATTTTTGGTACATAAAAGTACATACATAAATTCCAAATTTTGTGTTTTTAGTGATTAAACCTATTTCATATATCAGAAAAAGTTAAATTAGTATAAAAATTAAAAATTCGTTTCCAGGGTTGGAAAATCGAATTTTTTTTGTGCATTTGGTACCAATATAAATACCCAATTTAGTTTTTTTTCAGTGAATTAAACATATTTTATACTTCGCTAAGAATTAAATTGGTATTAAAAATTTTTAAATTAGAATTTCGGTTCCAGGATTAGAAAATCGATATATTCTGATTCATAAAAGTAACCATATTGTTTGTTATTTTTGATTTTTATGATGAATTACACCTTCTTTATATATCAGGAAGAAATAAATTGGTATTAAAAACCAAAAAATCAAAAGGACTATTCTACGGTTAAACAATTAGAACTTTTTGGGGTACATGCAACCGATTTTTACTTTTTGCTTTTATATTAAACATATTTAATATTTTTGAAACATGTTCAGAGGTATTAGTAATAAGAAAAGCCAAACAGTTAGCTTCCTAGCCTAAAAATTTAAACGAAAAGAATGACATCTGTGAAGGGTATTTAAGATTCGGCACAGCCGAATATAGCACTTTTACTTGTTTTAATTTTGTATTTAATTATCCCACACATTTATTTTTAGAGTTTTATGACAAAGGTGAAACGTCTCCACCACAGCCCTTGCCGGAATGACTCTCTCAAAATAGCCTTTTAAAATTGGGTACTGAGATGTCTTAAAGGAACTCTGTTCCACCAAGTTAAACATTTTAAATTTTCTTATTAAATATTTGGAGGGTATTTAAGATTCGATCCGATTTTACTTGTTTCCTTCCTTTTGCATACAACTAATTATGCGTCAGAAGAAAACTCGAATATTTTGCATTTAACTTTCAATGCGCAAATTATTAATTGTTGTTCTAGACTGGATCCCGACCAAACCAGACCGACAATATTGTTTTCTGTGAGATTAAGGATGTGTTTGAAAAATCGTTGTATTATAATATGATGCTGTTGTACACTTTAGGATTTTTAATCTATAATTCTAAATAATATTCTATTTATACAAATACATTAATTTATTAAATATTTCAAAATTCTTAGTACCCCTAGATTAACTAAGTTTAACAATTTTACTATCCTGCCAGTTTGAGCAACATGTCTAATTACAAATTCACCACAACTTTTAGTCATGTTTGCATACAAAGACATAAACAGCAATTTCCACACCTTAAGTAAACCCAAATAAACTCCTCTGCTAAATGGGGCGAGCAGCAAAAGCTATTTTAAATAACAAGTTAAGATTTTGCAAAGCATACAAAATAAACAGAAATACACATACTTATACACAATTATTTATGCTTTTGTATAGGTAAAGGACAGGTTATCCTAGGAAAGAAAAAAAGTAAAGCAACAACAATCAACATCATTTAGCTGTAGCATTTAAATCAACAGCAACAACAATAGCCAACAGTAGCATCAAACAGACTACAATATAAAAGATGCAGCAAAATAAACTAAAAAAAAATTTAACGAAAAATTAAGGAAAAACCTCAGAATTTTTGAAAAGTATCAACAACAAAAAATATGAGTATGAAAAGATGAATAAAAGAGGAATAGCACAAGAGATGCAAACAGCAAACAGAAAAAAAAGAAACAAGCTCAGCTTGCAACATTTTATGCTGATCCCTGTCAGGATACAAAATACACATAATCTTCAAAAATAACAAACAAAATAAATTTCCATCCACATTGTTGTTACACATACAGCAGCAGCAGTAATAACAGCAACAACAATATTGCGGTGACTACAACAACACCAGCATATTCTGCTTAAGCTAAAAAGGACACACGAAACAGTAGCAGCAAAATCATCATGGCCAGGACAAGGTATGCATGGCCACAGTTTAACAACATCAAGTTTTGCCAACAAACATCAACCAATAATGCAGGCGCGATTATGTCCAACACAGGACAGCAGTGGAACCATTTCTTGTCCACCTCCTCTACCACACCAGTGCCAGCCATACAATTCTTTTGTTATTTTTATACAAGTTGTTGCAGCACTAATATTTAGAAATATGTATATATATTATTTTTTATGCAAAAGAATATATAATATAAATGTAGGTTTGTGTTTGTTTTTTAAGGACATTTGCGCAAAAGGACAATCATACGTTAAGCTAAGGACAGCAACAGAAAATCAAATAAATTTTAAAAATAAACAACAGCCAAGAAAAAAAGTTGCAAAACCCTTGCAAAATTATATTTCTACAGTCAAGTCTACAGAACATTTTTGTGCAGCATTTTCTTTATGTTACAAAATGCAGCCAAGATTTGAAAATAAGGACGTTAACGAAGGTAACGAATTTGCCGGCGAAAAAACAGTGTTCCTACTGACTACTGGCTAGTGATTAGTAAAGAAGTATGAAAAGTACTGTGCCCTTTGTGGCATAAATTGCTAAACTAACTCGAACTATTTATGACTCTTCCAATGACAGTGAACACTGAGTGAGGAGAATCTCGCTTAATGTCACTTCGGATTAGAATAATAAAAGACCCTGTTAATACAAGTCAAAGCAATACGCATTTGCCTCTTCTCTTCCCAAATACGAATTTCATTAGGGTGAACGCAGCTGGTTACTCTTCAACAAGCGATAATTAAATCTAAAGTACCCAGGGAGAAACGCAGTCGCCATTCGTAGATCATGTCGACGGCTCCATTCTAAAACATGCTAAGTGAAAAAATCTAGTTTTGAGATAAACGCCTTCAAAGTTTTTTGTTGATATCTCGAAAACGGTAAGAGATAGAACCTTGAGGATTTTTGTGTTCATATTATAATTGCAACAGAATTCTTAAGTATATTTGAACTTTATAAATTTATTGTAGATCATAGTTAAAAGTGACTTAAAATACTTTAGTATGTACACAAATCTATTACCTAGTCGTCTAAGTGGACTTAGCATCTTTTTGGTGGTCCTTTCTCACTTAAATTGGTCATCTAAGTACAGATAGCATGTTTTAGTTTGGAAAAAATTTAAAATTTTAATTTTTTTTTTACTTCTTAGAACGAAAATTGTTTTAAAATACTTAAATTAATAAAACAAATACTGAAATTTTTTTCTTTTATTTATTAAAAAAGAAATAATATTAATTCAGTTCATATACAAAAATCATAAAATATTTTTTTTAATGGAAAACAAAAAAGTTAAAGTAAAAACTTTTAATCATCACATTCTGAGTTGGCTACACATTCGTTTCCAGCAAAGCTTTTGAGGTTTCGGTAGAAGTTTTGGTAAAACTTTGGAATTAGATTTTGGTCGCATAAATATAGCAGATCCTTATGTTTTGCTTCTGTTATTGGAAGAGTTGATGAATATGCTCTGGGTATGTCTTGAGGAATCGAATTTGTCTTTCTACGCCTTTTAGTTTCGTCATAAAGCGTAATTTCTTTAAAATCTTCATTGAATTGATATTTGTAAGATAATTTATAATTGTCTTCTTTATACATTCTAATTTCTCTGATTTTGCATACACTTATTTTTTCATTTTTTGTATTTTTTTTGAAGTCTAAAAAATCTTCATTTTCCATTTCAATTACGTTATATAGCGGTTCATTCTTCTTTGAATTTCTTATTAAAGAGAACCATTCATATGGTGTATATATACGTTTGTTTTTCTTGGATTTTTCTATAAGAGTATGCACACTATCACCTTCATTCTGAGTATGGCCTTTTTCGAGGAACTTGTGACTTATGTCAATATTCAGTTTAAGAGAAACCCATACGTAAAATGAAAAAACAATCTTGTTTTTATTTTGTCCGCCGCAATTATCGGACCAAAAATTAAATTTAGTGATACCTCTATTTTTGTTTTCAGTTTCTATAAACTGGTATAGACAGGTTGCTACTTCTGTAGCACCTTTCTTTGCAGTAGATTCATCCCATACAAAACATGACGCTTGTTTCGAGCTGAGTTCAAAAATGGTAAAATTATAAGCATGTAGCTTCCTCTTATAATAAAATGTGTCACTTCAGCACAAGGGGACTAGGGAATTTTTTGCAAATCAAAGCACGCAGTTAGAACATTTACGTTGTCAGAACTCTCTTGTTTCTCAATATCTTTTAGTTCTCTAGCTTTTTGTTTGCAAAATAAATGCTGATTCATATCAGATTCAATAGCTTTCTTTTCGTCCTCATTCATGTTCTTATACTTTTCGCATAAGTCGCATTGGTCCTTTTTCGGAATGTAAAATGATATATTAAACGAATCATGAAAAGTATCTCGATACTGTCTTAATGTTGCCTTTAGTTTTAAATCATGAGCATTTTCTGAAAACCATTTATCATACAATCGATACATACATTTGCGCTATTGATGATATATCACCTCCCAGGTACATCTTTCTTGATTCTTGACGACAATAGTGAGATTCTACTAAGGGAAACGCATTGATATGCTGTTTTACTATCTCTTTTATTTGAATATTTTTTCCATTTGATTTAGTATGCTTTCCTCTTTTGTCAGGCGATAAATGTAATGGATTTAAATGTTTCTTGCGTACTACAGTTTCAATTGTCTGATGTGTTATTGAAAGTGTATTCAAAAACATCGGTTTGCATACGGCTTCTTTTACTTCTTTGCCATCTTTAAGGAAACTAAGAAAGTACTTTCTTGATTCAGTTTTTCGTGAATTATCACTATTTCTGCAAACCTTTTTTTTGTGATCTTGATTGCCAATATTATAAAAGTAATTAAAAATGTACTTTATATTTTCTTCGGACACTCTTTGTGAACATTTCATTCTGCAGGATTCTCCACAACCTTTTTTAAAACTTTTTCAGTCTTCAAAACACCATTTCCATTGTAATATTGCTTACCTTGACTTTTTAGGACTTTTGCCTTATTTTTGCGCCATTGAGATGTTCATTTTTGTCTCTTAAGTAAAATTTGTTCAGTTGGTGTATCAAAATTTGGGTTTAATATAATTTTGATATTTTTGGTGTTATCGGACTGCATGATGGAGCTGATACTGAAGATGACCCTGCTAGAGATGATTCTGCATCAGATGATTCTGCACCAGATAGTTGATAGCATTCGCTTGAGCTTCCGCGGAATGGTTCTAAAAGTGGATGGGTTACTATTTTATTATAATAAACTGAATAAAAATATAGTTTATATGTAATAGAAATTACCGAGATCTTCCAAACTGTTGTCACTTTCACTACAATCCATATTGTACGATATTTCATTTGATATGCTAGGTGACATTCCAGATGATTTTAAATTGGATGAAGAAATATGTTCCAATACACTTTCTATTAAAATACTTTAATATAATTATTCACATTACTTTGCTAAGTTTTTTTTTTTTAAATTACTTACCAATGTTTCTCTTATTATTGTGTTGGGGTTGTATTTTTGGTTCTGATTCTTCTTTTTTTAAGAGAAACCCGGTTAATTTTATCTTATAATGTTTAATATAAATGAATAATACCGTTCAATTTGTTTATGGCCAAATTGCAGAATTTTTCTTGCGCGAGAACTCATTATATTTAGAAAAAAACACAATTATGTGCACCTGTTCTGTTCACAACTTTATCCAAACTAAACAATGTTATGTACACTTACACGACGATAGTGATATTTTGAATAAGGGGAAAAACCTATTAAGTGCACTTAGAGATGGAAAAAAATGTACTAAACTGTATAACGCCCATGCTAAGTATACATAGAAAACGCGAAAAAGTAAATGTCCATTCTATAACATGCTAAGTACTTTTAGCATAAAATAAAAAAAAAATATTTCCAAACTAAATCATGCTAAGCGTACTTAAAATATTTAAATAAGGAGGCTTTTGAAACTTGATAAATTATGCTAAGTACATTTTGCTTATAACTTTTGATAGGATAGTCCGATTACTATCAAAATTTTACAGAATCTAAGATAAGAAACGATGAACTCAGAAATTCTATTCCCAGCAAAACATGTCATGTCGACTTAGCATGTTTTGGAATGGGACCGTCGATATGAATGTCCGAAGAAAATAATTGCATACAAATTTAAGCTCTGATTTGAGCTAAGAATAAAAATGAAAACCCTCACATATACGCAAGTGCACAAGAATTCAGACCAAAAAAGTTTGGCTTAGGTATGAAACACAATGGAACGAAAAATTCCAACCATGAGAAATGAAGAATATAATCAAACGGCAGCACGCGTATTAAATAAAAGTGTGGTGCCATCGGCTTGATACAATTCTCGTATGCAATTTCCCAATAAAATTTGCATAATTAAAAACTTTGATCATATTCAACTAACCCACCCAATAAGTGGTGACAAACAAAATTTACTCATGAGTACTGATGATGAAAATATAGCAACTTTCGGGACCAGCTGTTGTGATCTGCTGTGTACATTGAACATTTAAAAAACTGATGCAATATTTATCATGTCCTTTTGAATTTAAAAAAATTTTCGAACAATTATCTTTATAAGAGATCGATTAAATATCGTCATCTATGGCGTCCAAGGTCCTGAGTTCTATTCCTCACTCGGTTATAATTATTGTATGGAATTTTTTTGATAAGCATTAGCACCTGATTGAATTATATTTTGTCGATCTCTTACTGATCGTACTGATAAAGATTATCGCAATCGTATATTAAAGATTCCTTCATCAATATTGTACGAAACTCAACGTCAAAATTACATATTAAAAAGTACAGGGTGACTCAGACAGACCGAAGTGGTGTGAATTCCTTATACATAACTTTTTATTTAAGACATATTTTTTTAATTTTTGTTTTTTAAATACAGTAAATTAATAGGGAATATTTTTAAATTAGTTATTAAAAATGATATCCCGCAAGTGGTGGCCATTTTCTGCTTCGCACAAATATGCTCTTTCCAACACATTTTCCATGACCTTTCGCGCAAAACTTCCGGTGTTGTGGTGTTTCGTCTCGACTATTGGTTTTTTAGTTCCTCAATAGTCCTAGGCTTATTAACATAAACTTTCCCTTTTAAATAACCTCAAAGGAAACAGTCTGGAGCGGTTAAATCCGGGGAACGCGGAGGCCAATTAAAATTGCTTCTACTCGAAACGACGGTATGCACGCTGAGTCAACACAATGGACCGTTGATTTGAAAAGTAAATTTCAACGATTTGGGAAGGCTGTTCAGTTGTGTATTGCTCCATTATAAGTTGTCCAAGTCTTCTTTACAAAATACTGAAAAGAAAAAAAAATTATAATAAAAAAGTTATAAGGAATTCACACCACTTCGGTCTTTCTGAGCCACCCTGTATTTACTCAACATGTCTGATAACAGCCATTTCGTTGAAAATTCATCTGTCACATTCGTTGTCATGTATATATATCGTGAAAGGATATAAAATTTTCATTATTTGCAAATAATAAAAATTTGTTATTAAAATGGGAATTCGTACTCAGCTATGAGGGGCCACCGCTGTGGCTGATTGGCAGCAATACTTACCTATTAGTTACTGGTAGTGGGTCCGATTTCCGCTAAAGACCTTGAGTGTTTGTGACATTTTCAGGTAACATTTTCAGGGTCCCTTCTGGGACCCAAGAGGGGTGGATTTGTTAATCAAAACTGGCAGCTTATGCAGTGTAACCTTCACCGATGAGACACATTTCTGGATGAATGGGTATGCGAACAAACAAAATTGTCGAATTTAGGACGATACCAATACACACCCGAAAAAGGCGCTTTCTGTTGTGAATTTAAAGATGGCGGTATCATCTGTCCATATTTTTGTTCTTCTTTTATCTTGGACCAGCACTCTGGGGATGATCCCTACAAATGCAATGCATTGCGCTGGAACTGAAAACGAGAGGATAGTATTGAGGGGACAGATTAGGAAAGATGAGAAGATAGACAGTTTTTTTCTTTTGAAGCTATTTCAACCTTTTACTTCGCTGGCTAATTTTTGCTACAGGGCTGACGAAGGTGGGTGCTCTTTAGTACATGATAATGTCAGTCACTGCCAATTATGTTCAGTGACCAGTGACTATGCCTTCATCATTGAAACAGACTGGCAAGAACTAATGCTGATCAGAAGAATTCAACATAATATTTCATGTCTCAGCGCGGGCTCGAACTCAGGACCCTCCTCTTCATAATCTCATGTTCTACTACTTCAGCCAGCATCAACCACTTGTTAGGTTATGATTCAAACTTGTGTCACTCTATGTAAAACACCCTATTTAGCGCAGAATGAGCTATATGGTTTAAATGGTTTATAACTTTTTCATTTATGCGATTATTAATTTTTTGTTTAAATACATACGTGCTCTTTTTAGTGTATTTTCCATAATTTCGCAAAATTTCGGGTGTAGTGGCCATGATTTTATTTCGAATATTGATTTCTATTTGAAATATCGTTCTTGGTTGGTTAACGTACACTCTTTCTTTCAAATATTCCCAAAGAAAACTGTCAGGAGCTGTTAAATCTGGTGAACATGGAGGCCAGTTAAAATCGCTTGTGCGCGAAATAATGCGTTCGCCGACAATAGACTGTTGGTTTGCAAAATAAAGTTCAATTATGTAGTAAGAAATTTATCGAGCATTCATATTTGCTATATTAATCAATACATTATCAAACAACGTTCAAAAATAATTGAATTTTATATTAAATTGAATTAAGATTTATAGGCTAACTGTTCGACATTTTTTGTTTTAAATCTCAGAAAGACATGATAAATATTCCAAGGCGAAAAGGAAAATCAAAATCAGTTTTTTGTTATTCAACTTACACAGCAGAGCAGAACAGCTGTTTTCGAAAGCCGCAACGCTTTCATCATCAGAGCTCATGTGTATTGTGTTTGTCACCACTTATTAGGTAACTTTCCTTTGTGTCTTCGGATATTTATCATATCTTTCTGAATTTAAAACAAAAAATTTCGAACAATTAGCCTATAATTCAATTATTTTTGCACGTTGTTTGATAGTGTATTCATTCATAATTAATTCCGCAAGTCTTCTTTACAAAATGCTGAAAGAAAAACAAAGAAAGAATAGTAATTGAAAATGTTATAAAGAATTCAAACCATATCAGCTCATTCTGCGCTACCCTGTATAAGTCATACACTGACAAATAAGCTAAGGAAAGTAAAATTTTTGCTCCAATATTAGTTTCATGCGTTTCTCTCGCCCTCAAGTACTAGTCGCCGGAATTTCTTTAACAAAATCACTTTTAATAACAGATTCATCGATAATATTATATATGAAAAATGCCGAGGGGAACTCTCTTTAGGAGTTTTGGCTTAAACTAAATTTTTTAACATGTTTCAAAATATATATGGAGAATATATAAATAAATTTAAAAATGATTTTTTAATTTTACGAAAGGAACAATTTTTTTGACAACGTGAAATAGTTACTAAATATTAATTAAAATAAATTAAGTTTTAACTAATTCTCCAGAAATGTTTGATAAGTGCTAAATATATAATTCTTTTTTTTTTCTTTCGTATAAAGTTTTCTGTTTTGACATTGTCCTTATTTACTTGTCTGCCTGTGAAGAGAAACAGCAACAACATGAATTTCATAATAAATCTGTGTAAGCTTACACACACTAAAGATGCCAGTTGGGGTACAAATATCTGCTTTGGCAGTAACCTTGTGTATGTAATTGTAATATAAGTATTTACCATGTGTCCATATATTATCCTTTTGCAAGTAAATCTATGCGCATACTGACACACAGAGATAAATGGATATACAAACATTTAAATGTATATATTATTTTATTATTTTATTTCAACTTTACGATCATAAATGTCCAAAAAGGGTTTGATTTATTAAACAAACTTTTGTATTTTATAGCCGAGTGTGATGGCAAAAATGTGGTTGAATTTTACGTTTTACGTATTCTCTTTCAGTATTTGCTCATTTTACTTTTTGTAGCTCCTTTTTGGTCTTTTTTTTTTTTGTTTTTTTTTTGTTTTACAGTTCATACGCTCATAAGTCGTAAGTAATACAAAAGCAGATTTTTAGACAGTAGACATAGACAAAGATTTAAGATGACACAAGGACACCACTGTCGAGGATAAATGGGAGTTTTCGGTTTTCATTTGCAGCTACACACAATACTTTCTTTGCTGTTCCTTCTTTTTTTTTTTTTTTTGTTTCTTGCTTTTTCAAACATTATATTTCAGCTATACTCGTATGTATTTAGCCATAAACCATGCACCAGCTTCAATGGTTAGTACAAGTATTTGTTGTTGTGGTAGTAGTTGCAAACGCAGTAGCTCTTAGAGCAGTAAATGATACAAAAGATGATGCTGCAGCATAAGTTTGTGCGATTCGAAAAGATGAAAAAAAGTTCTTGTACTTAGAACTTGAAATTACTGCTATAGTTTGGTATGTACAAAATATCTTAAGGACTTATTTTATGATTAATTAATTAAAAGCATAAACTGTATTCGGGTACATAAACAAAAAGAGCTTACAAGCCACTAATTTTAATTTTTTTTTCGAAAGCTGACCTTATATCATAAAAATCAATTCAATATTATATTCACCGCTTTACAACTATTGTTTTAACTAGGAAATCTTGCTGGTCAAAATACGATCACTTGGCATTTAAAGTAAAAATTCCCTTTAACAAATAATTATGTGCGTAGATATGTAAAGGGTGTCCCAATAAGAATGCATTCTTTAGTTGCAAAATAAAACAAGTATTTTTTGAAATTTCTATGATTTTTGTAATGAATTGCAAAGAAAAATTGTTACGATCACGTATAGAGTAAAATATTCATCAAATGGCCTCTACATCTCTGACGACATGCCATTATTTTTTTGCATTAAATTTTGCATGACTTTTTTGTTCCATATCTAATTTTTCTGGTTTATTCCCATTAACTCGAGATTTTATGAAAAAGAGAAATGATTTTGGAGGCCAGTTAGCATAAAAATTTCTTGATATAGTTTGATCTGAAAATGATTGTTGCAATCACTGAATTGAATTATTAACAACGGAGAAAATCAAGGACAAGGCGACCACAAGGACCTATTGTATTTCCGTGCCAGGTGCCCTACATTTCGAACTGGGGAATCAAGAATGTCATAGGCTCTTCCAATGGCCAATCTTGGCCAATTCCCTGTATCTTCTGTGACGTAGAACTTCACACTTCTTTAGAATATGCCCTGGAGTCTCGTTATCATAATAACAAATTACACCGGCTCAATGCCAAATCTTTTGAGGTATTTTCTTTTAAAATGAGTTTTGTCGCTGCAATAAATCGATTGTATCTCGGGCCGTCAGATCCCTGCCGTTCACTTGAGGTCACAAGAACTTCGTTATCACGCTCCGCTTATAGCTGACGTTCACACTCACTGCGATTTCAGTCTCCAATTCAAAAAAGTAAGTCCAAGCATGACGCCTTACGATAGTCCTTGTGGGGATCTCTGACCTACAAATTCGTGTATTCCCTGTGGTCACAAAGACACTCAGATGGAAATGCGCTTAATCGGAAAACATGATTTTTTTTCGAAAACTTTGCTTCACTACCCATTAAACGAATGGTTGGCATTGACGCACAGGGATCTTACTATCCAATTTATTTAAATCGTTTGACCATTTTTTGAAGAGTTGATACATTAGTCGCATTTTCTCGACTGCAAATTCTTCAAAGTTTGCAAAAATTAGCCGGCGTAGTAAAAGGTTGAAATAGCTAAAAAAAACTGTCTATCTTCTCATCTTTCCTAATCTGTCCCCTCAATACTATCCCCTGGTCCAAGATAAAAAAACAAGTAAAAACGTTGTATTCGACCAGGTCGAATTTTAAATACCCTCCAAATATTTAGTAAGTATATTTAAAATGTTTAACTGAATGGGACAGAGTTCCTTTATATAGTATCGTACGTCAACGACCAATAAAAGGGGCGGGGTTCAGAAATAGACAATATCATGTTTTCCACAGGCGAACGTATGGGCATTGCTAGACATTCTTAAACTTCATCACTAATCAAGAATATACATATTTACTTTATAGGGTCCAATTCTCTTTGGAGGGTATAAAAACTGTATTTTGGCGGGGTCGTTCTGGCAAGGGCTGTGGGGGAAACATTTCACCTTTGTCATAAAACTCTAAAAATAAATGATTGGGATAATTATATACAAAATAAAATTTTTTATTATTTTATAGGGTCATTTAAGTGGAAAAGGGGGTAGGGCAGAAACAGGAAATCATAAAATTCTAAAAATAAATGCTTGGGATAATTACATACAAAATTAAAAAAAATTTTTTTTTGGTAGGGTCATTTAGGGGGTGAAGGGGGAGGAGGGGGTAGGGCAGTGCAGTACCAGGTATCGTCTCAGCTTCGTCATTAAAGCTTAAAAATATTATTTTTAAGGAATGTAGGCTTAAGTAAAACAATTTGTTAAATTTTTATGCTATTTTTGCATATAATAACGCCCACTAAAGTGGGCGGGGTCCACAAATAATTTTTTTTTATTTTATGGCTCCAGTTTAAAGCGTTGGACTGTATATGACATAAAAATATATCATTTGCTTAACAAAATAACCAAAAAACTTTAAAAATTATGTTTTTTTTCTGGGTTGGTTTAGTTCTTCTTAGGGGAACTTTTTTCCCCCTTGCCCGATTTAGCCCATATCCGAAATTAACCCGCTCTAAGCTTTAGAATATATTTGTACCGAATTGCAAGAGTCTAGCAGTTTTCGTTTGGACTGAATTGTGATTTCCTCAGACGGACGGACGGACATGCTCAGATCGTCTTAGATTTCATCACTGATCAAGAATATATATACTTTATGGGGTCTGAGATGTATATTTCGATGCGTTACAAACGGAATGACAAAGTGAATATACCCTCCAAATTCTTTTTTGGAGGGTATAAAAGAGATACTTAAAGGTATACCACAAAAATATGCGCTTCGTATTTATATAAAAGATTTGTTTTGTTTACGGATTTAAGACATCAAGAACTAGAGTGTAAGAGGGCGAATACCCCTGGTTCGACTCCGCATTCAGTCATGAATATGAATTTATCTGATCTCCATTAGCGCATGGCTGTGTGGCACTGAAGGAGTGATTAATGTTCACAACAATATCTCGGAAGAGAATGTGGCCAACAGAAACCAGGTAAAGCCCATAAAATAATTAAAATTTAGATATTTCAATATTTGGGCTTGGGGTCCATGCATGTATCTGCCGATTTGGTTTGTAGTCGATATTTAACAATGAATTTCATTATTTATTCCATTTCTGATGTGTGTTAAATCGAAAATGCAACGTTATGTTATTTAATAAGTAATTTAGCCATACGGGACAGCGAGTGAAAAATAAATGCATTCATTTAAGTGCTGTTGTTCGTTAGCCTAGAACAATCTTGGTTGAATACCCATTCCGCCTGCCTAATGAATCCAGTGCATTTCACATTAAAATCTTGATTGTAAGGAAAGCATAGAGAATGCTGATCGACAGAATGGTTCAGGGCAAACTCGTTACATATGTCGACATGCACGCAGTACTTCTGTCCATCTGTCCTCTGTCCTTGCCAAGCAGTGCCAGGAGGAGTTTTCTAGTTTCATAGCATTAGAGCCGAATCGGTACCCACATTAAATTAATTAAAACCTGCACCTTCAATCATTGCCTCCATAAGGCTGAAGGCAGATGACGCAATATGAACACTGTAAGGTTGCTGGGAAAATGTGGCCTTGCTGCAATGGAAGGTGCTCAATACAATTAATATGAAGGAACCGTAGGAACATAACGATGATCATTTCTGTGGTGACAGAAGACTGGACAATTAACAGACATGGTTGTCGGATAGGCATTCCCTCTACTGAGTTCTGTCGCGGTTATCGTAATGAAGATTGAGATAGTGACATATTGTCTTTGCGATTATCCAGCTTTGGATCTTTAGAAACAGACGTTCTTAGACAACCATGTACTTTCCTTGTTATCAGAGATCGCTCTAAATGAGCTGATCCCATATCTTAGTTAGTCCGCTGGTTTGGCTGTAGTCACTACAACTGGATCAATATACTTAGATACGGTTTTGCACAGGTTGACGTCGACGTGTTAGTGGTCTGGCAATATAGAATCATCAGATTCTACAGGGTGAACAAAGCTGAGGTTAGGAAGTAAATTGACTGTCAAATGATGAAAGGATAAGAATTTAGCTATCACCATTTCATGTTTATTTTGCAAGAGCTTGGGAAATTTTCTCCATGGAACGCCAACTGAAAATTTTTTGCATCGAATGTTTGTGAATTGGCTGTTTGAAAAACCTAACGAAAATAATGCACTTTTCAAAAAAAATTATCTTTAGTGGCGAGGTCCATTTTCAATGAGGCTTCCATGTAACCAAACAAAATTGTCGCATATGGGGCTTAACAAAATTCACGAAGAGTCCTTGAGAAACCATTATATCAAAAAAAAAGTTACCTTATGCTGCGGTTTGTGGTCAGACTGCAGCATCGATCCGTATTCATTCGAAAATGAGCAAGGAAACGGCGTCAGTATGAATCCTCTGCGTTACCAAACCATGATAACCGATTTTTGTGGCCACAATTGGCTAATGTTGACATCAGTGTCCTTTGGTTTCGGTAAGAAAGCGCAACCAAAACTAGGGCCATTTCGTGTTATACTCTCAGGTAATGGAAGACAGATTTGTCCTCACAATGCAAGCATGATATCAAAATATTCTCTACTGTTGAATAATAAAAGAAACCAAAAGAAAAATATTATGGTTAATATTCTGGAAGAACTATTCTTTTGAAATTAAAAAAAATAATAAATAAATAATAATTTTAATTTAAATTGAATCAAATATTGTTGACAGATGAATATTTCTTGTGAAACTCTTTTTCTCTCAAAGAAGCTCAGGCACACAATTGAAAATGTAACATTTTAAATGGCAAATATTAACATACACGTTTCATGGCGGATACGTACAAATGAAATGAAGGGCGGCATACAGCAGCTACTAATTACTGGTAATTTCCACATTTTGTTGACACAACACAGTAAAAGACACCTGCCGCCCAAGTAAATTTAATTTAACTTGTGTTTTTTCTTTCCTTTTTCTTTTTGTTTGTTATTATTCTTTCATCTTCTGGGTTTTTGTTAATTTTGTAACTCTGTAAATCCATTTACATATTTGTGTGACTGCCTGCCTGGTTGTCTGTCTGTCCGTCCGTTTGTTTTGTGTTTTATTCTTTGTGTAGCTCTGGTTGCTTTTGCTGCTTTTTAATGTGGGGGCGAAAGATGCTGTTACAATTAACAGACACCTGAACTGAAATCGTACATGAACAAACACTTTAAACGCGTTACAAAAAGCATAAGAAACACACATATGACAAAAAAGATATAAAAATAAAACCGTCAAAGCCAGAAATGCATTTTACATTGTACACAATCAACGTGCACATGCACAAGGAATGCTGGCAAATAAGCAAACACTGTGTTATCTTACGTTGACAAACACTGTCAACATCAAACATCGGCGTTCCATATAAGGTGGCATCATATGTACATGTTGCATTACCACAGTAAATGTGTACATTTGTTCATTCTGGAGAACAGATCTTGGACTTGTTCAATTTTCATACGGTGTGATTTCTTTTGAAGACAACCAACTGCCTTATTGGTGATGCGCTAATGTGGATATACTTGTGTTGCAATGCATGAGCGTTGCACACACACACACACACGGAAGTATTAAAAGATATTGTATATTTATTTGCATTTGATTTTTATTCCTTCCTACACTGAAATAATTAAAAAAATAATTTTACTTGTATTGTTTACTACTAAAAGCGGTGGTCCTTTCCCAGGCCTTAGGATTTAGGATTTCCTCAGAATAGCCCAATATTTGAGCAGCCGTTCTGCCTCTTCTGGAATATCAGTAGTTGTTCGTACGTTTAAATAAAATTTAAAAGAAAAATATTGGACTCAGTCAAAAAGTCATAACCTATTATTTTATGACATTTGTATGTCATCAAATATTTTAAACTGCTCTAAAATATTATGACAATATGATTAAATAGCACACAGTGTGAATACCCCAATTAGAACACAGAGTGATATAGTAGTTTAAGTAGAGGCCAGAACAATTGCATTAAGTTGTTAATACATATTTATAAGCCATTTTATAAAAAGTTTAGGCTAAATATATTTTTAACTTTCCACTAAGAAATTGGAAAATTTTGGAGAAAAAAAATTGGGAAGTTACTGGTTATACATCGTTTTAAAAAATCGCTGATAGAACTGGGCGCTCAGAACAGGCTGACCTTATGCTGGGTGCCTGGCCATAAGGGCCACGCTGGGAACGAACGGGCTGACTGTCTGGCGAACAGAAGAGCCCATCGTAGATTCATAGGACCGGAACCCTTCTTTGGTATCTCAGGAGGATATGTCAAAGAACAAAATGACTCCTGGGCTCGAGTGGAGTTTAATCGCCACTGGAAAGCCCTTCACGTCCTAAGACAGGCAAAACGTTTCATTACGTTATCTCGGAACAAATCCCAAAAATTAATTCTGATGGACAAGAATGACCTCAGATTATTAACGGGTTGGTTTACCGGACACTGCAGTGTCAGACGACACCAGTTTACCATGTTCAATTCTGAGACCAAAGTGTGTAAACTCTGCGGAGCAGAGGAGGGGACACCGGAGCACGTTCTCTGCGACTGTCCGGCAGTGGCGTCGTGCAGGAGGAGGTTCCTCGGAGGCAATTTCATGACTCCAGGGGAGGTGTACGATATCTCACCGGGTAGAGTTATTGGCTTTATTCGCAGCCTCAATCTACATCAGTGAACACTTGGGTTGCACAAAAGATCCTTTGGGTCGCGGTGCTTATGGGCTCATATAATAATAATAATAATAATGGCTGCATGCATGTGTGTGTGTGTGTGTAAGTCACATATTTATATACCTATATACACACCCTGTTATAACTTTTTAACGACTGCATCGAATCGAACCAATCTGGTCAAAGGACTTTTTCAAGGTTAGACTTCCTGTGACTTCGAATCCATTAGGGCTGGTAGAAAATATAAAAACAATAAGATTTTGATATTTCCAAGAAGGAATTGGAGGGTATATTCACTTTATCAAGGCGTATGTAACGCAGTGATATATCCCTCTGAGACCCCATAAATTATATATGTTCTTGATCAGTGATCACGATTTAGCCATGTCCGTCCGTATGTCTGTGGAAATCACGATACAGTCCAAAAGAAAAAGTATAGTCCTTTAGAATTTGGCATGAATACTATAAATATTGAAGGGTAGCACCGGTCAAGTTCGTAGCTGAGCTGAATCGTGATAGAGGGGAAAAGGTTACCCGAAGAAGAACTCCAAAAAAATTTTAATATATTAATTTTTTGGAGGTCGGTTGTTTCTTGCATTTTTGTTAAGCAAATGGTATATTTTTATGTCAAAATATTTTAACCTATCCTCTTTTCCCAAAAATTAATTTTTTAGTATTTTATGGCAAAGGTGAGATGTCTTCCCATCGGCCCTTCCAGGAGACACAATACCAAACTGGGGTTTTAAAATTAGAAACAGAAATGCCTTAAATGAATTCTGTACCCACCGGGGCAAATGCCCCTTTTTCTGCGCGTTGATTAAAAATATCAACTGCAAAAATAACGTAACGTGCTGTTCCCAATTCATTGGAAAGGTACCGTTTTCAAATATATTCTTTTCTTTCGCGATCTCGCAGTATCAATAGTATAATATTCTTAATTGGTGATTTAAATTTATATAGTAAAACTGTGGGTCTACGTACGGAAATTATATTCAACCCATAAGCATTTTCTTTACTTTTGGATAAAACTCCGTCAACTACATATCATGGAACTCACATCGATAGAGCACTTTAAAACTATAACTACCCTGCAGGAGATCAAACTAGTATCAAATTAGTATTGTACTAGTACAAAAATCACCAGTACTAGTTGCCAACTATGAACTTTCCTATACCATGTTAATGCTCAAATTAACATTGAGTGTGTTTGGAAAATTACTAGTACCATTGGTACTAGATGGAAACTAGGGGGTTACTAGTACTGTTAGTACTACTTGAGTACTAGTATAATTTCTTCTAGTCGGATACTAGTACAATCAGTTCTGCATTAAGAACTGGTTTATATATAAAAAAAATCCCTAAGGGCAAAGTCATCTAATACTATTCTTTGTTTAAAATTTGAATTTGTTTAAAAATTGTAACAATTAAAAATAAAATAAATGAAAATGCGATTTAGCAATTCGCTTTAAAACATGATCAAAAAGTAATATGAAATTTTACAAGTCAAATCAATGTACAAATGAACTACTTGAAGTACTTGTACTTTTCTGTATATGTGCAATCACCTTTTGAACTAGTGCTTGCTATACTAGTAATCGTACCAGTACCTTAAAGACAATTAACGCTTATCCTCCTGCAGGGTATATTTCTGTCATAAACAGCAGATATGTATTAAATAAATAATTATTTTATCATTTGAGGGTGCTGTTGACTGAAGTAACACAAGACTATGAAGCAGAGCGTCCTGAGTTCGACTTCGCGCTCAGTCATGAATATTGTGCCGAATTCTTCTGATCATCATTAGTGCACTCTTGGGTTGGTTCTTCTCAGCATGTTTCAGTTATGAACGCACTGGTCACTGAACATAATTGGCAGCGATCGTTGGCCCTGTAGCAAAATAATTGCCACCGAATAGCTACAAAAAATCTCTACCTTCTCATCTTTCTTCATCTCTCTTCTCAATAATAACCCCTACTTTCTAGTACCGGCGCATGTGTAAGGGTCATGCCCTGAGTGCTGGTCCGAGTGAAAAAAATAATAATTAATTGAACATTTAATTAATAGGATTATCTGTTAATTGCTCTATATTAATTAATCGATATTTTGTTGAATCAGTTAAAAATCGCTACATGTTGTTAAATATTTAATTTTAATTTAAGGTAAATGCAAAATAAGCCCCTGAAGATATGCAAAAGTTTCTTGAAACTATTTAGGGTAAAAATATTAAAATTTTTAGCAATTTAATTTTAGCTTTAGCGAATTACGGAATATGACTGCAGTACTAATTATTTTATTAACTGACAATTTCTAACAGGCTCTTGCTATATTTAAGACCTTTGATTTTATAAAAATCAAATCTTTAGTTAAAAAGTATTGAATTCAAACAGAATTATCAATGCAAATCATCATTTTAATTAAATTTCATTAATATGTTTTTTACATTTTATAATTAATTTAAAATTTTGTAAAGTGCATTTTGAATTCATTCCATTTTAGTACATGCATAGACTTAATTTGCTCTTGTGCTCTTTGTTCGTTCATTATGCCATGGCTGGTAATAAGTGCGCCCAGGAATGCATTACAAAATCGCAGCACATCAAACATAACAGCAGAATACTGAATAAATTCATGGAACAAAATCATCTACAATGTAGATTCTACATGCATATTTACTTCTCCATCAACTCATTTCGACGTCACTACTTTATATGGAGATGTGTGATGGTTGGTTGCATTCCTCTAAAATTTTTTTCTTCCTGAATTTTTACATGAAATTGCGTGGAGTTAATTAATTGAGATTCAGATGGAAATATTTTGTTTATTAAAAAGAGTTGCCTCTATTGTAAAATGATTGGTAATCAGATGTGCTGTATTAAATTTTACAATGAGTCTTAGTCCGAAGCCATTTCAGGTTTTTAAGAACGAACTAAAGCGATGGGCTATAGAATTGCATACCAGAATTGGCAGCACTCTATCGCAGGTAGGGTGACTAGAATTCTATGGGGGGACCCAGATGGTAGTAGGACAAAGGAGGTCCTAACATTGAGTAGGCCAACACTACGGAGGTTGGTTTATTTAATAACAGGACATACAGAGTTAAGGACTCACCTGGCACGAATGGGTATCGTTGGCGATATAACATGCAGGGCCTGCCAGGAAGAGGACTAGACACTGGAGCACTACTTGTGCTATTGTCCAGCTTTTAGCCAAGTCAGAAGACAAACATTTAATCAGGAGATTATACAGGAGATGGAATTCCTTAAGGGCTCTAATTGGAAAGACTTAAGGAAGTAGATTGAAGAAACTAGGTTCTTGACGTAATCAAACTCAGAGGTTTCCATGGTATCGGTGGAGGATCCCTACAGTGGAATGGGAACTCCGTATTATAGAGGGCACAACAGGCCTATGAAGCCTAAGTGTAATCCGGGACGGATTGGGATGCTTATGCCCCTCTTTTTCAACCTAACCTAGGTTAAATTATGTTGAAGAGAGGAGCCTTTACGCTCATGTCCTGGGCATACACCAAAGCTAGTAAAAGCCTGTTTTCAGTTCTCAAGTAACAGAAAGCAATAGCTTCTAACTTACAGAATCTCCTACATTCATTGTCATCCACGGCCCTAATTCCGTGCAACTGTCCTCTCAAGTTCCAGTGCCCCGTCAAGACACCGATTAACTTTCCTGGTTCGGGTTCTCTACGTTTTAGAAGTCTATTTTATTTTTGTTCTTCTAGAACAGAACCTTGGGTATATTTCACCCAAGTATCACTGCTCCATCATCTAATTGAGTTGATAAGATATGCCGTGTGAAACCTCCTGGCCTTTTTCGCCAGACTATTTCTACGTTCATTACCGATTACGCCATAGTGGGATGGTACTCAAACAATGCGATCTCTGCCTCCTACTGCGTAATCGGTAATTATGTTTTGGTAATCCAAAATGATCTTAGATGTGTCTGATTGCTCTAGATGCCGATTAGCTTTCCGTAAATATGGCCACATCTGTAGAATTAATAATCACACTGAATCACCTTAACAACCATACCTAAATACGGGCGGAAAGCGGAACGTTTTTTTCCGCTGAGCTTTAACGCTGAAATGCCATACCTTAACAAAAGCGGCAGCGTTATGTAAAAAAACAATAAAAACAGGGTTATCAAACAAACAAATTAAACAACCCTGATTATTTTAACAGCTGGACGGACGACATTTGTGATTTTGTTATTGAAATTTTTTACAAATTACAAACGTGCATATAATCATATTGTAAATATTTTCTTACCACCATTTTCTAATACGAAGTGCACAAATTTTTTCCTTTATTATATATTTCACTTTTGTAAATCTTTGCTCTTTTTCTCTGGTTACAATTCTCTTCTTTTGCAACCAACTTCATTAGAAAACGCGCTGTCAAAATCAGATTTTCCAAAAGCGTTGCCGCCGCGTTATTTCGGTATGCTCCATACAAAATGTATGGACATGAGAACTTTTGACAGCTAAAAAACGCTTGCCGCCCGTATTTAGGGATGGCAGTAAGACGCCCGTGATCACAGGAACTATGTAGGTATAAGTTAATTTCTCTTAGCCTGTAACTATTTGTCAATGACACGTCAAGGTTATATCAAAAACAGAACACGTCTGTACTCCTTTTGGTCAGCAATTAAGAATATCTAGCGGCCTCTTGCTCAATGCCTTAGAGAGTAGTCACAGTCCGTCAGAATTAAATAAGTGTTGCTTACAAAGAGTATTGTACTGACGTGACATTGATATGGACATTATGGAGGGCGCTTTAAGATAGGCAACGATATTCTGAAACTCGTTTTTCATGCCCTCTAAACTGTAACAAATGCAAGAATTGAACCTCAAATTTTGCCCAGCCTTTATATCTGGCAGTAATTATTTTTCAGAATTACCTGGGGTTCTAGGGCGGGCCAAATTTGTTTCGACGTCAGATTTTCAATTGAATTCGACAGAAATGTATGCCAATTGTAAAATGTCAGATGATTATTGCGATTAAAACAGAATTTTACGTATGAGCAAAACTTTTACAAAACAAGTAAAAACGGTATATTCGACCAGGTCGAATCTTAAATACCCTCCAAATATTTAGTAAGTATATTTAGAATGTTTAACTGGATGGGACAGAGTTCCTTTATATATGTAGTATCGTACGTCTACGACCAATAAAAGGGGCGGGGTTCAGAAATAGACAATATAATGTTTTCCACAGACGAACGTATGGGCATTGCTAGACCGTTTTAGACTTCATCACTGATCAAGAATATATATACTTTATGGGGTCCAATTCTCTTTGGAGAGTTTAAAAACTGTATTTTGGCGGGGTTGCTCTGGCAAGGGCTGTGGGGGAGACATATTATCTTTGTCATAAAACTCTAAAAATAAATGTTTGGAATAATTATATACAAGATTTAAAAAAAAAAAATTTAACCCTAGGATTATCGGTAACTTTTTTCCACTAAGTTCTCCTCTTGGTCTGGGCAGACCACAGTGCAAAAGCTAAAAAACCCAATTAAATAAAAAGTATATACGAATATTTTTTATTAAATATAAATGAAATTTATTTGTTGGTGGTTAAGCAATGTCTATATGCATTTCATTGGTGCTTTACCAAATCGTCAGTAGACTTTAACCACAGTTTTGAAAGTCTACTGACGATTTGGTAAAGCACCAATGAAATGCATATAGACATTGCTTAACCACCAACAAATAAATTTCATTTTTATATAATGGTATTGTGACAACAATGTGTCAAATAAAAAAAAAATTTCATAACAGTTTTTATTAAACAAATATTTATTTTTTAAACTATAAGAATTTGTTATGTAAATTTATTATATTTTTATATTATTTTAGGTATATCACAATCGTCATATTTTATTTCCGTTACCCTGCTGCAGGCACATTGCTTCTCCACATTTACTATAACTGAAACGAGTATTAGATTTTTATACGTATGTATTTATAAAGGGTATTCTTACGTAAACATTAAATTTCGCCAAAGCTACTTCGTAGCTCCAGGGAGCATCATCTGATTCACTAATTGGACAAGAAATCGGCGACGATGATCACTTTGTTTTAGATTTACCATATCCTTATAAATAAAAAACGAAGCTAACCCAGATATGTCCAACATATTGTAAAACATGGCCAATGAGCAGCGGTTGGTTCCTCATTTGCAGCAATAGTATGATAACATCTGATCCATTGTGTCAACTTCAGCTTTATTTCGGTTATAGTCAATAATTTGGTTGGGTTTTTAGCAGCGTTCAGTCTGGTTCCTCTCCCTGGCTCATCTTCCGCTGTTATGTTTTTCTCGATGGTATTTGTATAATGGTATGTTGATAACAGTATAACATCTTTACTTTTTTTTGGTACATACTTGATGTTTACTTGATTTTTTAAATAAATACGGCACGAAGGTTTTATTAGCGCGAACGGTTCCAACGAGAGCTAGGCGGACTACACAGTACGTCCTGTATGAAAATACTTCCATGATAAATTGATCACAACTGTCTCTCCCTGGTTGACTTCTCTGATTCCGTCAAAAGTTTTTCCTGTGAAAATTTGGCCTTTCAAAGGATATTTTGTTTTTGAGTCACATACCCACCAAATTTTTATGCCATATTTGCCTGGTTTCGATGGAATATATTCTGTGAATCACGTAGGTCCTCTAAAAGGAAAAAATTGTTCATCTGGGTAGGTTTGCTATAGAAGTGTATAAAGAATCCGCATTCGCAAAAAGCAGTATCAAAAGATCGTCTATTGCTGCCGATTTGCTCAATTCTTGGCGCATTGGCCTAGTGTTTGCGTTGTCAAAACGGATGAACTTTAGCAATAAAACGAATTGTTTGTTTTTACATTGCAGCCTTACTCACAGCATGGTGATAGGGTGCCCACAATTCTCTAACAGGCTGTGTTGCACATTTGAAAACCTCGGCAAAGAAAAGCAATCCAAAAAATTCATATATTTCTTTTTCGTGACTTGGATCCCATTCTATGGGTTGTTTCAAAGCAATATAAACCTCTTGTGCCTTGCGGTTGGTTTCTCGAACAATAATACATACTTACCTTTTTAGATGTAAAAACTTCTCCAAAAATTTAAATAGCACTAGGCAGAAAGTGGCGCGATGGCCCAGTTTTCATAGCGACAGGAATATTTTACTTCGCAAAAAGACATACAAAAATCAAAAACAACACATAAATAATACTTTGTGGTCTAGCCAGACCAAGAAGGTAATTTAATACACCTTCACATAAAAATGGAACTTAACCCCACAAATTTGCTCCGATCAATTCCAAATTAGTTTCACTCGATTCAGGACATATTATTTATAGAATTCAGTTACCTGCTTTTTTTATTTTTTCTTATATAGGAAAGATATTGCAAAATTTGGTCTGGACAGACCCAGAGGGTAATCCTAGGGTTAATAGGGTCATTTAGGGGGCAAAGGGGGAGGACGGGGTAAGGTAGAGTAGTACCAGGTTACGTCTAAGCTTCGTCATTGAAGCTTAAATATGTTATTTTTAAGGAATGTAGGCTTAAGTAAAACAATTTGTTAAATTTTTACACTATTTTTGGTCTAAAAATTATTTTTTTTAATTTTATGGCTCCAGTTTTAATGCGTTGGACATTCTTTAACATAAAAATATATCATTTGCTTAATAAAATTACAAAAAAACTTTAAAAATTATTTTGTTTTTAGAGTTTGATTTAGTTCTTCTTAAGGGAACTTTTATCCCTCTCGCCCGATTTAGCCCATCTCCGAACTTAGCATCTGCTATCCTACAAGAAATATTTATACCAAATTTCAAGAGTCTATTCTTTTTCGTTTGGACTGAATCGTGATTTCCACAGACGGACGGATGAACGGGACGGATTGACATGCTCAGATCGTCTTAGATTTCATCACTGATCAAGAATATATATACTTTATGAAACGGAACGACAAAGTGAATATATCCTCCATATTATTTTTTTGGAGTGCATGAAAACTAGTAAAAACTTGCACCTATTTCAATTGCGCCATGGTAACCATCCTCCGGTAAACTAATGGGGTCAAAATAAAAAATATTTTATATTCATTGTAAATTGACAACTAAATTCAATTACTTGATCATAAATAACAAAGAAGCTTCAGCAATCAGCAGCCGATGGCTCTGGAAAAAGCGAAAGAGATACATAGAATATTGGGAATATTAATCGTCAGGGTTGGGGAATTTCGTACTAACCAAAAGGGTAATAACTTAAAAAAAATATGAATGTGATAACTTCTCATATTCAATTTTCGTTAAAATATTGGTTAAATAGTTGATATTCCTACTAACTAGCACCACTTGCAAAAGTGGAAAAATTGAACAAAGAACGCTGATGAGATGGCGTAGCGGCCTCGAAATCAGTACTGATCCGTTCTGCTGGTTTGATGATAATTGAAAATATTCTTAATATGAAAATAATAAATAGAATTTGAACAAATTCATTTATTAATAAAGCAATAAAAAATCATTTGCAGTCATGCACATTCGAACTTAAGCCTGTTGAAAAAATTAAAAAATATTTTATGAAATTATAAGCCCGATAAAATGTTAGTCCGTTCTGGAAGGCCTTTAAACCAGCGAGTTTTGCTATCAACCACAGCCGTTACATAAACTTTCGTAGAAGATCTCGCCAGTATCCGTAACAAGAACCATTCAACTTTTGGCTCAACGAATTCTAACATAATCCTAAACCGTGATATTTTCAAAGAAGAACAATGAATGGTAAAATATAGTTCCCCAACATACATATTCTCCCATCATTCACATGGCAACCACATGCACTGGTCTGTTTTACGTTTCGCCAGTAAAAATTCAATCGTGTACTCAGTAGTTGAGTGTTTCAGTATGTAAAGAATTTCCAGTGCGTTGTTTGTTAAATTGTATGTTGCATCATATTCCTGGCCTGGTGAATATCGGGTGGTATTGAGTGTTTGAAAATCTTCCCAATTGAGTTTGACTTCTATACATGGAACAAGTCGTACGTTTGTTTCATACACTCACACATTTGGGTAATTTTCAAGCGAGTATAGAAGCAAAATTGTTCTGCACTCTACTGTCACTGATGTTGCTCCATTTTTGGTGTGCAAACAATTCTGTTCATTTGTTAATATTGTTTAAAATAAAAATAAAAATAAAACAATTTTGTTGACTTTGGTGTTATACTATATATACTTTTTTTAATCTCTATCATTACGAAACCTGTTGATTTTGTCGGCATTCTGTTGGCCGTCTTGTTAATTTTACTTGTTATTTTCTTAAGAACTGGTAAGCAATTTGATTTTGTAGGGGTGATGTTTACTTGATTTAGTTTCATACGAGCACGGGTTTTCTTTTGGTAGGCGGCGGGCGGCATTGTCAATGTAAGCAAAAGCATTGTTGGTTTATCATTCCGTATAAGATTTCTTCTTTTGAACTACTGCCGTCTATCAAAGGTTTAATTTGTTTTGCATTTAGGTTTCTAATTAAAAAATATCAAATAAAAATGTTATTTGATAAAATAAAATTGTTTTGTAATATTCGTGTGTATGTAAGTATTTATTAAGAAGATGCAAATATTTGCTTTTTTTATAAAAGCGGTTTTATTATATTTGCTAGACCGTTTTGATATAATCAGCCTAATTGTGTAAGTCGTTGCCGTTTGCGCTCAAGGCGTATTTTGTACAAGATTAAAGAAACACGCAAGCAGTGGTCTTTAAGCCATATCGTCCCAGAGATTTTTTTTCGAATCAGTTTATAAAACTTCCTAGTTAAATGGTAATTTGAGTTCAGAAGATACGAATCAGATGTCCGATTTTTTTTTTAATTTTTATTAAATTTTTTTAAAAATTTTCATTAAAATTTTTTTTTTCATTTTCATTAAAAATTTTTTTAAAAAGTTTCATTAAAAATTTTTTTAAAAAGTTTCATTAAAAATTTTTTTAAAGTTTCATTAAAAATTTTTTTAAAAATTTTCATTAAAAATTTTTTTAAAATTTGTCATTAAAAATTTGTATTAAAAATTTTTGTTTTTCATTTTCATTAAAAATTTGTTTTAAAATTTTCATTAAACATTTTTTTTAATTTTCATTAACATTTTTTTTTTTAAATTATCATTAAAAACTTTTTTCAAAATTTTCATTAAAAATTTTTTTTCAAAATTTTCATTAAAAGAGATATGTTCTTAGTCTATCCTAAACAGAGAAAAAAAATTTAAAACGCTTGAAATTTACTGTTCGAAATGTCGAACACTGGGATGAAACGGGTTAATCTGATACGAAAAATGGGCTGAGGGATAAACGCAAACGCCTTACACAATTATGGGGAATATGTTAGTCGTATATGATATTTTGCATTTCATAATTCAGGTACTCCTGTTGTTTGCTTAAAAAGTGCGGATGTAGTGGATTTTAAAGGATAAGATATTAGGAATCTAATAGACCTTCACTGCTCCTGGAAGAATGTTACTACGAGTAGAACAATATCCTAAAAATATAACAAGCTAAAGTTTGTTCCAATGCCTACTTAGTTTAAGTAAATCTCGCATAGCGTGGCACTGTTAAAATTGTGCTATTCTGCTGCTACAACACCTTCGCTATTGCCAAAAAATTGTGATACAAAAACAAGGCTTTAGATTCTTATCCTCTCTTATATTTATACTTTACAAAAACAAAATTGTTGGGTACGTTCACTTTGTCGTTCCGTGTGTAATGCAGCGAAATATTCCTCTAAGACCCCATAAAGTATATATATTCTTGATCAATGATGAAACATAAGACGATCGAGCCCTGTCCGTCCGTCTGAGGAAATCACGATACAGTCCAAATGAAAACAGTCAGACCTTAGAAATTTGGTATAGATAAATTTTAAAGAACAACACAGGCCAAATTTGGAACTGGGTTGAATCGGGCAGAGGTGGAAAAATTCCTCTACGTGCCATTGACAAATAGTTACAGACTAAGACTTTTGCCTCCTAAGACTCACTGTCCAATCGAACCCTAACGCAAATAGCCGCGGCAGTTAGCTGCTACACAGATGGATTGAAATTGGGAGAAAGAACGAGATTAGGTTTCTTCATAGAAGAACAGGAGACCGAAATTTACTTCTGTCTGCCTGACCATAATACAAGCTTGCAGATTATAGTTGTGCGATCACGTAGGCCCCGAAGGTGAGTCAGTTTGAATATTAGTTCACCATCTTTATGGACAGCCTATCGGAAATTGAAAAAATCAAGGACGAGTGTAACCTCCAGCACCATTTTGTATTCCAGAAATATAATTAACGATAACGCAGTACGGGGCAAAGTTCGCGTTGTGTGAATGCCAGCTCACTATGGCGTAGTCGGTAATGAACGTAGGAATAATCTGAAGAACAAGACGAGAAGGTTCCCCACGGTAAACCTCATCAACGCAAAGCCTTTCAAGGTAACGAAAAATGAATTACAAAATTAGGCAAGAATGACTGCAGGGAAATCCAAAAGAAGAAAAATCAAAGGAGCTGCTTAAATTTCGTAAACCCGAAGTAGAAAATTTAATAGAAGTCTTTATGTCAACTCGACAGGACATTTAAACGGGATTTGGGTCGTGAACGACAATGAATTTAGTGGCATGCGGGGAAGATACAGAGACGTTGGAGCACTTTCTTCGCCCAACTGAGATCCCGTTTTTTTGTGGATGACATTTTGCAAGACAGTACTCGACTGGGAGATATTGTCTGGATGAAATTGAGGGACCACACCAATGAAATGGAATTTCTATATGTCAGGTGCTTTCTGTTACTTGGCTCCTCTCTTCTACCTAATCTAACTCAATATATATATATATATATATATATATATATATATATATATATATATATGATATAATATCATTATAGACTTTATATATTCCAAAAATAATTACTTTTTTCATAAAAAATTATTGCAGATTTTCATATTGTCAAATAGAGTAAGAGGAGTCCAAACAATATGTCAACCCATGAGACGGGATGTAAAAAGGATTTGGAAATTATGGAATTATGTTATTAAGTTGTACGTATACAACATCTGAGCTTAATCTTAATGGTCGATATTTCAATTAAAGAACTAAACTCCCAGTAATGCCATCATAAGTATTATATAAAGGTTGTGTTAGTAAGAATGCAGAAAATTTTATTTTAAAAACATGTAGGCTTACGGAATACAATTTGTTAAATTTTTACACTATTTTTATACCCTCCAAAAAAGAATTTGGAGGGTATATTCACTTTGTCATTCCGTTTGTAACGCATCGAAATATCCATCTCAGACCCCATAAAGTATATATATTCTTGATCAGTGATGAAATCTAAGACGAACTGAGCATGTCCGTCCGTCCGTCCGTCCGTCTGTGGAAATCACGATTCAGTCCAAACGAAAAGAGCTAGACTCTTGAAATTTGGCACAAATATATTTTAAGACTTAGAGCAGGTTAAGAAGATGGGCTAAATCGGGCAAGAGGGAAAAAAGTTCCCCTAAGAAGAACTAAACCAACCCAGAAAAAACAACATAATTTTTAAAGTTTTTTGGTTATTTTGTTAAGCAAATGATATATTTTTATGTCAAATACGGTCCAACGCCTTAAACTTGGAGCCATTAAATAAAATAAAAAATTTTTTTGACCCCGCCCACTTCAGTGGGCGTTATTATAGGCAAAAATAGCATAAAAATTTAACAAATTGTTTTACTTGAGCCTACATTCCTTAAAAATAACACTTTTAAGCTTTAATGACGAAGCTGAGACGAAACCTGATACTACTCTGCCCTACCCCCTCCTTCCCCTTCGCCCCCTTAATGACCCTACCAAAAAATAAAAAAATTTATTAAATTTTGTATATAATCATCCCAAGTATTTATCTTTAGAGTTTTATGACTGCCGATTTCTGCCCTACCCCCCCCCCCCTCTTCCTTTGCCCCCAAAATGACCCTACCAAAAAAAAAATGTTTTTTTAAATTTTGTATATAATCATCCCAAGCATTTATATTTAGAGTTTTATGACTGCCTGTTGCTGCTCTACCCCCTCCTCCCCCTTTGCCCGCTAAGTGACCCTATCAAAAAAAAGAAATTTTAATTTTGTATATAATTATCCCAAGCATTTATTTTTAGAGTTTTATGACAAAGGTGAAATGTTTCCCCCACAGCCCTTGCCAGAGCGAACCCGCCAAAATACAGTTTTTATAGCCTCCAAAGAGAATTGAGATGAAGTCTAAGACGGTCTAGCAATGCCCATACGTTCGTCTGTGGAAAACATGATATTGTATATTTTTGAACCCCGCCCCCTTTAGTGGGCGTTGACGTACGATATTATATAAAGGAACTCTGTCCCACCAAGTTAAACATTTCAAATTCACTTACTAAATATTTGGAGGGTATTTAAGATTCGACCCGGTCGAATATAACGTTTTTACTTGTTGTATATACTAACGCTCACTAAAGGGAGCAGGGTCCAAAAATGTATATTTTATTTTAATAAATATATTAAATTTAATGCGCTGGAACTTCTTTGACATAAAAATATATCATTTGCTTAACAAATTCACAAAAAAAAAATAACTTTAAATATAATGTTGTCTTTTAAAGGTTGTTTTAGTTCTTCTTAGGGTAACTGTTTTTCCTCTGACCCGATTCATCCCATTTACAAACCTTGCCTGTGATATTCTTCATATGCTTATACCAAGTTTCAAGGATATGCCTCTTTTGGTTTGGACTGAATCGTGATTTCCACAGACGTACGGACATGACCAGCTTAGATTTCATCACTGATGAAAAATATATATACTTTACGGGGTCTTAGAGAAATATTGCTGCATTACACACGGAATGACAAAGTGAATATACCCTCCGATTCTTTTTTGGAAGGTATAAGAACGTCATACGAAATATCCTGCAATAATATATCTGTCAAATTAATTTTGTTTCCAGCTATTTTAACTTCTTACTTCTTCGGCTAATTTTTTGCTACAGGGCCGACGAAGGAGGCCATGGTCTTCCTTTGCTCTTTAGTACATGATTGTATCAATCATTGTCAATTACTTTTAGTCACCAGTGCTATGCCTTCATCACTGAAACAGGCTGACAACAACGAATACAATCATGCACTAATGCTGATCAGAAGAATTCGACATAATATTCGTGACTGAGAGCAGAGTCAAAGTCGGGACTTTCGGCCGCATACTATCGTGTTAACTACTTCAACCAACAACGCTCCCTTCTATATGCATGTGAGGTGAATGAAAGAGTTTAATCGCGGTAGCATAAAACCCTGTATTTAATTTTAAGTCTTATTGTTTTCGCCTTAATTAAAAATGATGTCAAATATTTGGGGGAAAATCATCACGATTTAAATTAAATATGTACAAAAATGATTATTATCTCTTAATACAATTGTATATTTTGCACTGAAAAAAAAATTTACGATTTGGAATACATTCACTCCCATATATGGAAAGGAATGTGCTGTTCTTACTCATCGAAAAATCAAAAAATCTTCTATTCTATAGGTACAAAAACCATTAAATATTAACTGCTGTATTCACAAAAATTAATGTGTACTTCAAGTGTGCTTTAAAGCAAAAATTTCATAGAAAATTTATTTTAAAGTATTGATCAAGTCTACTTTATTTTTTTGTGAATACTCCAGCAAGACTATTACGACGGCTTAATATAAAAAAAGCTCTAACTCGATTTGTTGTTACTTTACAGGAAAAGGAAAACAACTTGTTAAAATGCATTAAATTTCTCACACAAGAAATGTTTTGATGCTATTTTTAATAAAAAAATGCAAAACATTTTATTAAAAAGCCTTGATAAACTTTTTTGTATCATAAATTTTACGGATGTTATTAAGTTTTTTTCTTCTCCTGTAAAGTAACAACAAATGGAGTTAGTCCTTTTTTATATTAAGCCATCGATTATCTCCTTTGCCATGAGGAATGCCCCCAAGAGCATTCTGTCATATAGATTATACGTTGCTTTAAAATTGCTCAACTTTAATGAAGTACTCTTTAAACTTTAAATATATAAAAGGATATATGAAAAATTTGCAGCTCGACCATATCATCAGATCTTTTCATATAGATATAATTTCAATTGCATGACGCTACAGTAAAACGCTAGCAGAAACTCATGGAGATGTCAAGTTATTCTTTTATTCACTCGCCTAATAAATGCAGAATAGATCATACAAAAACAACAAAAAAAACATCATCCCATAATCCCAGAAATTCTTTATCATGTAGAAATTTAATTTTGCTTAGAAACACATATTGTAGATGCTGTCAGTAATTTGATTTTGCAAAATCTCTCTATTTTAAAACACTGCCACACACATACGCACGCTTCTATATTTTTAAAACAAATCCAATAATAGTAAATTGCAATTGGTAACATAAAATACAGACATGGTCATGATGGAAATGAACAAAAAATAAAAATAAAAAGGAAAATATGTAACACATGCAACTGCACATATTGCACACTTGGCAATTGACAAGAAAACTCAAAATCAACTCATCTAAAAATTAAAATTTTTTTGATATTGAAAAATAGAAGACAAAAGAAAATCCTTTTCGCACAGAAAAATCATATCAGAGAAGCAACAAATTGCAAGAGATGAAAAATATATAAACACAACCTGGCAATAAGATAAAATAAACTCATGACAAGAATTTCATACTGGTTCTGAAATGGGAAGCAGCAGCAGCAGCAGCAGGAAATTTAGTAGCAGACCATCAAATACATGCATGCAGTCTATTGGTTGATAATATTTTCAACGAGTCTATACGAGTGTTGGTCTTAATGATGGTTATTGTTTTAAAAATTCACTTTAAATATAATTTCGATATATAATACGTGGTCTGTTCTACAAAAAGAAAAAAATATAGAAAGATAAAAATATTTTGCAAAGAAAGTCAAGATGATATGAATGCCGACACTCGTCCTGGTCGCTTCAGTATATCAACAAGGGATGACAAGGTTGAGAAAATTAGGAAAGTTGTTATGCAGAACCGTGGAATCACTTTCAAAAGAATTAATGAGGATGTTAGCAGTTTCATTCTATGCTAATTTTAGGATATTTTAGGCATGAAACTTGTGGCGGCGAAAATCGTTCCAAAAGTGCTCAAACTTGGCTATCGCATTAGAATCTCCCTGGAATTGTTCAATGAAGCCTAAGATGATCTAGCATTGCACTTTATGGCAAATTCGCAGTCTTATTAAAACTAAATGACGTTAATGTTTAACCGGTTAATCTTTGGAAGCAACAATTCAGTCAGCCTGGCACGAAAGTTGCTGTAGTAACGGCAGATCCTTTCGAAAAAATAAGGATCAACGACGCTGTCCGAGTATAAACCTCATCTAATAGTCAATAGTGGCTATAATGGTAATTCGTTAACGGTGTTAGGATTGTCTTCGCTCTAAATTCAGAAATTTTACTTACTATCATAATCATTTAACAAGAAGACAGCTTCATCTCTCAACACAACTCTTTGATAAAACTACGCATCTTCAGCCAGTTTCAAATGTGCTCAGGCATTAAGAGATAGATCTTTATTTTACATCATCGAAGATGTTTTCGAAGATGTTTTTAATGCAGTCGAAAGCCAAAGATCAACAAATTGAGAAAGACGATGGATGGACCTTTCTACGTCTTCTTCAATACTTCGAGGAACTACAGCAATAGTTTTTTCACTACGCAATTTTCTTTATGTGGAGAAGGTTTTAGAATACAGAAAATTGCAAAATGCACTTTCAGCATCAGTACGGGCTTTCCAGTAAGGACTTGAAAAAAAATTTTTCTTTTAATAATACGTCAACCAATAAATCGATTTTAACATGTGCTGTGTGGCTTGTGGCACCATTCTGTTGAAACAACATGTCGTCCAAGTCCTGGTTTTAAAATTCGCTCGAAAACGATCGCTATTCACAGTAAGGAGACGATCGTTATTGTCGACAAAAAAATATGGCCCAATGACGCCAATAGAATGACGAACTCATTGAGCTAAAAATGAACTTCGTCACTGAATATGAGTTTGCGATGCAATTCATCGTCTTGGCGCATCTCGTCCAGAGCCCAATCGGAGAACGTGTACTTTACCATGATGAAAAAGTTGAGTTTACGGAAAAAACGGAAAGAAACAGTCAAATGATCAGTGATTTAGTGCGTAAATTAAATTCAAAATTGTCAATTGCCTATTTGGAAACTCCTTATATCAAACACATAATATATAATACCTACACATGAGTACTGATGATGAAAGTGTAGCTGCTTTCGAAAACATCTTCTCTGCTATGTAAGTTGTTCAAAATGCATTCAATACATCAATACATCGACGATAGCAGGCTACCGACTACACGACTACAAAAATGCAATACACGTGTTTATATGGGAATGAGTATTTTGACCGCTACATGGCAGGTTGTTGTCCATGCTAATTTTCCCATACAAACACTTGTGTGCTATTACTGTTGTCGTGTAGTCGCTAGCCGATGTCGTGAATGTGTTTAGTACATAATTTGAATTATTAAAACTGAATTTTATTTTTCTTTGTGTCTTGAAGTTTAAAACAAAATTTCGACCAACAAGCCTATCACTCTTATTTAAACTTCGACTTATTTGGCCCAACGACTGCAGAAGTGTTAAATTATCTTAAATGATAAGAAGAAGTTTTCCAAAAAATTGTTGCGGACTCTCAGCTAAAAACCTTAATTGCGCTGAGATTATCGCATTAATGAGATTAAACTAAACATAGAAGTGCAGTTTGATTAAATTTTTTAATTATATTTTTCCTGTATCCGCACTACGATTATGAATGCTGCTGATGCAATGCAATAATAGGAAATTCTGGAGGAAGGGAGAATGTTAGGAAGACTGATGCGTTCTTTGGAACACGATAGTGACAATCACGGTAAATAATTTTCAGTGACCAGTGCTAGGCCTTCGTCATTGAAAGAGCCCAACAAAAATTAACACAACCAAATGCAGATCATCAATATGAGACACCATATTCATGGCTCAGTATGCAATAGAACTTATAACAGTTCTGTTGATAATAATGTGGACGACTATTTGGCGAATGTGTCCAGTCACTGAACTATTTTTCTTGGAATATATTCTCAACACTGAATAAAGAAGTGCAGTTTAGTTATCACCTTAATAAGGGTAATATTAGAATTGAACTCTTTGATATGGCCGCTCGGAAACAGAATTTATTCCATATTTTGGTTCCTCAGAAACGATAAACGAAACAGTTTTTCGGAACAAAATAAATTTTTTTTAATGAAATCAGCTAGGGAAATTAAAAAATATTAGCCCAGTTCACAATCTCGAGCAAGTAGTGTAGCATCGTAGCGTGAGCAAAATAATTGTACTCTACACCAACAAAATACATTGAAAATGCTCTCAAATACTCTCTCAATTTGCAAATGCTATAATGCAAGACCATTTGCACAGGATTGTGAATTGGGCTATTGTGTTTCGAAATATTTTTTATGGCTTGTTTTTTGAGAAATCAAAATACAGAATTTTCGAAGGGAATAAGAATCTGTGACATGACCGCCGATTAATAGAAGTCAGAGGAACACAATTATTTACAAAAACTTTTTTCTAACCTGCACTCAAATTACGAAATGATTTGCTTTGGAATATTCAAATAATACTTTCTTATAAAATAATTAAATAATTTTCTGTCTACCCTCCTACATTCAGTGATGAACACCATACTTTTTCTATTATATTTACAACACCAGAAGGGCACAGAGATATTATGAGTATTGCATGGGCAGAGAATGTGAATATATACGTTTTTTGTTGCACTTGTATATCAGATAGTTGTAGTTCTTGTTGTTGTTGTATTTTCACAACAAAACTGTGATTATTCCCATCAAGTCAAGTCATACAAAGTCATCAAGTTTTCAGTTTTCTCATTCGTTTAAAAAACACGAAGTATGGGAAATTGATGGAGATTTTTGTAAAAAAAAAATATAAGAAAGAAGAAAAGAACAGGATCTGATTTTATGTACCACCCATACAAGTAGCCAAACTACATGCACACATACTCTCACACTTATATATGCAATTTTAACTTTTATATCACAATCTGTTGTTGATGCGCATCATGAAAGTGCTTGACATCTACAATTCTGACGAATATATTTTCATACAGACACAAGCTCTGCCATACTGCAAACGGATACTCATACACAAGGAATGTATTACAGTTGAAAATTCTGTACAGAGTTGAGTGCGAGTAAAACAACCTAAGGGTTTTCTAGCATCTCTCTGTTTGACCAGTGGAAGAAATAAAATGCAAAAACTCGGTTTAACTACTACAAAAACAAATGATGAAAGAAAAAACAGTAGATCCTAACAAGAGAACGAAAACTGTAATGGAATCTTAAGGAACATCACAATGCATCAACAGAAAATGTATTGCATTCTCGTTGGCTGCTGTTGTTAACTTCCCTTTTATGTTCGTTCGTCTATGACAATCTTTTATGTTGGTTTTTTATTGGTATTAAATTCACTTGGAAGCTGTTGTAAACTGGTGGGCATCGTAGAAGAAATGCTTATAGTATTTGCAGGATATTACGGATGAGATCAACTTATTCCTCTATGGTTACATAAAAGAAAAACGTTGGGGAAATTTTTGAACATTTTTTAATACATATTGGCAAAGTATTGGTACAATATTCTGAAAATATACCGATATGACCGCTGCGCAGATAGTTAATTTTCAAAAAACAATTAAAAGTGCTATATTCGGCTGAGCGGAATCTTAAATACCCGTCACAGATGCATTTCTTCTTTCTTTCCTTCTAAAACAGAATATAGGTTTAATTAAAAAACAAAATGTTGTTCAGTTGCTTTTATATTTAAATGTTCAGTTACTTTTATATATAAAAAAAAAAATTAAATTTTTCGTGTAAGAAGCTAAATGTTTCGCTCTTCTTATTTCTAATACCTCTGAACGTCTTTCAAATATATTAAATATGTTAAATTTACAAACAAAAAGAAAAAATATGTTTCATGTGCCCCGATAAGTTCTGATTGTCCAACCGTAGAATAGTCTTTTGAATCTGTTTGGTTTTTAATACCAATTTACTTCTTCCTGATCTATAAAATAGGTATAATTAATCATTAAAATCGAAAATAGCAAATTATAAGGTTAGTTTTATGTAGTAAAAAATTTCAATTTTCCAACCCTGGAACCGAATTTTTAATTTTTAAAATTTTTAATACCAATATAATTTTTAGCGAAGTATAAAAAAGGTTTAATTCACTGAAAAAAAGCTAAATTTGGGAGCTTATATGGTTACGTTTATGTATCGACAAATTTCGATCTTCCAACCCTGGCAACGAATTTTTAATTTAAAAATTTTTAATACCAATTTTATTCTTCCGGAAGTATAAAATTGGTTTAGTTCACTAAAAACCAAAGTTGGAATTTATGTGGGTAATTTTATGTAACAAAAAATTTCGATTTTCCAAGCCTGGAACCGAGTTTTTAATTTTAAAATTTTTAATACCCATTTAATTCTTAGCGAAGTATAAAAAAGGATTAATTCACTGAAAAAAACCAAAATTTCGAGCTTATATAATTACTTTTATGTACCGAAAAAATTCGATTTTCCAACCCTGGGACCGAATTTTCAATTTTTAGTACCAATTTAATTTTCAGCGAAGTATAAAATAGGTTTAATTCACTAAAAAAAAAAACAAAATTTGGAATTTATGTGGCTACTTTTATGTACCAAAAATATTTCGATTTTCCAACTCTGGAAGCGAATTTTTATTTTTTTACCAATGCAATTCCTAGTGAGGTATAACATATATTTACATGACAAAAAACAGAAATTTGTAACCCTTTTGGTCACTTTCATGTATCACAAATTATTTCACTTGTCCAACCCTGGAATCGAAGTTTTGATTTTTGAGGATTTTAATAACAATTTTGTTCTTCCTTAACTATAAAAGAGTTTTGATTAGCAAAAACTACAACTCTTGCATGTACAAAAAACTGTTAATTTCTCATCCCTGGAAAAAAATTTTATATGTTGGCATTTAATACAAATTTGGTGCTTCCCTAAGTATGAAATAGGTTTGATTTACAAACAAACAAAAAAAATAATTGGTTTTTGGTTGTTAATATTGCGTCGAGAAATAGGTGTAATCTTCTCAGTTCTGGAACACTGTTTCGGATTTTTCTAAATTTCATTACCACTCTTTAAGTACATTTTCAATCCATCAGTTTAAGAACGAAGACTCTGGCTCTTCTGGGGGCTTGGGAAAACCGATTTCACGTATAGACAGACGGAAATCGCTCATTCATAAGGATCTTGGGGTTCCATATTGATATCGAAGAAATTACACACCGAATGACAAACATATGTATATATACCTTTTCACTTTTTTCTGAAGGGTATTAAAACACTACATGCAAAAAAACTATCTCTACTTTTAAAATTTAAATTAAATAGCCGATAACAAACTGTATTTTTCATTTGCACCAAAAACCCAGTTTCTAAAATATTAGCAATTGTTTTATATGAAATTGAATTAAGATTCATAGGCTAATTGTTCGAAATTTTAATTTAAATCTCAGAAAGACATGATAAATATTCCAAGGCACAAAGGCAAGTCAACATCAGTTTTATTCAACTTACACAGCAGAGCAGAACAGCTGTTTTCGAAAGACGCAACCCTTTCATCATCAGTGCTCATGTGTATTGTGTTTGTCACCACTTATTAGGTGGCTTAGTCGAATGTGATAACAGTTCCTATTTACACAAATTTTATTGTGAAAAAGAATCCGAGAACTGTATCAACCTGATGTTTACATGTTATTGTTTTAATACCCGTGTTACCGTTTGATTATTTTTCTTCATGTCCCATGAATTTTTTGTTCCATCATACCTAAGTCAATTGTTTTGTACTATTTAATATTAATAACGATGGAATATTATTTAACTTAAAACTCGTACGTGTGCAAAAAAATAATTCCCACTCAAAAGGCTTTATTTAAGAACATAAACGTATGCACGCATATGAATTAGTTTAGTAGATGAGCTTAGGTGCTAACATGAGAAGTGCATAGTAGTCACTGATAAGTATAATAGCATTACATAGGGATAATCTTGCTAAAGTTATAACTCTTGTAATACTCAAACGATTTTCATGAAACAAATTCTAATGCATAAACAAAATTAGTGGGTCTATATCACTTTTTCCAGTAATTAAATTTAAAATATTTAAATGCAGCTAAATCACTTCGAGAAAAAACATGTACTCCACCTGTATGTTAATAACATATTTTGGAAAAAATTTTATTGTTTTTTAATTAAATGCCGTGAATTAATTATTATAATTGTGTTTGTAAAATGAGTCTGAAATCAAAGTCAGTTCATATCTCTTCCCTTCTAGTGTCATTTCATGATTTGGTAGAACAATTTCAAAAGTACAGTATCCGTTTAACCGAATGAGGTCTCACTTAACCGTAATTAATGTTAATGGAAATCAGAACTCCTCGAAAAGCTATCTTTTGTTTTTTTTTTTTGCTTAAGCAAATTCAACTATTGATGTTTCTCTAAAATGTCTGCTCTGCCTAATTACATAGACTTATTAAATATTTAAGCACTCAACAATAAAATTAATCCGTTTAATTTCATTAAGACAGACAAGAAAAATAAATTGTTTTCCTTGGATCAAATCTAACAATTCTATAAATCTTATTAATTGGTCAAAAACTATAACAAAAGAGAGAACTTAATCTAAAAATTTATAGTTGTTTGAAGAAGTGAAACAAACGCACAAACATACAGAACTGTAACAAATCACTATTAAAATGAAAATGTTAATAAAAATTTTTATGTTTTGTTGTCTTGTTTGTTGCTTTCCTTTTTTTATAATTTTCTTAACTCCCAATCAAAATAGTTTTGAGTTTGCTTTTTTATTAAATGTTTAAAACTAAAACAAACAACTCTTATGCTTACAGAATTGGATAAAGCATAAGAAACGGCCGGCATTTGTGTAAAAAAAAGGAAAAATATACGACTAGAAAGTAGCAGCAAAAAGCTTTAAAAAATAAGTAAAAAATGGTGTATGTAAAATAGTTAAACAGCAGTGACTGGAAAAACGATCAAAAACTAAAGGACAATTGTAAGAGTATGAGATTTAATAGAAGGCGTTTTTTGCAGAGCTGTAAAATTTAGGTTGGCAGCACTTTTTTTAAATTGACTTGGCATTTCGATATGAAAAGACTGGCGCCTTCTAACTTGTGTCCAAATGGGTCGAAAACAAGATTCCCGTTGATACCGATTGTCCTAAGCGAATTTTGTTTAACGATGAAGCTCACTTTCGTTTGATTGGGTACGTCAATGAACAAAACTGCCATTGGAGTGATGATAATCCGCAAGTGTATATTGAGAGATCATTACAACCAGAAAAACTGACTGTCTGGGGTGTTTTATAGGCTGGTATCCAAATTTCTCTAAAAATAATCCTCTTCAGAAAATTGTTGTCATTGGTGGCCGCTATAGAGCCATGATTATTGGCTTATTCGTTCCTTAATTGAACAACCATGATTTGCAGGAGCTGTAGTTTAAACTAGATGGCGCATCATGTTACACAGTTCATGCCTCAATTTATTTATTGAAGAAAACATTTGGTGACCGCATATTTTCACTTTTCGGACCCTCGAATTGGCCTTCAAGATTGTGAGATTGTAACATTCGCCTCGTTATTGCTGATGTACGACCAGAAATTTTGAAAAAGTCATCGAAAACTGGACCGCAAATCAGACTACGTCCGATCCTGCCGTGGCCGTTATATAATGCCAGAATAATAACACTGTACAACAAAATAAAATTTTTTCCAAAATTACAAGGTCCGACCTAAAAATTTTGATAGAGCAGACAAAAAAAAACACGTGTATCGACGTTTGGAAAGTTTACATCTGAATTTCATTTGAGGGTGTCTTTTTTTTTGTCTCCTCTATCAAAATTTTTAGGTCGGACCTTGTAATTTTTTTTTTATGTTGTACAGTGTAATTTATACATCTATAAAAAACACCCTTTATATGAAAAGGCAGGATACAATACAATGACTACTAGTTAGTGCTGCATTAGCAATTTTAATTATGAAAATTATGAAATCATAACCGTCATTGGGATTTATGATGGAGATTTACATCAGTTTAGTCTGAAAGGGTAGTCGTGTGTAATTTCCTCAAAAATAGTTAGCTAATGGGATATGTTTTCTCATTTAACTAAAGCTATCTACCTAACAAGACCAATAAAAAAAAAGAACAGAGCAAAATAGATGTTTTCGAAAACCGCTACACTTTCATCAATGATCAACAATATGTATATATAACACTCGGAATGGCAAAGTTAACATACCCTCCAATTCTTTTTTGGAGCGTAAAAATTGCATTTGTTTGGTGTTTTAGTTGACAGTTTTCATTTATAAAAATTTGATTATGAAATTGCATACGAGAACTGTATCAAACCGATGGTAACACACTTTTAATATCCGTATTGCTGTTTGATTACTTTCTTCGTGTCTCATTTTCCGAATTTTTCGTTCCACTATAATTGAGTCAAACTTTTTTGGTTTCAATTTCTCCACTTATCCTGGAGTAATTCATCATGCCTATTAATCGTAATTGAATTTCCTGTAGTAAATAAATTCCAAATACCTATAATTGTAAGTTAAACTGGGGACTAGTGTAAACAAAAACCAACATATTTAACCATTAGATTTTTGCACATAAAACAACATAAATATGTGCTCGTATGTTGTTGGTTCATTATGCTGCAGCCAAATGTATGAGTTTGTTAGGTTATGTTTTGTGGCAGCCGAAACAGTAGCAGATGTAACAAAACTCCATGGCACAAATGAACATAATTCGTATTAGCAAATCTACATAAAATTTACTGCGTTCCTTCTCCCTCTCAAATGGTTAAAACTTAAACTTGCAATGCATTCACGTAGCAGCACAAACGTGTACAAGTGTGTTAGTAGTTGTAAATAATTGCATGAATGTGTGTGTGTGTGTGTGTATGAGGTAGGAGTTTTTGTATACGAACATTTGGATGGGTAATTTTTTGCGGCTGTGCAAGTCCATATATTTTTCGTTTGTATGTACGAGCATCATTAATTTAAGAACTTGGAGTCTGTATTCGGTTGTAGATTTTTATAAACTGATGAGCAGATAAATTTATTAAGCAAAACCATATAATTGTTCCTAAAGGACGGACGGTCAGGATCTATCTGGAAAATATATGACTAAAAATGCCAACAATTTATGCTAGCAATTTGAATAAATGTGGAAAAATATTTCAAGAACAGAGATATTCTATGAAATGTTACACCAATCAGTGGAAAATGAACTTTAAATAAAACTGCATACTCTTTAAAAGTTTGTTAAATACAATTAATTAATTAATTGAAAAGCGTGCAGTGTTACATTATAATTAGACATGATGGATGGTCCAAGGCAACTCAAACTTCAATTTACGTGTGGGTTGATATATTACATTAATTTTATTTGCGGATTGTTGCTTGGAATATTGATCATGTATGACACTTTTTCATTCAGCAAGTATTTACTCTAGCCTAACAATCAAATTTTATGTCACTAAATTTAACAACATCTACGCGTAGTCTAGGGAAGAAGGTCAGAACGTTGGACACGGTAAGACTTATCAACGCAAAGCCGTTCAAGACAGCGAAGATTAAATTAGAAGATTTGGCAAAAATGGCCTACAGGATACGATGAAGAAGATAAATCAAAATCACTGCTTAACCCGAACCGAACTAGGAAATTTAAATGGCGTATTGACGGGGTACTCCAACTTGCGAAGACATTTGCACCTGATTACAGGTCGTAGACCACAATGAATGAAGGGCATAGTGAGACGACACAGACGCATTGGAGCACTTTCTTTGTCACTGGCCAGCCTTCAGCCAACTGAGATCGCGGTTTTTTTGGATAGCATTCTACACGATATTTGGTTTCTAAAATTAAAAACTTAGATGAAGATCATTAAAATTTTTATTGTATTACGAAGAGAAAAGGTCGGCAATTATGAATAAAAATTAATAGGTTAGGTTAGGTTGAAGAGAGTGGCATAAGCCATCCCAATCCATTTCGGATTACACCAAGGCCTCATGGGCCTGTTGTGCGCTCTATAATAAGGAGTCCCCATTGTACTGTAGGGTACCTCCACCGTTACCATGGAAACATTCAAATTCGATTAGGTCAAGAACCCAGTTTCTTCGATGTATCTCCTTAAGTTCCTCCAATTAGAGCCCCCAAGAAATTCCATCCCCCGTATAATCTCCTGATTAAATGTTTGTCTTCTGACTTGGCTAAAAGCTGGACAATAGCACAAGTAGTGCTCCAGTATTTCGTCCTCTTCCTGACATGTTATATCGCTAACGATACCCATTCTTGCCAGGTGATTCCTTAACTCTGTATGTCCTGTTATCAAATAAACCAATCTCCGTAGTGATGGCCTACTCAACGCTAGGATCTCCTTCGTCCTATTACCATCTGGGTCGCCCCATAAAATTCTAGTCACCCTACCTACGTTAGAGTGCTGCCAATCTCTTGTATGCAATTCTATAGCCCACCGCCTTAGTTCGTTCTTAAAAACCTGAAATGGCTTCGGACTGTCTAGCGTAATGTTCGCCATTAATGCTCCCATCTTTGCTAGCCTATCTGCCTCAACATTTCCAGGTATCCCCTGATGTCCTGGAATCCATATTATCTCTATTCCCCCACATTGCGTGTATGAGTTACTCTCATCCTTGCACTGTAGTACACACCGAGATTGAACCACATAATTCCTCAGGGCCTCTATGACCTTCCTACTATCCGTGAATATACGAACCGGTAGTCTGTATCGATTTCCTTCAACCATTTTATCCCTTCCGTAATAGCCACGATCTCACTCTGAAATACTGTGCTATGATCCGGCAAGCGGAAGTATTTACGAAAGTTACGACCCATGTCACAGAAACCTCCAACCGATCGTTCACCAATCCTCGACCCGTCCGTGTATAGGTTAGTTATGGGGTTCATTGTATCTGCATCCTCCCACTCCATACCTTCCGATATTATGGTGGTGCAGTGTAATTGTACATATCAAATAGGGATTCTATCGCACGCAACCGTACGAGCGTTGTTCCCGGGTAAGACATGTACTATACCCTGGTGCTTGGTTATGTGTTCTCTTGTCAGCCACTCACCCATCACCATCAATCTCGTAGCAGCCAGAGCTGCTTCATATTTAACCTGTATATCAATAGGCAGTATTGATAGAATATTTTCCATCGCCTTAGTTGATGTGGTTCTCATTGCGCCACAGATGCCGATACAGCACTGTCTTTGTATCCTTTGAAGATGTTTGATATTCACCTTCCTCTCCAAGGACGTCCACCATACTAACGAGGCGTACGTCACAATTTGTCTTACCACACTCGTATAGAGCCAGTGTGCCATCTTTGGGCTCATTCCCCATGTGGACCCGATTGCTGTTCTGCAATAGGTCCACACTCTCTGGGTCTTGATTACCCTACTTTCTATATGGTCCTTCCAGGATAACCTCCAGTCGAGTATCACTCCTAGATATTTGACCCTCCTACTAACTTGAATCGTCCTGTTTCGAAAAACCGGTGATTCCAAATGTGCCGTTTTCTCATAAACATACAAATTTCTGTCTTCTCTGGGTTGACATTGAGTCCCCTTTCCGTAGCCCAGTTATAAGCTAAATTTAGAGCCTCCATTGCCCTTCTACAAATTTGCCAGATATTAGAAATTAATATCTGGCAAATTTACACCATATCAGTGATATCCACATCATCAATAATAGACCAAAATTGAGTTGTTAAGTTATCGCGATAGCGTGATCCATTGACCGTTACCGCATTTCCAGCCTCATCGTCGAAAAAACGACCCAATCACGCCTCCCATACAGTGACACGTTGGGCATGCAAAGACTTCTCAATAATCGCTCTAGAATTTTCTGAAGCCTAAATGCGGCAATTTTGCTTGTTGAAAGAAGGACTCAGATGGACAAGTATGCTGACCGAAAATATCATGACTTCTACGGAATGTAACTTTAAAAGACACTCCATTTTCGTAATAGATTTTAATTATTTTAGTGCGATTTTCTAGCAAAATTTAATGCATTGTAACAATTGCTAATGCATCTTCTACGAATATGTCAAAGAACTAAATGTCAAAACTATCATGTTGTTGGTGTTGCCACAATTGAAAAACAAAGTTATTGTTTACCAGACATTACGCAGCTTAGAGATTTTGACTGGAAGAAATTGAGGGGATACGTGAATGAGACGGAGTTTTCTAAGTAAGACATTTTTTGCTTTCTGCTATTTGAGAGTGCAGAACAGGTGTTTAATGGCTTAGGTGTATGCCCAGCATATGAGCGTAATGTCTCCTCTCTTCAACCTAACCTAAAATAAACTAAAATTATTCTTAGTAAAGTGTTTTAGATCAGAAATATATGATATAATATATTCCTAGTCACAAGGATAGTCAACATCAATTTAGTAGTTCAAATTCTAGAGCAGAACAGAACAGCTGTTTTCAAAAGCCACTACAATTTCATTATCAGTACTCATGTATATATTTGCTTATCACCATATATTAGGTGGCTTAATTGTGCGTCATTATTTAGTTTAATAGAATTAAATGAATATGATTTATTTTAAAGGATAATTCAGTTTAAAGTGACAATATAGAAAACTACTAACCGGTGGTATATATCTATTTCTATTGGGATTAAGTAGACTACGGCACATCAACAGTTTCATCAACACTTTGGATCTAAATTAGCTTGCTTTTTTGCTGCAGGAACTCCATGCCCTCAGATTACTGATGATACAGTCATCATTTCAAAATGCAGTCGCTGATATCCTTATAAAATATTATACAAAATAATCACCCGGAGTCTCAATCCCAATTAATATATAATTAGATGGGAAACGTAAATGCTATAAAAATACTTAAGGATTTTTTTCCAATACTATAAAAATATCTAATAACCAGTGAGTGGTAATTTCTCCCAGGAATTTTATTCCAATATGATTGAGACTACGAACCGGAAGATCATGTATTCCATACCGCACACAGTCATGAATTAGGGTCCGAATTTTGCTGATCTCTTTAGTACATGAAAGCTCTAATTGTTATCGGCTCTTTAAGTTCGGTAGCCATCTGGAGTGAACATCTAGACAAAAAAAAAACAAGTAAAAGTGCTATATTCGGCCGAATCTTAAATACCCTTCACATATGTAATTCTTCTTTCTTCCTTTCTTGCCAAAACGGAAAGTAGGTTTAATTAAAAAACCAAAATGAGGTTATCGGTTACTTTTATATTTAAGACAACGTTTAAATTGTTTGGTTAGGAAGCTAAATGTTCGTCTCTTCTTACTTCTAATACCTCTGAACGTCTTTCAAAAATATTAAATATGTTTAATTTAAAAACAAAAAGTAAAAATCCGTTTCATGTACCCCAAAAAGTTCTAATTGTTTAACCGTAGAATAGTCCTATAGATTTTTTGGGTTTTTAAAACCAATTTATTTCTTCCTAAAATATAAAGTAGATATAATTCATCATAAAAATCAAAAATAGCAAATTATATGGTTACTTCAATGACCAAAAAATAATTTCGATATTCTAACCCTGAAACTGGATTTTTAATATCAATTTAATACTAAGAATAAAAGAGATTTCATTCACAAAAAACCGAAATTAGGAACTGATATGGCTTCTTTTATGTACTAAAAAATTTAAATTTTCCAACCCTGGAACCGAATTTTTAATTTTTAAAATTTTTAATACCAATTTGATTTTTAAAATAGGTTTAATTCACTGAAAAAACCAAAATTGGGAACTTATATGGATACTTTTATCTACCGAAAATTTCGATTTTCCAATCATGGAACCGAATTTTGAATTTTAAAATTTTTAATACCAATTTAATTCTTCCTGAAGTATAAAATAGTTTTAATTAGCAAAAACAACAACGTTAATTGCCTTTTGGGTTACTTTTATGCATAGCAAATATTTCAATTTCCCAGCACTGGTAACCAAATTTAAATTTTTGTTTTGTTTTTTTTTACCAATGCAAGTCTTAATGAGGAATGAAACAGTTTTATTTAAGAAAAACTTAATATTTGTAACCATTTTGGTCACTTTCATGTATTAAAATATATTGCAGTTATCCAACTCTGGTATCTAAATTTTGATTTTCTTTTAATTTTTGATACCAATTTTGTTTTTCCTGAACAAAAAAATTGTTTTAATTAGTAAAAAACCGACTACAGTTGTCTTTTTTATTACTTTTATGTATAAACAAATCTCAATTTCCCAGCCCTGGAAGCCAAATTTTAATTTTTTTTTTTATTTTTTTCATCAATGCAACACTTCATGGGGTATAAATTAATTTTATTTAAGAAAAATTTAAAATTTTTAATCACTTTGGTCACTTTCATGTACTATAAAATATTACACTTGTCCAACCCTGGATTCGAAATTTTTATTTTCTTTTTTAATTTTTGATATCAATTTTGTTCTTCCTAAATTATAAGATAGTTTAAGTTAGCAAAAAAAACAACATCGGTTGCCTGTTTGATAAATTTCACGCATGTATTAAAAATATTAAATTTCCCACCCCTGGAAGCAAATTTTTAGCTAAAAAAATTTTTTTTTTGGCCAATGCAGATCTTCATGACGCATAAAGAGGTTTTGTTAGAGAAAAACTTAAAGTTTTTAACAATTTTAGTTACTACAAGTACTACAAAATGCCGAAAAATTTTAATTTCCCATCCCTGGAAAATTTTTTTTTATTTTTTTAGTTTTTAATAGACCACTGAAGCTTCCCAAACCACGAAATAGGTTTAATTTACAAACATTAAAAAAAATAATGTATGGATTTTTATTTTAATAGTGAACCTTTTGTTTATGTAAATTGTATTACAGGATGTTAATTTCCCAACAGGCTATAGGTTCAAATCTGCGAAACTGCAAATTATTTTTTATTTTATTTTTATTTTTAATAAATGAACGTGATTGCATTCTATTTATTAATTTTTTGAGAATGGAATATTAAAAAAAATAATTGATTTTTGGCGTCCAGAAATAGGTGTAAGCTTCTCACTTCTGGAAACGTAATGCGGATCTTTCTGAATTTCAATGCCACTCTATTTAAGTTCATTTCCAATCCAACGGTCCAAGACGGAAGGCTCTATCTCTTCTGGGGGCTTGGGAAAACCTCCCAAACAGACGGACCGACAGACGGACATCCCTCAATCGTCATCCTTATTCATAAGGATCCAGAATATATATACTTCATGGGGTCCCCTTTACTTTTTTGTGAAGGGTATAAAAACTGAAAAGGTTTTTAAAAAAATTCATTGCATACTTATTTGGATTTTAGTATTGCATACTTATTTGGATTGTATGCAGTACAAGCAACTTACCAACCTCATTATTGGGTATTGGTTGGTTGGTTGGTATACGTGGCTGCCCGCTACACGCAAGCATTCAAGTAGGATCTCTGAGATCCCGTTTTGAAAAACCACTCCACTCGTCAGTGACTACCTATGGAAGCCGTATCCTGATCTCGGGTACGGATGGTTACTAGATCCACCCCGTCGCATTGAGGTATCTAATAAGGTCCCCCAGACCTATACCTGATAACTCCGCGAGGTCGCCTATGATACTATTGCCTAAGAATTTGTGTCTCGTGTTGTGCAAGGCCGGGCATTCGCAAAGGAAGTGATAAACTGTCTCCTCCTTGCTCTGATCCCGGCAGCTCCTACAGAATGCATTGTGGTTGAGACCTAACCTGCCTGCATGTCTGCCTATTACCCAGTGCCCCGTCACAACCGCTACGAGCCTTGAGATGTCCCTGCGATTCCTGTTAATCAATTGTGCCGTTCTATTGTCGTTATAACATGGCCACATGCTTCTAGCCACCCTGCACGTGTTCAGCTTACGCCACCTGTCCGCCGCTTTCTGCCGGAAATGGCTCTGAATGGTGCTCCTTAGGGTGCCAAACGGCATGTCCACCGATACGGCAGTGGAGACGTCCTTAGCAGATCCAGCCTTAGCTAGCTCATCTGCCTGTTCGTTTCCAAAGAAACTGCTGTGAGCGGGTACCCAGATGAGGGTAGCGTCTATCTGACCCCCCAGTCTGGATAGCAGCTCTTTGCATTGGGCTACCAGAGTAGACGACGTAGTGAACGACCTGAGAGATAGGAGTGCCGCCTGGCTATCGACAAAGATACCGACTCTACCCTGAACACCCCTATCAATTAACAGCCTCGCCGCCTCCCTTATAGCCAGTATCTCAGCCTGAAATACGCTGGATTCATCTGGGAGACGGAGCGAGAGTTTTATTCCAAGGTCCCTCGAGAAGACCCCTGCGCCTACACCACAGATCATCCTTGATCCGTCAGTATACACTCTGAAGTTGAATTCCCTTTCTAAGTTACCCCTTCTCCACTCCCGCCTGGATGGTAAGAGGACTTTGAATGAAGTGTTAAAGTCTAAGTGAGGTACTATATAGTCGGTGGGCTTCCTCAGTGTCGGTGGTAGCCGGCCAAGGATTCTTGCGTGGCCATAGTCCCTTGACCTCCACCTCCCTGATGCCGCTAGTCTTGCCGCACTGCTTGAGGATGCCCGGAGTACATAAAGGTCAATCGGAATTAGGTTTAGTATAGCATTCAGCGCCTCTGAAGGACTAGTACGTAGACAACCAGTAATCCCGATGGAAGCAGATCTCTGTATCCTGTATAGTTGATCTACTACATATTTTTTACTTGTGGCGGGCCACCATACTAACGACCCGTAAGTCAGTATAGGGCGTACAATTGCTGTGTACATCCACTTAAGCATTGTGGGTTTTAGGCCCCATCTGGAGCCAAACATTCTCCTACAGGAGTAGTAGGCAACTGTTGCCTTTTTTATTCTATGGTGTATATTTGGTTTCCACGATAGCTTCGTGTCCAGGATAACTCCTAGGTATTTTGCCGTGTCCGAAAGGGACAGTTCCAGATTATTCAGCCGAGGAAGTTTAAAGCTTTGGGTTTTGGTCTTTGTAGTGAATAGTACCAGTTCCGTTTTGCTAGGGTTTACTCCTAGACCGCATCCTGCAGCCCATCTACTGAGCATACCCAAGGCGTTGGACATGATATCGCTAATCACGTCCGTGAACATCCCTGATACCATTATTACTACATCGTCCGCGTAAGCCACAACTTTAACTCCTATAGCATCTAGTCTGAGAAGAATCGTGTTAACAACGAGAAGCCAGAGCAGCGGAGAAATCACCCCACCCTGTGGTGTTCCTCTACATGCCCATCTTGACATTTCGCTATTACCTAACGCAGCAGTGACATTTCTTGCCTTCAACATAGTAATGATCCAGTTGCTGATGTATTCCTCAACGTCTGCATCCCGGAGAGACTGTTGGATGGCTGCCACTGATACATTGTTGAAAGCGCCTTCTATGTCTAAGAAGGCAGCCAAGGTATACTGCTTGTTTTCCAAGGATCTCTCCACGACTCCCACCACCTCATGCAGAGCTGTTTCCGTGGAGCGTCCCTTCAGGTAGGCATGCTGACTATCTGAGAGAATAAGCGATCCTTCAAGTCGATGCCTAATATGGGTGTCTAGTAATCTTTCTAGCGTCTTAACTAAGAAAGATGAAAGGCTGATTGGTCTGAAGTCTTTTGGGTCCTCGTGACTCCTTTTTCCAATCTTGGGAATGAAAACCACTTTTACTTTCCTCCAGCTGGTCGGAACGTAATTGAGTGTAAGACAGAGTTCAAAGAACCTATAAAGCCAGGGAATAACAGAGCCCTTCGCACTCTGTAGCATCTTTGGAATTATGCCGTCCGGACCCGGCGATTTAAACGGTGCGAAGCTGTCAATAGCCCAAGAGATTCTCTCTGGGGATATTAAATCTCTATTGACAGTGTGTTGAATCCCACTAAATGGGAGGATTCCTATGGCCGTGTCAGTACAGCCTGGAAAGTGGGTGTCGAAAAGAATACTTAGGGATTCCGCGGAGGAATCTGTCCATGACCCATCCCCCCTCTTAACGAAGGTTGGACATGTGCGGTTCATGGTCAGAGCCCTACTAAGCCTTGCGGAATCCCTAGTTCTATCTATTGACTCACAGAAATTTCTCCATGAGCTTCTTTTGGCGACCTTTATAGCTTTTTTATACGTTGCTAACTTATCCCGATAAGGCTGCCATGCTTTCTTCTCATAGCATAAATTGAAGGCCCTGCGTGCCTCCTTACGTAACTTTGAGAGTTCCGAGCTCCACCACGGAGGGTAACTTTTCTTAGTCTTTGTTAGGGGGCAGGATACTTCAAAGGCTTTCGTTATAGCCTTATTAAACGCCCCCACATTGTGTTCAAGTCCATCAATCGTATTCTCGATCTCTGGGACTCTACTTAGTTTTTGCTTCAGGATCCCATTAAACTTATCCCAGTCTGTTCTCCTCGGGTTCCTGAAGCATTGCTTTTCATTGCCTGATGACGCGACTTCGAAGAATATCCAACAGTGATCCGAGAAGGATCTTTTATTGGATACCCTCCATCTATCAATCAAAGGTCTAAATCTATCATTTACAAGAGTTATGTCCAGAACCTCTTCCCACCCGCTAAACCTATCCGAACTCGGAAAGATGAAGGTCGGAGAGGAACCGGAGTTACATATGGTTAATTTATTAAGGTTTATGAAATCAAGGATATGCTCACCTCTGTCGTTGATCTCACTGCTACCCCAAATTGTATGCCTGGCGTTGGCGTCACAACAAAGTATGATGTCCTCATCAGCACCAATAGATGACATGAGAGCTTTCACTTCATCTGGAGGGGCTGCTTTGTCGTGCGCCATGTAGCATGATGCGATAAGGAAGCTGGTTCCATCTGTCAGCTCGACCCTCGCAACTGTAAGGTCCTCAGTACTGAACTGTGAACAGAGAAAGATTTTTATGTGCTTTTTGGCTATTAGACATGATCTGGGCTTACCATTTCCTTTAGCATATAGTACATTGTATGTGGACCTCGGGAACCCCTTGACCTCGGAGTTTGCTACCCATGGTTCCTGCACCATACAAATGTCGATGTTCTCTTCGACTGAGATAACAATTAGGTTATCTGTTGCACACTTCGAGTGCTTCAGATTTATCTGGGCGATTTTTAGAGCCATCGTGCTTATTCTTCAGCTAGCTGCATTCCTCCCAGGAGGTTGTTCGCAGCCTCGACAGCGTCGATATCAGCTTTTGTTGGGCGGGACACCTTTACCTTAGCGTCCCTGACCCCGAAGAATAGCTTGGAGCCTGCTTTCTCGAGCGCTTCCGCTCCAGACTCCGTGATGGAGAGGATTAGGCAGGTACCATTACTGCCATGATCTTCCGTGCGGATGACTGACCAGTCATCCATTGGAATGCTGTGGTTCTGTAGCTTCAGACACTCTAGCATTTTGTTACCATCCTTTCCAAGTTTTGGTAACCAAATCCTTGCCCGCGGTCTCATCGGTATTTCCTCCGCAGGGATGAGTTTAAGGCTTAACCCATCCCAAGTCTCACTAATCTTAGCGATACTTTCGCAGAGGAAGTCCTTAGAAAACGCGTCCAAGCACTTGATCACCCTGTACCCCCGGTGTATCTCACCGGAGTCGAAGCGAGGAGCCGGCTTACCCTTATTGGAGAGGACGTAGTCCATTACGAGCTCAGCCAATTTAGATTCGATAGCCCCCCACTCCGTTGTTACAGGGAGAATCTTCCCATTTTTGGAATTCGCCAAGGCCACAAGAAGGTTATCCTTAACTACCTCGTTAAAGGGCCTTCGAGTGGACGACGAAGATGATGTTGAAGGAGAGGTTGTTTTCTGCACCTTCCTTTTTTTTGCTTCCTGGCCGCCCTCTGTCTGAGAGCGGTTTCTTTTTGAGCTCTTTCCTTCGGCAATTTGCTGGGAGGCCGCTCTGGACGTGCTTGGTAGGGAATCCATAAACTTACGATATTCCTCTACCACGGCCTGGTATCTCACCTTATCCTCAGCATCATGCGGGTGCGTGACTCCTTTCTCCGCATTCTTGGCGATCTTGTCAAGAATAAACACGGCCTTGGAGTATCTGGTTTTAAGGAGCTCTTTCTGGCTCCTTTTTTTTGGTTTTCCCTTCTGCCGGTTATCGGCCTCGATTACCGGTGTTGGGGGCACTTTTTTTGATTGTTGTGCGGATAGCGGAGTACTCTGTCTTTTACCCTCACTATCCGAGAGGTCGACTACTGTCTCCTGGCTGGAGGCAAGAATGTCGTCCTCTGAAGAGATTTCTTCCCTTCTGTTTTGGTTGTTTTTTGTTTTTTTATTGTTTAGTTTCTCCATATATTGTTCCCACGAGTAGGCCAGTAAGGGGATGGACCATCTGCGCAGTGACGGCGTACGCAGACTAGACAATTTATTACAACCGGCCCGTGTCCTGGCGCCGGAGGGGAGCTGTTATCGACTAGTCTTCTTTTACCACTAACTAGCCATTCAGGTCCTCGGCACAGCTACCAATCACCTTGACCTTACAAGTGGGGGAGGGAAGGGATGTATGGGAGGAGGGAAGGGTGGATGAGGGATTATGGGAAATGGGAGGTGGAAGGGGGCGGTTAACCTTTGGTTGAGGAGGCCTTTTTATCTTCGTACTTCACGACAGACCCTAAACGTACGGGTGTATGTACAGCGGGGTATACTTGTAACCTAAGTTGGGAATACGCTATGGCATTCAGTAACATTTCTGCTGCCATTTGGAAGTTTACAGGTCGGAAGACAAGGCCAAGTAACGAAGATACGGAAATGACAAACATAAACATACATTTTCTACAGAGAGATATACCTCATGGTCATTTGAACCTTTCGAACAGCTGAATTTACGCCAAATTAAAGATCACTGTTCAATCATATATCAAGTTGCTGACTTAATATAGAATATGTACATTAAATTAAATGTCCAAGGAAATAAATCGTAAATCTTACTTATCCCAAGTTTTACAAGCGAAGCAAAATTACTTGTGTAGCCCTTAGAGTGCCAAGTTTATTAGTTTTTCTTTAATAATTTCTCTTCCTCTTTTTCGCTTTAATTGGTTGAGTTTTCTGCTAAATACTGAGTAACAATGAACAAGTGAAATTTTTGTATTAACCTGTTTAAAAGTAGAAGGTAAGAGGCCCATGTTGCCTCCCACATGAAAACTCTTAGGTATACTCAGGAAAGATATGAAGCTTTCCTCATCACCATGTCTGTTTATGTATGTGTGTGTATTCTAGTATGTAAACCGCTTATAACTTGGGACGCCTGAGGCGAATCATACTAAGCTGGTCGCGTTTCTAAGTGTTCTTTCAAATTTAATTTACTGTAAATTAGAACCGATTCCAGCTGGTAAAGTTTAAAATATATAAAAAACCCCTAGGACTGGAATAATTTTTAAACAATTTTATCGATCGAATCCCGAAACTAATCAGCTCTTGACACTAAAAAACTATGTCGATTGTCCCTAACCGGGTGAAAATCGGTTGATATGGTTGTAAGATATCGCGAACGAAACAAATTCGAAAAAAGTGAATTTTTTAAAACACTCCGCATTGTAACTCCACGTAACGCTGTGGTTAAAATTAGCTGGAAGTTGCTAATATCAACCTTTTTCCATGTGTTTTATATTATTTTATACTGAAAGTAAAACTATTTATTTTTATTAAATGTTACAAATACAACAACAAAATGTATCATATAATGACTTAATTGTTTTGCGTTCCATATTTTTATTGTTATTAGTTTTATTGAGAATATGAATAGTTCCTCGATTAGATCACATTCATGTTTGCCAACAACTAGGTGATCTTATACAATCCGAAAGTAAAGTTCTTTTTGTGATCATTAATTAAAAGAATAAACCCTAACTTAACTTGCATATCCGATAGAAAATGCGTATAGAATACAATTAGTAATTAATGAAAAAGTTAGTCCATTTGGTGATTTGTACCCCTCTTACATTTTTTTTTAAAATAAATCACTTTTCCGCCTTCTTATTTTATTAAATACAATTTTAGCATATTTCTTTGTATAACAAACACTAAGTCCTTGAATTCTGTTTAACATTCAATGCACACGCACAGACCCAGCCACATGTTGCTTACCAACACCAGCACACAAAAAGGCTGAAAATTTATTTAAAATAACAAAAAAAAAAACATTCATATTAATACACTGTCTGTTCGAAAGAAAAACTAAATAAAGTTAAAAAACATCTACGAATGCGTGTGTGTGCGTGTGTGTATGTATGTACATGATTTCTTTCAAGGAACTTGTCTTGGACTATTTAACAGTTCCTGCCTTTGCTTGACTATTTGTTTTATTAATGCATATTATGTGTGTGTGTCTATTATTGTATTCTTACATACAATACATATGCAGACTGTCTGGATAGAATACCAACCACTAAATACAAATTAAACAAATCCATAAATAATATTTAATAATATTAACAAGGATATTAGCACAGACTAAAACAACAAGCAGCAGCAACATTTACATCTCGTATTATTAAATTTGCCATAGTTACAGTTAAAGGAAGGTTCGAATATGTTTGTGTGTATGTGAATGTACGTGCAAATGAACTCACACTAGTGCCGCTGCTATACGCATTTTCATATCTTATTGGTCATGTTTCCAGCAAAGTTGTAAATATGGTAATTTAGTCAATGTGTGTAGTGTTTTATAGTACGTACGAGTACTTTCCGTTTGCATGTACGCAGATATGAGCGACCAGGAGCCTGTATTGTTTAAATATATTTAAATCTAAGTTGTGCACAAAAAAAAAATATTGCGATTTTTTATACGCTTCAAAAAAGAATTGGAGGGTATACTCACTTTATAATTTTGTGTGCAATGGAGGGATATATCCCTCTAACAGCCCATAAAGTGTATAAATCCTTGATCAGATGATCTTGCCATATCAGTCCGTATGTCTGTGAAACCATGATTCAGTCCAAACGAAGGGAGCTAGACCCTTGAAACTTGGTATAAATATATCTTGAAGGATAGCACAGGTCACGTTCGTAAATGGGCCCGAGTCAGGCCAGAGGGATAAGAGTTCCCCTAAGAAGAACTAAACCAACCTCTAAAAAACAACATAATTTTTTAAGTTTTTTTTGTAATTTCGTTAAGCAAATGATATATTTTTAAGTCAAAAAAGATTCAACGCATTAAACTTAGAGCGATAAAATAAAAATAAATTATTTTCGGACCCCGCCCCCTTTATAGTGTGAAAATTTAACATATTGCTTTACTTAAGCCTACATTCCTTAAAAATAACACTTTTAAGCTTTAATAACGAAGCTGAGACGTAACCTGGTACTCCTCTGCCCTACCCCCTCCTAAATAACCCTATAAAAAAAATTAAATAAATTTTACATTTAATTATTTCAAAACATCTATTTTTGAACTTTTCTAGCAAAAGTGAAATGTCTCCCCCCACGGCCCTTGTCAGAGAGGCCTCGACAAAATACAGTTTTAATACCCTCCGAATTGGACTCCATAAAGTATATATATATTCTTGATCAGTGATGAAGTCTGAGACGATCTAGCAATTCCCATGCGTTCATCTGTGGAAAAAATGTTATGGTCAATATTTTGCAACCCGCCCCTTTGGTGGGAGTTGACGTATGATATATATGCAAAAATAGTGTAAATATTGAACAATGTTTATTCCTTAAGCCTGTAAGAAGCTGACATGTTCTCTGATCTTGCAGAGGTGAAACGTCTCCCCCACGGCCCTTTCCGGAATGTTGCTGTCAAAATAGAGAATTAAAATTGGCTACAGAGATGTCTTAAAAGAACTCTGTCCCACCAAGTTAAACATATTAATTTTACTTACTAAATATTTGGAGGGTATTTAAGATTCGACCCGGGCTTTTACTTTTTTAACATGAGAGTGTATTTATTTGGTGAAAAAATACAATACTTTAATTAGTATTTCCCCTTATTGTCTCATTTCTTGGTCATACACACGAAATATTAAAGGAAAGTTTATTAAAAAAGTTTATTAAAAAAATATAAAAATATTACACTTATTTTGTCAAATGTGTCGTGTAAAATAGTACTAAAAAAATGCAGCATATATCAAGTTTGTTGTAAAAATATTCAAAGTAAAAAATTTAAATTATAAGAGTAAAATTTCCCTTTGCTTTCAGCACAAAAATACAAAAACAATATCTGAAAAATTAACTTTTACAACAATTTAAATTATTTTTCCTTCAATGTGGCATCACAAAAATGAATTCAGCAATAATTTTCTGCGAACATGCAAGTGCACGTGCACTTCGCCATAATTTAGCAGGCAACATTAAATTTCACAACCAAATGATCACTGATAAATATCTCAATAAATAAAGCTTCTGATTTATGAACTCAACAAAGATGATAACGACAAAACGAACAGAATGAAATTTATAAATAAATCGAATAAAATAAACTTAAAATGTTGTTCGCCATTACGGACTGCATTCAGTTGCGATTAAAAACAGCAAACAAAAATTCAAACAACAGCAACAAAAGCAACCGAGGAATACAAAAGTATTGTGATTTTTCGATATAAAACATTGATAAATGCCCCAGATCCCTTTTAAAGGGCAAATGAAAAAAAAACATGAACAGACAATAATGAAAAGCTTGAAACAGCAAAAAAGGAAAAGAACACAACAAATGAAATCCTAAGAAAAATTACCCTTTAAACGAACCAACAGGAGAGACGATGCAGCAACAACACAATGTCATCTTTTAGCCAGGGCCACAAGATTAAGGAATTGTATCCCTTTAAGTACAACAACAAAATAAACATCGAAATTATATTTAAAAGTCTACGCAACATTTAAGCTTCGCGCGCATGAACAACACACAAAACAAGTGTCGATGCAACAATTAATTGCGTCAAATGTTCACAATACATTCAATACTTGTTGTTACTGCGAATAATAAATGTCTTTCTTCTTGTGCACATTTATTTGTATCAATCTGAAACGAGTATGAAAGTGTGTTGCAGAAGGAAATTATACTCGTATGTATCCGCATGCATATTGAATTCGAGACTTTTCTTATTCTTTTAAGTCCTTATGACCGATAGGAATCATTTAATTAAATTGATTTTTAAGCAAAGTTTCTCAGACAATCTTTAAGGCTGTTGACTTGAAACTGAACATTGTTTGTTGATTTTGGGTTGCGTAGGAAAGTTGATATCCAAATAAGTCTTCAAAGCCAATTTAATGAAGCCAAGAGGGACAATTGACAAGCCGAATACTAATGAGTGGGCCAAATTAGCGAACTAAGCAAACTGATCTTATATGGCAATAACACACCTACAAACTTACTGACGTAAATTCTTTGCAAGTAGTTTAAAATATTTCACTTTATTCTATAACAAAATGCTAAAGTCGGTATTTTGAATATCAGTCGCTAATAGTTTATATAGCAATATCCCAAAGTGTATGCCATATGCTTCGAAAATTTTGTTGTATCTATAGTTCATGACGGGGAGGGGTAGATAGACTTTCAAAATTTCTCTCTAATTGAGTGCTTTTTTGAAACTGTCTTTCTGGCAACACTGTTTTTACCAGCTCAGCTGTTTTCGCATAACATATCACTGTTAGACATGTTCAGTTTTGTCTATAAAACCATAAATCAATTCACAAAAAACGCTAAGACACAATTTGAATTTTATTATCAAAATTCGTTTTCGGTTAAGAAAGTGCATCGTGTATATTTTTGGTTAAATAGATATGCGAACAAGTAAAATTATCATTTTTGCAGTGCAGAGCAACCAGAAGCATTGCGATAACTTCAATGTAATCCTGAAGAAAGTACTTATTGTTATCATGGGTGTATCATGAGTCGGTGTCATGATTGAACCCTACTTTTTCAAAGACGATAAAGGCAGTAAAGGCAGAATTAGTTTGTACGTGCTGTTCTGTTCTGAATCAGCTGTTTTGTTTCTGTTCAATTGAAAATCTGTATGTGCGGTTTGTTGTTTCTTTTTCGTTCTGTTCTGTTGCGGACAAATCTGTAGAAAATAGAATTCAACGTTAAGTGACAGCTTACATGGCGTATGTATTAGTTTTTTGTGGTATCAAATATTACACAGTTTTTGTTGAAAGTTTTTTTTTGTTTAAATTCAAGATTTTTTAAATTTGTACACACAATATATTCATTTTTGAACTATTAATTTATTTATTTCACAATTTTTCACAAAATTATTTATTTTCACATTTTCAATTTATTTGTTTGCTTTTAAAAACAGCTGATTTCATTAACAGAACAAGTAATTACAAAATATTTTCTACAGAATTTCACAGCACAGAAAAGCAACAGAAAGTAAAAACTAATGAAGCCTTAAGGCTACTGTGAATGGCAAGCGCTACCGTGCGATTCCAATTTTTCATTTATTTATTTAGTTTTTTTCTTGTCCAAAATGAAAGAGCTGGACATGGCTGACAGACATGTCGTGTCAACAAGATGAAGGCACATGCCAGACAGTATTCGAAACATTGGGCCAATTTAGAGTCGAATTCGGTGAACAGTTAATTTTACGTTCGCTCCCAGTGAATTGGCTGTCTAGAACATTCGATTTAACACCTCTGGACTATTTTTTTGGGGTCTATGTTAATGCTCATTTCTATAGGGAAAATCCCGCAACGGTTGACGTTCTTGAAGACAATAGTGAAGAATTTATTCCTGAGATACCGGCCAATATGTTGAAGAAAATATGCTAAATATGAGCCATTTTAGGCATAGTCTTGGTGAACATTTACACGAAATCACATTTAAATGTTGAGTTATATAGATCTTTCTAACGATTCAAATAGAATTTTGATAAATTTCTCTAAATTTGATGTGTTTTTTATCAAATTCGAAAGTTCTTCAATCAGCCAAATCAGTAATCAGCGAGAACTTGTGGACGCTTACGTAGGGTTGCCATTTCCAATTTTAGAAAAGGAGGATAACGACATTAAAAAAAGAGAACATTTGACTCAAAAAAGAGGACTCTTTTTTTGAGTCAAATAATAAAATCAAAAAATTCAATAAAATATATAAAATTACTTATTTTTATTTAAAAAATTTATATTCATTTCAATACATGTCTATCATATTTTTTCAAATATTCATAAAGTGCTTGACAATTCATACAGTGATGCCAACGCAGTCCCTAACGCAACACATATAGCCCTTATTTTGTTCAAAATAGTGATTTTTACTGGCTCTTTCACAATTTCGAACGAAAATTGATTCGTACGAAATCTGTGTTATTTGTAAATTATTTTGGGCGTTTTGTTTTTAAAAATTTTAGCTTGGCTACTTATAAGCGAAAATTTAGCTGTTTTGATATTTTGAAAATGTAAAAGCAGCAAAAAGCAGAACAACCCCAGACACTTGTTAAAAAAGTAGGTGGATGGACCCCGACGATCTAAAAGAGAGGACGGTGTCCGGGGAAAAGAAGATGGTTGGCAACCCTACGCTTACGTATCTTTATTATAATTATAAATTTCCACTACTTGACACTATACGGGTCTCCGTACCCTATGCAAAAGGGATGTGTCTGAAATTAATGATAATTGTAGGAGTTGCCAACAGATAGTCCTGCAAATACAGAGCTTTTAAAGATATCATCCTTCCTCAGGTGGTCCTTTGTTCCAGGGTATCACAGCAGGGCACAAAAAACGAACTCAAGTGTATTGCTTTGTAAAGGCAATAGGTCCAACCTAATCCATGCTGTCGTGCCTTAAGTGATGTTATGAAAACTGCCTCCACCAGGTCATTGAAGATTATCTTGAATGTCCAGCATAAAGGCATTCGTATTAGATACCTGTATACATTTGATAGTGCTACCAACGGTATACAGGTGATGGGTAAATGGACCGGAAAATATAATATATCACAACATGTAGAAGTCATAAAATGTATATAACCAGACATTAGAGATGTTCCAGCGGAGCCTAAGGCTATAAATAACTGTGAGACACTGAAAAATATTTGCAGCGATTTTAATCTGTAGGACTATTTTAAATTGAACAAGTAAAAACATTATATTCGACCGGGTCGAATCTTAAATACCCTCCAAATATATAGTAAGTGAATTTAAAACGTTTAACTTGGTGGGACAGAGTTCCTTTATATAATATCGTATGTCAATGCCCACTAAAGGGGGCGGGGTTCAAAACTAGACAATATTATGTTTTCCACAGGCGAACGTATGGGCATTGTTAGACCGTCTTGGACTTCATCGCTGATCAAGAATATATATACTTTATGGAGTCCAATTCTTTTCGGAGGGTATAAAAACTGTATTTTTGCGGGGTCGCTCTGGCAAGGGCCGTGGGGGAAACATTTCACGTTTGTCATAAAACTTTAAAAATAAATGCTTGGGATAATTATATACAAAATAATTTTTTTTTATAGTGTCATTTACGCGGCAAAGGGGGGAAGCGGGTAGGGCAGAAACAGGCAGTCATAAAACTCTAAAAATAAATGCTTGGGATAATTGTATACAAAACTAAATTTTTTTTTGGTAGGGTCATTTAGGGGGCGAAAGGGAAGGAGGGGGTAGGGCAGAGTAGTACCAGGTTTCGTCTCAGCTTCGTCATTAAAGCTTAAAAATGTTATTTTTAAGGAATGTAGGCTTAAGTAAAACAATTTGTTACATTTTTACGCTATTTTTGCATATAATAACGCCCACTAAATGGGGCGGGGTCCAAAAATATTTTTTTATATTTTATGGCTCCAAGTTTAAGGCGTTGGACCGTATTTGACATAAAAATATAACATTTGCTTAAAAAATAGCCAATAAAACTTTAAATATTATGTTGTTTTTTCTGGGTTGGTTTAGTTCTTCTTAGGGGAACTTTTTTCCCTCTTGCCCGATTTAGCCCACCTTCGAAATTAGCCTATTCTAAGCTTTAAGATATATTTATACCAAATTTTAAGAGTCTAGCTTTTTTCGTTTGGACTGAATCGTGATTTCCCCAGACGAACGGATGGACGGACGGACATGCTCAGATCGTCTTAGATTTCATAACTGATCAAGAATATATAGTATACTTTATGTCGTCTGAGATGGATATTTCGATGCGTTACAATCGGAATGACAAAGTGAATATACCCTCCAAATTCTTTTTTTGGAGGGTATAAAAATATTATTAACGATTACGCACTACTGGACAGAGTTCGCCTTATTTGTAAGGCAGCCAAAAACTACATAATAATGCCAGTGGCCTGGCGAGCAAAGCCACACAGTAATCGTTATTAATGCAGCAAAGTAAAGAGTGGGTCACAGGACACTAGGGAATACAGACAACACAAGTTAATTTAGGAGGTTATTTATTCTGCATTGGAGTCAAATAGGACGAACACTAAAATATTTAAAACTTTCTTTGCCGTTGCCTAGCTTTCACCCGGCTGACATCGTGCTTTTAATACTGAGATATTACCCACCTTAAGCTAAGATCACACTATCGGCGCAATGTACAGATTTTCGTCGGCTCACTGCAATAAAGTCATAAGTACTAAACCAAATTTGCATTATTTCTCAATTAATTCTCGAATAAGTCTAAATTGGGATTTATTACCAATGCAGTGTGGTGCAATTATTTCCTTATGTTTCAATTAGATGACATATAAGGCAAATTTAGCTTATTACTTTATTTCAGTGGGCCGACGAAAATCGGTACATTGCGCCGATAGTGTGATCTTAGCTTTAGATTTAATGACTGGAAAATATTGAGGTACTTCAGTTTTAATACGAATTTTTAATAATTGTGGTTAGTCGTTTAAATTATTCACCTATATGTATGTTTATTGACAAGAACTAGCCTCAAAAAAATTAAAATAAAATATGCTCTTCCATAGTTATGATAAATATTTAGTTTTGTTTCAACCACTTTGGCATTTTTATAAGAAGCGAAATTCCGAGCTTAAGTCCGTGCCCTACTCTGATTCCTTGGTTACAAGTTACACATCGACTATATATACTCGTATGTATTGTATCAAGAGCAAGGAAACGTCCTTAAGGAGTACAATGCCTTCATTGAATCCTGTTAATCTCGATCAACTCACTACCCAAAATACCACCAACTTTTTTATACCCTTCACAAAAAAGTGAAAGGGTATATATAGGTTTGTCATTCCGTGTGTAATTTCTTCGATATGCACATGGGACCCCATAAAGTATATATATTCTGGATCCTTATGAATAGCGATGACGATTGAGCGATGTCCGTCTGTCCGTCTGTCCGTCTGTCCGTCTGTCCGTCTGTCCGTCTGTCCGTCTGTCCGTCCGTCTGTACGTGAAATCGGTTTTCCCAAGCTCCCAGAAGAGCTAGAGACTTCGTTCTTGGACCGTTGGATTGGAAATGAACTTAAACAGGCTGCTATTGAAATTCAGAAAGATCCGAAGTATGGTTCCAGAGCTGGGAAGCTTACACCTATTTCTCGACGCAAAATTTTTACCAAAAATCAATTATTTTTTTTAATGTTTGTAAATTAAACCTATTTCGTGCTTTAGGGAGCCTCAATGGTCTATTAAAAACTAAAAAAATAAAAATTTTTTTCCAGGGATGGGAAATAAAAAAAATTTTTTTCGGCTTATTCCGTATTTTGTAGTACATGTAGTAACTAAAATTGTTAAAAATTTTAAGTTTTTCTTTAACAAAACCACTTTATACGTCATGAAGATTTGCATTGGCAAAAAAAAATTTTTGTTTTTAAATTCAAATTTTACTTCCAGGGTTGGGAAATTGCATTGTTTTTATAAGTGAAAGTAATGAAACAGGTCTAGCCAAGCCCCCAGAAGAGATAGAGACTTCATTCTTGGACCGTTGGATTGGAAATGAACTTAAACAGGCTGCTATTGAAATTCAGATAGATCCGAACTATGGTTCCAGAGCTGGGAAGCTTGCACCTATTTCTCGACGCTAAATTTATACCAAAAATAATTTTTTTTTTTTTTTAATGTTTGCAAACTAAACCTATTTCGTGCTTTGGGAAGTCTCAATGGTGTATTAAAAACTAAAAATATAAAAAAAAAATGTTCAGGGATGGGAAATAAAAATTTTTTTTTCGGCCCATTCCGTATTTTGTAGTACATGTAGTAACTAAAATTGTTAAAAATGTTAAGTTTTTCTTTAACAAAACCTCTTTATACGTCATGAAGATTTGCATTGGCAAAAAGAAAAGAAAATTTTAGATTAAAATTTTGCTTCCAGGGGTGGGAAATTGAATTTTTTTTATACATGCAAGTAATCAAACAGGCAATCGATGTTGTTGTTTTTTGTTTTTTGCCAACTAAAAGATTCGTATAATTTAGGAAGAACAAAATTGGTATCAAAAATTCAAAAATAAAAAATAAAATTTCGAATCCAGGGATGGACAAGTGCAATATTTTATGGTACATGAAAGTTACCAAAATGGTAAAAAATTTGCAATTTTTTGTAAATAAAACTACTTTATACTTCAAGAAGCATTGCACTGATAAAAAAAAAACAAACAAAAAAAATTTAAATTTCGTTTCCAGGGTTAGAAAAATTAAATTTTTTTTGGTACATGCAATATTTTGTAGTACATGTAATAACCAAAATGGTTGCAAAATTCGACTTTTTCTTAAATAAAACTACTTTATACCTCATGAAGATTTGCATTGATAAAGAAAATTTTAAAAAATTTAAATTTCGCTTCCAGGGTTAGGAAATTGAAATTTTTTTAAACATAAATGTAACCAAAAAGGCAATTGACGTTGTTTTTTTTGCTAATTAGAGCTGTTTTATAATTCAGGAAGAACAAATTTGGTATTAAAATCTTAAAAATCAAAATTTCGACTCCAGGTTTGGACATATGATATATTTTATGGTACGTGAAAGTGACCAAAAAGTTTAAAAATAGTATTTTTTTTGTCAACTAAAGCTATGTTACGCCTCACTAAGAATTGCATTGGTAAAAAAATAAAAATTCGCTTCCAGAGTTGGAAAATCGAAATACTTAAATTAAAAATTTTGTGTTTTTAGTGAATTAAAGCTATTTTATATATCAGAAAAAATTAGATTAGTATTAAAAAATTAAGAATTCGGTTCCAGGGTTAGGAAGTTGACATTTTCTGATTCATAAAATCAGCCATTTTATTTGTTATTTTTGATTTTTATGATGAATTATACATACTTTATTTATCAGAAAGAAGTAATCTGGTATTAAAAACCAACAACATTAAAAACCAAAGACGATTCTACGGTTGGACAATTAGAACTTTTTGGGGTACATGAAACGGATTTTTTGTTTTGTTTGTAAATTAAATATATATAATATTTTCGAAAGACGTTCATAGGTATTAGATATAAGAAAAGCCAAACATTTAGCTTCCTAGCCGAAAAATTTAAACGTTTTCTTAAATATAAAAGTAACCGATAACATTATTTTGATATTTTAATTAAACCGACTTTCTGTTTTGGCAAGAAAGAAAGAAAGAAGAATTACATCTGTGAAGGGTATATAAGATTCGGCACAGCCGAATATAGCGCTTTTACTTGTTTTTCTTACATTTTATCTCAATGAACAAAACAAAAAAAAGGAAACGAGCAACAATTTCTGACTCAACATTAATTTTGTGCACTAACATCGTATTTAAATTGTTAAAAAAGAAATTAAAGAAGAAAAAAAATATAACAAACAATTTAAAATTAAAACACCATTTGATTTGTTAGTTCACGCTTAATGATTATCGATGGCAATAAATCTCATGCAGCAGCATGTTTCTTCTACACAAAAACAAACAACTAACAAAATTTACAACAAAACAAACTCGTAAAAAACAACAAATATGTAAGAAATAAAATAAATAAACAAAAATAAATAGTTACAAAACAAAATGTTTAAACAAGATGACAAAAATGTTAACGACCGACCGTTCAAAAAGGACCAAAAACGATGACAGCAGTAGTAGATGTGCAACAACAAAAACAACGAACATACCAAAATATAAACACACCCCGTACATGACACCGCTATAGGGTGAATACAACAAAACAATATTCTGCTTTTTACTGGTAATATTTTTTTGTAATAAGAGAAAATATCTCATAAAAAATTTAGCGATAAATAGTGCTTACGAGTAGTAATTAGCGTACACCTGAAATCCTTAGAGCTGCATATGGGGCACGACTAATTTCCCATTCTAACATAATCACTCTAAAACTTTTTTCGGGGTTTCTTAAAGTCTCGAGTGTCTGTGTCTAAACCGATTATACGTGAGGAATGCTCAGGCCCATCGCCAGAAGTTCTGTCAATAGTGAGAGGAAATGCATGAAATCGTGTTCGTATGGTTATCGAACATCAGTTCCTTGGCCGGTACCGGTTTCCCATCTCATGAATATATATTTTGTTATCAAGGGAATATCGGGCATACCTTTAGCTGCATGAGAAACTAAAATAATAAAATAAGACAAGAAATATTGTCGAAGTGAATTCATTTACAAGGTGGGCCAAAAGAAATCACCCTATTGGAAGATGCTCTTATTTTTGCGAATGGCGGCCAATGTCAAATCTGTTTTGACATTTGTGAATTGAACAGATGTAGAATATAAGTGAACGAGCCATGGAGCAATACACTCCGCAAGAACGCCGAATAATCGTGTATATTTTTTTGCGTAACAATTCGTCTGTGGTTTTGGCGCAGCGTGAATTCCGTTGCCGATTCCCCGGTCGTCCGACACCGACTGCGCAAACACTGTATCGTTTGGCCACCAACCTTGAAGAAGGTATGGGACCACCGTTGTTGCCGAGGATATCGAGCTGTCGCCAGAAACATCGACCAGGCGTTATGCCTCGCAATTAGCCAGTCCTCCCTAAGGTGAATTTTGGTCAAAGACCTGCGCATGTTCCCGTACAAAGCCCAATCCGTGCGTCAGCTGATGCCTGTCGACCGCAAAACGCGTGTAACCTACGCCCAAGCCATCCTCAATCTCGAGGACGAAGTGGACGATCAAAATTATAATGAGCGATGAGGCTCATTCCCACCTCGGCGGGTATTTGAACAAGCAAAACTATCGCTTCAGGGGCACCGAAAATCCACGAGTGATGCACGAGGAGGCATTACACACGCTCAAAGTGACTGCATGGTGCGCTGTTCACGCTGGCAAGTCACCGGGTGACTTCTCTTGTCCCACCTTGTATAACAATCTGGTAGATAATTGCATGGCAATTATTTTTTATATGGGATTTCTGGTATATCTCTGCCGTGGCTGCGAGTTACATGGCCCATTCCATAAGTTCAAAGTTTAATAAATTGTTTCCAATTGATCTGACCGTATGACGCGGATGTGACTTTAATAATGGCTTCTAATGCCTTAAGAGCTCGATATAGCATAATAATTAGTAGTCCAGAGGTGTTTAATTGTACGAACGGGAGGTCCATTTAACAGAACCTCTTCTGTTCTCTTCTGCAATACATCGATGGGTATGCGTGATGTGTGACAGGTTGTGAAAAAAATTGTATAGTGTTTAAGAGTGAGAGTAACACAGTCTTTCTAGACCAATACCTTAGGCTCGTTAATCGTAAAAATTATATTTTACTGCCCAATCTCTTAAATAGCAGAGCAACATCTCCGAAATAGCAAAGCATTAGGAGTGCATGTGTGAATAACAAAAGAATGTAGACTTGCCTGCTATAGTTTAGTAATAAGGTGTACCGGTACCTAAGGTTTCCCATAGTGCCAACTTCGATAGAAAGTTACAGAATCCATATTGGTTTGCTTTCAAGGCTTCCTCAGTAACCTAGATTGGTACCAAGGGATACGGCATGCCCCGCAGATGAACTGCCTTCAAGAGGGTTAAGTGACGCTGTGTGTAAGTACGCCGGCAACATCATCAACAACAATGTTGTTTGCGATTGCGGACAATCTTAGTTGTGTTCCTCGTTAGTGTTGGATTATTCCGTGGCTGGATGTCGGTGACATATCCTTCGTGAGTCTAACCAATGGCAGTGTTTTTTACCAAAATTCGCTGCTGGATCAGTGGTACTGGCTGCCTGAACTGGCATGCCAGTTAACTGATAGTAGCAATTCCTATTTGCTGTTGTTAGGCGGTACTGGGAGGGCCTATCGTGTGCGTTTCTAGACATTTGTCCTTGCTGGTTTTCCTTCAATTACAGGCTGTATAGCATTAGCCAGGGAAGTAATAAAGCTACCAAGACAGGCCTGAACATCTTATAAAAGTGATTGTGCAGGCTCGTGTATGAGAAGTTGCCACTTGTACGTACTCTGGGAGTTGCTGCTCACGGGTACGGACGAGGGTTGTGATGAACGCTCAACTTCATACGGTGCTACGATCACAGCCTAGTGGGGACGTGGTGGCAAGTACCGGCGTCAATCTTAGACACATTTTTTTTTATTTTTTTTTTATTAGGACCGGCACTCAGGGTTTGACCCCTACTTATGCGTACATTGTGCTGGAACTAGGAAAATTGGTTGTGGGAAGGAGGATAAAGGGACTAGTGTCTATGAACGTTCGATTTGAATTTCTCCATGCTATATACGGCAGGAAAGACCTCCGCAGGGAGTTTATTCCACATACGGGCAGTACGGGCAAATAATGAATTTTCCCTATAATGCGTAGTGCGGTTCACTGATAAATCCACCACATATGGGTGTAATCGCACTGTAGAGCGTTTTGAGCGTAGAAAAGTGCGCGTTTCGGAAAAGACATCCCTGACTTCGGTGGAACAAAACCCGTTATAATAACGATAAAACAGTGAAACACACCCCACATTGCATCGATGCTCAAGTGAGTCAATAGAGTTGGCTACCCTACCGTCCCCTATGAGTTTCTTTGCTCTCTTCTGTACACGGTCGAGTAACTTCAAAATAGATTTTGAAGCTCCGGCCCATACATGAGAGTTGTATTCCATCTTCGGTCGGATGTAAGTGGTATAAATAGTAAGGAGATCAGATGGGGTAAAGTATGTCTTACACCGCCTTAGAAAGCCGAGGCAATTGAATGCTTCTTTTGAAACATGAAAAATGTGTTCTGTCCACCGAACGTCACACTGGATTTTCATGCCAAGAACATCAAGAGCTTCTGATTCCTCAATATCTATACCACTCATGTTTACAGATGAATCAGCGTGATCGGCCTTGCGTCGGTGTGTTAGCAAGCAGCATTAAGTCTTACGGGCATTGAAATTTACCCTGTTTCTGTGACCCAATTCGACAATCCTATTGAGGTCACATTCATATTGTGCCTCATCGCCCCGATCTCTGGCGATTTCGGTCTATTATTGGAAGCATATGAATGGCAAAGGCTGCTATCATCTGCAAAAGAGTAGACAGGGGTTAAAGTCTGACATAGAAGGTCATTTAGAAATATAAGAAATAGTGTAGTAGAAAGAACAGAGCCTTGCGGTACTCCAGAGTTGATCTTATACTCGCCTGATGAAATCCCGTCTATAACAATTCTTATAGCACGATTTCTAAGAAAGCTCGATATAAATCGAGAGAAGACGTCACCCACACCAAAAGCCATAAGTTTCGACAAAAGTGCTCCGTGCCACACTCTGTCGAATGCTTTAGAAATATCCAGAGCCACTACCTTACTCTCGCCGAAGTGGTGGATAGATTAGCACCACTTTTCCGAAAGGAAATCCATAAGGTCCCCCGTAGAGCGGCCCCTACGGAAGCCATATTTGCGGTCGTTAAGTAACCTATTAGACTCTAGATATTTCACTAGGTGGAAATTCACCATGCTTTCCATCACCTTGGAAAGCGCAGAACAAACAGCGATTGGGCGGTAGTTTTGGGGGTTGTTGGCCTCTCACTTTTTAGGGATTGGCGTTACATTCGCATCTTTCCAGCACGAGCGAAATTTGCCTGTATGGTAAATAGTGCTGAAAAGGGTTGCCAGAGGACGAGCTAGCGTCGAAAAGCACTGTTTTAAGGCCAGTGCTGGAATTCCATTCGGGCCAGAAGACTTGTTTACATTGAGATCCGATATTTGTTCATGATTATCTCTCTTTTTTTTAAACGGACCAGCACACAGGGCGTAACCCCTATACGAGTATATGCAGTGCATTACGCCGGAACTAGAAAGAGGGGTATAGTATTGAGGGGACAGAGGAAGAAAAATGTGGAGATAGAGAATTTTTTGTAGATTTTGTTTCGCCGGCTAATTTTTTGCTACAGGGACGACGAAGGAGGTTGCTGTTGCTCTGATCTCCAGTACAAGATAGTGTCAGTAGCTGCACATTATCTTCGGTGACCAGTGATATGCCTTGATCAGAGAAACAGGATGAAAACACCTAACACAAATACCCTAAAGCTGATCAGAAGAATTCAACACAACATCCATGACTGAGCGCGGAGTCGAACTCAGGACCCTCAGCTTTATAGTCTTGTATTAGTTACTTTAGTCAACAAAGAAAGAAAAAGAGTTTACAATAGCTAAATACTCTTTCGATCTTTTCTTCTCCCTTCTTAATATATTTCCCTCTTTAATTGCTGCAGTGTAATGCGCCACCTTAAGTGCCGCTCCTACTTAAAAAAAATAATTAAGGAATTTCACCTATTGACGGAATAATTTAATCAGAAATGGGCTTAAGCAATTTTTTTTTATAAAAATCAGTCCCAAAAGATGGCCCTTTGCTTTAATCCTTATGAGCGTTTTATTGTGTAAGCCAAGATCCCCATGAAAATTGGAAGGACAAATGCCGATACTTTGGCAAATCGATACTTCGGCGTCTTCTTCAGTACTTCGCACTACATCAATAATATCCTTTTCAGTCGAGAAGAGCTCAACTACAAAAAAAAAAAAACAATCGATAAATGCACTAGTTGCTTGCTCACTTGGCCGATTGACCCTAAAAAGGAAGATATGCTCCATGAACTTCGCGAACAGAATTATTTTCTTTTAAAGTAAATATAGACAAATAGAAGATTTTTTTCTGCCGTTAAACCATTTCTGATTGACTTTCCAGACCTGAGTGAAACGAAATGTCAACACAAACTTAATACTCTCAGCTTATATTGCGGACATTGAAAGATCTTCTGTAGGTAAGAAAACAATTGAATGGTAAAACTAAAATTCTTCATTTAATAAAAAAGACAGTCAAAGTGGAAAGCTGAAAAATCTAAATTTTGTAAGAAAAGGTCAATAATTTGTTAAAATCAAGCGATTCCTATATTTTTGTACACGCCCTGTAAATATTAGCCAGTCATAGCAGAAAAACATACTGGCATTAACGAAATACGCGTAATCTTATAAATTTTATTTTAACAAAATATCTAGATTTGTCGTTTCCCTGCTTGGCAATTCCTATTCTAAAGACTGGAAGCATTTTGCCAAAAGTACATAAGAAAAAAACAGAAAAAAAACAACGAAAATGAAATTGACTTTATATTCTACATACAGCATGCGACGTCTTGTGGCAATAAAAACATAGATCTAGTATTTTTCTTAAAGTCAAATAGCAAAAGTATTCGTATAACTAGATGTCAGTGGATCCGTACAAACAAACTGAATCCTTAATGATGATCGTGCACAACAAATAACATTTAATTTGTGTATCACCAACGAAATATCTCTCTTTTTTTTCCAACGGCTGCTGCGCTCATTTTCCAATTGCTAAAATTAAACTGGCAAAAGGAAACTGACAATTTAGAAAATGGCAAGCAAAAGTTTCAATTGATCTCATCTTATGATTTCGCTAGTCGACATGGTTTGTGGCAGGCTAAACGACAAAAAAGTTTGTTAAAAAAAATTTTAATTTTTTTTTTCTTTTTGCTGTACGTTTGTTGTGTAATTGTTTTATTTATATGTACTTTGGTTTTTTTTTTCTATTTTTACTTCTTTGAAGTCAACAGGATCGTAATTTTTTTCTTTGGTACTTTTCTGTATGCGACTTTTATAAGGGTCAAGTTTTCTGCGATCAGTTTCAATCTAATTTACTTGATTTCAATTTGGTTTGCCTTTTATACGCTTCACTGGCTAGAATTCCAACTACAAGCATTTACAACACCAGACAATTGTAACTGCCTGGAACACGCTTCGCTCTCTACGGTGATGACCTGTAATCTATGATGGGTTGCCAACGTGCAGTAGCTCACGCAGCAATTTGTATCCAGGATACGATCTTTAGAGCTTGCGCATAAAAATAATTTAAGAAAGAAGTATTGAAAACGTGAATTTGGGCTTGTAATTAGAAAATGTTTAATTAATAGTTGAGGCTGAAATACGACAACTTGCAACTGGTGCCAGAAGGAAATGCAACGTGTTCATTTATTGCAAATAGTTTTTACATATTTTATTGAAAATCAAAGTTTGCTGTAAAATTCTTTTGAGGGGTTTTATTAAATTTTTATTTGTATGAAATGTGGCAAAAAAAAAGCAAATTATTGCTACACTGATCATAATTGCTTAATATTTAGAACAAAATGTGTGCTTCTATCGACTGTTTTTTCAGTATCATGAGGGAAAGATTAAAATGATAATACAACACAAAAATATTGTTAAAATTAAATTTTGCTTATTACAATCTCTTAGATAATTTCATGGTATTTTTACACCTTCCAAAAAAGAATTGGAGGGTATATTCACTTTGTCATGTAAAGCAGCGTAATATCCCTCTAACACCCCACAAAGTATATATATATTCTTGATCAATGATGAAATCTGAGAGGGTATAGCTATAACCAGCCGTCCGTTTGTGGAAATCACGATCCAGTCCAAACGAAACGAGCCGCATCCTTGAAATTTGGTATATATATTCTAAGGGAAAGCACAGATCAAGTCCGTAACTGGACCGGATCGGGCCAGAGGGAAAAAAGTTCCACGAGGAAGAGCTAAACCAACCTCAGCAAAACAACATAATTTTTAAAGTTTTCTTGTAAATTGTTAATTTTTTCAACGGGCTTAAGTTCGAATCTGCATGACTGCAAATGATTTTTTATTATTTTATTAATAAATGAATTTGTTCAAATTCTATTTATTATTTTCATATTAAGATTGGAATATTAAGAATATTTTCAATTATCATCAAACCAGCAGAACGGATCAGTACTGATTTCGAGGCCGCTACGCCATCTCATCAGCGTTCTTTGTTCAATTTTTCCACTTTTGCAAGTGGTGCTAGTTAGTAGGAATATCAACTATTTAACCAATGTTTTTAACGAAAATTGAATATGAGAAGTACCCACATTCTTATTTTTAACTTACTACCTTTTGGGTTAGTACGAAATTCCCCAACCCTGACGATTAATATTCCCGATATTCCATGTATCTCTTTCGCTTTTTCCAGAGCCATCGGCTGCTGATAGCTAAAGCTTCTTTGTTATTTATGTTCAAGTAATTGAATTTAGTTGTCAATTTACAATGAACAAGTGCGCGTGCCCCCGCAATGTTTTAAATTATGTATGAATTTTTATTAGTCGAACTTTCTTATGTAAATTGTTTTTTTTTTGTAAATTTCTTAAGCACATGATATATTTTTATATCAAAGAGGGTCCAAAGAGTTGATCTTGGAGTCATAAAATCATAAGAATAAATTTTAGGATCCCGCTACCTTAAGTGGGCGTTAATGTATGATATAAACTAGATTAAATATATAAGAAATTGTTTTACAACTTTAAAATTTTTTATGGAGCTGAGACGTTTTCTGATCGTCCTATTACCCCAAAAATTTACTTTCTAAGTTTTGAAGATTTTGAAGATGTCTCCCCCACGGCCTTTCCCGGAGGGATCCTGTATTGTTATAAAATTAGGCATAGGAATGTCTTAAAGGTACTGTTACCCAGCAGGTTTAACATTTTCCCCCTACACATTGGAAACGACCGTATTTAAACAACTTCTCTTGTTTACTTAAGCCAAATACCATAAATATGTAAATTTTGTTAAAAATGAAAATTGAGATTTTATTTACTAAATATTTGGGATTGAAATTGATTTTCGAATAAACCGACTGTTAGATGCGCTATATGGCAAGTTGTTTTAATGGCTCAATAGCGATCACGATTCACCGCAATGGCAAAAAGTATGAATTTCCACAATTTGGAAGCATTGTTCTGGCATTAAATAATTCACGATGACTTGCCAAATCTTACTGAACGGATATGTGAACAAATTTTAACATCCTCCGCGATCAAACGATAGTTATTGATATCCATAGCTCTCATGCAGATAAAAGCCACCGGACAGTAGAGGTTTTGCTGTTGATCATATGTTTAGTGTTGTTGGCTAAAGTACTTAACACGTACACTACCTAGCCGAAAATGCCAGTTTCGATTCCATACTCAATCATGAATATGAAATAGTTTTTTTCTGATGAAGATTAATATATGATCACGTTAATTGTTGTCACTTTGCTCCAATAGGACTGCTCGCTGAAAATTATCGACAAGGATTGACATCACCGCGAAAAAAAAGAACGCATTGCAGCACCATCCTTCATTGGCACTGTAGTAAAAATTCGCCGTGAAAACATAATATAAAGCGGCTGCAACAATATATCTTCTCATCTTTCTTTATCTGTCCTCGTAAGACTATCGCCTTCTGCCATAATTCCGGATGACTCTAAAGGACATCTCCGCAAATTCCTGCTGTTCTAGGTTTTTAAACTCTTCGAGTTTAAAAGTCTAATATTACCTACATTTTTATACCCTTCTCAAAAAAGTGAAGGGGACCCCATAAAGTATATATATTCTGGATCCTTATGAATAGCGATGACGATTGAGCGATGTCCATCTGTCCGTCCGTCAGTACGTGAAATTGGGTTTCCCAAGCCCCCAGAAGAGCTAGAGACTTCGTTCTTAAACCGTTGGATTGGAAATGAACTTAAATAGAGTGCTATCAGAAAGTTCCGAAGTTTGGTTCCAGAGCTGGGAACCTTACACCTATTTCTCGACGCAAAATTTATACCAAAAAGCAATTATATTTTTTAATGTTTGTAAAAATTTAACCTATTTCTTGCTTTGGGAAGCCTACTAAAAACTAAAAAAATAAAATTTATTCTCCAGGGATTTTTTTTGTCCCATTCCGTATTTTGTAGTACATCTAGTAACTAAAAATTTTAAAAATTTTAAGTTTTTTTTTACAAAACCTCTTTATACGCCATGAAGATATGCATTGGCCAAAAAAAAATTTTATTTAAATTTTGCTTCCAGGGGTGGGAAAGTAATCAAACAGACAACTGATGTTGTTTTTTTTTGCTAACTAAGCCTGTCTTATAATTTAGGAAGAACGAAATTGGTATCAAGAATTCAAAAATAAAATTTCGAATCCAGGGATGGAAAAGTGCAATATTTAATAGTACATGAAAGTGACAAAAATGGTTAAAAATTTTAAATTTTTCTTACCTCATGAAGCGTTGCACTGATAAAAAAAACAAAAAATCAAAATTTCGCTTCCAGGGTTGGGAAAATTAAAGTTTTTTTGGTACATGCAATATTTTGTGGTACATGTAATAACCAAACTGGTTACAAAATTTCAGTTTTTCCTAAATAAAACTACTTTATACCTCATGAAGATTTGCATTGATAAAAAAAATTTAAAATATTAAAATTTCGCTTCCAGGGTTGGGAAATTGAAATTTGTTTACATAAAAATAACCAAAAAGGCAAATGACGTTGTTTTTTTTTCTTTTTCTTACTATCTAAAACTATTATATATATTAGGAAGAACAAAATTGGTATCAAAAATTTCCAAAAAAAAAATCAAAATTTCGAATCCAGAGATGGACAAGTGCAATATTTTATTGTTCATGAAGGTGACCAAAATGGTTCAAAATTGTAAATTTTTTTTAAATAATACTACCTTATTCCTCATGAAGAGTTGCATGGTTTAAAAATAAAACAAAACAAAAATTAAAATTTCACTTCCAAGGTTGGGAAGTTTAAAGTTTTTTGGCACATGCAATATATTGTAGTACATGAAAGTGACCAATATGGTTGCAAATTTTAAGTTTTTCTAAATAAAATGACTTTATATCTAATGAAGACTAGGATTGGTAAAAAAAAAATTTAATTTCGCTTCCAGGGATGGGAAATTGAAATTTTTTTATACATAAAAGTAACTAACGTCGGTTTTTTACTAATTAAAACTAATTTTTAGTTCAGGAAAAACATAATTGGTATCAAAAATTAAAAAAAAAAAAAAATTTAGATTCCCGATTTGGATAACTGCAATTTTTTGTAGTACATGAAAGTGACCAAAATGGTTACAAATATTAAGTTTTTCTTAAATAAAACTATTTCATGCCTCATTAAGAGTTGCATTGGTAAAAAATTTAAATTTCGTTTCCAGGGTTGGGAAAATGAAATATATAAAAGTAACCAAATAGGCAGTTGACGTTGTTGTTTTTGCTAATTAAAAAGGAAGAACAAAATTGGTATTAAAATCTTAAAAAATCAAAATTTCGACTCCAGGGTTGAACAAATAAAATATTTTATGGTACATGAAAATGACCAAAAACTTAAAAAATTTGAATTTTTTGTCAAGTAAAACTATGTTACATCTTTTAATTACTACTTCCTGTTTTAGCAAGAAAGAAAGAAGAATTACATCTGTGAAGGGTATTTAAGATTCGGCACAGCCGAATATAGCACTTTTACTTGTATAATTAATCATTTGATTCTTACGTGACTCGTTTTTCGAGTCCTATAGCAGAATAGGGAACACTAATTGATCAGAATTTTGGAGTTGAATGAAATAGGCAATTTTTCCGAATTTTTTTGTTAACAATATCTATGAATGCATCAATAGATTTTTATTGGATTAGTGAGAATCGATGTGTTTTTTCAATATCAAGAGCCAATTTTTCCCGTGAAGTTAGTTGATCGATAACGCCGTAGAAAACTTATTGCAAAAAACTACATTTGGAAAACAATGTTACTTTTAGTTACTTTCTTTTGAGATGTCTGGAAATCTACCGGCCCGAATAGGTCCGAAATTCATAGGAAATCTAATTTTGATAAAACTCTTTGAGACGTTCAAATCGTTGAAAAGTTATAATCGGTTAACATACTTAGACAGACACCCAACTTGTACTGGTAACGTACTGGAGGATACCATAACCATTTTTTTCTCCTGCCCATGTTCAGGATATAATATTAAGAGCAATAATTTAGTAGGTGCTGTGTTTTTTTAACTGTTCGCTAAGAAAATTTAAAATTTAATAAAAAAATGCGTGAAGTTACCTCGTTTTGGAAAAATCGAATTTTCCCCAGATCTCGTCGTTTTGAGTTCCAAAGAAGCTTTCCTGATTACTCCTGAGAAGATGTCACTGTATGAGAGTGTGTGTTGTGTGTGTGTGTGTATGAATGAATGCATGTGTGCGTATGTAAGTATATGACCCGCTTATAAAATTCGAGCAGCTTCACCGAAACCAATCAAATTAGTTGAGTTTCGAAGGAATCCTTCAAAGTTAAAATTAGAGCCGGTTCAGTACAGTAGATTTCGAGAGATATCTAAAAAAATTAAAATATTTTATTTCCAAAAGTAGTTTCTTTAGAATAATTTTTAAACAGCTTCTCCGATCAATTCCCAATCAGCTCTTGGCAATCAAAAGCCACGTTGAGCCCTACTAACCGGCCTAAAATCGATTCACGCAGTCGTGAGTTATCGCATACGAAAAATTCGAAAAAAATGAATATTTTAAATTACTCCGAAATTAGATATGTAATCAATTAGTGTTCTCTATTCTTTTATAAGTATCGAACAACTACATCTTGAGATTCGGCAAATTTATTCGAAAATTATAGCAGTTTTAAAATTAAAATAATACCATTTTTAGCGGTGAAAATTAGCGGGAAGTTGCAGGGGTTGCTTTTAAAGGCAACCGTTTTCCATATTTTTCTTCCCAAATATATAAATATGTATGTGAATTTTTGAAATCAACTCTTACTAAATTTTGAAGATTAGAGAGGGTCCGCAACAGGACCAAACAAGTTTGGGTCAGCGTTCAGAGTGTTTCAGCGTGTTCAAGTTTGGCACTAATACCAAATGTACCCTTCACGCGAGCCTTTCGAGACATTCACCTCACACTAAAAAGGCACACACTCACACAGACATAGTTAAACATCATAAGCAATCAACTGCTGTTGGCTGAAGTAGTATAACACGCGACCATGAAGCGGAGAGTCGTTAGTTCGAGCCCGCGCTGAGTCATGAAATATTGTGTTGAATTCTTCTGATCAGCATTAGTGCGTGGTTGTGTTAGTTGTTGCCAGCCTGTTTCAATGATGAAGGTATAGTCACTGGTCACTGAACATAATTGGCAGCGACTGACACCATCATGTGCCAAAAAGCAGAGTAACAGCACCCACCTTCGTCGGCTCCGTAGCAAAAATTAGCCGGCGAAGTAAGAGTTTGAAATATCTACAAAAACAACAGTCTATCTTCTCATCTTTCCTAATCTGTCCCCTCAATACTATCCCCTCGTTTTCAGTTCCGGCGCAATGCATTGCAGGGGTCATCCCCTGAGTGCTGGTCCAAATAAAAAAAAAACACAGAACTTGGAGATCTAGTGCAAACCTCGAATTTGTTTTTTTTCATATTAAATTTTCCTAGAAAGAAAAAACGATAATATAAAACAAAAAGAAAATTGTATCGAGAAACAGCTCCATTAAAACTTCTTCATTGAAACACCTCCATTAAAACTTCTTTCATATCATATCTTACGAATTGCCTATTAAAACTATTCGTAGTAATTGCAGGCAACACCGAAAAATAACTTAAATATATTAGATGAAGCGATGCACTAAGTTCGTATATAATTTTCGAGTCAAAGTCCACAAAATTATAGTTCAATTTAAATATATAAAATAGTGTTTTCCAGTGTTGCTGGAAGCAAGATCACGTACACTTAAAACAATTCTGGGCAATAGGTAAAATAAAGACATACACTGATCCAAATTTTGTCTGCTTTATATCTTTCTTATCGAAAGACATCTTTTCTAAGACTAAAGAGCATTTAAAATAATCACATGCTTACATCGATGCTCTCCAAAAGCAATTTAAGATGAAAAATCTCGTTTTTGAATAAAATACATAAATTAAAACTTTCAAGTTATTTACTTCACAAAACAAAAAAGGAAAAGGAACGCATATGATTTTAATTTATTGTATGACAAGATCAAAAAACCTCCTTCAATTTTCTAAATAATATAAGACGACTTCAAAGATGAAGATTCAATAAATTTGAAAAGTTGCGATACTTGTTTCTTAAATCTCATCTCTTCTTGCGCATCTTGAAAAGGAACGAAATATAACAACAGCAACAACAACAAGACAAAAACTTTAAATTCCATTAAGACAAACTTACACAACGAATGGCTAAATGGACGGACAAATAAAAGAGAAGAAGAAGAAGAGGAAGACAGACAATCCATATGTCAAAATGCTTCAATGACATGCACAGATTCCATGTATTTTTGAGCCTCATCTGTTACCATCATTGGTGGAACATTTTCTTTTATGGTCAACACGAGTGCAGCACATTGGGATTGGCTGCCATAAATCCTTGTTGAAATATCATCTTGAATGAAATCGATTTCGATCAATATGCTGTTGCTTTCATCTTCTTCTTTCTCTTCTTGTTCTTGGCTTATTTCTTCAAATTTTTATTTTTTTATTTTTTGCACCGGCAGTATTATTGTTTATTGTTGCTGTTCTCTCAATACCAACTGAATCTACTGGCCGTGTGTAATTATAAATGTTTTTCCCTGTGTTTTCATTTTTGTTTTTCGAGAATGTTGTTGTACTCGTTACGGCCTGTATGTCGTTGATGTGTCGGTGGTCATTGTGGCACACAAATCAATTTTCGTTTCGCCCGTTTGTGTTTCTTCTCGTAGATTTCGCTTAAAGGAATCGCAAATGGTATAAAATATTTTAAATATTATTTCATGGTTGTCTAACAAACATAAGAATTTACGAAAAAAAAAATCCACTCCACCAACAGGAATAACAACAATAAAAGCAATAATAAAAATTTATGTTAATCTGTCTTTGCGATTGAGTGTGAGAAAGATTGTTTAGCGATATTTTAGGAATCTCGGCGCATAATTTATGATATTGATTCACATAATTTAAATTGATTTTTCTGTGCAGAGTCTAAACTGAATTTCAGTGATGCGCTAGTATTTAAATGAATTGATATCAGGATTTTGAGGCGGTACGCATACGCGTATAAACAAATGTGTCTAGTTTCTGGGTTTATAATTTTTGAAAGAATGTCAATAATGGTCATAAGAGTTTTCTTAATATAGATATAAATACCTACTTACACTTACGTCAATTTCTTTTTTTATAATTAATATAAAGTAACATTTAACTTTAACACGGCATTCATGTAATAGGGTGAATGTTTTACTTTCAAGCAACTCCAAAAACGCAGGCTCATCGCAGGACCTTTGAAAAAGTCTTTCGGGTCGTAGCGAGACTGATGACAGGCGTACTACGATCTAGACCAACGGGAGCAGTTTTTGCAATACTAAATTGGCTCCCGGTTGACATTCTGGCCAGACAATTGGCTCTATTCCCTGCGGTCAGGTTGAATACAGTATGTCCATGGACTAGCACTGACTATGGGCATGCTAGGATTTTAAGAGAGCACTCGGAAATCCATGCCAACATTGACTATTGTGTACCAAGACCCTTCTTTGGTGGACTTTTCCATTCCATTGTCGTTGACAGGGAACAGGTGGACAGACTTTCCTTTTCCGAGCATTCAGTTAAAGTTTTCACTGACGGATCCAAAAGGGGAACAAGAACGGGCGGAGGCTTCTATGTGGAGAACTTCAATGTTCTGGAGCCATTCCGGCTCCAAGACGGTTGTACTGTCTTGCAAGCCGAAATCTCTGCTATTACTCGGGCAGCGAGATGGCTAAGGTACTATAGGATATCGAATGATATCTTCATTGTTACCGATAGCAAGGCAGCCATCTCTGCTATTAGTGGTGTGTACAGTACATCAAAAACTGTGGTCGAATGCCGACTGTCTATCAACGCGATAGCGAGACATTCGAGGGTGACGCTGGTTTGGGTGCCGGGACATTCTGGATGTCCAGGCAACCATACTGCGGATGAGATTGCCAGACAAGGGACTGAATTGAACAGTTCAATGATCAGTCACTTTACTGGCATTCCATTAGCGCGATGCAAGTTTCTGATTCAAAGCGAATCATACAAACTAGCTCAACTTAGGTGGGAAAGCGTGGCTAACTGTCTCGTGGCAAGAGCCACGTGGCCCCATTATGATTTACGCAAAACACGCGACCTTCTCAAGTTTGACAAGGCGCGCATGCGTCAACTGGTGACTGTTCTGACAGGACACTGTAGCTTTGGGACTCATGCGAGGAGGATGGGTCTAATATACAACGACTATTGCAGAATCTGCAATGATGAAGACGAGGAAGAGACTGTCCTCCATTTTCTGTGTACTGCCCTTGCAAATGCAAGGGCAGTGGCGCTGGGCTCCCGATTCCTGTCAGACTTAGACAGCCTAGCAAACATGGAGCTTTCAGAGGTATCATCCTTCCTCAAGGGTACAGGATGGTTTGAAACGGCGGGGGACATCACTTAGGAGGTCCTCTGCTTAAGGGCATCATAAAGGGACCGAATTGACGGACCCAAGTGGATTGCCCCGCCAGGGACAACGGCCTTCTAACCTAACCTAACATAACCTAACCTAACTCCAAAAACACTTTGGGCAGAACTTGTAAATGATCTACGAAAGAGTTCCCCAGGTTCGGGATATCAAGATAAACTATCTATTTCATGTTTTCCCACTCTCAGTCTGCTGGAGACACTTCATCCTTTGGGAACGTAGCCACCTGCGAAATAACGAGAACCATCTGGCATCGACTCAGCCCAAATAAAAATAATAACTTAAGGGATTTTACAAGAAAGTGGAGTTTTTTTATTATTTTTATTTAAGTTAAGTTTTAGTACATAATAGTGTCAATCGGTGGCAGTAATATTCAGTGACCAGTATGACGCGTTCGTCATTAAAATAGGCTGAAAACAACTAATACTACTATGCAATAAAGCAGGTCAGGCAACTTCGGCACCATATTTTTGATAATACAGAGTCGAGCTCTAGATTTTCTGCTTCTTAATCTGTCCTTAACTACTTCACAGAACAGCACTCTCCTCGGACATATAGAATGTTCTTTTGGAATCTAAGATTACTGTGAGTACCTCCAAACAGGGTGCTCTTAACAACAGCACATAGAAATTGCTATTGGCCAGTTGCAGGGGAAAATTCGCCGAGTTATTGCCAATATACGGCCACAAATGCTAGAAAAAGTCAACAAAAATTGGACATCCAGATTAGACTACGTCCGAGCCAGTCATGGCCGTTATATACGGCAGAAGTCATATTTTAGTTATAATGCCAGAAGATTTCATGTCAATTTAAAAAATTCATCTTTGTTTCATACCATTTCAAAGTTCTATACCTCTATAAAAAAATACCCTTTATTATTATATATTAAACAACATTTACAACACTTTGTTTCATATTAGATGGTATTCCCAAAGTCATATTCCCTAAACAATGGACACTCAAATAATGTTTGTTTATCAATACAACAATGCGTGCGATTGTTATTAAAGCCTCAATTGCTGACGAAATTGGTTTTTTTTATAGAGTGACATCAGTTTAAATCATTATAAAACAAGGAAATATATTTTGAACATCAATGAAACGGGCTTTATTGGAAAAAAATGCTATGAAATTAATGTTTAAATATGATTGCTGCCATGGCTGGCACGTAGAAGGCCCAATCTGGAACACGAAATTTTAACAACTAAAAAAATCGTCCATAAAGAGGAAGGACACAACCGCTATTGCTGAGAACGGCGGCGAATTGATTGATTAGGATGCTTTTCTCTACAGCGGCTACAGCTTCTTCAGTGCGCACTATTCGGCGTCTCACGAGTAACAGTTACAGTACATGTGGCCCAAAAACTTCTTCGGATTAGCCGCTCTGAAGGACAATTTTTTAAAATGAAAAGTTTTATTGACTTGATTATAGGTTCATGTCTAAGATGAGCAGGGAGCCCACAGTAAAAAACATGTGTTGAAAATTTGTGGACATTTCCGCCACATGTGGTTACAATCAAATTCACTAAATAAGTTTCCTTGCTGTTATACAACTTCAAAAGAGCTATTGTAGCTCTTTCTTATTATTTGGAATATAGATTAATTTCCAAACCACCTTTTAATTTCCACATTATATATTATCAAAACACTTTGCACTGACATTTTTAAATTTTTTTTTAGATAATATATTTGACACCGCAAACGGCCGCCAGTATTGTTTCCGCAGAGGCCGCTCTACGGGTGACCTATTGGCCCTTCTTTCGTATGTAGTTCCATACACCGTTTTGGCGAAAGTAAAGTGGTGGCTCTAGATATTTCTAAGGCGTTCGATAGAGTGTGGCATGGAGCACTCCTGTCCAAACTTATTGCATTTGGTGTCAGAGACACCACCTCTCGGTTTATATCGAGCTTCCTCAGGGATCGTTCTATACGAGTTGTTGTAGATGGGATCAAATCCGATGAGTTCATAGTCACTCAGGTGTTCCGCAGGGCTCCGTTCTTTCTCCTACTCTATTTCTAATATTTCTTAACGATCTACTTTCCCAAACTTCCTGTCCTATTTACTCTTTCGCAAATGATAGCAGCCTTTCGCATTCTTATTCAGTTTATGAATGACGTTCTGGATAGTGACCTCGCGAAGATTTCCGAATGGGGTCAGGCGAACAGGGTAGATTTTAATGCCCGTAAGACCCAGTGTTGTATGCTTACCCATCGACGTACGTATGACCATGCTGCTTCATCTGTTTCTATGGGTGGTGTAAGTATTATGGAGTCGGGGGCTCTTGATGTTCTGGGCATGAAAGTGCAGTGTGATGTCAGATGGACGGAACATGTCTTTCAGGTCGCAAAAGAAGCATTCAATTGCCTTGGCTTCTTAAGACGGTGCAAGAGATACTTCACCCCTTCTGCTCTTCTTAATATTTACACCAGTTACATCCGACCGAAGATGGAATACAACTCTCATGTTTGGGCCGGTGCTTCAAAGTCTATTTTGAAGTTACTCGACCGCGTACAGGAGAGGGCGATAAAACTCATCGGAGACAGTAGGGTAGCCAACTCTATTGACTCTCTTGAGCATCGTCGCAATGTGGGGTGCGTATCGTTGTTCTATCATTACTATAATGGCAGGTGCTCTGGTGAAATTAGGGAACTTGTTCCTGAAACCCATTCTTTCTTACACTCAATGCGTTTTTCATCAAGAGCGCATGCGTTTGTGGTCGATATTCCAACGAATCGCACTACGCATTACAGAGAAAATTCGTTTTTTGGCCGAACAGTCCGTATGTGGAACAAACTACCTGCAGATGTCTTCCCCTCCACTTACAATTTAAGGGTGTTCAAGTCGAATATCCACAGACACTAGTCCCATTGTCCTCCTTCCCAAAATCTATTTTCCTAGTTCCAGCACAATGCACTGCATAGGGGTTATCCCCTGAGTGCTGGTCCTACTCCTAAAAAAAAAAAAAAAACTCCATGAGATATTTAAAAATCCTCTTCCTTAAAATGTATGTTCAAACTTATTTGGAAACCATGAAATTCCATTATTGGTACGGTGTTTTTTTTTTTAATTTAATATTTGAAGATCTTAACAAAAATGCCTGTAAAAATAACATCTGTTTTTAGTGGACAAACTGAGAAAAGAATCTGCAACACAAGCCACAATCAGTAAAAATCAAATAAAATCTACGTGAACCCCTAAAAGAAAAACAATTGACAAAATAATTTGTTATATTGACAACACATTTTCTTGGTCATTAATCTTTAATTTGTGAACAAAAGACGAATAAAAATGCTTAAATCAACAAATGTCAAAATCATCAATTTTAGCCATAAAAATGTGAAACTCCACATTGAACTGAAACAAAAAAAATTTGCAGTGTGCTGCACTACTTTTGCCACCGCAAATAAAGATAATTAATAATTGTCATTACGAACAAACAAACTGCATTAACAGGGGTTGTTGCAAAATGAATGACAGCCATCAATTTAAACAAATCAAAAATTACAAAAAAAAAAAAAATGTTTTTGCTATTGGGAAAATTAATTTAAATGTTAAAGTCAAGCAAAGATAGAAATAAAGATAAGCCAAGCACCTTTTAAGGACACTGAGTCTCAACCATAAAAAATTGATTTTGTTTTTTTTTTGTTGGAAATTGTTTTTTATTTCGAAATTCATCTGCATAAAGGCTTAAATTTCAATAAATAATCACTACATTGACATGATGACAAAGCCTATCGGAAAGTGCATACTATGTTACACCCGCCGTTTGGTTATTTTTTCATGTTTATGGCCACTGCATACAGTACGTGAATGGAAGAATTACGGAAAAAATGGAACAATATATGAAGTGAAATTTATGACAGCAAACAAAAAAAAAAATGTGAAAAACGTTGCTTAACATTAAATGCAACTCTGTAAATAGTAGTGGTTTTGGTAGCGGCATAGACGGGGAAACACTGCAAATCTATTTGCATGCAGTCGTAATACAAAGCACTCCCATTATGCATACACAAGCCCACATTGTCCATATTAAGTCTTCCAAAAAGAAAACAAAAGTTGCTACAATAATACAAACAAGAACATGCGTCAGCATGTAAAGGATACTGCCAATACCTTTTAGTATCAACGACAAACAATGAAGAGAAAAAACTTGCAAACAGCAACAAAAAAGTCCAAAAACAAAATGTATTAAAAATAATGCAAAATAAAAAATTGGACGATTATAAACATTGACAATTCTTTGAGGAAGTGCAAGCGAATGCATAGAACTATACTTATGGTACAGGCTGAGAGGGGCAGGGGAATGTATCATCGGGCTTTTGTTTTTCAAATAAAGAAAAATATTGGCGACGAGATAGATGAAGCTCTAGTTAAGCCACCGTGTGCTGTTGCATATTTATTGTTGTAAAATTTAAATACTGCTGCGCGGTACACACATACTTTTTAGGAGTTTTATGCCACAAAAAGCAACATTTTGTGACACTCGACTGTACGGCGGTGGAGGAGTGTGCAAGATATGACTCGGAGCAAAGAGTTGCCATAGTTAAGGTTTGTAGCGAAGAAAGTCGGCTGATCCTCCTCTCGTGCCATTATTATTAATGTATGAACTTCATTTTAATTCATATATAAAAATTAATTCATAAATCTCTTATGAATAATTTGTTTATATAAATTAGTCTAGTAGTATATGAGGGTGTGTTTTACGAAGATAAAGGTGTTTACAAAGATGTAAGTGGTTGCCAGTAACGTAGAAAAAGTAGGTCGGCTGTGCTGCTAACCAGAGACGGATTTACGCCTAGGCCCCAACCATAACATGATTTGGAAGGCGGCAAGCTTTTAGAATGCAAAAACAGTACGATGAAGAATCTTTGTACTCGAAAAAACGAATAACTATGATTGTTACATCACCCACGAATACTATATACGTCATCTATATTCAGACATACATTTTTAATTGAATCAATGATCACTCTATTGACATAATTATCTTCAAGGGTGCTGTTGGCTAAAGTAGTTGACACGAGACTATGAAGCGGAGATTTCTGAGCTCAATTTGTCACTGAACGTAACTGCCAGCGATTCACACTGTCTTGTACTAAGAGCAAAGTAAAGGCATCCTCATTCGTCGACAGAATCGAACTAGGGACTTGAGCCCTAGGATTATCGGTAACTTTTTTCCACTAAGTTCTCCTCTGGTCTCTGGCCACAGTGCAAAAGCTAAAACACCCAATTAAATAAAAAGTATATACGAATATTTTTTATTAAACAAATATTTATTTTTTAAACTATACGAATTTGTTATGTAAATTTATTATATTTTTATATTATTTTAGGTATATGACATTCGTCATATTTTATTTTCTTTACCCTGCTGCAGGCACATTGCTTCTCCACATTTACTATAGCTGAAACGAGTATTAGATTTTTATACGTACATACATATGTATTTATAAGGGGTATTCTTACGTAAACATTAAATTTCGCCAAAGCTACTTCGTAGCTCCAGGGAGCACCAGCTGATTCACTAATTGGACAAGAAATCGGCGACGATGGTCAATTTGTTTTAGATTTACCATGTCCTTTTGTAAATAAAAAACGCAGCTATAGTATGATAACATCTGGTCCATTGCGTCAACTTCAGCTTTATTTCGGTTATAGTCAATAATTTGGTTGGGTTTTTAGCAGCGTTCAGTCTGGTTCCTCTCCCTGGCTCATCTTCCGCTGTTATGTTTTTCTCGATGGTATTTGTATAATGCTATGTTGATAATAGTATAACATCTTAACTTTTTGTTGGTACATACTTGATGTTTACTTGATTTTTTAAATAAATACGGCACGAAGGTTTTATTAGCGCGAACGGTTCCAACGAGAGCTAGGCGGACTACACAGTACGTCCTGTATGAAAATACTTCCTTGATAAATTGATCACAACTGTCTCTCCCTGGTTGACTTCTCTGATTCCGTCAAAAGTTTTTCCTGTGTAAATTTGGCCTTTCAAAGGATATTTTGTTTTTGAGTCACATACCCACCAAATTTGTATGCCATATTTGGCTGGTTTCGATGGAATGTATTCTGTGAATCACGTAGGTCCTCGAAAAGGAAAAAAATTGTTCATCTAAGGGTAGGTTTGCTATAGAAGTGTATAAAGAATCCGCATTCGCAAAAAGCAGTGTCAAAAGATCGTCTATTGCTGCCGATTTGCTCAATTCTTGGCGCATTGGCCTAGTGTTTAAGTTGTCAAAACGGATGAACTTTAGCAATAAAACGAATTGTTTGTTTTTACATTGCAGCCTTATTCACAGCATGGTGATATGGTGCCCACAATTCTCTAACAGGCTGTGTTATTTCTTTTTCGTGACTTGGCTCCCATTCTATGGGTTGTTTCAAAGCATTATAAACCTCTGGTGCCTTGCGGTTGTTTTCTCGAACAATAATACATACTTACCATTTTAGATGTAAAAATTTCTCCAAAAATTTAAATAGCACTAGGCAGAAAGTGGCGCGATGGCCCAGTTTTCATAGCGACAGGAATATTTTACTTCGCAAAAACACATACAAAAATCAAAAACAACACATAAATAATACCTTGTGGTCTAGCCAGACCAATAAGGTTAATATACCTTCACATAAAAATGGAACTTAACCGCACAAATTTGCTCCGATCAGTTCCAAATTAGTTTTATTCGATTCAGGACATATTATTTATAGAATTCAGTTACCTGCTTTTTTGATTTTTTTCTTATATATGAAAGATATTGCAAGCAGAACATAAATTTGGTCTGGCCAGACCAAGAGGGTAATTCTAGGGTTAGGGTTCATACTCTCGTGTAAACTACTTCAGCCCATATTAATATTGTGGAAATTACACACAGAATGATAAACGTTTAGATACTCTTCAACGTTATTTTTTTTTTGGTGAATAAGAAAATTTCAATGTAGCAGCAGAACCATCTCAGCAAAAAAGGAGCTACCAAGGAACCCAATAAGATCCTGAATTTTTTATCCAAAAGTAGTGCAAATCTGCATCATTTCTAATGATTTTCATATAAGGTTGTCATTGAAAAAACTTCTCTATTTTGACGCTTTTTTAGAAGTCATGTAAAATAAAATTTTTTTAGTGTTGTATGTGCACTTTTAAGAAAAAGGCTGCATTTGCCATAAACATAATCATTAATAATTAATTAGTGCTTTTTGTTTGTTACGTGGTCAAGTATGTCTATATGCCTGCATATCATTGATTCTTACACCAAATCATCAGTAGAATTTAAATTAATTCGAAAATAACAAAACCTTTTAGCTTATACATAAACTCCCAAAAATGAATTGAGAATTACACAAACCATAGGATAGGATATCGACCAAAATTATAATGCGCGATGAGGCTAATTACCACCTCAGCGGGTACGTGAACAAGCAAAACTATCGCTTCTGGGGCACCAAAAATCCACAAGTGATGCACCCGTTCAAAGTGACTGCATGGTGCGCTGTTCGCTCTGAAGGACTCATCGGGCCATTTTTTTTTCGAGGACGTTGCTGGTCAAACGACAACAGTGGACGATGTGCGCTATAGGGCCACGTTAACCGCGTTTTTTCCGCGCAATTGAACGAATTAGGAGTGGAAGATATGTGGTTCCAACTGGATGGATCAACGGCACACACGGCGCGAGGCACAACCGATATTTTGAAGGAGGCGTTCCCGGGTCGCCTCATCTCTCGTTTTGGCGATTTACACAGGCCCACAAGATTGCCCGATTTAACCGTTCCAGACTTTTTTGTGGGGTTTCTTGATGTCCGGTGTTTATGTGAACGAGCCCGTGACCCTGGAAGTCCTCCAGGATAACATTCGACACGAGTGCGAGAATCTGTCACCCAAAGTTCTCGCCGAAGTGATGGAAAATGCCATAAAACAAGCCCGTATAGCAATCAATTGTGACGGCGCCCTCTTGACCGATATCATCTTCTCGACATGATCAATAAAATTCTAAAGGTTCAAATAAACTGAATCGAAGTTTTTCATTTAGAAAAAAATATGAAAGCAAAACAACATTGGATGACTTCATATTTAATATATTTTGACCCAACTTGTACAAAAATTGTAAGAACAGCATTTACTTGTGAACTGGCAACACTGAAGGAAAATTGTGATTTTTTTTATTACGGAATGCGTTGAGAAATTATGATGCATTTTTATGGATTTTCGATGTTTTTACAGCATTTACTTTAGAGTTATAGCCCAATTTTTGTTTGTTTTTGCTTCTCCACTGACGGCTGTTGATTTTTCTTCTTTTTTTATTTTGAACAAGTGCAGGATGACAAAGAGAAGGTTTTTTCTTGCACTTTTTCGTTTATTGGTCGTACATGTTTTGTCAACATAGATGTTGAACATTATTTGGCAGGAGTGTGTATGTTGTCTTTGGTGGTGGGATAATAGTCATTTGCAACTGAAACAGAAGATTGAAAATACACCTACGCATCGGCTGCATGTATATGCATGTTATACATTGTTGTTATTTTGTTGTTGTTTTTACAAAAATTGGGCATCCGGTTGTATTTATATTTAGTGCATTTTTTCCATATATTTTCAACTTATGACTTTTAGCTGATTTATGAGCGTGATGGACTCAGGCTTAAAGCATGCATGAACAGCATAAAATAAAAATGCAAAAAGAAAGAAAACAGTAGAAGGTGATTATGGCCAGGAAAAAAATCAATTTACATTTGTATTGCAACTATTACATGGGAATGTATAAAAGATATACAATTTGATGATGCAAGTTGTCAGTAGATGAGACGGGCACGGTAAACGTGCTGCGTGAGAACTATTTTTGCTATAAATTCCAGCTTTATAAATTGTTAAAGTACTATAGATGTATAAAAAATATTTAAGCATAAGCAAAAATTAAAAAGAAACTCTTTTAAATAACAACCAATCGACCTCATGCAATACTCGTTAACATCCGTTTCCGTTGCAGTAAACATTCACCGTGAATGCCGATGATGACGACGAAGTTATTGCCGTTACCATGTTAATGTGTGTGCGTACATCCAGATTGCGTTTTATTAACAACAAATAAAAAAGGCTGTCATGTTTGGCGTATGGAATTGCATACAATGCACATTTTTACATTTTGCCGCTCTTTTATATGGACAGCCATTTACAATATGAGACAGATCGATTTATTACTTGACAATTGTTCGTTGCCTCCTGCCATCGGAAGAAATTTATTCGTGCAACGGCAATATCAATAACTAACAATTTTTTACATAAATATTGTCAACTCTTTTGCAATTTTTTTCTCCCACAAAAAAAAATTATTACTTTTTATGCGTTTTTTGTTTGTTTTTAATTTCAAAATGACGCCTAGAATTCCATCATGATATTTGCTTCGTTTGGTGGTAAAAGTGTGCTGAGAATCTTGCAACATTCATGCACTTTTTGCATTTGTGTGTGTGGAAGAAAAAAAATAAATTTTGGTGTCGTCAGCATTGCGCCATAAAACGCATCGACATTTGGCTGTCTGTCGCATATTTTTGTGTGCGTTTTGTTGTCGTCACAGGATAAGTGGCGTTTTTGCTGTTTCTGTTGCTGTTGCATCGTGTGAAAAATAATGTTTTAAATATTGACAACATGAAATATGTGAAAACAATAATCATAAATTTTTATTAACACTGCACATATAAATATCTACATATAAGCAAAAAACTCAGGCATACACACACTGAAATGCTTACAAACACTGTCATGGTTTCTAATAGGGACTGAATCAAAGTTGTCATATTATTTAAATAAATTTCCAGCTTTCAGGAAGTAGTTTAAGTTCTATCCACACAAAAAAAAATTCTATATTTTTCTCAAGCAAATCAAAGGAGTAGCGAAATATTGAAATTATATCAATAAAATTTTCTATATATAAAACGACCTGAAGCTTAAAAAATTCTTACTAAAACTTAATAATTCCCTTAAGCTAAATTAGAATAGGGATTTTTTATAAAGGAAGGCTTCAAAGTTTTAGTTAAGTTTTTTTAAACTCTTTTAGCCGAATCAAAATGAAACAGAACATGTCCCATACATTTATATAGGCGAAGTTAGCTGTTCACCGATTTCAACAACGTTGTTTTACATCATGTGCAAGACGAAACTCCTTTCCTTCTTGCATCTTCCCGTAGGTTTGGAGTTTTTGCTGGTATATTAAAATGACCACATAATTTGTTAGTATGAAAAGTTATTTTCTAAACTCATATCTTTTGTATATGAGTCAAAATAAATAATTAAAAATACAAAAAACAAAATTTATAATAATCGGTTAATTGACTGAAAGTAGCTGCCTTAATTGTTAGTCGGATATAGTCAATTTTAAATTAACCGATCAGTTAATCGGTTAACCAAATGAATAGCCTAATATTATGCGATGGTTTTTCAAATGTTAAATGTAAGTTTCGTAAAAGCATCGGATGAATCTCAATGCCTTGAAAGGCACTTGTTGTACTTGAGATAACTTTGTTTTATTTTAATTAATAAATATAAAGAAATAATTTTTAATTTTTCTGAAAACTTATTTATATATGTAACAGTTTCTATATTCTCCTTTTTAAAGTACAGTCGACTCCGCTTTATTGGAAATAACCAAAACCCAATTTTTTTTTCAGTTATCCGATTTTTTCTCTAAAACATCGATTACTGAAAATTTGTTACAGTTAAGCGTACTGCTTAAAATCAGTAAAACAGTATTTTTCATATCAAATGTCTAGCCACTTGCATTGACAATATAACAGAAAAATACAATAAAGTACGTAAGAGCGAAAAGGACATATACATTTTGCCATTTAATTTTTTAACGGACAAAACATGCACAATTTTTTCAGCCTTAAGTTATGCAATCGATTTCTAATAAATAAACTTGTCATTGTTTATTTTTTCACTAAAGCGAAGTAAGTTTTATACAAAACGTAGTTGTGGGCTTGCTTTTGGTTTTCAGTAATACGATATTTTCAGTAAAGCGATGTTTCGCTAAAGCGAAGTGAATACGACTATCTGCGTTTACAATCAGTGCGGAGATTTTTATCGCTTTCAGTAATCCGATTTTTTCAATAAAGAGTGTTGCGCTAAAGCGGATTCGACTGTAGTTAGTCTAAAATATAATACAGTTATTGTGTTATGCAGTTTTTGTCATGTCCTTGAGCTCTCTCAACAATAAAGTTTTATATTTTTATATAAATATTTTACATCGAATTCAAACTGTTTTATTGCTATATATAATTCAATTAAGATTGATAGGGGAATTTTTCGACAATTTGTTTCAAATTGAGAAAGACATGATAAACATTCCAAGGCACAAAGTATAGTCAGCATCAGTTTTAATCATCCAACTTACACAGCAGAGCAGAACAATTGTTTTCAGGAGCCGCTGCACGTTCATCAGCAGTATTCATGAAAATATTTTTGGTCAAAATTCAGCAATTTTCATCGAGCTGCGCAGCCACATACTTATTACCTAAGATTCCATCAAAAATTCCCATGTACAATGTGCTGTTGGCTGAAGTAGTAGAACACGAGACTATGAAGCGGAGAGTCCTGAGTTCGAGCCCCAGCTGAGTCATGAAATATTGTGTTGAATTCTTCTGATCAGCATTAGTGCGTGGTTGTGTTAGTTGTTGCCAGCCTTTTTTCAGTGATGAAGGCATAGTACTGATCACTGGACAATTACTGGCAGCGACTGACCCAATCATGTACTAAAAGCAGAGTAACAGCACACACCTTCGTCGGCCCTGTAGCAAAAATTAGCCGGCGAAGTAAAAAAAGGTTGAAATAGCTACAAAAACAAAACAAAAACTATCTTCTCATCTTTCCTAATCTGTCCCCTCAATACTATCCCCTCGTTTTCAGTTCCAGCGCAATGCATTGCATATATAGGGGACATCCCCTGAGTGCTGGTCCTACTCCTAAAAAAAAAAAAAAAAACTATCTCAATATATTCAGTGAATGATGGTGAACTGGGTCGTCTAAGACCATCGTCGTCTCACATCTTTTTAATCTTCTTTGAGAAACTTGTACCACTTTTACCCAATATTTAAAATGCTTTTGAGCACTTCATTCCAATTGCTACCTTTTACTGCTAATTTTTTGTACAGAACACTTCTAACTTTTAGGACTCTCGAAAAAATGGTAATCACGCTAAGTATATGAAATTGTGAAAAAAATAAGTAAAAACGTTACATTCGACCGGATCGAATCTCTGTACCCAATTTTAAATCTCTATTTTGACAGAGTCATTCAGGTAAGGGCCGTGGGAGAGACGTTTCATTACAGCATGATCAGAGAACATCTCAGCTTCTTATAGGCTTAAGAAATACAAAATTTTCAATATATACACTTTTTTTTCATATAATAAGTAAGTTCAACGCCCACTAAAGGGGGCGTAGTCCAAAAGTAGACTATATAATGTTTTCCACAGACGGACATATGGGCATTGCTATACCGTCTTAGACTTCATCACTGATCTATAATATATATACTTCATGGGGTTTAATTCTCTTTGGAGTGTATTAAAACTAACTCGGTGAAATATGTCTCTCGGTAGGAGAAACATTTTATTTTGTCCTAAAACTATAAAAATAAATGTTTGGGATAAATAAATACACAATTAAAAAAAAAAAAAATTTAAGCTAACATTTTTCCCTCTTGACCGTTCGAGCCCATCTCCGAACTTAACCTGTGCTTTTCTTCAAGATATATTTACACCAAATTTAAATAGTTTGGCTCTTTTCGTGTGGACTGAATTGCTATTTGCACAGATGGACGGACGGACGCACATGCTCAGATCGTCTTAGATTTCATCACTGATCAAGAATATTTATACTTTATGGGGTCTCAGATGGATATTTCGCTGCGTTACAAACGGAATGACAAAGTTTGTATACCCTGCATATTCTTTTTTGGAGGGTGTAAAAATGTAAAATAATTAGTAATCAAATATAAGTATCCCCCAAAATGTTACAGTTGGACATATCTTTTCAACAGACCTCGTATATTTTCTCCACAAATGCATTTATTGTATTGGGTGTTTTTTATTGAGGTATAGAACTTTAAGTTGGCATCACTTTTTTAACTGGCGGCCATTTTGTCAGCTGTCAAGTGATTAATATTTAGTTTGGTTTGGCATTTCATCATGAACAGGTTGACAAAAGAACAACGCTTGCAAATCGTGCAAATTTATTTCGAAAGTAATGGTTCAGTTCGCGAAGTTTACCGCAAGCTCCGTCCATTTTATGGTCGACATAATCGTCCATCAGAGCAATTAATTCGGTAAACCATGGATCGTTTTCGCACTACGTTTACTCTATGTGATAATACGCATCCGCAGAGACGTCGAACAGTGCGCACCGAAGAAACAATTGCCGCTGTAGAGCAAAGTGTTGAAGAGGACCCGAATGAATCGATTCGCCACCGTGCACAGCAATTGGAGCTTTGTCCATCAACTTTATGGAAGATTTTGCGCAAATGAATGTGGATGAGTTGTGGTTCCAACAAGACGGCGCTACATGCCACACAGCGCACGTCACAATCGATTTATTGAAGGAAACATTCGATGAGCGCATAATTTCGCGGAATGGACCTGTCAATTGGCCACCAAGATCGTGTGATTTGACACCATTGGATTATTTTCTTTGGGGATATGTGAAGTCGCTCGTCTACGCCAACAAACCAGAAACGTTAGGGGACTTGGAAGCCAACATTCGTGGCGCTATTGCCAACATACGGCCCCATATGCTCGAAAAAGTTGTTGAAAATTGGACCTGTAGAATTGGCTTTATTCGAGCCAGCCGCGGCGGCCACATGCCCGAAATCATACTTAAACATTAATGGCATAAAATTATCCTTCCAATAAAGCCAAATTGATGGACATTAAAACGATTTTCTTGTGTTTTATTTCAATTCGAAGTTCTATACCTCAATAAAAAACACCCTGTAGTAAATAAAACACGATGTTATTACTGCAGAGCTCCAAGTATGTTCAGAAAACCAAACTGATACTCTGGAATACTGTTTGCTTTTCCTAGCCCCATATTATCTTTTTATTCTGATAATATTATCAGTTCTACTCAAATCGTCTTAGCTGTGGCGCAACAAAAAATAAATAAATAGCAAACGAAAAATAGTTTGTATACATCACATTGTAAAAATTGGCAACATGTCCAAAAAAAAAAAAGTATCTGTAAAATTATGGCAACATTTTTTGTTAGTTTTTGTATGCTCGTATGTAAAATTATAGTGCAGTTTTTCAGTTGTACTCCTATACAAAAAAAGAAATGCATTTTTTGTTTGTTTTTAGAACTCATACATTTCTGTAATTGATTGAAACTACGAAAAGTGTATGCAAGTAATCCGATGTTATAAATTACTTAAGTAATGCCAAGGTATTAATATAAAAATGGATTATTTTTTATAGGTTACAAATATCACAATACAATCATAAATAGATGAATAATGTTTATTGTTCATTTAGAGTTTATTTTTTTGAAGGGAAGAGATACATGATTTATATTTATTATTATATAGGAAAAAAAACTTTTAAACTAAAAGTAATATTCGAAGAATATAGGGTATTAAAAACCAATTACTCTAAGGTGATCTTTATATTAAGATTAACAAATATATTTCACATATAAATTCATTGAAATTATTGCAGCCGATTTAGCCGGAAACATCTATTCACTAATAGTACAACTGGAGGGAGAAAAATAAGTTGCCTGTTACTATCGATTTAAATTTAATACAGACAACTAATTATAAAACTTTTCCATTCATATGAATTTACCTTTAGTTATAGTTGGCCAAGGTCTATAATCTTGACTTTCATATCAGTGATCGATTCATTACTGATTTTGAATAAAGATCTGAATAAGTTCACGAATATAAGGTCATTTTTAATGGTCCTAAGCCCCATTATTCTATTCATATGTACCGATCCTATTGCTTCATCTCTAATTACGGATGCTATAACTCGTTTAACGTTAAGTTTTTCCTCCAACTTAATTTGATATTTCTTTTTTGGAGTGTTTGCCAAAATCAACCATGAAGTTCTACGCTATAAGATTGTTGAGGCCTTTTACATAAATGAGTGTTCAAATCGAAATGCATTTCATGCATTCCTTGATTTTGTTAGGTCAGCATAATCCACCAAATTTGTCCACAATCGGACGAATTGTGTCACATTTAGGCTGCTGACGATTCCCGAGTGGTTGTTGAAAAACTGATGCGTCCACATAGAGAGACTGTTTGCTGCTTTAGGGGCACGTCATTTTTGAGCTGTACTTCGTGGAAAATAAGTTCGGCCAAGCAGTTACCGTGAATGGTGCTCACTACTTGCGATGCTAACGTGCTTCTTGTGGCCAGAAATTGATGGTATGAGCCTGAATGATATGCTGTTCCAACATGACGGTGCCAATTGCTACTCAGACAGCGAAACAATGGCTCTAGTGTGTGAAGAATTCAATGGCCTTGTTAGCTCACGTCGTGGCGATGTTAATAGAACGTCACCATCATATGATATGAAGAGCTAAAGGGCGAGATAATTCAGCCTTTGGAATTTCTTTTATTTGAATTTCAATTATTTCTCAGAGTCATTGAAAATATGAACCATCGGATAGAGGAATGCCTCCGTAGTCGTGGCGAGTTTTGGCCTATATTTTGTTTAACGCATAATTGTCACAGATCCTTCTATCATTATAGAATATAATAAAATAATTCTCTGAAAAGATTGTGTTTTATTTACAACTCGCACTGTCACGTTTTTATTGAACTACCCTTTATTTATTACAACACATAGTTTACTCCATATAATATTTTTAGCATATGTTCCACTTAAGAAACTTATATGTACTTGAAACTCATTTATTTCGAAGCAGACTTATCAATTACACATCAGATTATAGAGAACGATTCCTTCTTTAGTCGAACGGTTCACATCTGGAACATCAATCTCTTTATGTTAAAATCATATTGGAATTATCAAATAGCTCGTTTTGCGGCCTAAATTGACTACAGTCGTAACACTGTGATGATGATTAAACAACAGCTCGCTGGAAGTCTAACAAAAAGTCAGATAACAGCCTTACTTAACTTCTGCAGCAACCAAGCATCAGACACCACTGATTCTGCTTCTTCTGTCTTGGCAACTGCACGAAGATGATTCCAGATTGGACAACTCTCCTAGTATATATAGCCCCATTTGGATCCACCATCCTTTCAAGAAAAGTTGAAATAAGATGAAGTCTGTCTGCATGACATTTTTTAAAGATCAAAGTGCAAATGCTTAAGCATCATGTGGAGCTTCGATGATCTCTTCTTACTAGACTTTTGTATTTGAGCACTTTTCCTTTAAATTGTAATACGCACGCCCCTTACAGTATTCAGAAAAAAGATAGTAAAATAACAGTCTCATAGTTATTCAGCAGAAGTTTTAGTTTTGGAATGAAAGACTGAACAATCCATGTTTTGTATTTGAGAAATTTTGTTTGAATAAAGTTATTTTTATACCCTCCAAAAAAGAATTTGGAAGGTATATTCACTTTGTCATTCCGTTTGTAATGCATCGAAATATCCATCTCAGACCGCATAAAGTATATATATTCTTGATCACTGATGAAATCTAAGACGAACTGAGCATGTCCGTCCGTCCGTCTGTGGAAATCACGATTCAGTCCAAACGAAAAGAGCTAGACTCTTGAAATTTGGCACAAATATATTTTGAAGCTTAAAGCAGGTTAAGTTCGAAGATGGGCTAAATCGGGCAAGAGGGAAAAAAGTTCCCCTAATAAGAACTAAACCAACCCAGTAAAAACAACATAATTTTTAAAGTTTTTTGGTTATTTTGTTAAGCAAATTATATATTTTTATGTCAAATACGGTCCAACGCCTTAAACTTGGAGCCATTAATAAAAATAAAAATATTTTTTGACCCCGCCCACTTTAGTGGGCGTTATTATAGGCAAAAATTACATAAAAATTTAACAAATTGTTTTACTTAAGCCTACATTCCTTAAAAATAACATTTTTAAGCTTTAATGACGAAGCTGAGACGAAATCTGGTACTACTCTGCCCTACCTCCTCCTTCCCCTTCGCCCCCTAAATGACCCTACCAAAAAAAAATTTTTTTTTTTAAATTTTGCATATAATCATCCCAAGCATTTATCTTTAGAGTTTTATAACTGCCGATTTCTGCCCTACCCCCCCCCCCCCCTCTTCCTTTGCCCCCTAAATGACCCTACCAAAAAAATTTTTTTTTTAAATTTTGTACATAATCATCCCAAGCATTTATATTTAGAGTTTTATGACTGCCTGTTGCTGCCCTACCTCCTCCTCCCCCTTTGCCCGCTAAATGACCCCATCAAAAAAAAGAAATTTTAATTTTGTATATAATTATCCCAAGCATTTATTTTTAGAGTTTTATGACAATAGTGAAATGTTTCCCCCACAGCCCTTGCCAGAGCGACCCCGCCAATATACAGTTTTTATACCCTCCAAAGAGAATTGAACCCCATAAAATAAATATATTATTGATCAGCGATGAAGTCTAGGACGGTCTAGGAATGCCCATACGTTCGTCTGTGGAAAACATGATATTGTCTATTTTTGAACCCCGCCCCCTTTAGTGGGCGTTGACATACGATATTATATAGAAGAACTCTGTCCCACCAAGTTAAACATATTAAATTCACTTACTAAATATTTGGAGGGTATTTAAGATTCGACCCGGTCGAATATAACGTTTTTACTTGTTTGTATTTGAACAGTAAAGTCCATGCATATTACCATCGATTTATTCCAAATAAAACTAATAGTCCCATGGGCTTTACAAAAAAAGAACTTGCAAAATTTCTTACAAACGGTCACTTTTCCAACTCATACAATGAATTGTGGTGGCTTTTAATGTATTAATGAGTACGAAGAAAGGAGCCTCCTCAAGCTCTCGTGAGACTTTGCCTGCAATTCTTGACAAAACGTACTTCTGTTTATTATCAGAGTTATAAGAAGTGGTGCTTAAGAGCTTCAGTCTCTATATTCAAACCAGCAGTTGGCTCGCTCCCTGACCTACCAGGAGGCATTTGCTCATTCTTGTACAATTTGGATCTGTCTCTGCTATACTAGGGCGGTTCAATAAAGCTATGACTTTTTGAATTCCCCACACCCCCCTCCCCCGTTTTTTTTTGATATAGCAGCACTACTCCAGCTAACATACACCCGTCAGCTAACTCTTGCTCAAAATTAACCGAGTTGGGCATTTTAGTTTGTTTTTGGTAATGGATGATAGCGGACTAACGCGAGTTTTAACAAGGAAATGGAAAAAAGGGAGTTTCCTATGTTCAGTAAGCATTACTGAAAACATCACGAAAAATAGGGCTAAGCTTGAAAAATATTATGGAGATACCGCACCATCCATTTCCATGGTAAAGAAGTGATTTACTGTATTTCGATGTGACTGAACAAGCATAGAGGATGCAGGACATTCTGAACGCCCAGTTGAGGTGTTAACATCCGAAACAATTGAAAAAAAAAATCACGATATGGTTTTAGCCGAATAGAGATTGAATGTAAGAGAAATTGTGGAACAATAGATATCTCACATGGATCAGTGGTTTCAATTTTGAATAATCACTTCGGTATGAGAAAGGTTTCCGCAAAGAAGGATGCCGAACACTTGAAGAAACGACTTAACGTAAAGAAATTTTTTTTTTTTTTGGAGTAGGACCAGCACTCAGGGGATGTCCCCTATATATGCATTGCATTGCGCTGGAACTGAAAACGAGAGGATAGTATTTAGGGGACAGATTAGGAAAGATGAGAAGATAGACATTTATTTTTTTTTTTTTTGTAGCTATTTCAACCTTTTACTTCGCCGGCTAATTTTTGGTACAGGGCCGACGAAGGTGGGTGCTGTTACTCTGCTTTTTAGTACATGATTGGTTCAGTCGCTGCCAGTAATTGTCCAGTGATCAGTACTATGCCTTCATCACTGAAAACAGGTTGGCAACAACTAACACAACCACGCACTAATGCTGATCAGAAGAATTAAACACAATATTTCATGACTCAGCGGGGGCTCGAACTCAGGACTCTCCGCTTCATAGTCTCGTGTTCTACTACTTCAGCCAACAGCACCCACAACAACAACTGCAACAAGGAAGTCACCTTACCAACAAATGCCTATTTTAATGGCTCCGATAAATCATATTTTTCGCAAGGGAAAAAACTATAGTAACGTTGGATTAAAAGTGTAGAGAATAAAATAGAATATTTTGAAAAATTAGATAACCTTTTATGTAAAAATAAAAGTGTTTCATTCAAAAAGAAACGGACTTATTGATACACCCAGGTAGGTATCACAAAGGAATCATTATTGTTGGACTTGTGGCTGAAATTTTGTCCTTCATTTTTTACTCGAAACCAGTCAACTTATTATAGCCTCATGTCTATATACTTTTTGTTTCAAAATACGTTTAATGTTTCATCTTAATTGTTTGTTTTCTACCATAAATATCTACAGTCCCCAGATAAATTAACGTATATAGTTAACGAAATCTTATAATTTTAGATTTAACTGTTGAAGAAAACCATTTCGACTTCCTTAAATGTAATGAAAAGCAATTGCGATCTCTAAATACCAATAGGAAAGAGAGCGTGGATGTTTATAATGTGTTAATGTTTTGCACAGCAAACTTTTCCAACTACAATTCATGGGAAATTAAAACGATAAAGTGTTATAATTAAAACATAATAAACATTATTTATATTGAATTCTTTGTATATCAAAATCACATATTGCATGAATGGGTTCATGCTTATTAAAATCACAATAAAAAGAACAAGATTTTTGCAACTGCACAAACAGCGAAAACCATATTAATATAAGAATAAATGGATATATTAACATTAACACACACTCACACAAGAAAACCAATTTATTAAAATAATAGCTTAACAAAAAAAACAAAAACATACAGTTCACCAAAAAAAAAATTATATCCAACATATTTTTCTAATGTCTCCATTGAAATTGTCTTCGGCACACAATTACTTGTTAAATGGAAAAACAAACGCACAAAATAAAACAATTACAGCAAAAAGACACATGAAAATATTAAGATAATGGTGCTTTAGACGCATGTGATATTGTAACTTCGGTTACACATTTGCCGACTTTATGAAATTATGAAAAGAATATACAATTAAAATCACAATTAAATGTGTGAAGTAATATTTATTGCCAAGGATACGTAAAGGACATGTTGCTTAAATGCAAATGCGCTATATTCCTTTAAAACGACTGACTCCTCTACACATGATAAATGCCATAAATGCTAACATGCAGAAAACATATTCGCATCGACATAAATTACAATGTTACAGTAACATGTGGAGTGTTAAGGGGCATGCAAAATCTGGGGTTGAAGTAAGAGTTTTAAAAGAGGAAAACAATTCCTGAATTTTACATAAAATTGCTAATAATCTATTAACTTTTATTCATTATGCTGGCTTAGTTAAAAGACCTACTCACAAAAAAAATTAAATAAAATAAAAATACTGAAGCGTAAAAATTGAAATATTTGTTCTTATAAGGGACGCCATCTAACTTTTTTTCAACTGGTGCTTATTTCGTGAATGGAAATACTTAGCTCATATCTGATTTAACATATAATTAGTTTTATCCTTCCGTTGAACGAATATAGTTGTGTATACGCTTGAACAACGCATCGCTAAGTGGGCCTGCGATCGACTTACAGAAGATGCCGATTTTGGCAAAAAAAATCATCTTTTCAGATGAAGGCCATTTTGATCTTGGCGGGAATGTAAACAAGCAAAATTGTCGCATTTGGGGCACAGAAAACCCGCACGCATACATTGAAAAGCCGACGCACCCAAAACGAGTCACTGTTTGGTGCGGATTTTGGTCCAGAGGCATAATTGGGCCATTTTTCTTCGAAAATGATCAAGGAGTGGCCGTTACAGTCAATGGCGATCGTTATCGGGCCATGTTGAACGAATTTTTGTTCACAAAAATTGTAGAGGAGAATATTGGCAATATTTGGTTTCAATAGGACGGCGCTACGTGCCACACAGCCGAAGCTACATTCCATGTTTTGCGCCCTGTATTTGAAGATCGCATTATCAGCTGCAGAGCTGATGTCGTTTGGCCACCTCGGAGCTGCGATTTGATACCGTTGGACTATTATTTGTGGGGTGCCGTCAAAGATAAGTGTTACGCCGACAAGCCAGAGGCAACTGACGCTTTAAAGGACAATATTCGTGAAGCCATTGGTGAAGGTCCTCACAATCGATAATGTGCTTAAAAATTGGACCGATCGTCTAGGCTACTGCATGGTCAGCAGAGGTAGCCATTTGAAAGAAATTATTTTCCTTTATTAACCGGAAGGATTGTACTTACAAATAAAAAAATATTTGAGAAAATATTCAGTAGTTTTTTTTTATAGTATTTAAAAGTTATTTGGCGGACCCTTTATTTACCCAAATAAGCACATTTTATTTTATTTTTCAACGCTTCCTCGTTTGACCTCTATACAGTTAGTTCAACTTTTCTCCAATTTTTTATTCCTTCCGAAAAATATAATTTATAGAGGACACCAAAATAAGAATTTTCTGTGAAATATTTTCATCATTGGAGTCAAATCTCGCAATTCGTAGCCCTATTCATGCACTTTTGTCATGGAAACTGCATATCTTTGCACTCTTGATTGCGGTCCAATATGGCATCCATCTTTGGGAAAGCTGGATCATTCAAAATTGAATAAAATAAATATTCTGATAGATAATTTAATTGACTTAACAGGAAAATTTATAAAAAAAAACACCTCAAGATTAAAATTTCTTATTGAATAAATAATTCATAAAATTTAACTGGTAGCACATTTGAAAATATATATATTTTTTAATTTGATATTCCAAACAAGCTACACATTTTAAGTGCGGCCATACTCTGATCAAATGTAAATCACAGGAAAACATAGGAAGCGGAAATGAAAACTCATTATGATGCTGTAGCATATTTTTACACAAACAAAGACACGCACATACGGCGAGGCCTCTACGACACTGATTTAATGTGGCATTAAAATTAAACAGAGAAAAAACTTTTGAACATAAATAAGCACAAATGCACACGTGCTTAATAGAACAAATGGTGCAACATTTTAAAAGAAATACAATCATACAAACTAATAATTTCTACTTATTCCTCAAAGCTGCAAACATTTTTTTTTTAATTTCTGCTCAATGTTACTTTTTAATGGGCCATAAATTAACTAGACAACAATGAGATAGATAGTCAGACAGAAAAACGGACTGATAGATAAACCTTTTTGGTTACACAAACCCACACACGCACACATACAGGTCCTTTTAAAATATTGTTTGTGCAAAGGGGATGAAATACATGGTACTTTTTTATAAAAAGTACGTAAATGTTTTTATTATAACAAAATTATGTGCCATAATAAAAGTTCACTGGAGTCTTTATTTACGGAAAAATTTACTATGCGAACTTAAGAGATTTTTAATGCCATAACTTATTTTTGTTGTTGGACTTTAGTAATGCCGCCCTGCTGATGCCGTATTCAGAAGACATTCAATTATATTCGAAACTGTAGATGATAGTTGCATAATTTCGATTTCGTCTAAAGTTTAATTACGAACTGTCGTTCGTCTCAACCTTGATCTCACAGTCAATAGTAAAAGGGCTGATTACTTGTCAACCGTATTTTTTATTTTTGTTACAGGACTGACGAAGGAGGATGCTGTTACTCTGCTCTTATTACAGGATGGTGTAAGTCGCTGCCATTAATTATTCCGTGACCTGTGCTGTGCCTTCATCACTGAAACAGGCTAACAACTAATAACAAAAGTATGCACTAATACTTCCCAGAAGAATGGGACACCATATTTATAACTGAGGCCGGAGTCAAACTCGGCTCCGGCCAACAGCATTCTAAATTATATTAATTTAATAGAAAAATGATATCGACCAAGTTCACGATCGTACAAGAATGATCTCATACGTTTTCCGTCACTATTGAAAGAACTTCCGGCAATAGGCCAGAGCACTAAAATATAAAATTATGCGTACCTTTTTCACACCTTCTTGTAGTACAGACCGGGGAAGAGGGTAACACAGCCTCTCCAGATCAAGACCTTTTGCTGGTTACCGGTAGAACTTGTGTGTTACTACCCAATACTTATATACGGAAAAGCATTGAAAATAATCCTAATCAATCTATTCGTCGCCGTTCTTAGCAATTGGGGTTGCTTCCCACATTCATTTTTTAGTCTTTGAAAATTCGTGTTCCATGTAAGAATAATCAAAAAAAGTTGCCATGCCAACAATAGTTTGGTAAGAAAGTTTCCCCACAATGAAAAAGTCGGTAGAAAGTTATAAGCCTGTATTGGTTTACTTTCAAGGCTTCTCCAGTAATCTGAACTGGTGCCGCGGGATCTGGTAAGCCCAAATGAATTGCCCTGCAGACGTGGTGAAGTGAAGAGGAAGTCATGTTCGCCAGTAGCTATGATACGTGAGGGGGGGGTGAACACTCAGCTATACTTGGTGTTAGAACTACGTTGCAGTAGGTTGTAATCTTAGACATTTGTGGACAGCATTTGTTTTGTTAATCTCTGTCGACCTATTTCAATTACGAAGGCATAACACTGGCCACAAACAGCAATTGACTCCATCATATCCTAAAAAGTTCAATACAGCGCCCTATTTTATCGCTTTTGAAGCGAAAATTCGCCAGTGAGGTAACGAATAATATCTTCATTTCGCTCCTTTATTGCAAAAAGCACGAATTGAGAAATATGCGATAAAAGATTTAAAAAATGTACGCCTTCAGATACGATTATACAGAATATTTTTATACCCTACAAAAAAGAATTTGGGGGGTATATTCACTTTGTCATTCCGTTTGTAACGCATCGAAATATCCACTCAGACCCCATAAAGTATATATATGATCAGTGATAAAATCTAAGACGAACTGAGCATGTCCATCCGTACGTCTGTGGAAATCACGATTCAGTCCAAACTAAAGGAGCTAGACACAGGTTAAGTTCGAAGATGGGCTACATCGGGCAAGAGGGAAAAAAGTTCCCCTAAGAAGAACTAAACCAACCCAGAAAAAACAACATAATTCTTAAAGTTTTTTGGTTATTTTGTTAAGCAAATTATATATTTTTATGTCAAATACGGTCCAACGCCTTAAACTTGGAGCCATAAAATAATATAAAAATATTTTATGACCCCGCCCACTTTAGTGGGCGTTATTATAGGCAAAAATAGCATAAATTTAAAAAATTGTTTTACTTAAGCCTACATTCCTTAAAAATAAAATTTTTTATCTTTAATGACGAAGCTGAGACGAAACCTGTTACTACTAGCCCTCCTTCCCCTACGCCCCCTAAATGACCCTACCAAAAAAAAAAAATTTTTTTTTTAATTTTTGTATAAAATCATCCCAAGCATTTATCTTTAGAGTTTTATGACTGCCGATTTCGGCCCTACCCCCTCCTCTTCCTTTGCCCCCCAAATGACCCTACCAAAAAAATTAAAAAAATTTTTGTATATAATCATCCCAAGCATTTATTTTTAGAGTTTTATGACTGCCGATTTCTGCCCCACGCCCTCCTCACCCCTTTGCCCCTTAAATGGTCCTGCCAAAAAAAAGGTATTTTAGTTTTGTATATAATCATCCCAAGCATTTATTTTTAGAGTTTTATGACTGCCTGTTTCTGCCCTACACTCTCCTCCCTCTTTGCCCCCTAAATGACCCAACCAAAAAAATAAAAAATGTTTAATTTTGTATATAATCATCTCAAGTATTTATTTTTAGAGTTTTATGACAAAGGTGAAATGTTTCCCCCACAGCCCTTGCGAGAGCGACCTCGCCAAAATACAGTTTGTATACCCTCCAAAGAGAATTGGACCCTATAAAGTAAATATGTATATTCTTGATTAGTGATGAAGTTTAAGACGGTCTAGCAATGCCCATACGTTCGTCTGTGGAAAACATGATATTGTCTATTTTTGAACCCCGCTCCCTTTAGTGGGCGTTGACGTACGATATTATATAAAGGAACTCTGACCCACCAAGTTAAACATTTTAAATTCACTTACTAAATGTTTGCAGGGTATTTAAGATTCGACCCGGTCGAATATAACGTTTTTACTTGTTTGCTATAACTTCGGTTCAGCAGATTGTACGAAAGAGCAGTTTTATTTAAATAATTAAAAATTTTAATTTTTTGAGGTATGACTATGTTGCAATAAATACTATCCCCTCATTTCGTAGGTACGATACATACAATTCATAGCCTGTATGACGGTTCAAAAGAAAAACCAAAGTTGATAATAACCGAAGTACAGGGTTGTGAATGTGGTTCTATGAGAAGTACTGAATGAGAACGGTGCCAGCCCGAAATCCACTGCAATAAATGAGTCTTTCACAACGCATTGTATGCTTTTAACTTGTATGTAAATATCTTTCGCACAAAATAACCCCATTATGAATATCCTATATTTAGAAATGAGCTTCACTGCCGCAAATAATTTGTTGGTGAAAAGATCAGTTTCCAAATTCTTTAGGATTCGCTGAGCGAACACACGACCGTACTAATGCTGTGCCAAGTAAATTTGGCAAGTAGAAGTCTATGAAAAACTGCGTTATTTTCGGTCGGGTCGGGTGTGTCGGTTTCTCCGCACGCAAGAGCGTTGTGATATTTATAATAGATTTTACGTTATGATATCGCAATTTTTATATTGAAACAGAGAACTAAAATTAGTTATCACACCGCTCATTGTTCGGTGCGAATTTTCGGTAGAACTGGTATATCGAAAAGTTTTTACATTAATTGTGATAATGACATGATGGCTAAAAATCTGAATGCCGATCATTTGAACCATTCGAGACAGATACCATCACAAAATACTTCTTATCATCGCATGAATTATTCAATTAGATTCAATATAAATCACGATGAACGGTATTGTTGAAAGTTATAGAGATTTAGCAAAATGGGCTAAAGAAATGGCAGCCAATTGGATGGATGCAGCATCAATTATCAAAGTCGAGGCATCCATGTGTGTGGTAAATGGTAAGTCAAATGTATTTTAAATTCCTACCGCTTTTATGACAGAAAAAAATTAAATAAAACAAACAAGTTAGAACGTTATAGTCGAACGTGTCGAATATCAAATACCCTCCAAATATTTAGTAAATAAAAATTCTATTTTATAGCGTTCACTACGGGAGCACCCGTGAGGGAGACATCTCATCTTTTCCATAAAACACTAAGAAGTCAATTTTTGGAGTTATTAAGTGTGGATGCTGTTGGCTGAAGTAGTAGAACACGAGACAATGAACCGGAGGGTCCTCAGTTCAACCCTGCGCTGAGTCATGAAATATTGTGTTAAATTCTTCTGATCAGCATTAGTGAGGGGTTACTATGCTTTTCAGACATTACTTTTGCAGGTAGCTCCTTAAAAGTTATATGCTAATGCCCAATCTCTAAATAACAGTGGAAGGGATTTTTCTATAACAATCTAAAAAATTAGGTGCAAGGACATCTAAGTTTGGGTAAAACAAAAACTGAAGTCAATAGAAAGTTTATACAACCTACACTGGTTTGGCTTTCGAGAATTCATAAGTAGTCTTTACTGGCCCAGCAGTTTACTGCGACTGGAAATTGGTGAGGTCTCCTTCGGGAGTGGTGGTTGTAGTTTACACCAATTATTGGAAGATTTGTCCGATAAGGAGTTATGACCGATCTCTACGGTTGGGCTTCGGTACATTCGTGTCGCAAAGAGCTAAGATCCCCTAGATCTCCTAGCAAGATGTTAGTGATTGTGAGCACCCAATTTCACACTATGTTGAGAGCATCGTCGGGTGAGGTCCTCTAAACAGGAGCTGACGTTAATATTATACCTATTTGATCAGCATTAGTGCATGGTCGTGTTAGTAGCTGCCAGCCTATTTTCAATGGTGAAAACACTGGTCACTGAACATCATTGGCAGCTACTGACACTGTCATGTTCTAAAAGCAGAGTAATAACAGCACCCTCCATCGTTGGTCTTGTAGCAAAAAATTAGTCGGCGAAGTAAAAAGGTTGAAATAGCTACAAAAAGTTCTCTATCTTCCCATCTCTCTTCATCTGTCCCCTCAATACTATCCCCTCCTATCTAATTCCGGCGCAATGCCGGGTCATGCCCTGAGTGCTGGTCCAAGATAAAAATTTGTTCGATATGGTCATTTAGGTGGTAAAGGCGGGGTGGGGCAGACCAAGATCAGGAAACGTCTTAGCTTCGTCATAAGAGCTTTATAATTTTATTTTTAAGGAATGTAGTCCTAAATTATACAATTTCTTAAATTTTTCCATTATTTTGCCATGTAATATGTTATTTTAACCCCCACTAAAAGAGGTGGGGTCTACAAATGGATTTTTCTGATTTTCTGGCTGCAAGTTGAACGCTTTGGATTTTCTTTGATATAAAAATATACCATTTGCGTAATAAAATGACAAAAAAAGCTTTAACATGTAATAACGTTATAGTTATTCGACCGCGTCGAATCTTAAATACCCTCTACTAAGTAAATATTTTTGAAATGCTTAACTTGCTGGGACAGAGTTCCTTTAAGAAGACCCGTATGGGAGACGTTTCACCTCTGCAAGATCAGACAACATCTCAGCTTCTTATAGACTTAAGAAATACAAATTGTTCAATATTAACACTATTTTTGCATATAATATCGTAAGTCAACGCCCATTGAAGGGGGCAGGGTCCAAAAATAGGCTATATCAGTTTCCACAGACGAAAGTATGGGCACTGATAGATCGTCTTATTCTTCATCACTGATCCAGAATATATGGAGGGCTCAAAGCTGTACCGAACCAAGTCATGAAATATAGAAAATGCCAAAAATTAGTACTAAATTCTGCGCAGAATTTAACTCTATTTAGTTCTGTAACCTGCTAAATCAGAAAGTGTTTCGTTCCTAAGGTAGCGGTAAAAACCCCAAGTCAATGGCAATGGTAATTAATGGCAGTTAATTTACTAAACCTCAAAATATATTCGAATTGTATTTTTGTGACTTGGTTCGCTTCAGCTCTGAGCCCTCCGTATGTATATAATTTAGGGGATCCATTTCTTTTTCGAGGGTGTTACAACTATATTTTGTCGGAGTCACTCATAAAACTCTATATATGCAAAATTTAGGTAGGGCAGAGGAGTACCAGGTTACGTCTTAGCTTGGTCATTAAAGCTTAAATATGTTAGTTTTAAGGAATGTAGCCTTAAGTGAAACAATTTGTTAAAGTTTTACATTATATTTGCATATAATAACGCCCTTTAAAGGAGGCGGGATCGAAAAATAATTTTTTTGATTTTATGGCTCCAAGTGTAACGCGTCGGACCTTCTTTGACATAAAAATATATCATTTGCTTAACAAAATTACAAAAAAACTTTAAACATTATTTTGTTTTTTAGAGGTTGGTTTACTTCTTCTTAGGGGAACTTTTTTCCCTCTACCTGATTCAGCCTATTTACGAACTTAACCTATGCTATCCTTCAAAATATATTTGTAACAAATTTCAAGGGCCTGGATCTTTTCGTTTGCACTGAATCGTGATTTCCACAGACGGACATGGCTAGATCGTCTTATGTTGTTTTGTTTTCTAAAAATGAATATTAAATGTTTTATACCTTTCAATGGAAAATGGTAAAATTATGGCATATAAAAATAGTGAATTTATTGGAAATTGATCTATGATCTGTCTTGAAGATGAGTTTTATTTTAATTTTGGTTTTTAAAAAGTGACAAAATGTTACATATTTTCCAAAAAAAAGAAATCGCCATTACATACTTTATGAGGTCTTAGGAGGATATTTCGATGCGTTACATATGAAATGATAAAGTGAATATACCCTCCAATTCTTTTTTGAAGGGTATAAAAAATTCCATACTATAAAGTGGGAAAAGCTTATTTATACAATTGCGTCCCTGATATCAAACGCTTTACGTGTAATAATTGTGATGACTGCATGTCTAAGAGCTATTCAAATTACACATACAATGCCCCGCTCTTTTAAACATTGACGCAATTCGATTTGAAATTAAGCGAGAAAAGCACAAGGGGGTTGATTTGTTTCCAAGTGACAGCTAGATAAACTGTCAGTGAAATGCCACATAAATTTGATTTATTGCAAATTAAAAGTAATAAAAATCCACACAGCTATTAAAAAAAATTATAGCTGCACATCGCACTATTATTATTATTTGTTTTTTCCAAATAATTCCGGCGTATTCACAAGATAACAAAATACTCACACGAACGTATTGTAGTGGCAAAAGTGGTTAGTTTTGGTCTTTAAAATAATTTCTGTGTTTTAATTGAATATAAATCTTTCAGAATTCTAATGTGAGTTGTATGAGGAGTGTTTGAAGGACTGAAGTGTTGTAGAATATTTTAAAAAGTTCAATTGTGTATTTTGTGTGTACGTACGTGTTTATGTGTGTATGAGTGTAAGTGCATTGGGATGAATAAAAATCTTCGTTTATTCCAAAATGTCTATTGTATTATTTTGTTGGTATATTGTTGTACAATATTTACTAAATGACTTCCTGCGGTTTGTTATTTGGGTTATACATTACAATTCTTTTCTGGCATTAATTTTTTGTTTACGTTTTTTTTTTTGGGGGAAAAAGGCTTCTTACAAGTCTATGCTGATTGTGTACACTGATATAAAAAAATTATGGCAGAAGCTATAGTTTAAAGGAAAACTGGTTAATTGAAATTTTACAATAACTTCTTTTTAATTTTTAAGTGAATTTTTTAAATTTTAAAGTTGTCTACTCCTCGTCCCTTTTAGTGTACGATACATCGTTTTACAATCTTTAACTGTAATACATATATATTTCTGTACTTCAAAATAAGTTGGCAAACTATAAGCAGGCACTCCTTATGCTATGTCTTCTATAAAATTTTTATTATATATATATATATATTATCTTATACAAAAGAATTTTTGAATATTAGGACTTCAAAGAAGAGAGCTGTTGTCATATTTGTAAGAATTATATATAGAATATCAAAACTTGGGATATCCCCTGAAGCAAGAGCCAGAACTTATTTTAATTAAAACCAGTAATCAGAAATAAAGGGTGTTTTTTTATGAAGTTTTTTTTTTTTTACGAATCACTCTGTTGTCTGACAGCTGTTTTGACAGTTTAAAGAGACGTCTCTACTCAGTGTTGTTTGGCAAATCATCATGAACAGGTTAACTTCAGAACAACGCCTCCAAATCGTGGAAATTTATTTTCAAAAACAGTGTTCAATTAAAAATGTTTATCCGCCTTTTTACCGCAAAAATTCTCTTCAGTGATGAGGCGAATTTTTGGTTGAATGGATATGTCAACAAGCAAAATTGCCGTATTTGGAGCAAAGATAATCCACACACCGTTCAAGAATTACCAATGCATCCCGATAAATGTACTGTTTGGTGCGTTCTATGGGCTGGTGGAATCATCGGTCCTTATTTCTTTAAAAATGAGGAAGGACAACGCGTTACCGTGAATGGAAATCGATACAGAATCATGATCAATGAAGTTTTGGTGCCAAAACTTCAAGATATGGATGTAAACGAAATGTGGTTTCAACAGGATGGTGCCACTTGCCATACTGCGGGCGAAACAATGGACTTATTGAAAGAACATTTCAACGACAAAATTATTTCGAGAAGTGGACCGGTGAATTGGCCTCCGCGTTCGTGTGATTTGACGCCGCTCGATTATTTTTTGTGGGGACACCTGAAATCATTTGTTTACGTGGATAAACCAGTAACGATTGACGCTTTGGAAACCAGAATTCAACGTGTCATTGCTGAAATACGCCCTCAAATGCTTTGTGCAAAATAGTCGTGGTGGCCATATGCCCGAAACTATATTTAAATGTTAAATGACAAGAAATTATCTACCAAATAAAAAAATATTTTTGGCCATTTCATAATTTGGCATGTGTTTTATTTAAATTTCAAATCAGCAAGCTCTTATAAAAACACCCTTTAAAATGATCCCTAGATATGCAGTGCATTTCGCCGGAACTAGAAAGGAGGGGATAGTATTGCGAGGACAGATAAAGAAGGATTAGAGGATTGAGTATCCTGTTGACTGATTCAGCCCACAGCACCACACAGCTTCTCCTGCAGCTAAGGGATGTCTAAAATTGAGGTATCATTTTAATGTTTTTTTTATTTTTATTTTCAGAAACTTAAATAAATAATATGGAAATTTTAATAAATGAAGGGAAAAAATGTTTTTATTATTAAAAGACGTTTTTTTATCTTGGACCAGCACTCAGGGGATGACCCTTACATATGCAGTGCTTTGCGCCGGAGCTAGAAGAGAGGGGATAGTATTGAGGGGACAGATGAAGAAAGATGGGAAGATAGAGAACTTTTTGTAGCTTTTTCAACCTTTGTACTTCGCCGGCTAATTTTTTGCTACAGGACCAACGAAGGAGGGTACTGTTATTAGTCTGCTTTTAGAACATGACAGTGTCAGTCGCTGCCAATTATGTTCAGTGACCAGTGACTATGCCTTCATCATTGAAACAGGCTGGCATTAACTAACACAACCATGCACTAATGCTGATCAGAAGAATTCAACACAATATTTCATCACTCAGCGTGGGCTCGAACTCAGGACCCTCCACTTCATAGTCTCGTGTTCTACTACTTCAGCCAATAGCCAACTTTGAAAATCGCATTATTTCTCGTAGAGGAGAAGTAAATTGGTCACCGAAATCGTGCAATTTGATTCTTTTAATTTTTTTGTTATGTGGTTTTTTAAAACCAAAACTGTGTTTATTTTCCAAAAAAGAGATATGGGCCAATTATCCTTTCCATCGAAACACAAACGGTACACTGAAGTGGATGTAATTCCCACCGTTGAACTACTATTGGTTTTTCCTTAGCCCGTATCGTATAGTTTTGCCTATTAATGAACTCATTTAGTTGGAAATGGACTGCGTCGCTCATAATTAAATTATGAATAAAATCATGATATTCTTTGCCTTGTTGATGAATATAATTGCATACTTTTTGGCAGGTTGTTCAATTGTGTACTATTCCATTTTATTCCATTTTAAATTCCCCAAGTCTTCTTTACAAAGTACAAACAACCAAAAAACAAAATTATGATAAACAAGTAAAAACGTTATATTAGACCGGGTCGAATCTTAAATACCCTCCAAGTATTTAGTAAGTGAATTTAAAATGTTTAACTTGGTGGGTCAGATTTCCTTTATATAATATCGTACGTCAACGCCCACTAAAGGGAGCGGGGTTCATAAATAGACAATATCATGTTTTCCACAGACGAACGTATGGGCATTGCTAGACCGTCTTAAACTTCATCACTAATCAAGAATTTACGTATTTACTTTATAGGGTGCAATTCTCTTTGGAGGGTATAAAAACTGTATTTTGGCGGGGTCGCTCTGGCAAGGGCTGTGGGGGAAATATTTCACCTTTGTCATAAAACTCTAAAAATAAATACTTGAGATGATTATATACAAAATTAAACATTTTTTATTTTTTTGGTAGGGTCATTTAGGGGGCAAAGAGGGAGGAGAGTGTAGGGCAGCAACAGGCAGTCATAAAACTCTAAAGATAAATGCTTGGGATGAGTATATACAAAATTAAAAATAAATAATTATTTTTTTTTCTAGGGTCATTTGGAGGGCAAAGGAAAAGGAGGGGGTAGGGCAGAAATCGGCAGTCATAAAACTCTGAAGATAAATGCTTGGGATGATTATATACAAAATTTAAAAAACAATTTGTTTTTTTGGTAGGGTCATTTAGGGGGCGAATGGGAAGGCGGGGGTAGGGCAGAGTAGTACCAGGTTTCGTCTCAGCTTCGTCATTAAAGCTTAAAAATGTTATTTTTAAGGAATGTAGGCTTAAGTAAAACAATTTGTTAAATTTTTATGCTATTTTTGCCTATAATAACGCCCACTAAAGTGGGCGGGGTCAAAAAATATTTTTATTTTATTTCATGGCTCCAATTTTAAGGCGTTGGACCGTATTTGACATAAAAATATATCATTTGCTTAAAAAAATAACCAAAAAAATTTAAAAATTATGTTGTTTTTTCTGGGTTGGTTTAGTTCTTCTTTGGGCAACTTTTTTCCCTCTTGCCCGATTTAGCCCATCTTCGAATATAAGCTGCTCTAAGCTTCAAAATATATTTATGCCAAATTTCAAGAGTCTAGCTTTTTTCGTTTGGACTGAATCGTGATTTCCACAGACGGACGGCGGACGGACATGCTCAGTTCGTCTTAGATTTCATCACTGAACAAGAATATATATACTTTAAGGGGTCTGAGATGGATATTTCGATGCGTTACAAACGGAATGACAAAGTGAATATATCCTCCAAATTCTTTTTTGGAGGGTATAAAAAGTTATACGGAATTCAAACCGGTCGTGTTGCACAACCAATATCGAAAAATTATTTAGAACGCCAGAGTATCGATCTGTCGATGATACAGAAAACTTTAGTATCCACTTTAATATTACATATCTATTTGTAAGCAAGAGTACATTTTAAAATATTACAAAGTCCTTTAATCAAAATATTTGCTTTTGGCAGCTGCATTTTTCTAAGTGCACTCGTCCACCAAAGAAAGGTGTTTCCTTTTGTATATTTCGCTTGATCATTTATTTCGTTGTTTATTTGTTTGTACGTACATTTGGTCATCCAAATTTTTTCTACATTTTTTTTATTGTCCTTTCGCATACCATCTTCCTTTTTTTCCTATTTTTACATATATTTTTTAATAATCCTTTACAAAGAAAGGGAAATAATATATAAAAAATTGTAGACTAACGCATTTATATCCTTTAATATTTTTCAATGTAGCACATTAAGTACCTCTTGGATCACATTTTTTTTCCAGTTCAACTTTGCAAATTCGCATTTTGTAGTATTTTTTGAACAAAATATATGGAATAAAATAAAATAAATATGTATAAAAATATTTCTTTGTACAGCAGCTATTGTACTGTAGCAAAATTATTGTTATTAAAAAAAAAAGAAATAAAAATATATGTAAATAATATATTAAAAAGAAAAAGAGACAATTGTTTGGCCAACACGGAATATGTAACGACTTGCAATTTTTTGTATTCCTGTGTAATACAAGTGCATAAGGATACACACACACAAACACACACTTATTTAAAGAAATATAATATAGCCCAAATAACTTCCGCCAAAACAATAAACAAACACAAGCAACAGTAGCAACAGCTACAACAAAATTATTTGGATGCTAAAGTTAAAAAAAATGTTGTTGTTGTACTCGTATTTATTGTGATCCCTTTTATGTTTGCCGCTACATTCTTCAGTACCGTTTTTAGGAGTACGAGTGTGTGAGTGAGTGTGTGGTTTGTTTATTCAAATTTATCTTTTTTAATTTGTTCCTTTCTTCATCTAAATTATTGTTATTATTTTGTTTATGTTCGTTTGTACTTTTTTATCAATTCCATAAATTCAATTTAGTTGGCGATTTTTTATGTTATTTTATTAAAATCTCTTTTCAACTTTTTGCTCCAAGAGGCCCAAGGATACAAACACAAACAAAAATCGTATTATATTAATATAACAAATTTTGTTAAACAAAATTCATTGCATTCATTTTCATTCAAATTCTTTTCATATGCTTTGCCAATTATTTATTTGTAACTTTTAGTTCTCAGTCGAGTTTTGAATGTTCTTATGTGACTTTTAAAAAACTTTGAAGAATTATGTGTAAAAGTCTACAGTTGAGTTGGAGCAGGCCTATAACTGTTAATAAAGGGTGCCCAAAATTCAAGTATCATATTATATTTGCTGCCTTTTATTCTGCTTGTAATTTTTATTCTAAATTTCTTTTTTCTGATTCTATCTATTTAATATCCGGCAAACAGGGAAATTCAACACATGAGTCCACATGCAAAATCGCAAAGATCATCGCACATGATATGGAACTCTACAAAAAAACGTGCTTTTGTTATTAAACAATTTTTTGAAAATGGCAAATGTTTTCAAAACGGAATTAGGAAATTTAGAACAAAATTCGGTAGAGAAAATGCACCAACAACTCGTGCCATCAAGCTGAGGATTAAGAATTGTTTTATGAAACTGGATCCGTCCATGATAACAGAAATAGAATTTATCAACGTTACGAACTGTAAGTAGAAGTGTTGAAGGAGATCCAAAAACATCCATTCCTCGTCGTTGGCAGCAATTAAACATCATTTTACATCGTTATCCCCTTTAACCCTGGAACGTTATTCTTATTTTACATACACTAACATCATCCTTCGTCATTTTGACTACGGCATATTTGAAGAGACCATAAAACACTTCGTGATCAAAAATGGATACCAAAATAGATTTCTTATTTATTAATAGACACTTTTTAATGAATATTTAAAGAAATTAATTTTTTTTTTTTAATTTTTAATAACAACTTAACATTTCATAGCCTTTCTTTAATTGATTTTAATTTGAAAATAAAATCTTCCGTCGTCATTTTGACGAAGAATGACGTTCTAGAGTTAAAGGCTTATAAGATCCAGCTGACACGAGAATTATATTCAGTTGTTGAATTGAGCCCGTGGCAAACGTCGTGTCTGGATTCCTGCATTTTGTGTCCTCTCGGTCTGACTGTGAAATTTATTTTTGAATTTGTATGGTGTAAAAACTCGATAAAGATGAAAATATACAAGGATATTATTACTGGCGAAGAAATGTTCGCTGATACGTACAATATGAAATTAGTCGATGATGTAATTTACGAGGTTTACGGCAAAGTAGTTAGCCGTAGCGAAGGTGACATTAAAATTGAAGGTTTCAATCCCTCAGCCGAAGAAGCTGATGAGGGTACCGACCCTACAGTGGAGACCGGCGTCGATGTTGTTCTCAATCATCACTTGCAAGAATGCTTTGCTTTCGGTGACAAGAAGGGCTTCATCTTGTATTTGAAGGACTACATGAAGAAGGTGTTGGCTGAATTAGAGAAGGGAGCCTCCGATCAATTCGATGTCTTCAAGAACAATATGAATAAGGTAATGAAAGAAATCTTGGGTCGTTTTAAGGACTTGCAATTCTTTACTGGTGAATCGATGGACTGCGACGGTATGGTTGCCATGTGTGAGTACCGTGAAATTGATGGACAAAGTGTGCCCGTCCTAATGTTTTTCAAACACGGTTTGGAGGAGGAGAAGTGCTAATTCAGCGTTATTATCAACCATAGTTTTTTTTAACATAAACTCATTAAATATTTAGTTTAAATTTTTATATTATGTTACAATATTAACTTTCCATTACGAAACAAATAAATTTTCGTGAATTTGAATTTGAATGAATTCGTTTCCTGGACCATCGAAAAACAAGCAGAAAATACGAATTTTTTTAAATAAAAATATCTTCACCGTGAAGCCTATTTCTATCTCAATAGCTACGCCAACAATAAAAATTGCCGCGTTTTGGTTGAAGAGAATCAAAAATTATCTTAGAGCGACCATTACATCTACAAAAGATTACGGTTTGGTGTGGTTTGCAGTCCAGAGAAATAATCGGATGATTGGAAACTTTTTCTAACAGAATATTAATGATTTCGACGTAGAGAATATGTTTCAACAGGATAGTGCCACTTGTCCCACAGTAAAAGAATTAGTGAATCTTCTGAAAGAAAATTACTTCTTGGCAACTTTAAATTTTTTGTGCGTTTTTATACCCTCCAAAAAAGAATTTGGAGGGTATATTCACTTTGTGATTCCGTTTGTAACGCATCGAAATATCCATCTCAGACCCCAAAAAGTATATATATTCTTGATCAGTGATGAAATCTAAGACGAACTGAGCATGTCCGTCCGTCCGTCCATCCGTCCGTCTGTGGAAATCACGATTCAGTCCAAACGAAAAGAGCTAGACTCTTGAAATTTGGCATAAATATATTTTAAAACTTAGAGCAGGTTAAGTTCGAAGATGGGCTAAATCGGGCAAGAGGGAAAAATGTTCCCCTAAGAAGAACTAAAACTATTTTGTTAAGCAAATGATATATTTTTATGTCAAATACGGTCCAACGCCTTAAACTTGGAGCCATTAAATAAAATTAAAATATTTTTTGACCCCGCCCACTTCAGTGGGCGTTATTATAGGCAAAAATAGCATAAAAATTTAACAAATTGTTTTACTTAAGCCTACATTCCTTAAAAATAACACTTTTAAGCTTTAATGACGAAGCTGAGACGAAACCTGGTACTACTCTGCCCTACCCCCTCCTTCCCCTTCGCCCCTAAATGACCCTACCAAAAAAAATTTTTGTTTAAATTTTGCATATAATCATCCCAAGCATTTATCTTTAGAGTTTTATGACTGCCGATTTCTGCCCTACCCCCCCCCCCCCCTCTTCCTTTGCCCCCAAAATGACCCTACCAAAAAAATATGATTTTTAAATTTTGTATATAATCATCCCAAGCATTTATCTTTAGAGTTTTATGACTGCCGATTTCTGCCCTACCCCCCCCCCCCCTCTTCCTTTGCCCCCTAAATGACCCTACCAAAAAACAATTTTTTTTTAAATTTTGTATATAATCATCCCAAGCATTTATCTTTAGAGTTTTATGACTGCCTGTTGCTGCCCTACCCCCTCCTCCCCCTTTGCCCGCTAAATGACCCTATCAAAAAATTAATTTTGTATATAATTATCCCAAGCATTTATTTTTAGAGTTTTATGACAAAGGTGAAATGTTTCCCCCACAGCCCTTGCCAGAGCGACCCCGCCAAAATACAGTTTTTATAGCCTCCAAAGAGAATTGTGATGAAGTTTAGCAATGCCCATACGTTCGTCTGTGGAAAACATGATATTGTATATTTTTGAACCCCGCCCCCTTTAGTGGGCGTTGACGTACGATATTATATAAAGGAACTCTGTCCCACCAAGTTAAACATTTCAAATTCACTTACTAAATATTTGGAGGGTATTTAAGATTCGACCCGGTCGAATATAACGTTTTTACTTGTTTTTTTTAATTCGAAGCTGTAAAGCAATAATTGCTTAACACTTCACGAAAACTAATGGTAGTTGATATCGAGCAGATATCAACTATTGACAACAGTTTATGGACAAATGTGATTGATAATTTTGGTAAAATATTTTGAGCCTGCCAAGCCAATAAGGGGTCACTTGACAGACATAATTTTTCATTTTAAATCTGAACATAGTTGTAATAAACTGAATTAAAATATAAATTTTTAATATATAAAAACAAATCGTTTTTTTTATTTAAATAAAAATTATACCTCAATTTTGGACAAACGTTATTTAATGAATTTATTAAAATTAAATCGCCTTCCGCTGACTTGAATATTAGAATATTATTACTAAAGGAAACAGTACAGGTCTCAGCCGGTATTATTCTTAAAGTTGGCAAATTATAATACTTTCTTAATGTAATAAATAATAACACATCCATATATATTTATAACTTATATATTTATATAATAACATTTTCCACTCATCCTTTATCTTCCTTGCGAACGTTGTTGATAAATTGTTGTACACTAAATCAACTTCAGTAAAATATCGTAATTCATCTTCAATTGATTGCAAGGCACGACTAAGTACCACAAAATGTTCATAAGGTCAAAGCAAGGATGTGATAACTAGCCAGCGCGCACACACTCATGAATTAAATATATGACTGAATACATACATATAAGATATTGTAAAAATAATTTTATCAATAGCATTCTCAGTAACTGCTTTTATGGTGCCTCCTAGAATTTTCATTTTACTATTATGAAATTAAAAAAAATTTAAAAAACAATAATTTTTAATGATTTTTTGGAATAGCCGTGGGAGTACGAAAGAACAGGAGCGAAAGCATTGCCAAACCAGAGAAATATTATAAATCTAATATTTGACACAAAGACGTGTGTGGGCTGCCGCATAAAATACATGAATATAAATTCATGTCTTCATACTTCTTTTTGTGTGCACATGGTTAAATGTAGGACATATTTTCATATGTACATAAGAGTTAGTGCATCTCCTTTTGGTATTTAATTTTTAAGTTTCCCCGAAAACAAATAACAGACCGATACATAGTGAATTGTTTCCTTTGCACAAATTGATCGAACTATCATAGAATCTAAAAAAATGTTAAAGCTGTACTAAATATCATTTAAAAGAATTATTCGAAGATAAAAAAAAATTGAGATTGACTACGCCCTCAGTCAAGAATATTGCGTCGAATTCTGCTGTTCAGCATTAGTACATGGTTGCATTAGTTGTTGTCAGCCTGTTTCAATGGTGAAGGCATAGCAGCGGTCACTGAGCATAACGAACACCGATTGACACTACCATGTACTAAAGAGCAGAGGAACAGCATCTTCCTTCGTCGGCCCTGTAGCAAAAATTATCCGTCGAAGTTAAGATTTAAAATAGCTTCCAAAAAAAGTTCTCAATCTTCCCATCTTTATTCTTCTGTTTTCTCAATACCATCCCTTCCTTTCTACTTTCGGCGCGATGCGCTGCAGATATAAGAGTCATCCCCTCAGCCCTGATCCTACTGTGAACAAATATATACAAAAAAGTCTGTTCAGGATATAAGGGTAATTTTTGTTTTTCTAAAAAAAGATTTATGTAGTTATCAATTTATAATTTGAGCCTTCCCAATAGTCCGGTTCAGTTAAAAGTTAGAAAAACGTCTTCTTTTAATTGGTCTCCTCAATCGTGGCCAAAGCCGTTGAATACTGTGTCTGTTGTTTTTAGGAAAAAATATGAATATATTTTTTTTTTGGAAAAATTCAAGAATTTAGGCACTAATTTCGTTGTCCCTCGGTTCGTCCATAAAAGTTTTCAAAGCATTGCAGCCAAGGACCTAAAATGCTAACATTCTCAGCAACTTATTGTTCGGACCATTCTCTACAACAGTTCTCTTCACTTTATCAACATTTCCATCGTTTGTTGAGGTGTTAGGACATCTAGGGCAATCCTCGTAGCTTACATTATCTCGACTCTCTCTGAAAAACTGGTATATCTGGTATTAACGCATGCTTGAGTTAGTTTTTGTTGTCCTCTTTCAATAACGAAGGAGTAACATTGAACATTATTTACAGCGCTTGACACTTCCATGTACACAAAGAGAGGCTCCTTCGTTTATACAGTAGTGAAAATTCGCCGCCGAAGGATAAAATAAAATGGCGTCAATAAATTAACCATCTTCTCATCTTTCTGCATCTGTCTTTTCAACGCTATTCCCTTCTTTACAGTTCCGGCGCAATGCACTGCATATGTAGTGATCATCCCCTGAGTTCTGGTCGTACAAAAAAAAAATAATTCCATTTTTGACACAAAATTAAAATTTGGATCAGTGACACCTCCCGATTAGTATACGCACCAAACAGTAATTTTTTCCGAAAGCAATAGCTTTTTCACACGAACACCGATACGCGCTCAAAATGAACCGTAAAAAAGATCCAATTTCTTAGAACGTCGTGGAATCAAGAAACTCTAGTTGTGGGATATCGAAGCCTGGCCACATCTGTCACGCTTCCAGTGTCCTCAAATATTTATAATTTTCTAAATTTCGTGCACAGTAGGTCGATTATGGCGAACGATAGTAATTTTTAACAATGGAAAATTGGACACGCGTGGACCACCACATTTATTTCAGGTTTTAACTTGTATTACTTTACCTATTTTACACTGCTCTAAGTTTTAGCAAATTTGTTTGTCAAAGCATTTTATTCCAAGGTAAATCAAAATGATTTTGGCAATAAAACTGTTATTAATTTGACTTGTTATAAGCCTTTCACTAGGGTGCCGCTGTGGCTGATTGGTGGTGATGCTAGTCGTGGGTTCGACTCCCACCAAGGAGCTTGGGTGTGTCAGCCTTAGACACTCGATGTTGAAACCTGCTTTTTCTTATTTATATTTTTTAAACAAATAAATAGTGTAAATTATAAATTTTAGTTTTATAGTTCCTTTAAATCTCTGTACTTGTGCATGTATTTTTCTAAATAAATATTTCGAAGGTAAAGAGCAGTTGCCAATCATGCCATAAAGCAAACCAATAAATAGTGGTCAAAGATGTTCAACAACAAATAACAGAAGGCAAAACTAACAAAAATAACCGTTTCCAACTGAAAACCAAAAAGGAAAAAAAACGAAAATTAATGCACATTTAAACAACGGAACACGCTTGTTGGCAATAAATATTGTTGCTTGGACGTCTGCAATAGCTGCTGCAGCTCCTGCTTATTCGGCCTCCCTCCCCCCAACACTGCATTTTACTTATTCATTTGAAACTCTATAGAAAATAATCGCCATTTCACATGAAATCATTTTTATATTTGTATTTCAAATGAAACTACAGCAGTTTTCATTCATTCATTTTCCTTTCTCCATGGCTCTTCATGGTTGGCCCTTCATTATGTTCTATGTTTTGCAATAATTTCGTCTTCTTATATGGCAATCTCAATTCTCAAGTATGTGAATGATGGCCCTGCTTTACGGTAAATGTATAAGTGAAATGCACATGTAAGAAAAAGAGCGTGAGAGAGGGAGAGAGAAAGAGACGAAGAGAGTGCTTGTGAAGTACATGTTTTCCAAACAATTCCTTAAATGCTAAAAAGAAGAGGAAATGCTTGTAACTCATGTTTACAATGTTATAAATTTAACGCTTTATTTTATGGCCAAAAAATTTTACTCTAAATGTACATCAAGGACATACAAATCAAAAAAACTCAACTGCTTTTATCGCAACAGCGTACAGAAAACATGTATTTGAAGTGCATTTTTATTTTTAACGTCAGACACTTAAGAAAACATTAGACGTAAATTTATGTTTTTTACACGTCTTTAATGATTTTATGTTCGAGGTATCAACGAATATTTTTATTAGATTGAAATTAATTTAGTCATATTATTTACAGTTCCTCATCCGTTTATGTTCGAGATTAACATTTGATGGTTTAGTCGCTCAACAGTCAACATCCACAGTTTTTTAACTTCCCGCTAAGAAATTTTAAAATTTTCAAAAAAGTAGGAACTAATTGGTTTCATTCCGTTTTGAAAAAACGGGTTTTCACAAAACCCCGACGTTTCGAGTTCCTAGGCAGCTATTTTGACTACTTTTTAGAAGCCGTCACTATCACTATGTGTGTATGGATGTGAGTGTAGGTGTGTGTGAGTGCGTGTGTGTGAGTGCATGTGTGTGTGTAAGTATTCCAGTCGAATCCGCTTTAGCGCAACACGATTTACTGAAAAAATATCGGATTACTGAAAACGATAAAAATCCCCGCACTGATTGTAAACGCAGCTAGTCGTATTCACTTCGCTTTAGCGAAACATCGCTTTACTGAAAATATCGTATTACTGAAAACCAAAAGCTAGCCCTCAACTACGTTTTCTATGAAACTTACTTCGCTTTAGTGAAAACATAAACAATGACAAATTTATTTATTAGAAATCGACTGCATAACTTAAGGCTGAAAAAATTGTGCATGTTTTGTCCGATAAAAAATTAAATGGCAAAATGTATTTGGCCTTTTCGTTCTTACGTACTTTATTGTACTTTTCTATTATATTGTCAATGCAAGTGGCTAGATATTTTCGAGGAATTCGTTTTGTTGATTTTAAGCAGAATGCTTAACTGTAACAAATTTCAGTAATCCGAAATACGTTTTAGAGAAAAAATCTAATAGCTGAAAAAAAATTGGGCTTTGGTTATTTCCAGTAAAGCGGAATCGACTGTAAATAAGAGATTTCAAATAAGAAATTTTCTTAAGGCATAAAAAATAGGAATTTATTTCAAATGCAGAATATGAAGCTTGGGACAGTAATTCGTAGCCCAATTTATGGATCTTTGAATTGTTCACTCTGCTGCGTTTATAGTGAAGTCTGACAAATTTCGACACCTATTTTGCGGACAGCTTCCTTTCACTTCGAAGGCAGAAGACTACCGACTAAAACCTGTCAGAAATAGAAATAGTGGGTGCTGTTGGCTGAAGTAGTAGAACACGAGACTATGAAACGGAGGGTCGTGAGTTCGAGCCCGCTCTGAGTCATGATATATTGTGTTGAATTCTTCTGATCAGCATTAGTGCGTGGTTGTGTTAGTTGTTGGCAGCCTGTTTCAATGATGAAGGCATAGTCACTGGTCACTGAATATAATTGGCAGCGACTGACGCTATCATGTACTAAAAGCAAAGTAGCAGCACCCACCTTCGTCGGCCCTGTAGCAAAAATTAGCGGGCGAAGTAAAAAAGGTTGAAATAGCTACAAAAACAACTGTCTATCTTCTCATCTTTCCTAATCTGTCCCCTCAATACTATCCCCTCGTTTTCAGTTCTGGCGCAATGCATAGGGGTCATCCCCTGAGTGCTGGTCCTACTCCTAAAAAAAAAAAAAAAATAGCACGTGTTTATGGAAATTACTGTATTATAGGCAATGCAGGTTGTTGTCTGTGCTGCTTTTGGGGCAAAAACTATAAAGAGTCTTTCATTAAGCGATTCCCAACTTTGAATTCAAATAAACTGAAGTGTGTGTTTGAAAAATCTATTGATGATATTTGAAATGTCCGCCATGGGTCTTCTGGGTTAAGAGCATCCCAAATGACCAATTTTCCATGACTCTAGCTTAAGTCGGCTTTGAGGATCGCTGTGCTTTATGACTTATTTTTTGCATACACCGGCGACCGGGGATAACATCACCTCGATGCCTTTGAATAGCTCGTGTATAATGTCAGTAATTTCCAGATCATACAGGGTGGCGCAGAATGAGCTATATCGTTTGAATTCTTTATAACATTTTTAATTATTATTTTTTGTTAAATTAGATTTATTTGTTGGTGGTCAAGCAATGTCTATATGCATTTCATTGGTGCTTTACCAAATCATCAGTAGACTTTAACCAAAGTAAAGTAAAGCACCAATGAAATGCATATAGACATTGCTTGACCACCAACAAATAAATCTAATTTAAAATAGAATAACAATTTCATAACATTTTTCTTTCTGTTTTTTCAGCATTTTGTGAAGAAGACTTGGGGAATTAATTATGAATCATAACACGATCGGACAACGTACAAAGATAATTTTATTTTATTTTTCAAACCAACAGCCTATTGTGCCGACACAGCGTGCATATCGTTGTCAGTTTAATGTGCGCATTGCAACCACAGCGTCAGCAACAAAAGTGCAGGATTTGGGCTACGGAAAGTCCAATATCAGTTCATCAGCGACAATCAAACCCACTTTGGTGCGGTGTATCCTCCGAAAGGATAATTGGCCCATATTTTTTTGAAAGTGAAATTGGTGTCTTAATCTCTGCCGGCGGTAGTGCATATCGGAAAATGGACTTCACTTACAATTTCCCCAATAATATACTGTATTTAAAAAAAAATAATAATAATCGCATAAAAAAAAAGTTATAAAAGTTATAAACTCTGTACAACTCAGCATACTGAGAAGTTTGTAATAATCGTCCTATAGCGCTCGCTGTTGTTGGCGAATGGTCTGACCATCATCTTTCTCAAAGAAATATGGACGTATGAAGCCGCTAGCCAAAAATCCACACCAAACAGTGATTTTTTTTTGAAATGCAGTGGATCTCATGTGGATTAGTATCGTTTTAAATTCGACAATTTGATCTGTTCATATATCCATTCAACCAGAAATGGGCCTCAGCGCTAAAGATAATTTTTTAATGAAAATTAGGGTCAGTTGTCAACTGCTCCAAAGCTCATTCAATTGACACCCGTCGTTGTCTATAGTCTGTTTTTAGTGTTGTCTATAGTTGTTTACCTTCAGTTCCTGCGTCAGTTGAATTTTGTACGAATACTGGGCCTAGTCATGGATCAAAATTCGCCAGGTTTTGGTCTGAGAAAGGGCGAGATCTTGTGAGCGAAGCTAAATGGACTGCCTGGGATTATCTTGCACACTCTCACGGATGATGTTTGCGGCACATCTTTCGTTTCATCGACTCACGGGTGTTGGCCGATCGTTTACTGAATCAGCCAACTCCAATTTATTCATCACATTGCGAATAACCCTCTCGGTGGGGTAATTATAACGACCGTATAATTTGTTTATTAAACAATTTTACTATTTTCATATTTTATTGAATACTATATCTGTCCAGGAATATTTGGCAAAACAGACTGCATAAATGACAGCTAATTTGGAGATGCAACTTCAACAACATGGCCTTCATCTACTGTTAAAGTTCGAGAGACCCTTTACATTGGCTCAATACAGTCCTCGTGTGAGCTCAGCATAATTGATTAATTCAAAACATGATTTGCAACTTTTATTTAATGTATTTTAATATAATTAATTATAATCAAATACATTTACATGTCCAATCGCAATTTAGATTACATTTCACAAAAAAAAATATCTCTTAAATATAAAACAATTTACCAATATTTTTAATATAAAATTGATTTATGGTGAGTCTAACACACATACACGCTAATATGATTGTACAAATTCACACAAACTCAAACTGCATGGTTTCATACACGAGTATCACACACATCCACACAGCAGTTGCAGTAATAAATGTGTGTTTAGTGTAAATTTTATGTGCTACAAAGGATGACATTTTTTGCATTTATTTGAAAAGTCATAATTCATCGTTTCAATATTTGTTATTGTCGCCAAATATATATTTCAAATTTGGCGAAAGCAAAAAACCGTTATTTATATTCTCACACTTACACATTTGCGCAAACCTATAAAAGTGTATGAGCGAGCGGTGTGTTATATGCAAGTGCATTGTAACGTCATTGAAATTTATACGTGTTTCGGGCAACATTTTTCTCTTCGCAAAAAGAATTTCATTTTTTTTGTTTCACTCACATAAATGCATTAATCTCCTTTACATTTATAGTTTCGTATCGTTTCATCTGTGTTTATCCTGTCATTGCCCAAAAAATTGCATGTGACAATAAATCAAAATATCACACGTGCCTCAACTCACATGCCAAAAGAATGCCAACGAACCAAACAAACAACCAACCAACCGAGGCACACCATACAAACTCAAAAGTGCTCTGGCAACAAGCGACGTTACCACAGTTAGTCATTGTCAGCTTTTGTATTGAATTTTTATGTGTATTAGTCGATGTCCTTTTTATGAATGTACGTTTGTTTTTCAAATGTGCATGATGTGTTTCGTGTGCGAATGGTTGCATGTTTATTTTAAAGCTATTGAGCCTTAGAAATTTGTCAATGACAAGAAACTGGAAATATATGAGTGCATTTTCGAATTTGTACATCTGTACGTATTTATTTCACTGTTTTGTGAACCATAATAAAATATGTTGAAAAATTTACTTTTTGAAATAAATTCTGGATCTCATTTTATTTAGCGATTACAACAGATTATATTTGATAGCATTTTTACAATGGCATTTCATATTGAAATTGTGCAGATTGAAGATGCTATTGACGATTTGGTGTTAACGATAATAAAACTAAGATTTACAAATTACCTTAAGCCAAAGCAATTCAATGATTTTGAAACATAAATTCCATATACAAATACCTGGATTGTGTTATTACACATGTTTATAAACAAATCACAAGAAAGGATATTTGACATTTATGTTAAAAGGTCGTCGCTTAATAAAATCTCATTTTTCATATCAATTAAAAATATTTTAAATTATGTATGAATTTTTATTAGTCGAACTTTGTAATGTAAATTGTTAATTTTGGGCTTAAGTTCGAATCTGCATGACTGCAAATGATTTTTTATTATTTTATTAATAAATGAATTTGTTCCAATTCTATTTTTATTAATTTATATTAAGATTGGAATATTAAGAATATTTTTCAATAATCATCCAACCAGCAGAACGGATCAGTACTGATTTCGAGGCCGCTACGCCATCTCATTAGCGTTCTTGGTTCAATTTTTCCACTTTTGCAAGTGGTGCTAGTTAGTAGGAATATCAACTATTTAACCAATATTTTAACGAAAATCGAAAAGTTATTACCTTTTTGGTTAGTACGAAATTCCCCAACCCTGACGATTAATATTCCCAATATTCCATGTATCTCTTTCGCTTTTTCCAGAGCCATCGGGTGCTGATTGCTAAAGCTTTTTTGTTATTTATGTTCAAGTAATTGAATAAAATATAATAAAAAATCATTTGCAGTCATGCAGATTCGAACTTAAGCCCAAAATGAACAATTTAAAAATATTTTTCAAAATTTTTTAATAAATAAATTATTACTACAAGATGGGCAAAAGAAGTCATCCAAAGACTCCTCCAGCGTGAACAGCAGGCTCCTCGTGCATCACTCGTGGATTTTCGGTGCCTCAGGAGCGATAGTTATGCTTGTTCACGTACCCGCTGAGGTGGAAACGAGTCTTATCGCTCATTATGATTTTGGTCGAAAAATCGTCCACTTCGACCTCAATATTGAGGATGGGGAGTGTATCGCTCCATGGCTTGTATTCTACATCTGTCTAGTTCACAAATGTAAAAACAGATTTGACATTAGCCACCATTTGCAAAAATAAGAGCATCTTTTAATAGGGTGATTTCTCTCGGCCCACCTTGTATTAGTTTTCGAAAAAAATTTAGAATTTTGTAAAATATCCTTGAATCACATATTAAAAACCTGCCTTTTTCATATGTATAAACGAAGTACACATTTTCTGTATTTCAAAGTGCTTCCTAAAAAAGGTCTGATTAAATAAAATCCAAGCGATGCATATTAATATTGCAGAAATAACATAGAGAATGATAAACCTGTGTATGCCTTTTCACCATTTCCGGCGAAGGATTATTGTGCCAAAAAACATCTATGCAGTGCTTGAACTAATATGCAAGATCGTCAACCGGCATACCGTCAGATAGAGGCATACCTGAACATCAGTTCCATTTCAAAAAACTCAACACTAAAATCTACAGTAATTTGTAAAAAAAATTGCTCTCTTTGAATACCCCATAAATTATCAATCTCGCAAAAACTGGCTCGACTTAAATTGTGTAAAGAAATTATGAAAAAGTGCAACCGCGGCATAAGACCGTGCCAATGGATGTATGCGTATGAGCCGGGAACAAAATAGCAAGCGAACGTGTGGGTATTTCAAAACGAGCAAAATCCCTTAAAAGAAGAAGCACATTATAAATCCAACTGATGAATATTTTGGCTACTCGGCGTCATCTAGGACCACATGTCCTACAAACTCCAATAATTTTTACTCGCCCATGTATTTACATTTCCCAGAAATGTATATTTCGGAGAAACTCCAAATTTAAAACTTCATAAAAAATTAAATATTTTTTATCAAAAATCCAATCGATGAATATTTTGACCATTCATCATCAGACAACATATTACGTAGGACTGTCAATTCTGAGTGGTACATGACCATTTATATGCCGAAAGTCCTTGGAGATTTTCGTGAAATTTGAATGAGTCTTCATTATGACAGTGAGAACTCACACAGGTTTTGTTAAATTCCTGAATTTTTGACTAGTCAATACATTGAATTGGCAGTCCTGAATTGGTGCCCAATATCTTCTTCCTTTTCCCGAACATGAAGGATAAGCTTCATGGTCATTGATGTACGAGCACCGAAGAAGAGTTGAAGAACTAAACAATTATGTTTTGTAGGTGCCTCAAGGGGAATAGAAAAACTGCTGTGAAAAATTGTTTGATCGAATACAAAACTGTAGTGATCAATAAGGGAAATATTTTAAAAAACAATAAAATCATTTGCATTTAAATATCTGTGTTATTATTTGATATTCCCGAAATATAAATAGTACCCTCAAAAGGAATACACGAATTTCTGAAAAATTGCATGGCATCCACAGCAACTGCTCTAATTCTGATTCGACGATTCTTTATAACAATTTTGTTCACTTATTAAAGATTTTAATGGGTTGTGGATGTGCTCGTTTGCCCAGAAGGATTCGTTCAAGCACATCTTCTCGACCTTCTTTGAGAAGTTTTTTTTGTCACTTATCAAAATTGTTTGTCTTAGAGTACAATCACCGTATAATTGTTTGTATTGCTAAGATATTTGATTCATAAATCAGATGGCTTGATAGGTTGATCGCGAAGCATCAGTCAATATATGTATATTCCCAATGTACATATATCATATTATATTAAATCTATTTTTAAATTGCCGCATGGGCCAATAAAAAAAATGTTTACTTTAAATGAAATTAAAACTGATAGGCTAATTGTTTGAAGGTCAATTGTAAATGCAGAAAAACAAGATAAATATTACAAGACACAAAGAAAAGCATTAGTTTTAATTATCCAACTTACACGGCAGAGCAGAACAGCTGTTTTCGAAAGCCGCTACACTTTCAACATCAGTACTCATATGTACATTTTGTATGTCACCACTTATTAGCTTTAGTTTATTTACACAAATTTTATTATTTTAATTCCGTGTTGCCTCTTTATACCCTCCAAAAAAGAATTTTGAGGGTATATTCACTTTGTCATTCCGTTTGTAACGCATCGAAATATCCATCTCAGACCCCATAAAGTATATATATTCTTGATCAGTGATGAAATCTAAGACGATCTGAGCATGTCCGTGCGTCCGTCTGCGGAAATCACGATTCAGTCCAAACGAAAAGAGCTAGACCCTTAAAATGTAGTATAAATATATTCTGAAGCTTAGAGCAGGCTAAGTTCGAAGATGGGCTAAATCGGGCAAGAGGGAAAAAAGTTCCCCTAAGAAGAACTGAACCAACCCAGAAAAAACAACATAATTTTTAAAGTTTTTTGGTTATTTTGTTAAGCAAATGATATATTTTAATGACAAATACGGTCCAACGCCTTAAATTTGGAGCCATAAAATAAAAAAAATAATTTTTGGACTCCGCCCACTTTAGTGGGCGTTATTATATGCAAAAATAGCATAAAAATTTAACAAATTGTTTTACTTAAGCCTACATCCTTTAAAAATAACATTTTTAAGCCTTAATGACGAATCTGAGACGTAACCTGGCACTACTCTGTCCTACCCCTTCCTCCTCCTTCACCCTCTAAATGCCCCTACAAAAAAAAAAAAAAATTTAAATTTTGTATATAATCACCCCAAGCATTTATTTTTAGAGCCTAATGACTGCCGATTTCTGCCCTATCCCCTCCTCCCCCTTTGCGAGTAAATGACCCTATCAAAAATAAATAATTTTTTTTTTAAATTTGGTATATAATACTCCCAAGCATTTATTTTTAGAGTTTTATGACTACCTGTTTCTGCCCTACCCCTCCTCTCCTTTTGTCCCCTAAATGACCCTATCAAGAAAAAGAAATTTTAATTTTGTATATAATCATCCCAGGCATTTATTTTTAGAATTTTATGAGTGCCTATTTCTGTCCTACCCCCTCCTCCCCCTTTGCCCGCTAAATGACCCTATAAAATATAAGAAATTTTAATTTTGTATATACATAATTATCCCAACCATTTATTTTTAGAGTTTTATGACAAATGTGAAATGTTTCTTTCCCCCACAGCCCTTGCCAGAACGACCCCGCCAAAATACAGTTTTTATACGATCCAAAGAGAATTTGACCCTATGAGGTATATATGTATATTCTTGATCAGTGATGAAGTCTAAGACGGTCTAGCAATGCCCATACGTTCGTCTGTGGAAAACATGATATTGTATATTTTTGAACCCCGCCCCCTTTAGTGGGCGTTGACGTACGATATTATATAAAGGATCTCTGTCCCACCAAGTTAAACATTTTAAATTCACTTACTAAATATTTGTAGGGTACTTAAGATTCGACCGGTCGAATATAACACTTTTACTTGTTATTATTTGCTTTGTGTTCCATTTTTCTGAAATTTTTGTTTTGTGAATGCTTCATTTTTGTTGTTGGCTCAAGCCAGTAGCTTTAATTTGTATGTAAGTATTTCGTATCGAACTCTTTATTGCTGTATTAAATCCAATTAAGATTCATAAGGTAATTACCCCAAAACTTGGTTTTAAATTTAGAATATTGACACAATTTGAGTTCTACCAAAAGTTATAGATTTTGCGAATCCCTGCTAACCTAATATCTAACTGCAACGTGGTAATATAAAACTTAATATGTCTCAAATCGCAACTGCTGATGATTTTCTCTTAAACTGTGAAATTGTTTTATAACATTATTGTTGCTTTTAAAGATAAAACTGTTGGACTATGAAGCGGAGAGTTCTGAGTTCGACTCCTCATGAATATTGTGTCGTACTCTTCTGATCAGCATTTAGTGCATGGTTGTGCTAGTTTTTATCAGCCTGTTTTAGTGATGAAGGCATAGCACTAGTCACTGAACATGACTGACAGCGATAGACACTCTCTTATACTAAAGAGCGAGGCCACAGCGCCCTCCTTCGTCGCCCCTGTTGCAAAAAAAAAAAATTGCCGGCAAGGTAAAATATTGAATTAGCTACAAAAATAAAATTTGTCTATCTTTTTATCTTTCTTCATCTGTCCCCTACTTTCTAGTTCTGGTGCAATGCACTGCATATGTAGGGGTCATCCGATGAGGGCTGGTACGAGTTAAAAAAAAGGAAATGTTATCGGCCATATCTTATTTTAGATCATCCGAAAACAAAGAACGAAATAATTTTTCGGAACGAATTAGTTTTTAATTTCATTAGCTGATTACGTTCATGATCTTAAAAACAATTTCATTCCGAAAAATTGTACTGTTCATCGTTTTCTGGAGAACTAAAATACGGAATCAAATCTGTTTCCAAACGATATTTAGTAGTCCGATATTTCATCATATATTGCAAAAAATTCAATTAATTTAGGAGTAATTTTAAATATATTATTGTTTTTTGTCTGAACCTGTACACAAAGTGCTGGAGAAAGCTGAATCAACTTGGTTTTTAAGAAATCTTTCTACACAAATTCCATAACTTTCTTTCAACTGAAATTTAAATTCTTTTCCAAGAGCATATTTCACACGAGTACAAAACAATTTATTTCTAGCTTCATTATTGTCAAGATTTGCTTAAGCAGATGTGATTTAAATCATTTACTCATTCTATCTGCCACTTAGATCTAATGGCTTCAAACACGTATAAATAAAGTAGAACAGCAACAGACATAATAAAAATCTGCAACTCATTAGAGTCTAAATAAAATACAGAAGAGCACACATGAGTGAAAATGTATGAGGACCTACTAAGGTACCCAGCACTACCAGTAAAACCAATGACAAGATACAAAAATATATGAAAAGCCATATGAAAAACAAGAAAAAACAAAATAAACGAACGGTCCAGGAAAAAGGACAATGGCCAACGGATACAAATAGTTAAAATAGCAACAGAAACGGTCAACAAACGAACGACAAACACTGATTGGATGAAGTACATGATACAAATATTTATACGCGTACATGTTGTTAAGCACATTTACTTATGTATGTATGTATGTGTACATATGTGACTGCTGACGAAAACAGCTTATGTATTTCAGTGAATACACAAGTGTAAGTGAGTGAGTGTGTATGTGTGCAGATAAATGCATACTTATGGTAGATGGCAATGTCAGCATCATTTCCTGATGCTAAATGCCAGCTTGGAGCAATCACCAGGAACCGTGAAGAGCCATGGGCAGGGCGTTCGTGTATGAATTAAAGAAACAAACCAAAAGTAAACAAGAAATAAATGAGTACAACATTTACCCAGTTTGGATTAAATACATATTAACGACAAACACTAAAATCTAACAACTACCTGAACAGCAACTACACGCTCATACCCTTCCTGCCGCACGAACTGCGAGTAAATGAATGACCGAGTAAATGTATCAGTAGAATGCCACATTAGTGTAGAAATATTATGGGACGCGTTTGCTATTTTTTATGTTTTTTTCCTTTTTGTTTTGCAGCAAATATTATTTTTGTTGTTGCTATTGCAGTGTTGCTCTCAGAAAGAAATGGCAATTTAACGGAGCACATACACACCTGTTTTAGGGCAATTTATCTCGAAGAATTATGATTTCAAAATATTTTCGGACGCCACTATTTACAGGGCGCAGCAAAACGTCAGGGTTAATGTAATGTCGAGGTACAGTTAAAAAAAAAAAGAAACAGGGCTAAAAATGTAAAATGTTTTCAATGCAGCTCGCTTGCAGAACCATTTTTACACTCATACAATACCCGTATATTATTTAGTATCTAGATGGAAATATTGGTGGAGGGAACAGTGTTTCATAGGGAAAAATTCTCAGTAATAGGGCGAGATTGTAGTCTACGATCTTTAAGACCATTAAAGATCAATATAGAAAGTACCCACAAAATTCAAGAGGCAACTTCTAGTTGACTCCTGTCAAAACTTGGAGAAACTGTGTCCTTTAATTTATGCTTGGCAGCCTTTGATAGCAGACTACCACGCGTTTTGAGAAGGGAGTGGAAAAAAGTGAATTTAGTGTGCTCCTTAAGCAATATTTTTGGCGAAAAGGAATAATTTCTTAAAGCAAGGCTAAGCTTGATCACTATTATGGACAGGGTGCACCAACCATTTCTATGGAACAAAGTGGTTTATTGAATTTCATTGTGGCCGTAGCAGAAAGGAAGATGCCGAACGTTCTGAAAGCCCAGTTGAGGTATCCACAGCCGAAACAATTGAAAACAAGTAAAAGTGCTGTATTCGGCAGTGCCGCATCTTAAACACGAGACTATGAAGCGGAGGGTCGTGAGTTCGAGCCCGCGCTGAGTCATAAAATATTGTGTTGAATTCTCCTGAACAGCATCAGTGCGTGGTTGTGTTAGTTGTTGCCAGCCTGTTTCAATGATGAAGGCATAGTCACTGATCACTGAACATAATTGGCAGCGACTAACACTATCATTTACTAAAAGCAGAGTAACAGCACCGACCTTCATAGGCCCTGTAGCAAAAATTAGACGGCGAAGTAAAAGGTTGAAATAGCTAAAAAAAAACTGTCCATCTTCTCATCTTTCCTCATCTGTCCCCTCAATACTGTCCCCTCGTTTTCAGTTCCGGCGCAATGCATTGCATATATAGGGGTCATCCCCTGAGTGCTGGTCCAAGATAAAAAAACATACCCTTCACAAAAGTAATTCTTCTTTTTTTCTTGCCAAAACAGGAAGTAGGTTTAATTAAAAGATGTAACATAGTTTAACTTGACAAAAAAACTTGAATTTTTAAACTTCACGTACCATAAAATATTTTATTTGTTCAACCCTGAAGTCGAAATTTTAATTTTTTAAGATTTTAATACCAATTTTGTTTTTCCTGAATTATAAAATAGTTTTAATTAGCAAAAACAACAACGTCAATCGCCTCTTTGGTTACTTTTATATATTTCAATTTCCCAACCCTGGAAACGAAATTAAAATTTTTTTTTCCAATGCAACTCTTAATAAACCATGAAATAGTTTTATTTAAGAAAAACTTAACATTTGTAACCATTTGGGTCACTTTCATGTACTACAAAATATTGCAGTTATCCAACTCTGGAATCTAAATTTTGATTTTTTTTTAATTTTTGAAACCAATTTTGTTTTTCCTGAACTAAAAAGTAGTTTTAATTAGTAAACAACCGACATTAGATGCCTTTTTAGGTACTTTTATGTACAAAAATATATTCAACTTCCCAACCCTGGAAGCGAAATTTTAATTTTTAAAATTTTTTTATCAATGCAAATCTTCATGAGGTATAAAATAGTTTTGTTTAAGAAAAACTCAAATTTTGTAACCAGTTTGGTTATTACATGTACTACAATATATTGCATGTACCAAAAAAAACTTTAATTTTCCCAATCCTGGAAGCGAAATTTTAATTTTTTTTTGTTTTTTTTATCAGTGCAACGCTTCATGAGGTATAAAGTAATTTTTTTTTTTAAATTTCAAATTTTTAACCATTTTGATCACTTTCATGTACAATAAATATTGCACTTGTCCATCCCTGGATTCGAAATTTTATTTTTAAATTTTTTATACCTATTTTGTTCTTCCTAAATTATAAGACAGTTTTAGTTAGCAAAAAAAAACAACATCAGTTGCCTCTTTGATTACTTTCACGTATAAAATAAATGCAATTCCCCACCCCTGGTAGCAACATTTGAATTAAACAATTTTTTTTTCGCCAATGCAAACTTTAATGACGTATAAATAGGTTTTCTACAAGAAAAACTTAAAATTTTTAACAATTTTAGTTACTACATGTACTACAATATACGGAATGGGCCGAAAACAAATTTTTAATTTTCCATCGCTGGAATTTTTTTTTTATATTTTTAGTTTTTAATAGACCATTGAGGCTTCTCAAAGCACGAAATAGGTTTAATTTACAAACATTAAAAAAATAATTGATTTTTGGTATAAATTTTGCGCCAAGAAATAGGTGTAAGCTTCCCAGCTCTGGAACCATACTTCGGATCTTTCTGAATTTCAATAGCACTCTATATAAGTTCATTTCCAATCCAACGGTCCAAGAACGAAGTCTCTAGCTCTTCTGGGGGCTTGGGAAAAACGATTTCACGTACAGACGGACGGACAGACGAACGCTATTCATTAGGAAATTTTATATACTTTGTGGGGTCCTATATTGATATCGAAGAAATTATACACGGAATGACAAACCTATATATACCCTTTCACTTTTTTGTGAAGGGTATAAAAATTTACGAAACGCCCTTAACCAATCTGATATTGAAAGTGATTAGAATAGATAGAAAGAGGTTGTGGAAGCCATAGTCATATCATATGTTCCAAATTTGAATGATCACTTAGGTATGAGAAAGCTTTCCGCAAGATGGGTACCGCGTTCGCTCACAATGCAAGTGGGTACCTACTCATGTGCAGATTCTAAGGCAAAAATCCATGAACTTCGCTAAGAACTGCTCCCTCATCTCCCCTATTCTCCAGATCTAGTTCTGAGTTAATATTTTTTGTTCCCAAACTTGAAAAAAGGAAAAGGCGAAATCCTTCCATATATAAATTAGTATTTTGATGTCCTCGACAAATTATAAATTTGGAAGAACAAATTGAAAAAACACGGAAAAATAAAATAACCTTTTAATTAAATTTTAAAACCAGTATTTCATTTAAAAATCACGGACTTATTGGCATACCCTCGTATATATTCCAAATTTAATTTTTTATTTATTACATATTACAAATTATATTATACAATAATTAACCAGAAATAGTTACAAGGAAGGAACTTCACTAAAACAGATCAGAGTGTACAAAGTCGGCGTACACACACCGATTCATGCATTTCACTCTTACGTCAATTAAAATCATTAGGACTATTCTTAGGGACTGTCGCAACTTACTTTCTTACTAGCGTTCCATAAATATATAGACGGAATTTAAAACACCCACCCTCGTACTTAAAAGGATATGAAAAATGACTGGCATAAAAATATTATTTAAAATTTCGCTAATTCAATTATTTGTTTCATAAATATATAGTAGAAATTTAAAACACCCACCCTCGTACTTACAAGGATATACAAAATAACTGGCTTAGAAATATCATTTACAATTTCGCTAATTCAATTATTTGTTTCATAAAAGAGATAAAAAAAACATTTTTTTATCGGTTAGTAAATCTTTTACTTTTAAACGTGATCTCCTTTTTGATCAATGCAGTTGGTCCAGCATTATTTAAATGTTTCCATTCTTTCCTGGTGTTGTTGGGTGAAGTAGTAGAACACAAGACTATGAAGCCGAGGGTCCTGAGTTCAACCCCGCGCTGAGTCATGAAATATTGTGTTGAATTCTTTTGGTCAGCATTAGTGCATGGTTGTGTTAGTTGTGGCCAGCCTGTTTCAATGATAAAGGCATAGCGCTGATCACTGAACCTAATTGGCAGCGACTGACACTATCATGCACTAAAAATGAGCTCCCTTCTTCGTCGGTCCTATAGCAAAAAATTAACGGCCGAAGTAAAAACAAAAGGTTCAAATTGTTACAAAAAATTCTATATCTTCTAATCTTTCACCATCGCCACCTTTCCAGTTCCATCGAAATGCATTGCGTATACATCCAATAAGCGATGGTTCTACATTATAGGCTTTCTTAATAGGCGTTTATCTTGGCTATGACAACAGCGAGATGACTGAAGTACTGTAGAGTATCTAAGGCTATTGATATTATTACCGACAGCAAAGCGGCCATCTCTCCTCTCACTGGTGTGTACAATACATATATCCATAAATGCGCTTGAATGCCGACTGTCTATCAATGAGATAGCGACACATTCGAAGAGGATACTTGTATGGGTGCCATGACACTAGGGATGTCCTGTCAATCATATTCGGCATTGCCAGACGTAGGACTGCTTTGAACAACTCAGTGATCAGCCACTCCGTTATAGCATTGGAAGTTTTTCCTTCAGTGCGAATTGTATAAATTTGCTTGGCTAAGCTGGTGAAGCGTGGTTAACTGTGTTGTGGCAAGAGCCACACATCCTCTATATGAACGATGCTGCACACGCGACCTTCTCACTTTTAAAAAGGCTTGATTGCGTCAACTGGTCAACTTTTCTAACAGGACACTTTAGTTTTGGAAACATGCAGGGAGGATAGGTTTGATATACATATAAGGATTATTGTAGGAGTTACAATTATGAAGACGAAACAGTGCTCCATCCTCTGTGTCTGTGCTCTGCCAGCAGGAATTTGCAGACTGGAAAATTTAGAGGTTTTTAGGATTTTTTTATCTTGGGCCAGCACTCAGGGGATGGCTCCTATATATGCAATGCATTGCGACGGAACTGAAAACGAGGGCATATTATTGACGGGGCAGATTAGGAAAGATGAGAAGATAGACATTTTTTTTGTAGCTATTTCAACTTTTTATTTCGCCGGCTAATTTTTTTGCTACAGGGCCGACGAAGGTGGGTGGTGCTATTACTCTGCTTTTTAGTACATGATAGTGTCAGTCGCTGCCAATTATGTTCAGTGACCAGTGACTATGCCTTCATCATTGAAACAGGCTGGCAACAACTAACACAACCACGCACTAATGCTGATCAGAAGAATTCAACACAATATTTCATGACTCAGCGGGGGCTCGAACTCAGCACCCTCCGCTTCATAGTTTCGTGTTCTACTACTTCAGCCAACATCACCCACAAATATAATTCTTCTTCAGAAGTAGAGGATGGTTTTACTTGGTAGAGGACAACCCATAGGAAGTCCTCTGTTCTAGGGCATCACAAAGCTACCGAATAAATGAACCCAAGTGGATTGTATCGTAGAGGCAATAGCTATTAATCCTAACCTAACCTTCGGTTATGACCTATTCAATGAATCTAAATCCTTTACCATGCAGCCATTTCGTCTCATTTAAAAAAGAAACATTCACAAGTAGCTAAATCTGGAGCACATGAAATATATCAATTTTTGCCACATCGACTACACAAATTTATTGTCGTCCATTGCCTTGATCACTACGCCTATCTCGGGTTGGCTATTATCTTCTCCAAATGTTGTTTTAAATTTCTTACCTTCACCAGAAATACATTTCACTCCAACCGAATATAATTGTATATTTTGCTGCATAGGTGTTTGGTTATATATTACTGACAAAGCATCGTGGTGGAGGTATAATAGAAAATAAAAGGATTTCAAAAATGGTCATTTGATATGAATTATGCGCGCATTTTTGTGCAATTACATGATGCTACTCCTAACGATTATAATGGATGGATGTTGGCAAAAAATCAGTGTTGCCAGATAATATTTTCTCTGCTATCGAGAGTAACAGTTTCAATGCATTCTGAAGACAACGAGCCAAAGCAACCTTTAATAGCAATTGTTAACGGAAATAGTAGATTTCCCTAGAATCTTTGATTAGAAAATAACTTAGAGTATGATTCCTTATATACTTCAGGTATAAATCATTTCTTTATGTCCTATGCTACAGGAGTGCAAGACAATTTTTTTAGTTTGAATGGCATATTGATGGCTACAAGTGATTAAATATCCGACACAGCTTCTCTGGATAAAGCACATCCGAAATGTTCAATTGTCCGTGATTCTAGATTATAAATCAGGCTGCATATGAGCGATTGCTCAAATGCAGCCTGTCATTTATACAGCCTGTCATTTATACACTGTGTTTAGTAAAACACTGTGTATAAATGACAATCAGATTGACAAAAGAAGCTTCCACAAGAGGACTGCCAAAGTTCAGGGACTTCTGATTGGAAACCCTTTGAAAGACGGTTGAAAAATCACAACGCTGAAGATGTGATGATTGGGTGGCACAGCAATAGGCCTCCTAACAAAATATTCCTCAGAGATGCAGCTGATTTTGACGCAAATGTCAACAAGCAAAATTATCGCATATGCTGCTCGTAAAAGTCAGAAATGATTATAGAAAAGCAATTGGACTTGGTTCTTTGATATAGATTATGGTCTAGAGGTGGGACTGGACCGCTCCTTTTCGAAAATGATACTGACCGAATTTTGCAGTATTAATACGACGGTGTCATGATCCTCAGAGCATGACCGATTTGGGCTTTATTGAATGAGAAGCTTCCAAATTCCAAAATGTACAATATTTTCGAGACAATGCGATTTTATATCATTCGTTTTTTTTTTGAGATCTGCGGATAATACTTCAACGTTGGGAAATTTTTCAACCAACATTCGACAAGTTATTGCCGATATACCGCACGTGAAGTGCTCGAAAACTACATATCAAAAAGATCGACCGCAGCAACGAAATACAATGCAATGAAATTATATATCGTGCATAATGGCAAGGTCCAAGTATTATATTGAAATAAAAATTTTACCAATATTATGGCGGTGTGGACCATTTGAAAGCTTAAATTTAAAAGTGCAAAAGTGCGTAGAACAATTGTTCCGGTTACAGGTGGATGGCCATGCGGATTCAACCCTTGAACCAATTGAATTTTATAAGGCGTCATACCGAGATCTTTTCGCAAAATTCGACGTAAACTGGTGTGCGAATTGCTCAATTCTGGAGAACGATGATGAGTTGATGTTGAATGAATTCACACTCACACTCGCAGCCACTCACGTGTTGGCGCATCAGCAATGAAACCAGTTTTATGAACTTTAGCAATAAACTGGCGTATACCGGGCCCTGTTAGTCCTTTTCTGTAACTAAATTTTGTATGATATTTTCGTGTAATTTCGCCCAGTCGCTTTTGTTAGGGGAATAAATTTCCAATAAATCAAGGGTTCAGTGGTGATAATGTATTAAATTTTGCAATGGAATAGACTGACTAAATATTGCAAGATTCGAAATAATTGGTGTTTCAAGTTTAAACCGATAGATGGCTCACCCGTATACAGAGCTCAGATTTACTCGATTTTACTCGCGAGTGAAAAATACTCGCGAAGAAGATTACGAGTGTTACAAAAAGTTTACTCTCCACTCGTTTGTTTTAGGTGGGAGTACTCGCGAGTACTCCTTTTTAAAAAGTTAGAGTGGGAGTAAAAATTTTCGAAATAGAGTGCGAGTTTACTCTTAAGAGTAAAATCGAGTGGAAAAATAGAAACTGTGTGTCTTTGCTGACTTGTGTGTGCGTGTGGTTTTTGTGTACTCTTTCAGTCTGTCCATACAGTGCGCGTGTGCGGAGCAATTAGTTGCTTTCGTAAAAAAAGTTGTATTGTATTTTTAAAAGTTTACTTATATTTCCTATATTATAATGAACAATAAAGACATAAATAATACTATACTTGCTACTACACACACACACACACGCACACATACAAATCAGCAAAAACAAACAGTTTCTCATTTTCCACTGTATGAGGAAGACTGAAAGAGAACTCGGCAAAAGTATAATCTGCTCGATTTCGAGCGTATTTTACTCGCACTCGAAGTCGAGCGAAGCATATGCGCTCTTATTCGAGTGGCATAGAAAAATAGAGTACACTCGATATTTTTTTTCACTCGCAGGAGTACTCGCGCTCGAATTCGAGTAGAGAGTGAAACTCACTTTCGGAGCTCTGCCCGTATGTCAGAAGACATTAACCATTCAACAGTTTTATATTAAAAGTTTATAATACTATTGCATTTTAGTAATTATTGTGCCGATCGGAAAATATTCACTATACAAAGAACATGCACAACTTAAATCGTTCTGCCTCAATCTAAAGGCAGTAATGGCAACACTTATGAAACTCTGATTCCATTTTTATGCTCGCCTTAGTTCTTACTTTGCATACAGCACACATTATTAGTTGATGGAGTTACGTTAGCCAACCATCCAGCATTGAAAAATGTTCAACATTCGGTCGTTGTGCTTCATACCACACTGGCATCTGCCAGGGATAAATATGTTTTGTTTATGACTATTTATATTACTCATTCATTTATATTTTACATTTGAAATTACGTACATGGATGTGTGATTATGGGTGCTAGTATCAGCTAAAAGAATAATAAACCTTTTGTTGCCTTCTATAAATATTGCACGTTTGTATGTGTACACAACACTAACACCACTCGCATGGCCATTTATATACATCTTCTGGCAGGATATTTAGTTGGTACTAAACAACAGCCACGATGAAATTATCAACAACTCCTATTGTGCATTTGATATTGCAGCCAGCATAGAGATATTCTGGGATGCCCATTTCTATGTTAAATAATTAAATCAGTTGCAAGACTAATATATTTAAGTTAATTGCAACAAAAAAGTGTACTTAAATAAGAGCAAAAAAAAAAAGGACAAGAGTGAGTACAACAAAACTAATAGAAGAACCGAGCATCATATTCATTCACAATCATGGCAGTGTTAGCACGTACCCCTTGTTGCAATTATAGCACATAAAAATACAAATACACACACACACACACCCAGATACCCATACCAACATGCCCTCACTCAGACACAAATCTACATTAGCTGTACATGAAAAATTATTACTCAACAATGCGCATTAATGCAGAAAATTTTTCATATTGCAGTTTTGAAAATTAATTTTAAAAATTCATTTTGACGCATAATTTTCTAAAAATGGCAAAATCAGTATTTATATTGTTGTTTATATTTATGGAATTAATAAGAAATAAATAATGGCCAGCTACTCTCTACTCGTGCTGTACTAGTATTTAAAGGGTTTCAGTTGTAGCACAATAATGGTGCATAAACTAAGAGAAGCCAGAAGTTAGAAACTTAAAAAAAAAGTTATATTTAGCTGAAATTTAAGTTAAAACTTTCTTGCAAAGCACAGTATATTACTTGAAATAAGTAAAAACGTTGTATTCGGCCGTGTCGAATTTTCAATACCGTCCAAATATTTAGTAAATAAAAACTCTATTTTTATTGTTATATGAATCTTTTAATTAATAATTTTCCATTATCTTGTATCTATGAAGTCCAATACACATACATACATATGTATCGTCAATAAAATAATAATACCCTGCCAACATTTTCTATCGCGGAAGTGACCCAGAAGTGACGCTAAGAAGTTGAAATTCATCTTCTGCGATACCATTTTCTCATCGTAGAAGCATCTTCCGTATTGAGAAGTTGTACCCCCTGGAAGTAACTTCAAGAAGTCTCTTCTGCGTTACTTCAAGAAGTCACTTCTGCGTTATTTCAAGAAGTCACTTCCGGAAGTCGAATTTTTATCCTCAACATAATAAAAGTTGTTGTATTCATTAAATGTAATTTATTAAGTTTATAAATTAATGAAAAACAAATAATTATTACTTATGTAAAAAGTACAACAATAACAAAACAAAATCACACTTTACCACTGACCCATCACAGCAAAAGACAAGAAAACTAATCTCGATGATGTTGAAAACTTCTTTTTTGCATTCTTTTAATTTTTTTAATTTTATTTCGCGGTCACTGCGACTTTCCCAGAAGTGCATAGTGTTGTTTTTGTTTATTACATCCACAACGGCACACGTCATTTTCGGCTGGTGTTGTAAACAACAAACTATCTTCCAAACGTCGCCTGGATGATTAAAAGACGACTGCAATGTAAATTGTTATTGTGAAATTCAAACGATCTTCCAATTATCGTCTGGAAGTGAGTAAGACGTGACGCCTATGACGATGGACGATGAAAGAAACTTCCAAAAGTTGGAAGGATAAATACTGTGATTTCCAATGAGTTGGGAGCACCCTCCCCTTTAAATGTATAAAATATAAACCTTAAACTTATATATAAACACACCTGATCCAATACTGCATTAAATTTTATTAAATTTAAATTATTATTTTATTACTTATGCTAGAGTTAATGTCGACGTCGTCGACGGCGTCAAATGTCAAAAAAAAGTTGAATCGTATGAAATTGTATGAGAAGAGTTAATCTCAACGCGTTGCAACGCCGTAAAAGTTCAATCTATTTCAACTTTTTCGGCGTTGAAACGCCGTCAACGGCGTCGACATTAACTCTAGCATTAAGTATAAAGTTCAAACCAAAAAAGTTTGAATTAGGTATGATGGAACAAAAAATTCAGAAAAATGGGACATGAAGAAAAATAATCAAACGGTAACACGGGTATTATAACAATAACATGTTAACATCAGCTTGATACAGTTCTCGTATTCTTTTTCACAATAAAATTTGTGTAAATAGGAACTGTTATCACATTCAACTAAGCCACCTAATAAGTGGTGACAAACACAATACACATGAGCACTGATGATGAAAGGGTTGCGTCTTTCGAAAACAGCTGTTCTGCTCTGCTGTGTAAGTTGAATAACAAAAACTGATGTTGACTTGCCTTTGTGCCTTGGAATATTTATAATGTCTTTCTGAGATTTAAATTAAAATTTCGAACAATTAGCCTATAGAATCTTAATTCAATTTAATATAAATTATTTCCATATTTTTCCACGTCAATTCTGACGTTTGGAGATTTCTATGAAACTATGCTAATGCTGAACTATTTCGTAGAAATTTTTTTTAATTTCAATGAATTTCACAACGTTATTGACTATTCTTTTTTTTCGAAGAAAAGTAATTAAAAGTAATTTCGTTAAAATTTTGAATTATTTTAAAGTGTGCTTTTCTATTTTTATATTGCCCGCAAGACACATATAAGGGTGTACAAAAAAATTAAAACAAGTAAAAGTGCTATATTCGGCTGTGCCGAATCTTAAATACCCTTCACAGATGTAATTCTTCTTTCTTTCTTACCAAAACAATAAGTAGGTTTAATTAAAAAAATGTAAATGATGTTATCGGTTACTTTTATATTTAAGAAAACGTTTAAATTTTTCGGCTAGGCAGCTAAATGTTTGGCTTTTCTTATATATAATACCTATGAACGTCTTTCGAAAATATTATAAATATTTAATTTACAAACAAAACAAAAAATCCGTTTCATGTACCCCAAAAAGTTCTAATTGTCCAACCGTAGATTTTGTTGCTTTTTAATACCAGTTTACTTCTTTCTGATGTATAAAGTAGGTATAATTAATCATAAAAATCAAAAATATCAAACAAAATGGCTGCTTTTATGAATCAGAAAATATCGATTTCCCAACCCTGGAACCGAATTTTTAATTTTTTAATACTAATTTAATTTTTTCTGATGTATAAAATAGCTTTAATTCACTAAAAGCACAAAAGTTGGTATATATGTATGTACTATTATGTACGAAAAATATTTCGATTTTCCAACTCTGGAAGCGAATTTTAATTTTTTTACCGTAAAATATATCATTTGTCCAAACCTGGAGTCGAAATTTTGATTTTTTAAGATTTTAATACCAATTTTGTTCTTCCTGAATTATAAAACAACTTTAATTAGCAAAAAAAAAAAAACAACGTCAATTGCCTTTTTGGTTACTTTTATGCAGAATAAATATATCAATTTCTTAACCCTGAAAACGAAATTTAAATTTTTTTTACCAATGCAACTTTTAATGAGGCATGAAATAGTTTTATTTAAGAAAAACTTAATATTTATAACCATATAGGTTACAAATATAGTTTTAATTAGTAAAAAAGAACGTCAATTGCCTCTTTGGTTACATTTATGTTTAAAAAAAATTTCAATTTCCCAACCCTGGAAGCGAAATTTAAATTTTTTTAAATTTTCTTTTTCAATGCAAATCTTCATGAGGTATAAAGTAGTTTTGTTTAAGAAAAACTCGAATTTTGCAACCATTTTGGTTATAACATGTACTACAAAGTATTGCATGTACCAAAAAAAAATTTAATTTTCCCAACCCTGGAAGCGAAATTTTAATTTTGTTTGTTTTTTTTTATCAGTGCAACGCTTCTTGAGGTATAAAGTAGTTTTATTTAAGAAAAATTGCAAATTTGTTACCATTTTGGTAACTTTCATGTACCATAAAATATTGCACTTGTCCATCCCTGGATTCGAAATTTTATTTTTTATTTTTGAATTTTTGATACCAATTATGTTCTTCCTAAATTATAAGACAGTTTTAGTTAGCAAAAAACAAAAAAAAACAACATCAGTTGCCCGTTTGATTACGTTAATGTATAAAAAAAATTCAATTTCCCACCCCTGGTAGCAAAATTTGAATTTAAAATTGCAAATCTTCATGACGTATAAAGTGGTTTTGTTAAAGAAAAACTTGACATTTTTAACAATTTTAGTTACTACATGTACTACAAAATACGAAATAGGCCGAAAAAAAATTTTTAATTTCCCATCTCTGGAAAAAAAAATTAATTTTAGTTTTTAATAGACCATTGAGACTCCCCAAACCACGAAGTAGGTTTAATTTACAAACATTAAAAAAAAGAATTGATTTTTGGTATAAATTTTGCGTCGATAAATAGGTGTAAGCTTCCCAGCTCTGGAACCGTACTTCGGATCTTTCTGAATTTCTATAGCAGCCTATATAAGTTCATTTCCAATCCAGCGGTCCAAGAACGAAGTCTCTAGCTCTTCTGGGGGCTTGGGAAAACCGATTTCACGTACAGACGGACGGACAGACGGACATCGCTCAATCGTCATGGCTATTCATAAGGACCCAGAATATATATACTTTATGGGGTCCCATGTGCATATCGAAGAAATTACAAACGGAATGACAAACCTATATATACCCTTTCACTTTTTTGTGAAGGGTATATATATACAGTAAAAAATGTTTCATTTCATAGAATTTATGCCAGTTGCTGTTAAGTTATTTTACAATAGGTCGCAGTGTGCATCATCATGGAAAAATTATATTTTCTGCTTATTATTTTAAATACATAAATTCTTTTCAATCTCCGTGTCTGTGTAACTTTAAGAAAAACTTAACTCCAAGTGCATTAACGATACAAGATAATTATGTTAATAATATGCCATCATAGAAACCAAAATTTCTCAAAATAATAGAAATATGATAAAAAGAAATAAAAACCATCAGTTGCCTGTTAGGTGGTTTTTGTCCTTGTTGACTCATAAATATTCAAAGTCAACTGACAAATTGGTTTAAAAATCCTCAATCATAAAGCAACAGCAAATTGTTGCTTTTCTACAATATATTGAAAATAAAAGCAGCAACAAGAACAACAATGAAACCAAATAAAAATACAAGTGACAGGAGAAGGAGATGCTGACTTAATCCATCATCATTTGCATGGTTCGTTCACTCAACTACAGTTAAGTTATTTCTTCCACTTAATGAAACTCAAAATGCAAAAGACCACAAGGGCACGTTAAATGTTCAGCGATTAGAAGAGGGAGGGAGACGAAAACCAAAAAAAAAAAGTGTAAAATTTTTAAAAAGGGTTGATTTATTTATGTTGTCGGCTTGTCAGCAATTAGAAAAGTTAAATACACAATGTTAACTGACATTTACACAGATACAATGTAATACCAGCAGTTGCGTAAACACACACACTCACACATACACCCAAATGTACACAACTAGAAAACTAAGACAATGTGTGTTTAAAAACAGTGGCGGTGTTAGAATTCACACGTTCAAAATATCCTGCTTTGCTATTGTGGGTATATCCTGTTAATGTGATTTTAGATGTGTTTATGTGTGTGTGTATGGGTTTGTGTTTGTGTGTGTGAGCGCGTTCATTTGTGTTGTTAACGCTACTTGTGGTAAATGTGTCGTGAAATGCTTTAATTTGACGAAAGAGTGATGACATCTCATTAATATTCATTGTGGTTTTCTTGTGAATTTTGTTGCTGCTACTGCTGCTGCTGCTTTTGTTTATTGTTATTGTTGCTGCTTCTATTGTTGTTACCGGATCTGCCACCCATTAATCTTGTTGTTATCCTTGTTTCCAACAACGATTTACGGAAATAGTTTTTGGTTTTGTTGGCATGTGATTGCTATTGTTGCTGCCTGTTGTTAGTTGTTACTTATGTTGATTTCAATGTTATAAATCGCAGGATATGTAGGTGTTAATGAAGCGTATAATGCGTGTGCATTTATCAAGGAAACACTAAAGAGTTAAGAATGTATAATTTTGAGAATAAGACAAAAAAAGAAAAACAAATAACATCTTATTCATATTCCTTTAGGGTTTGGCCTGTCAGATTATTCATATTCAAGAAGATGTATGACAAGGCGAATATTCTGGGAAGAATGATTAAAGGATTTACGAGTAAATGTAGATTTTGTTCAAACCGTAATGTGAATATATTACAAGAGTTCGGTAGTTATTCAGATTTTTTTACCTGTAGAATTATCTATTTGCCCTAATCAACTTGGCATAACCTAGCAAATGGTAAACCAAAGGAATAAGAAGCTACAAAAAGCTACAGAGCCCTTCAGTCCATTTGTATTAGGGACTGGTAAATAGTTTCCAAAATGAAATTTTGATTTGGATACCAATATCAAGTTCGCAAACATCGGTGTCATCTGAAAGATTTTGAAAAAATAATTTCGGATATGCAAAAGTTCAAAAATATTAACGCCTAAAGTACCAACGACCTTAAAATTATAGTAAAGGCTGTCTTAGTGAGAAAGTTGTGATATATTTGTTGTCTGGAAGACATGGAATAAAATATCCGCCTGATGACTGACCACACAAATAATCTTATGAAATTTCCAATGACATTCGTAAAGATGTGACTGTATCTCAACAATGACTCGCTGACTCTTGTATTTGAGGTCAGCAATTGCATGGATATTTTCTGAGCTCCAAATTCAATAGTTTTGCGAAGCTATTCAGATGGAAATGTGCTGTTGGCTGTGTCATGAATATGGCATTGAATTTTTCAGATCAACATTAGGGCATGGTTTTGCTAGTTTTTGTCATCCTGTTTCAGTGATGAAGGCATAGCATTGATCACTGAATATAACTGGCAGCCATTGACCTGTCATGTAAAGATCAGAGGAATAGCACCCTTCTTCGTCGGCCCTGTAGCAAAAAATTACCTGGCGAAGTAAAAATTGAAAAAAGCTACAAAAAATTCTCTATCTTCTCATCTGTTCTCACAATAATATCCCCTCCTATCAATTTCCGGTGCAATGCATTGCATATGTAGGAGCCCTTCCCTGAATGGTAATGACTTTTCAAAAAAAAAATTGGCATTAGCTTCACTTCCATTACCCATTGATCAAATTGACGCCACTTTCCATACTCTGTTAGCTTTATTTTTCGTAAAGCTACTAAACGGAATAAATATGTCCCACAGTTGCCGCAACAAAATTTAACATTAAATTTAAAATATATAATTTAATTGAGACAATATGTCGAATAAACGATTTTAAAAACGTTTTGGTTGATAATATTATGGCTTTTAATAAATCTGCCAATGCATCAATGTTGCCTTGGATATTGGATAATAGCTTCTAATGCCTCATGAGTTGCTAATTTGTTGACACAAGATGATGACTTTACATTACCCCTTAAAAACATATTCAGCGGTGTTATGCTAGGAACACAACTGGGACGAACGACGAATTTCGCTTAGTACGACGAATTCTTTGATAAAAAATCGCTCTATAAATTCGTCGTATGAAACACAATAACGACGAATAAATTAAAATAATAAGCAAACAAAATTTTAATATTTGTTTTTTAATCCTCGGATGCCAGTCAGATTGTTTAGACACTCAATAATTATCCCGGTGTTGTCCATTTTTTTCAGAACAAATTCCTTTTTGTAAATATTTTCTGAAAAATTTTTTGTCTGTAAATAAATTATTATTTTCATTTAACAGCTGATGGGGTGACCATATGAAAAAGTGAGAAATAGAAAGAAAAACTATATTATAAAAAGTGTTCAAAATTAATAAAAAGTCGTCCGTATGACGAACTTCGACCAACGCCACGATTGTGTGCATTTTCATATACACCAATGTGTTTTATTTTTAGCTACGAATATTCGCGACCAAAAATTCGTCGTTCGTCGCAGTTGTGTTCCTAGCATTAAATAGCTCCTAGGATTCGCTTATGAACAGGATTTCTTCTAAAAATAAAGTTGTCACCATTTTGATTTTGCAATAACTCGATTGTTAAGCTTTCTCTGTATCTAGTTTCACCATCCTGTAGGAATCAAATGTCGCTTATGTTAATCTGGTTAATTTTTGAAGACCAAAACTCAGTTCGAATGTGTCGATATTAGTCGTCATTCACCGTAACAGAATATAGAGTAATTGTTCTGCTGTTAAACGATTCATGATGGCTTACCAAATCAGTACAATTCAATATTCTGAGCTGTTATATTAGGAAACCTTTTGGTACGGATTTTTTCAAGCATTATATTAAATTTCTATTGGAATAGAAATCGATTTAACATTTCCTAAAAGTTTGAAGAAAGTCCATACCATTCCACTGAACCACATACTCAACTGAAATCCCATCGACCTTCACTCATTGGCCTTATCCTATAGCAACATGGGAATGGTGAAGATTAAGGTTAGGTTAGATTGAAGAGAGGGGCATAAGCAAGAGATCAGTTCAGAAGTACATTTAAACTTTATAGGCCTGTTGTGAGCTCTATTATAATGAGTTCCCATTCTATTATAGGGAGTCCCATTATAAATTTGATTACGTTAAGAACCTAGTTTCCTTAAGGTATCTTCTTAAGTCTCTCCAATTAGACATTCCATATCTTGTATAACTTCCTGATTAAATGTTTGTCTCCTGACTTGACTAAAAGCTTCACAGTAGCACAAGTAATGCTCAAGTGTTTCTTCATCTTCCTGACAGTCTCTGCATGTTATATCGTCAACGATCCCCATGAGTGCCAGGTGATTCCTTAACTCTGTATGTCCTGTCATTGAATAAACCAATCTCCATGGTGCTGGCCTACTCAATCTTAGGATTTCTTTTGTCTTGTTGCCATTTGGATTTCCCCATAGAATTCTAGTCACTCTACCTACGGTAGAGTACTGGCAATCTTTTGTATGCAATTCTATAGCCCATTGTCTTAGTTCGTTTTTAAAAACTTGATGTGGCTCAGGATCTTCTAGATTCTAAGATTAAGGACTTGCAGTAACTTTGGAATCCTAGAGCAATCATCTGAAATACTTTGGCGATATTCTGACTGCATAGTGCTTCAAATGGACTTTGAAAAAATGCTTAAATTCTCAACTTCAACAAAGTGGTATAGAAAGGGAGAAAAAACTGAAACAGAATTTAGGATCATAGTGTTGACTAGTTTATCGAGAATATTAAATCTTTAAAATAATCTTTAAACAGAATGCTTTTCAGTAATGAGCCCAGAACATTTCATGCTAAGATTTTCTTTTCAAAGGATCTTACGGGGTGTGGAATTAATAGGGCTGGGCCAGTAGTAGACCGGTAGCCAGCAGCCACTTCTGTATTTAAAATCATATTCTATTGTTGGAAGTTTTAAGCATGTGCTAACTCCGTTAGATGGCCAAGTCTGTTCCAGCATACTGAAACTTTCCATATTATAAAGGAGCATATGAAGTGGAAAGATTTGGTCGATCTATGAACACCTCCAATGCGGAAGCAGTTTGAAGGTGCTGAGTTATTTCTTAGGACTAAATATAGATGGCACAATCTAAACACGTATAAAGCTAAGATCAAACTATAGGCCCAAGGTACCGATTTTCGTTGGCTTATTGCAATAAAGTCATAAGTATAAAATTGCATTATGTTTTGATTAATTCTGGAAAAAGTCTATATGGCTTTATTATCAATGCAGTGTGATGCAATTATTTCCTTATATTTCAATTAGTTGACAAATAAGGCAAATTTAGCTTATTATTTATAACTTTATTTCAGTGAGCCGGCGCAATGTACCGAATTAGTGTCATCTTAGCTTAAATAGCTAGCGTTAATAAGCAAAAAAAGAGGCAGTAAAGAGAATCCTTAAGGACATTTTGAGACTTGTTTCACTTGTGACGAAAAACTGGGTGGTCTGCAGATGTGCTCGTAAAATAATGTTTTCCCATGATGAGTTCTGCAGTAGTTGTCGTCAACAGAATAGGAAAGAACAGATTTATTTTCTATACAAATAACTAGCTTTGCATCTCTCGAGGCAAAAAAAAATTTCTCCAGCCATATTGCTACATGACTTTGGACTGAGATTCCCCAAAGGCATTGGACTGAGATTCCCCAATGCAATGGATAGGATCTGGTCAGTCACCTTGTATGTGCTGTTGGCTGAAGAAGTAGAACAAGAGACTATGAAGCGGTGGGTCCTGAGTTCAACACCGCGTTGAGTCATGAAGTATCGTGTTGAATACTTTTGATCAGCATTAGTGCATGGTTGTGTTAGTTGTTGCCAGGCTGTCACTTAGCAAAATTGGGAGGGACTGACATGATCATGTACTAAACAGAAGAGTAATAGCAGCATCTTCCTTCATCGGTCTTGTAGAAAGAAATTAGCCGGAAAAGTAAAAAGGTTGAAATAGCTACAAAAAATTCTCTCTCTTCTCATCTTTCCTCAACTGGCCCCTAAATACTAACCCCTCATTTTTACTTCCGGTGCAATGCATTGCATAAGTATTGATCATCCCCTGAGTGCTGGGCCAAGATAAAAAAAAAAATCCCCTGTTTCGAGTATGTATGTACTTAGATACGGTTCTAATTAGATTGCTACTGGCAAATGCGGGGGTCTGCCAAAAAAGATTTTTTTTGAGTTTGCTTAACTGCCTACGGCAGGGGTCCTCAATGGGAGAAAATATTTAAGTATAATGTATTTGTGCATTTTTCATGTGTTAGTGACTGTTTTTTTAAACAACTGCGTACAAATAATGTTGCCAGACATGACGTAATTTCGACGACTTTTTATGCCAAAAATAAAATGGCATGAAATATTGAAATAAAGTTTTCATTAATATGTATTTCTTACATTTAATTAATACAGACGAAATTCCTTATAGTGAATAAATTAAACACTCCAAGCGATATTTATAAGGCCCAAAATATTTTTAATTTTTTTCGGAATTTATTAATGTACATTATGTTGGAATATTTTTACTTATATATTGCCATTTTATCTGACTTAAAAATATTGTGTTCCGTTATTTCTGTTTAAATATAACGTGATCTAAATATTAAATTTGAACGAAATATTTAAAAGACCAAATCCAGGAAATTATAACAGAGGAGTAAAAAAATCTAAATATGTAAGTGGAATCAATACATTTTGGTTCTTACTTTTAATTAAGAGAAAAAAAGACTTACAAATCAAAAAATTTGCTTTCAAGTGAATCCATCTATTAAAATGTTTGTAATTTTGAAAAAATTTTATATAAGGACTTTACTAGACGTTTAAACTCGTACTTCTAGCAATATAATTCGTAAAATATTAGTAATAGGTGATGGCTACATTAAAAAAGCTAATTAAAAAATCTAAATAATAATAATCGGCAAAGTAACTTCTGAGATAGAGAGTCTCGGAAAAAAGAAAATAAAAATAAAAATTCAAAATATTTATAGGAATAAAAATATTTCTTATTTTACGTATACTTCAAATTGAACTGTAGAAATTTTGTGGTATTTTTCATAAAACTACCGTAATAATTTCACATTAACGATTTGAAAAAGTAATATGAAGATTTTGATTGTTTTTCTCCAAAATTTGACGATTTTACATCTATTTTGTCTGGCAACTATGTGAACAAGAAAGAACATTTAAAGGTGTTGCCGTTGATTACAAAATCAAATTGATAATAATATAATTAGGCAAACTTAGTTTTCACTTTTATACAATGAGTGAAATTGATTTTTGTTTTTATAGCCTATATTCTATTCAAAATTTCGACCGAAATGCTGTCAAAGCCCATATAAAAAATATTTAGTAGGCATATGCGTGGAAAAATTTGGTAAACTAGTATCTACTCTGTTTTTACTATGAAAAACACGTGAAATTTTTCTGAAAACAATTTTGCTAAACATTTTTCGAAAATTCAAACAGAGTACCGGCCTTATCGCTGTGAGCCCTTCTATGTAGTATAATTTTTTGGCCTCCTAAGCGCACACAAAAATTTAATTTAATTGACTGTTAAAGTTCGACAAGGCAAGTCGTATGTGTTTTATAAAAAAAAACTAAATTAATGCAATATTAGGTACTTTCCTCAATTTTATACACATAGAATTTAATGTTAAAATTGGGAAATATTTTAATATTATTAATTTTGCTGCATAAAATAAGCTATGAGCTAATGAAAAATAAATAAATAGAATTTTCTAAAATATGATAAGAAAATTCGGAAATAACACTGTAAACGGTGTAAAAATAATGAACCAAAAATTTTCAAATACTCGTACAGCTAAGTAAATAATAACATTTCTTTCGATTTAAAAAAATGTTCCTCTGTAGAAAATTTTCATAAGGCTTATATTAAAAAATTCTATTATAGCCAATACTATCTTGCAATGAAGATATAAAATATTATAAAACCATTTTTATATCATACAAAATTACTAAGAAGCATAATATATATAAATTCATCCATCCAAGAATACAAAAAATCGAACGATGGCAACGCGGGTTGAAAATTTAGTCATGCATTTTATGTTGTCTATGAATAAAATTTTTATTTTCTCTTCTCTCATTGATGTGAATTTCGTTACTGTTCGGGTTGCGTATGTGAATATGTGTAAAAAATCCGATTGGTACTCGTTTCCTGAGTGTAAGGGTTGAGTTGCCCTGGCCTACGGATAGAGGTCAGCCAAGTAAACCGACCCACAGTGCAATACATCACGTTTCGGACGAACTCTATTAATTTAAAGAAAAAACTTGATCTCTACGGAATTTTTTTAATTATATTTTCGAAACAAGCAAATTTTAAGATTTAGGACTCTCACGATCAACACAATGAGCGAAATAAACTAAATTTTTTTTAACTAAATATTTCTTCAAAGAGACATAAAAGTCAACTTGTATCTAACAAAAATGAACCTCAAACACACCTCAGTTCAGCCAAAGGATAACAAGATAAATAAATAACAATAACAACAAATTGTAAAAAAGAGCAAAAAACATATACACATGCACACACCGACCGACAGACAGAGCGACCTACCAGATTAAGACACCAAAATATAATAAGACAAAAAGAAACGTATTTAAAATTTACGCAAATAACAGCAATGCGGAAAATAAACATTCCATAATGAAACGAGAAGCAAAAAAAGAAAACCAGACGGTTCTACCTTAAAAAATATGACGCCTTGAAAGAGACTTTCATGTTGCGAGTTTCGTTCCTTCTCTTCCCATAAACAGTCATTATCCCCAAAGACTTGTAAATACTAAACAAATAACTTGAAATGAAATAATCAAGGAGAAAGAAGAATATATTGTTGTTGTTGTTCTTGTTTTATTTTAGTTTTAGCGTTTCCCCAACCAACAGAAACGTTTCTCATTTCAACAAAAAAAAAGTTTGTCGTTTCGAGCAAACGACACCAAGCGTCAAAAACCCATTACAAACGCCACATTTTAAATGCCACTTTCCACAACTGTCTGCATTATAATCTCTTAGCAAGTGTGTGAGTGTGTGCGTGTGTATGGCTATGTGTGTGTGCGCTTATGTGCTGGTTTCCAATTTTAGTTTTTCTTACACTTTAGAAAACATAATTTCTTTTAATGGCTTCTTTCAGTCAGATAACGAAGCCAGGCACTTTGCAACACAGATAAACCATCATTGTTTGTTTGCCACAAAAGCGGTAACAAAAAAGATGACAAAATAAAAAATATAAGAAAAAAAACATACAACAAAATTAACAAACGTGTGCATTATTCCTTCACTGTAACCTCAAAGATACTTTTGTCAAACATCTGAAATGTCTTTCTCTTCACATATAACGGTATATGGAAATAATGCGCTATAAATAATTTAAATTCGTACGTAAGAGCACACACACACACATGCATGCATATGTAAATGTTTTAAGGACGTGCTATTAAAACTTATCATTTAAATAGTTAAGGTCTATCTTGTTTTGCTTGTGGGGGATAAAAGGTCAAAAGTTATGGTGACTTAAAATGCGTTTTTAAGAGTTTACGGTGTGGCTCATAACCTACAACTGTCGCCTCCGAAGTCACTATATTCCCATCATCAATGGTCATGTGTATCTGCTACGTTCATCATAGTTTATAAGATCGCCTTCGACTAGGCAAAGAAATGGCGTGTGATTATAGACTTCTATATTCTTCTTTTGTCGACTATGTAGTTGTATAGGGTGTTTTTTATAGAGTGTCACAAGTTTAAATCATAATAAAACAAGAATATATATTTTTAATATTAATGAAATGGGCCTTATTGGGAAGAAAATTTTATGAAATTAATGTTTATATATGATTTCTGCCATATTGCTGCCACGGCTGGCGCGTAGAAGGCGCAGTCTGGAACACCAATTTTCCACAACTAAAAAAATCTTCCATAAAGTGCAGAGAACAGTGACGAATTGATGGATTAGGATCATCTTCAATGCTTTCCCGCTGTACAGGCTGCAGGACCATTATATACGTCATAAAATGCAAAAAGAAGTCCACAATGAATTCGACAAATAGAACAATTATTTTGATTAAAAAGCCAATTGTTGTCTCCCAGAAGCATGAAATAGTTTTAAGACCAAACGAAATCAAAAATTATTGTAGTAGCTGTTTTATTTGCTTTTATGTGCGTTCGAGCCCGCGCTGAGTCATGAAATATTGTGTTGAATTCTTCTGATCAGCATTAGTGCGTGGTTGTGTTAGTTGTTGCCAGCCTGTTTCAATGATGAAGGCATAGCGCTGATCACTGAACATAATTGGCAGCGACTGACACGATCATGTACTAAAAAGCAGAGTAACAGCACCCTCCTTCGTCGGTCCTGTAGCAAAAATTAGCCGGCGAAGTAAAAGGTGAAAAATAGCTACAAAAAAAAACAACTGTCTATCTTCTCATCTTTCCTCATCTGTCCCCTCAATACTATCCCCTCGTTTTCAATTCCGGCGCAATGCATTGCATATATAGGGGTCATCCCCTGAGTGCTGGTCCAAGAAAAAATAAAATAAAATAGGGTGTTTTTTTATAGAGTGTCACAAGCTTAAATCATATCAAAACAAGGAAATATATTTTGAATATATATGCAACGGGCTTTATTGGAAAGAACATTTTATCAAATTAATGTTTAAATATGATTTCTGCCATATGGCTGCCACGGCTGGCGCGTAGAAGGCGCCGTCTGGAACACCAATTTTCAACTACTGAAAAATCTTCCATAAAGTGAAAGGACACAACCCCAGTTGCTGAGAACAGCGACGAATTGATTGATTAGGATCATCTTCAAGGCTTTCCCGCTGTACAGGCTGCAGGACGATTATGTACGCCATAAAATGCAAGGAGAATTGCAAGAATGCAAGAAGAAGTGCAAGAATAGAACAATTATTTTGATTAAAAAGCCAATTTTTGTCTCCCAGAAGCATGAAATAGTTTTAAGACCAAACGAAATCAAAAATTATTGTAGTAGCTGTTTTATTTGCTTTTATGTAGCGAAAACATTTCAGTTGTCCAACCAGGGATGGCAAAGAGCTATTTGGATTTTGTACCAATTAACTAAATAAAATGAACTTTTCATACCATGACGGTACAATTTTTTTTTTATATTTCTATAAATAGAAATTCAAAAACTTCTCAACACAAGTATACAACAAAAAAAAAAAAAATATTATATACATAAAAATCTAGGAATCAGTTGAACTTTATTCAAAAAGTCATACAATTTAAGATAATAAATTTTCTGGTAGTTTAAAATTTAGGGAACGAGACATTGATTGAAAACTTTTTCGGTATTTGGAAATAAATTATTATACCCTTTTTCAACGTGATTGTTTTTTGAATCAAATATAAGGCAGCCTAACGATGAAAAAAGTTTCTGCTGCGAAAAATTATAGCAAATAATTGTAAGTCCGTTACTTAAATGAGCCACAATTTAGCAGAAATATGAGACATAAGACACTATTTTGAAATATTCGAGTCAAGAGAACAGTTTTCTCTCGAAAGAACAATAATTTTCAAAAAGAAACGACAAAATAAATATATAGAACAAGCAGAGGAGTAGGAAACGATCCGAAAATTTCATGAAGTGCTGACTGGAATACAGTATGTAATAAAAAGTTGACACAAAATCTTTGATTATGTAACCGTATAATTCACAGAAATATTTTATGTTTATTAACTGATTCACTGAGAAATTAACAAACATTTTCAAGCATAAAACGTTTTTATGAACTAGGTGTAAGCTTTTGATTGAGATATTTAAATTGTACCAAATTAGTCGTGGTAGTACCACGGTACCAACAAAGTCTAATTGTGCAAAAAAAAGTACAATTGTATCATGTTTTCCATTCGTGTGTCCAACTCTAAAATCGAATTTATTTCCAATTAAATTCTGCTTGAAGTATAAGATATATAGATTTGATTCACTAAAAGAACCAAAACTGGTAACTAACATTATCACTTTTATGTAGTAAATAACTTCGATTGTCCAAACCTGAAATCGAGTCTTTTTGGTTTTTAATACCAATTTAATTCTTCCTGAAGTATAAAAGTGAGTATAATTCATCCTAAACATCGAAATTGGGAACTTAAATTGTTACTTTTATGTACCAACAAATTTTGATTTTCCAACCCTGGAATCGAATTTTTCTTTTTTTTTTTGGTTTTTAATACCCATTTGACTCTTTCTGAAATATAAAGTAGGTTTAGTTCACCAAAAAACGAAAGCTAGGAACTTAAATGTCTACTTGTAAGTACCAAAATATTTACATTTTCCAACCCTGGAAAATAATTTTTAATTTATTTTTGTTTTTAGTGCCACTTTAATTCTTTCTGAGGTATAAAATGGGTTTAATTCACAAAAAAAAATTAAATTAAATTACAAACTTATATGGCTACTTTTATGTACCAAAAAAATTGCGGTTTTCCAACCCTGAAATCGATCATGTAATTTTGTGGTCTCTAATACCAATTTAATTCTTCCTGAAGCATAAAAAAGGTATAATTAACCACAAAAATCAAAAATAGGAAATTATATGGCTACTTTTATGTACCAAAAATGTCTATTTTGCAACCCTGGAATTGGATTTTTAGCTTTTTTTAATTTTTTACATAAATATAATTCTACCTGAAGTACAAAAACGTTCAATTCAAAAAAAACAACAAAATTTGGATATTATATGGCTATTTTTATGAGCGAAAAAATGTTCGATTTTCCAACCCTGGAATCGAATTTTTAATATTTTTAGACGGAGATCGCTCATTTGTGATCTCTGTTTATATATAAACTTTAAGGTATCTCATATTAAAATTGAGTAAATTACACACGGACTGATAAACCTATATATTTCCTTTCACTTTTTTGTAAAGGCTACTGTTTGGTGTGCTTTATGGGCTGGTGGAATCATTGGTTCGTAGTTCTTTAAAATGAATGTTGGTCAGAATGTTACAGTCAATGGTGACCACTATAGAGTCATGGTTACTGACAATTATCATTAATTGATAATTGGACCTTCAGACTAGACTACGTCCGAGCCGTCAATGGCGGTAATATGCCAGAAGTCATATATAAATTATTATGCCAGAAGATAATTTTTGGAAAAATTCTATCGCAATTCAAGTTGCTTTCAATTTTGCAATGTACAATAATTGCGAAGAAAAAGTTACAGTCCTCTCTTTTCCCATAAGAAATACAATTTAACTATTTCTGTCAAATTAATCAATCACTTGTCTTAAAAAAATCTACTAACTGTTTTATTATAGTTAATGTTCCCTTGATTCTAAAATTTTTGCGCAAAAGAAATTTGATTGATTTTTTCCCCTTTTAAATTTCTAGAATAGGCACTCACAGCCTTTCCATGCTAAGCCAGCGATATATTTTTTGAGTCAAATATCAAATAAAAACTTTTGTTGTGGAAATTTTGTATTGAAATTTTTTGAATATATTTCATATAACAATTTTTAGTTGAATTTGACAATGAATTAATAGCAATATGCCTGAGTGCAGATATAAAATAATTTTATTTAAAGTTTCAATTTGTCTCTCATTAAAATTAATCCATAAATTTTTAATTCAATTCTTGGCCTTAGTGGTATTGGCTTTTGTTGAATCACTAATTAAAAACTTAACGATTCTCCGAAGCTCAATTATGGCACCAGAGCCTTTAGTAAGATCATTTATACTCATGTCCAAGGGCTTTAAAGTTTTACTTAAGTTTTCGAAAAGTTGTTTATCAAAATCAGTCAGAACATGAGCAACAATGTTTTACATCATTTGTAAGGCCACACTAGATCCCTGCGTGCATCTTCACGTATGGTTGTTGTAGTTTCTGTTGGCTATGGTTTGACTTATTACAAGAACACATATGCGTTTAGAAAACATATATTTTAACAAAAAACAAACAAAATATGTTATAATGCTAAGAACAATTGAAAATTTTATTTCATCCATTAATCAACTGAAATTAACCTATTTAATTGTTAAATGAAAATAGCAAAATATAAATTAATCGTTCTATTAATCGGTAAAATGGATGAATACTAATGAATCAATGCATTGTCCCGGAACTACTAAAGGAGCGGACAGTATTGGAATGACAAGTGTGGAAAGTTGGAAAAAGACAAAGTTTGTTGTAGCCCTTTTACTTCTTACTTCGCAGTCGAATTTTTGCTATACTAACGATGAAGCAGGCTACTCTATTGATTTGTTTAATAAATGATAGTGAATGTCTGCTTTAAAGACACAAAAAATTAACATAAAAAAAAGTCCGCCACAATTGTTATTTACCCCAAACAATAAAACATTAATATTGGTCTTAAGCTTGTGTGCGGTACGTTTAATAATATACGAAATTTTTCCTTTAATCCAGATACGGGCGTTTCATAGCACAATTGTGCTGAGATCATTCACACGTATTCTTACCCTCTTTAAGTTAGTCGTCGATGAGACAGCGACGAATGAATATCAGGCGGAGCTTACGAATTTTTTTATATTTTTTTCCAGAATATTTGCCCAGCAAACAATTTCAGTCATGATGATATGCGAAAAATATTTTGCCATAAGCAATGCTTTCGATAACATACAATGCCTTTTATACAATTTTTCTCCAATAACGGACTATACTAATTCTCCTAATTTAGTAATACACTTAGTCTTATTAATTAGTCTGTGTAAAATCTTATCAAAAATATTTTGAATATGTTTCCCATATGAAACTGATCTTCCATGCCGACAAATATCAAAGCTTATTAGGTTTGATACATCCAACCACTCCAGCAAGCAACCATTCTTTTATATTTTTTTTTCTTGAATGGAAAACATAACAAATTATTGCTATCTCTTTTAATTCTTTTCATTTGGCTGTTTGCTTAGAAAATTTTATTTTTAATGAATAATTTTACGTAATCAACGTTTTTTTCAACTTGGAAAATATTGGTACTTATGTGTAAATATATAATGCACCATTATCTTTCAAACGCTTTGCTTTTTGTTAGGTGGGTAGCTCGCAAGCTCAACACATACACAATTTACCAACCATTGACGGTGCCCACCACTGCTTTAATCCCTCTGACCTCTTAACGTGTAATTAATAAACAATTAGATATTAAGTATACGGCCCGTATGCACCTGCTTGATATAAGCGGATATAAGATGTGTAGGTTTTTTGTTGTCGATTTTAACTGCTTTTAAATTATGTATGAATTTTTATTAGTCGAACTTTGTTATGTAAATTGTTAATTTTTTCAACGGGCTTAAGTTCGAATCTGCATGACTGCAAATGATATATTATTACAATATTTTATTAATAAATGCATTTGTTCAAATTCTATTTATTATTTTTTTATATTAAGATTGGAATATTAATAATATTTTCAATAACCATCAAACCAGCAGAACGGATCAGTACTGATTTCGAGGCCGCTACGCCATCTCATCATTGCTTTTAATTTAGTTTTAAATAAACTATCAGTACACATATTAAATCAAGTTACTATCGAAGTATTTCATTTAAAAATTATTCATTGACAAAAAAAAAAATTATATCCTTTTAAAACTGTTGAGAACACAAAAATATATTTAACTTAAAGTGGGTCTGTACATTTGACAAATTGCTTACTTTTATAAATTTTACCCTTTTAAATGATATTGATTCAAATTATTGTTTAAATTTCCATAAGTATTATTCTTTTAAAAATTACTTATTTTTATACCCTCTAAAAGAGAATTGTGGGGTATATTTACTTTGTCATTCGCAACGAAATTTGTGTAACGCAACAAAATATCCCTCTGAGACCCCATAAAGTATATACATATATTCCTGATCAGTGATGAAATCTAAGACGATCTAGCCACATCCGAAATCGCGATTCAGTCCAGACGAAATAAGCCAGAGCCTTCAAATTTGGTATAAATATATTTCAAAAGTTCTTAAATAGGCTGAATCGGGCCAGAGGGAAAAATTTTTCCTAAGAAGAACTAAACCAACCTTTAAAAAACCATATAATTTTTAAAGTTTTTTTTTTGTAATTTTGTTAAGCAAATGATTTATATTTATGTCAAGGAGGTCCAATACGTTAAACTTAATTAAAAAGCCATTAATTAAAAAAAAATTATTTTTGGACCCCGCCCCTGTTATAAATAACAGTACGTAAGTTTTTATGCTGGCGGAAAGGTTTCTCAGTCCTGCTCCTTCCCATACATTGGAAACGACCATTTTAAAATAAATGTTTTCCTTTTTGCTTAAGCCAAATACCATAAAAGTGTAAATTTTAATAAGAATAAAAATAAAGTTTGTATTCATTAAATATTTGGAGGCTATTTAAAGTTCGACGCAGTCGAATACATATAACGTTCTTACTTGTTCATTTACTCGCTCTGACCTCAACGTATAATTAATAAACAATCAGATATTAAGTATACGGCCCGTATGCACCTGTGCAAGACATGTATGTATATATTATAGGTTTATTATTGTCGATTGTAACTTCTTTTAATTTAGTTTTAAATAAACTATTAAACATTCCACTAAAAATTGGTCCACTTTAAGGCAATTACATAGACAAAAACTTATCTCCATACAAAAATATTTTTAACTTTTTCCCTTTTAAACGCTATTGATTACAATTATTGCTAAAATTTCTATGTCATATTTTTTTTAAATTTTCAAAACTTACTTACACAATCGCAAATTACTGTGAAAGGTGGGTAAAACAAATTCTAAAACTATTCGTTTTAGTGGTATGCATACCCAAGTTTTTTTATGGACAATTCATTTCACTTGAATGTATGTACAGTCGACTCTTGATAATTTGAAACTGAAGGGACCAGAGAAAAAGTTCAAATAATCGAGTTTTCATTTAAACGAGACTTCAAAATATCGAAAGAGAGACAGAAAAAATTCAAATTAACAAGAGTTTTCATAAAAAAAAGCAAAACCATTTGCACGCACTAAATTCCGCAAAAGCAAAGAAATAAAATTTTTTATGTTAGCAACTGTCAATGTAGTGGTGTATACTAAAATCGTGGCACAGAAACTAATGCAAACGATTTAAATTTCTTTCAAAAACAGAAACAAAATCATATTAGGAGTTCAAATTAAAGATTGTAGAATAACCGAACTTCAAATTATAGAACGTTGGCGAGCAAGATGTCATTTTTGTAGCACATCGCAAAAAACTAAAATAAATGGTTGTTTTATTTATTTTATATTTTGCATAAAACACAGCAATTAAAATTATTCAAATTATATAGCGTAGAGCCAAAAAATTCAAATTATAGCGAGTCGGCGATCAAAATGCCATTCAAATAATTTCAAATTATTGAGGGGACCAAATTACAAAGATATTTTTCAATTTATTGAGTGTTTTTCAAGGGACTTGGAAAACAGTTCAAATTACCGCGAGATTCAAATTAACGAGTTTCAAATTATCAAGAGTCGACTGTATGTCCTTAGCATCCAACTTTGTTATTGCTATATTAAATTCAGTTAATATTGTTTTAAATTCAAAAGGATATGACGGATATTTCCAGGCATAAATTAAAGTCAGTTACAGTGTTAATTAAGGGACTTACTTAGAGTAGAGCAGTACAGCTGGAGCCCATACCCTTTCCTCCTCGTAACTCATTTATATTTTCGGTTGCTACTAGTTTTTAGATGACTCCGTTGAATATGATAACAATTTTTATTTATTCAAATTTTATTAGGAAATTGCAAAAGATAGCCGTACTAATAAGCTCCAAATAATAAATAATAATTTGGGAATATTAATCGTCAGGGTTGGGGAATTTCGTACTAACCAAAAAGTAATAATTTGTAAAAATGGATGTGAGAATTTCTCATATTCAATTTTCGTTAAAAGCATTGGTTAAATAGTTGATATTCCTACTAACTAGCACCACTTGCAAAAATATTCTTAATATTCCACTCTCAAAATAAATATAATGTAATCACGTTCATTTATTAAAATAAAAATTAAAACAAATAAAAATAACTTGCAGTTTCGCAGATTTGAACTTATAGCCTGTTGAGAAAATTAACAGCCTGTAATACAACTTACATTAATAAAGGTTCACTATTCAAATAAAAATTCATACATAATTTAAATAATTTTTGCATTTTTATTTATTGAGATTATTTAATTTATAAAAAAAAAGTTATTAGTCGGTTAACCGATCAATAAAAGTTATCGGGCTCTATTAATGCTCTATTAATTAAATACCACATTAAATACTCCTCAATGATCACTTTGAACTTTTTGTTATAATTTGGGTAAAAAGAAAGAATCAACATAACTATAATTAAATCGAAATTTAAAAAAAAATGCATACATTGAAAAATTCCTATATATACAATTTTCAAATCATCGAAAATCGAAAACAAAAGATCCCCACGAATCTCAAACAAAATGACTTGTTTGTTTGTCACAAATTTAATTTTCTTGCCAATAATAACCACTTGACTAGAATTAACTAGGCCGCGGTTATATAGCAGCAAGTCCATTAAAATTTGTCCAACGTCCTATTGAACTAAGCAATTGGAAGTTATGAAAGCAAAAATTTCATTTATTGTACCCTTCACAAAAAAGTGAAGGGGTATATATAGGTTTTTCATTCCGTGTGTAATTTCTTCGATATGCACATGGGACCCCATAAAGTATATATATTCCGGATCCTCATGAATAGCGATGACGATTGAGCGATATCAGTCCGTCCGCCTGTCCGTCCGTCTGTACGTAAAATTTTTTTGAACGGTTTTCCCAAGCCCCCAGAAGAGCTAGAGACTTCGTTCTTGGACCGTTGGATTGGAAATGAACTTAAATAGAGTGCTATTGAAATTCAGAATGATCAGAAGTATGTCTCCAGAGCTGGGAAGCTTACAATTATTTTTTTTAATGTTTGTAAATTAAACCTATTTCGTGCTTGGGGGATCCTCAATGGTCTATTAAAAACTAAAAAAATAAAATTTTTTATCCAGGGATGGGAAATTAAAATATTTTTTTTCGGCCTATTCCATATTTTTTAGTACATGTAGTAACTAAAATTGTTAAAAATTTCAAGTTTTTCTTTAACAAAACCACTTTATACGTCATGACGATTTGCATTAGCCAAAAAAAAAAAAAAATTTTTATTCAAATTTTGCTTCCAGGGGTGGGAAATTGAATTTTTTTTGTTATAAATGAAAGTAATCAAACAGGCAACTGATGTTGTTTTTTTTTTCTGCTAACTAAAACTGTCTTATAACTTAGCAAGAACAAAATTGGTATCAAAAATAAAAAAAAATAAAAAAAATTCGAATCCAGGGATGGAGAAGTGCAATATTTTATGGTACATGAAAATTACCAAAATGGTAAAAAAATTTTAATTTTTTGTCAAGTAAAACCATGTTACACCTCAGTAAGAATTGCATTGGTAAAAAAATAAAAATTCGCTTCCAGAGTTGGAAAATCTAAATATTTTTCGTACATAAAGGTACATACATTAATTCCAAATTTTGTGTTCCAGGGTTGGCAAATCGACATTTTCTGATTCATAAAAGCAGCCATATTATTTGTTATTTTTTTATGATGAATTATACCTACTTTATTAATCAGAAAGAAGTAAACTGGTATTAAAAACCAACAAAATCTAAAAGACGATTCTACGGTTGGACAATTAGAACTTTTTGGGGTACATGAAACGTATTTTTTGTTTTGTTTGTAAATTAAATATATATAATATTTTTGAAAGACGTTCATAGGTATTAGATATAAGAAAAGCCAAACATTTAGCTTCCTAGCCGAAAAATTTAAACGTTTTCTTATATATAAAAGTAACCGATAACATCATTTTGATTTTTTAATTAAACCTACTTTCTGTTTTGGCAAGAAAAAAAGAAAGAAGAATTACATGTGTGAAGGGTATTTAAGATTCGACACAGCCGAATATAGCACTTTTACTTGTTTTATAATAATATTTTGGTAATTACTTCAACTTAAAGTCATATATTTTGACTTCCATCTAATATGAGCCTTCCTATGGGAAATATAAAATGATATAAATATTTCTAATATATATCAACTTTTTTTCAGGTCAATCGGTTTTTATCAAACCTTCAATGGTTGTACTGGCCTTGCTGTCAATTTATGTTCAATATTCCATAATTGCCAAAAATAAAGCAAATAAAATTTCAATTCTATTATCACTAGAAAATAAAACTATTTCAATAGTTTGCTGGCAAAAAAAAAAAAATTTTTTCGTTTATATACAGCGATAAAAACTCGACAATCTAATAAAATTTGGTCTCCAATTGTGAAACAATCATAAAATTTGATCAAAATGTGATTTTAAATAATATTTACGATGTTATGCACACATACCCACACACACGCACATACATATGTACATATATGAATATGTACATGAGTGTATACACATTCGCACATGAAACACGATTTGAATGCGATTTGTATAACAATGAATGTTTATGTTACAATATATTTCGCATTTTGTTGATTGTCAAAAGGAATATTGTGCTGGTGTTGGCGGTAAAATAGGAGGAGAACTTCTGAGGTTGATATAGATTGAGTGAATTGTATTATACGCTGTTTTGTTGGACTCTGTGGCTTTGATTATATTGCGCCAAAAGCGCTTGTTGTTGCAGTTGTTGTTTACTCTATTGGGGCTTACCAATACAACGGCAAACAAAACAACACAATTGATAAAAACAGAAAAATCAAATCCAAAATACACACTACAAACATACATACGCACACATTCATACCAAAAAACAAACCAATATGCAAACATCAATTGTGTAGAAAGCAGTAGGAATATGTTGGATTGTTGAGTTGGAGGTAGTATGTGTGGCTGTGTGTGTGTGTAGGCAGAATTATTGTTTGGTTTATATCAGTGTATGCATGTTGTTGTACAAAAATGATATTATTGGAATTTTCAAATTGATATACAGGCGTGTTGTTTGCATGCACTATTCTCTTTTTTTTTTCTCCATGTAGTTTTTCCACTGATGTTTTTAGTCCATAAACCAGAGTTAGTATGTGTGTGGGTGTGAGTGTATATGTGTGCAACTAAAAAGAGAGATCATCATTAATAACAACACACTTTGCAAACAGATTAAAAGCGATAACAGATGTGCAATAATTTTAACCAGGTTTTATATGTAAATTAGTTTATGGTCTAATCAAAATAGGATTTTAGCCACTCCGTACGTGTAAATGTTGCTGTTTTGTATTGTGTATGTGTGCGTGATTTTTTTCTCTCGTTTTGCTCTCCAGTCATTAGTTTAGTAAATTGTTTAAATTCGAAAAATATTATTATTGGCATTATATGATAAATATTGAGGTTTATAGCTGTAGTCTGCTGGATATTTTATTTGGGAATTAAACTTTTAAATAATTGAAAAATATATTTCATGAAAAATTTAATGTCTATTTTTTTAAAGATTTTTCTTTCATTCTTGATATTAATCCAAGCTTTGCTTAGGATTTTCATGGTTTAGATTAAGTAAATATTTTCAATTAGGCGCCTTAAGCAATACATTCTTAAAACTCAGAATAAAAACATAAACTACGGAATCCGGAAATAAAGCTTCTTGCAGAATGTTCGGTGCTGAGAGCTTCGCCAGGATAAGTCATATGATGACCTGACAACAGATAGTAACACAAGCAATATTTAAAAATAATTAAACGAGACAATTAGAAATTTTAAAATTTAAAAAAAAATTAAAACATGTACAAAAATCCACAAAAACGACTGAGATATTGCATATAATGGACTGCTTTTGATTTCTATAATCTAATTAAAGAAAGGACTTGGTTAAAACCTCGGCATTAAAGTTAAATTAATTTTCTTAAAAGTTTTTTTATATAACCTCCTTCAGCTAATGAAGTAACAAATCAAATTAAAACGCAGTTTCTTTTTGTATTCAATATAAAATAAATGGTTTTCTATAAAACTTTAAGCAACACTTTTTTAAATGGTAGCCATTTTTAAACCCTTCACAAAAAAGTGAAAGGATATATATAGGTTTTCTTCGATATGCACATGGGACCCCATAAAGTAAATATATTCTGGATCCTTATGAATAGCGATGACGATTGAACGATGTCCGTCTGTCCGTCTGTCCGTCTGTCTTTAAGTGAGTTTCCCAAGCCCCCAGAAGAGCTAGAGACTTCGTTCTTGAACCGTTGGATTGGAAATGAACTTAAATAGAGTGCTATTGAAATTCAGAAAGATCCGAAGTATGGTTCCAGAGCTGGAAGCTCACACCTATTTCTCGACGCACAATTTATCCCAAATATCAATTATTTTTTTAATGTTTGTAAATTAAACCGTGCTTTGGGAAGCCTCAATGGTCTATTAAAAACTTAAAATATAAAATTTTTTTTCCAGGGATGGAAAATTAAAAAATTTTTTCGGCCTATTCCGTATTTTGTAATACATGTAGTAACTAAAATTAGTTAAAATTTTAAGTTTTTCTTTAACAAAACCTCTTTATACGTCATGAAGATTTGCATTGGCCAAAAAAAACTTTTCGAATTCAAATTTTGCTTCCAGGGGTGGGAAGTTGCATATTTTTTATACGTGAAAGTAATCAAACAGGCAACTAATTTTGTTTTTTTTTTTTTGCTAACTAAGCCTGTCTTATAATTTAGGAAAAACAAAATTGGTTTCAAAAATTCAAAAATAAAATTTCGAATCCAGAGATGGACTAGTGCAATATTTAATAATAAATGAAAGTGACCAAAATGGTTAAAAATTTTAAATTTTTCTTAAAAAAACTTACTTTATATATCATGAAGCGCTGCACTGATAAAAAAAAATTAAGATTTTGCTTCCAGGGTTGGGAAAATTAAAGTTTTTTTTGGTACATGCAATATTTTGTAGTACATGTAATAACCAAACTGGTTACAAAATTTTAGTTTTTCTTAAACAAAACTACTTTATACCTCATGAAGATTTTCATTGATAAAAAAATTTTAAAAATTAAAATTTCGCTTCCCGGGTTGGGAAATTGAATTTTTTTTTAAACATAAAAGTAACCAAAATGGCAACCAACGTCGGTTTTTTACAAAAAGTAAAAATCCGTTTCATGTACCCCAAAAAGTTCTTATTGTCTAACCGTAGGATCGACTTTTAGATTTTTTTGATTTTTAATACCAATTTATTTCTTCCTGATATATAAAGTAGGTATAATTCATCATAAAAATCAAAAATAGCAAATTATATGGTTACTTTTATGAATAAAAAAAATGTAGATTTTCCAACCCTAGAACCGAATTTTTAATTTTTAAAATTTTTAATACTTAGGGAAGTATAAACTTATATGGTTACTTTTATGTACCAACAAATTTATATATTCCAACCCTGGAAATGAATTTTAATATAGTTAGCAAGAAAACAACAACGTTAATTGCCTTTTGGGTTATTGTTATGCATAAAAAATATTTCAATTTCCCAACCGTGGAAACGAAATTGTAATATTTTTTCTCTTTCTTACAATGCAACTCTTAATGAGGCATGAAATGGTTTTATTTAAGAAACACTTAATATTTGTAAAGATTTTGATCACTTTCATGTACTACAAAATATTGCAGTTATTCAACTCTGGAATCTAAATTTTGATTTTTTTTAAATTTTTGATACCAATTTTGTTTTTCCTGAACTAAAATATTGTTTTAATTAGTAAAAAAACCGACGTTAGTTACCATTTTGGTTACTTTTATGTATAAAACAATTTCCATTTCCCAGCCCTGGAAGCGAAATTGTAATATTTTTTAGCAATGATAGTCTTTGTTAGGTACAAAGTAGTGTTATTTAAGAAAAATTAAAAATTTTGAACCATTTTGGTCACCTTCATGAACTATAAAATATTGCACTTGTCCAACCCTGGATTCGAAATTTTGATATTTTTTGAAATTTGTAATACCAATTTTGTTCTTTCTAATATAAAAAATAGTTTTAGTTAGGAAACAAAAACAACCTCAATTGCCTTTTTGGTTACTTTTATGTATAAAAATATTAAATTTCCCAACCCTGGAAACGAAATTTTAACTTTTTAAATTTTTTTTATCAATGCAAATCTTCATGAGGTATGAAGTAGTTTTGTTTAAGAAAAACTCGACTTTTTCAACCATTTCGGTTATTGCATGTACCAAAAAAAACTTTAATTTTACCAACCCTGGAAACGAAATTTTAAATTTTTTGTTTTTTTGAAGCAGTGCAAATCTTCTTGAGGTATAAAGTAGTTTTATTTAAGAAAAATTTATAATATTTTACCATTTTGGTTACATTCATGTACCATAAAATATTGCACTTGTCCAACCCTGGATTCAAAATTTTGATTTATTTTTATTTTTGATACTAATTTTGTTCTTCCTTAATTATAAGACAGTTTTAGTAAGCAATAAAAAACAACAACATCAGTTGCCTGTTTGATTACTTTCACGCATAAAAAAGTTAAATTTCTCACCCCTAGAAGCAAAATTTGAAAAATTTATTTTTGGCCAATGCAAATCTTCATGACGTATAAAGTGGTATTGTTAAAGAAAACTTTGAAATTTGTAACAATGTTAGTTACTATATGTACTACAAAATACGGAATGGACCGAAAAAAAAATTTTAATTTTCCATCCCTGGAAAAAAGTCTTATTTTTTTAGTTTTTAATAGACCATTGAGGCTTCCCAAAGAACGAAATAGGTTTAATTTACAAACGTTAAAAAAATAATTAATATTTGGTATAAATTTTGCGTCTAAAAATAGGTATAAGCTTCTCAGCTCTGGAACCGCACTTCGGATCTATCTGAATTTCAATGCCACTCTATTTAAGTTCTTTTCCAATTCAACGATCTAAGAACGAAGTCTCTAGCTCAGACAGAGAGACGGACATCGCTCAATCGTCATCGCTATTCATAAGGATCCAGAATATATATACTTTATGGGGTCCCATGTGCATATCGAAGAAATTACACACGGAATGAGAAACCTATATATACCCTTTCACTTTTTTGTGAAGGGTATAAAAAGTATCTATTAAACTTTTCTTTTGTTTCAGTGATGGTTTTATTTAAATTAAACTAATTTAATAATAGATAATAATTAAAGTTATCAAACTCCCCCCGATATTAACAACTAAAGGTTGACAATAATAAAGGTCTATTCTATATAAAATAATCTTCATCTCCTAGCAACATTTTCAGAGGACCCTGTTATCATACTCTTAGTACCTCAGGCTATTAAGTTGATGTATATTTGATGATATTTAAATAACAATCTAACAGGATTTACATGCATTATACAAAATTCAATGAATAATATAAATGGTCGTCAGAGAAACAAACAAACGCTGGAACAATAAAAACTCTATGCATATTCAGTGAAGGGAAGAACACGTCTTAAATGGTATAAAATGAATGCTGATCTTGCATTGAAATTGGAAAAGGGTGGAAGCGGGACATTCTGCAAAGTCATTATGCCAAATAGTGAAAAAGAGAGTGATATAAAAAAGAAGGAATCAAGACGACGTCTTCATTTAATACTTTTAAAATCTATTCCCAACAATAAAATAAGAAATAAGAATCTCATAAAATTATGATAAGAAAGAACATTTCTTTAAGTACTTGTACTCAGCCACTCATGCCAGGACAATATGTAAAAGGGGAAAAAATCAGAAGAAGAAGGTTACGCACATCCCAGTGTAGTGAGTATTAAAATGGAAAATTTATATTTCGGTGACTGTGTTTTTGTTTTTCTGCACATTTTATTTTGCAAGTGCCACACACAGCAAACCAGCCACATGTGACTTAAATAATCAACTCACGTTAGCAGTTTATATATTTATTTATTTTATTTAAATAAAGAAACCAACTTTGGAGTTCATACCATATTCACGTTATTCTGTAAACAGATATACAGAAAGTTATTTTTGTTAAATGAATCTGCTAAATGTTTTTTTTTAACCAAGAGGGCAGATTAAAGAATGTATAAATATGCTTCTAACGGACAAGCACAAATAATTCTTCTAATTTTTCGTTTCGAAAACTTCTCATATATCTTCCGTTGACAAATGGGATCTCCTTCCTAAAGTAAATCTATAAGAATTATGCAATAATTTTAAATGGGAAATTCAAAGGCAAAGATTTTTGATACTATGGTTCACAATGATTCCCACTGATATGCCATTTGAACTTCAACGAATACAAATTTTCGTTCACTTAGCTTTTGTAATGAGTGTGAAACCCTGACGACTAATAGCGAAGCCGACTCCGTTCTGTCATAAATATATTATCCAAGTTATGCATTAATGAATGGTTATAATAATTATTGTCCATCTGTTTTAATGACGGAGCTATTCGACATCGTAATATAATATGAAGGTGACTCTGGCCTCAGTCATGAATATGGTGCCGAATTTTTCTGTTCTGTATTAGTGTGTGGTTGTGTTAGTTGTTTTTGGTCACTGAGCATCTCTGGCAGCGATTGACACTATTTTGTACTAAAGAGCAGAATTGCAGCACTTGTCTTAGTCGGGCTTGTAGCAAAATTTCCAAAAGGTTAAAACAGCTCAAAAAATTCTCTATCTTCTCATCTTTCATCATATGTCTTCTCAATAGTATCCCCTGACTGCTGGTCCTACTTAAACCTGGAACGTCATCGTTATTTTACATACCCTAACGGAATCCTTCGTCATTTTGATTACGGCATACTTCAAGAGACAATCTGCCTGGCCGACGATGTCACTCGATAGAACGATATCGAGTGACATCCTGGGCCAGGCAGTATAAAAAACTTCGTGAGCGAAAATGGTTACCAAAATAGATTTCTTATGTATTGATAGACACTTTTAAATGAATATTTAAAGAAATTAATTTATTTATTTGTTTAATCATTAATAAAAACTTAACATTTCATAGCGTTCCATCAATTGTTTTAAATTTGAAAATAAAATCTGGATGACGTTCTAAGGTTAAAAGGAAACGTAATACATTAAAAAGAGCTTTACAGCTGTACTCTTGCAAATAACCGATGGCAAATCAAAGAAAAAAAAACCGCATAATGTCACTTTCTTCATTTGCCGCTTTTCCTACTGCATTTCTAGTTCCGAAACAATGCACTGCACAAATGTAAGCTTTATCCCCCGATCGCTTGGTACAAATTACAGCAATACATATTTATTGAAATTTGTACTTAGGTTAGGTCAGGTTAGGTTAAAAGGGCTGCCCGCAGTAAGCGAGAAAAACACTCGGAGGCCATAAAGGCCCATTGTGATGCCCAGAGGACTACACCCTACACAATCCTTTCAAAACGAAGTAGTGGTTCCTGAGAACCACCCAGAACTTCTCACGACGCCCGCCAGAGCAGCCAGCTGTGTATCCCTGAAGCAGTCCAGATCCCGCAGGAAACGTGAGCCTAGATGTCTAAGCTTACGCTTCTGCAGTGCCGGACATTCGCAAAGAAAATGCTGTACTGACTCCTCTTCCTCCTCATCTAAACAGCTCCTGCAGCGACTATCATGGGGAAAGCCCAAACGTCCCGACATGTGCCCAATTGCACAGTGCCCCGTCAAGACCCCCACCAGGAGTGCCAACAACTTTTTCCCAAAAGTCAGAAGCTGTCTAGTCCTACCCCTGTCAAGCGAGGGCCATAGAGTTCTGGAGACCCTACAGGTGGTAATATTTGACCACCTGCCTGTCACCTCCCTCTCTGCCCACTCCTGAATCCTATTCACCAGCTCAACTGAGGGAATGTCAATATTCCTACGTGAGGCTGCCTCATCCAAGGCCGAGCCCGCTCTAGCGCATTCGTCCGCCATCTCATTCCCTTGAATGCCTTCATGCCCTGGAACCCAAACTATCCTGACGTCATGTCCTTCAAGTCGAGGCAGAGATTGAATGTATGCCAGCACACATATTGACCTCACTGTCCCCGAGTCTAGGGCCCAGACTATCCACACAAATGTCAATAATTCTTGCCCCCAAACTGACCCCATCAATTCTCAATGCCGCCTCGGTAATGACATAAATCTCCGCCTGGAAAACTGTCGAGGTATCGGGTAGCCTGAGCGATCCTCGGAATACACCCCCGAACCAGTGCCAGTGTCCATCTTCGAGCCGTCCGTAAAAACCAAGCTCGCATTGCTGCGAGTTGCGGAGCCCTCCATCCAGTCCTTCCTCTCCGGAAACGCGACAAAGAAGGACTTGTCGAAGTTCATGCCCGGAGTCATTTAATCAGTCCGTCTCCCCAGGACCTGCCCTCCTACCCTTTGTATGATAATGCCATTTCCAGTACGGTCATGCCTGAAACTACCAGACTCGATGAGTCTGAGGGCAGATCTTGCAGATATGTACCTGATGTAAACCCCAAGGGGAGTCAAGTCAAGCATCGTCTCCAGACTGGCCTGAGGGGCCGATCTCATCGCGCCAGTCATAGCAAGACATGCCAGCCTCTGTACCTTGCCCAGTATAGAGAGATATGTACTCTTGGCCACAGCCCTCCACCAAACAAGTGATCCATAAGTAAGAATGGATCTGATCACCGCCGTATACATCCAGTGCAGGATGTAAGGTTTCAATCCCCATCTCCTCCTAGAAACTCTCTTGCACGCGTAAAACGCGCATAGAGCCTTCCTCGTTCTATTCTCCACATTACGTTTCCACGATAGCTTAGAGTCTAGAACAATGCCGAGGTATTTCGCCTCCCTCGAGAGCTCCAAGCTCGTGCCACCAAGGCATGGTGGCATGAAAGCCGGGATCTGTACTTAAATTGCACAGATATTTCGTTCGATATCAAATGCACTAATTTGCAACCTGATCTTGTTAAAAAAGTACAAGAGTTAAAAAAAAACAAATAACAATTTTAAGGTTTGTTAAGGCATTGCGATTTAATTTATATATTTTTAATTGCTTCGATATCTCGCTAACAGTCGGTTAGCTTCTTCAGGATATTATATGTCTTTCTCAAATATTTTCTTTTCAGCAATGCTGCAGCGTTATTGTAATTTTCAATAATAAGATATGCTGTGAATCCCTAATATATTCGATTTACTGTTGTAATAAACAAAATGTAATCAAAGTTAGTCAGTTTACAGCAAACTGTCACTTCATATGCAAATAATCGAAGCAATTGGGGAATAAACCATGCCTGGTAATTGTCGTCCATATCAAGCTATTTTCTATTATTGTTGTTGTTGTTATTTGTTCTCCTTTTATTTTCATTTGAGGAGAAGCAATTGACTACCAAAATTGCAATTGAAATAACTAAAATTTAAGATCTAATCAAGTGTACAGCAGCCATATAATCACTTCTATTTTGCACGTTAAACAAACTACGAGTACAGCCAGTATTTTGAATAGTCAAATTCTATATGAACTCGTATGTATGTGCAGTGATATACAAGTACACTGCGACAACATATGGCCGTTTATCAGAGACCAGCCTAACAATGTCCAAAATACATGTGAGTGTATGTGCTTGTGCAGCCATAAAACACTGGCGCTGGTATTGAAATGAAAAACCAAATCACAGAACAATCATAAAAATTAGAATTGATATCGTGTATATTTTCGTTTTTAATTGCCTAAAAATTGTACAACAACGAAATCACTGCCATATCACTCTGCATGCACACATATTCATTCATTTACTCGATATACGAGTACAACCGCATCAATATCCTTTTCGACTATATCCAATTCCTGGTCATTTCTCTGTATATATAATACTTTCATAAACAAATACATCCTTTCCTATTCTCGATTTGAAACTAAACAGAATGCATGATGGAGCACATATACATACATACGAGTGACTTTGTGCATACACACCTACCGGCAGGCAGGAGTTGTCAACACATTTGTGTTTTTTGTGCGTTTGTTTCGTGTGTTTTATTTCCAAACGGATGCACGTATAAAGCCATTTATACACTCGAAAAATAAATGAGTGACTTGAGGTCAACAAAAAAAATTTAATATATAAAAAGTAAAAACGTTATATTCGACCGGGTCGAATCTTAAATACCCTCCAAATATTTAGTAAGTGAATTTAAAATGTTTAACTTGGTGGCCCAGAGTTCCTTTATATAATATCGTACGTCAACGCCTATTGAAGGGGCGGGTTTAAAAATAGACAATATCATGTTTTCCACAGACGAACGTATGGGCATTGCTAGACCGTCTTAAACTTCATCACTAATCAAGAATATACATATTTACTTTATAGGGTCCAATTCTCTTTGGAGGGTATAAAAACTGTATTTTGGCGGGGTCGCTCTGGCGAGGGCTGTGGGGGAAATATTTCACCTTTGTCATAAAACTCTAAAAATAAATACTTGGGATAATTATATACAAAATTAAAATGTCTTTTTTTTATAGGGTCATTTAGAAGGCAAAGGGGGAGAGGGGGTAGACAGGTAGACATAAAACTCTAAAAATAAATGCTTGGGATGATTATACACAAAATTAAAAAAAAATTTTTATTTATTTTTAATATGGTCATTTAGTGGGCAAAGGGGGAGGAGGGGGTAGGGCAGAAATCGGCAGTCATAAAACTCTAATACTTGGGAATATTATATACAAAGCATAAAAGAATTTTTTTTGGTAGGGTCATTTGGGGGGCAAAGGAAGAGGAGGGGGTAGGGCCGAAATCGGCAGTCATAAAACTCTAAAGATAAATGCTTGGGATGATTATATACAAAAATTAAAAAAAAAAATTTTTTTTTTTTTGGTAGGGTCATTTAGGTGGCGAAGGGGAAGGAGGGATAGTAGTAACAGGTTTCGTCTCAGCTTCGTCATTAAAGCTAAAAAATTTTATTTTTAAGGAATGTATGCTTAAGTAAAACAATTTTTTAAATGTATGCTATTTTTGCCTATAATAACGCCCACTAAAGTGGGCGGGGTCATAAAATATTTTTATATTATTTTATGGCTCCAAGTTTAAGGCGTTGGACCGTATTTGACATAAAAATATATAATTTGCTTAACAAAATAACCAAAAAACTTTAAGAGTTATGTTGTTTTTTCTGGGTTGGTTTAGTTCTTCTTAAGGGAACTTTTTTCCCTCTTGCCCGATGTAGCCCATCTTTGAACTTAACCTGTGTCTAGCTCTTTTCGTTTGGACTGAATCGTGATTTCCACAGACGGACGGACGGACGGACATGCTCAGTTCGTCTTAGATTTCATCACTGATCAAGAATATATATACTTTATAGGGTCTGAGATGGATATTTCGATGCGTTACAAACGGAATGACAAAGTGAATATACCCTCCAAATTCTTTTTTGGAGGGTATAAAAAGTTTTTAGATAATGATGGCTAATAGCATTTGCTTTTTCAAAGCTATGCACAGATTCATTTATTCTACCATTGTTTAATCCATTAACGCCGGATGGATAGAGAAATACCAAAAAATAGACCCACATTAAGAAGTTCTGCCGACGCACAACGCGGTTTTCTCAGTGTAAAATTATACGCTGCTACACAAACTCATACTCATTATGTTGTACGGCCACTGTAGTTGTTTATTCTAGTGACATGAAGTGATTTTCAAATATTTTTGTATGGAGACATTGATGCCATACCACAAGTCGTACATACTCAAATATGGTTAGTATTTCGATCTAAAACCATTTAGAAATTTCAGTTGTTTGAAGCACATTTTTTTTTTCTTTTGGCCGTGTTGCTGGTCACTCATCACCCATTTTATTGTTGACGCCAAATACTTGTTTTAATCCAATCAAAATCCGAATTGTGGTTGTTATGCAATTTTTCGGTTGTTTGTGGGGTTTCAGTAATGGTTTGATATGGTTTTGTTATTTTTCATTTTCAATATTTTTATTAGGCACGTGTTTTTTTTTTCGTTTGTATCGGATTTGAAAGTTTCATTTGGCAGGCTTAAATATAAAACCGGAGTACTTATTTATAGCAAGACTAGATGACCATGTGGTATTTAAAGCTGAAATTGAGTTACCGCTTTGTTTTAAAATTATACAGAATATTGCAGGCTCAATTGTAGACTTGCCATTTTTGGTAGGCAGTAGTCAAATTAATTTATGATTCAATGCAAAGGGCATTAGTACTGAGGTTGATCTTTTATTAGACTTAGGCATAGAGCTGAACAAAGTATCCTTCTTCGGCAGGAAGATAAGATGGTTCGACATGCCCAAAAAATAATCATAATGTTAACAGACTCTAGTGCATTTTTACTGAGGAGTTAATGCCTTTTCATTCTAACCCAATGTATATTTTTTGCCTGCTGTTTCCAAATCGTGCAGTATATTTTGAATCACTTCGCTCCGTGTAATGATTAATCGAACGTTTTCCTCTTGTAAAGTAGAAGTCGATGTCTCGTATTATTCCTACTATATGAGGGTGCTGTTGGCTGAAGTAGTAGAACACGAGACTATGAAGCGGAGGGTCCTGAGTTCAACCCCGCACTGAGTCATGAAATATTGTGTTGAATTCTTGTGATCAGCATTAGCCCCCCGGGGGTGCCGTTGGGGAGCTTGTTTATGATGTCAGACCTTGCTTCAGCACAGATCCGGGGAGAGGGTTATGCAGTTTTTACAGACGTGGCTTTTGCTGATAAACCATAAAAACGCATATGTTACCTGCCCAATCTCTGGAGTTGCAGTGCAACGGGAGGGCATATAAAAAATTAAAAAGTAGTAGGTACATCCTTGCTGAAAAGTACATCGTCCTAGTACGATCACTGTAGTAGAAGCCGCAGCCACTCCGAAACAAATCCGAAGATACGTATTGAAATTTGGCAAACGACTGTTCCTATGTAGTCTGTTGTAAGGAAGAAGGTTAAAGGACGCCTAGGTACCGTAGGAGGACCGAAGTCAATAGAGACTTGAAAACCTATACTGATTTTGCTCTCGGGGCTTACACAATTTTCTCAAACAGAACTTTTGTTGGTAACCCATAGACCTTATAAGTACTTGCGCGTTACCGAATGGGACGTTAGGAACAGGTCTCAGTTGGGAAACTAAGCTGGCTACTGTAAGAAGAATTGAAGTAGTAGGGGCTTTGACCCCTACGTAAGTTTGAAATAAGAAAGGAGGTCCAACGACGCCTCGATCTAATTAAGAGTTCAAAAGTCAATAGAAAGTTGGAACCTATAATGGTTGGCTTTCGAGAGGTTACGATGTTTTTCAGGCAGTACTTTTGCATGTACCCCCGTAAAACTTATATGTTACTGTCCAAGCTCTGTTACAGTGGAACGGATGTGCATATAAGAGTATAAAAGTAGTAGGTTCGCCTACGTGCCTGAGTAGGAACCAATAGGTGAAGCGACACCTAGATTTGGGTAAAAAAGAAACCGAAGTCGATAGAAAGTTTATGCAACCTCCACTGGTTTGACTTTCGTGGCTTTACCAGTAGTCAGAACTGGTACCACGGGATCCAGTACAAGCCCCGCAGTTTACTGTGGCTGGATATTGGAGAGGTCTCCCTCGGGAGTACACGTGGTGGCTTGTGGTCACCAATTTGGTGGTAGTTTGTCAGATAAGGACTGATGTTCAATCCTTGGGGTTGAACTTCGGTCCGGCTGATAGTAGCAAAACCTATGTGGTGTTGTGAATCAACAAATAAAAGATCATCTAGATAGGATCGCCACTTAAGCAAGGTGTTAGATCATGGGGCTTACCAAATCATGTTCTAGAAATTGCCACCTGGGCGACCCGAGGTCGCCTTCGTGTGGTTCTTGGGTGCTAAGAGGGGTGATGGTGACACCAAATTTCACCCGATGTTAACAGCATCGTCAGGTTAGGCCGCAAGGCAGGAACTGACGTAAATCAATGACATATTTGATCAGCATTAGCGCATGGTTGTGTTAGTTGTTGGCAGCCTATTTCAGTGATGAAGGCACAGTACGGGTACTGGTCACTGAACATAATTGGCAGCGACTGACACGATCATGTACTAAAAAGCAAAGTAACAGCACCCTCCTTCGTCCCTGTTGCAAAAAATTAGCCGACGAAGTAAAAAGGTTGAAATAGCTACAAAAAAGTATCTATCTTCTCATCTTTCTTCATCTGTTCCCTTAATACTATCCCCTCCTTTCAAGTTCCGGCGCAATGCACTGCATATAAAAAAAATTACTTACGGTCTTATTATGAAATGTTGCCTATTGATGTTCAGAAAATATTCTTATTCTTATTTATGGCATGGCAAATAGCCTAATTGCTAATTATGAATATGTGGTAAACCAATACTTGTTAAGGGCGGCTTAAATGTGTAAATCATTTGCTAGAACGTCACTGGTCAACGTTTCAGAGTTTACTTTAATATAGGGTGGGATATTTACAAATAATACAAACGGCTCAAATCGCAGCGTCGAGGAGGCCAACTGACAGCGTATTTTCGGCTGATTATTCGATTTTCAAAAACAGTGCATAACATATCAATGCTTACGTTGACTGTGTGACACGAAGCCCGTCTTGTTGAAATCAAATGTCGTCCATGTAATTCTCTTGCATTTTTGAAACCAAAATTCGTTGAGCATGGCACGGTAACGCTCACCGGTAACGGTAGCGGCGGCTCGTTGCTCATTTTCGAAGAAAAATGGCCTAATGATGCCGTCAGACCAAAATTTACACCAAACAAGGACTCGTTGTGAATGCATCGGATTATCAATAGTCACGTAAAGAATTGAAAGTTTTGCTTATTGACACCGAGATGAAAATGAGCATCTGAATACACATCGTTTCGGTAAGATTTTTCATCTCCTGGCATCAATCTTCAGCCCATTGAGTTGCATCAATTGTTGGACCAATTGAACTTTGTAAGTCTTCATACCGAGGTCTTTATGCAAAATCTTCTTTAAGATGTAAGAAAATGTCCACAGTTCTTGGAAACATTTTTAGCCACACCAACAATGTTTACGACTGAAAGTACTGGACGAGAAAGTACACGGATTGGTTTGTCCAATAATGACCCATTGTCATGAACTCGCTTCACAAATTGACGCACCAACTGTACTGAAGGCCGATCTCTTCTCGAAAATTGTCCACGTAAATTTCTTACAGTTTGCATTAAAGTCTCACTACTTTGGAAGTAAGTTTTTAATATTTCAAAATTTTATTATAGCGTCCCATTTTGCAAATATCAGACATAATCTTGAGAAAAAAAATTTAGTACTTGTGTTCACCCGATAAAAGTTGCGACTATTTCTAATTTTATTCAGTTCCGCAATATGAGAAAGGTGGGTGATGTTTTTGCCTGAATAATTCAAAGCTGATTTCCAAAATCTAAACGCTTTGGATATGCATGGGCTCTACCTCAAGACTATAGAACCTTCTAATGAAAACAAGCAAAAACGTTATTTTCGACCGGGTCGAATCTTAAATACCCTCCAAATATATACGAGGGCGGTTCGGCACCTTCTTAGCCCAGCACAAAAAGCGCGGTATAAACAGAAAAAAGTTAAGTGTTTTGGAAACTTCCATCTCTGCTATGAACACATGTTAAATTTTGTTTCGATCTGGCAACTCCTTCATATAGAAACAAGTGTTCACAAAAGGCGCATCCACGTCTTTTTAACAATGGAAAAATTAGAAATGCGTGGTGTCATTAAATATTTACATAAAAAAGGTTTATCGGGACAAGAAATTCATAATGATATGGTGAATGTGTTCGGTGAAAGTGCTCCTTCATATGCAACAGTTGCTGAATTTAAACGTAATCGTACAAGCATTGAAGAAGAACCACGTAGTGGACGTCCAAAAACAGCAACAAAAACAGAAATTGGAGCCAAAGTGCATGATATGGTATTAAATGATCGACGAATAAAAGTTCGTGAAATAGCTAATATCATGGGCATCTCAAATGATCGAGTCCATTTAATTTTGCATGAAGAACTACAGATGAAAAAGCTTTCTGCAAACCAAAACCAAAAACGCATAAGAATGAACATTTGTCAAGCTTGTTTGGATAGTTTTAAGCGAAATAAAATGGATTTTAAGCGTCGTTTCATAACTGTTGATGAGACATGGATCCGCCACTATACTCCAGAGATAAAAGAACAATCCAAACAATGGACTGAAGCTGGAGGAAGTGCCCCAAAGAAGGCAAAAACAATTCAATCGGCTGGTAAGGTTTTGGTAACGATTTTTTGGAACTTCAATCTTATTTTATTGATTGACTATCTGCAAAAGGTTAAAACAATAAATTCAGAGTACTATTGCAACCTTTTGGATCAATTAAATGTACAAATTCGAGAAAAACGTCCTGGCTTACAACACAAAAAAATAATTTTTCATCAAGACAACGCACCAGCGCACAAGAGTGTTTTAACAATGGCTAAAATCAACGAATTAAAGTACGAGTTGCTTGACAACCCACCTGATTCTCCTGATTTGGCTTCCAGTGACTTTTACCTGTTCCCAAATCTAAAAAAATTCCTTGCTGGCAAACGTTTTACCTCAAATGAAGATGCAATTACAGTAGTAAACCACTATTTTGAAGACCTTGAGGAAAACTATTTTAATCAAGGGATAGAATTGCTAGAAAAGCGTTGGACTAAGTGTATTGAAGTTTCAGGAGATTATATTGAAAAATAAAAATATTTTTGAAAAACTAACTATTCTCTTTCATTGATAGGCTAAGAAGTTTCCGAACCGCCCTCGTAGTAAGTATATTTAAAATGTTTAACTTGGTGGGACAGAGCTCCATTAAGACATTTCTGTGCCCAATTCTAAATCTCTATTTTGACAGAGTCAATGCGGGAAGGTCCCTCTGCAAGATCAGAGAATATCTCAGCTTTTATAGGCTTAAGGAATGCAAATTGTATAAAATTTACACTATTTTTGCATATAATATCGTAGCTCAGCGCCCACTAAAAGGGGAGGGGTTCAAAAATAGACAATATCATGTTTTCCACAGAGGGTCGTATGGACTTCATGGACTTCATCACTGATCAAGAATATATATACTTCACAGAAAAACAAAATAACACTTTTTTTTTTGTTGCATAAAGTTTTTCTACTGCTGTTTACTAATTTGGGTGCGCTGATTTCAAATATACCCTTAGATTTTTTGTAGCAGCTCTAGTTAATGAGATACAGGTACCGTCTTAAATTTACATAAGTAGTCGATAGTTTCTCTCAATAGCGGTGTAACTTAACTAGTTCCTTTGTAAATTTGAGTATGCCTTCCTCAAGAAGGACGTGTCCAAATAATCCTGATTGTTTTTATGTTATTGGTGGAGAATATATGTTCCAAAAATTTCGTTTAAATGTGTCGGACTTTGTGAAAACGGCATACTTGGACTACTTTGGGCTTCCGTTGCCGTCAAACGCTAAACCTTGGATATCAAGTTTGGTATGTAAAACATGTGTTTTGAGTCTTGGCGACTGTAGAAAAACAAAAAAACACCCACTTTTTAGTACAAAGCTCCTATGATTTGGCGTTAACCATCCAACAATCATAACGACTGTTATTTCTGTGTAACGAAAATCATAGGAATAAACCATAAAAATTGCTCTAAGTGGATATATCCAAACTTAAAATCTACCATAAGACCAGTGTTGAGTATTAGTGACACATCAACACCACAGCACCCATGTACATCTTTGCAAAATTCAGACCAGTGCAGCGGACAAACCGAAAACGACGACAGTGGTAGCGACAGTGATTTTGATTGCTACAGTAGTCCCCGACCACTAACTAAATCAAGATGACCTAAATGACTGGAAGTCATTATCAGGAAGTTCATAGATGATTAAATTTTCATCAACCATATGACAGCTGTCGAGAAATGGAATGCATGGGAAGAGTTTGTTTGGTTAGTGAGGAATTTTTTGGGCAATAGGAAATGTGAGGCTACATTCAGCCCGTTGAACAGTTGCTGATACACTTCCAGCGGCTTGGACGCAACATGAGTATTAAGCTTCACTACCTTCACAGCCATTTAGACTATTTTCCTGAAAATCTCGGTGACCTAAGCGAGGAACAAGCAGAACGCTTTCACCAGGATATTCGCACTATGGGGGAGAGGTATCAGGGGCACTGGAAGGAACATATGATGGCTGATTATTGTTGGAGCATTCAAAATAGTACTCATATATTATATCTCACTCTAGAAAATCCAAAAAAAGGAAATTTTATTCAGAATAAATATATATAATAAATTTTTTAACAGTCGCAAAGCAGCTCTGAGTCAGTTAACATCAACCCTCATTGGCAATTATTTTTTAAGTGCAGCCAGACCACTGATTGTTTACTCTCTTTCGAGAGTTTTGCGTCTCACTCACACTAATTAGTTTCAACACCTCAGATAACTGTATAGTTTTACAGTTATTCTGAGGACTATTCCGTGGTTAACTACGTTGCTACTTCCTATGTGAAGGCATAGGTCGTGTACAGTCAGTCACAGTAACGGAAGAAAATACGGGTTAATAACATCGCCGGCATATGGTCTGAGTCACACCGTCGGCATCTGTGCACCAAATACTTTGCAAATTTACTTTGTAAAGTATTTCATTCAAACAAACAAACAAACAAATTTTTTAAACCTAAACTATGTGCATTTTCAATGAAAAATCCTGTTACTTAATAACTCCAAAACTAGAGCTGCTATATGAAAACGGCATATATTGTTGAAATCAGCGTAGAAAAACTATTCAGATTCGTGTAAAAAATCTCCTGCAACAGACATGCTGTTTTCCAGTCTAATTATATGTAAAATTTATTTTTATTTATTTATTTTTTTTTTTTTATTATTTGTTTTAGGGCACAAAAAATTAGTTTTTTTGATTTTATGACTCCAAGTTTAATGCGTTGGACCATCTTTGACATAAAAATAGATCATTTGTTTAGTTCCTCTTAGGGACACTTTTTTGCCTCTAGCCTGATTTAGCCCATTTCTAAACTTGACCTATACTATTATTCGAGAGTTTGGCTCTTTCCATTTGGACGGAATCGTGATTTCCACAGACGGAAAGACATGCTCAGATCGTCTTAGATTTCATCACTGATCAAGAATATATTGGGTGTTTTTTATTGAGGTATAGAACTTTAAGTTGGCATCACTTTTTTAACAGGCGGCCATTTTGTCAGCTGTCAAGTGATTAATATTTAGTTTGGTTTGCCATTTCATCATGAACAGGTTGACAAAAGAACAACGCTTGCAAATCGTGCAAATTTATTTCGAAAGTAATGGTTCAGTTCGCGAAGTTTACCGCAAGCTCAGTCCATTTTATGGTCGACATAATCGTCCATCAGAGCAATTAATTCGGTTAACCATGGATCGTTTTCGCACTACGTTTACTCTATGTGATAATACGCATCCGCAGAGACGTCGAACAGTGCGCAGTGGGCGGGTGGAGTCATTGGGCCATACTTCTTCCGAAATAATGCTGGAGAGTCAGTTACCGTTAATGGAGACCGGTATAGAGCCATGATAACCGACTATTTTGTCCCCGAATTGGATGGCATGAATGTGTTTGACGGCGCTACATGCCACACAGCGCACGTCACAATCGATTTATTGAAGGAAACATTCGATGAGCGCATAATTTCGCGGAATGGACCTGTCAATTGGCCACCAAGATCGTGTGATTTGACACCATTGGATTATTTTCTTTGGGGATATGTGAAATCACTCGTCTACGCCAACAAACCAGAAACGTTAGGGGACTTGGAAGCCAACATTCGTGGCGCTATTGCCAACATACGGCCCCATATGCTCGAAAAAGTGGTTGAAAATTGGACCTGTAGAATTGGCTTTATTCGAGCCAGCCGCGGCGGCCACATGCCCGAAATCATATTTAAACATTAATGGCATAAAATTATCCTTCCAATAAAGCCAAATTGATGGACATTAAAACGATTTTCTTGTGTTTTATTTCAATTCGAATTTCTATAACTTTAAAAAAAACACCCTGTATATACTGATACCCTCCAATTCTTTTTTTGAGGGGTATAAAAACAACAAAAAAGAATTGCTTAAAAAAAGAAGCTATTCACCAATTGATATAAAGCATTACTTAGGCGACACCCTGTACTTAACCCCATTTTTGCGACATCTCTTTTTTTAATGCATAACCAACATATTCATTCCATCAAGCTTATAATTTGAAATTTAGCACGTATGCTTTTATGACTCATCAAAATGTTAAGCGAAGAACAAGAAACCATAAATTTTCTATTACGAAACGAACCAAATAAAGGTTTTTATCACCTTAACTAAATTTATCACTATTATTTTAGTGCCATCGCATGGCGCAAAGTCAGCAAAATTAAAATCCTTCGAATGACCACATTTACTGCATACGTAAAATACATTTTAAATGTAATGAAATGCCAACAATATTTATTAAACATGAACTATCAGGATTTCTTCATGATGTCCTGTTTACGATGGATGCGTGAAGCTTAAGCAGAAGCATATGTGGTGAAATAAGGAATAAGAAAAGTTGCTTTATCACATCAAAAGTTACAGCAACCTAAATGAACTAACAACTGAAATGAGGGGAAGGGAGCTAACTCTTCCTTTGTAATCACAAAGGATGGGATTTCCTTTCTTCTTTTTTTTTTTCCTTGTTACTTTTTGAAGTGTCTTATCAAAAGTAAAGGCAAGCGCTAGCAGCAAATACGTTAAGCTAAGCAGTATAGAAATAACATAAGCACGCATAACATACATATTATTTTGATTTTTATGGCCGTAGTTGTTAAGAACGACACATGTCGTCCCACCTGGATCAATGGCTGGCTGTTAAGATGACCATAATAAGAAACTCAATACATTAAACGAAATACTATATACTGCAACTACATACACAAGCACTCGTAAAACAGCTGCTGATGGTCAAAGAAAATGAGCCAGAGGAATACTAGAGAAATACACACCGAAATATATTACAAAAGAAGTAAATGCCTATTTACGAGTTACAAAGTTGTAAGATAATGCCAAGAGATGAACTCAAGGATTCACAAACTCATATAAACATTCATTTGTATATTCCATGTACATAAATGTTGCAAGTGTTGTTGAACATAAAATGAACGACACATGGTAATCATATATTTTGGTCATATCTGTTGGTCATAAAACCAGTGTGCTTATGTGCCTGTCAATGACTTCTTTCATGACATTTATTTTATTTCATCTTGCTACTGATACCACTTCAATTACAACAATAACAACAACTATTCGTTTTGGTTCTTGTGTTATTTTTAGTTTTTTTTTGTTTGTTTTTTGCTTCTTTTTTATTAAGAGTTATCTCGTATACTATTGGTCATTATTGTGGTTCTTCTTTTTATATTTTGTGTAATTTTAGTTTTTTTTTGGAAATATTTTTCTGCCATCGATGTATCAATATGAGAGTATAATATTTCGATTATTTGTCTTATACAGAATGCATTAAGACAAAGTTCAGAAAAAAGGCCAAGAAAATGATGTTGCGTATTTTGTTTTAAGGCCAACAGTAACCAACTCAATAGCTACAGGTGGGAGAAATTTAAGAGCACTTTACTCAATGCTATGGAAAATTAGAGAACATAGAGCCCTAACCACTATTAATTCGTACACTGAGCATTTTTCATGAATGTGCTATTAATATATGTATATTTTCGGAACTATAATGACTACACAAAAAAGTTTATACTTTTCTTAAAGAACATTTCATTCTCTCTAGACATACATTATAAAAGTTACATATAACAAGTAAAAGCGCTATATTCGGCTGTGCCGAATCTTATATACCCTTCACAGATGTAATTCTTCTTTCTTTCTTTCTTGCCAAAACAGAAAGTAGGTTTAATTAAAATATCAAAATAATGTTATCGGTTACTTTTATATTTAAGAAAACGTTTAAATTTTTCGGCTAGGAAGCTAAATTTTTGGCTTCTCTTATATCTAATACCTATGAACGTCTTTCGAAAATATTATATATATTTAATTTACAAACAAAACAAAAAATCCGTTTCATGTACCCCAAAAAGTTCTAATTGTCCAACCGTAGAATCGTCTTTGGTTTTTAATGCTGTTGGTTTTTAATACCTGATTACTTCTTTCTGATAAATAAAGTATGTATAATTCATCATAAAAATCAAAAATAACAAATAAAATGGCTGATTTTATGAATCAGAAAATGTCAACTTCCTAACCCTGGAACCGAATTCTTAATTTTTTAATACTAATCTAATTTTTTCTGATATATAAAATAGCTTTAATTCACTAAAAACACAAAATTTTTAATTTATGTATGTACTATTATGTACGAAAAGTATTTCGATTTTCCAACTCTGGAAGCGAATTTTTATTTTTTTACCAATGCAATTCTTAGTGAGGCGTAACATAGCTTTAGTTGACAAAAAAAAAATACTATTTTTAAACTTTTTGGTCACTTTCACGTACCATAAAATATATCATATGTCCAAACCTGGAGTCGAAATTTTGATTTTTAAGATTTTAATACCAAATTTGTTCTTCCTGAATTATAAAACAGCTCTAATTAGCAAAAAACACAACGTCAATTGCCTTTTTGGTTACATTTATGTTTAAAAAAATTTCAATTTCCTAACCCTGGAAGCGAAATTTAAATTTTTTAAAATTTTCTTTATCAATGCAAATCTTCATGAGGTATAAAGTAGTTTTGTTTAAGAAAAAGTCGAATTTTGCAACCATTTTGGTTATTACATGTACTACAAAATATTGCATGTACCAAAAAAAATTTAATTTTTCTAACCCTGGAAACGAAATTTAAATTTTATTTTGTTTGTTTTTTTTATCAGTGCAATGCTTCTTGAAGTATAAAGTAGTTTTATTTACAAAAAATTGCAAATTTTTTACCATTTTGGTAACTTTCATGTACCATAAAATATTGCACTTGTCCATCCCTGGATTCGAAATTTTATTTTTTATTTTTGAATTTTTGATACCAATTTTGTTCTTCCTAAATTATACGACTGTTTTAGTTGGCAAAAAACAAAAAACAACAACATCGATTGCCTGTTTGATTACTTGCATGTATAAAAAAAATTCAATTTCCCACCCCTGGAAGCAAAATTTGAATCTAAAATTTTCTTTTCTTTTTGCCAATGCAAATCTTCATGACGTATAAAGAGGTTTTGTTAAAGAAAAACTTAACATTTTTAACAATTTTAGTTACTACATGTACTACAAAATACGGAATGGGCCGAAAAAAAAATTTTTATTTCCCATCCCTGAACATTTTTTTTTATATTTTTAGTTTTTAATACACCATTGAGACTTCCCAAAGCACGAAATAGGTTTAGTTTGCAAACATTAAAAAAAATAAATTATTTTTGGTATAAATTTAGCGTCGAGAAATAGGTGCAAGCTTCCCAGCTCTGGAACCATAGTTCGGATCTATCTGAATTTTAACACCACTCTATTTAAGTTCATTTCCAATCCAACGGTCCAAGAATGAAGTCTCTATCTCTTCTGGGGGCTTGGCTAGACCTGTTTCATTACTTTCACTTATAAAAACAATGCAATTTCCCAACCCTGGAAGTAAAATTTGAATTTAAAAACAAAAATTTTTTTTTGCCAATGCAAATCTTCATGACGTATAAAGTGGTTTTGTTAAAGAAAAACTTAAAATTTTTAACAATTTTAGATACTACATGTACTACAAAATACGGAATAAGCCGAAAAAAAATTTTTTTATTTCCCATCCCTGGAAAAATTTTTTTATTTTTTTAGTTTTTAATAGACCATTGAGGCTCCCTAAAGCACGAAATAGGTTTAATTTACAAACATTAAAAAAAATAATTAATTTTTGGTAAAAATTTTGCGTCGAGAAATAGGTGTAAGCTTCCCAGCTCTGGAACCATACTTCGGATCTTTCTGAATTTCAATAGCAGCCTGTTTAAGTTCATTTCCAATCCAACGGTCCAAGAACGAAGTCTCTAGCTCTTCTGGGAGCATGGGAAAACCGATTTCACGTACAGACGGACGGACAGACGGACAGACGGACAGACGGACAGACGGACAGACGGACATCGCTCAATCGTCATCGCTATTCATAAGGATCCAGAATATATATACTTTATGGGGTCCCATGTGCATATCGAAGAAATTACACACGGAATGACAAACCTATATATACCCTTTCACTTTTTTGTGAAGGGTATAAAAAAAGGACTTTTTAAAAAACAAGCAAAAACGAAAGTTCATTATTTTAAACAAAAATATTGTGACCACTATTAATTCGTACAGTCGCCAATTTTCATACTTAGTATTTTGTTACGCCACCTTTGTTTTTTAAAACGGTCTCGACCCGCTTTGGCATGGTACTAACTAGTTTTTGGCAGTCTTCTGGGGTTATCGAGTTCCAAATTTCCTGAATTTTGGACTTTAACCTGTCAACAATCCGTTGGGGTTCATTTCGAAGTTTTCTTTTCATCACAGCCCACAAATTTCCTATCGGATTAAGGTCTGGACTAGAAGATAACCAATCCGGGACCGCGATTCCATTTTCCTCAAGTCACTTTTTCGTTTTTTTTTGCAGTATGGGAAGAAGCACCATCCGGTTGGAATATGTATTCCCCGCAGTCTGTTAATTTCGATGCCGATGGTATCTGATTTTCCTCCAGGATTTTTATATATTTGTCTGCATTTACGATTCCATCTATGAAATGGAGCTGACCGACACCTTTTGATGACATATGTACATCCCCATACCATAGCGCTAGCTGGAAACTTGACTGTACGCTTTAAGCAGTCTTTGTTGTATGTTTCGGTACTTTTACGTATTACCCTTTTTCTTGCATCACCAACACTTACATCAAACTCGGATTCGTCGCTAAAGATAATGCTGTCCCATTGCCGTTGTACCCAAGAGCGTCTCTCCTTAGTCCATAATAGACGCTTTTTCATTTGAAGTGCGGTAAGCAATGACTTTTTCTTGGCCTAAAAAAATTATATAAATTATCAAGTTGATTTCGAAATACCGGGTTAATCTTTAACTTACTTTATAAAAATTAGAACCTATGATTATCATTTGCTGTCGGGTCCACTCACGTTTTACGGGCCTTCCAATTGCTTCAGACCATTTTAAGGCTATATCCCGCACTGTGCTTCGACGATTTAGTTTAATGATATTTGCCAAAGCTCTTGTATAGCGATGACTTATTCTGGAAGTCCGGCCTCTGTTTGAAACATTATTGCTGAAATTTCCACTTATTTCATATTTTCTAACAATACTTTGTATTGTAGATCTTGGGATTTTAAGGTCGGTCGATATCTGCCCATATGTCATTCCCGATTTGAATTTATAGACGATAAAAATTCGAATTTCGTCACAAACAGGTTTACCACGTGCCATTTTTTAAAAATTATGAAAATTATTTTAACTATTAATTTTTTTTTGTCTCCTTTACATTCCTATTCTCTCATACATTTAAAATTTTTGTTTGCATTTTGATTTTTTATTTAGCTTGAGCGAAATTAATACATTGAACGAATTAATAGTGGTCAAATAATTTTTAATAAATAATAAAGGCTTTTCAGTTTAGTTCATTTTTTTAACATTTTGATGCAGAACTTAAGAATATTTCTAAATCCGTTTATAGGAAATAAAACGACCTTTCAGAAAAGTATAAGCTTGTTGGTGTAATTAACATAATTGAATCTTTATTCTGGCGTTTAGTGCTAAAGAGCGAAAAAATAACTGGTGTACGAATTAATAGTGGTTAGGGCTCGTGTACCATATTCTATGGAGACATCAGTTGAGCATTGTAAAAGGTAAGCAAATTTGAGGTTAAGAAGTAAATTTGCTTAAAAACACTCTTCTTTATTAATAGCAATAAAAACTTGAACAAATAAAAACATTATATTCGACCGGGTCGAATCTTAAATACCCTCCAAATATTTAGTAAGAAAATTTAAAATGTTTAACTTGGTGGGAGAAAGTTCCTTTAAGACAATTGTGTACCCAATTCTAAATCTCTCTTTTGACAGAGTCATTCCAGGAAAGGCCGTGAGGGACACGTTTCTCCTCTGCAAGATCAGAGTATCAGAATATCTCAGCTTATTATAGGCTTAAGGAATACAAAATGTTCAATATTTACACTATTTTTGCATATAATATCGTACATCAATGCCCACTAAAGGGGGCGGGGTCCAAAAATAGACTATATCATGTTTTTCACAGGCGAACGTATGGGCATTGTTAGATCGTCTCAGACTTCATCACTGATCAAGAATATATATACCTTTTGGAGTCCAATTCTTTTTGGAGGGTATTACAACTGTATTTTTTGGGGCCCTCTCTGGCAAGGGCCGTGAGGGAAACATTTCACATTTGCCATAAAGCTCTAAAAAAAATTGTTGGCATAATTAAATGTAAAATATATTTTTATATATTTATTTTTTGATAGGGCCATTTAGTGGCCAAACGAGGAGGAGGGGGTAGGGCAAACGAGTACCAGGTTATACCTCAGCTTGGTCATTAAAGCTCAAATATGTTATTTTTAAAGAATGTAGGTTTAAGTAAAACAATTTGTTAAATTTTTAAACTATTTTTGCATGTAATAACGCCCACTAAAGGGGCGGGGAACAAAAATAGACTATATCATGTTTTCCACAGGCGAACGTATGGGCATTGCTAGATCGTCTCAGACTTCATCACTGATCCAGAATATATACACTTTATGGGGTCAAATTCTTTTTGGAGGGTATTAAAATTCTATGGAGCCTGCCTGGAAAGGGCCGTGAGGGAGACATTTCACGTTTGCCATGAAACTTCAAAAATAAATGTTCGGAATAATTAAATGTAAAATTTATTTAAATTTTTTTTAATTTTTTTTATAGGGTCATTTAAGGTGCAAAGGGGGAGGAGGGGGTAGAGCAGAGGAGTACAAGTTTACGTCTCAACTTCGTCATTAAAGATTAAACATTTTATTTTTAAGGAATGTAGGCCTAGGTAAAACAATTTGTTAAATTTTTACACTTGTTTTGCATATAATAACGCCCACTAAATGGGGCGTTGTTCAAAAATTAATTTTTTTGATTTTATGGCTCCAACTTTAACGCGTTGGACCTCCTTTGACATAAAAATATATCATTTGCTTAACAAAATTACAAAAAATTTTCAAAAATTATTTGGTTTTTTCTGGGTTGGTTTAGTTCTTCTTAGGGGAACTTTTTTCCCTCTTGCCTGATTTAGCCCATTTCTGAACTTAACCTGTGCTAATTTTCAAGATATATTTATACCAAATTTCAAGAGTTTGTCCTTTCGTTTGGCCTCAATCATAATTTCCGCAGACTGACCGACGGTCATGCTCAGATCGTCTTTAATTTCTTCAACTGATCAAGAATACTTATATATACTTTATGGGATATCAGATGTATATTTCGCTGCGTTACAAACGGAATGACAAAGTGAGTTTACCCTCCATACTCCTTTTTGGAGGATATAAAAATGGGAGTGTGATGTCGGGCAAATGTTCAACTCTAGCACGTCGTCAAACTTCTGTTCTTTAAAATTCCGCTTATGTCGCCAATGCAGCGTCGAATTTCATTTTTCAAAGCATCAATTGCTTGTGGTTTATTCAAATGATGCCAAATTACAAGACCGATGTATCCAATTGATATCGCCAAATCGCGAATTTAAGTGACCGTAAAATTTCTCATTTAATAACTGAATTGTTTGGTAGCGCAGAGAATTTATCGTGGCGATATTCTCTCACTCAAGGTTAGGTTAAAGGTTAGGTTAAAAGGGCTGCCCGCAGTAAGCGAGAAAAACACTCGGAAGCCATCAAAAGGCCCATTGTGATGCCCAGAGGACTATACCCTACACACTCTTCTCAAGACGAAGTGGTGGTTCCTGAGAACCATCCAGAACTTCTCACAAAGCCCGCCAGGGCAGCCAGCGGTGCATCCCTGAGGCAGTCAAGATATTTTATTCTACATTGAGATCTCTCACTCAATGTCGAATGAAATATGTGCCGATGATGCCGCCTGACTATAAACCCCACCATACGGTCACTTTCTTTGGATGTAATGGTTTTTGTGAGGACTTTTTCTGAATTTTGTGAGTCCCATATGCGACAATTTTGTTTGTTCTAATAACCGCCTAATTGACAATGGGCCTCATCACTAAAGATGATTTTGTTGATATATGCGTTGTTTTCGTTCAGTTTTTCAAACAGCCAATTTACACACGTTCGACGTAAAAAAATGGTAGGCCGGCCTTTATTCCTGAACGAGTGAACTATATAAGCGTGAAAATAAAGATCTTTATGCAAAATGTTGTGCCAACCAGTTGACGAGTAGATGTTCGAAGCTCATTCTCAACCCTTGGCTGCACTATGACCAAGTTTGCATCATTACCGCCACTGCGAGCGTATCGTTTTGGCCAGCAACAGTTCCGATGAAGGTGTAGCGACTTTCGAAAACAGCTGTACTGCTCTGCTGTGTAAGTTTGATAATTAAAACTTATGCTGACTTTCCTTTGTGACTTGGAATATATGGAGTGTCTCTCTGAATTTAAAACCAACTGCTGAATTTTGACTTAAAAAATTAAATTTTTTTTAATATCTTGACCTAAATTTTTTTTAATATCTTGACCGTAATCATGTCCCATCGAATGTGGATGATATTAAGATTTAAATGTACATACATCTCTAATTATCGAGATGAAAATAATTTATGTAACTATAAATTTGCACACATCTGTTGCAAAGTAAACTGAACACGAGCATCTATAACTTAAAGTTGCATGTGTAAGAAAAATATATTTTTGTGCCCATTTATACGAGTATGTGTTCAATCTAAGATGAACACATAACTTCTGATCGAACCGAATACTATTAGTAGGACTAAATAAATGTGTGCTTTCTTTGTGAAGAGGGTCAATTGCAACAAAAATCTTTAACCGAACATAAACCTATAAAACACATACTCACATATTTCCAAACACAAATACAAATGAAACTATCATAAATACAGGATGATAAGGGAAATTTTATTTCATTAACTTCTGGCTTGTTTATGATTCTTTTATGCTCTCTGTATCTCCCTCTCTTTCTGTGTTATACATTTAAGCGTGTTTTGTATGGACATCTTACACAAAGGGTTGCGTGATTATAAACTCTCAATCTCTCTGGAGATTATTATACGGTAATTTTCTTTATTTCCGTTACAATTTGATATGCTGTGAGTGATAAGAAGTTATTTGCCACCTTGTAATTTTTTTTTTGCTGTCCACTCCAACCAAGACATGTTTTCTGGATTACACTAAGGACTTTTTATTATAAATTAATATGGGATGAGAGTAAATAAAATTAATAGAAAATTAAAAACTTATAGGAATCAGTTTTATTGTCTATTGAGTTTTAAGATTTTTTTACTGCTTCGAAAGTAAAAATATTTTAATGTAAAAATATATTATAAAACTTAGGAAATACAATATTTTGGTGAATAAAATTATTTAAATACTTTTTTATAAATTTTAAAAATACCTTTTTAAATAAATTTTAAATAAACAAGTGCAATATTTAAAAGCACATGAAAGTGTCCAAAATGGCAACAAATTTGAAATTTTTCTTAAAAAAAATTACTTAATACCTCATGAAGCATTGCACTGATAAAAAACACCAAAATGAAAATTTCGCTTCCAGGGTTGGGAATAGAAATTTTTTTTATACATAAAAGTAACCAAATGGGTAATTGACGTTTTTTTTTTGCTAATCAAAACTATTTTATATTTTAGGAAGGACAAAATTGGTATCAAAAATTTCCACAAAAATCACAATTTCTTATCCAGGGTTGGACAAGTTCAATATTTTATAGTTCATGAAGGTGACCAAAATAGTTCAAAATTTTAAATTTTTCTTAAATAATACTACTTTATACCTCATGGTAAAAAAAAATTTTCAATTTCACTTCCAGGGTTGGGAAGTTTTAAAGTTTTTTTGGTACATGGAAAGTGACCAAAATTATTGCAAATTTTAAGTTTTTCTTAAATAAAACGAAGACTAGGATTGGTAAAAAAAAATTATAAAATTTCGCTTCCAGAGCTGGGAAATTTAAATTTATTTTATACAGAAAAGTAACCAAAAAGACAACTACGTCGGCTTTTTACTAATTATGATCAGAATAAAAAAATGCTGATCAGAAGAACTCAACACAATATTTCATGACTTAGCGCGGGCTCGAACTCAGGACCCTCCGCTTCTTAGTCTCGTTTTCTACTACTTCAGCCAACAGCACCCACTTAGTTCTTCTTAGGGTAACTGTTTTTCCCCAGAGCCGATTCAGCTCATTTCCGAACTTAACCTGATATATTTATACCAAGTTTCTAGAGTCTGGCCCTTTTCGTTGGGACTGAACCATGATTTCCACAGACGGACGGATGGAGGACATGCTCAGACCGTCTTGTATTTCATAACTGATCAAGAATATATATAACTTTTAAATATACCCTCAATTCTTTTTTGGAGGTTATAAAAACGGGGAACTCACTAAACGGATATATTTAGAGGACTATAGCACTAAATTGCACTGGATAAAGGCATTATTAGAGCAATGATTATTCTAATATTCGCATATTGGAGCTCATAAAATCCACAAACAACCTTCGAAAAACTATTACATCCGAGGAAAGTAAAGTAAATAAGCAAGGAAACGCCGCAATGTGAATTCTCTACGCTAGCACACCATAACAACCGATGTTCTCTAATCTTCCCATACCTCTAAATGATCAATAAAAATATAGTAAGTTTTTACGACAAAGATGAGATGTCTCCTCACGACCCTTCCCAGAGTGACTCTATCAAAGTAGAGTTTTAAATAAATATGTCAAAGTATCTCTGACCGATCAGGTTAAACATTTTTAATATATCTCCGCCCCTTTTCGTAAGCGTTGGTATAAAATATTAATTGGAAAAATAAGATTAATTCAGTGGTGTTCAGCACATAGAACAATTGTTTAAAAAATTTACACACATTTGTTATGCTCTAATAAAAATTTTAGTTCAGTCGTCGTTGAGCAAGCGATGAGAACACATGCGAATGGTCATTGTCATTTTATTTCAGAAATTTATTAAGCATTGTTGTTGCTTCTTGTTGGATGAAGCATAGCAAACACAAGCGATTCAATTACAATTGAACACGAAAGTTAAAGTCGAAATTGAATTAGATCTGGAGTAAAAGATTTCGATAAAATTAGTAGTCCGGAGTTTTGGAAAAATTTAGATGTTGTAATATGTCCCCAGCTCAAAAAAATTTATTTAAAATATTTATAATATTTTTCCACTACTTACTTATGTGAACAAATTTTTTCAAACATGAAAAATGTTTGTTCTAAGCAGTAAGCAGCTAAATAAAATAACTTCTTTGAATTTAAAAAATATTTTACTAATTCGCAATTGTCATGCAAGTATTAAAATTTTCAAAGCGATTTTAAAAATTATAATTTTACATAAAAAACTGGTTTAAATAGATTTATTTTTGTTTTTTTCTCAATATAATGGTTCTATTCTTTAATATTGATAACTGCTATTTACTGTCCCCGATGTTTTTTTTTTTTCTTAAAACTAAAATAAAATTCACTTAATAAGTTGTTTATATGGCAAAAACTCTGTCTTTTTTTCTTATTTTAAGCGTTTGACATTATGTTTGCTGGGCAAAGTCACTCACCAATACATCTTCACTTTAATTTTTGAACACCACTGCATTAATTGCTTTCATGCTGATGGAAAAATGACTCAGCTATGCTACTCCCAAATCATTGGAAATGACCGTATTACGTTAACTTTGCAAGATATGTTGAGGATATATTGAATACATACAAAACAATGTAAAATTTTTAAAAGATTTAAATAACAATGAGAATAGGGTTTTTATATAATAAATATTTGGAGGGTATTTAAAATCCGAACCGGTCGATTACAACGTTCTTACTTATTCTAGCTTGTATTATATATAGACAACATAAACTATCAAGCATTTATTTTCTCAACGTTAATAAAATGACTTCTAATCGAAAGAATTGATTTCATAATATACAAAGTCTGGCAATGACAAATTGTAGTAAAAATCATTCGCAATTGGTCGAATTTGAACTCACTAAGTTTGTTCTAAGCTTTACTTTTCCCTATACTCCTTGGCACCTGGAACAGTAAAAATGTTTATTTCAACATATACAAAAAAAACATTAAAAATAAAAAGCCGTTTATGTTATCCAGCAGACTTTAGCCAACAGTAATAAACACACAAAAAGGTGATTCTAAGTTAAATTTAGCAGCCACTCCGCACACCTCGTATCCTTTTTGTTACCAAAAAAATAAATAAAAAAGAATCTCTCAATAACTTACTTCAAGTACCCCCAAGCATTTAACAATAAAGAAAACTGCCAAATTAACTCCTATTTATTGTTAATAAGAAAATTTAACACACACAAACGCAGAGCTATAAGAATTCTTTAATACTCGCTCGTATTTTCACGCTGCGGCTATCGCTGGAAAATCTTCAAATGATATACATTTATCGAATATTTTTGCTACATAAATTACAAAACGAAATACAAGAAAATAATAAAAACGGGTTACAACAAGAAATGATAACAAACAAAAACTTAATCTTACAACGCACACACACACACACAAGCAAACAATAAAGGACATTCATATAAAAAGGTATTAGAGCAGAATGTGCAATTTCAATAGTATTTTATTTGAAGCATAAAGATAGTTAGCAGTGGGTAAAGGGTAATGGGGTTGAAAACTTTATATGAAGAAGGCCTGGTTAGAAATTTTGGTGGGGTACAAATATTAAAAGGACTGTTTGAGGTGGGTAGATAACCATCCATAGTTTTATGAAACGCATATAAGCCGAACACAACAGTGATTTTTTTTTTTATTTTATGATCTTTTTGCAAATTGTGGTTCGTTTGTGGAAGAGAAAAGAAAAACAAACTCCTTTTGCTTTATTTCAAATACGACGGAGTTTTTTGTACGCTTTGAGGGCTTTTTAGTGTTTATTACTAAAGATTAGTTGGTTTATTGCGATCCTTGATATAAACTAAAAGGAAAGAAATGGAGTATAATTTAAGGAAAATTAAGAAAGTCCTTGTGAGAAAGGGTTCACATAAAATAAAGGTATTAATTGAAGTTAAATAAAAAATAGTGTTTGTTTTTTTTGAGATGCAAGGATAATTACCACGAGCAGTCAGTAACTCTTGAGGGCCTTTATACAATTAAAAATTGCAAACCGACAGCAGGTACATTTATAATAAATGTAATAAATAATTATGAAATTTTTATTTGACATATTGTTGTCACAATATGTCAAAATTTTAAATTTCATTTAAAATGTGATAAATAATTATAAAAGTTCTGCAAGGGTTAGTGCTACTCATAGCACTTGTATAGCGAAAAAAATGCCAACATTTTAGGCCTTTTGATCTTTCTAGGTTTCAGTCATGCACGATGTGAGATATCATGTTTCATTAATCTGCCTTTAATGCTGTCAGCTTCCCACAAATATCCTTGAAATAAAATAACTTATTTCCTTTTTAGGATTGGTAGATGCAACAACTACAGTTGCAAAGATGTTCTAACAGCACCAATTAATTATTTGATTAGCGCACTTTATTTCTTGGTGAGCGAAGGTTATAAACACTTATTTAAACTAAAAATTGCATTGTTTGTTGCGTCCAGAGACGGTGCTATAAGAGTAGCTACAGACGAGTTCAAGATAAAGGTTCTGTACTCTCTCCTACACTTTTTATACCCTTCACAAAAAAGTGAAAGGGTATATATAAGTTTGTCATTCCGTGTGTAATTTCTTCGATATCAATATGGGACCCCATAAAGTATATATATTCTGGATCCTTATGAATAGCGATGACGATTGAGCGATGTCCGTCTGTCCGTAGGTGTTTTTTTTTTGGTTCTTGGGGATGTTGGTTTTCCCAAGCCCCCAGAAAAGCTAGAGACTTCGTTCTTGGACCGTTGGATTGAACTTAAATAGAGTGCTGTTGAATTTCAGGAAGATCCGAAGTATGGTTCCAGAGCTGGGAAGCTTACACCTATTTCTCGACGCAAAATTTATACCAAATATCATTTTTTTCAATCTTTGTAAATTAAAACTATTTCGTGCTTTGGGGACCCTGAATGGTCTATTAAAAACTAAAAAAATAAAAAAAAATTTCCGGGGATGGAAAATTAAAAAATTTTTTTTCCGAGCATTCCGTATTTTGTAGTACATGTAGTGACTAAAATTGTTTAAAATTGTTCAAACAAGCAACTGATGTTGTTTTTTTTATAACTAAAACTGTCTTATAATTTAGGAAGAACAAAATTGGTATCAAAAATTCGAAAATAAAATTTCGAAACCAGGGATGGACAAGTGCAATATTTAATAGTACATGAAAGTGACCAAAATGGTAGCAAATTTAAGTTTTTCTTAAATAAAACGACCTTATACCTAATGAAGACTAGGATTGGTAAAAAAAAAATTTAAATTTCACTTCCAGGGATGGGAAATTGAATTTTTTTTATACATAAAAGTAACCAAAAAGGCAACTAACGTCGGATTTTTACTAATTTAAACTATTTTTTAGTTCATAAAAAACAAAATTGGTATCAAAAATTAAAAAAAAATCAAAATTTAGATTCCAGAGTTGGATAACTGCAATATTTTCTGGTACATGAAAGTGACCAAAATGGTTACATATATTAAGTTTTTCTTAAATAAAACTATTTCATGCCTCATTAAGAGTTGCATTGGTAAAAAAAATTTAAATTTTGTTTCCAGGGTTGGGAAATTGAAATATATAAAAGTAACCAAATAGGCAATTGACGTTGCTGTTTTTGCTAATTCAAACTATTTTATAATTCAGGAAGAACAAAATTGGTATTAAAATCTTAAAAAATCAAAATTTCGACTCCAGGGTTGAACAAATAAAGTATTTTATGGTACGTGAAAGTGACCAAAAAGCTTAAAAATTTAAATTTTTTTGTCAAGTAAAACTATGTTCCATTTTTTAATTAAACCTACTTCCTGTTTTAGCACAAAAGAAAGGAGAATTACATCAGTGAAAGGTATTTAAGATTCGACACAGCCGAATATAGAACATTTACTTGTTATTTTCTAACTTCTTACTGTTTCAATGATGGAAGCAAAACACTGATGGAAGGAAGACACTGGTAACCTCAGAGTTCCTTTAAAACATTTCTGTGCCGAATTTTGGAAGTTTTTATGACAGGGTCTTTTAGGGAAGGGGCGTAGGGGATACATTTTACCTTTACATTTACTTACTAACTAAATTTCTGGGGTAACTAAGTGTAGAATAATAATATTTTATAGGGTTACTTAAAGAGGCAAAGGGGAATGAAACCGTAGGGCAGGAGAAGACCAGAGAACACAATTGTTAAATATACAATTCGTTAAATATCTTATGCTATTTTTCCATGTAATATGTAGCTTCAACGCCCAACAAAGAAGGCGGGGTCCAAAAATAGATTTCTTTAATTTTCTGACTCCAAGTTCAACATTTTTGATATTTTAATCAAATTAGGACCAAATAGAACAAGTAAAAACGTTATATTCGACCGGGTCGAATCTTAAATACCCTCCAAATATATAGTAAGAAAATTTAAAATGTTTAACTTGGTGGGACAGAGTTCCTTTAAGACATCTCTGTACCCAATTCTAAGTCTCTATTTTGACAAAGTCATTCCGGGAAGACGATTCACCTTTTTAAGATCAGGGAACATCTCAGCTTCTTATAGGCTTAGGGAATAAAAATTTTTCAATATTTGCACTATTTTTGTATATAATATCGTTCGTCAATGCCCACCAAGCGGGATGGGATCCAAAAATAGACTATATCATGTTTTCCACAGACGAACGTATGAGCATTGCTAGATCGCCTCAGATGTCATCACTGATCAAGAATATATATACTTTATGGGGTCCAATTATTTTTGGAGGGTATAAAAACGGTATTTTGTCGGGGTCTCTCTGGCAGGGGCCGTGGGGAGACATTTCACCTTTGCCATAAAACTCCAAAAATAAATGTTCGGAATAATTATATGTAAAATTTATTTAAATTCTTTTTCTATAGGGTCATTTAAGGGTCAAAGGGTGAGGAGAGGGTAGGGCACAGGAGTACCAGGTTATGTCTCAGCTTCGTCATTAAATGTTAAAAATGTTATTTTGAAGGAATGTAGGCTTAAGTAAGACAATTTGTTAAATTTTAACAATATTTTTGCATATAATAACGCCCACTAAAGGGGGCGGGCTCCAAAAAATTATTTTTTTTAATTTTATGGTTCCAAATTTAACGCTTTGAACCTTCTTTGACATAAAAATATATCAAAATTACGAAAAAATATTATGTTGTTTTTTAGAGGTTGGTTGAGCTCTTTTTAGGGGAACTTTTTCCCCCTACTCAGATTGTCTTAGATTTCATCATTGATCAAGAATATATATACTTTATGGGGTCTCAGATGGATATTTCGCTGCGTTACAAACGGAATGACAAAGCCAATATATCCTCTAATTCTTTTTTGGAGGGTATAAAAAAAATCAAAAGTTTGACTACCAAACAAATAATACGAGGTCGTAGTTTCAATTCCGGCAAGTCATGCAAATCATAAATTTTCCTGATGTGCAAGCAATTCCAGCAGTACTCAGGGGATCACCCCTATATATGCAATGCATTGCGCCGGAACTGAAAACGAGGGGATAGTATTGAGGGGACAGATTAGGAAAGATGAGACGACAGGCAGTTGTTTTGTGGCTATTTCAACCTTTTTCTACTTCGCCGGCTAATTTTTGCTACAGGGCCGACGAAGGTGGGTGCTGTTACTCTGCTTTTTAGGACATGATCGTGTCAGTCGCTGCCAATTATGTTCAGTGACCAGTGACTATGCTTTCATCATTGAAATAGGCTGGCAATAACTAACACAACCACGCACTAATGCTGATCAGAAGAATTCAACCCAATATTTCATGACTCATCGCGGGCTCGAACTCAGGACCCTCCGCTTCATAGTCTCGTGTTCTACTACTTCAGCCAACAGCACCAACTATTTTATGTGACTGAACTAAACCTCTTTCACATTAGCCCCAGTAAAACGAAATCTGCTACTAGAGTTATAAAAATCAATTATTATTTCTTCTGCGCTATCTTTTTGCAAATAAGGCAACAAGCGGGTGGGAGATTTCAAAAGTCTTCATATACTTGCCAAATCAACAGCGTGGCTTAAGTAAAATGGAGTCAAAAGCATGATTAATAATAATGAGAATTTAACGGCTTCCGGTTGGACACTCCGTGGTTGGACTGAAATTGATGTATAATTTTCTTTCCTTTCTTGATATATGAATCACTCCTTATTTTATTGTATTGTACTGGAAAAATACTTTGCAAAGTAGCAGCGCTCAAATACCGATCGGGTCACTCAGACCATATGCCAATGATGTTGTTGGTGATGTTTTTATCCGTTTCTGTGGGTGGCTAAACAGCACATATGCCTTCATATAGGAAGTAGCAACGGAGTTAATCACAGAATAATTCCTCAAATGAACCATAAATGTGGAAATTAAATAGCGTGAGTGAGAAGCAAATCTCTTGAAAGAGGGTAAAGGATCAGACCACTGGCAGCAAAATTGATTGCCAACGAAGCTTGATGTTGACTGACTCTGAACTGCTTTTCGAATAATCATGCTTTATTCTTTCAGAACGAAAGTGAACCAAATAATCACTGTAGATCCAAAAGGCAATACTTGTTTACTTGCAAGTATTGCCTGAGTGCTACTCCCCTTTCTAACAACAAGCAAATTATATTATAAATATTTGTTTGTCTAAAGTGGTTATAAACAAATATTTTCCATATGTCACCTGTAGCCAAGGAATACAAAACAACACTCTTCCCACCCAAAATACACTGAAGTCTGACGATGATTTTTAATATGAATAGAAATTTGGCTTAATAAATATGTGTTTTTTTTATATTTTATTAATAAAATAGATTTTAAAACGCGCTCCATACTGTTCCTTGATGTAGCAAAGCGAGTCAATATAAATTGGAAACTTATGTTCAGTTTTGCCTTTTCGGAAAAACGTTTTGTTTTCTAACTAATGGAATGTGTTGCGCTGCAGGCTGTACGTTTGAGTTTATAAATGGAGTATTTAGATTTAAGAATTTATATTATAATATATTTATTAAATTTTTGTTTTTGCACAGGTAGTAGTTGGTGGTGGCATGTTATCGTTTTTCTAAAAAAGTTTTAATATTATATATTTGAGAACAGCATCAGTAGAAAACTGATTCAATTTAGTTTATTGATAAAAATTTACTGCAATACAAATGCAAATTGCTCGCGTTTAATGAAATATATTTAAAAATACTTTGTTGGTGTTCTCCAGGTGGAGAAAATGTGGCGCATTTTTTTGTCAGGATTTTCGTTGGTAAAATGTTCGAATATTAAATTCCAAACCAGTCAGATATACATACATGTGTACATACATACGTATATATATGTATTTTGATTATAAAATTTTAATTAATACAAAGCAATTTATGAACAAGTAACGGTGCTGGATTTACGCCAAGGCCCGTGAGGCCGTCTAATAAAACAGCGACGTGGCGAAATTGTGTATTATAAAATATTTTATAATTGATTATTACGTTTATCAACAAAATCACAATAGGACGGTTACCATTTAGAGGACATGGGCAATGAACTCAATATCCTCGTAATGGAAATTTCCAGTAAAATTTTAAGGCTCTTGTCAAATTTAATGTAATGACCAAGATCCTTCCAAAATATTTATTAAAAAAACCATCGCATGTTCATAATTTGTTTACAAAAATAATACCTCAATCATTCCTCAGCTACGATATTCTTTACATTTGTCCCCTTATGAAATTGCCCTGTTACCAAAATTAAAGAAACCAATGAAAATTTGGCGTTTGGTGACAATTGAGGAGATAAAATCTGAATTGCTGAGGGAGCCGAAAGATATAACAAGAAGCACAAATCAGAACGGCCTCGAAGTGTAAAAATAAATGTGGCCCAAAAATATGTATATTATACGAAGGCGAGTCAATAAGTCAGTTGCTTTTTTAATTCCCCCCTCTTAATATTTGGCAACACTACTCCTGTCAACAGGCAACTGTTACTCGACTCCTGTCAAAATGTATACAAGCATCATCTAGTTTGGCTGAGAACAAACTAGAAAAAAGGGATTTTATGTGCTCATTAAGCGTTATTTTTTGCGGAAAGGAACCATCACTTAAACCAAGGCAAGGCTTAATAAATAGTATGGGTTACCCGCCCCAGTCTCCAGATTTAGCCCAGAGTGACTATTGTTTGTTCCCAAACTTGAATAAATGGCTCGCTGGAAAGAGATTCGACCCCAACGACAAAATTATCTCACAGACAAATACTTATTTTGATTCCTCAACAAAAAATATATTTCGGAATGAGAAATTTTGGACTATAAAGTAAATGTAAAGTAGTCTATGTTAAATGTATGTGTTTCCTCCAAAATATTACCGACTTATTGGCCCATCCTTGTATCTGAAAATTGATGAACAATTTTTTTGAAAAAAAAAATTCGCCTTATTTTAGTCCAAATTCAGTATACGAGTATAATAACATTGAATCAAACTGAATAAAATTATTTTAATCTAAAAGCGTGGCTCAACAGACAAGTCCTTGGGCGGCAGCAAGTCTTCAGGCGCCAGTGACAAGGAATGTTCAAATTTTGTATAGAATTTTTGTTTAAATACTTTTTTGCATAAACTGAAGCAACAGCTACTACAACTTTACAGAATTTTATTAATCAGCATATTTTACTTCATTGAAAATTCGTTTAGACAAAATTACACAAAAATATTTATTATTATTATTAGAGTTTGTATATTTCTGCCAGACAGAACTTGGTATCGTGCTATCTCACGGATATACTATTATTCTTAAGCAAATAATTTTTCAAAACAGGTACTACTTAAAAGGAGTAGTTTTTCTAAAAAGCAACTTTTTTATAAAGTATTTTTCATAGTTATTTTTTTTTTCAAAAAATACTTCTTTTAAACATATTTTACTTAAAATATAATTTTTTTAAAAATCTACTTTTAATGAAACGTACTTATCTAACAAGTTATTTTTGGGTACCTTTTGGAAAAAGTACGTTTTAGAGTTTTAGAACATATACATTATTATATATGAAAAATACACTTTTAAATGTTATTTTACTAAAAAAGGTGCCTTCTTAATATACACTTTTTTACAAAGGTAGTTTTAAAGAAACGCACTTGCCTAACAAGCGATTTTGCTACTAATAAAAATAAGGAAATATTGTGTGCGCATTTACTTTTTTTAAAAAGTACATTTCTAAAAAGGTAATTTTTTTAAAAGATACTTTTTTAAGAAGATACATTTTTAAAAAGGTACTTTTTTAAAAAGGTACTTTTTTAAAAAGATACTTTTTTAAAAAGATAAATTTTTAAAAAAGTACTTTTTTAAAAAGGTACTTTTTTAAAAAGATACTTTTCTAAAAAGATACATTTTAAAATAGGTACTTTTTTAAAAATTTACTTTTCTAAAAAGGTACTTTTTTAACAAGATACTTTTTTAAGAAGATACTTTTTTAAAAAGATACATTTTAAAATAGGTACTTTTTTAAAAATTTACTTTTCTAAAAAGGTACTTTTATAAAAAGGTACCTTTTTAAAAAGGTACTTATAGAAAACGTATTTTTTTAAAACGGTACTGTTTTAACAAGATACTTTTTAAAAAAGGTATTAATTTAAAAAGGTACTTTTTAAAAAATTTATATTTTATAAAAATACTTTTAAAAATTTATTTTATTTAAAAAGGTGCTTTCTTAAAATACACTTTTTTAAAAAAGTGCTTTTAAAGAAACGTACTTAATAACTGACTTTTGAAAAAGAGTATTTTTGGAAAAGGTCAAAAGGCCATTAAATCAAAACGAATCTGTTCCAAGCTATGTCTATATTCAATTTATTATCCATTAAAATAACATTGACTCCATAGCAAAGCATTCATTGGACAGTCACGATTTTAATATTGAACTTCGGAGGGATAATTATTTGAAACATCACGATTTTAACTTTTCAAAAAATCAACATTAGATTTCGCCATAGAATAAAGCGTACTCTTTGGCCCATGAACAGCAAGCCGAGAAAAGCAATCACACACATCTGCGGGTTTGTACAAAAACCTTGTAAATGTTATCACAATAAAACATCTAAAGAAAAGGATATTAACACAAGTTGTACGAAGAACAAACATTAACGAGCGTATGTGCAAGTAACAATTTGAAAATTGAAGTAAAACTGGGCACGTGTAACAGCAATGTGTAATAGTGCAATTACAGTGTGCTATAGAATTTATTAAAATGTATTAAGATGGACGCAAGTTTTCATATCAAATGTTCTAGATAAATTTGGGCATAGCATTCTAGTATGAATCTCTCTATATACGATATACATTAAACAATGAAATATTTGTGTAACTAAATTTTAAAAATTTTGTTGTGAATAATAAATAAATGGTTTATTCTCAAGTCTTTTACCTCTGTGCATATGTAAAGCACTTTATGACTCTACTTGCCAATATGAAACAAAATTTAACAAATAGAAAGTTCACAAGATAAAAAATCTTATCACAGGATTTTAATATAATGTACAGTTTATAATCTACTTACACTTGCAGTCCTTCAGCTATATTTTGTGTTTGTCCTTCATGTTTTGTATTTCGTTCTTCGTGTAATTTACTGCATATGGGTTTCTTAACGAACAAAAGCAATAACAATGACCAAAGTGCCCACGTAAACATCTGTAAAGAAATTACATCGAACTGTAGCATCTTGACAATATCCGTGTTAATAAAGAGAGATATAAATATAGTGTTAAATATTGTGGGAAATAATAATTTCATTGTCAACGTTATTGGTGAAACGTAATCTTATTTGTCGACTATTTTATTCTTTTGCAATCGTATATAATTATTTCGTCATAGTTTTGGGCCTTAGTAGCAATTACCCACACATGTAGAAAGGAAGATAACAAAAAAATTAACAAAATATGCAATCCTCAATCTTAAATATTATATATTTTAAATTACCACCTTTTAGTATTGTTTCACTTTAGAAAAGTTGGCTTTTCAGTATCTAGGCGACTCATCCCCTCCTTCACTTTCAACAGTTTGGACTATTCCGCTATTTTGGTCTGTCCCTATATTCCTCCCACGCTCTCCTCTAATTTATACCCACCCTATAGAAGAGAAAGGGTATATATAAGTTTGTCATTTCGTGTATAATTTCTCCAATATCAATAATAGAACCCAATATTTGTTTTGAACCCTTATAAATAGGGTAGATGAATAAGCGATGCTGGTCTGTAGGTCTGTTTGTACGGAGGGTTTTTCCAAGCCCCCAAAAGAGCTAGTGACGTCATGCTAGGACCAATGGATTGGAAATGAATATATATAGATTAATACTGAAATTCAGACAAATTCAAGACACCGTTCCAGAGTTGGAACATTCAAACCTATTTGTGTTCAAAAAAGTTAATAGCAAAACCATTTTTTTTTTGTTTTTGTTAATGGAACCCAATTTGTACTAAAAATAAAAATTCGATTCCAGGGTTGGGCAATTGAAACTTTTTTTTTGGTACATAAAAGTAACCAAAGAAGCAACAAAGGTTTTTTTTTTGTAATGAAAACTATTTTATAATTCAATAAGAATAAAATTGGTATTAAACATTTTAAAAAGTAAAAGTTTCAATTCCAGGGTGGGACAACTGAAATATTTTTTGGTACATGAAAGTGGCAAAAAAAGTTTCAAAATTTTAATTTTTTGTTAAGTAAAACTTTTTTATATCTCATTAAGAATTGAATTGCTATTAAAAACCAAAGAAATCAAAAATTCGATTCCAGGGCTGGAAAATCGAAATTTTTTGGTACACAAAAGTAACTATCTAATTTTCTAATTTTAGGGTTTTTAGTGATTATAGTCTATTTTATACTTCAGGAAGAATTAAATTCGCTTTAAAAAGCAATAAAATGGAACGGAATAATAGAATAATAATGTTTGCTCTTGTTATTAAACGTATTTTCAATTACAAACATATTATCTATTTATTTTAGAAAGAAATAAATTAGTATTAAAAATACGCAAAACTAAAGAGAGCCGCACGTCGGTGAAGGGTATATAAGATTCGGCTCAGCCTAATATTACAGTAATTACAAACGTATCGTTAGTCTGGGACACAAGTGATCTTGACTCATTCCCTTCCATTCGTAACAGCAACCTAAAAACTCAACCCATTTCTATTCCACCGTAGACAAAATAAAAATTCCAAACTCTTAACATTTATTGCAAAATTTTTTGTATCCCTTAACCCGTTCAGGGTCAACTTCCAATATTATAATTATTTACAAAAATTATTTACTAAATAGTTTTTTATTTTCAAACAATATACATATTTATATGCAAACAATTATTTACATTGAAAATACTGTCATATTTCTGAAACTTGCACTCAATGTGCAAGCATATACACTGACGTCCAAAATATATGTATAGCACTTTTTATACGAGTATATATTTGGAATATGGAAAATATAATACATTCGGATGCAGCAGCTGCTTAAACATATTCATTGGCACATCATAATGTTATCTAATGCAATAAAATAATTAATTTATGTTCTATATCAGCTCAATAATTGTAGTATTAAATGCAAAATGCACGCAAATAGACAAACAAATAAAATCAAACCACCAACCGCATACTACTAAGCAAACACAAACCGACTCTATGCAAGCATACGAACAAATCCATGTTACACAGCCGCACACACGCACACACACACTCAAAGCCATTATCTATGTCTCCTGAAAGTACCCACATATACAAAATATTATTTAAATACACACACACAAAAACACAAATATGCAAGTGTGTAGGCGGTTGGCTACTTGTGTGGGTATTTGAATAGTTGGTCAACTCTTCGTTTGTTTGTTTGTTTGTTTAATTTTTGTTAAGTGAAGGATATGATGCGACATTTTGGTACCAGTGCAACCAATCAATATGAAGTATGCAAAATAAAAGCCACAAACGTTTCCGTTATTCATACCTATACCCTCACACAATAAATATATAGAGTTGCAGAGTGCGTGAGGGTGTGTAAACAAAATTAATATATCCGGTTATTTACTGGCGCCAGATGTTGCCACATCAATTGTTTTATACTCCTATAGCTATTTAGTCGTATATTGCATATGAACGTCATATAATGCAGTATATATTGCTACTAAATATCTTTCTTGTATTACAGCTGACTTAATATTCAAACTCTTCATACTCGCATGCACTCATTTATTTGCTACAAAAGATTGTTTTATCATTGTGGGAAAATATGTTTCCTTTTTTTTTGTCACAAGCTAATGGATGGATGTGGAAGTTTCTTCTGTATTTTCTATTTGAAATCGAGGTAGAATATTTGTTTCGACCAAAAGTTATAGGCGTTGATATGTAAGACAGTTATATTTGTGACCTTATTAGCTCTTTTTGTATTTTTTGTGCTTGTTAGCAATCAAATGGGTGCTGTTGGTTCAAGTAGTAGAACACGAGACTATGAAGCGGAGGGTCCTGAGTTCAACCCCGCGCTGAGTCACTAATATTGTGTTGCATTCTTCTGATCAGCATTAGTTCCCCCCGGGGGTGCCGTTGGGGAGCTTGGCTATGATGTCAGGCCTCGGTCCAGCACAGATCCGGGGAAAGGGTTATGCAGTTTTTACAGACGGTACTTTTGCTGATAACCCATAAAACTCATATGTTACCTGCCCAATCCCTGGTGTTGCAGTGCAACGGGAGGGCAAATAAGAAATTAAAAAGTAGTAGGTGCATCTTTTGCTGAAAAGTACATCGTCCTAGTACGATCACTGTAGTAGGAGCCTGCATCCACTCCGAAACATATCCGAAGACACGCATGGAAATTTGGCAAAAGATTGTTCCTATGTAAGTCTGTTGTAAGAAAAGAGGTTAAGGACGCCTGGTACCGTAAAAGGGCCGAAGTCAATAGAGAGTTGAAAACCTTGACTGGTGTTGCTCTCGGGGGTTATACAGTTTTTGCAGACACTACTTTTGCTGATAGCCCATGAAACTAATATGTACTCTGCCCAATCCCTGAAGTTGCAGTGCAACGGGAGGGCATATAAGAATATAAAAAGTAGTAGACTGTCCTCTGTTGAAAAGTATATTGCCCTAGTACGATCCCTGCAAGTAGGAGTATGTGTCCGCTCCGAAAGTAAATCCGAAGACGCATAGAAATTTAGCAGAGGTTTTCTCCTATGTAGTCTGCTGTAAGAATAAAAGGTCAAAGGACGCCTAGGTACCGAAGGAGGACCAAAGTCAATATAGAGTTGAAAACCTTGACTGGTTTTGCTCTCGGGGGTCAAACAGTTTTATTGATTATGCTTTTGCTGCTGGCCCATAGAATTTAATATGTTTACTGCCCCATCCCGGCATTTGCAGTGCAACGGGAGGGCATATAAGAAATTAAAAAGTAGTATTGATACCTCTGTTGAGAAGTATATTGCCGTAGTACGATCCCAGTAAGTAGGTTGGAGTATCTCCTCTGAAAGCACATCCGAAGACGCATAGAAATTTAGCAGAGGTTTTCTCCTATGTAGTCTGCTGTAAGAATAAAAGGTCAAAGGACACCTGGTACCGTAAGAGGGCCGAAGTCAATAGAGAGTTTAAACCTTGACTGGTTTTGCTCTAGGGGGTTACACAATTTTCTCAAACAGAACTTTTGTTGGTAACCCATAGAACTTATAAGTACCTGCGCGTTACCGAATGGGACGTTAGGGACAGGTCTCAGTAGGGAAACTAAGCTGGCTACTGTAAGAAGAATTAAAGTAGTAGGGGTTTGCCTTGACCCCTACGTAAGTTTGAAATAAGAAAGGAGGTCCAAAGACGCCTCGATCTAATTAAGAGTTCAAAAGTCAATAGAAAGTTGAAACCTATAATGGTTGGCTTTCGAGGGGTTATTCTGTTTTTCAGGCATAACTTTTGCAGGTAGCCCCGTAAAACTTATATGTTACTGCCCAATCTCTAAAACAGTGGAACGGATGTGCATATAAGAATCTAAAAGAAGTAGGTTCGCCTACGAGCCTGAGTAAGAATTGGAAGGTGAGGCGACACCTGGGTTTGGGTAGAAAAGAAACTGAAGTCGATAGAAAGTTTATAGAACCTACACTGGTTTGACTTTCGAGGCTTTACCAGTAGTTGGAACTGGTACCACGGTATCCAGTAAAAGCACCGCAGTTTACTGCGGCTGGATATTGGAGAGGTCTCCCTCGGGATAACAGTGGTGGTTGTGGTCACCAATTTGGTGGAAGGTTTGTCAGATAAGGATTGATGTTAAACCTTTGACTTATTTGATCAGCATTAGTGCATGGTTGTGTTAGTTGTTGCCAGCCTGTTTCAATGATGAAGGCATAGCACTGGTCACTGAATATAATTGGCAGCGACTGACACTATCATGTACTAAAAACAGAGTAACAGCACCCTCCTTCGTCGGTGCTGTAGCAAAATATTAGCCGGCGAAGTAAAAAAAGTTGAAATAGATATAAAAAATTTTATAACTTCTCAACTTTCTTCATCTGTCAACTTAATACTATCCCCTCCTTTCTAGTTCCGGCGCAATGCACTGCATATGCAGGGTTCATCCCCTGAGTACTGGTCCAAGATAAAACAAAAAAATAAAAAAAATTATGCAAAATAGGCACCCAAGAATATGTAGAAGTTTCTTGGAACTATTTAGACAAAACATATTTTTTAGAATTTCTTATGTTATAGAGGGTGGTTAAATTAAAGGCCAATGTTGAATGTGAACCACACCTAAACGTCAAGTTTTTTCTGCATTTCATTTGACATTTCTCAATTTCAGACTAATTCAATTTGACCCATGGCAAGATAGACAATCGAGCATCGCGTTAAAGTTATTAAGACTTATTATGAAAATGGGCGTTCAAATCAAAATGACAATCGTGCACTTTGTGATTTTTTCAATAAATTTAATGGTTCAAATGTGCGTACAATCGGAAAAATCGTGCAAAAATTTGAGCAAACCTGGTCTTTAGGAGATGTGAAAGCACGAGCGCATGCTCGTAGAGCTCGTACTGTGGTTTATGGACTGGCGGCATCATCGCGCCGATTTTTTTTTCCACAATGAGGCCGGTCAGGCAGTTACTGTGAATGGTATTCACTATCGTGAGATGGTAACGAACTTTTTATGGCCCGAATTGGAAGGTATGGATGAGGACGATATGTGGTTTCAACAGGACGATGCCACTTGCCACTCAGCTAAGGAAATAATGGCTCTTTTGAGCGACAAATTCAATGGCCGTGTTATCTCACGTGGTGGCTATGTCAATTGGACGCCAAGATCGTGTGATTTGACACCGTTAGACTTCTTCCTTTGGGGTTATTTGAAATAAAATATGTACGTCGATAAGCTAGCAATAATTCAAGAGCTAAAGGATGAGATAGTTCGGTACATTAACGTCATAGAACCTCAATTATGTCTCAGCGTCATCGAAAATTTGGACCATTGTTTGGCGGTGTCCCGCCGAAATCGCGGCGGCCATTTGGCCGATAGCAATATTATCATAATAAAAAGAAATGACTATAATTTCCTAAATAATTTGTGTTTTATTCAAAATCAACATCGGCCCTTAAAATTTCACCACGCCTTATTTCGTGACAAAGATATAAGTCTTTCGTAATCTCAGGGATATCACTTTTTCTGTGTTAGTAATCTTCCTATTGTAAAAATTAGTAGATATTCAAAATATAAATTGTATTACAGGATGTTAATTTTCCCAACAGGCTATAGGTTCAAATCTGCGAAACTACAAATTATTTTTTATTTATTTTTATTTTTTATTTTAATAAATGAACGTGATTACATTCTAATTATTATTTTTGAGAGTGGAATATTAAGAATATTTTTCATAGTCATTAAACCAGCAAAACGGATCAGTACTGATTTCGAGGCCCCTACGCCATCTCATCAGCGTTCTTTGTTCAATTTTTCCATTGTTTCAAAATGATTCCAAATTTTAGAATGATTAAAATGATGACGGTTTTTCATGAAATCCTTTAAAAGTAACGAGTTCTTTAGTACAATTTGGTGCCATTTTTGCTTTATATATGATTTTCGGCAAATGTCCTCCGCGTCTACGGTTTACATGGTATAATCGATCAATCGAATTTTTGAATACTCTTTCTAATAAATCAGTTCATATTTTCACTACTTTCTAAAGCCGAGAACACTCTTTGGCTGTATATTTTTAAACAACAATTTACTTGCGATAGCACAATACACAATAGTAATTTTATAACTCAAGTACAATACTTTCTTTAATAGAAAATTAAATTTCTTGTAGAGATAGGAAAATTTAAGTTTAGGAAGTAAATTGGATTGCAAACACACTTTTTTGACAAATTCAGTTCTATTGATACGGATGTAAAGTAGAATTATGGGAATTATTAATTGAATATGATGTCGGGCAAAAGATCAACTCCAGCACGTCAGCGGATGTCCGCTCTGTACACAAAATGTTTACCCACATTTTGCAACACAGATTCGCTTATTTCACCAATGCAGCGCCGAATTTCATCTTTCAGGGCGTAAGTTGTTTGTGGTTTGTGCCCGGTCTTTTAAATGGCCCCAGAGAAAATATTCCAACGGCGTTAAATCATTAGAGAAATGGCGTGACGGGAAATTTTCTCATACAAATAACTAAATTGTATGAGCGACTGTGTGGTTGAGGTCTTTCTGAAACCAAAGGTCACTGATGTCAACATTAGCCCCAAAAACTGATTATCTTGATTTAATAGCGCAGAGAATTCCTCCGTAATTTTGGAAAACATATGGGTCCATGACGGCCGCCTGACAAGAAACCGCACCATACGGTTACTTTCTTCGGGTGTAATAATTTTTCGATGACTGTTTGTGGATATTGTGAGCCCCATATGCCACAATTTTGACCGCCTAATTGAAAATGGATCAAAGAGTTTTCCATTGTTAAAATTTTCTAGTTTTTAATAAATAAATGTCTAAGGACAACAGCCCAATTCTTGACATTTTATTATTTAGTAGTCAATTTTCTTGCTAACCTTAAATTTGCCCACTCTTTAAAAATAAATGCTGCAACGGAATGAATAACATTGAAATTTCATATACTTTTTCCCTTACGTTCATCTTATTTCTTAAATGATTTTTCCACTGTCCTAGTAAATCAAAAAAGAGGCTTGATTCTTTATAAAAATAAACCAAAAAAATTTTTTTTATTCACATACATATAAATTGCACGATTTTGTATTTTATAAAATACCCTGCAAGAGATTGAACTAGTATCAAACTAGTATTGCACTGGTACAAAAATCACCAGTACTAGTTCCCAACTGTGAACTTTCCTATACCATTTTAATGCTCAAATTAACATCGAGTGTGTTTGGAAAATTACTAGTACCATTGGTACTAGATGGAAACTAGGGGGATACTAGTACTATTAGTACTAGATGAGTGCTAGTCGGATACTAGTACAATCAGTTCTGCATTAAGAACTGGTTTATATATTAAAAAAATCCCTAAATTTATTGGTTTTTTAAACCCAATGAAATTTGTTAAGTCTTTGTTTTCACAAGCAATTTTTTGTTCATCAGTTCTTATTTTATAAGAGGAAATGGAAAGTTCCTTCAGGGCACACTCAATCCACTAGCACCTTGTACAACTTGAGTTACGTTTGGTACCCCACCAATAACACACTAATGAACATACAATACATATATCAGTTTTTATTATTGTAAAAAAGATCGCTGATTCTACATATGAACATAAATATTAACAAAAGAATTTTAAAATTAGCTTTTAATTTTATTTATTTTTTAAAATGTCACTTTTTTAACACACCAGAAAACTGCGGCTTACTTACATAAATTATCGAATAAATAAACTGATATGCAGGTGGCAAAGTCTTCTAATACTATTCTTTGTTTCAAATTTGAATTTGTTTAAAAATTGTAACTATTAAAAATAAAATAAATGAAAATACGAATAAGGATTTCCCTTAAAAACATGATCAAAAAATAATATGAAATTCTACAAGTCAAATCAATCTACAAATGAACTACTTGAAGTACTAGTAGTTTTCTGTATATGTTCAATCACCTTTTGAACTAGTGCTTGCTATACTAGTAATCGTACCAGTAGCTTAAAGACAATTAACGCTTATCCACCTACAGGGTAGATTTTGAAATATATTTCTTTAAATGAATAAATAAATTGTACGAACAAAAGCTCTGCAATAATTTAGAAACCTACTTTTTCTCCAACACAATTTCAATAAACTTCTTTTTGATATTAAACATTGTCTATCTAATTTTTATTTGCTGTATTAGTATCGCCCCAGCCGAAGCCGTAACAGACACAAAACACTCAATCTCTAAACTCTTTCTACATTTACGGTCATCTCTATTCGCTTCTGATATGCATCTACAGATTTGTACCACTTTTTAAATGCAACAATTGTTTATCCTTAAAATATACTTTAGATTTTCATTTAGTCCAGTTGTTCTCCTTGTTAAACTTTAATTTATTTGCATACAAATGCCTGCTCGTATGCGTGTGTGAGTGTGTATGTGCTTCTTCCAGGCATTCTTGTTTGCTGCTCATGTTTTGTTTTGATCTTTAGCATAGAGAGTTCTACTCCTCCATATCATTTCCTATTTCTTTTGCCATCTTCTGCTACATTTTTTCCGAACGGCTTTGACAAAGTCAATTATTTATTTACTGGCATTCAGTTGCTGTCTGCAGCAGTATTGCAATTGCAGCATCAAATTTGTTTATTATCCGTTTGGCCATAATAAAGTATGTAATTGCAAGTCAATAAATTTAAAAGGTTTTCAAACAAAGAAAAAACATTCAAATCTATTGTTGAATTATGCAAATTGAAATAATTGTCGAATCTTTATTGGCTTAAAGAGTAGTGAAATAATTTTATAGCGAGAGGACGAAACTGCATATTGTTTGTATTTACTGAAAATGAGTTTAGGGCCAGGTAGGCAGCTGTAGTTGAAAAAATTTACCATTTTCCCTTAAACATTTTTTTATTGATTAAGAGATAATTTGATATACTCGTATTTTCAAGAAATTATATTTAAGTATTCTGATTTATTGTTAGTGTTTTTAGTGCTTTTTGTTTGTTATGTGGTCAAGTATGTCTATTTGCCTGCATTTCATTGGTTCTTACACCAAATCATCAGTAGACTTTAACCTAATTCCAAAATAACAAAACCTCCTAGATTATTATGAAGGTGGAAAAACAAAATAGATTTATATCGAATAAAATTTGTTTGTTGTGTTTTCTTGAATTTCAAATCCTATGGTTTTGCTTGTGTAATTCTCAATTCATTTTTGGGAGTTTATGTATAATATGAGAGGTTTTGTTATTTTGGAATTAGGTTAAAGTCTACTGATGATTTGGTGTAAGAAGCACTGAATGCATACTTGACCACATAACACTAATTTAATTGAGACAATATGTCGAATAAACGATTTTAAAAACGTTAGTGTTTTTATTTATTTATTGGAATCGTAGGGATCGCAGTGGCATATTATATGGATAGCAGTTCATTGACAAAAATTAACTTTAATGTCCTTAATAACAAATATTGCATACCAAAGTCTTATCCGACCCTTCAATATAGCCAGTGAGTTCTTGGAAACTAAAACTAGTTTCTCGGTTTAAAAAGCAAAGTTATCATATATTTATTTATTAGTTGTAATAATGGACCTAAATGAGTTGAAAAATTTTACATTATCGGCACACATCAGTACTTTGGAAAGTAAAACCACAGGGAACATCATTGATGAAATAATTGAACAAAATTGGATCCAAATGACTGTCTCGAGGAACACTAGAATATACTTGAATGATTTTTACAATAATAGTTTCCATTTTGCCTTACTGAGTTGTTTCTGATAAATAAGATTTCAACCACTTTTTATACTCTTTATACGGACTGCAACTCAGCGACTTTGCAAATGTATAAGGACCCTGAATATAAGAGGCATAAAACTTTAAGTTGTTGGAATGCGAAAGATATCTTTGTTAGCCGGATACTTTCACGATTCCGACGCGCGCTGATAGACTATTTTCTGTGAGCATAAATTAAGTCGCTTTATCTACGACGATAAGTCCGTAACGATTGATCACTTGGAAAACAACATTCGCCGTATTATGGCCAATATACGACCACAAATAATAGAAAGTCATCCAGATTAGACTACGTGCGATCCAACGAAAAGAAATATTTAAATTATAATGCCAGATGATTATATCTCGAATAAAGTAAATTCCATTTCAAAGTTCTATACTTCTATAAAGAAAGTAACCAGTACCCGGTATTTCTGCTCCATTGATGGTTTCACTTAATAATTTACTTCGATACTTTTGTAAATAGATTTTATATTGAAAGCAAAAATAAATTTCAGTTTTCTATTGTTGTTTCCAAATAAAGCGTGCTTGTCTTAGAGTGTCACAATACCAGATCAACGCGTGCAAACTGTTGAAATATTTAATCAAAATAATAGTTCTATTCGTCAAACTCATTCTGCACTTCTTCCATTTTATGGCGTACATAATCCTCCTTCAGAGCGGCTAATTCAAAGAACAATAGATCGTTTCGGGTCATATTTACTGTTACTGATCATGTGCATCCCGTGAAACGCCAAACAGTGCGCACTGAAGAAGCGTAATGGAAACCATTGAAATTGATCGTAGTCAATTAATTCGCAGCCATTCTCAACAAATAAGTTTGTGTCCTTCCACTTTATGGAAGATTTTTTAGTTGTTGAAAAGTGGTTTTCCAGATTGCTTGCCTTCTGCGCGTCAGCTGTGGCGCCCACAAGGCAGAAATCATATTTAAACATTAATTTCATAAAATTGTCTCTCCAATAATGCTCGTTTCATTGGTATTAAAAATATATGTCCTTGTTTTATTATGATTTAAACTTGTATCACTCTATGAAAACACCCTTTATACTCCAAAGGGAATATATATATATATATATATATATATATATATATATATATATATATATATATATATACAGTGAACTCGCGAAAAAGTGAACTAATTTTTTCCAAGACAATTCAAATATTCGAGTTTGTTCACGTTATCGAGTACCCAAATTAAAAAAAATACCGTGTTTGACATAAAATAATATATATATTTTAGTAAGTAAAAATGCTCAACACTATTTTAAATAAATTGTTTTATTAATTTTTAATAAGAAAATATAAAATGATATATATTCAGTTCACTTTGCATTCGATATATATCAAAATAATATATCTAAAATAAAGGACAAACGAAATGCATTTTTAATAAACAAGAATAACAAAAAATACACTAAAACTATTAGGAGCATTTGCTTTTTGTTGGACAATTAAGGATTAGTTAAGTAAAGTTTAAAAGTTTAAAGTTTTTTCTTTTGCAAGAGCTTTTTCTCAGCTGTCTAATGTCACTTTGGTCTACCATCTCGTTTTCAGCCCATATTAAAACCTTATCCAAAGCTTCATTATAGCCCTTGCAGTAATTGATGAATATCAACTTTATCTTGTAAAGTTAACACTATGGGTTTTTTTAATGGCATTTTTTACTTTCACGAGCAAACATATTTTAATCACTTGCAAAATCTACGTGGCAATGTCAAAAGGCAACTAACAGATCAACGCATAAATAGAGGAGAAAAACCGATTTAGCATAAGTAAAGAAAGAGATAACTTGTAATCCAGAGGATTTCCCAATTTCAAAATAGATTAAAAAACAATCCCCCTTATTCTGTAACTATTTTTCGACGTCAACGTCAAGACAATAGCAAAAACAAGTCAATTATTTGCACTTTTTCTGAACCAATTGTCTGTTTGTAACAGCCTCTTGTTACTTTGTAGTCCTTAGAGAATAGTCTGAGGCCATCAGCAGAATTCAATTGTTCACCACAACGGGTATCTAAGTATCCCTTTTGATATTGTCTTGACGTTGACGTCGACAAACAGTTACAGAACAAGGGGGAATATGTAAATTTGTTCGCGATTCTGGGACGTTCACACTTTCGAGTGTTCACGTTTTCGCGAGTTAACTATATATATATATATATATATATATATATATATATATATATATATATATATATATATATATATTAATTCCAATAACAGGCTGTTATTAATTTAATTAGTTTTTAGTTTTTGTTTCTAAATACAATAATTGTATGATTTAGAAATACTTGGATACATTTCAATAGTTTTACTAAAAAATATTTATGTACATTAATATATATATATGTATATTTAACAGAAGAATTTAATTTATGTACATTAATATTGTAAAAACTTCATAATTATTTATTTAATCCAAAACAATATCAAACTTAAAAAACACTTCAAATCCACTTAAACTAAACTCCACATGTGTCTTTGAGCATTAAAAACTATGAACTGAATATATTAAGCGGTCATAGGAAATAGTAACGGATGCGGATATGCTTTCAACGCAAGTGTCGCCGCTTATAACATACGAGTTTCAAAAGCAAATTAGTACACAAAAATAAAAGAACACCTGTATAAATTATATTTTCAGTTATTTACAGCTTCCATTATAATATTTTGCTCCTCTACTATTTTCCAACACTGAACACATACTTTTGTTAACTCTTCTAGCTTTAATAAGAGAAAAACTGTGCGGGGTGTAAAGAATTAAAAAAACTACTTGTGCGATAAGTAACATTATAAAGGGAGCAGCAGCTCTGGTCAAAAGGTTCCAAATACGGTACCACTTAAGCGGAAACTGCAAGAGGTCAACAGCAACATTATGTTTGTAGTGTTGCCTTCGTAAAAATTGTAGGCACTTTTATAAAAGAGTGTATGTGCATGTGCCTTTTTAAATGCTTTCTAATAATTATGTGCAAAAGAACAGTGTGTCGTTAGCAAGAAGTATTGTAAAGGGTGTCTTAATAGGAATTCGCTTTTGCATCTTATCCGAATCCTCAATTTCACAAAACCCAAAAAAATAGCACGACGTTAAATTGTATGATCTTGGTTGCCAGTTAGTATCAGAGTATTCTTAGAAAACTGCGTTATCATGTTCCTGTAACCAATGTCCTTCACATACACTACAGTTTCAGTCTCTGTTAATAAAAACTCGCACCAGACAGTTGTCGGTGCAATTAATTTTCATGGATTGCATGAGGATTTTTTGAGCCCAAAATTTTACAATCTTGTGTATTCACGAAGTTATTCAGATGGAAATGTTCTTCATCGGAGAAGATGACATTTTCGACAAAAAGACATTGACTTCACTCTACTTTATTGCACATTGACTTAATTTCCAGCGGTCTATTGGCTAAATTTCGTGCTCATGGAGGTGGAAGTCATTTTCCGTAATTCGCTGCATACTGCTTCGTTAAGCTTAAAGTTTCGGCGACTCTCTCGTTTGCAACAGCAATGTTTTCATGAGAGGTACCAGTAAAAGTTACTGGTACCTCTCATTTAAAGCTCCGTAACTCGAACCAGTTGCTAGTCTCTAAGAACAAGTCACTTAAGGTAACAGGTTCTTTTCTCTCTAGGAGTATAAATTGGCATATCGATGAACCGTAATTATTTTCTAGGCCTATTACTTAAGGATTGTGTGACACAATAGATCCTTTAATATTAATACATATATTTCCTAGAGCCTTATTTTTTTAAATTATTAACCAATTTACCTAAACAACTGCCAACACCTTGAACTCACAAGTTGTAGACTTGTGACGTCCTCTTTTGTAACAATTTCCATACGAGATGGCTCGTTGTATGCAATTTTGGTTGCATGCCTGTGAATATGTAACGTTACATACATATTTATATATATATATATATATATATATATATATATATATACATATTCCACTAATACTAGCGCATATATTATGATCTTAACATCCTCTCACGGTCATAAATATATGCATGTATAGCAGAATAATACCAGGGAATTCCCATAAAAGCTTTTATATTTTTATGCATAAAAAATAAAAAATATATATAAATAAATTTTGTATCTAAGTGTGTTTGTAAGAGTCCTAGAACAGTTGCAATAACTTGCGTCTGTTTCTTTTTATACCCTCCAAAAAAGAATTTGGAGGGTATATTCACTTTGTCATTCCGTTTGTAACGCATCGAAATATCCATCTCAGACCCCATAAAGTATATATATTCTTGATCAGTGATGAAATCTAAGACGAACTGAGCATGTCCGTCCGTCCGTCCGTCTGTGGAAATCACGATACAGTCCAAACGAAAAGAGCTAGACTCTTGAAATTTGGCATAAATATATTTTAAAACTTAGAGCAGGTTAAGTTCGAAGATGGGCTAAATCGGGCAAGAGGGAAAAAAGTTCCCCTAAGAAGAACTAAACCAACCCAGAAAAAACAACATAATTTTTATAGTTTTTTGGTTATTTTGTTAAGCAAATGATATATTTTTATGTCAAATACGGTCCAACGCCTTAAACTTGGAGCCATTAAATAAAATAAAAATATTTTTTGACCCCGCCCACTTCAGTGGGCGTTATTATAGGCAAAAATAGCATAAAAATTTAACAAATTGTTTTACTTAAGCCTACATTCCTTAAAAATAACACTTTTAAGCTTTAATGACGAAGCTGAGACGAAACCTGGTACTACTCTGCCCTACCCCCTCCTTCCCCTTCGCCCCCTAAATGACCCTACCAAAATTTTTTAAATTTTGTATATAATCATCCCAAGCATTTATCTTTAGAGTTTTATGACTGCCGATTTCTGCCCTACCTCCTCCCCCCACCTCTTCCTTTGCCCCCTAAATGACCCTACCAAAAAAAAATGTTTATTTAAAATTTTGTATATAATCATCCCAAGCATTTATCTTTAGAGTTTTATGACTGCCTGTTGCTGCCCTACCCCCTCCTCCCCCTTTGCCCGCTAAATGACCCTATTAAAAATATATATACATTTTTTTATTTTGTGTGTAATCATTCCAAGCATTTATTTTTACAGTTTTATGTGTATCTGTTTCTGCCTTACCCCCTCTCCCCCTTTGCCTTCTAAATGACCCTATCAAAAAAAAGAAATTTTAATTTTGTATATAATTATCCCAAGCATTTATTTTTAGAGCTTTATGACAAAGGTGAAATGTTTCCCCCACAGTCCTTGCCAGAGCGACCCCGCCAAAATACAGTTTTTATAGCCTCCAAAGAGAATTGTGTTGAAGTCTAAGACGGTCTAGCAATGCCTATACGTTCGTCTGTGGAAAACATGATATTGTAAATTTTGAACCCCGCCCCCTTTAGTGGGCGTTGACGTACGATATTATATAAAGAAACTCTGTCCCATCAAGTTAAACATTTCAAATTCACTTACTAAATATTTGGAGGGTATTTAAGATTCGACCCGGTCGAATATAACGTTTTTACTTGTTTTTCTTTGATTCGAGATTGTTGCTCGTTGGCCATTCCTTTTATTTGTTACTTGAGCTGATGACGGCGAAACATTGGGTCATTGTTGTTTGGCCCACGGCCACCTTTAGAGTTTGTTTCTCTCGTTGTTTTTATTTTTAACTACTCCATAAGTATAATTTAGTGGAAAATATTTATGTGTATCATATGACTACTCTCATGTATATATTTACGAGTGTGTGTGTGTACCAGCAGCTATTGTGTCCGATTTTATTTCCTTCACCAGTAAGTCTTGTGTATCCTTAAATGTATGTGCAGGTATTTTTATATATTTATGAGTAGTTTTTTTATTGTTTGCTATTTTTTTCTTTTTTGTAGTTTTAGCAGTTAAAGTATTCATTTTTTCTGTAGTTTCTTCTCATTCTATGCATAATAATATTTTTGCGTAACATTTTGTTTAGTTTGTTATACATGATGACAGGTAATAAATACAATTTTTAATGGTTTATACTGCATTTTTGAGAGTTAAATAAAAACTATGTACATTCGTTCTGGTCATAGTAAATTACGAATGGCATCAGCGACAGCCAGCCAGCCATGAGTAAAGCTGTTAATGAAATATGTTGTATAGAAATTTTTATATTTTAACATGCGAATGCTGTGCTTTTTCTTTGTCCTGGGAAGGATTTGTTGGGAAGAATTTCTTAAAAAAACATTTTAATTTGATTACAAGTATTTTTAACTGGAGAAAACAATTCGTCTTCAAAATAAAGTGAACAAGAAAATTTCCTATATTATCATATTTCCTCATCTGTCTTCTCAATACAATCCCCTTGAAGGTGCCGCTGTAACTGATTGGTAGGTGAATGCTAGCCTGTTAGTACAGAGGTTCTGCACTCGATTCCCCCCAAAGAACTTGTGTGCTTGGGACGTTTTCCTGTAACACTCTAGGACCCAATTGGGCTGGATTTGTTAAACAAAACTATTAGCCTGTAGAACCATACCCTTCTTTCTATTTCCAATACAGTGCATTACATATACAATCATCTGAGTGCTGGTCCAACTAAAAACAAACTTCGGAAAAATATGCATCCTATTAGAAGCACAAAAATCTCATGAGTGTAATTAGGGCAGCCATTTGACAGGTTTGATCATCGCTTTAATGTAGGATGGATTTCGTTATTTTGTCTCTATGACAGTGGCAAGCGCTCTAATGAAATAAACAAACTTCTTATCGAAGCCTTTCTTTTCCTCCAACGAAAAGTTTTAGATTTTCAGTCGTATCGGTTTTTCTAAAAAATATATTAAATAAAAATTTTATTCATTACACTATATTACCCGATGATGTCTTTCCCTCTATTTACGAAACTTGTAAAATTTTATTGCCTCCATAGGGACTCACGCAATATTTTAGCGGCCATAAATCCTCAATAATTTCGGTGTTTTTAAAAAAATTCTATTATTCGAATTTTTCAATCGATTTTGACCCTTTTACAGGCGAATGACGTGATATTTTAATGTTAGCAGCTGATTAGTCTGTAGTATCGATCAGTAAAGCCTGGTAACGTGGTTTTGTCGTCGGCTGAGGTAGTTCAGCGATTGTCCAAGGTGCACTTACGGATCCACAAACCTTAAGTAAATAATAACACCAATATTTTCCCTTTCTTGAGCAAAATTAACAATCTTTATTTAAAATTTTATATCAAAATATAATAGCGGCAGAGGCGATGATCAAGTGCGATGAAAGCGCAGGATCGGTAGCTTAGCTCTTCGGCGTACGTTCGGTAAAATTTCTCTCCGGCTTAGGTTCGGTAGTTTGGCATAACGGCCCAGGTTCGTTAATCTTCGGTTCAGGTTCGGTGAAGACGGCAGTCGGTTTGAAATCGTTGACGGTCGGAGATGTCTTATAATTAATCGTAAAATAAGTACAATAAATCTTACAGCTAGTTATAACTAAAGCCTAACTACGGTAATCTACTTGCGCTAGTCGGACTACGTTCTACAGTAGTAAACAGTCAGCCGAAGCAGCTGTGAAAAACAGTCAGCCGAAGGCAATGTGGAAAACAGTCAGCCGAAGCCGCTGTGGAAAACAGTCAGCCGGAGCCGCTGTGGAAAACAGTCAGCCGAAGCCGCTGTGGAAAACAGTCAGCCGGAGCCGCTGTGGAAAACAGTCAGCTAAAGCCGCTGTGGAAAACAGTCAGCCGAAGCCGCTGTGGAAAACAGTCAGCCGAAGCCGCTGTGGGAAACAGTCACCCGAACCCTCTGTGGAAAACAGTCAGCTAAAGCCGCTGTGGGAAACAGTCAGCCGAAGCCGCTGTGGAAAACAGTCAGCCGAAGCCGTTGTGGAAAACTGTCAGCCGAAGTCCCTGTGGAAAACAGTCAGTCGAAGCCGCTGTGGAAAACAGTCAGCCGAAGCCGCTGTGGAAAACTGTCAGCCGAAGCCCCTGTGGAAAACAGTCTGCCGGAGCCGCTGTGGAAAACAGTCAGCCGAAGCCGCTGTGGAAAACAGTCAGCCGAAGCCGCTGTGGAAAACAGTCAGCCGAAGCCGCTGTGGAAAACAGTCAGCCGAAGCCTCTGTGGAAAACAGTCAGCCGAAGCCGCTGTGGAAAACAGTCAGCCGAAGCCGCTGTGGAAAACAGTCAGCCGAAGCCGCTGTGGAAAACAGTCAGCCGAAGCCGCTGTGGAAAACAGTCAGCCGGAGCCGCTGTGGAAAACAGTCAGCCGAAGCCCCTGTGGAAAACAGTCTGCCGGAGCCGCTGTGGAAAACAGTCAGCCGAAGCCGCTGTGGAAAACAGTCAGCCGAAGCCGCTGTGGAAAACAGTCAGCCGAAGCCTCTGTGGAAAACAGTCAGCCGAAGCCGCTGTGGAAAACAGTCAGCCGAAGCCGCTGTGGAAAACAGTCAGCCGAAGCCGCTGTGGAAACAGTCAGCCGAAGGCGCTGTGGAAAACAGTCAGCCGAAGCCGCTGTGCAAATTTATTAAAACAGTGAGGGGTCCCTGGCTAGCTTTCCACTACGGAATCTCTAGGCAGAGTAGTCTCGATCTCGGTGTTGGTGGGATTCGTTTCCTTTCGTAAATCCCTCGGTATATTATATATATCGTTTCTCATCGTGCTGAGACGAAGTATAAGGCGTGTTCGTGTTCGGATCGAATTGCCCCGATTGTGTGTTAACTTAAGTTTCTTATGCCGTACCACTTATGAAGCCTCTGAGAATTATTGTGTAGAAACAGTGGCTTGCGTATACTGCAAATGTACTGTGAGCAGTGTGTAAGTCGTATGTGTGTGTGTATGTGTGCTTTGTTGTACACAAGCAGTGAGTATATAATTATCACACATTCCTTCTGCCCTGCAGTTCTCAATACACACACTGCCCTGCAGTACTGAGTTACGCCGTGGAAGTTATCTTCATGTAAACGTGTTTCACGTTACAGCCTTTTAAAAGTTAATGTAAAAAACACATACTCAAAAAACTTTTTATCTTATTTTGAAACCTTTCGAAATCTATCTGTCTCGATCGGTTCCAATTTTGGTCAATGGTGCTGCTTCATTCTTATTTATAGGTATTTTGGAATCAGAAACTTTAGATATTCTTGCCTTGAAAATATAGTGCGATGTTCGAAGAGTGCCTCGGTTTTATAAGACGGTGAAAATATATTTCACCCTATCTGATCTCCTCACTATATTACCAAATACATTCGACCGAAAATGGAATACAACTCTCATGTATTGGCCGGCGCTTCAAAGTCTATTTTGAAGTATCTCGATCGCGTACAAGTGAGAGAGAGAGTGAGAGCGAGAGAGAGAAAGATCGAAGAAGCTCATCGGAGACAGTATTGTAGCAAACTCTATTGACTCCCAACGTGGAATGTGTTTCACCGTTTTAACGATACTGCAACAGAATATCCTTTGGCGCTAAAAATTATGTTGTTCACACAGATCACATTCTTTTATGGTTCAGTTGCCAGTGAATCGCACCACGCATAAGAGAGATGTCATTCTTGGACCGAACAGTTCGCATGAGGAACAAACTTTCTGCCACTTTTAATTGGGGAAATTCATATCGTAAGTCCACATGACCTACTCCTCTATCCTCCTTCTCACAACCAAGTTTTTTAGTTCTGGCAGCGAATGATTCCTGCAGTGCATCGCATATGTAGGGATCATCCCCTGAGTGCTGCTTCAAGGGAAATCTAAGTCTGATAGAACTCTTTAAAACGCCGAAAATTAGCTTCGACTCGTTTAAGCTTTATAATCGTTCGTTTATAATGTTCATACAATATAATCGATTCACATACTTGCACACATACACACAGATGAGTACAGACATAGTGAAACCCTCTCTCTAAGAACATAGAATGTCGCAAGAATGATAAAATAAAGATTACGCCTTGCGCATGATTTACCGTTTGATGACGTAGTAGGCCCCTCGCAAAGGTTACCAAGTATGTATCATATGAGAAATTTATAATTTCTCACAAAAAATTTATGTATTTTGTAATAGTTGGCAGCCCTGTAATTAATTTACTCAGAGAGTTTTAAAAAAAGTATTTCATCGGTGCTTAATAAACAACGAATTTCGTGTCATATTTTATAATAAATACATATAGAAAATATTAAAATAATTAATATTATAAAAAAGTTTTTAAATTTGGTTGTTTAAAAGCTGCAAAACTAAGAAAAATAAAAAACAAAATAAAGTGAAGAGATAAGAAAGAGAGCAAATATGAAATGTGCAGTGGGCAAATGCAAATGAGAAATTATGTTAAAACCTAATATTTTGAGTATTTTTAATAAAACGTTTGTGTTTTCAAAAAGCTGTATCGTTTTACAATTTTCCAAAAGATGAAGCTCGAAGGAAGTTATGGGTAATCTTTTGCAAAAGAGTGAAGCCTGTAAATGTGGATAAAGAAATAATTTGTGCTTTACATTTCAAGCAAGAGGATTTTGAAAGAAACTTGAAATTTGAAATGGGTAAGTTAAAACAAAATTAATTCTTGCAGTACATTACTAAGGCGTTATGAATAGGATTTAGCAAACGGCGTGCAAAAATATTAAAATCCCATGCAGTTCCCTCTTTAGACACTAGTGCTATTGAAATTGAAACGACAACTGCTAATGAAACTGAAGTTGCAAAAGTATATGAAAGACTATGTGAAACTGAAAAACAAAATGATATTTCGAATAGTTTTGAAGAAAAATTGGTCACGGAAAATGCTCCACGGCCGACTGATCTTGAAGATCTTGAAAAAGAAGATGAAAATGTATGTACATTTTTTAACATTAAGCAAATATTTATTTGAATCGTTTTTAGAGATGCACTTCTCACGGAAAATTTTAGGCTGAAAATAGCAAAAAGTCAGCGTGATGTCATTATAAAAAATTTATCATGTCGTATTCAGAAATTAAGCTTTGCAAACGTTAATCTTGAGAAGGCCTTGAGACGTTTGTTCTCTATAAAAAATTTACTTTTTGAAAACTCTATTTTATTTGCAGCAATAGTGAAATATTGTATTAAAAGTAATGAAAATCTATATATGGAATTATTATAAAGAATTTGTTTGCTTTCAAAAAATTTAGGTAGAAAAATAACAATTTGTCCCACTGTCATGTTTTTACAATAACATAATAGTTCTCCAACTGAATTTTATTAGCCAATCAGAGCACATGTTGAATGACGTCAGAACTCCATCATGCGCAGAAAAGTATTTTTATTTCATCTTGTTGGCGTAATCTTTATTTTATCATTCTTGGAATGTCGTAAGTAAAACCAATAACTTCCCGATCTCTTTTTATATTTTAATTTCCTTAGTGGAAAGTTAAACAATAATCTTACAGTTCAAATTTATGAGTAATAATAATTAATCAGTTAAATTATTCTGGTTTCTTGACCTCTTTTTAATTATTATTGTATTCTGATATTTTTAAGCTTAAAAATATCAGAATACAATAATAATTAATCAGAATTAAAATTCCGCCTCGAATTGAAATGGTCCCATGAAACGCATCTTTTTTGGCTCGGAACATTAAATATTCTTTACCAAAGAGTGCATTTTTCATTTGATAATGACAACATGTTTTTGGAATAATTGTTATATTTTTATTGGATTATACAACAGATATGTTCCAATTAAGTGTGGAATAAAGTATTCGTCAAATGGCTCCCACGTCTCTAATGAGAGGACGTTGCTATTTTTATAAAATTTTCCACGATTTTCAGCAATTATACAAAGAAAGTAAATAAGCTGCCTACAATTAAAAACTACGATTGTATTTATTGGTTAGTCGATATATTAAAAAAACTGTTTTCCTTCGTTCGGACTATAAGATAGGACCACAATTGCCATCACACATGCCTTAATATTATAGTATTTATATAGAACTGACCAAAATGAATTACACGATGTAAATAAATGGAGAAATCAGCTTAAGAAATTTATCACATATACCTAGATTCGAGAGAAAAATTAGAAAGTTGAACACTTTTTTGCAAAAGCCCTAAGCCAACTGTATTTCCAGTATTGCCAAGTATCTTATGGGATAATAATAAAATGTTAAAATAAATATCGTTCTAGTAATTATTATCTCATTATCAAAGACAGACAGACAAGGCAGGACCATAAGAAATAATTTATTCCTTTAACAGAAGATACCCGATTTATCATCTATAAATTTTAGACGGAAATGATTCTACTCGTACCACAACTGCCAATGCAAATGTGTGTGCGTCTGTGCGTGCGTGTGTTTTCTCATGAAATCATCATCGTAAACAATCAAAAATCCATTTAAAATTGTACATTATTGTACAGCAATTTGCATATACGCCTATAAAATACTTAAATGCCAAAGCAGTGAGTACAGGAATATCCATCCAAAGATAACTTGTACACAAAATTTGCAATAAGACCAACACAAATAACCAGGAAAGTTTGCTAACTGCAATATTACTACGACTACTCATTCGGCAGTTTATGTTCGTCGAATACCATTTTCATGTGGCAAAAATATTTAACGCCTCATCAACTAAAATTCACTCACTACGGCTGCTACATCAGAGTCATCAGCAAGCAGGCAGTACGAGACAAATGGAATGACAGCAGCTGCTTAAAATATTTAACGATGGCAGTTGTGTTGTAACATATTCCCACCTACATGCATACACACATACACACATACACACACACATATACACACTCCTGGCAAGGACTTTGTATACTTAATAATAAGAATTTAATGTTTGAAAGTGTTAAAGCATTTAACATGTCTGCCTGATATGATAATTGGAAATGGAGGCTAATAATCCTGTATATTTGTATTCATACATTAATTTCCTGCTTCTGTGTATGAGTTACATTGATGACAAAATATTTTGAATGCAAGTATGCGTGTGTGTGCTTGTGTGGGAATGATGACTTTTGTTAAATATTTAACAGGGAGTATGAGACGAAAGGAACCAATTGCTTCACCGTTTACAGTCAATCCAGTTATAAACAATAATTTTATGTAGTTAAATCTGTTTTTTATTTCAGCGTATCATATCATAAGACAACGGTCGGTCAGACAGGCGGATGTACGTGGGTGATTTTGTAATGTTCAGGTTAATAGTCGTTATTCTTGATATACCTTTTAATATTAAACCAGACATAGGGATCTCAGACGAAGTTATATAACAACTTTTATATGAATTATTATTTGTGAACCGGAAAACCCCTACAACTTATACTATATAAGAAGAAAGTTTTTTTTAAATATATCAAAATAAATAAGTTTTAAAATAACGACAGCCCTACTTCCAAGAATCCTTTACTAAAATTGATGATATTGGATTTAACCCATTTCGTCCCAGTGTTCGATTTTTCGGACAGTAAATTTCAAGCACTTAAATTTTTTTCCCTGCTTAGGACAGACTAAGAACATATCCTTTTTAATGATAATTTTTAAAAAAAATTTTTAATGACTATTTTTAAAAAAATTTTAATGAAATTTTTAAAACAAATTTTAATAAAAATTTTTAAAAAAAATTTTAATGAAAAATTTAAAAAAAATTTTTAATGAAAATTTTTATGGAAAATATTTACAAAAATTTTAATGAAAATTTTTAAAAAAAATTTTAATGAAAATTTAAAAAAAATCTTTAATGGAAATTGGTAAAAAAAATTTTAATGAAAATTTAAAAAAAATATTTAAAAAAATTCGGACATCTGATTCGTATTTTCTCGCATCAATTTACCATTTAACTGCGAAGTTTTATAAACTTATTCGAAAGAAAATGTCTGGGACGATATGGGTTAAATTGATGCAAATCTAATGCTTTAGATTATCGAGACTTTGAGGAAGGGAAAAAAGAAGATATGTTAGGAATTTATTTATAACTAAATTAATTAAATATAATTAATTAATTATAACTAAATTATATATCGAATATTTATACAAATTATAGATTTAATTTTTTTTTAATATATTTCTTGGATATTTACATTATTTTTTATGTCAGTTTAGAAAAGAGAATTTATGAAATATTTTTATTTCGTATTTTATAAAAAATATTATATTAAATTCCTTAATAACACTATGCGACAAATGAAGACCTTTTGAAAAGTGCAAGGTCGTGACTATATGGGTTCGATTCTACTATCAAATTGTAGTAAAATCCTATACACAGTTTGGCCAATTTGGTGACCGTTTTGTTTTTATGTTCCTTTAAAGTTTCCCAATATTACCATGATGCCCAAAAAAAAGGTGTCATCAGTTTTTGCCGAGTAGCTAATAAGCACTTAAAAATATCGATTAACTATGCTCGGCAAAAATGTAGGCAGGAGTAGCTGGAATATTTTTTGCTAAAATTTTATGACTAAAATGTATTTTATCTTAGAGTGTTTTTAAAAAAATTAAAAAAAAAAATTTTAAATTTTTTATCATAACTTTTAGGAAATCCTGATTTTTCGTACACTATATTAGCTGAATAACTTTTGTGATCATACCAATATAATCTGAACGTGTCTAGATACCAAAATTAGGTCACAAAGACTCCCTTGTGCCTACAAATTTAAATTTTTAACCCAAATTTTATATTATAACAAAACTAAATTTGTTGGACAATAATTTAATAAAGTATTTGTTTTGGTATTTATTTGTTATATATTATTTTTAAGAATTTTGCTTAACTAATTATAAAAAATAAAATAAAATATTTTTTGAAAAATTAATTTGAGTTAAAAATTTAAATTTGTATGCACAAGGGAGTCTTTATGACTTATTTGGTCACCAAATTGGCCAAACTGAGTATAGGGTTTTACTTCAATGTGATAATAGAATCGAGTCACGACCTTGCACTTTTTTCACTGTTGCACAGTGTAATTAGTGGCAAACTAATATGTCACATGTTACAACTGCTTAGAGTCTAGAGCGATTGATAAATTTATCACAAAATATTTATTTATACATTTAACTCGCTGTTAACGCGCTCAAAATGCATTGAACTGATAATGTAAATAAATAAAAAGGATCTGCGATTACTGTAGTACAAGACGTTATGCGTCAATATTACCATTTGCAGTTCTAATAATTAACTACTAATATAATTTCTCTATGAACCTTTCTCATTCTCTCTCAATCATTCTCAATTGCTTTCTCCCTCCTCTTAGACAAAAACGTCCCACATTTTCGTGTCGCATTTCAGCAGTAAAAATTTTACCCTCATGAGTGCAAAGAAATTTCACTTCAAAAATTAAACTATTTTTTTTTTTTCAAAAAATTAAATCATTTTTGATTTCATTAGCGAATTCCGTGCCTAATATTTCAAATGAGTTCGTTCTGAAAATTAGTTTGTTTGTTGCCGGCCAACAAAAATGCACAATCAATTCTGTTCCCAAACGATATGGAATTCTGTCACGGTACGGCTGCGTATGATTAATATTTGTTTGGATGAATTCGTATTACTCATACGTCTTAGACATTTCATCCGTACAAATTTTATCCTCATGCACGCAAAGAAGTTTCACTTCAAAAATATTTGATGTGAAAAAAGATACAACAAATTCTCTTTCAAATTCCTCTTAAGAATATCTCTTATTTTTATAGTTCCGACAAAACAGATTGCATGGGGATGTTTCATCCCATGATTGCCTAGACTGGCAGGAATATAAAAGAATATTTTTTGTTGTTGTTTGTATTTAAAACAGCCCTCGTTATTATGCAAAAGGTAGACAAGTATTTTAAACGCTCAGTTGTTATTAAATAACAATCAAATGCACAATTAAAAGTCACATTAAAACAGACATACAATCAAGAAAGTGTATTTCGTATCTTCTCATGGTTCTGCTTAACTGTCGTATCGTTCGTTAGGCGTAATCGTTGTATATGAATATTGTTGTTTTATTGCCGGCAATAGTAGAGGCTTCTTTATAATTGACCGCAATTTAATAAAAATTGATGAGCAATTTTTAACTTAGTTAAAAATTAAAAATAAATAAACTCCGCTCAAATTACCTTAGGCCTTAAAACCCTTCATTTTATAGTAATAGCTGCCTTTGAAGAAATTTATTTTATGTTAGATCTTTTAAATAAATGAAAATTAGGTCGTAAAAATTGTAATTAGATTAATATTTATAATTTTCCTATTAAATGTAATACCTCAAATAATTTTTGATTTAAAAATGTTACATTATGAATCCGTTTTGATGCATTTTGGCCATTTGCACTAAATATAGAGTTGAGCAGTTGTACTTATATTATTGTTAAATAGTGTGGCATGTGTCCATATGAGAATGAGTGTATACTTACGTGTATAGTTTTTGGTATATTTTAGTTATTTAAAGCAATTGCAACACATTAGTTTATTTGTTGCTAATTCGAGATAATGCACTTGCCTATTACACAAATTCACACGCACCAACACACTTACACTCACTTGAATTCGCACACACACTTGCACATACATACAGAAGCACTCAGTTGCACTATTAGCAGGCATTCAACCAGGCGACAAATGCACTACTTATTCATCGAAAACCAAAAAGACAGAGTTATAGTCTCAAAAGGGAGATTCAAAACTATTATAATTCTTCTCTACTTCAAGTAAAACTATCACTGTTTTCATGTATAAAAACATCATAAAGAGTGTCGTAAAATTAACGCACGATTTTTATTAAATAAAAAAAGTTTTTAGTCTTTTGATTGTTATAGGGTTGTTTAGGGTGCTGTTGGCTGAAGTAGTAGAACACGAGACTATGAAGCGGAGGATCCTGAGTTCGAGCCCGCGCTGAGTCATGAAATATTGTGGTGAATTCTTCTGATCAGTATTAGTGGTTGTGTTAGTCTGGCAACAACTGTTTCAATGATGAAGGCATAGTAACTGGTCACTGAACATAATTGGCAGCGACTGACACCATCATGTACTAAAAAAGCAGAGTAATAGCACCCACCTTCGTCGGTCCTGTAGCTAAAATTAGCCGGCGAAGTAGAAAAAGGTTGAAATAGCTACAAAAACCACTGTCTATCTTCTCATCTTTCCTCATCTGTCCCCTCAATACTATCCCCTCGTTTTCAGTTCCGGCGCAATGCATTGCATATATAGGAGTCATCCCCTGAGTGCTGGTCCAAGATAAAAAAAACACATCGGGCCTCGAAATTTTTCATGCACATACACACTCGTTTCTTGAAATTTTGAATTTGTATGTGGCTGAATTTAGTTGATGCAGTGTTGAATCCCCTTAAAGAACGGGTGGTTGTGGTATTTTTGTTATAGACCTGTGTTATCGTACAAAGAAATGCAATGGAGTTAAATCACATGATATACAGGCCAATTGCGATTAAAGAAACGAGATAGTACACGACCTGTCTCATGAATCATTGTTTCACAGACTGTATGACATGTGGCACTGTCTTATTGATACAACATATTGGCCATATCAATAAGACTTGTGTTGAACTCATTCATTCGCTGGTTTTTGACAAGAGTCTTTGTTCAAATCCAAGCAATTTAAATGGATTTGATCATAGGCTGTTGCCAAAAAAGAACAAAAGAACGAGTTCAATACAAGCCTAATATTAACATTAGTAGCATTAATATTCCGTGTGATCTTCAAAGGAAAAATGGGGAGCTCAATCCTATAAGACACAATTTAGAGGTAGACCTAAATTCAGCAGGTCCATCATACAAGAGTATTGTCGAGTTGAAGGAATACTTTTTACTTACAGTCGACAACAACGCTTAAAATAAAACATATTATTATTATAGAGTTACTAAATCTCTCAACCTCTATGAGATTGGAAAATACCTATCCCGGGCTATGCCAAGGGATTATTATTATTATTATTAATCTATCATCATAACAGGTAAAAACTATATACAAATTTTCATACACTTATTTTGAGTTATTACTATATTAGTATTCCAACAAATATAAAATGATTTAGGATTAACTTAAAATAGACATTTAAAACATGTTTTCTTTGTGTGTGGAACGAAAACTTATTCGTTGTTTCAGAGTCTGTCGAAGGTGTTGACACATCTTTCGAATTAAATTCCTCCTTAGTTATGATTTATAATATAATGTTCAAAATGTGTTTTAATTCACAAAAACCCACAATAAATATTCCAAGATGTAAGGAAAGGTCTACATAAATTTATGTGCCCAACTTACACACCAGAGCAGAACAGCTGTTTTCGAAAGCCACTACACTTCCCATTATAAGTACTCTTTTGTGTATTTAGCTTTGTTTTTTTTTTATCTTGGACCAGCACTCAGGGGATGACCCCTATATATGCAAAGCATTGCGCCGGAACTGAAAACGAGGGGATAGTATTGATGAGACAGATTAGGAAAGATGAGAAGATAGACAGTTGTTTTTTTTTTGTAGCTATTTCAACCTTTTTGTACTTCGCCGGCTAATTTTTGCTACAGGGCCGACAGGGCCGAAGGTGGGTGCTGTTACTCTGCTTTTAGTACATGATAGTGTCAGTCGCTGCCAATTATATTCAGTGACCAGTGACTATCATCATTGAAACAGGATGGCAACAACTAACACAACCTCGCACTAATGCTGATCAGAAGAATTCAACACAATATTTCATGACTCAGCGAGGGCTCGAACTCACGACCCTCCGCTTCATAGTCTCGTGTTCTACTACTTCAGCCACCAGCACCCACTTGAAATTGAACTTGATAAGAGTTATTTTTACATATTTTATTATGAATTTGCATACGATAATACTAAAGCTTCAATATTTTTCTTTCGATTAGCAGCTGTGATAAGATGTGCAAATATATAGCTTACACTGCAGCCTACGCGATGCTTACGCTTCAGCAGGGGCGCTACTTACTCATATGTATTAAATTCAAAACGACCTGATAAATATTCCAAGACATAAAGGAAAGTCAACACCAGTTTTAGTTATACAACTAATACAGCAAAGCATAACAGCTGTTTTCGAAGGCCACTACATTTTCATCATCAATAGTCGTGAGTACTTTTACCTCTCGTGTTCCCGTTTGTTTATTTTCTTCATTTTTAGCCCCAACCTAGTAGCTCAATTTTGTATAGAAGTATTTTTTTATTGAACTTTTTTATTGCTACGTTAAATTTAATTATAATTGATAAACTAAATGTTCGAAAATTTGTTTTAAATTCAGAAAGACGTGATAAATATTCTAAGGCACAAAGAAAAGTGAACATCCGTTTTTAAATCAACTACACAGCAGAGCAAAACAAATGTTTTCGAAGGCCGCTACTCTTCCATCATCAATAGTCATCCGTTTTTTGTAGGTGACTTAGTTGAATATGATAACAGTTTTTTTACCCTCCCAAAAATAATTGGAGGGTATATTCACTTTATCATGCCGTTTGTAACGCAGCGAAATATCCATCTGAGACCCCATAAAGTATATACATATATTATTGATCAATGACGAAATGTAAGACGATCTGAGCACGTCCGTCCGTCCGTCTGTGGAAATCACTATTCAGTCCAAACGCTGTTGGCTGAAGTAGGAGAACACGAGACTATGAAGCGGAGGGTCGTGAGTTCGAGCCCGCGCTGAGTCATGAAATATTGTGTTGAATTCTTCTAAACAGCATTAGTACGTGGTTGTGTTAGTTGTTGCCAGCCTGTTTCAACGATGATGGCATATTCACTGATCACTGAACATAATTGGCAGCGACTGACAATATCATGTACTGAAAGCTGAGTAACAGCACCCACCTTCGTCGGTCCTGTAGCAAAAATTTGCCGACGAAGTATAAAAGGTTGAAATAGCTACAAAAACAACTGTCTATCTTCTCATCTTTCCTAATCTGTCCCCTCAATACTATCCCCTCGTTTTCAGTTCCGGCGCAATGCATTGCATATATAGGGGTCATCCCCTGAGTGCTGGTCCAAGATAAAAAAAAGAGCTAGACTCTCGAAATTTGGCATAAATATATCTTGAAGGATAGCACAGTTCGTAAATGGGCTGAATCGGGCCAGAGGGAAAAAGTTTCCTAAGAAAAACTAAATCAACCTCTAAAAAAAACATAATTTTTATAGTATTTTTGTAATTCTGTTAAGCAAATGATATATTTTTATGTGCAACGCGTTAAACGTGGCCCCATAAAATCCAAAAAATTAATTTTTGGAACCCGCTTCCTTTAGTCGGCGTTATGATATGCAAATACAGTGTAACGTTTTTATTTATTATTTATAAACATTTTATTAGAAAATTGCATACGAGAAGTGATTCAAACTAATGGTTACACACTTTTACTCCTGTGTGGCCGTTTGATTAATTGTTCGTAAATTTCTTTTAAATTTAAACAGATGTGATAAATATTCCAAGGCACTTTTTAATAGACTATGAAAATGCCAATCCCTCCCCCCTCCCTGTTTGTATGCAGACCATTCAATACTACTCATCTGATAAATTGACAAAATTCATATTCTCAAATACCCTAAACATACGCAAAGATATTAATACGTATATTTTAAACACCATCATACAGGCCAGATATGTGCATAAGTAAATGTGTATAATTTTGTGTCTCTGGCATATTAAATTAATTACTCGTGTTATTATTTGGGTTGAAATTAAGTACGCAACAATTTATAATTTTCCAAACATGATTAGAATAACACATGTACATACTTAAGCCACACACACGCACAAAATACTTGAACTGGTAGATACGAGTATTTTTGGTAAAACCAAATAAAATGTATGCAGAAACGTAAGCACAGCAACTTTGCACAACAAACAGATTTACTTCTTTTTTTTTTTGCAATGGATTTCATTTCATGTCCATATTCACAAGTACTTTTTGCAATTGCATGAAATTGTTCCATATTGGCCAATTTAATAATTTGTAGTCTAACAATCGCACTCTCTCGCTCTCTCCATTACTCTCTGCATATATATTCGTGTTTAGGGATATTGATGTTTATAATGTATTACGAGGTGCATCCTTAAAGTTCTTTACAACTAATTACAATACCATCAATCAATTCTAGTATATGTTCAGCTTTAGAAGAGAGCTTCCGCTTTAATAGGTTATAAGTTTAAAAGGGCTAAAATTATTCTCACCATTATAGAATCCTCACCGATTCTCACCACGACAGAATCCTCATCGATTCTCACCACTATGGAATCCTTTTTAAATATGAAAACGAAAATCCGTGCAATGGAATTCTTTTAAATATAAAAACGAGAGTCTGTAGAATATATCATTTTTAAAAAAATACTTATCCCGACCTCTTAGATTGCATCGCGCCTTTTTTTTGCAATACTCGCATGTCCTTTTAAATATTTTTTGGTAATGTTGGTGGTCAGAAAGTGTTTGTATTTTGTAGCTATTTAGTGTTATTAGTCAAAAATGTTTTACTGCTGTTATTTTATTTTTAGTCAGCGTGAAGTAGTGCTACTCATTTTCAGCTTTTGCTACTCCGTATCATTTAAATGTTTTGGAAAAACCAAGTGGTTTTGCTGCATTTAATGGCAATTTATTGCCATTTATTTTGTAAACCATAAATTTGCAAAAATTATCTGTTTGTTTTTTTTTTGAGTTTCGAAAACAGTATTAGGAATATAGAGAAAACACAATGATGTGTATTTTTCAAAAACTATTTCATATTATTAAATAAATTGTTTCAAAGGTATGCTGCTGGTCATTTGTTTAATAACAAATGAAAAAGACTAGATTTCATAAAATTGTATTTTTCATGATATTTTCTTCATGTGTGGCAATTCAATTAAAAGTTTTGTATATGGGCATTTCCATGATTTCGAACTTAACCGTGGTACATATATAAAAAGCAAAGCATGTTAAAATAAGTTTTCTTGCATGTGACAAAAACAGATGCTATTTTTGTGGACAACTTTTAAAATAATAAAAACAAAATACGGTAACACGGATATTAAAACAATAATATATTAACATCAGGTTGATACAGTTCTCGAATTCTATATCCTAATGAAATTTGTTTAAATAAGAACTGTTATTACATTCAAGTAAGCCACCTAATAAGTGGTGACCAACAAAATACACATGAGCACTGATGATGAAAGTGTTGCGGCTTTCGAAAACAGCTGTTCTGCTCTGCTGTGTAAGTTGAATAACTAAAAACTGATGTTAACTTTCCTTTGTGCCTTGGAATATTTATCATGTCTATCTGAGATTTAAAACAAATTTCGAATAATTAGCCTATAAAATCTGAATTCAATTTAATTAAAACAAAATAAGCTGTATTTTTGACAAAAAAATTTAATTTTTAAAAACAAGCCTGCAGGAGGATATCATTTGTATATTGATTTGACTTGTAGAATTATATATTACTTTTTGATGATGTTTTAGAGCGAATTGCTAGTTCGCATTTTCATTTATTTTATTTTTAATTGTTACAACAATTTTTAAACAAATTCAAATTTGAAACAAAGAACAGTATGCTGTAAAGTTTTTCGCTACACCTCCGCTGAAAATTATTAGAACAATTTGCCACCTGCATATCAGTTTACTTATTCGAACATTTATGCCGCGGTTTTACTGTGTGTTAAAAAAGTGACATTTTAAAAAATAAATAAAATTAAAAGGTAATTTTACAATTTTTTAAACGTGTTTTTTTGTTTGCTTTTTGATGTTCATATGTAAAATCAGCGATCTTTTTTAAAATAATAAAAACTGATATATCTAGTGTATGTTCATTAGTGCTTTTAAAGATCACTTATGTTAACGGTATTTTCCGACGTTGAGTGAAGTAATAATATTGTGCAATTTTTCAAGAACTTTGCATTTTCTTCTCAAATTACGTAAAAGGAATTATTTAGTAAATGGTGAAGTATCAAAACGCATTTCTTAAATTAAAGGATTTTGGTATAAGATGGAGTGCCAAACGTAACTCAAGTTGTACAAAGCTACTAGTGGATTGAGTGTGCCCTGAAGGAACTTTCCATTTCCTTTTATAAACTAAGAATTGATGAACCAAAAATTGCATGTGAAAACTAAGACTTAACAAATTTCATTGGGTTTAAAAAATCAATAATTTTTGTAATTGTTTTTACATATATATATATATATATATATATATATATATATATATATATATATATATATATATATATATATATATAAACCAGTTCTTAATGCAGAACTAATTGTACTAGTAGCCGACTAGATGAAATTATACTAGTACTCATCTAGTACTAATAGTACTAGTATCCATACAGTACCATTGGTACTAGTAATTTTCCAAACACACTCAATGTTAATTTGAGTATTAACATGGTATAGGAAAGTTTACAGTTGGGAACTAGTACTGGTGATTTTTGTACTAGTACAATACTATTTTGATACTAGTTCGATCTCTAGCAGGGAATTTAATTCTATACATACAACAGATTTCATTAACAAAAAAAAAACAAAATTTAAATGTATCTAGTTGTTTTTATATATCAAAAATAACTGTAAGTTTCCCAGCTCTGGAAAAATATTTTGAATTTTGTTAATTTTCAATAGCAATTTATTCAGGATTATTTCCAATATACCAATCTACAACTTGAGCCGCTAGCTTTTATATGGCTTGAAAACCCATATCACGTACAGACAAGCTGACCAGCGGACATCTCTTATTCGACTTCTCTCTTCATAAGCAACAATATATTTTATAGGATCGCATATTTATATTGCGGAAATCGCACACGGAACGACAAACCTATAAAGCATTTTACAACTATTGACGACGGGTAGAAAAATAAAATTTTTATGAAAATTGATATATTGCTTTTACGTCTTGATCATCGTAGCCAAGGATTACAACTGGAGTACACCATAAATGCTTTTGCTTTTTTCCCACTTATTGTCTAAATTATAAAATACGGAGGGCTTTTCAATATAATCGGATTTAATAAAAATCATTTTATTATATAGGGTGGCCATGTTTACATATGCAATGAAACTTAAAACTTTGCCAAATTTAGTTTTTTTGCTGTGAACTAAAATTGCTCCGCTTAGAGATGGAATATTATTTTATTCATATACCTGCCGCGCCTGTCCCATTCTATCGGACAAATTTTCCATCACTTTTCCGAGTATATGGAGTCGTATCTCGGCAATGACAATGACGAATGTTGGTATTCAATTTCTCAATTGTCTCTGGTTAGTCGGCATAACACTTGTATTTAACGGCGTCCCACAGTAAATAGTCCAACGGTGTCAAATGTTTGACATAACAAATCGATTATGACAAGTTGCACCATACTGTTGAAGTCAAACATACTTCACATTAATATCATGAAGACCGGGTACAAACAAAATCGTTTATCATTGTGCCATAGGAGTTTCTATTGAGCGTAATGGATGCGACATCCTCATTTTCAAAGAAATATGGGCCAACGATTCCTCCGCTCTATGAGCCGCACTGTAAGACCACGTGTGCGTTTTCTGAGCACCAAATACGCTAAGTTTGCCTACTAACAGACCCACTAAGATGAAAATCAGCTTCATAAGAATATATGATTTTTATTGCAAAATCGAAAAAATTTAATTCCGACCAATTGTCTTTGTTTTGAAAAAAAAAATCCCAACGAGGCACAAATCGATTCATTTCGTTCATTGAGTTTTGTGACAGAATAGACTGACATACGTATTGCCAGATTCGAAGTAACCGGTGGTTCAAACTTAAACCGATAGATGGCCCACCTATTAGAAAAAAATTTATAGTATATAAATGTTTGAAAGGAAGCAATTACTCACTTAATTCCATTTAGTTTATTGCCAACTTCGTTACAAAATATTTACAGTCGAATCCGCTTTAGCGCAACACGCTTTACTGAAAAATATCGGATTTATGAAAGCGATACAAATCGCTGCACTGATTTTAAACGCAGCTAGTCTTATTCACTTCTCTTTAGGGAAACATCGCTTTATTGAAAATATCGTATTACTGAAAACCAAAAGCTAGCCCACAACTACGTTTTGTATGAAACTTACTACGCTTTAGTGAAAAAATAAACAATGACAAATGTATTTATTAGAAATCGATTGCATAACCTAAGGCTGAAAAAATTGTGCAAATGGCAAATTGTATTTGTCCTTTTCGCTGTTGCAAATGGCTAGACATTTTCGAGTAATTCGTGAAAAATTTCAACAACAAAATGTGCACATATGCATGTGTATGGTGTGTATTATTGATATAAAAAATTTTGTTTTACTGAGCAGTACGCTTAACTGTAACAAATTTCAGTAATCCGAACTACGTTTTAGAGAAAAGATTGGGTTTTGGTTATTTCCAGTAAAGCGGAGTCGACTGTATATTATAGTTTTTAATTAAAACTCCCAAAAATATGCAAGAGTTTCAGACAAAATCAAATAAGCCTCCAAAAACATGCAGCAATTTCTTACAACTACTCGGTTTCAAAATACTTTTTAGATTTTTAACTATAGGGTTTTAATTTTAGCGAAGTACGGAATATGGGTAGGTCCCAATTTTATTGAGAGATAAATTCCAATATAATTTCGATTTTTAAAGGAAAATATTTTTGTACTTTCAAAGTCCAAAAAAATATTGCTAACGCCGGAATTGTAATATAAAGCAGTAACACATTTCATGTATTTTTTATTTTTATCTTTATTTTTTAAGTTTTAGTTGTTCTTTGTTGTAAAATAAATCACAATAACTTATCATCACTTGTAATGAACTCTAACACAATTTGTAATAAATTTTCTAAATCAAAATTTTAGATTCTTTACAATATTTATTTTACATGCCAGCTTATGAAGCCTTTATGGACAAAATGTACTAAAATACACTCAAGAAAAAGTTGCAGTTAATATGCATATATTTTTTATTGATGAGAATATATTAGAAATCATGGCAACCCAATAAACACATGTTTTTAGTTCAGGTCTCAGTGCAATGTTGGGAATAGAAATCTGAATATATTTCCTGAAATATTTTGTATAAAACATTTGTTTGACTCTTAGTTTAAATATTTGAAAATAAAAGTAATTGTAATACTCCACTAGACCAACTAAGAAATAGTTATAAGCAAATATATCCAGAAGTACTGATAATGGGTGTGCAGCGACTTCCAAAAACAGCATAAATATTGCTGTCGATTTACGCTTCGCCCTTGGATATTTACCATTTCTTTTGGAGTATAACATTACGATCTTCTGCGTATCGATCCTACTTGAGGCCAAATATACAACCAAACACGTATTACCATATAATTATTAAACTATAACCAATATTTAACATCGAGTGTATGTACTGGCAGAATGTACATAAATAAATTTTACAATGTTTTTTCTTTTACGTTGGCAATAGTAAATAAGTAACTACTGCATTATTGGTTATTGCGTACGAAATCGTAAATTTTATTCAACTCTAACATACAGCCTGCATCACTAACAGTATTGTTGGTGTTCTTTGTTTTTCATGTACACACTCACACACACACACATACGTAAATACGTGCGAGTTGGTGTGCGTAGACAGACCAAAACCAAGTACTTTATTCTTCTATTGCCATTCATTATTGTATTAATTAACAGAAAACATAGGATCACCAATCAGATGCTTGATTAATGATGTCACAACGAGTCGTAAATCTTGATTTGTACCATAAACAATGCAACGAATGGTACAACAATAACAACAGCAACAGCAACAACAACAACAACAACAACAACAGAAACAGGTAGTTAAGACCAAAATAAAAAATTTTATAATATACGCTTCATTGGGATAAAGTCAGTTAGGGTTAGTTTGTGTTACATAGTAAAGCAAATTAAGTTCAATTTGTGCGCTACCCTATATATATATATATATATATATATATATATATATATATATATATATATATATATATATCAGTTGAATAATTATCGTATAAGTTTTATACCGCTTTAATGTAAACACTCATATTAATATTATGATTTTATCACTTAATTGCGTACTTATCACTTGATTGCACGCTTTATATTCGAATTTCCTTTAGAAATTAAAAACAAATAACTTTAAAATCAAGCACGTAAAGAAAATATAGTTGACGCGACTTTAAGCAATTTACGTTATTACCGTTTAACTCATTCATTATTTTAGAAATTGTTCTATAAAGGCAATATGTGGTATTGAAACCAAGCGGATGTGAACTGATTTTGCTTTCAGTTTATCTTTACCAACTGAAGTATACACTTATAAAATATTTTAAAATATTAAATGGGCACATGCAATAAAATATTAGAGGTGTTTGGTATCACCATGTTTTTTTTTTTTGGTAAATAAGCAATTCAACACAATCTCTTTTTAGGTCTATACGATTACTCTAACGTTTTTTTTTTAATTTTTTGTGCCTTCCAAACAAAAGGTTTTCTGTAGACCGAAACGTTTTGTTCGGCTCTAACCTCTAACTAAAATCTCTGCCCACCCTGCTTTTTCTCCAGCGTTGGAAAAAGAAAATGTTCGCAGAGTGCTAAATTTGGACAATATACAAATATGTCTTTGATTTACGTCAGTTCCTGCCTTGCGGCCTAACCTGACGATGTTCTTAACATCGGGTGAATATTAAGTGTTACCAGCACCCCTCTTAGCACCCAAGAACCACACGAAGGCGACCTCGGGTCGCCCAGGTGGCAATTTCTAGAACATGATTTGGTAAGCCCCGTGATCTAACATCTTGCTAGAGTGCCGATCCTATCTAGATGATCTTTTATTTGTTGATTCACAACAACATATAGGTTTTGCTACTATCAGCCGGACCGAAGTCCAACCGCAAGGAGTTGAACATCAATCCTTATCTGACAAACCTTCCACCAAATTGGTGACCACAACCACCAGGTGTACTTCCGAGGGAGACCTCACCAAATACTGCGAGGCTTGTACTGGATCCCGTGGTACCAGTTCCAACTACTGGTAAAGCCTCGAAAGTCAAACCAGTGGAGGTGCTATAAACTTTCTATCGACTTCGGTTTCTTTTTTACCCAAACCTAGGTGTGGCTTCACCTATTGGTTCTTACTCAGGCACGTAGGCGAACCTACTACTTTTATATTCTTTTATACACATCCGTTACACTGTAACAGAGCTTGGGCAGTAACATATAAGTTTTACGGGGGTACATGCAAAAGTTCTGCCTGAAAGCATCGTAACCCCTTGGAGAATATACAGGATGGGGTAGCAACTCGTAACCCATTTTATGGAGTTTGCCTTATTTGTCGCCTGGTCCATTGCCTTGATAACGACATCCATCCCGCCGATATCTCTTTTCATGTTCAAATCTTCATGTAAAATGTGATGTACGTGATCCGTTGAGATGACGACAGTCTCAGCCACTTCATGTATTTCCATTCTCCTGTCGTGAATTTTATCGACGATGTCTGTCGTAAGTGTTATTTAATTAGGACCGGCACTCAAGGAATGGCCGCTACCCATGCGTGCATTATGCTGGGACATGGAGAATTGGTTGTAGTAGTGCCTATGAACATTCGATTTGAATTTTTTTCATTCTAAAGGGTCCGCCAAATAACTTTTTTGTTTTGAAAATGCTATAAAAAAAACTACTGAATATTTTCACAAATTTCTTTTTTTATTTGAAAGTACAATCCTTCCGGTTAATAATGGAAAATAATTTCATTCAAATGGCTGCCTCGACTGGCCATGCAGTAGCCTACACGATCGGTCTAATTTTTAATCACATTATCGATTGTGTGCAGCTATATTTCACCAATGGCTTCACGAATATTGTCCTTTAAAGCGTCAATTGTCTCTGGCGTAACACTTATCTTTGGCGGCACCCCACAAATAATAGTGTAATGGTGTCAAATCGCAGCTCCGAGGTGGTCAAACCACATCCGCTCTGCGGCTGATAATGCGATCTTCAAAAACAGGGCGCAAAACATCGAGTGTAGCTTCGGCTGTGTGGCACGTAGCGCCGTCCTGTTGAAACCAAATGTTGCCAATATCCTCCTCCACAATTTTTGTGAACAAAAATTCGTTCAACATGACCCAATAACGATCGCCATTGACTGTAACGGCCACTCTTTGCTCATTTTCGAAGAAAAATGGCCCAATTATGCCTCTGGACAAAAATCCGCACCAAACAGTGACTCGTTTTGGGTGCGTCGGCTGTTCAATGTATGCGTGCGGGTTTTCTGTGTCCCAAATGCTACAATTTTGCTTGTTTACATACCCGCCAATATCAAAATGAGCTTCATCTGAAGAGATTATTATTTTTTGGCAAAATCGGCATCTTCTGTAAGTCGATCGCAGGCCCACTTAGCGAAGCGAAAAAGCATTAGATGGTCAACCATATTCGTTCAGCGGAAGGATAAAACTAATTATCTGTCAAATCAGACATGTGCTAAGAATTACCACTCACGAAATAAGCACTAGTTGAAAAAAAACTTTAGATGGCGGACCCTTTATATACAACAGGAAAGAACTACGCAGAGAATATTTTTCACAAACGGTCAGTCCAGTTCACTGGTAAATCCACAACATATGGGTGTGATCGTAATGAAGAGCGCTTTGAGCGTAGAAAAGTGAGAGTTTCGGGAAGGAGATCCCTGATGTTATTGGAACACAAACCATTATAGCGACGATAAAACAGTGAAACACACCACACATTGAGTCAATGCTGAAGTGAGTCAGTAGAGTTGACTACATCCGTTGAGTTTCTTCACCCTCTACTGTACACGGTGAAGTTACTTCGAAATAGACTTGGAAGCATCTGCTCATACATAACAATCGTTTTCCATTTTCGGTTGGATGTAATTGGTATAAATATTTAGGAGGTCAGATGGAGTAAATTATGTCTCACATCGTCTTAAAAAACTGAGGAATTTGAATGCTTCTTGGAAACATGAAAAATGTGCTCTGTCCATCTAAAATCAACCTGGAATTTCATGCCAAAAACATCAAGATCTTCTTATATTTGTTATAATATATATATATATATATATATATATATATATATATATATATATATATTTTAAATATGTTGTATATAATGTTGTTGATATGAGAGATGTGTGGTGTGTGCCATCTGTTTTGGGCCTATGCATTCGCCGCAAAAGTCGCCAACAGATAAAAACGATGTTACCAGACTGCTGGCTGTTCTGGTTTTCTGGCGTTTTGCTCCGGCTAGAGCTCGCCGTCTTGGAGTGGTCCTTGCCAGTCAGCCTAGTAAAACCACATATATATATATATATATATATATATATATATATATATATATATAAACAGCACTGTTGTGCAAGCTGTTCAGCACAAAATAATAACACCTTTTTAAAAAATAGAGCCCGAAACAAAAACACATGTTTACTCCCTTCAGCACACTTACACATACAAACCAGTTGAAACCCTCTGGCGGCTGGACTGCCAGGAACTCACCCTCCCCTTAGGAGTCCTACGACTCCTCCGTGACATCACATTGAATATTATTGGATGTCCCAACGACGCTTCCTTGGTATCTTTCTTTCCCCTTACTTACCGCATAAAATTAATTAGAATTCCATGCTAGAAACACTACTAAAAAAATTCAAATTATTACAAAGTACATATTTATTTAAATTATAATAAAATTATTTAATGAAAAATTTAAAACAAAATTCAAAATATAAAAATTATAAAAAAAGGTAAACGAAATTATTTAAATTAAATTAAAGAAAACAAAAGAAATTGCTAACAATAATTCTTTGGCTTTAATTTAAACAAGATTATTGAATTTAAAAAAGGAAAATTACAAATAACAAAAATTTTAATCTTTAAACAAAACCAACACTCCACCAAAATGGAGACACAAAAAGGGTAAAAAAACAACTGTATTCAATCAGGTTACGGCCGTCCGTACGATGGAGCGGTATAATCGAGCATGGGTCGGTGTGTAAGCCAGCAGCAGTGAGTTAAACTTTCCGCAAGATGGGTGTAGCGTTTGCTCACAGAAATATGTTCACAAAAAATCCTTGAATTGGGCTACTAATTGCGCTCATCATTCACCCTATTCTTTCGATTTAGTTCCGATTGACTATTTTCTGTTCCCAAAATTTAAAAAATTTCTCCGCAGAAAGAGATTTGATGAGAACCATCTTACAAGCAAATGCCTATTTGGGGGCCTCGACAAATTATATTTTTCAAAAGGGATAAAAAAATTGCAGATACAAAGGACATTGTGTTAAAAAATAAAATAAGTTTTTATATAAAAACCTGCAATTAATTGAAAAGTCACTGAGCTATTGACCTACCCTCGTACCACCTGAAATTTTCATTAAAATTAATGCGATGCTGAACATATATCAAAGTTTTATCTCAATAATCACTTTTATTTATTATTTTCGTAATTTATCATTCTACATGAGCTCACTGATTTTTCTCTTGTAGCAATTTAGCTGCTTTTAATATATATATATATATATATATATATATATATATATATATATATATATATATATATATATATATATATGTATATATATATATATATATATATACATATATAATTATATATATATATATATATATATACATATATATATATATATATATATATATATATATATATATATATATATTGTATTTTTATTTGTATGTTGAAATACTTTACAAAGTAAATTTGCAAAGTATTTGGTGCACAGATGCCGACGGAGTGACTTAGACTATATGCCGGCGATGTTATTAACCCGTATTTTCTTCCGTTACTGTGACTGACTGTACACGACCTATGCCTTCACATAGGAAGTAGCAACGTAGTTAACCACGGAATATTCCTCAGAAGAACTGTAAAACTATACAGTTATCTGAGGTGTTGAAATTAACTAGTGCGAGTGAGACGCAAAACTCTCGAAAGAGAGTAAACAATCAGTGGTCTGGCTGCACTTAAAAAATAATTGCCAACGAGGCTTGATGTTAACTGACTCAGAGCTGCTTTGCGACTGATATATATATATATATATATATATATATATATATATATATATATATTTATATATATATATATATATATATATATATATATATATATATATATTAATTACTGGCAAAGTAACGTGAAGCCAGGAAATATTTATATGCATTACAATTTGTTTCATGAAAATCGTTCAAATACTTCAAAAGTTACAGCTTTAGTAACATTTTTCGGATATTGTACTACTGCACTTATAAGTGACTACTATGCACTTCTCACACTAAGCACGTAGGCTCCCTAATGAACTAGTTAATATGCTTGGTGTTTGTTCGCGCTTTTTGGCTTTTTATTTAAGCTGTCTAAATAAACCTGTCTAAACGAGAATTGCATTTAACATTAAATAAGACTTCTTTGCAAGGCTGCATTTGTATTAATATGGAAAGGAGCACTTTGAAATGACACTAATTTTGGTAATCATGTATATATTTAGCACAGTCTACCATATGAAATAAATTATTTTACCACGAATCGCAAATGCAGTTTGTGGTTGATTAATTGCTTAAGATTTTAACAGCATAAAATATATGTGATTTTAGACAAAAATTTAATTGCTTCGAAAATATAAAAAGTAGAACTTTAAATAATAATTTGTAATATTTTTGTGTTATAATTTCTTGGAAAAGTCGCTATGACGCCTCATACTAGGCAACATAAAATTCACTAACGACGGCAATTTGTCTCATTTATTTCTTTTATTGTATTAATTCGGGATCGAAAACTTACGTGGGTGATCAGATCGTTAAACTTGTGGTAATATTCTTTTTGTACGCCATAAACAAACTTAAATTGCAGAGAACATGATGCATTACTTTTCTAGCCGTGCAGTTAGCGATAATAATAAATCTTTACAAATATTTTTCGAAATATTTAATTTAAAAAAAAAAACACTACAAAAACATCAGAAGCCTTCTAAATAATTGCCCTCTATTTACACTGCGCCCAAAATTATATGTCAACCAAAACCTAAAAAAAAAAATTGTGTAAAAAAGCAAACAAAAATGCAAATAAAAATAATTGTATTTGTATTTAAATAAATTACTTACTGCACTAATATATTTATTTACGCACCATAAAATATCATGGAAATTCATTTAAAAGGACAATTCATTTATTTTCATTTACACATGCGACAACACACACATACACCCAACTGAACTTGCTGGTATTTGGGCAGACATGAGATGGAATAAAGGGTACGCACACACACACACACATGCAAAATGGGAACTTGCATGGCAAACAAATTTCAAATGAAATAAATTTATTTATGTGGTTGTTAATCGTTTAGAATGTTTTTATATTTTATATGCATTCAGTTAAACAGAATAAATTCGAGACGATTTATTCATTAAAATGTACAATTATTCAATAAAACTTTAGTGTCCTTGCAAGGGAAAATTGCAAAGGAGACCTTAATAAATGAAAATGATATAGTACTGAAACACTAATGGGAAGCCTAATGGGAAGACAAATTTTTGTTTTTATTTTTATCTAGATATCCGGAAATAATTTGGATACTTAGAATTGAAAAAATAGACTTAAGTAGATCCGGCACTTAATGGCCTGACAACTGCAAGCAGTCGCATGGTGTACGTAAATAAGTTTCATATTCTTACAAAAAATTATTATGAGTAAATATTTCAATTCGCTAAAAATATTTTTCAGTCCTGGGATCGCAATTAGTACAGAAGACTTTTGAAAAACTAAAAATGTTACCCAAATTGATTCTACAAAATTTTTTTCCATCAATATTTTTTAACAAACAGTTCTCACTTAAATATGGAAAATGATGACGTTAATATTGGAGAAAAGAAAAAGAAATGAGATTTATTTTTGAGATCCCCACAAATTCCCAAAGAAACACTTTAAAATATCAAAATTAGAATTTCTCAGATTTTGCGTTGTATTTTTATACCCTCCAAAAAAGTATTGGAGGGTATATTCACTTTGTCATTCCGTTTGTAACGCAGCGAAATATCCATCTGAGACCCCATAAGGTATAAATATTCTTGATCAGTGATGAAATCTAAGACGATCTGAGCATGTGCGTCCGTCCGTCCGTCTGTGCAAATCGCGATTCAGAAAGAGCCAGACTATTGAAATTCAAGTTTGGAAATAGGCTAAATCGGGCAAGAGGGAAAATAGTTCCCCTAAGTAGAGCTAAACCAACCTTTATAAAACGACATAATTTTTAATATTTTTTTTTTGTATTGGTAATTTTGTTAAGCAAATGATATATTTTTATGGAGCCATAAAATACAAAAAAAAAATCCATTTTGAACCCGCCCCCTTTAGTGAGCGTTATTATATGCATATATAGTGTAAAAACTTTAAAAATTGTTTTAATTAAGCCATTTCTTAAAAATAAGGTGTTTAAGATTTAATGACGAAGCTGAGACGTAACCTGGTACTCCTCTGCCGTACCCCTCCTCCCTTTGCCGCTTAAATGATCCTATAAAAAAAATATTAAATAAATTTAAATTTAATAAATGTTACATGTTTTTACATTTCTTTTTGAAGATTTATGGCAAAGGTGAAATGTCTCCCCCACGGCCACGTTTTTATTTCTTTTATTTTGCGAATAGATAGTTATATAATTATGCAGTGTTACAATTTGAACCCCCAATTCTGATATCATTATACACTTGTGTATTATCTAAATCTGTAATTAAATGAATAAATATGAATATAAGTAAATTATTCAGTTGCCACAACAATATATTAGTCATGTAAGCCAAACATCCCGGCAACAATTACAAAATTACAGATTATAAAATTCTATGCCATATTAACGAAGTCGACGAATACAGAATTGACTGTAGGAAAGAGGTGGCGTTGAAGTCAAGTTTGGATATCCTTAAATCTTGCGTAAAATTTCTTTATTAACAAACTAGCCGTTTCAAAGCTACAGAGTTATTTTCATTTTATTTATTAATTCTCCTTCTGTGAGCTGCTATACGAAAAATTAAATTTTTATACCCTTCACAAAAAAGTAAAGGGTATATATAGGTTTGTCATTTCGTATGTAATTTCTTCGATATGCACATGAGACCCCATAAAGTATATATATTCTGGATCCTTATGAATAGCGATGACGATTGAGCGATGTCCGTCTGTCCGTCGGTCTGTAGGTGAAATCGGGTTTCCCAAGCCCTCAGAAGAGCTAGAGACTTCGTTCTTGAACCGTTGGATTGGAAATTAACTTAAATAGAGTGCTATTGAAATTCAGAAAGATCCGAAGTATGGTTCCAGAGCTGGGAAGCTCACACCTCTTTCTCGACGCAAAATTTATACCAAAAATCAATTATTTTTTTAATGTTTATAAATTAGATCTATTTAGTGCCTCAATGGTCTTTTAAAACCAAAAAAAAATTTTTTTCCAGGGATGGGATATTAAAAATTTTTTTTCGGCCTATTCCGTATTTTGTAGTACATGTAGTAACTAAAATTGTTAAAAATTTATCTTTAACAAAACCACTTTATACGTCATGAAGATTTGCATTGGCCAAAAATAAAAAATTTTTTTAAATTCAAATGTTGCTTCCAGGGGTGGGAAATTGAATTTTTTTTTTATACATGAAAGTAATCAAATGTTGTTTTTTTTTGTTTTTTGCTAACTAAAACTGTGTTTTAATTTAGGAAGAACAAAATTGGTATAAAAAATTCAAAAATAAAAAATTAAATTTCAAATCCAGGGATGGACAAGTGCAATATTTTATGGTACATGAAAGTTACCAAAATGGTAAAACATTTGCAATTTTTCTTGAGGTATAACCTCAAGAAGCATGTCACTGATAAAAAACAACAACAAAAAATTTAAATTGCATTTCCAGGGTTTTTTGTACATGCAATATTTTGTAGTACATTTTATAACCAAAATGGTTGCAAAATTCGAGTTTTTCTTAAACAAAACTACTTTATACCTCATGAAGATTTGCATTGATAAAGAAAATGTTAAAAAATTTAAACTTCGTTTCCAGGGTTGGGAAATTGAAATATTTATTCTGCATAAAAGTAACCAAAAAGGCAATTGACGTTGTTTCTTTTTGCCAATTAATGCTGTTTTATAATTCAGGAAGAACAATATTGGTATTAAAATCTTAAAAAATCAAAATTTCGACTCCAGGGTTGGACAAATGAAATATTTTATGGTACATGAAAGTGATCAAATAGTTTAAAAATTTTAATATTTTTGTCAAGTAAAACTATGTTACACTTCACTAAGAATTGCATTGGTAAAAAAAGAAAAATTTCGGTTCCAGGGTTGGAAAATCGAAATGTTTTTGGTACCTAAAAGTACATACATAAATTCCAAATTTTGTGTTTTTAGTGAATTAAACCTATTTTATATATCAGAAAAAAATTAAATTAGTATTAAAAAATTAAAAATTCGGTTCCAGGGTTGGAAAATCGAAATTTTCTAATTCATAAAAGTATCCATGTTATATGTTATTTTTGATTCTTATGATGAATTATACCTACTTTATATATCTGGACGAAATAAATTGGTATTAAAAACAAACAAAAATTGAAAAGACTATTCTACGGTTGGACAATTAGAACTTTTTGGGGTACATGAAACGGATTTTTTGTTTTGTTTGTTAATTAAATATATATAATATTTTTGAAAGACGTTCATAGGTATTAGATATAAGAAAAGCCAAACATTTAGCTTCCTAGCTGAAAAATTTGAACGTTTTCGTAAATATAAAAGTAACCGATAACATCATTTTGATTTTTTAATTAAACCTACTTTCTGTTTTGGCAAGAAAGAAACAAAGAAGAATTACATCTGTGAAGGGTATTTAAGATTCGGCCGAATATAGCACTTTTACTTGTTTTTATTTAAATTTTATTGCACAGTTTTTAATTAAAATTTTTAGGCTAATTGTGTTTTCGATGGCCGCTACACTTTCATCATCACCACTCATGTCTATTTTTATTTGTCACCACTTATTAGGTGGCTTAGTTGAATATAATAACAGATTTTAGTTATACATAATTTTATTAGGGAATTGCATGCGAGAACTGTATCAAACCGATGGTAACACAAAAAAAGAATTAAAAAAAAATTTATAAAATGGGACATGAAAAAATTAAAGAAAGACATGATAAATATTCATAAGCCCAAAGAAAGTCAACTTCAGATTTAATTATCCAATTGATACAGCAGAACAAAAAACCTGTTTTCGAAAGCCGCCACACTTTCATCATCAGTACTCGTGTCTATTTTTTTTTTGTCACCACTTATTAGCTGGTTCAGTTGAACATGATAAGAATTTTTATTTATCCAAAATTTTATTAGGAAACGAGAACTCATAATAACACAAGAAAAAATTCAAAGCAAAAAAGTTTGGCTTAGCTATAATGAAACAAAAAATTTAAAAAATGGGGCATAAAGAAAATTCTCAAACGATAATACTTTATCATATGTAATTATTTTACAAACAAAAATACACATGAGTGCTGATGATGAAAATCTACCTGTTTTAATTGAATAAATGTTATTGTTTGCCTCTTTATTTTATAGAGGATGTTAATCTTTCCATGTACTTCTTCTTTATGTTATTAAATAACTGAATAACCTATTAAGACACTGCGAACAAAAGGATCTATTGTATCTGTTCGATAGAGGAATCTCAAAATTTGCCATAGGTTCTAGTGCCAACAGTTTCCCATCTTCCAATAGGTGATTGCCTAATCGGTAGTGTTTCTTGAACCATAGGGCCTCATAGTCCTTCAGAATGTGCTACAGAGTCTCGTCTTCATAATCACAAAACACGCACTGACTGTTATTCTCAATGCCAAGTCTGTTGAGGTATTTCTTCTAACTACAATGTCCTGTGAGGAGGTCGGTAAAAATTTTTAGATCGCCTTAAACTTAACCCTGCTGTTAAATTAAAAAAAATATGCGAATATTGTATTAAGGGACCATTTGGTCCAACGTACGTACATACAATTTTAATACTATTTTTGCATGTAATATGATTGAATACTTTGGTGCAAATTGTAAACGTAATAACAAACCATTGATAATTTATCTAACGACTCGTTTGTTTATGCTGTGCTCAATTCAGAAAGTGACTCTAATATTGAATGTGTTTCAGAAAATTATGGCACTAGTGCTATTGAAAGAGAAAGTGAATCAGATGTAACTTCAATTGTTTTTAGTAGAACCAGCACACGTGGGAGGACCCTTACACATCCAGTGCATTATGCCTGAACTTCGATAGGAGGGAATAGTAATAAAATAATATAATTCACCGGCGAATTTTTACTACAGCGCCAACGAAGGAGGATGCTATTTTTTCCATATCCTTCTCCAAAAGTTTAGCTGACGGAAGGATTAAAGAAGCGAAACTTTCTTCTTCTCTTCTGACTTAGTGAAAAACTTACTTGAAAACGAGCTGCCGTATGTAGGCACAGTGCGCCACAATAAAACGTTCATACTTCGCAAGGTGCTAAATGTAAAACAAATCCCTTTATACAAATCTACGTTTACTTTCTGCGGCACTACGACATTGTTGCCATATGTCAGCCACAAAAATAAAGCAACTCTTTTGATAAGTCAATGCATAAAACAGCCGCAGTTGATGACAGTGAAGCGAAGAAGAAGAAGCCGGAAATTGTTTCTCACTACAATTCAATAAAAGATAAGCTCTGATGGCTGTCGTCTACAGTTTCTAGTGACTTCTTTCTTATGGGAGGAGTAGACCTGAGCAAATTATTGGCTCCTACACAACAAAGCGTAAAGCAAATCGAAGACCAAATATTGTATTCGTAAGTACGTTGGACATATCTACTTTGAACACATATGCATACGCTCTTTCCTGAGATCGATGATACATCGGCAGCTCTTGATTGAAACCGTCGGAGACCAGAGTTTTCACGAAAACTAGAACTTTGATTGGCAAACGCATGTAGGATGAAACGAAGAAGATGACATCAACAACAGTTCTCAACGATGTTCTTGACTGATACATAAACTTCATCTTATATTTCCACGAGCTCATCAAAAATTGGTTCTTTTAAAGCAGAGGCAAGAAAGAGGGGAATACGTAATTGCTGTCTGTGCTAAATCTGACATAAAATTCTTAACTTGCGAAAGTTTTATTTGCAAAATAACCCGAAAAATATTTGGTAAAGCATGTAATAAAAGACATAATCAATAAAATAATATTTTCTTGATACAAGATTAGTAACTTCTTAATTTTTTCCGCACAGGTTTACATTAGAAATCTAATATTTTTAAAACAATATTGTTACAAAAATAAACCACGTGAGTCGAAACCAAAAAACAATATATTACACCGTTCAAAAGTTATTGAGCTTATAAACAAAATTTTGGACCAAATGCTCCTAATCTAACAAAGTGAAATGAAAGCCTTGAAGAGGTTTTGCTTGCATCATTCCCAAGAGATTATTTTTTATTGAGAGAAATAGGCCAAAAGTTATTCACGGATAGTAGGAAGGTCATAGATGCCCTGAGGAATTATGTGGTTCAATCTCGGTGTGTACTACAGTGCAAGGATGAGATTAACTCATACACGCACTGTGGGGGCATAGAGATAATATGGATTCCAGGACATCAGGGGATACCTGGAAATGTTGAGGCAGATAGGCTAGCAAAGATGGGAGCATTAATGGCGAACATTACGCTAGACAGTCCGAAGCCATTTCAGGTTTTTAAGAACGAACTAAAGCGATGGGCTATAGAATTGCATACAAGATATTGGCAGCACTCTACTGTAGGTAGGGTGACTAGAATTCTATGGGGGGACCCAGATGGTAGTAGGACAAAGGAGGTCCTAACATTGAGCAGGCCAACAATACGGAGGTTGGTTTATTTAATAGCAGGACATACAGAGTTAAGGACTCACCTGGCACGAATGGATATCGTTGGCGATATAACATGCAGGGCCTGCCAGGAAGAGGACGAGACACTGGAGCACTACTTGTGCTACTGTCCAGCTTTTAGCCAAGTCAGAAGACAAACATTTAATCAGGAGATTATACAGGAGATGGAATTCCTTAGGGGCTCTAATTGGAAAGACTTACGGAAGTACATTGAAGAAACTAGGTTCTTGACGTAATCAAATTCAGAGGTTTCCATGGTATCGGTGGAGGCTCCCTACAGTGGAATGGGAACTCCTTATTATAGAGCGCGCAACAGGCCTATGAGGCCTAAGTCTAATCCAGGACGGATTGGGATGCTTATGCCCCTCTTTTTCAACCTAACCTAACCTAACCTAGGCCAAAATTTTTGATTGGAAGTTTTATCGTAGATCTGCTTGCTTTTCAAAGCAAATTGGAAGATGCTTTCCCTCATTTAAAAGAATATAATCCTAGACCAGTCCCACCTTTCATACCTTAATTAAATATCAAATCGACCGATTGCTTTATCTATGGCACTTAGTGACATACAAATTTGTTCCCTGCAATTTCACTATTTTATACAGATTTCTTAAAATTTTTTTAGCTGAAAATTGCATTTGAAAATTAATATAAGAACATCTAATTTTAATCCTTTTAGCATGTAACTAAGGACACAAAACTAATATTAAGTATTACGATTCTGAAAATATTATGTGAATATACGCTTTATTTTATATTGAAGATAAAAAATATAATTCTGCAAAAAAAAAGTAAATTGCCAACTCATCTAATTAGTCCCTGATACTAAAAGTTAATATTTAGCTTTTTGATTGAGCAAATATTTTACTCACACTAATGAACATTTATGAGTTTTCGGCCAGCTTCATACTCTTACACATTTATGTATATTCAGCCTCTGATTCAGGGCCAATAACTAAAATTCACCTGTCATTTTGATATCTTTTATATAAAACAAACTACAATTTGCACACATTTAGATATTTGTTCATGTTAGAATATCTTTACATGTATGTGTGTGTGTGTGTTTGTAATTATATGAGTGTTTATGTAGTTGTACAGGCAATAACGAAATACCTTTGTCAATATTCATTATGATTTTTTGGGCTTAAACAACATTACCATAAATGATGGCCAAGAAAAGAAAAACCTTAAATTAAAAACAAAAAAAACAAAGCAAGAAAAATATGTATTCATAATGTCTAACCACAGAGAAAACAGAAAACCCTTCTCGTAGCACAAGCATTTGATGTAAGAAAGTTGAAATTAAGGGTTGTTGGCTAATACAAGTTAATTCCATAGAGTCAAAATATATACGAGTACTACAACAAAAGTAAACAGCACTTGCTAGCACTTGAACGAAAGACTACTCCCACCCACTTATAGTCTGCAGCATTTATCGTTTCAGTTGCTGAAGTCGGTTCATTAGTTAGCCAGTGAATACAGGTGGTGTGTGGAGCACATAAACTTGTGCAAATGTCTCATAAAACGTGATGATAATCGTAATTAATGTGATACTCAAGTGTCATTCTTATAATCAATGTTGATGACTTAAACTGGGCAATTTTTATTAAACAAAAAAAAAAAGGAGACTTTCTTGGTGGTAATAAAAAGATTCTTGGCTAAAGTAAATATTTAATTAAAAGCATATTATATAAGATATTAGAAAGATGCTGTAATTAAAATTAAGTTAAAGAAATTTTCTTAGCAGTTTAATTAAAGACTCTTTAAATAGCTAAGATTTAAATTATTTAACAGTTATCAGAAGTTATTTTTTTATTAATGTATGAATTTCTATTTTAATAGTGAACCTTTTATTTATGTAAATTGTATTACAGGATGTTAATTTCCAAACAGGCTATAGGTTCAAATCTACGAAACTGTAAATTATTTTTTATTTATTTTTTTTATTTTTATTTTAATAAATGAACGTGATTACATTCTATTTATTATTTTTGAGAGTGGAATATTAAGAATATTTTTCATAGTCATTAAACCAGCAGAACGGATCAGTACTGATTTCGAGGCCGCTACGCCATCTCATCAGCGTTCTTTGTTCAATTTTTCCACTGTTTCAAGTGGTGCCAGTTAGTAGGAATATCAACTATTTAACCAATGTTTTAACGAAAATTGAATATGAGAAGTTCCCACATTCATATTTTCAAGTTATTACCTTTTTGGTTAGTACGAAATTCCCCAATCCTGACGATTAATATTCCCAATATTCCATGTATCTCTTTCGCTTTTTATTTTTTTATTTTCATGTCTAAATAATTTAACTAATTTTTCCAATTTTAGCACAGCAACCCATTGGGTGTGGCTACTCGCCCCAGCAAGAAACTGTATGCAATTGAATACTTAATGGATGCTATAAATAGTAAATAGCTAAAAAAGTAAAAACCATAATAAATTTTTAGGCGCTAAAAGAGAATTAACGTAAATTCAATATCATTTTTATAAATTTAAATTCAACTGGAACTATTTGCTGCCGAACATTTTCATTTTGCTAAAACATCTCCGATAAAATGTTGTTCTCTGTATATGTGAATCCCTATTATCGAAGCCGCAGACTTCCAATTCCACTCTGAATTTAATCATGAAAGTGGAATAGAATATTTCTGATCTGCGTTAGTACATGCATATGACGAAGAAATAAAATGCCCACAGTAATGTTCCTATCGTCGCATCTACCCTCTCAACAATAACTTCCTTTCATAGTTTCATGCTTCGCATCAGTAGGGTTCATCCCCTGAGGGCCGGTTCAGGTAAAGATAAAAATTGACCTGGAAGTTGGTAAATACAACACAACTCGCAATAATTAATGCTTTTATAACTGATGTTTTTTTTTTACTTAAGCTTATATCTTAATATTAAAACGAATTGTGTTTTAGTTAAAAAAAATTGTAGAGGATAAATTTTCATAGATTTAAAGTGTTATTGTAAACTTAAATGTTATACTCGACCGGCGTGATTCTTAAATACACTCCAAGTATAGGTTTTTATTCTCAAATTAACCCATTTTCGGAACAAATTTAACTTATTTCAAATTAAATGAAATTATTTTCAAAACAAATTAACTTTTTTTCAAAGTAATTTGAATTATTTTCAACACGAATTAAACATTTTCCTTCTTAAATTAAATTTTTTTCATTTATAACTCAATGTTTTTCTTTTCAAATTCAAATTATTAAAATACAAATTCATTTGTTTTTTAATTCACTATTAAAAGCTTAAAAAATAAAGGCCTTGTTTATAAAAAATAATATATGCGTATTAAGCTCTTATTTAACGTATTTCTTTGGGTCGTAGTTTAATTTTTAAACTTTTCGATTAGTACTATGAACTACATTTGAGTTAAGTTTTAAAATTTAATAGAATAAATATAAAAATATAAATTAAATTAATTTTTAAGGTTTCTTCCTTTGTTTTAAATTTCATTACATTCGAATGAACTTATTTTTTACATTTGGGAGTAAATGTAATTCAAAAGTTTTTACTGTGTATATCAGTACAGGTTTGGAAGATATTCCAGTGGGAGAGGCAGTTGTATTTCTTTTTTTTAACAATATTAAAGAAAACAAAATATATAAAAAATTTATTTAAAAAACAAATCAGTTTATGTATAAAAATTTAGTTAATATGAAAAAATATATAAATTTTAAATAAAACAACTTAGTTTTAAACAACAATTGAATTTGAAAATTAAACTACTTAATTTTAAATTAAAACAAGTAAAAACGTTATATTCGACCGGGTCGAATCTTAAATACCCTCCAAATATTTAGTAAATAAGAACTGTATTTTATTGTTATTTGAATTTTTTAATAATTTCTCATTGTCGTGTATCTATGAAGTCCAATAATAATGTAATAGTAAAATCCATGACAATATCAAAAATGTTACCAGCTAGAAAAAATATGAGGATGTTTGGTGGTTTTGACTTGGGAAAACGTTCATAAGCTTCCATTGGATAATTCAGTACAAAAGTACATGAAAATTATATACATTAAACCATAATTTTGTATTATTAATAGTGTTTTGTTTTAGATATTCAAAGTTAAGAAGTGTGTATATACAAAATACATATACATACAAATATCTTTTACCTCAAATTTTTCATAAAATTTATTTTAACTGAGATACTAATTTTTTAGAACACGATCGAAAAAGTTTCAATTGATTTGATTATATCTATACATACATATGTATAAGGCAAATACAAACTACTTGATTTAGAGAATTTTTGCAAAATTTTTACTTTTTATTTCTATTTGTTTAAATACAATTTTAACTCGATATATTACACATACATACATATATGGGGACTACAAACTACTTATTTAAAAAAACGTTTCAAAATATATCATTTAGTTTTTTATAGCCACCACAATTCCGTCATGGTGGCTATGAATTGTTGCATAAACCTTAGCGAATATGATTTCATTCGAAATGTTTGAAAATGCCCAATCAATGTGAGTTCCATGATTTGTTGTTGACGAAGTTTTATCCAAAAGTGAAGAAAATCCGTTTTGGTTCAATATAATTTCCGTATGTTGATCCACAGTTTTGCGACATAAATTAAAATCACCTATTACAATTATTTTAGCATTGTTGCTGCGAGAACGAGTCTTTATTTCATTTATTGCTCTGATCAGCAATGTTTGGAAAATAGTTACTGGAAAATCTATGTTTTTGTACAAAATCAAGTAAAAATGTTCTATGCAGCGCATAACAATGTACTGAAAATTATGGTTTCCATGTCTGTGGTCTCGCTTGAATAGGAATTCTGTTTGCGAGAGTATGCCGTTGTTTACATAAATCACCATGCCTTTTCTACTTCTGGATGTATCTGCGCTTGTTTGAGTCTCCATTGAATCAAGTCTACTAAGAGTTGAAAAGTTTGGGATGACGTATTCCTCAGTTGGGCGAGTCCAAGTTTCCACAAAGCATACTATATCCACATTTGAAATTAATGGATCAGATGTAATGTCTTCGTAATGCGCACGCAAGCTTTGAATATTTTGATAAAAAAGTTTTGAATTATATTCTGGACTATTGATTAAATGGTGTTGTATAGGAATACTTTTCTGTGAACGCAAGCGGTCAAGCTCTAACTTAACTGGATCTAGTTCTTCAAATGGGTTAGGTGGGTTAAAGTTACCAATAATATATAGTCCGGAAGCACTGGTCGCTCTACTACATGCAACATATAGAGATGACCTTTGGATTCTTCCTCGTGCATGAACTGCTACTTTGGAATAAGTAGCTCCTTGGCTTCAGCAATTATCAATGGAAATTGTTTTCTTTCAATTGTTATTTGCATGTTCTTTTTAAATTGAAATGATCGAGTACATTTCTCTATTGGTGTCCAAAGAGATTCCGTTGGATGTGGCTTTTTACGTCGAGTCTCTACACCAACATTTTCATCTCCGAATAGAACCCAAAGCGTTTTCGGGCATCTTGAATTCCGTTGCAATTCAATTCCCATCAAAACCCCAGAAGCTCCATTGACTAGACCATCACTGGTGTTAATATTAACAGTCATCATATACTTTGCAGACATTTTTAATATCAGCGAACTGCAGAGACCCTGGGTTTCAGAAGTTTTCAAATTTCGGAAACCTGCAGAAGCTAGTATTTGTCTTCTTTGCTCAACGGATGATGAATCCGATTTAATCACGTCAGTAGAATTTGAAGTAAATTCTTCTGTTGAAATTTGTCTCAATCTTGATTTATTATAGTCCTCAGCTTCAGCATTAGATACAAATAGATGAATAGCATCTGCCGGCACATCACTATTTGAGTTAACTACTCTGGACTCAATAATTCGAATGTTTTCTTCTGTCATTTGTCCAACAGCCATATTATTAAGAGCGTGAGCAAAACTCAGATCCTCTCTTTGTCTCATAATGTCTGTTAATTCATAAAAATTAAACAAATCCCACAATCCTTCACCCGCTATAACTCCATAGGGATTTGCCGAATTTGGCTTAAAAATCCATTTATCACCAACTGGAGGAAGTTGTTTTAAGTCTCCAAATACCAAGACAGATATCCCTCCGAAAGGTTCTGTACTCTTAAATATTTGCTTAAGTCTAGAGTCTAAATATCCTAACATTCTTGATCCAACCATTGATATTTCGTCTATTATAATCAGCTTTAACTCAATAAAATTTGCAACTAAGGAGTTAATAAAATCATTGCTCAGGGGACGAATCTCTCCAGAATATTGGTTAATTGGTAAAGAGAATAACGCATGCAAAGTTGATCCTCCTATACTGAATGCAGCTTTCCCTGTTGGTGCACTAAGTAAAACTTTTTGAAGTTCATGATTGGAGCCCGGAACAGAATTAAATCTTTGCGTAATTGAGTGGTAAACAGTTTTTATTAACCTACTTTTTCCTACTCCAGCACCACCGCCAACAAATTCGTAGAACTTTTTATTTTCTACCACATTTTGCAACAGATGTTGCAGGTAAACACGCTGCTTAGCGTTTAAACCTCTTATTGAACTCAGCAAATCCCATTCAGTGATTAATACAGGAAGTCGTATTAATCGAATACCATCATTGGTTTCATCTGTTGTGCTATCATGAGCGGGAATATTTAAAACGTTGGTATTCGGATCAACATCTGGTATAGCCAAAGCTCTAAACTCATCATCAAGGACTTGGGTAGCAGCTATGTTATCTTCCTCATTATCATCAATTTCATTTTCTTCCCTAACTTGCTGCAGTATTTCCTCAAGTTCTCCTTCCTTGAACATTTCAAATTCCAGTCGGTTTGCTTCTATTATGTCTTTAAATCTGCTACATATCTGTTCATTGTCGTCTTCTAAAAGCTCCTCTTGTTCATCCCTCCATGGCAAGTAAAGCATAGCTATTGATCGAAAGTAATCTCCTCTTGAGACTTCTGCACCAAATGATGGAAAACGAATTATTGCCGGAGTTCTCCTTTCGTAAACAAATCCCACATTGTTTCTTAAAGAATAAGCAGTATCGTTATCACCAGTATCGAAGTCGATATCTTCCACGTAATCGTCTTCTTGTTCTTCATGTTGGTTTCTACGCTGGGACCTTTTCTTCTTCGAAAAACTGTAGTATGCAGCAAATTTGGCTAGACATACGTGGCTTAGAGTATCAGGACGATTCACGTAATGATCAAGTAAATTTGATCTAAAAACATCAGTTGAAGTTGAGGGCATATTTTCAAGTTCCTGTCTAGATTTCAACATTCTCACCCGTTTTTCTGGACGGAAAGTATTAATGAACACCTCAGCATTACTACACTGAGATAGATGCATGCCAAGTATATTGTAAGAAGCTTCTTGCGCCGAAACTTCTGATGCTGAAATAAATTTATTTCCAATATGCTTCAACCTTTCTTTAACATTAAAATTTCCTGTTCTTATTTCATCCATAGCTTCTTGAAGTAAGCGCGAAACACCCCGATTGGATTTATTAATATAGTTTATTATATATGAGACGCATGCGTAAGCATCCATTATAAACTGAATGTCCATATTTGATCGTTGCATGGCTAGAATATTTGGATTGAAAGCGTTTATCGATCTATTTTTAAAGCTTCTTTTCAAAAAAATTTGCGGTTTTTTTAGAGATGATCTCAATGCTAAAATATACTCCTCGTGTGACAGGTTTATTCTCTCGTTACTTAGAAACTGTTCAAAACTGCCAACTTGATCTACTTCCTCATTAGATAGTTTGGCATTTAAAAAAGTGTGAATATTTTCAAAATTTTCCTGGTACTTTTTTAAATCATCACCATTGGTATCTTCTGGGAGAGGTAAAAGAATCTCTGTACTTGGCATCGGAGGATATGGTATCCGGAATCTACAAAATTGTCTTCCACGAATTTCGCGCTGGCACGACCGACTGTGATTATGTTCCTGGTATGATATATAATTTTGAACCATTTCGATTTCAGAATCGGTAGATACAAATCTGTCGATAAATCTAATAACTTCCGGAAAGGAAGAGTGGTTATTTATATTAAATAAAGGTGCATTTTTCAACCAATATATTCCGTGAACATGTGGTGAGCCCCTTTGTTGAAATTCTATCCTCCAGTAGTGCTTTACAACATTGTGTTCGCCGAAAATACCAGCATTAGCCTTAAAATGTTTAAAAAGATGCCGAATCCGTTGGTCAAAATAACGGGAGCATGTAATAGGATCTTGCCTAATCAAGTTATATTTTTCCTGTGTGGTGTAGCTCCTTGCCTCATCTTCAGTTATATCTTTATTTTCCAACACTTTTGCCAAAATGATTAATAATTCTGGCCATTGAGATTCTGCTGCGGATAACGTTATAAAAAAGGTTGGTAATCCGAATTGTCTTATCATTGCCAAAACTTTTTTCTTTTCTCCCTCCCAATGAGCAGGTGAAGATCGTATGCCTTTTAATATATGGTATCCTTCATCATGTTGTATTAAATTCCGAACAAAGTTGTCATCTAATACCTGTCCCACTAAGTATGTATTTCCTCCAATCTTTTTTCGCAAGCACGTTGAGATACTGCTTTTTATTCGCGATAGCTCAAGTTTTCTGTATGAATAAAGAACTACATCCACACGGGCACATCTTCTATCAAATCGTCTAGCTTTTGATTTAATAGCTTTTCCTATTGTAGTTGATATTGTTTTTTTGACTCCGCAATATATTGATGGAAACGAAAGTTCTTCAGAGTCCTCATCAAAGAGTAAATCCAATGGCCTTTGTCCTTCACCTGGTGCTATTGAAATCTTTTCTAAAGGAAGATTTTCAACAGGATTATTTTCTACCAGTGTTTCTTGGGGATTAGTCTCATTAACTATGTCTTCTTCCGAGTTTTCACTTAGCATTCTACGAACCAATTCCTGATCGTTTTGATTGGAAACAAAAGGAACTTCCTCAGTTGATTCAACGCTATTTAACCAATCTTCCGATATAACAATATTATGCGATCTATATAAATCAGTATTTACTAAATATCGGGCAGCTTCATAAATTTTTCTCGGTATTATAGTTTCTGTCATAAAACTATGGTTGTATTCCAATTTTCGTTTGAGATGAACCTGAATCACTTCAGTTTCGTCAAACCTTCTTGGGAGGACATCCACAGTTCTGCTTAGTGAGATTGGTACATTTACTACCGCTCCCCTTATTGCACATTGACGATTATATCCTAGTGAAACAATTCTCATGAAAGGAATTCTCGGGGCTACAAATCTTTCTTCCAAAGCTGTCAGGCCTTTTAATTCATCAGGAATTGTGGGAAAATGCAAACCTTTCGATAGGCAAATAGTTGGTACTCTACCTCCTTTAACTATTTTATGACATGTGTTACAAAATTTATAAATATTATTTTCCGATGTAAATATTTCGGAGAGAAAAAAGACTTCAGTCAAATGAGGGAATTGGTTTAAGATCGCGATCTTATTTAAATTTTTTATTTGATTGGGAAACCAAAGACCTCCACAGCATACACAAATCTCTGTAGGGCCATTTTTGACGCACTGATTAAATTCCGACAACATGTGGTCAGTATGTCTTTGGGAGTCTGTTAATAAAAACTGCTGACGGGAATCAGGAGAAAGATTTCGTCTATTTTGCCTGTTTCTCTCAGTTTGTCTTGAGTTTTCCCTCTCTCTATTATGAGGATTTAATCGATGAATTCGTATACGAATATCCATCATACGATTAACATCATGCACGCGATTTCTAGCTTGCTGCCGAGCTTCTCTTCGTTGACTTGTATTCCTTGTTTGTTCCAAATCACGATAAATTGGGTTTGATCTTCGCACAGAGTGCGATGCCGTATTTCTTTCCCTTTCAACTTGTTGATAATCAGGGTTCTGTCGATACATAGAATGGTCTCGAGTATTGCGTTCCTGTTCAATATTGCGTTGTGTTGGGTTTTGACGCCGCCGGGAATGTTCTTGCGTATTTCTAGATTGCTCGATAGCACGTTCGATGGGATTCTCACGACGCTGAGAATGCTCCATAGTATTGCGTTCCTGCTCAATAGCGCGTTGAACTGGATTTTGACGTCGCTGAGAATGTTCTTGTGTATTTCTGGATTGCTCAATAGAACGTAAATTTGGATCCTGTCTACGTCGGGAATGTTGCTGTGTATTGCGTATTTGTTCCATACCACGTTCAATTAGATTTTCACGTCGCTGAGAATGTTCCAACGTATTTCGAATTTGTTCAACAGAACGTTGAATTGGGTCCGTCCTACGTCTAACATGTTGTTGGCTATTACGCATTTGCTCACTTGTTGTTGCACTTGAATATAGTCTTCCTGTTGCACGAGACAAACGATCGCTTTCGCGTTCATTTTCTCGATACTCTTCATTTTGTCGTAACGTAGCTAAAGTCTGTGAATTTCTAGTGCTGTCCGATTGGCTGTTGCGTTCGCGATAATTTCTGAGAGTCTGTCTTTGAGTCTGACTACGTTGTTCAAGTGATTGCTTACGTAATCTAGGCATTTTAATTGATAATAAATGATAATAAATAAATGTAAGTGACTTACAGATATATATATATATAAGGAAATTAAAGTTGGGTTGATGTGGTTTTAAATTTTTTCCAATGGGGATAAGTTGATAAGTATCCAAAAAAATTTGCCACAGATTCTTCTTTAAAGTTGAGACGATTTTAAATATGCCTTTGGAATTAAAAACAGCAAAGTTGATGCAACAGCTGAGTTGTGATGTTTTATTTATTAAGCTCAGCTATTTTTAACTTTTGTATATTTTTAACTTTTGTATATTTTTAACTTTTGTATATTTAAAATAACTTTAGTATATTTAAAATAAAACAACTTGATAAAAATTAAATATTTTAATGAAATATTAATTTATTTGACTGTATATTTTTAAAGTTTATTGATTTTCAAATATATATTTATAGATATATGTTTGAAAAGTATATATTTTTGATATTTTGTATTATTTTGTAGTACAATTTTTTTTTTCGTGGTTGTATATTTTTTGCTGCGTGTTACTCAAATCAGTACAGATTTGTGAATAAACGTTTGAGATGAGTGTAAAAATGTAATAAGTAAAAAAGTTTCCGGTTATTTTCACAAAATTTTAATTTAGTTGTGTATGAGAAGGACATGAAACACCAGTTGCAAAGCGGTTTGTAATAAAATGTGCAAACAATTCATGGGTAATTTGATAAATTTTATACCTGCTCTAGTGGACTTTACGCAACAATCCAAAAATAACATTAAAGCCAGCCGTTTTGTTTACCAAGAGTTACGTGTGTGTGAGAGGGACAGCAAATCGATTTTAAAACTGGTTCGTAATAAAATGCGCAAAGGATACATACGTTGTAAAATCCCAGAGTTGAGAGATCTTCATTTATTTATTTCCGATTTATATTAGGTAAGTATCTATTGAAACGATGGTCGTGTGTATGAGGAGGATAGCAAACACCACCTGCAAACCGGTTCGTAATAAACTGTGCAAAAAAAACCATACGTAATTTGATACACAATTTTAAGAAATTCTTATTCTTTGGAGTACGTTTTGGAAAACCACAATAAATTAATTGCAGGATCTTCATTTATTTATTTAGTAATTATATTATTTATGTATATATTGAAATGATTCAATAAATTATAGGGTCACTTAAACGGCAAAAGTGGGTGGAGGGCTAGGGAAGTGGAAAATCAGAGAACATCTCAGCTTCGTCATAAGGTTTAAAAATTCTATTTGTAAATAATATACGTTTGAGGAATACAATTTGTTAAATATTTACTCCATGTTTCCTTGTAATATGTTACTTCAATGATCATTAAAGAGGCGGGGTCCAAAAATAGACTATATCATGTTTTCCACAGACGAATGTATGGGAATTGAGACCGTCTTAGACTTTGTTACTAATCAAGAATATATATACTTTATAGGGTTCAGTTCTTTTTGAAGGGCTTTAAAGCTGCATTTCGACGTAGTCTTTCTGGCAAGGGCCGTTGCACCTTTGCCATAAAACTCTAAAAATAAATGCTTGGGATGATTATATACAAAATTTAAACAAAAAAATTTTTTTTGGTAGGGTCATTTAGGGGGCAAAGGAAGAGGGGGGGGGAGGTAGGGCAGAAATCGGCAGTCATAAAACTCTAAAGATAAATGCTTGGGATGATTATATACAAAATTTAAAAAAAAATTTTTTTTTTGGTAGGGTCATTTAGGGGGCGAAAGGGAAGGAGGGGGTAGGGCAGAGTAGTACCAGGTTTCGTCTCAGCTTCGTCATTAAAGCTTAAAAGTGTTATTTTTAAGGAATGTAGGCTTAAGTAAAACAATTTGTTAAATTTTTATGCTATTTTTGCCTATAATAACGCCCACTAAAGGGGGCGGGATCAAAAAATATTTTTATTTTATTTAATGGCTCCAAGTTTAAGGCGTTGGACCGTATTTGACATAAAAATATATCATTTGCTTAACAAAATAACCAAAAAACTTTAAAAATTATGTTGTTTTTTCTGGGTTGGTTTAGTTCTTCTTAGGGGAACTTTTTTCCCTCTTGCCCGATTTAGCCCATCTTCGAACTTAACCTGCTCTAAGTTTTAAAATATATTTGTGCCAAATTTCAAGAGTCTAGCTCTTTTCGTTTGGACTGAATCGTGATTTCCACAGACGGACGGATGGACGGACATGCTCAGTTCGTCTTAGATTTCATCACTGATCAAGAATATATATACTTTATGGGGTCTGAGATGGATATTTCGATGCGTTACAAACGGAATGACAAAGTGAATATACCCTCCAAATTCTTTTTTGGAGGGTATAAAAAAAATTTTTTTTTTTGGTAGGGTCATTTAGGGGGCAAAGGAAGAGGGGGGGGGGGGGGGGGTAGGGCAGAAATCGGCAGTCATAAAACTCTAAAGATAAATGCTTGGGATGATTATATACAAAATTTAAAAAAAAAATTTTTGTTTTGGTAGGGTCATTTAGGGGGCAAAGGAAGAGGTGGGGGGGGAGGTAGGGCAGAAATCGGCAGTCATAAAACTCTAAAGATAAATGCTTGGGATGATTATATACAAAATTTAAAAAAAAAATTTTTTTTGGTAGGGCCATTTAGGGGGCGAAGGGGAAGGAGGGGGTAGGGCAGAGTAGTACCAGGTTTCGTCTCCGCTTCGTCATTAAAGCTTAAAAGTGTTATTTTTAAGGAATGTAGGCTTAAGTAAAACAATTTGTTAAATTTTTATGCTATTTTTGCCTATAATAACGCCCACTGAAGTGGGCGGGGTCAAAAAATATTTTTATTTTATTTAATGGCTCCAAGTTTAAGGCGTTGGATCGTATTTGACATAAAAATATATCATTTGCTTAACAAAATAACCAAAAAACTTTAAAAATTATGTTGTTTTTTTTGGTTTGGTTTAGTTCTTCTTAAGGGAACTTTTTTCCCTCTTGCCCGATTTAGCCCATCTTCGAACTTAACCTGCTCTAAGTTTTAAAATATATTTATGCCAAATTTCAAGAGTCTAGCTCTTTTCGTTTGGACTGAATCGTGATTTCCACAGACGGACGGACGGACGGACGGACGGACGGACATGCTCAGTTCGTCTTAGATTTCATCACTGATCAAGAATATATATACTTTATGGGGTCTGAGATGGATATTTCGATGCGTTACAAACGGAATGACAAAGTGAATATACCCTCCAAATTCTTTTTTGGAGGGTATAAAAAGTGAATTTAATATGAAAAATGTTGAATTTGATATGCAAAAATTTTAATATATTTTAAAAATAACTTAATTTTTTTGAAATAAATGTTAATTTGTTTTGAAAAAAATTTAGTTTGAATTTAAAAAATTTTAATTTGATCTAAAAAATGTTTAATTTGGGAGTAAAAACCTATATATAGTAAATAAATTAAAAAGATTTTCTTTCAGACCCAATTTTCAAACGCTTTTTTGACAGGGTCACTCTAGGAAGGGACGTAAACGTCTCACTTTTCTATGAAGATTAGGATTGGTAAAAAAAATCATATATCGCTTCCAGAGCTGGGAAATTTAAATTTTGTTTATACATAAAAGTAACCAAAAAGGCAACTAACGTCGGTTTTTTACTAATTAAAACAATTTTTTAGTTCAGATAAAAACATAATTGGTTTAAAAAATTTAAAAAAATCTAAATTTGGTTTCCAGAGTTGGATAACTGCAATATTTTGTAGGACATATTAAGTTTTTCTTAAACAAAACTATTTCATGCCTCATCAAGAGTTGCATTGGTAAAAAAATTTAAATTTCGTTTCCAGGGTTGGGAAATTGAAATATATAAAAGTAACCAAATAGGCAATTGACGTTGTTGTTTTTGCTAATTAAAACTATTTCATAATTCAGGAAGAACAAAATTGGTATTGAAATCTTAAAAAATCAAAATTTCGACTCCAGGGTTGAACAAATAAAATATGTATATTATGGTATGTGAAGTTTAAAAATTTAAATTTTTTTGTCAAGTAAAACTATGTTACATCTTTTAATTCAACTTACTTCCTGTTTTAGCAAGAAAGAAAGAAGAATTACATCTGTGAAGGGTATTTAAGATGCGGCACAGCCGAATATAGCACTTTTACTTGTTATTATTATGATATTAAATAACTGGCATCATACAATTTACCACAATTCATAAGAACATTAAAATGAACACAAAACTTTTCGCTTGATAATAATAATAATAAAAAAATCTAGATGTTGCCACTTGTTTCATTACCTGCAACAAGACCCGTACTCAACGCTTCTTTATACAAAACAGTCAAATTAATAAAAAATTATGTCAGTAATTTAATGTTACAATTACCGGCCGAAAAGTTGCTTCTTCATTCCTGGACACCTTAAAAATAATTGTAAATTTTTTTCTAGCATTATTTTTATTTGGTGAAACAGATTTTGAACAAAATTTGATTAGTTTTTTTTTCTGCTCATATTTTTTTTTGTTCTACACGTTGGAGGCTGTGAGCTCATAGTGTTGTTGGTGTCATCAACAACATCGTCAACTTAATATTTCCCTACACCTCTCCTTGGCAATTTAAGTGGTATGATATTTGGGTGTGTATGTGTGTTTTCTTTGTAGTATGAACTTTTAAATGTTTCCACAATATAATGAAAAGTTTAACAACAGGATGACTTCTTTTGAAGTGATGGCATAGCCCAGCAAATTGTTTTTGTGTCTATGAAGATACACAAGAGTTCGTGAAATTTTTGATTGTGAGCAGGTGTAGCTTTTTAGTCCTCATCTGAAACCAAAAAATTAATATCTAAACTAAACCAGCCAAAGAAAAACATATTTTTCCTCCACAAATTTCTGTAAGAATTTTCTCGAAATTTATATTCCCAATCTCAAAAATAAATCCTCTATTAGGTTATAAATACCCAAAACTGCAAACGTTGGTGCCTAGTGTTTTAGTTTTAGCTCCTCTGGCGGTTGAATTATATGACTGACGAACCACAAATCTCCAAGATTGTGTTCAGGGCTAAATCGACAGCTCCGAATTCGAATGCACATATTCAAAAATATGGGAGATATTTGCATTTTGTTGGCCTCAAAGTCATGTGACAAAGAGGACACAGACCTGTCGGTAGGGCGATCGTGAATTGGGTGGATGTTTTTCAAACTGATATTGAATGTTAAAAGTTATAAATGACAACCTATTTTAAGGATGTAGCTTCCACAATATGGCCACCATGGATTGTTAAAACTTGGAAGTCCATATGGCAAGATCTCCTATTTCCATTTTATTTTTACGAAATTAATTTTCTCTTATCCAAAATTATAATGAAAATTATCTTTTATATTTTGTAAATATATTTTGTAAATTTTGGTGCTTGCAACAAAAGGGCCCACAAAACTGCTGGGTTGTGTTAATCTTTTGTACCCCCACCACCATAATATAAAATTATTTTTATTATTGTTAAGTAATTTATAAAAGCAATTATATATAAATGGATGGTCAAAGTAGAATTTGTTTTTCATAATGTGTTTTAATTTTAGTGCGTCTGGTGTCGGCGAGTAGTGCCGCAAAATGTGTATATTTTTAATATTCATAAATTTGACTTAACGGTGATTTGGTATCTTTAAAATATTTGAATTCTATTTTCTGGCAGTTTTTTTCTTTTCATTCGTTTTCTTAACAAGTCGCCCCTCAACACACTCACTCACTCGTTGCAACAACAAAAAATAAAAAGCCTAACAAAGTAGACAAGTTTATTTACAATGAATTGGTTTTCCTTTATTTTCTAATTTTTATAAAAATTATGTTGATAATTATGAATGTTTATGATGATTGAAAAATAAGAGTAAAATATTGATATTTATTGCTAATGAAAACTGAAAACTTTTATAATTTCAAGAGAAAGTATTTTTTATGTAAAAGGAAATATTTTTAAATCATTTTTAATTTATGTAACAGTGCTACGCCAACTAACGGTGGAATTTTTAATGAAGTTTGTAAATAATTTGATTGGGCTCTTAGGTATTTTACGCAATTGCTCTTTTCCACGACTTTTACTTTTCAGGCTTGTGTACAACAAAAATATGTAGGCCTTAAGTTCTTTTAATTTATAAAAAGGTTTTATCTAATATTTTAATATGTTGTTATCAAATGTATTAAAGAAATAGAAACATTTATGTGTTCCGACAGAAAATAGCAAATATATAAGGTGTAGATTTTTATCTGAATAAGAACTATTGATATCGATAATTATTATATGAGTTACAGTGGAGAATGTCAAACTGTTTTTACATTTCAGTTCAGTAGACTTTCACGAGTCATCATGAATCTTTTACTCCTCGAGCAGCATTTCGAAATAGTGCCAATTATCTTGAGAAATAAATAAATCTGTCCGAAAAGGACCTTCTTTATCAAAGAATTGTGTTTGGTGATTAAACTTATTTCAGGTCAATAAGAAAAATAGCCCTTAAAGAATCAAAATTACATCCATTAAGATTCACAGTTTTTTGCTTGGTCTGGAATTCAATGTATGAACTCTACTGATGCAACTCATAGTGCTGGAACTATGAATAATTGGGATATTAGCCAGGGGACAGATTAAGAAAGACGAGAGGCTAAATAATCTGCTCTAACTATTTAATTCTTTACTCCGCCGCCAAATTCTGTCTAAAGTATAGACGGAGGGTGCTGTTATGCGTTCTTTAATACAAGATAGTGTCAATCATTATCGTCAATGGTCACTGACCAGTGCTATATGTTCACTAACACAGGCATATGAAAATGCAGATCAGATAAATTCGACATCATGTTCATGACTGTGTCCGAAATCGAGTAGTCTATGCAAATATTCAATAGACATTAAATCTGAATAGACGAAAACTTTGGAATATTTTTTAAAAAGTAATTTTAAAACCTTATCGTTTATAAAAGAAAACGGAAGTCCGAGGATAATAATGTTTTTTAAAAATATTTTGTTTATTTACTTAATTATTGGACAAATACTTTGCAAAGAAAATTTGCAAAATATCGGTGCACAAATGCCGACACGACATATGCCTTCACATTAGAAGATGCAACGTAAAAACCCCTCAGAAAACTTTTAAATCTATACAGTTATCTGAGGTGCAAGAATTATCGGATGATCAATAGTTTGGCTGCATTTAATTATAATTATTGCATTTAATTATAATTGATGTTGGTTAACTCAGTGCTGGTTTGTGACTCCTAAAAACATTTTATTTATCAAAATTCACTCTGAAACGTTTATTCCTATTCTATACGTACACATGACGTATGAGTAATATTCGCAATTGTCCATATGTGGAAATATGAATCATACGCGCATCTTAGCTGAAACCGTTGCATACTTTTTGGAGTACACGACAATGGGAAAAAATATTATCACGTAAAACTAGTGTTACCATTCAATATTTTCACAGCTGAATTCGGTATACATATATATATATATATATATATATATATTTATATATATACATATATATATATATATATATATATATATATATATATATATATATATATACATATATATATATATATATATATATATATATATATATATATAGGGCGTTTCTTTAGCTTCATATTAACTACCACCTTGGTAAATATTACTCATTTATCTCAAAAGAGATCAACTTTAGAAACATGCCATCAAAGTTTCTAAAATATACGTTCTCAGATACGAGTGCAGAATATATGTTTTGCTTTTTCAGGTTGGAATAACAAATAAAGTTGTTTTTGCATATGCAGATGGTATGAATTGTTGTTTAAATAACTAAAAATTTTAATATCTTAAGATATTTTTTTGGAATTCTTTATTTACAATCTGTCCATTAAATGACAATACATATATTTGATTAAATACATTTTTTAAAATATGTTGCAATAAATCAAAGTTAAAGTTAAGAATATAGTTAAAGAATATAAAACTTTGCTGACATTTCTATTCAGTGAGGTCTTAGTAACCATGAATCGTTTAACAACGCTTCCAAATTGTAGAAAAGTGTTTAAGGGAGAAAACATATACATATCTGTTAGTGAAGTTCATATACATATCTGTCAGTGAAGAACACTTCGTCGATTTCAGTGAGAAAGAAAGTCCTGCAGTTATTGATAGTTTTGGCAATAATTTTACCTTAATGGATTTGAAATTATCAACAGGACAATAAAAAAAATGTGCGTACCAAACAACATATTGTTGTTGTAGTGCTAAGCTTGTTGAGATTGATCCATCGACTAAATAGACCAGTTCATGTAAGAATCTTGTCTTATGTGCCTATAAAATAAAACTCGAGCAAAAATTTAATTGAAATTAAAAGACAATCAACAAACTTTTAATGAAACACCATTACTTCCATTAAAATTTACTGAATTGGTGCGGTTTATACTCTTTCAGCATCATTGGTCCTTATATCCTTTGAAATGAGCAAGGAGCAGACATTGCGCTGGTGCCGCTGTGGCTGATTGGTAGCGATGCTAGCCTATTAGTACAGAGGTCGTGGGTTCGATTCCCACCAAGGACCTTGGGTGTTTGTGATGTTTTCGGGTATCACAAAGGGATCTACTAGGACCCAAGTGTGATGGATTTGTTAATCAAAACTGGCAGCCTGTTAAAAAAAAAAAAAAAAAAAACACATTGCGCTCTATGGCATGCTATCAAGCATGTTGACAGATTTTTTTGTGCATCCAAAATTCAAATAGCTAAAAATCAGCAACAGCGTCCTTAATAATCGATTTATAGAAAAATCAGTTTCGTGATAACTTTATTTCCAGAAGTGGTCAAATTCATTGGCTCCCTTTTTTGTGTAATTTAATGCCTGTGACTTACTTTCTATAGAGCTATTATAAAGAAACACTTTATGCTAATATTCAAGCCATCATTGTTGTCATTGCTTTATTGGAAAAATTGGTTGACAACATTGGACTAATGGAATGGATCATATAACTCGTAAACACAACGGGCATATGCCGGAACTTATATTTAAAAGATCAATGCCATGAAACAAAAAAAAAAAATTCATATCAACAATATATACGTTTTGTATTATCCTTTTCAGTCCTCAAGCAGAAAAGAATTAAAAACTTGCAGTAGCCAATTTTATCATTATGAAATATTTTACTTCTCCCGGAAAGTTGGAATAACGTTAGCTAGAGCCTCTTTATATTAAAATAGATATAACAATAATTAATATTTTTAATCCTGTGTAGTATAAAAATATATGAAAAATATTACTATCGTGTAATGAAAAATATTTTTTTTTTCAAATATGCTATTCGTCAGCTTATAGAGCATTGGAATCAAAATCTTCTCTGTTTCCATGAAAATAGTAAAGATCTTGGCATACTCCAAAGAGAAAATGTAAGAACAGAAGTAAGAGAAGCCACACTGAATTTCACTGTAATATGAACATGATATAGAATTTTTAAATAATTATATTTTCAAAACCTTGCAGCCCTATTAAATTTATGTATAGTTTTTCAAATTTTACACAACTTTATTAGCCTTAATATTAAAACAACTTTTCGTTGTTTATTTTCCACACTCCCTTTACAGATCTTAGCAAAACTGCAATGCAGTTTAATCCTGTTTAATTTTTTTCTAAAAAAAATCCCATCCACAAATCAAACGATTTAAATAAGAAACATAAATTATTTTATTATTTAAACAATAACATGAGGGCACAAAAAACCCCAAACGAAATCTAAAGTACTCGTATAGTAAAATAATGTACAATGCAATGCAGTAGAGAATGAACGAGGGGGTGGCAAATGAAAATAATGAAAGAACATTTACAAGTAAAATTGCGGATAATCTGTAAGTTTTGCAAAACATAAAATTTATGATGAAAAATAAAATTCATACTACAGGTACTAAATTGTAAAGAGAAGTGTGCAGAGTTGGGAAGCACTTTCTTTTTTAGTTTTATTTTTAAGCTTACAAATGAAATATCTTAATGTTAGCCTGGCCTAGACTCAGAAATATATTTCGGTACGGTTTTGAAGCAATTCCTACTACTGGTTATTTCAAAATCTAGCCTCAATACAAACAAAATCCTGAGCATTAAGATTTCAATTTCTTTTTAAAAGCAAGATCGGTCTTCTGTAAGAACTTGCGGAAATGGTGCAGTCATTGCTTTCCAAAATTCCATGGCCACGATTTCTAATCTTTGAACAAACATTGCATTGCTAAAATATACCAATCAACATCTGTGAATTGAAAACATCGCTCTGCACAAAACAAAATGTACATAAAAACAACAACAAAACAACACACGTACCAAAACGTATTCTGGCACAGTCACATAAAGATACAAGTTTGGTAACGTAAAAGTCTTTTGTGGGTGCAACAACTCATTTGATTTTAACAGTTGGCCAAGGAAGGAGTTAAATGAGTATAAATTTGTAGGTGGTATGGATGTGAGGCAGGCAAGCAGGTGGTAGAAAAAAAAGTCTAGTAAAGATGGGCAAACTTTGGCAGGATTGAGAGATTGAGTTTAAAACATTAACAAACGAAAAAGAAGAAAAGTTTAAATGTGCATGTACACATGCATCTAAAAATGGCTCAAAAAATGTATTACTCGGGTGTGTGTGTGTGTGTTTGTGTCTATACTCGTAAATATAAATGTGGGAAAAAAGTAAAATAAAATTGTAGGTGGGTTGTATGTTTGTGCAGAGATTTACCGTTTTATACTTGACATTTCCAAAAGTTTAAGTTTTAATTTATGACAACGTTTTCTATAACTCGTTACCAGTACACTTACGTACTGCCAGTGTATGTATAGAAGATAAAACACATACGTAAACACATGAAATCTGTACACATACTGTATAGAGCATAAACATTGAAAAATGGGAACTGAAAACAAAAATACAATAATAAAATAATATTAAATAAAAAGTAAAGGAGACATATCCTTAAACAGGATATTTATGAAATTGGTAGGAGTAAGAATGTATCCTATGAATGAACAATTAAGGCAAGTGTGTATGTGCTTGTATGCATGTAACTGCTTCGAAAATAGTAATTTTTCAATGAGGACATAACATGTCCTCTTGTTGAGCGTATATGCACTCGTGCTGGTAGTAGTATTTTGTTGCAGGTAAAGGTTCAGCTGTAAATTTATTTATAAATATTTACTGAATTTCTATGGAAAATAATATTAACCAAAGTTTTAAATAAAAATTTTAAATTTTTAATTCTTATCTTTTAATTAAATAATGCCAGTTCTAAGTTGTCGTATTTTTGATTCATAAATATGCAATTTTAATTGTATTCATCTTTTCTCATCATAATAATGCCGATAAATTTTTGTACAGAAAATTAAAATAATATTTATTTTAATTAATATATGAAACTAAAAATCTGGCGCAGTGAGAATTATTATAAAAATTATCATATCATCATATAATTGCATAATTTTCTTAAAATTAATAATTATTTTGTGATTTTTTAAAACCGTTTTTTGTGATTCTTTATTCCATAGTTTTTATCATAATATATGGAAAATGGTTGACCTTTAAGGGCATTTCTGCAATCTGCTAATTTCAACCGGAAAGTCATCGTAACGTGTTTTTTTGCACTCTTCTATGCTTTTAAGCACAATATACTTTTAAGCAATTCAAAATTCTTTATATAGTTAGGTTAGGTTAGGTTAGGTTGAAAAGAGGGGCATAAGCATCCCAATCCGTCCTGGATTACACTTAGGCCTCATAGACCTGTTGTGCGCTCTATAATAAGGAGTTCCCATTCCACTGTAGGGATCCTCCACCGGTACCATGGAAACCTCAGAGTTTGATTACGTCAAGGACCTAGTTTCTTCAATGTACTTCCTTAAGTCTTTCCAATCAGAGCCCCTAAGAAATTCCATCTCCTGTATAATCTCCTGATTAAATATTCGTCTTCTGACTTGACTAAAAGCTGGACAGTAGCACAAGTAGTGCTCCAGAGACTCGTCCTCTTCCTGGCAGGCCGTGCATGTTATATAGCTATCGATACCCATTCGTGCCAGGTGAGTACTTAACTCTGTAAGTCCTGTTATTAAATAAACCAACCTCCTTAGTGCTGGCCTACTCAATGTTAGGACCTCCTTTGTCCTCCTACCATCTGGGTCCCCACATAGAATTCTAGTCACCCTACCTACGGTAGAGTGCTGCCAATCTCTTGTATGCAATTCTATAGCCCATCGCTTTAGTTCGTTCTTAAAAACCTGAAATGGCTTCGGACCATCCAGTGTGATGTTCGCCATTAATGCTCCCATCTTTGCCAGCCAATCTGCCTCAACATTTCCAGGTATCCCCTGATATCCCGGGATCCATATTATCTCAGTGCCCCCACAGTACGTGTATGAGTTATTCTCATCCTTGCACTGTAGTACACACCGAGATTGAACCACATGATTTCTCAGGGCCTTGATGACCTTCCTACTATCCGTGAATATACAAACCGGTAGTCTGTTATCGATTTCCTTCAACCATTTTATCCCTTCCGTAATAGCCACGATCTCACTCTGAAATACTGTGCTATGATCCGGCAAGTGGAAGTATTTACGAAAGTTACGACCCATGTCACAGAAACCTCTACCCGATCGGTCACCAATCCTCGACCAGTCCGTTTATAGGTTAGTTATGGGGTTCATTGTACCTGCATCCTCCCACTCCATACCTTCCGATATTAGGGTGGTGCAGTGTGATTGTACATATCTAATTGCCATCCTATCGCACGTAACCATGCGAACGTTGCTCCCGGGTAAGACGTGTACTATACTCTGGTGTTTGGTTGTATGTTCCCTTGTCAGCCACTCATCCATCAATCTCGTAGCAGCCAGAGCTGCTTCATATTTAACCTGTATATCAATAGGCAGTATTGATAGAATATTTTCCATCGCCTTAGTTGATGTGGTTCTCATCGCGCCACAGATGCCGATACAGCACTGTCTTTGTATTCTTTGGAGATGTTTGACATTAACCTTCCTCTCCAAGGACGTCCACCCTACTAACGAGGCGTACGTCACAATTGGTCTTACCACACTCGTATAGAGCCAGTGTGCCATCTTTGGGCTCATTCTCCATTTGGACCCGATTGCCCTTCTGCAATAGGTCCAGACTCTTTGGGTCTTGATCACCTTACTTTCTATATGGTCCTTCCAAGATAACCTCCAGTTGAGTACCACTCCTAGACATTTGACCTTTTTATTAATCTGTATCGTCCTTTCACGAAAAACCGGCGATTCCAAATGTGCAATCTTCCGTTTCCTTCTAAACATACACATTTATATAGTTTGATAAAAAATTATCTCACGAGCACATCGGCTGATCAATGCGGTTTTTCAATGTCTAATTAGTTTGTGGTATCGATGGCTAAGCCTTTTATAGGTTATTCCAAAAAACTACATCTGAAAAAAAACAAGTAAAAACGTTACATTCGACTGGGTTTAAATTTAAATACCCTCCAAATATATAAAAAATAAAAACTGTGTTTTAGTTTTTATTAAAATTTACATTTTTATGGTATTTGGCTTAAGCAAACAAGAAAAATAATTTATTTTAATCCGGTCGTTACCCATGTTTTGGGAGGAGCATAATTGAGCCACCTTTCCGTCAGCATAAAAACTTACGTATTAATATTTTATATCAACGTGCAAAAAAAGGACTGAAAGAAGTTAAAACTGTTTAACCTGCTGGGTCACAGTTCCTTTAAGACATTGCTGGCTTTTCTCGGCGTGTGGGAGACATCTCACCAAAATCGTAAAAACATAAAACCTAAATTTTCGTAGTTAAATTTTTTTAATTTTGTTTCTTAATGTCATTTAGGGAGCAAAGGAAGGTGAAGGGATAGGGTAGGGAAAGATCAGAGAAAATATTAACTTCGCCGTAAAAGCTTAAGGAATACAAATTGTTACATGTTTACGCTATTTTTATACCCTTCACAAAAAAGTGAAAGGGTATATATAGGTTTGTCATTCCGTGTGTAATTTCTTCGATATGCAAATGGGACCCCATAAAGTATATATATTCTGGATCCTTATGAATAGCGATGACGAATGAGCGATGTGCGTCTGTCCGTCCGTCTGTACGTGAAATCGGTTTTCCCAAGCCCCCAGAAGAGCTAGAGACTTCGTTCTTGGACCGTTGGATTGGAAATGAACTTAAATAGAGTGGTTTTAAAATTCAGATAGATCCGAACTATGGTTTCAGAGCTGGGAAGCTTACACCTATTTCTCGACACAAAATTTATACCAAAAATCAATAATTTTTTTTAATGTTCGTAAATTAAACCTACTTCGTGCTTTGGGGAGCCTCAATGGTCTATTAAAAACTAAAAAAATAAAATTTTTTTTTCAGGGATGGGAAATTAAAAAATTTTTTTTCGGCCTATTCCGTATTTTGTAGTACATGTAGTAACTAAAATTGTTAAAAATTTCAAGTTTTTCTTTAACAAAACCACTTTATACGTCATGAAGATTTGTATTAGCTAAAAAAAATCAAAAATTTTAAATTCAAATTTTCTTCCAGGGGTGGGTAATTGAATTTTTTTATACATGCAAGTAATCAACCAGGCAATTGATGTTTATTTTTTTTGTTTTTTGCCAACTAAAACTGTCTTATTATTTAGGAAGAACAAAATTGGTATCAAAAAATAAAAAATAAAATTTCGAATCCAGGGATGGACAAGTGCAATATTTTATGGTACATGAAAGTTACTAAAATGGTAAAAAATTTGCAATTTTTCGTATATAAAACTACTTTATACCTCAAGAAGCATTGCACTGATAAAAAAAACAAACAAAAAAATTAAAATTTCGTTTCCAGGGTTGGAAAAATTAAATTTTTTTTGGTACATGCAATATTTTGTAGTTCATGTAATAACCAAAATGGTTGCAAAATTCGAGTTTTTCTTAAACAAAACTACTTTATACCTCATGAAGATTTGCATTGATAAAGAAAATTTTAAAAAATTTAAATTTCGCTTCCAGGGGCGGGGTAATTGAAATTTTTTTTAAACATAAAAGTAACCAAAAAGGAAGAACAAAATTGGTATTAAAATCTTAAAAAATCAAAACTTCGACTCCAGGGTTGGACAAATGATATATTTTATGGTACATGAAAGTGACCAAAAAGTTTAAAATTTTTAATTTTTTTGTCAAGTAAAACTATGTTACACCTCACTAAGAATTGAATTGGTAAAAAATTATAAAATCGGTTTCGGGGTTGGAAAATTGAAATATTTTTGGTATATAAAAGTACATACATGAATTCCAAATTTTGTGTTTTTAGTGAATTAAAGCTATTTTATATATCAGAAAAAATTAAATTAGTATTAAAAAAAATTAAAAATTCGGTTCCAGGGTTGGGAAATCGACATTTTCTGATTCATAAAAGCAGACATTTTATTTGTTATATTTGATTTTTATGATGAATTATACCTACTTTATATATCAGAAAGAAGTAAACTGGTATTAAAAACTAACAACATTGAAAACCAAAGACGATTCTACGGTTGGACAATTAGAACTTTTTGGGGTACATGAAACCGATTTTTTTGTTTTGTTTGTAAATTAAATATATATAATATTTTCGAAAGACGTTCATAGGTATTAGATATAAGAAAAGACAAACATTTAGCTTCCTAGCCGAAAAATTTAAACGTTCTCTTAAATATAAAAGTAACCGATAACATCATTTTAATTTTTTAATTAAACCTACTTTATGTTTTGGCAAGAAAGAAAGAAAGAAGAATTACATCTGTGAAGGATTCTTAGGATTCGGCACAGCCGAATATAGCACTTTTAGTTGTTTCATATAATAATTAACTTTAACACACACTAAAGTGGACGGGGTCCAAAAATAGACTATATCAAGTTTTCCACAGACGAACATACGGGCATTGCCAGATCGTGTTAGACTTCATCACTGATCAAAAATCCAATTCTTTTTGGAGGGTATTAAGACTGTATTTTGGCGGGGTAGCTCTGGCAAGGGCTGTGGAGGAGACATTTCACCTTTGTCATAAAACTCTAAAAATAAGTGTTTGGGATAATTAAATGTAAAATTAATTTTTATTTTAATTTTTATAGGATCATTTAAAGGGCAAAGGGGGGAGGAGGGAGTAGGGCAGAGGTATATTAGGTTACATCTCAGCTTCGTCATTAAAGTTTAAAAATGTTAGTTTTAAAGAATGAAGGCTTAAGTAATACATTTTGTTAAATATTGATTTTTTTTCATAGAATAACACCCATTAAAGGGGGCGGGGTACAAAAATTATTTTTTTTCTATCTTATAGCTCCAATTTTAATGCGTTGAACCTTCTTTCACATAAAAATATATCATTTGGTTAACAAAATTACAAAAAAAAACTTTGAAATTATGTTGTTTTTTAGAGGTTGGTTTAGTTCTTCTTAGGGGAACCTTCTTCCCTCTGGTCTGATGCAGCACATTTACGAATTTGACCTGTGATATTTTTCAAGATATATTTATACCAAATTTCAAAAGTCTGGCTCTTTTCGTTTGGACAGAATTGTGATTTCCCCAGACGGACGGGTGGACGGAGGAACGAACATGCTCACATCGTCTTAGATGTCATCACTGATAAGGAATATATCGCACCCTAAATACAAAAGGGGCACAACTCAAAATACTAAAATTTTCAGGAGAGACAAAAAACTGTTCATTGTGCAGAAGCAACACACTGAACAAAAATAGACATAACTGTATTTTTCCAGTTAAAGAAAATAGTGATGTGAAAGAAATTTTTGCAGTAGTTAGAGATGTGTATTCTGAATTAATTTATGGAAAAAAGTCAGTTTTGGAAAATTTTAAGTTGTGCCCCTTTTGTATTTAGGGGGCGATATGTACTTTATGGGGTCTCAGATAAATACCCATCTGCGCTGCGTTACAAACGTAATGACAATTTTTTTTTGGAGGGTATAAAATAATTTATTATTACCTTTTTTTATATTTTTCGAAATCTACCGGTACTAATTCATAGGAAATCTATGTTCGATAGAACTCTTTGAAACTAGAACTAGAAACTAGTTTGGTTCACATCGGTCATGCCGTTCAAAAGTAACAAGCGGCTCACATATTTCCACTCACAGGCACGCACAAACATACACATACAAACATAGTGACAGTATCTCAGGAGTAGTCAGCTTCCTAGGAACTCAAAACATCGAGATCTGGCGAAAACTCGATTTTTAAAATTTTCAATTTTCTTAGCTCGAAGTTAAAAATATAAAATTATACTTCGTTTCTTAATATTCTTAATTTTTTCTTTTTTTTGTTTGACTGGAAAGCAGCAACAAACTAAAAAAATTAGGGGAGTAATTCGCTGAAGAATTTTAGGTACACCACCGACAAAATAGAGCCTCTAATGCTCTCTTTATTACGTGATAGTGTTCATTGCTGTCATTCAATGCGATCAGTTCAATGTTTTCATCAATTGGACCGAACAACAATATATCATCTAAACATACGGTAATGCAGATCGGAAAAATTTGATCATATATTCATGACTGAGTAGGATTGTACCCTTGATCCCTTTAACTGCGTCAGCAAATAGAACACAATTTTCATATTTATATATAATTATTTTTTTCCGAATATAATCCAAAACTTCCTTGAAGATAAAACAAAAAACTTTTCATATTATTGTATATGAGTTTAATAGAAAATTTTTAGCATGCAGAACTTAACATCATGTATATATTTTGTTTTGCATGCCCATTAAGTGCATCGCTAAACAATTTTCGTAATTACTTTATTTCATTCTATAATTATACTTCTAATACTTCTATGCAAAACCACCAAACTTTATGAAAAAATAATATCCTCATTTACGCACACTATTATGCGATATAAAATCGTTCATTTATTACAACAAATAAAGATTTTAAAATGCGTTTTTATGCACTCCAAACAATACTTGGCAAAAGCACTTTACTTAAAAGCACATTAGAAATTAGTTTTTTTTTAAACAATTTGTAAGTGTTTTGTTTGGAATAAAAAAGAAAACAAAGTAACGTGTTATTATTTTTGCTAATAATGAAAATTAAAAATATTTGCATACACGAGTAATAGGTGCCATTTTTATAGATTGTTTTAGTTTTTTCGTTAGAATTTTCTATACGGAATTGTCTGCAGTTATCCCATAACAGAAGAAAAACTAGCAAAAGGAAACACTTTGCTAAGAGACTCAATGTGTCATGTGTATGATGACTTTTTCTGTAGTTTTTGTAAACTTTTTTTTTTTTTTTTTTTTAAATAAATGTTAGCAATTGAAAAACGAAACAAAAACTTGAAAAGAAAACAATTTACAAATGAAAATCGTTTTTACTACAAATGATTTTTGTGGTTTTTATAATTATCAGCACGCTACGCAAATTACGCTCTTAGAGTACGTTTAGACATACACTTTATTTGAACAATTGGAAATATTATGCAATTTAGATCTTAATTAAGTCCAATTTACTATATATAAATTTCTGTCATCTCTATAAGAAGTTTGGGGCCTTTTAAGCTGAAGGTCGTCTTAAGACAAATCGGTTGTTTCTTCTTTTCGGTTACTGTAATCGGTTTATTTAAGATGACCATCTGATTCGGCTTCCTTCCGCCTCTAATCCTGAATAGGCGACTTTCAGTGCGCTTTAATGAAAACTCAGGTAAAATTTTAAATTGTGTATGAATTTTGTTAGTCGAACTTTCTTATGTAAATTGTTAATTTTTTCAACGGGCTTAAGTTCGAACCTGCAGGGTTGGGGAATTTCGTACTAACCAAAAAGGTAATAACTTAAAAAAATATGAATGTGGGAACTTCTCATATTCAATTTTCGTTAAACACATTGGTTAAATAGTTGACATTCCTACCAACTAGACACCACTTGCAAAAGTGGAAAAATTGAACAAAGAACGCTGATGAGATGGCGTAGCGGCCTCGAAATCAGTACTGATCCGTTCTGCTGGTTTGATGATTATTAAAAATATTCTTAATATTAGAATCTTAATATAAATAATAAATAGAATTTGAACAAATTCATTTATTAATAAAATAATAAAAAAAATCATTTGCAGTCTTGCAGATTCGAAAAAATTAACAATTTAACTCAGGTAAAGTTCATACTCTCCATTTGCTATACTTTGTTATCGGCAGGATACACCATGAGAACAAACAATTGAATAGAAAAAGCTATATGAGAGGGTTCACTGAACTATCAATTTATTATATAAACACTGAATGAAACGGAGTGCGAAATTGAAATTTTGTTACAAGTATGATCACTGAGAAGTATGTTAGTGTGAAGAAAAAATTATATAAAATGACAAAAAAAGTCTAAGATTAATAAAAAGGGAAATATGGTAAAGTGAAATTTTTTCAGGGGTTAAATATTGGCTGAGTACGTGCGAACATGAAAATTAATTGCTCAATTAGTTTAAATTTAATAATTATTTTAGTTTAATGACAATCAATAATTATCAAATTTGAAGCGAAGAATCTTCAACGTCAATGTGATATTTCTTAAGTTCAGACAGATGATTTTGATGACGTCTAAACTAAACTTAGAACACTATGACCGTATTTTGTGTTAAAAACTGTGATTCTGCTAAAATTAAATTGCGAAAAAATTTAAAATAAATTCGCAACTCCCTTAGGCAAAAATTCCTCCATATATGGCTATACTTATTTGAATATAAGACTTTGTTTAAACGAGTTGTAATCTTCGTTATTCATGTTGTGAAAATTGCAGGCTTAATTCATAAAAGTCTTAAGCCGCTTATTTGACAAATAATGCGTAGACATTATTCATTTCCCGTTAAACTGAAACCCTAATAACTCGTAATAAACATTTGGTCAGCTGAAAGAATCGTTTCAAATCAATAATTCCATACAATGAAAACTTTACATTACCTTATACCCTGCAGGAGATTGAACTAGTATCAAACTAGTATTGTACTAGTACAAAAATCAGCAGTACTAGTTCCCAACTGTGAACTTTCCTATACCATGTTAATGCTCAAATTAACATTGAGTGTGTTTGGAAAATTACTAGTACCATTGGTACTAGATGGAAACTAGGCGGATACTAGTACTATTAGTACTAGATGAATACTATTATAATTTCTTCTAGTCGGATACTAGTACAATAAGTTCTGCATTAAGAACTATTTATATATATAAAAAAATCCCTAAAAACAATGAAATTTGTTAAGTCTTTGTCTTCACTAGCAATTTTTGGTTCATCAATTTTTAGTTTATAAGAGGGAATGGAAAGTTCATTCAGGGCATACTCAATCCACTAGCACCTTTGTACACCACCATATACCAAACACTAATGAACATACATTACATATGTATATCAGTTTTTATTATTTTAGGAAAGATCGCTGATTTTACATATGAGCATCAATATTAAACAAAAAAAAAAACACGTTTAAAAAAATTAAAAATTACCTTTTAATATTATTTATTTTTTAAATGTCACTTTTTTAACACACAACGCGATTTTCGGATATGCAGGTGGCAAAGTCTTCTAATAATTTTCAGCGGCGGTGCAGCGAAAAAGTACACAGCATACAGTTCTTTGTTTCAAATTTGAATTTGTTTAAAAATTTTAACAATTAAAAATTAAATAAACGAAAATGCGAATAAGCAAGTCGCGTAAAAACATTGTCAAAAAGTAATATGAAATTCTACAAGCCAAATCAATCTACAAATGAACTACTTGAAGTACTAGTACTTTTCTGTATATGTTCAATCACGTTTTGAACTAGTGCTTTCTACACTACTAATCGTACCAGTAGCTTAAAAACAATTCACACTTATCCTCCTGCAGGGTAACAACAGTATTGTTTATAGTCAAAACATAAGTGAGGTAAGCTAATGTTTTCTAACGCCATTTTGATTTATTTTTCAAAATTCACTTGTAAGTTGTTATTCCTAGTGTATACGTACAGTTGACGTATGAGTAATATTTTCATAAATTCCCATGTTGAAATATGAATCATACGTACATTCAATTTTAACAACATACTTTTTGGTATATTGGGAGTTCTGCGAGTCAATTAGAAAATGTATCATTACACAGTACAACATTTTTCAGGTGACTGATTCAAGACACAATTCTGATAATTGTTTATGAAAGTAGCCCCAAAAAGAAGACCTTCTGCATCATTCGTTTGGTCATGTTACATCAAATAATAATTTAAAAAGTTAGTAAGTATCGTATAGGGGAATTTGTCACGTTTTAGGCTCTGTTGTTTGTCATAACTCGAGAACCACTAGTCCGAATAAGCTGAAACAAATTTAAAAATATTAAAAATTACAATTCCTTTAATCTGTTCATACAACGTCTCGCTACATAAGCAACAGTTTCGCAGTTATAAATAATTGTATAAAGAAAAGAACTATTTTTTGCCTAAAAAATTTAAATCTTTTATTTTTAATTCATAAAAAATCCAAAACGGTAAAAAAGTGTCAAGTCCTATAACTTTCACGTTAAGTCGCATAACCTATACAATTAAGAGAAGGTATGAATTTGGAAAAAACATTAATGACTTTTTTATTGATTCTTTATTTTGCATGCAAATAAACATTCCAATTCATATTACAGCTATTCTTACAAAGAAAATATGAGATATTTATATGTTATCTATGCATGGAAACAAAAATTTCAATTATTGTCACTAACCATCCTCGTTGAAGTTGACGCTTGTGGTTCTGATGACCTTATTTTCTTCGTAGGTTGTTCATATTCATGTTCTGAGTCTGCATCATCATCCGAGTTTGACCTAATATTCAAGGACATGTTTTGTTCAGTGTGTCCACAAATTTCAGTGTAATCTTCATCTTCGGTGCTTTTTGCTCAAACTGCACAGTTTTAGAACTCCATCAACAAACCTCCGCAAGCAATGCATCCAATTTCTTGCCTTTGAATCGCTTTTCCTTTGGCATGGTCACCTGGTGGAACCTCTCTCCTTGTTCGTTCGATTCTTGAGGTAAATATTCCATTTGTGTACATTGTAGTTGATTTTCTCCAAAATTTTGCCCAATGTTTCATACGTTTCCTTCATAGTTGTGCTGAATTCCAATGGAATAGACGGTTAAATGTCCACTCACATTTATTAACGATTATTACTTTGCTACCGCATAATGAAATAACCTTTGGTTTATTACTTTTTTTAATTCTGAGAATCTTAAAAAAGATATCAATGTTTTTTCCAAAGAATTTTTTAAATTCATACCTTCACTTAATTGTACATAAAAGCGAAACGCGTTCATCGATTTTCATGATTTATGTGTCATTTTGTTCATAGGTTATGCGACTTTACGTGAAAGTAATAGGACTTGACACTTTTTTACCGTTTCGGATTTTTTATGAATTAAAAATAAAACATTTCAATTTTTTAGGCAAAAAATATTTTTTTTCTTCATAAATTTATTTATAACTGCGAAACTGTTGCTTATGTAACGAGACGTTGTATGAACAGATTAAAGGAATTGTAATTCTTAATTTTTTTAAATTTATTTTAGCTTATTCGGACTAGTGGTTCTCGAGTTATTACAAACAAAAGAGCCTAAAACGTGACAAATTCCCCTATACGATACTTACTAACTTCAAATTAATTTTTAAATTATTATTTGATGTACCATGACCAAACGAATGATGCAGAAGTTAATTTTTTTGGGGCTACTTTCATAAACAATTAGCAAAATTGAGTCCCGAAATCATGTGTTGTACTGTGTTATGTAAAGCTAGTATTACCATTCCGTATTTTTCTAGATATGTTTGGTTCATAAATATAGGGTGTTTCTTTTAGCTTAAACTATCGATATATGTAGTATGGCCAGTCATCATACATTTTTGAGCGCCAGAAGTACACTGCCAAATTGTGGAAATATATTATGAAAAAAAGTGAAATCTATTCGAGTCGTACATTAAAAGGCACGGTGAGCAAATATCCCGTGCATATTAAAATGGGGAATAAACAACTAATTTAGTATCCGCCAACAGTACCCATTGTGCTAACCTTCTCTGTCGGTATGCTCATGTCAGTTAAAAAAGTCGACGCATTCTATGTGTCTCGGCATTTAACGCAGTTGATTGTAAATATAACAGGAAGAGAGATTTAATTCTTTTGAAGTATTATTTTCAATAAAAGTGTTTTAAGGTATAATTTTATTTCTTTTTAGGCATTCTTGTAAAACTTAAAGGAATAAAATAAAAAAGAGAGAAATTGTTAATGCCTATTTTGGTATAACATGTTTTTATATGAAGAAATGAATTTCACTTATTGGTATTATTTCTATTCCAAATAATCATTAAAAAATTAAAAATTAATTTATTTTAGTTTTAGATGTAAACTATTTGGGAAGTTATTTTATATTTAATTAAAAGATAGTCTATAACGAAAACCTCTAACTTTTAATATTATTCCAATATATTTTAGTATATGGATTCTGTTGTATAGTCAACACTGAATGAAAAGCGTTTTCTGATCAATGCGTTGACACGACCGATTCATTAACAAGATGGCACTTCTTCTGGTTCTGACTGTCATCGTATCAACAGGAAAAATTATCTTGCTCGTATACAACTTATTTTAGTAATTGAATTTATTACTTCCAATCACTTATTGAAAGTTGATATTAATATATTTAATAAATATTATCGCACTAAGTAAAAACTAACGTGAAATCAAATAACTTCGTTCCTTGTTAATGGACATAAAAGATACCACCAAACAACGGGAGGTAATAGATTCTCATTTAGTTTCATGAGAACAAAGTTGTCTGATTTGCAAATATATTTTATATTACAGCATTCAATTTATTGGGAAAATTCTTTGGTATTAATATTAAACATAAACATATGATTATTCAAATTTCGGACATGGAAATTTTATTATTTTATTAATCGTGATATACGACCTTTAACAATAATACCGCCAAACTGCTACTGATAAAGAATATTGTTATTCAAATTGTTAAGGGAATTGCTTTTAATGTTTTATAAATATTAATAAATATAGGGTGCTGAAATGCAGGCATATAGACATACTTGACCACATAATGAAGAAAAAGGACTAATATAAATATTTATTCTATCTTTTGCATGAGCATCAGAAAAGGCAAATTTGTGTTATATTTTAGTGTCTAATCTTGAATATTTAAGTTGATATTAACCCGTAAACACATGCTCATCTTTTACTGATTTATCGGTTTAGTTTTAGGGTTATAACAATTCGACTTTGCTCGCAAAAATATATTCTCGAATTCCGAGAATGAAGAAAATCAAAATTAAATTTCTTCATTTATTTTATTTCTTTGGCTAATTTTTGATGCTGTATTATTAGATTAGTTCGCTAGTTATATGCTTGTGCATGTGTGTGCGTGTGCGTGTGTGTTGCTTGACTGTGTTTAACGTTTTTCTATATTGAATCTCTAATTCAAATTCAAATAGTAAAAACTCACAGCTGTATTTAAGTGCAAATTGTAATTGAAATTAAGTTGTATGATAGCACTGACTAAATGTAGCCAAAAATAGTTAAGGACAAAATCTGTAAATAAAAAAAGAACGAATCTTCTGAAAAGGATACAGCGAAATTAAAGCAAACAAACTTGCCAAAAGAGATGAAGACAATTTCGAAAAATTAAAAACCACGTTTCTTGTTCTTGCCGTTTAACAAATGAAAGCAATTAAATATGTAACGAGTTAGATGTTATTACAAAAAAATAATAAGACAAAATATTTGGAAACAAAATTTCTTTAATAGTTGTGTATTTCGATACGTAATTGCATCTTCCTGTAGTTTATTAATGGTCTGCGTAAAGTTTAATATAAAATAATTTCGCAAACGAATGAAAGAAGGAAATCCATGAAATGTAATGTAATTAAAGCATTTCCTTAATAATAGATTTGTTATTACATTAAGAAATGTAAATGTTAGAAATAACTTAAACTAAAATGTCTGAGGGCTAAACTGTTGAAGTTTTTGTGAGCCATGGTTGTGCTGAAATTAAATTATGGCGTATTTATACATCCATTTCGGAAAAGACTTTTCTTTTATTTGAGAGAAAAAGAAAATTAAAATAAAATCGAGGGCAAAGGTTAAATATGTCTGTATGCCCGCATTTAACTTTTACTTATAATTTATTTGCGACATCTTGGAAAAATAATATTAAAACAATATATTTTTTTATAATTTGAAAAGTTATATATTAACAGATTGGAAAAAAGCGATTTTGAAGAAGTGTGAGAAAATAAATTTTTTGTTGCAGCTATTTTGATCTGTACTTTTCCGGCGAATTTTGGTTACAGGGCCGACGAAGCAATTATAATTATTATTATTGTTGTATAGAATATGTAATTGCTGACCTATACTATTCACTTGCAGGGTAATATTATTTACGTTTTATTTATGTTTTAAATTAATTTTTTAATATTTCGGTCAACTTTGCTGGCTATCATTAGGGACTTTTTGTAAGATATTTGCTTTTTCACATGTTAATTTTCTGAAAAATTAAGAATGATTGATTTAGAGGTTTTATATTCTCCTAATTGCGTTTTATTTTTATACCCTCCAAAAAAGAATTGGAGGGTATATTCTCTTTGTTATTCCATGAGTAACACAACGGAATACCCCTCTAGACTCCATAGAGTATAGACTTGATCAGTAATGAAATCTAAGATGATCTAACCACGACAGTTCGTCTGTGAAAATCACTATAGAGTTCCAGCGAAAAGAGCGAGAGCCTTGATACATTTTGAAGGATAGCGATAGAGGGAAAAAAGTTCCCCTAAGAAGGACTGAACAAACCTTTAAAAAACAACATAATTTTTAAAACTGTTTGTTTTGTAAGCAAATGATATATTTTTATGTCAAAGAAATTATATATTTTTATGTCAAAAATACTGCCTATTCACGAAATTCTTTTAAGATGAAGATAACATGTTCTCTATTTAGGGGGCAGAGGCGGATGGAACCTTTGCCCCCTGAATGACACTATAAAAAAATTTTTTACCCAAAAATTACCTCATCATTTTACTTTCTAAGTTTCTCGACAAAGGTCGTAGAAACTTTGTCGAGTGACTGCGACAAAATAGAGTTTTAAAATTAGGCATAGAAATGTCTTAAGAAAATTCTGACCCAGCAGATTAAGCATTTCCGTCCCTTTTTGTGCGCGTTGATATAAAATATTAACTGAAAGAATAACGAAAATTACTTTAATGTTGTTAGAAAGATGTCTCAGTCATACTGTGCCGAACTCATTGGAAACGACCGTATTAAAATAAATTCTTTTCTTTATTTACTTAAGCCAAATTCCATAAAAATTTATATTTGAATTAGAATTAAGTTTAATTTACTAAATATATGGAGGGTATTTAAGATTCGATCCGGTCGAATACAAAGTTTTTATTAATTTTTTTTTAGCATTATTATATTAATTTGTTTATAACAAAAACAAAACCTAATTGCAATAAAAGCAAACCCGTTTTAAATTATTCATGCATTAAAAAACCATTTGAGAATTACATAAGTAAATATATTGATGGCTTTGGAATTAAAAAAAAACACAGTAAGTAAATTTTATTTGATATGAATCTCTTTTATTTTTGTACCTTCTTTTTATACCCTTCACAAAAAAGTGAAAGGGTATATAAAGGTTTGTCATTCCGTGTGTAGTTTCTTCGATATGCACATGGGACCCCATAAAGTATATATATTCTGGATCCTTCTGAATAGCGATGACGATTGAGCGATGTCCGTCTGTCTGTAGGTGAAGCCCCCAGAAGGAAAGTGACCAAAATGATTAAAAATTTGATATATTTCTTAAAAAAAATACTTTATACCTCATGAAGCGTTGCACTGATTAACAAAAAATTCAAATTTCGCCTCCAGGGTTGGAAAAATGAAAGTTTTTTTTGGTACATGCAATATTTTGTAGTACATGTAAAAACCAAACTGGTTACAAAATTTTAGTTTTTTTTAAACAAAACTACTTTATATCTCATGAAGATTTCCATTGATAAAATAAATGTTTAAAATTAAAATTTCGCTTCCAGGGTTGGGATATTTAAATTTTTTCTTATATATAAAAGTAACCAGAGAGGCAATTGACGTTGTTTTTTGCTAAAACTATTTTATATTTTAGGAAGAACAAAATTGGTATCAAAAATATCCAAAAAAAAATCAAAATTTCGAATCCAGGGTTGGACAAGTGCAATATTTTATAGTTCATGAAGGTGACCAAAATGGTTGAAAATTGTAAATTTTTCTTAAATAATACTACTTTATTCCTCATGAAGAGTTGCATTGGTACAAAAAAAAAACAAACAAAAAAATAAAATTTCACTTCCAGGGTTGGGAAGTTTAAAGTTTTTTTGGTACATACAATATATTGTAGTACACGAAAGTGACTGAAATGGTTGCAAATTTTAAGTTTTTCTTAAATAAAACGACTTTATACCTAATGAAGACTAGGATTGGTAAACAAAATTTAAATTTCGCTTCCAGGGATAGGAATTTGAAATTTTTTTTTACATAATAGTAACCAAAAAGGCAACTAATGTCGGTTTTTTATTAATTAAAACTATTTTTTAATTCAGAAAAAACAAAATTGGTATCAAAAATTAAAAAAAAAAAGTTAAAATTTAGATTCCAGAGTTGGACAACTGCAATATTTTGTAGTACATGAAAGTGACCAAAAACGTTACAAATATTAAGTTTTTCTTAAATAAAATTATTTCATGCCTCATTAAGAGTTGCATTGGTAAAAAATTCAAATTTCGTTTCCAGGGTTGGGAAGTTGAAATATATAAAAGTAACCAAATAGGCAATTGACGTTGTTGTTTTTGCTAGTTAAAACTATTTTATAATTCAGGAAGAACAAACTTGGTATTAAAATCTTAAAAAATCAAAATTTCGACTCCAGGGTTGAACAAATAAAATATTTTATGGTACGTGAAAGTGACCAAAAAGTTAAAAAATTTAAATTTTTTGTTAAGTAAAACTATGTTACATATTTTAATTAAACCTACTTCCTGTTTTTAGCAAGAAAGAAAGAAGAATAACATCTGTGAAGGGTATTTAAGATTCGGCATAGCCGAATATAGCACTTTTACTTGTTTTTGGAATCTGTTTGAAGATTAGTGATGATTTGGTGTATGAAGCCATGAAGTACTGCCATATAGTATTTTGATATACTTAACCCACAACAAACAAAGCATATGCTTAATTAAGTAGCGAGATATTTACCCTTACTACTTTCACTACTAATTATTCCTTTGTTCACATAAAATCTCCATGAAAAAATTTTTAGAGGCAATTCTGTCGAGAATAATAACGTGAAAAAAATGCTAGTGACAAAAATTCCCCTTAACATGAATACTTTTTTCCCTTATAACAGTCGAACAATTCAGCGCTGCCTACTTTCCTTCTCCTGTAATAATATTATTGTTCTAATTCTAAAGGTACGTTCACACTTATCAAATATTTGCCCCGAAAAGCGTAACCACTAAGTACTAATAAAACATATTTTTGTTCAGATACGTGTTTAAAATTAAAACAATTTCATACAGTGTCATGAATACAATATTATTGGAGACATTTTTGAATTAAGAAGTTTTTTATTAGTGTTTAGTGGTTACGCATTTTTGGGCAAATATTTGATAAGTGTGAACGTACCTTAAGCATTATTGTTTTACTCGATTTATTTGTTTTGAGCTTCAACAATTTTTTTTGATTATTTCACGCAAATTTTTTTAGCTTTTTAAATTGTATATATTCAATAAGAACTGATTGTTCGCGGGAGATAGTCATTTGTATTTTTGTTCAAAGAAGGATTATCTAAAATGCTGCTTTATTTACCCTAAATTTTTTTTTTTATATTTAGGTACTACTGATGTTGATATCATGCATATGCATGCATTCTTTAAGCAACGCTAATTTGAAATTTTATACAAATTGTTTCATAATCATGGCTATCATCCTAATATATCCAAATTTTATTTTGGGTGCCTCGAAAAAAGTGAAAATAACTGAATATTGAAATCAGATTAATAAGAAGAATAAGGGAGGCAGGACAGAACAACTTTAGTAATTGCACATTTTCTTATGTACAACATGAAGGATATTTAAGAACTACCAACTCCAACCGTTTACAACTGCTTTCATCACTTCAGCACTTCTTTGTTGGCTGCTTTGTCCAATGTAACGGTCTTAAAATAACTTGTTTCACCGTTACATGACACCACTTGCGAGCCCATAATTTTCACTTGTTTTAACTTGTTTCCTTTTATTTTCTTACGAAAGTCCAAAAGTTATCAGGGGTAAGGTTAATAATTTCCATTTCTTGCCTTCATTTTTTTAATGAATTTTTGCTGTTGTTGTTATTGTTGGATAGTAATTTCTCTGTATCGTCAACAGTGGAGGTGGCAGAGTACTTTGCATGGAATGTGTATAAACTTTTCTTTTCTTTTTTTCTTATTGTTGGAAACTGTTGTTAAGGGGTATCAGTAAATGATTTGCGTTTAATACTCATGCACATCTATTCATTCAATCTAAACTTGAGATGAGACTGAGTAAAAACTTATGTGCGATGGCAGTAGAGGTTACAACGGTTGCGGATAGCTGATCCTTCATTGGTGTTAAGTTGCGTTGTTGTTGTTGTTGTTGTTGTTGCGATTTATATACATTTTTTCTTTGTCTTTGAACGAGCGAGCGGTTAACATATTTCAGCAGCGGAAACGGAAACCATGCAAAACAAACTACATATTTATAGTTCGTAAGATGGGCAAAGTATCCACCATTCCGACTTATTGCCATGTGCCATCATCATCTCGTCTTTGAAATGTTGAAATAAAAATTGTGGCAGAGGTAAATGGCTGATGTGAATGCGGCGTAGCTATTTGCTGTGTGTCTTATACGAAAAGTTGTGGCTGTAGGAGTGTTTTGAAGGTTTATAACAATATTTCTGCAATGTTATTTTTAATCTATTTTATTCTCTCAGGCAACAGAATGTAATCTTCGGTTATAAACTACCAACTTAAACAGTTATTAACACAAATTTATTTGTATTACTTTGCATGTTGTTTAGAAGAAGTTGCAAAGCAGGCTGTTGCTGCAGGATGAGAAAAGTTATGAATATATTTATTTAAGTTTATCGTTCGTTTTCTTTTTAATTCTATCTATTTTTAATGCTAAATATGTTTGAGTTTTTTTTTTTGAAGGCAAGTAATTTACAAACATACCGAATGTTAAGCATTTAAATGAAAATATTTATATTGGTATCTTTTGGCGGTCATTCAGAATTTTGAAAACTGTTCAGCTAAATATTTTATATCTTTTAGTTTCATTCTGTATTATTAATTAATCTAAACAATATATACGTTTAAATAGTTCAACGATTCGTATAAAACGCGAGCTGCAAATACATATCATTCATTATTATAATAATTATTAATATTTTTAGTTTTTTTTAAATGCTATAAAAAAAAATTACTGAATATTTTCTCAAATTTCTTTTTCTATTTGAAAGTACAATCCTTCCGGTTACTAATGGAAAATAATTTCATTCAAATGGCCCGATAACGATCGCCATTGACTGTAACGGCCACTCCTTGCTCATTTTCGAAGAAAAATGGCCCAATTATGCCTCTGGACCAAAATCAGCACCAAACAGTGACTCGTTTTAGGTGCGTCGGCTTTTCCATGTATGCGTGCGGGTTTTCTGTGCCCCAAATGCGACAATTTTGCTTGTTTACATACCCGCCAAGATCAAAATGACCATCATCTGAAAAGATGATTTTTTTGGCAAAATCGGCATCTTCTCTAAGTCGATCGCAGGCCCACTTAGAGAAGCGAAAACGCATTGGATGGTCAACCATATTCGTTCAGCGGGAGGATAAAACTAATTATCGGTCAAATCAGACATGAGCTAAATGTTACCATTCACGAAATAAGCACCAGTTGAAAAAAAACGTTAGATTGCGGACCGTATACATGCCAAATATAAATTAATTTAGAATTTGAGTAGAAATGGGGTTGGAATTTAATTCACAATAATTTTGCGTCATCCCACGCCAAATTTAAAAACAAACAAGTAAAAGTGCTATATTCGGCTGTGCCGAATCTTAAATACCCTTCACAGATGTAATTCTTGTTTCTTTCTTTCTTGCCAAAACAGAAAGTAGGTTTAATTAAAAAATCAAAATGATGTTATCGGTTAGTTTTATATTTAAGAAAACGTTTAAATATTTCGGCTAGGAAGCTAAATGTTTGGCTTCTCTTATATCTAATACCTACGAACGTCTTTCGAAAATATTATATATATTTCATTTACAAACAAAACAAAAAATCCGTTTCATGTACCCCAAAAAGTTCTAATTGTCCAACCGTAGAATCGTCTTTTAGATTTTGTTGGTTTTTAATACCAGTTTACTTCTTTCTGATGTATAAAGTAGGTATAATTCATCATAAAAATCAAAAATAACAAATAAAATGGCTGCTTTTACGAATCAGAAAATGTCGATTTCCCAACCCTGGAACCGAATTTTTAATTTTTTAATACTATGTACCAAATATATTTCGATTTTCCAACCCCGGAACCGAATTTATAATTTTTTACCAATTCAATTCTTAGTGAGATGTAACATAGTTTTACTTGGCAAAAAAATTAAAATTTTTTACCATTTTGGTAACTTTCATGTACCATAAAATATTGCACTTGTCCATCCCTGGATTCGAAATTTTATTTTTTATTTTTGAATTTTTGATACCAATTTTGTTCTTCCTAAATTATAAGACAGTTTTAGTTGGCAAAAAACAAAAAAAACAAAAAAATAAACATCAATTGCCTGGTTGATTACTTGCATGTATAAAAAAATTCAATTACCCACCCCTGGAAGAAAAATTTAATTTAAATTTTTTGATTTTTTTTAGCTAATGCAAATCTTCATGACGTATAAGGTGGTTTTGTTAAAGAAAAACTTGAAATTTTTAACAATTCTAGTTACACATGTAGTACAAAATACGGAATAGGCCGAAAAAAAATTTTTAACTTTTAAAAAAAATTTTATTTTTTTAGTGTTTAATAGACCATTGAGGCTCCCCAAAGCACGAAGTAGGTTTAATTTACAAACATTAAAAAAAAAATTATTGATTTTTGGTATAAATTTTGCGTCGAGAAATAGGTGTAAACTTCCCAGCTCTGGAACCGTACTTCGGATCTTTCTGAATTTTAATAGCAGCCTATTTAAGTTCATTTCCAATCCAACGGTCCAAGAACGAAGTCTCTAGCTCTTCTGGGGGCTTGGGAAAACCGATTTCACGTACAGACGGACGGACAGACGGACATCGCTCATTCGTCATCGCTATTCATAAGGATCCAGAATATATATACTTAATGGGATCCCATGCGCATATCGAAGAAATTACACACGGAATGACAAACCTATATATACCCTTTCACTTTTTTGTGAAGGGTATAATAATTGATTTTTGGTATAAATTTTGCGTCGAGAAATAGGTGCAAGCTTCCCAGCTCTGGAACCATAGTTCGGATCTATCTGAATTTTAAAACCACTCTATTTAAGTTCATTTCCAATCCAACGGTCCAAGAATGAAGTCTCTATCTCTTCTGGGGGCTTGGCTTGACCTGTTTGATTACTTTCATTTATAAAAACAATGCAATTTCCCAACCCTGGAAGCAAAATTTGAATTTAAATTTTTTTTTTTTGCCAATGCATTTCTTTATGGCGTATAAATTGGTTTTGTTAAAGAAAAACTTAACATTTTTAACAATTTTAGTTAATACATGTACTACAAAATACGGACTGGGCCGAAAATAAAATTTTTAATTTCCCACCCCTGAAAAATTAATTTTTTTCTTGTTTTAGTTTTTAATACACCACTGAGACTTCCCAAAGCACGAAATAGGTTTAATTTACAAACAATAAAAAAAAAATAATTGATTTTTGGTATAAATATTGCGTCGAGAAATAGGTGCAAGCTTGCCAGCTCTGGAACCATAGTTCGGATCTATCTGAATTTTGAAACCACTCTATTTAAGTTCATTTCCAATCCAACGGTCTAAGAATGAAGTCTCTATCTCTTCTGGCGGCTTGGCAAGACCTGTTTGATTACTTTCACTTATGAAAACAATGCAATTTCCCAACCCTTCCAGGGTTGGGAAATTTGAATTTAAAATTTTTAATTTTTTTTTTGGCTAATGCAAATCTTCATGACGTATAAAGTGGTTTTGTTAAAGAAAAACTTAAAATTTTTAACAATTTTAGTTACTACATGTACTACAAAATACGGAATAGGCAGAAAAAAAAATTTTTTAATTTGCCATCCCTGGAAATTTTTTTTTTTTTTTTAGTTTTTAATAGACCATTGAGGCTCCCCAAAGCACGAAATAGATTTCAGTTACAAACATTAAAAAAAATAATTGATTTTTGGTATAAATTTTGCGTCGAGAAATAGGTGTAAGCTTCCCAGCTCTGGAACCATACTTTGGATCTTTCTGAATTTCAATAGCACTCTATTTAAATTCATTTCCAATCCAACGGACTAAGAGCGAAGTCTCTAGCTCTTCTGGGGGCTTGGGAAAACCGATTTCACGTATAGACGGACAGATGGACAGACGGACATCGCTCATTCGTCATCGCTATTCATAAGGATCCAGAATATATATACTTTATGGGGTCCCATGTGCATATCGAAGAAATTACACACGGAATGACAAACCTAGATATACCCTTTCACTTTTTTGTGAAGGGTATAAAAAAAAATGGGCCGGCTTTGTCTATGTCGAATCAGTAAGACGTTGATTCACAGACAATTTTCACAAATTCCAACAAAATCTTACGAATGGAGAAAGAAAATTTAAAAAACTTGAAGAAGCCCAGTGTCTAAGTGCAAGCAACTCAACACTTTGTCAAACATTTATGATGTCAATACCGAGAATGTGTCAAATGTTAATATTTTTACAAATTACTAAGGAGGAAAATTTGGGTAACAAATGGAAAACAGAATCAAAGGAAATATGAATTAAGACCTGTTTCTTTATAAAGGATTTTCCAACAAGAACTTTTGAACTTTGACAGTTCATAACGAGCCTTTTGTTGAAGCTACATCTGTCATTTATTCAGCCGGTTTTTCCAAATCATAGATGATGGCTAAAGCATTCAACAATAATGGCATATCTCACAACGTCTAGTATTTGCACGAAATAAAGAACTCTTTCGAAATAGTGAAACAGGCAGTAATCGAATATAAGAAAATAATTTGATCAAAATTGATGTTCTGTTCGATACCAATCCACATGAAATTTAAGAGCATTCAATGCATCCCGTAAAACTCAATGTTTAGTCTGTATTTTGAGCCGGTGGCATCATTACTCCATATTTCTTTGAGAACGGCATTGGCCAGCGCTATTAATGATCAAAGAAGTTACTTCTTTGGACAAAGACATATTCCTACAACAAGACTGCACTACATGCCACACGGATCATTCCACATTGGATATTCCATACGACCGAACTGGTCAGCGAGATCGTGCGACATGACTTCCTTAGATTTTTTCTTCTGTTATTTTCTTAAGTCACAGTTGTATGTCAATAAGAAACAATCGATAGCGGTACTCAAAACTAACATAACCCATGCCATTGACCTCATTTATGCGACGAAGTTGGACATTTTGAATATGTTCCTCCCGGACAAGCCATGGTGAATATTTCAACGATTTTATATTTCACATATAAATAATGGCAGCAATAGCTCCTTAAAAGAAATGAAATATTGTGTGTGTTACGGGAGTTGACGTAACATATTACATGGAGAAATATTTAACAAATTGTATTCCTTAAGCCTATAGTCGTAAGTCATCCGATCAAACAAAATTTATTTTCTACACTTATTTACCCCAAAAATGTACTTTTTAAGTTTTTACTAGGTATAAAGTCGTTTTATGTAAGAAAAACTTAAAATTTGCAACCATTTTGGTCACTTTCATGTACTACAACATATTGCATGTACAAAAAAAAATTTTAAACTTCCCAACCCTGGAAGTGAAATTTTAATTTTGTTTGTTTTATTTTTAACCAATGCAACTTTTCATGAGTTACAAAGTAGTATTATTTAAGAAAAATTTAAAATTTTCAACCATTTTGGTCACCTTCATGAACTATAAAATATTGCACTTGTCCAACACTGGATTCGAAATTTTGATTTTGTTTTTTTGGAAATTTTTTATACCAATTTTGTTCTTCCTAAAATATAAAATAGTTTTAGTTGGCAAAAAAAAACAACGTCAATTCCCAACCCGGGAAGCTAAATTTGCAAATCTTCATGCCAATTTTTAAGAGGTATAAAGTAGTTTTGTTTAAGAAAAACTAAAATTTTGTAACCAGTTTGGTTTTTACATCTACTACAAAATATTGCATGTACCAAAAAAAAAAATACTTTCATTTTTTCAACCCTGGAGGCGAAATTTGAATTTTTTGTTTATCAGTGCAACGCTTCATGAGGTATAAAGTAATATTTTTAAAGATATATTTCAAATTTGTAACCATTTTGGTCACTTTCATGTACTATTATATATTGCACTTGTCCATCCCTGGATTCGAAATCTTGTTTTTGAATTTTTGCTACCAATTTTGTTCTTCCTAAATTATAAGACAGTTTTAGTTAGCAAAAAGCAAAAAAAAAACATTCGTTGCCTGTTTGGTTACTCTCATATAGTATAAAAAAAATTCAATTTCCCACACCTGGAAGCAAAATTTGAATTTAAAAAATTTTGTTTGGCCAATGCAAGTCTTCATGACGTTTAAAGAGGTTTTGTTAAAGAAAAACTTAAAGTTTTCAACAATTTTAGTTACTACATGTACTACAAAATCAGGAATGGGCCGAAAAAAAATTTTTAATTTTCCATCCCTGGAAAAAAAAAAAGTATATTTTTTTAGTTTTTAATAGACCATTGAGGCTTCCCAAAGCACGAAATAGGTTTAATTTACAAACATTAAAATAAATAATTGATATGTAGTAAGAATTTTAACGAACATCAATTATAAAAATAATTGATTTTTGGTATAAATTTTGTGTCGAAAAATAGGTGTAAGCTTCCCAGCTCTGGAACTATACTTCTCTATTAAAGTTCATTTCCAATCCAACGGTTCAAGAACGAAGTCTCCAGCTCTTCTGGGGCTTGGGAAAACCGATTTCACGTACAGACGGACAGACGGACATCGCTCAATCGTCATCGCTATTCATAAGGATCCAGAATATATATACTTAATGGGATCCCATGTGCATATCGAAGAAATTACACACGGAATGACAAACCTATATATATACCTTTCACTTTTTGTGAAGGGTATAAAAATAATACACATATTTTATATAAAAGTGCAGAAACAGTATGTAACCCCTTATGCATTTCATACATCACAAATAATGTTCACTTTCTCATTTGGCAAAATAGAATATGATGAATCTAGACACTTAAGATGAATACACATTAAGTTGCTTTTGACTCATACAAAACTCTAAAGGATTAAAACTATTTTAGTTTGTTCACAGAAAAAAAAAATATTTTTTCCTGCACGCAATATTCCTCTTAGCCGCAATGTATTCTCATGATGTTTACAGCTTGGCCCAAAAGTTTGAGGAAACACTGGCAACTACAAACATTTTCTTGCAAATGCTAAACTGTCAAATGAAAAGTTTCAAGAAACTCTTTAACATGTTGTCTGCCTTAAGCAAGGTAAGTGTGTGTGTGTGTGTTCATAAATACATACATGTACAAGATGCGACATGTATGCGTTGTCCACATACTTATACATATGCAAATCACCATTTTAATATTTAATACAAACACCTTTTTTTGCTAATAAAAGTTTATTTTACACACTCACACCGTCCTACTTTAAACTGCAGCTCACTTCTCGTTTTCTTCCTTCTTCTTCTTCTTCTTCTTCTTCTTATAGTGGGAAAAGCGATTTTTCTTTAAGTGGGCATCCTAGACCTCGCTTTGAGCTATAAAATATAATATACAAGATAAAAAAAATAATTTCCGCATAAATAGCAGAAATAGACTGCTGCCAACTTAGATATACGAGGTCTGTTCAAAAAATAAAGTGAACTTTATATTGTATGAGTCTTGCAACAAGCTAAAAAGGGATTGCTTTAATGACAATAAAACATGTTTTATTTCATTCTTTTTCCAACATATTGTCAATTATTTTCTGACTTTAACAAGGAATGGGAAACCTATTTTATTATTAAAACATATTTATTTATGAATTTCACATAAGTTTAAAGATTTTTTTTAAATAAAAGTGAGCTATAATTTTTCGCACAAAGTCAATTTTGACTTCTTCATTGGAACTATTTTCATACGAGGGCTGTTTGATAACACCGTGGCTGTGAATTTCCCTCATAGCAACACTGCTGTTGTTAAGCATTATTTGTATTGATTAAGCATTAGTTTTTTGGGTAGAAAAACCAACACTAAAACCAAGGAAGGATTTGGTAAATACTATGGCTTGATGATTCAGAGCATCAACTTCAACGGTTATGAAGCGGGTCACTGAGTTCCGTTGTGGTCCTACCAGCACAAGAGATGCCGGTAAAATTCATGGACTAATATTGAACGTTAGGACAATAAAAATACCTGAAGCTTCTGAGACTTTACCGAATACATCATATTTTATATGAATAGAGAGATGAGTGTCGCGATCAAGTCAATTTTTGTAGTCAGTATGGCAAAAATCTATATATTGTGCTGCGAACTGCTATCTCACCCAGCATATTTTGCCGGTTTTGCTCCAGGCAACTATTTTCTTTTTCCAAAACCGAAGAAATGGATGGACCGTTAGAGAATTGGATTGAATGAATAGATCATAGCCAAACCAAATGTTTACTTTAAGGTGCTTGGGGAAATATATTATTTGTACGAAATAAATAAACAAGTGAAAATGTTATATTTGACCAGGTCGAATCTTAAATACCTCCAAATATTTAATAAATAAAAACTTTATGTAGTAAGAATTTTAACGAACATTTATATTGCTATATTAAATTGAATTAAGATTCTATAGGCTAATTGTTCGAAATTTTTAATTTAAATCTCAGAGAGACACGATAAATATTCCAAGGCACAAAGGCAAGTCAACATCAGTTTTTGTTATTCAACTTACACAGCAGAGCAGAACAGCTGTTTTCGAAGGACGCAACACTTTCATCATCAGTGCTCATGTGTATTGTGTTTGTCACCACTTATTAGGTGGCTTAGTTGAATGTGATAACAGTTCCTATTTACACAAATTTTATTGTGAAAAAGAATACGAGAACTGTATCAAGCTGATGTTAACATGTTATTGTTATAATACCCGTGTTACCGTTTGATTATTTTTCTTTATGTCCCATTTTTTTGAATTTTTCGTATTCTCGTATTCTTTTTCACAATAAAATTTGTGTAAATAGGAACTGTTATCACATTCAACTAAGCCACCTAATAAGTGGTGACAAACACAATACACATGAGCACTGATGATGAAAGGGTTGCATTTTTCGAAAACAGCTGTTCTGCTCTGCTGTGTAAGTTGAATAACAAAAACTGATGTTGACTTGCCTTTGTGCCTTGGAATATTTATCATGTCTTTCTGAGATTTAAATTAAAAATTTCGAAGAATTAGCCAATAGAATCTTAATTCAAAATAAAAACTTTATTTTTATTCTTATTAAAATTTACATTTTTATGATATTTGACTTAACTAAAAAGAAAACAAGTAAAAGTGCTATATTCGGCTGTGCCGAGTCTTAAATACCCTTCACATATGTTCAACCGTAGAATAGTCTTTTAGATTTTTTTGGTTTTAAATACCAATTTATTTCTTCCTGATATATAAAGTAGGTATAATTCATCATAAAAATCAAAAATAACAAATTATATGGTTACTTTTATGAATCATTAAATGTCGATATTCCCACCCTCATATTGGATTTTTAATTATTTTACTTTTTAATACCAATTTAACTCTTCCCGAAGTATAAAAAAGATGTCATTCACACACTACCTATATAAGGAACTTATATGGCTACCTTTATGTACTAAAAAATTTCGATTTTCCAACCCTGGAACCGAATTTTTAATACCAAATTAACTGTTCCTGAAGTATAAAATAGGTTTAATTCACTAAAAAAAACAAAATTTGGAATTTATGCGGCTACTTTTATGTACCAGAAATATTTCGATTTTCCAACTCTGGAAGCGAATTTTTTATTTTTTTTCCAATGCAATTCTTAGTGAATTTTTAAACTTATTGGTCACTTTCATGTACCATAAAATATTTCATTTGTCCAACCCTGGAATCGAAATTTTGATTTTTTAAGATTTTGATACCAATTTTGTTCTTCCTGAATTATAAAATAGTTTTAATTAGCAAAAACAACAACATCAATTGCCTCTTTTGTTACTTTTATGCATAAAGAATATTTCACTTTCCCAACCGTGGTAACGAAATTTAAATTTTTTTTTTGTTTTTTTTTTTACCAATGCAATTCTTAATGATGAGGTTCATGCAACTCTTAATAATGAGGTTTATTTAAGAAAAACTTAAAACTTAAAACCATTTTGGTCACTTTCATGTACTACAAAATATTGCAGTTATCCAACCCTGGAATCGAAATTTTGATTTGTTTTAATATTTGATACCAATCCTGAATTAAAAAATAGTTTTAATTAGTCAAAAACCGACGTTAGTTGGCTTTTTGGTTACTTTTATGTATAAAAAAATTTCAATATCCCATCCCTGGGAGCGAAATTTTAATTTTTGTCTCCTTCTTTTTACCAATGCTAGTTTTCATTGCTTATAAAGTAGTTTTATTTACAAAAATCTTAAAATTAGCAACCATTTTTGTCACTTTCATGTTCTACAATATATTGCATGTACCAAAAAAACTTTAATTTTCCCAAACCTGGAAGCGAAATTTAATTTTTTTATCTTTTATCAGTGCAAGTGTTTTGGAGGTATAAAGTAGTTTTATTTAAGAAAAATTTAAATTTATTAACAATTTGGGCCACTTTCATGTACTACAAAATATTGCACTTGTCCAACCTTGGATTCGAAATTTTGATTTTTTTTTTTGGTAAATGCAAATTTTCACGACGTATAAAGATGTTTTGTTAAAGAAAAAGTTTTTAGCAATTTTAGTTACTACATGTACTACAAAATACGGAATGGGACGAAAAAATATTTTTATTTCCCATCCCTGGAAAAAATTTTTTTTAGTTTTTAATAGACCATTGAGGCTTCCCAAAGCACGAAATAGGTTTAGTTTACAAACATTAAAAAAAATAATTGATTTTTGGTATAAATTTTGCGTCGAGAAATAGGTGTAAGCTTCCCAGCTCTGGAACCACACTTCGCATCTTTCTGAATTTCAATAGCACTCTATTTAAGTTCATTTCCAATCCAACGGTCCAAGAACGAAGTCTCTAGCAGACGGACGGACAGACGGACATCGCTCAATCGTCATCGCTATTCATAAGTATCCAGAATATATATACTTTATCGGGTCCCATGAGCATATCGAAGAAATTACACACGGAATGACAAACCTATATATACCCTTTCACTTTTTTGTGAAGGGTATAAAAATTTATTGTTGATAGGAGAGTGCTGTTACTCTGCTTTTAGTACATGATAGTGTCAGTTGCTGCCAATTTTGGTCAGTGACCAGTGCTATGCCTTCATCATTGAAAAATGCTGGCAATAACTAACACAACCACGCACTAATGCTGATCAGAAGAATTCAACACAATATTTCATGACTCAGTGCAGGGTTGAACTCAGGACCCTTCTCTTCATAGTCCCGTGTTCTACTACTTCAGCCAACAGCACCCATAATTTACGTTTTAATATTTCGTATCAACGTGCAAAAATGGGACTGAAATAACTTAAACATTTTTAAGATGCTGGGCCATAGTCCCTTGAAAACTTTTCTGTGCCCAATTTTGAAACTCTATACAGGATTACTCCGAGAAAGACATAAAAACTTAAAAAAGTTATTTTTAAGGAATGTAATACAATTTGTTAAATTTTTACACTATTTTTCCATATAATAATTCCCATTAAAGGGACCCCGTCAAGAATTAATTTTTTTGGATTTTACGGCTCCAAGTTTAACGTGTTGGACCTTCTTTGACATAAAAATATATCACAAGTTAAACACAATTACAAAAAAAGTTTCAAAACTATGTTGTTTTATAGAGATTGGTTTAGTTTTTCTTAGGGGAATTTTTTCCCTTCTGGCCCGACTAAGCCCACTTACGAACTTGACCTGTGCTATAGATATACAGTCGACTCTTGATAATTTGAAACTGAAGGGACCAGAGAAAAAGTTCAAATAATCGAGTTTACATTTTAACGAGACTTAAAAATATCGAAAGAGAGATAGAAAAAATTCAAATTAACAAGAGTTTTCATAAAAAAAGCAAAACCATTTGCACGCACTAAATTCCGCAAAAGCAAAGCTAAGAAATTTAATTTTTTATGTTAGCAACTGTCGATGTAGTGGTGTATACTAAAATCGTGGTACAGAAACTAATGCAAACGATTTAAATTTCTTTCAAAAACAGAAACAACATCACATTAGGAGTTCAAATTAAAGAGTGTAGAATAACCGAACTTCAAATTATAGAACGTTGGCGAGCATTGTTTAATTTATTTTATATTTTGCATAAAACACAGAAATTAAAATAATTCAATTTATAGAGCGTAGAGCCAAAAAATTCAAATTATGGCGAGTCGGCGATCAAAATGCCATTCAAATAATTTCAAATTATTGAGGGGACCAAATTACATAGATATTTTTCAATTTATTGAGTGTTTTTCAAGGGACTTGGAAAACAGTTCAAATTAATGCGAGATTCAAATTAACGAGTTTCAAATTATCAAGAGTCGACTGTATTTGTATCAAATTTCAAGGATCTGATTTCCACAGACGGACGGACGGGGTCAGATCATCTTAGATTTTATCACGGATCAAGATTATATATACTTTATGGGGTCTCAGATGGATATTTTGCTACATTACGCAGGGAATGACAAAGTGAAAATACCCTCCAATTCTTTTTGGGATGGTATAAAAACGAAGAATTTAAATATATTGATCGAAATGGAAATTATGTTCAAAAAAAAAAAATTTATTCAAATAGTCACGGAGATACCAAACAGCCCTTTTATAAAACACTTATGCCAGCATTTTCCCAAACCCTTCTGATGTGCACTTTTTTGTGAATTCTTGCGCTCCCTCAGCGATTCTGGTTTTATCTCCTTAAACGGCACAAAACCAATCTTGAGAGCAGGAAAAGTCATAGCCGGTGAATACCGTGGTTGATTACGGTGTTTAATAGTTTAACAGTGAGACAATTCGAACACGTCTATCCTTTCAAATAAAATAAGATTTAAGTTTATTTGGGAATCTGTTGTTTAACACAAAATTTTTTTAATATTATACGTGCTGATACTTTTCCCAATTTTTACAAAAAAGTTCAAAATTGATTATTGAGGGGTTTTAGCTAGTTCCTATGCGCATTTCACTGGGGCTAATACAGATCATCAGGGAACCTTTACCCAACATTTCTTAGAATAGCTAAGGATATGTTAAATTGAATTAAGATTCATAGGCTAATTGTTCGAAATTTGTTTTTTTTTTTTTTTTTTTTAAATCTCAGAAAGACATGATAAATATTCCAAGGCACAAAGGAAAGTCAACATCAGTTTTATTCAACTTACACAGCAGAGCAGAACAGCTGTTTTCGAAAGACGCAACCCTTTCATCATCAGTGCTCATGTGTATTGTGTTTGTCACCACTTATTAAGGATATTATTTTAAACTTCGACTTTCGACTCAATTAAATCAGAAGCCTAAATGGCTTGCAGGTTATGGAATTCTGAGAGTAGTTCCGCAACAAAAAAGCTGGATCTAATAATAATAATATATCCAATGTATATACACAACTTGAAAATTGTTGCCAAGCTGAAACTATATCATCTAAAATGTAGATAGTCTAGCTTTAGGCCTAACCTGACGATGCTCTCAACACTACGTTCACTTGAATATTTGTGCACTACTAACCCTAAGAAACCATGAACATGCGAATGCAAATTACTGCACTTGGCATAGATAGACTGCCTAAGGAGAGCTCCCCTGTAATTCGAAGTCCGTCAGTTTTGTTATTTTCCTAGGAACACACCTGCTATCAGTTGCTACCCATACATCATCGTGTAGTGTAGAGTGCATAACCCTGTACATATGCATATATGTATGTGTAGTGAATGAGCTGAAAATTCTGTATATGTGAGCAGTAAAGAAAATCACTTTAGCCATTGATTTAAATCCCCCTCAACAAACAAAACTGTAAACTTTTGCCAAAGATGTGTTTTTAGTGAAGTGTTTCAATACGAGTAAATCTTAAAAGAAAAACTTTAGTTTTTAATGATCATTTGTTTTGACTGTGGAAGATATTAAAGCGGATGTGTCTGTGTGTGTGCTAAACTTTCACATAGTCATAATAGTATGTTTTGCGGAAGTCCACCCAATCTTATGTGATAACAAAACAACTTTAGAGACATCTTAATTTCTGTTACGATAAATTTAATGAAATATAATAATTATGATTTTGTAACGTTATGAATACATTTTAAAGGACATTTTTTTTAATAACCATATATTTTATTTTTACTATGGCAGTAAAAAAATATGTTTCAAAAATTCTAGTTTGATGCCTTTAATAACTCCTTGTTAACTTTTCTAAAACTCCCTGTTTATTTTTGTTAATAGAACAAGCAACATTAAAGACTATTATTTCTAAAGGAAGCCAAGAGACCGCCATATTCATTGTTAATTTGCCTAGATTCTCCTAGAGCTGCTGAGAGCTAAAATTGCATTTAGCGACGACGCTCATTTTCGGCTTCACAAAATTGCAGCATAAGAATTGAAACCAAACTTACAGATTTTTTTGTTTTTTGCGCGGCTGACTTTGGAAAACTACAGGGTTGCTATTAAGACACTCAATAGATGTCGCCAAAGTGGAGTGTTACGAGGGTGGGCTAACAAGTTCGTGACTTTTTCAATTAAACAGAGGTTTTTATATAAAAATCTATTTCATTTTTGAACATGGAGACTGCACATATGTGCACTCTTGCATTGTGAGCCAACGTAGCAGCCATCATGAGAAAAGCTTTCTCATACCCAAGTGATCATTCTAAATTGAAACCACTGATCTACCATGTGAGCTGCCTATGGCAGCCTCAATCTCTCTCATTTTCAATTTCCGATTGGCTAAAACCATATCGCGAATGTGTTCAATTGTTTCGTATGTAGAGACTTCAACTGGGCGACCAGAACGTTCCGTGCTTGTACGGCCACATCGAAATTCAGTAAATCACTTCCATCCCATGGAAATGGATGGTGCGGCGTCCCCATAATATTCATAAAGTTTGGCCTTGGTTGGAGTAAAGGTTGTTTTTCAGGAAAAATAATGCTTAAAGAGTACACGAAATTCACTTTTTGCTATCAACGGCTACCAAACACAATCTAAACGACGCATTTTGTTCAAATTTTGACAGAAGTCAACTGACCTGCTTACCTGCTGACAATTACGATTTCAATTAGAAGCCGGAAAATTAAAAAGGTCATGGACTTATTGACCCTCCCTCATATTACCAGATCCTTGCTCGGTAGTGATCTATAATATTTGCAAGTTCTTGGTAAGCGGATAATCTGACGACCCACTGATTATAATGACAGGAAAGTTTTGCCGCTTTTTCTCAGACGTTATGAATGTAAGAGGCAAGGCCTTTCGACAAATACGGGCAAGACTATCTTAGATCCCTTCCCTTTTAAAAGAAATGTTTATCTTGAGGTGTTTTCAGTAAATATATATATTCAATGTACTCTATGCTAATAACGTTGAGAATTTGGAAGTCTTCTTCGACAGAAAGAAACGACATCTGACTTCAATCGGCCAGAAGGCTACTAAAGCAATATAGACGGTAAAGAGCTGGGTCCCAAGACTTTCATGTAAATAGATCTATAAAGTGATGGCCGAAAACTAGGCAAGCAGTGGCAAATTGCAGGCGGATCAAGGTGCGTACAGAGCTTGGCTTACCTCCTTGGTACTGAGGCAATAAAGGCATATTCAACAACAGCTATTGAGACCTTAGTTAGTCGTCGCTGCCTTGAGGATAGTTATTCGGAGTTCTTCTTTTGATTTCGACAGAGAACATTCGGCAATTCTGGATACTCTGTCTAGCAGGGTTCCGCTGTGTACGCTGAGTAGGGTGGAAAGGGAGGTGAGATTTGGCGAAGGATTCGTCAGTGTCTTTTCACTCAGCTACACATGGGAGAATAGACTCTAGGACTTTTAAGCTGATATACGGACGGTTCGAGAAACTCACAAGGTAGCAAATTTTTCTGATCTGCAAAATTGTGCTAATTGTTGTTGGCTTGCATCAGTGACGAACGCGTAGCACTAGCCGCTGAACATTACCGACAACGACTTGCACTTTTTATAATGACTTGAACTTTTTACAGTGACTCACCCTTTTTATAATGACTTGCATCCTTTTTATAATGACTTGCATTTTTAATAATCACTTTTTATGATGAATTGCACTTTTTATAAAAACTTGCACTTTTTATAAGGGCTTGCACTTTTTGTGATGACTTCCACTTTTTACAGTTCTTGCACTTTTTATAATTCTTGCACTTTTCATAATTACTTGCACTTTTCATAATGACTTGCCCTTTTTATGATGACTTGCACTTTTTATGATGAATTTTACTTTCTATAATGACTTGCACTTTTTATAATGACTTGCACTTTTTGTGATGACTTCTAATTTTTATAATTCTTGCAGTTTTCATAATAATTTGCACTTTTTATAATGACTTGCCTTTTTTATGATGACTTGCACTTTTTATGATGAATTTCACTTTTTATAATGACTTGCATTTTTAATAATCCCTTTTTATGATGAATTGCACTTTTTACAGTTCTTGCACTTTTTATAATTCTTGCACTTTTCATAATTACTTGCACTTTTCATAATGACTTGCCCTTTTTATGATGACTTGCACTTTTTATGATGAATTTTACTTTCTATAATGACTTGCACTTTTTATAAGAACTTGCACTTTTTGTAAAGACTTCCACTTCTTATATTTCTTGCACTTTTTATAATTCTTGCACTTTTCATAATTACTTGCACTTTTCATAATGCCTTGCCCTTTTTATGATGACTTGCACTTTTTATGATGAATTTCAGTTTTTATAATGACTTGCACTTTTATAATGACCTGCACTTTTTGTGATGACTTCCACTTTTTATAATTCTTGCACTTTTTATAATTCTTGCACTTTTCATAATAACTTGCACTTTTCATAATGACTTGCCCTTTTTAGGATGACTTGCACTTTTTATGATGAATTTCACTTTTTATAATGTCTTGCATTTGTAATAATCACTTTTTATGATGAATTGCACTTTTTATAATGACTTGCACTTTTTATAATGACTTGCACTTTTTGTGATGACTTCCACTTTTTATAATTCCTGCACTTTCTATAATTCTTCCACTTTTCATAATAACTTGCACTTTTCATAATGACTTGCCTTTTTTATGATGACTTGCACTTTTTATGATGAATTTCAGTTTTTATAATAACTTGCACTTTTTATAATGGCTTGCACTCTTTGTGATGACTTCCACTTTTTATAATTCTTGCACTTTTTATAATTCTTGCACTTTTCATAATAACTTGCACTTTTCATAATGACTTGCACTTTTTTATCTTGGACCAGCACTCAAGGAATGACCCCTACATATGCAGTGCATTGCGCCGGAACTAGGAAGGAGGGGATAGTATTGAGGGGACAGATAAAAGATGAGAAGAATTTTTGTAGCTATTTCAACCTTTTTACTTCGCCGGCTAATTTTTTGCTACAGGACCGACGAAGGAGGGTGCTGTTACTCTGCTTTTAGAACATGATAGTGTCAGTCGCTGCCAATTATGTTCAGTGATCAGCACTATGCCTTCATCATTGAAACAGGCTGGCAACAACTAACACAACCACGCACTAATGCTGATCAGAAGAACTCAACACAATATTTCATAACTCAGCGCGGGTTTGAACTCCGCTTCATAGTCTCGTGTTCTACTACTTCAGCCAACAGGACGTCGACTTGCACATTTTATGATAACTTACACTTTTTATAATGACTTGCACTTTTTATGATGATTTTTACTTTTTTCCTTAATAATATAATAAATATGAAAGTAACTCTGTCTCTCTGTCTGTCTGTTAACTTCTCATACTCAAACCGCCGAACTGATTTAGATGAAATTTGGCGTAGAGATATTTTAATGTGCGAGGAATAATGTAAAGTGGTTTTTGTAAGTAGTTTTTTAACTAACATTCATATTGCTATATTGAATTCAATTAAAATTTATAGGCTATTTGTTCGAAATTTTTGTTCTAAGTTCAGAAAGACATGTTACATATTCCAAGGCACAAAGGGAAGTCAACATCTGTTATTTAGTTATTTAACCTATACAGCAAAGCAGAACAGCTGTTTTCGAAAGCCGTTACCCTTTCATCATCATTGCTCATATGTATTGTGTTTCTCACTACTTGTTAGGTGGTTTAGTTGTATATCACAACAGTTCTTATATTTGAAAATTTTATTAGGAAATTGCATACGAGAACTGTATTAACCTGATGGTAACACATAAGGTGGTTTTTATTTTTCAACACATCATGGGCATAACATTTGCATATTCTTTAAGGTATTTTTAAATAAAAACAATTTCTAAAATTTAGTTTTCGTTTTAAATATAATAATTGGGCCGAACGACATCGAGGCAAGTTGTGGGACAGGCAGTAAAATATATTTCGAAATTATTAAAAAAAAATAGTTGGCTGGCAAAAAAAAATCGTATGCAGTGCTCAAAAATAATAATGCTGTTTTTGTTTGTAAATTAGAAAAAGAAATTATTGCAAATTTTAAAAAGGCATTAAAAAAGTATTTACTCCCGTGTACAGGTAAAAATATGTATATAAAATTCTTATTCAAATATCATACAAAACATGCGTGCGTGTGTGTGTTTTACATTTTTACAACTCACTTAACTTTTTGTAACAAAATAAAGATGAATCTTCCTCATACGAATAAAGGAAATTATTTTACATGTAATAAACTTTTATGCCAGAAAAATACAAATAAATCTGTTTGCCTGTGTGCTCTACGAATGCAGAATGATTTTCGTAGTCCGCAAAAAAAATATTATCGAATAAGAATAAATGAAAGATATTTAGCAAAAATATAAAATTTTAAATGAAAACTTATTTCGTTGCAGATTTTGTTTTTCTTCCTTTATAACTTGCCCTTCTAGTATGTGTAAATATATTTAAATGCACACACATTCACATCTGCATACTTACACTCGTACACATAAATATTTATTTGTTTGCAACAATTGTTACTTATTCATTCCAGTATGAAAATGCCTGTAAACGTCGCTGTGCTTGAAATGGTTCCGCATGGAACTTCTTATAATCGTGTGTGCTTTTGAATGAGTGTAAAAATATGCAGATGTGTATGTGTGTTTAATTTTGTATGTGTAAATGTGCAACCTCTTGAAGATAATAATAATTTAGTGTTGTTGAAATGACTTTTGACCATCATCTACAATTGATATTATTAGCCTGAATATAATCATACTTATAGTTATGCTCATATAAACACATGCACACAAATATATTCATACATACGAGTAAATACAAAGAAAACTAAGTCGCACGTATAAGCATGCACAGTATGCACAACATGCATGCAAATATCTGGTAGTAGGTACAGAAGCACTGTGGGCAACATTCTCATGTGCAATAACTTAATAATAATTTCTAAAAATGTCAATCATTCATTTCGGACAACTAAAATATAAATACTCTTACATAAAAACCAATTGTTATTTATAAAATATCAAAAACAATTGAATTTATTAAAATAGAAGAAGATAAATACCTAAAATTATAAAAACTGTTGCTCTTGTATACATTAGTGATATCTAAGCAGATCAATTAGTTGTTGAAACAAATTTCTCCCCGCTTTTTAAAAAAAAAATACATATTCAAAAAAGTACCTTTTCAGAAAAGTACCTCTTTCAGAAAAACACATTTCCTGAAATGTTTTCTTTTCAGAAAGTTTTTTAAGCACTTTTGCCAAAAAGTATATTTTTCAAGAAGCACCCATATATTAATATGGGACAGATAAAGTATATATGGATATTCTGGATCCTTATAAATATGGAAGACGATTAAGAGATGTTCTTCTGTCTGTACGTGAAACCGGTTTTCTCAAGTTCCCAAAAGAGCTAGGGACTTCATTCTTGAAATAATGGATTGGAAAGGAAGCTAAATAGAGCGCTATTGAAATTGAAGATCCAAAATGCTATTCCAGAGCTGGAAAACTTAAACCTATTTGTATCCCAAAAATCAACTAGTGGTAATTTTTTAGAAAAGACATAACTCCCTCTTTTTTCAAACAACTTCATTTCCAAAGGCAATTATTATTTTGTATTCAAAATTGTAGTTGCTTTTGTGATTAAGATTTTGGAATTTAGGCAAATATAAGTTATTAATAAGTAAAAGTGCTATATTCGGCTGTGCCGAATCTTAAATACCCTTCACAGATGTAATTCTTGTTTCTTTCTTTCTTGCTAAAACAAAAAGCAGCTTTAATTAAAAAATAATTAAAAAAACAAAATTATGTTATCAGTTACTTTTATATTTGAGACAACGCTTAAATTTTTTTGGTTAGGAAGCTAAATGTTTAGCTCTTCTTACTTCTAATAACCCTGAACGTCTTTCAAATATATTATATTTATTTAATTTACAAACAAAAAGAAAAAATCCGTTTCATGTACCCCAAAAAGTTCTAATTGTCCAACCGTAGAATCGTCTTTTCGATATTTTTGGTTTTTAATACCAATTTATTTCTTCCTGATATATAAAGTAGGTATAATTCATAATAAAAATCAAAAACAACAAATTATATGATTACTTTTATGAATCAGAAAATGTCGATTTTCCATTCCTGGAACCGAATTTGTAGTTTTTAAAATTTTTAATACCAATTTAATTCTTAGCGAAGTATAAAATAGTTTTAAGTCACTGAAAAAAACCAAAATTGGGAACTTATATGGTTACTTTTATGCACCAAAATATTTTGATTTTCCAACCCTGGAACGGAATTTTTAATTTGAAAATTTTTAATACCAATTTAATTCTTAGCGAAGTATAAAATATGTTTAATTCACTGAAAAGAAAATCAAAATTGGGAATTTAGCAAATGTATGTGCCAAAAATTTCGATTTTCCAACCCTGGAACCGAATTTTTAATTTTTTGATACTAATTTAATTTTTTCTGAAATATCAAATAGGTTTAATTCACTCAAAGCACAAAATTTGGAATGCATGTGGGTAATTTTATATACCAAAAATATTTCGATTTTCCAACTCTGGAAGCGAATTTTTATTTTTTTACCAATGCAGTTCTTAGTGAGGTGTAATATAATTTTACTTAACAAAAAAATTAAAATTTTTAAACTTTTTGGTCACTTTCATGTACCATAAAATATTTCATTTGTCCAACTCTGGAGTCGAAATTTTGATTTTCATATTTGAATTTTTTGGACCAATTTTGTTCTTCGTAAATTAAAAGACAGACTTAGTTAGCAAAAAAATAAGCAACTTCAGTTGCCTGTTTGATTATTTTCACGTATAAAATAATTGCAATATCCCACCCATGGAAGCAAAATTTGAATTAAAAATTATTTTTTGGCCAATGCAAATCTTCATGACGTATAAGAGGTTTTGTTAAAGAAAAACTTAAAATTTTGAAAAATTTTAGTTACTACATGTACTTCAAAATACGGAATGGGTCGAAAAAAATTTTTATTTTCCATCCCAGGAAAAAAATTTATTTTTTTAGTTTTTAATAGACCATTGAGACTTCCCAAAGCAAGAAATAGGTTTAATTTACAAACATTAAAAAAAATAATTGATTTTTGGTATAAATTTTGCGTCGAGAAATAGATGTAAGCTTCCCAGCTCTGGAACCATACTTCGGATCTTTCTGAATTTCAATTGCACTCTATTTAAGTTCATTTCCAATCCAACGGTCCGAGAACGAAGTCTCTAGCTCTTCTGGGGGCTTGGGAAAACCGTAAAGACAGACGGACATCGCTCAATCGTCATCGCTATTCATAAGGATCCAGAATATATATACTTTATGGGGTCCCATACTGATAACGAAAAAATTACACATGTAATGACAAACCTATATAGTATATACCCTTTCACTTTTTTGTGATGGGTATAATAATTAAAAAGTCGATTCCAGAATTGGGCAATCGAAATTTTTTTGGTAAACAAAAGTAACCAAATAAGTTAGTAATGGTTCTGGTACTAATTTGGTTCTTACATGAATGAAACTTTTTTTATACTTCAGGAAGAATTAAGTTTGTATTAAAAATTCAAAAACTCGATTCCAGGGTTCGAAAATCGAGTTTTTTCTGGTACATAAAAGTCACCAAATAAGTTATTTGCTTGCTTTTTTTTTTTTTTTTTTTTGGTTTAATAAAACATATTTTCTATTTTAGAAAGAAAGAAATCAATATTCAAGACAAGAAAGATCTTCAGAATCAAGACAAGATACGATTCGGCACAGTCCAATTAAAATACATATCAACAAATTATCAATTTAAAATTCTTGTGTAATTAGCATTTATTAGTGCAATAATCCCACTGTGCTTGGTTGCTTATAAGCCCACACACTTTTATACTTTCGACTTTATGAGCTTAAAATATTCCTTTTTATTTTATTTTTGTTTTCCCAATCTACGTTAAATAAAGAGTTTTGCTATTATTTTTATTCATTATTTTATTTGCAACAATTGTTTGAGAATTGTTTGTTTAGAAAAGTAAAGAAAATAATTGTGTAAATCATACACTCGATTTTTTTTTAAAGATATTCCATAAATTTTAATTTAATAGGAACTTCCTTTTGTAATAAACAAACACATGTTTAATAGGTTGTACATTTGGTTATAAGAATAATTAAGCAACACAAACCAACAATTCAAATATACAATAATAATTTACTTGCAAAGGATCGCATTCAAGTGAGAAGGATCAATATTAAAATAATAAGAATTTCGAAAATTTCAATTTATGCAGTCAAGCTGAATTCACATATTGGAAATAGTCCTAAATGAGCAAAGTCCAATATATACGGTACCAGAGCTGGGGAATTCTAACTTATTTTTGGTACATGAAGGTAATTAGCTAAAACGTATCTTTTTTTAGTAATTAAAATTATGTTATATTTAATGCAAAATTAAATTAGTATTAAAAATACGATTGCAGGGTTGGGCAATTGAAACTTTTTTTTCATAAAAGTAAACGACTAAAGCAAATTATTTCTTTTTCTTTTTATGTGACGCTCAAAATAGAAAGGGACCTAAGGGTAAAAACCGGCTTTGTTCAGGAGAGCCATTTTACAAATTTAAATACGTGTACCTTTTGGTGTACCATCACCATCATAAAACGCGCATATCTGTGGGAGGGAAGTCTTTTGGGGCATGGGATCGGTCTCATTCGATGATCAGATGTTGTCCACATCAAAAAAAAAATGAAAATTGATTTTTTCTACCCTTTGGTCCCTTTCTCTATGCGCTGTCACATATATTAAACTTATTTATAGTTTTTAAAAAAGTTCATTAATATTAGAAATCAAAAAGTCCATGAAGACAATTCCAGGGCTGGAAAACTAGATTTATTTATTTATTATTTTTTTATATATTACATTAGCTATTAATATATAAAATTATGAATGGCGGCGTCGACGTCACATCAACTCGACATTAAAAAATTATCACTTGTCTGGAAGTTGCCGATAACAATTAATTACTCTTGACAATTTCCTAGCATACTCTAGGGCATATAATATCGATAGAACATGCCAATAGCAGTCAGCTGCTGTCGAAAATGAATGCACAAGCAAAAAATTTTTGCTGTCGTCTTGATACGGCGTCGATGTCGTCATTCATAATATGGGCGAATATTTTTCTTTGGTAATCAAAAGTGTTCTATGATTTAGAAGGAAATGAATTAGTATTGCAAATCCGAAAAATCAGGGATATGGTAGCAAGATTGGAATGAATGCATATACATATACTCAAAACATATTTTGGTGAAGGGTATATCAAATTCGGCACAGCCGAATATATAGCACTTTTACTTGCTTAAAACTAATTATGCATTTGTATTGAAAGCTTTTAACGTTGTTGTTTGTATTCTACGTCCGATGTTTGTGAATATCTGCAAAGTAGGTGCTCATTTATTATTTCATAACGAGGACTCATAATTAAACTAAAAATTCCATGAAAGAAATAAACTATAAGTAAATTTCTCTAATTTTATAAAATGCAAACTTCCGTTTTGAAACTTTAGAGCAACAGAATAAAACTTTTTGTGTTATTTATTTAATTATTAACAACAACAACAAATATCTTCCAGCTTTGCTGCTAAATCATTTGACTAATCTCTATCTTTTAGAGAAAATTGTCCTTTTTGCTTTTATTCGCAACGGCTTATCATTCCAGCTCTAAGGCAACACACAAAACTGAAATGTACTTTTTCCAAGTTATCAAATTGAATGCTTAAGATATAAGCGATGCAAAGAAGAATATATTTATGCATTTAACGTTCTGGTTGTTTTTTTTTTTATTTTAAAAATGAATATTCAAAGTGATAGAATAATTAAAAACATTTTTAAGATTGCCACGAGGGCAGTCCTTCCATTGCTTCATATAGCAAGAATCTATTTTCCCCATAACGTTATTGAAACTCTTCCAAGACAACAGAAATTGGAATTAAATAGAAGCAATAGGTAAATTTGTGCATATATTTGGGAATTGTTGTTTAACATTTAATTTTCAATTTTAAATGCACTAACTATTTTTTTCCATAGTAAAAAAACTTTTAAAGTGAGAATTGAGAGCTATTCTGGTACTTTTCTGTGTGAAATATTGTCAGTACTGTTCAGTGTCAAACTCCTGTTCGGCACACAAAATTACATTTGATTTTATAGCGCGTGCGTACAATAATGTTTTTTCTCTACCGGAATCTGTTTTGAGAACCCTCCAATTTTGAGAAGAAAGAAGAAATTACCTCATATTGTTAATTACTAAACATAACTAGAGGGAAACTATTTTGAGACCGCCCTCGTACTGTTGCAAGTGCGAAAGTATATATGCAGATGTGTGTGTCTGCACTATTTGTGCGCATAAAGTATGCGACTTTAAAAGAAGAAATATTTATTACATTAATAGTTCGACGATAATCCATTTTGCCTGCGATAAAACTGTAAAAGGCGAACAACAACAACAACTGCAAACAAACAAATGAAACTACAGGCATTTGAAGGCGACAATTAAGCACTTTTTACTAGCTGGAAATGCTCTGCCTAATCTGTCTTTTATGGAATATTCATATAAGGATACATTTAGAGTAAAAGTATAATTATGGTGGCGGCATTTGTAAGATGGCTAAGTAGAAAAACTTAAAATACTATAATTGTTTTGAAAAAAAGATATTTATTGCATGGCAATTAGTAGCTAACGAAGATAAAGAAGAAGGATATTTGAATTTTTTTTTTTCGCCTCTCCAAAAATTTGCATTTAGATGCCACCAAATTTATGGTAGTGCAACCAAATGATAAGATTATCAAAAAATTATTACCTTAATAATTACTTTAAGTTGGTTGGAGAAAAATACAACAACAACTACTTTAACTAGAGAAGTAGTAAAATAAATGCTGATCATAATCAATTAGTTAAAGAAAAACAAGTTAAAAAGAGACCGTTAAAAATCAATTAAAAAATTCACCAGTACCGAATCTTTTATAACCTTCACCAATATAAAATCTTCAAGTAGACTTCAACACAAAATTCTGATATAACAAAATTCTTTCGCTTATACATGAACACCCAAAAACTAATTGAGAATTACAAAAGCAAAAGCATAAGCATAAGCATACCTCACCACACAACAAACAAAGCATTATGTTTAATAAATTAATTGAAACAGTATGTTTAATAAATTACAATTAAACCCTTCACTTAGTCATTTTAATATTCCAGACCTGAAATCGTATTTTGAATTTTATGATTTCTAATACTAATGGATTTTTTTCGACAACATCAAATATGTTCAATACATCCCAGTCAGCATTTTATGACAGTTTTTGGTAGTTATTTATATTTTTTTTCTTTTTGATTTTCCTGCACGAGCTTGCTGTTTGTGTTTGTATTTTTAAATCACTTTCTAAGTATTTCTGGGAATCATTTTCGAGTCTTATTTTAAGCGCAGAACTGATTAATCAGTTTTTGATCATCTAAAGTACTTGAAAAAGACTCAGTTTGGTGAAACAATCTTCCACATGCTGACTGGGATAATAGAAATAAAAAACAATTGTTTAAGTTGGTTACTTTCATTTATCAAAAAATAAAAAATATAATACAAAATTTAATGCTTCCTAAAGTGTTAATTCACAAAAAAAAATTAGATTTATCTCGTTACTCTTATATAACAAAACTAAGTTAAAATTCTTAGGCTCTTATAAAACTTCCAATAAATCAATCCAAAACCAAAGCTTTTCTGGAGGCTTCGTAAACCGATTTCACGTACAACAAATAAGAACGTTATATTCAATCGAGTCGAATCTTAAATATCCTCCAAATATGTAGCAATTAAATTTAAAATGTTTAATCTGCTGAGCCAGAGTTTCTCAAGCACATTTCAGTGCTATATTTTGACAGGGTCACTCCGGAAAGGGCCTCCCTTTTGTACCATAAAATATATTATTTGTTCAACCCTAGAGTCGAAATTTTAATTTTTTAAGCTTTTAATACCAATTTTGTTCTTCCTGAATTAGAAAAAAGGTTTAAATTAGCAAAAAAAAAAACGTCAATTGCCTATTTGATTACATTTACGCATAATAAATATTTCAATTTCCCAAACCTGGAAACGAAATTTAAATTTTTTTTCACCAATGCAACTCTTAATGAGGCATGAAATAGTTTTATTTAAGAAAAACTTTATATTTGTAACCATTTTGGTCACTTTCATGTACTACAAAATATTGCAGTTATCCAACTCTGGAATCTAAATTTTGATTTTTTTTTTAATTTTCGATACCAATAATGTTTTTCTTGAACTAAAAAATAGTTTTAATTAGTAAAAAACCGACGTTAGTTGCCTATTTGGTTACTTTTATGAATAAAAAAATTTCAATTTCCCATCCCTGGAAGCGAAATTAAATTTTTTTTTACCATTCCTAGTCTTCATTAGGTATAAAGTCGTTTTATTTAAGAAAAACTTAAAATTCGCAACCACTTTGGTCACTTTTATGTACTACAATATATTGCATGTACCAAAAAAACTTTAAACTTCCCAACCCTGGAAGTGAAATATTAATTTTTTTCTGTTTTATTTTTAACCAATGCAACTCTTCATGAGGAATAAAGTAGTATTATTTAAGAAAAATTTACAATTTTCAACCATTTTTGTTTAAGAAAAACTCAAATTTTGTAACCAGTTTGGTTATTAGATGTACTACAAAATATTGGATGTATCAAAAAAAAAAATTTAATTTTCCCAACCCTGGAAGCGAAATTTTAATTTTTTGTTTTTTTTATCAGTGCAACGCTTCATGAGGTATAAAGTAATTTTTTTAAGAAAAATTTCAAATTTTTAACCATTTTCGTCATTTTTATGTACTATTAAATATTGCACTTGTCCATCCCTGGATTCGAAATTGTATTTTTTATTTTTGAATTTTTTATACCAATTTTGTTCTTTCTAAACTATAAGACAGGCTTAGTTAGCAAAAAAAAACAACATCAGTTTGCCTGTTTGATCACTTTCACGTATAAAATAAATGCAATTTCCCAACCGTGGAAACAAAATTTGAACTAAAAAAATATTTCTTGGCCAATGCAAATCTTCATGACGTATAAAGAGGTTTTGTAAAAGAAAAACTTAAAATTTTTAACAATTTTAGTTACTACATGTACTACAAAATACGGAACGGGCCGAAAAAAAAAATTTTAATTTTCCATCCCTGGAAAAAAAATTTTTATTTTTTTAGTTTTTAATAGACCATTGAGGCTTCCCAAAGCAAGAAATAGGTTTAATTTACAAACATTAAAAAAAATAATTGATTTTTGGTATACATTTTGCGTCGAGAAATAGGTGTAAGCTTCCCAGCTCTGGAACCATACTTCGGATCTTTCTGAATTTCAATAGCACTCTATTTAAGTTCATTTCCAATCCAACGGTTCAAGAACGTAGTCTCTAGCTCTTCTGGGGGCTGGTACAGACGGACGGACAGACGGACATCATCGCTATTCATAAGGACATCATCGCTATTCATAAGGATCCAGAATATATATACTTTATGGGGTCCCATGTGCATATCGAAGAAATTACACACGGAATGACAAACCTATATATGTATAACCTTTCACTTTTTTGCGAAGGGCATAAAAAATTGTTTGAAGGTTCATTTAAATTTTTAAGAAATGTAGGCTTCAAGAATTTGTTAAATATAAAAGTATATCATTTGCTTAACAGATATACAAAAAAAAACTTTATAAATGCTATGTTTTTTAGAGTTTTGTTTAGTTCTTCTTAGGAGAACTCTGTACCGATTCAGCCCCTTTACAAACTTAACCTGTGCTATTCTTCCAAATTTATCTATACCAAATTTCTTTTCGTTTGGACTGTATGGGGTCTTAGGAGGATATTTCACTGCGTTAAACAAGGAATGGCAAAGTGAGAATATACCCTCCAATTCATTTTTGGAGTGTATAAGAAATAGACAAACGGATAACGCTTATTTGACGTCATTATTCATAAAAACTCAGCTTATGTAACGTCACAGAAAATGCAAAAAGCTGTATCTAATACAGTGATGTCAGCCTCATACACAATTGTGGAAGCAAAACTCACATGTACGCTTACGCTCTTTTATTTTGAGAGCGTAAAATATAATTGTTTACTGAAAAACACTCTCATTCAGCGGGAAGTATCGCAAGTCCTGTTTTGAGGCCTCTAAACAGAAATAATATATTTATATAAATATATATATACAATAAATATAAGAGGTTTAAAATAAGTTGGATCCACTGTATGTAGGTACATCTTTTCGAAAATTTCTTAAAGTAGCTTTTAAATCAATTCATAAGTAAGACTTTTTGTAAAAACTGTTTCTCTTGTATATAAACTAACCAAATGTTCAGCTTAAAAATGGAGAAATATTTTAAAATTAAATATCTGAGCACTTGGCAATTTTCGAAACTCTTTTTTACAACTTATAAAATTAGAAGATATTATTGGTAAATAAAATGATACTCTTAGAAAAGGCCACTAGTTAGGCCTCGCAACCGCACATTTCTACCGCTGGGAATGTAAGAGATAAGAGTGATCTCACCAACACAATCACATTTGACATCACTGATCTAATATATAAAAAATTTTACAGGAGAAGCATAAAACTTGTTTAAGTAAATTGTGTATTGACAATTAGTGCAAAATCTTTCTTTTATAATTATGCACTATTTGTCAATTTATATTTTCATATAAACAAGTTTTTATACCCTCCAAAAAAGAATTTGGAGGGTATATTCACTTTGTCATTCCGTTTGTAACGCATCGAAATATCCATCTCAGACCCCATAAAGTATATATATTCTTTATCAGTGATGAAATCTAAGACGAACTGAGCATGTCCGTCCGTCCGTCCGTCCGTCTGTGGAAATCACGATTCAGTCCAAACGAAAAGAGCTAGACTCTTGAAATTTGGCATAAATATATTTTAAAACTTAGAGCAGGTTAAGTTCGAAGATGGGCTAAATCGGGTAAGAGGGAAAAAAGTTCCCCTAAGAAGAACTAAACCAACCCAGAAAAAACAACATAATTTTTAAAGTTTTTTGGTTATTTTGTTAAGCAAATGATATATTTTTATGTCAAATACGGTCCAACGCCTTAAACTTGGAGCCATTAAATAAAATAAAAAATTTTTTTGACCCCGCCCACTTCAGTGGGCGTTATTATAGGCAAAAATAGCATAAAAATTTAACAAATTGTTTTACTTAAGCCTACATTCCTTAAAAATAACACTTTTAAGCTTTAATGACGAAGCTGAGACGAAACCTGGTACTACTCTGCCCTACCCCCCCCCCCCCCCTTTCGCCCCCTAAATGACCCTACCAAAAAAAAATTTATTTTTTTTAAATTTTGTATATAATCATCCCAAGCATTTATCTTTAGAGTTTTATTACTGCCGCTTTCTGCCGTACCCCTCCCCCCCACCCCCCCTCTTCCTTTGCCCCATAAATGACCCTACCAAAATAAATTTTTTTTTTTAATTTTGTATATAATCATCCCAAGCATTTATCTTTAGAGTTTTATTACTGCCGATTTCTGCCGTACCCCTCCCCCCCTCTTCCTTTGCCCCCTAAATGACCCTGCCAAAATAATAAAAATTTTTTTTAAATTTTGTATATAATCATAACATGCATTTATCTTTAGAGTTTTATGACTGCCTGTTGCTGCCCTACCCCCTCCTCCCCCTTTGCCCGCTAAATGACCCTATTAAAACTAAATAAAAATTTTTTTTAATTTTGTGTATAATCATCCCAAGCATTTACTTTTAGAGTTTTATGTTTACCTGTTTCAGCCCTACCCCCTCTCCCCCTTTGCCCTCTAAATGGCCCTATCAAAAAAAAGAAATTTTAATTTTGTATATAATTATCCCAAGCATTTATTTTTAGAGTTTTATGACAAAGGTGAAATGTTTCCCCCACAGCCCTTGCCAGAGCGACCCAGCCAAAATACAGTTTTTATACCCTCCAAAGAGAATTGTGATGAAGTCTAAGACGGTCTAGCATTGCCCATACGTTCGTCTGTGGAAAACATGATATTGTATATTTTTGAACCCCGCTCCCTTTAGTGGGCGTTGACGTACGATATTATATAAAGGAACTCTGTCCCACCAAGTTAAACATTTCAAATTCACTTACTAAATATTTGGAGGGTATTTAAGATTCGACCCGGTCGAATATAACGTTTTTACTTGTTATACTTAGATGTGCCTTTTTTCATATTCTGTGACGATATACTTCATTAATATGTATTTTGGAAATAACCCACGGAAGGAAAACCCCATACCTTTAATCATTTTTGGTGAAGTGCGTAAAAATGCGTTAAGATAAATTTATGTGTGGTGTCATTGTATATTTGTAATTCCGGCCACCTAACGAGAAAAAATTATACTAAGCTGTGTTGGTTCGTGAATATAATAAGCAATTGGTTCTTGCATGGGGATGGGCCAGTGACTATAATTATAATTAATAATTCACTAGTGTTGCTGAGTTAACGTAATATGTTCAAGAAGTGTTCATGGGAGGGGAGAGATTCGAATTTTATGTAATTTTGTAGGAGAATTCAGAAAATATTCAAAATTTACTGCCTGTTTCTCATTGTCGAATGAATTCTTTCGTACAAATATATTTAAAATAAAAACAAGTAAAAGCGCTATATTCGGCTGTGCCGAATCTTATATACCCTTCACAGATGTAATTCTTCTTTCTTTCTTTCTTGCCAAAACAGAAAGTAGGTTTAATTAAAATATCAAAATAATGTTATCGGTTACTTTTATATTTAAGAAAACGTTTAAATTTTTCGGCTAGGAAGCTAAATTTTTGGCTTCTCTTATATCTAATACCTATGAACGTCTTTCGAAAATATTATATATATTTAATTTACAAACAAAACAAAAAATCCGTTTCATGTACCCCAAAAAGTTCTAATTGTCCAACCGTAGAATCGTCTTTGGTTTTTAATGTTGTTGGTTTTTAATACCAGATTACTTCTTTCTGATAAATAAAGTATGTATAATTCATCATAAAAATCAAAAATAACAAATAAAATGGCTGATTTTATGAATCAGAAAATGTCAACTTCCTAACCCTGGAACCGAATTCTTAATTTTTATACCCTCCAAAAAAGAATTTGGAGGGTATATTCACTTTGTCATTCCGTTTGTAACGCATCGAAATATCCATCTCAGACCCCATAAAGTATATATATTCTTGATCAGTGATGAAATCTAAGACGAACTGAGCATGTCCGTCCGTCCGTCCGACCGTCCGTCCGTCCGACCGTCCGTCCGACCGTCCGTCCGTCTGTGGAAATCACGATTCAGTCCAAACGAAAAGAGCTAGACTCTTGAAATTTGGCATAAATATATTTTAAAACTTAGAGCAGGTTAAGTTCGAAGATGGGCTAAATCGGGCAAGAGGGAAAAAAGTTCCCCTAAGAAGAACTAAACCAACCCAGAAAAAACAACATAATTTTTAAAGTTTTTTGGTTATTTTGTTAAGCAAATGATATATATTTATGTCAAATACGGTCCAACGCCTTAAACTTGGAGCCATTAAATAAAATAAAAATATTTTTTGACCCCGCCCACTTTAGTGGGCGTTATTATAGGCAAAAATAGCATAAAAATTTAACAAATTGTTTTACTTAAGCCTATATTCCTTAAAAATAACACTTTTAAGCTTTAATGACGAAGCTGAGACGAAACCTGGTACTACTCTGCCCTACCCCCTCCTTCCCCTTCGCCCCCTAAATGACCCTACCAAAAAAAAAAAAAATTTTTAATTTTGTATATAATCATCCCAAGCATTTATCTTTAGAGTTATATGACTGCCGATTTCTGCCCTACCTCCCCCCCCCCCCACCTCTTCCTTTGCCCCCTAAATGACCCTACCAAAAAAAATTTTTTTTTTTAAATTTTGTATATAATCATCCCAAGCATTTATCTTTAGAGTTTTATGACTGCCGATTTCTGCCCTACCCCTCCCCCCTTTTCCTTTGCCCCCAAAATGACCCTACCAAAAAAAAAATGTTTTTTTAAATTTTGTATATAATCATCCCAAGCATTTATCTTTAGAGTTTTATGACTGCCGACTTCTGCCCTACCTCCCCCCCCACCTTTTCCTTTGCCCCCTAAAATTACCCTACCAAAAAAATAATTTATGGGCAAAAATAGCATAAAAATTTAACAAATCGTTTTACTTAAGCCTACATTCCTTAAAAATAACACTTTTAAGCTTTAATGACGAAGCTGAGACGAAACCTGGTACTACTCTGCCCTGCCCCCTCCTTCCCCTTCGCCCCCTAAATGACCCTACCAAAAAAAAATGTTTTTTTAAATTTTGTATATAATCATCCCAAGCATTTATCTTTAGAGTTTTATGACTACCGATTTCTGCCCTACCTCCCCCCCCCCACCTTTTCCTTTGCCCCCTAAATGACCCTACCAAAAAAAATTTTTTTTTAAATTTTGTATATAATCATCCCAAGCATTTATCTTTAGAGTTTTATGACTGCCTGTTGCTGCCCTACCCCCTCCTCCTCCTCCTTTGCCCGCTAAATGACCCTATTAAAAATATATATAAATTTTTTTTTATTTTGTGTATAATCATCCCAAGCAATTATTTTTACAGTTTTATGTGTATCTGTTTCTGCCCTACCCCCTCTCCCCCTTCGCCCTTTAAATGACCCTATCAAAAAAAAGAAATTTTAATTTTGTATATAATTATCCCAAGCATTTATTTTTAGAGTTTTATGACAAAGGTGAAATGTTTCCCCCACAGCCCTTGCCAGAGCGACCCCGCCAAAATACAGTTTTTATAGCCTCCAAAGAGGATTGTGATGAAGTCTAAGACGGTCTAGCAATGCCCATACGTTCGTCTGTGGAAAACATGATATTGTATATTTTTGAACCCCGCCCCCTTTAGTGGGCGTTGACTTACGATATTATATAAAGGAACTCTGTCCCACCAAGTTAAACATTTCAAATTCACTTACTAGATATTTGGAGGGTATTTAAGATTCGACCCGGTCGAATATAACGTTTTTACTTGTTTAATACTAATCTAATTTTTTCTGATATATAAAATAGCTTTAATTCACTAAAAACACAAAATTTTTAATTTATGTATGTACTATTATGTACGAAAAGTAGTTCGATTTTCCAACTCTGGAAGCGAATTTTTATTTTTTTACCAATGCAATTCTTAGTGAGGCGTAACATAGCTTTAGTTGACAAAAAAAATACTATTTTTAAACTTTTTGGTCACTTTCACGTACCATAAAATATATCATATGTCCAAACCTGGAGTCGAAATTTTGATTTTTAAGATTTTAATACCAAATTTGTTCTTCCTGAATTATAAAACAGCTCTAATTAGCAAAAAAAACAACGTCAATTGCCTTTTTGGTTACATTTATGTTTAAAAAAATTTCAATTTCCTAACCCTGGAAGCGAAATTTAAATTTTTTAAAATTTTCTTTATCAATGCAAATCTTCATGAGGTATAAAGTAGTTTTGTTTAAGAAAAAGTCGAATTTTGCAACCATTTTGGTTATTACATGTACTACAAAATATTGCATGTACCAAAAAAAATTTAATTTTTCTAACCCTGGAAACGAAATTTAAATTTTTTTTGTTTGTTTTTTTTATCAGTGCAATGCTTCTTGAAGTATAAAGTAGTTTTATTTACAAAAAATTGCAAATTTTTTACCATTTTGGTAACTTTCATGTACCATAAAATATTGCACTTGTCCATCCCTGGATTCGAAATTTTATTTTTTATTTTTGAATTTTTGATACCAATTTTGTTCTTCCTAAATTATACGACTGTTTTAGTTGGCAAAAAACAAAAAACAACAACATCGATTGCCTGTTTGATTACTTGCATGTATAAAAAAAAATCAATTTCCCACCCCTGGAAGCAAAATTTGAATCTAAAATTTTCTTTTCTTTTTGCCAATGCAAATCTTCATGACGTATAAAGAGGTTTTGTTAAAGAAAAACTTAACATTTTTAACAATTTTAGTTACTACATGTACTACAAAATACGGAATGGGCCGAAAAAAAAATTTTTATTTCCCATCCCTGAACATTTTTTTTTTTATATTTTTAGTTTTTAATACACCATTGAGACTTCCCAAAGCACGAAATAGGTTTAGTTTGCAAACATTAAAAAAAATAAATTATTTTTGGTATAAATTTAGCGTCGAGAAATAGGTGCAAGCTTCCCAGCTCTGGAACCATAGTTCGGATCTATCTGAATTTTAACACCACTCTATTTAAGTTCATTTCCAATCCAACGGTCCAAGAATGAAGTCTCTATCTCTTCTGGGGGCTTGGCTAGACCTGTTTCATTACTTTCACTTATAAAAACAATGCAATTTCCCAACCCTGGAAGTAAAATTTGAATTTAAAAACAAAAATTTTTTTTTGCCAATGCAAATCTTCATGACGTATAAAGTGGTTTTGTTAAAGAAAAACTTAAAATTTTTAACAATTTTAGATACTACATGTACTACAAAATACGAAATAAGCCGAAAAAAAATTTTTTTATTTCCCATCCCTGGAAAAAATTTTTTATTTTTTTAGTTTTTAATAGACCATTGAGGCTCCCTAAAGCACGAAATAGGTTTAATTTACAAACATTAAAAAAAATAATTGATTTTTGGTAAAAATTTTGCGTCGAGAAATAGGTGTAAGCTTCCCAGCTCTGGAACCATACTTCGGATCTTTCTGAATTTCAATAGCAGCCTGTTTAAGTTCATTTCCAATCCAACGGTCCAAGAACGAAGTCTCTAGCTCTTCTGGGAGCTTGGGAAAACCGATTTCACGTACAGACGGACGGACAGACGGACAGACGGACATCGCTCAATCGTCATCGCTATTCATAAGGATCCAGAATATATATACTTTATGGGGTCCCATGTGCATATCGAAGAAATTACACACGGAATGACAAACCTATATATACCCTTTCACTTTTTTGTGAAGGGTATAACAAGATTTTATAAATTTTAAAAATAAGAAGAGCCAAACATTTAGCTTCTTAGCTGAAAAATTTAAACGTTTTCTTAAATATAAAAGCAACTGATAACAACATATTTTTTGTTTGTTTTTATACCCTTCACAAAAAAGTGAAAGGGTATATATAGGTTTGTCATTCCGTGTGTAATTTCTTCGATATGCACATGGGACCCCATAAAGTATATATATTCTGGATCCTTATGAATAGCGATGACGATTGAGCGATGTCCGTCTGTCCGTCTGTCCGTCTGTCCGTCCGTCTGTACGTGAAATCGGTTTTCCCAAGCTCCCAGAAGAGCTAGAGACTTCGTTCTTGGACCGTTGGATTGGAAATCAACTTAAACAGGCTGCTATTGAAATTCAGAAAGATCCGAAGTATGGTTCCAGAGCTGGGAAGCTTACACCTATTTCTCGACGCAAAATTTTTACCAAAAATCAATTATTTTTTTTAATGTTTGTAAATTAAACTTATTTCGTGCTTTAGGGAGCCTCAATGGTCTATTAAAAACTAAAAAAATAAAAAATTTTTTCCAGGGATGGGAAATAAAAAAAATTTTTTTCGGCTTATTTCGTATTTTGTAGTACATGTAGTATCTAAAATTGTTAAAAATTTTAAGTTTTTCTTTAACAAAACCACTTTATACGTCATGAAGATTTGCATTGGCAAAAAAAAATTTTTGTTTTTAAATTCAAATTTTACTTCCAGGGTTGGGAAATTGCATTGTTTTTATAAGTGAAAGTAATGAAACAGGTCTAGCCAAGCCCCCAGAAGAGATAGAGACTTCATTCTTGGACCGTTGGATTGGAAATGAACTTAAATAGAGTGGTGTTAAAATTCAGATAGATCCGAACTATGGTTCCAGAGCTGGGAAGCTTGCACCTATTTCTCGACGCTAAATTTATACCAAAAATAATTTATTTTTTTTAATGTTTGCAAACTAAACCTATTTCGTGCTTTGGGAAGATTCAATGGTGTATTAAAAACTAAAAATATAAAAAAAAATGTTCAGGGATGGGAAATAAAAATTTTTTTTTCGGCCCATTCCGTATTTTGTAGTACATGTAGTAACTAAAATTGTTAAAAATGTTAAGTTTTTCTTTAACAAAACCTCTTTATACGTCATGAAGATTTGCATTGGCAAAAAGAAAAGAAAATTTTAGATTCAAATTTTGCTTCCAGGGGTGGGAAATTGATTTTTTTTTATACATGCAAGTAATCAAACAGGCAATCGATGTTGTTGTTTTTTGTTTTTTGCCAACTAAAACAGTCGTATAATTTAGGAAGAACAAAATTGGTATCAAAAATTCAAAAATAAAAAATAAAATTTCGAATCCAGGGATGGACAAGTGCAATATTTTATGGTACATGAAAGTTACCAAAATGGTAAAAAATTTGCAATTTTTTGTAAATAAAACTACTTTATACTTCAAGAAGCATTGCACTGATAAAAAAAACAAACAAAAAAAATTTAAATTTCGTTTCCAGGGTTAGAAAAATTAAATTTTTTTTGGTACATGCAATATTTTGTAGTACATGTAATAACCAAAATGGTTGCAAAATTCGACTTTTTCTTAAACAAAACTACTTTATACCTCATGAAGATTTGCATTGATAAAGAAAATTTTAAAAAATTTAAATTTCGCTTCCAGGGTTAGGAAATTGAAATTTTTTTAAACATAAATGTAACCAAAAAGGCAATTGACGTTGTTTTTTTTTGCTAATTAGAGCTGTTTTATAATTCAGGAAGAACAAATTTGGTATTAAAATCTTAAAAATCAAAATTTCGACTCCAGGTTTGGACATATGATATATTTTATGGTACGTGAAAGTGACCAAAAAGTTTAAAAATAGTATTTTTTTTGTCAACTAAAGCTATGTTACGCCTCACTAAGAATTGCATTGGTAAAAAAATAAAAATTCGCTTCCAGAGTTGGAAAATCGAACTACTTTTCGTACATAATAGTACATACATAAATTAAAAATTTTGTGTTTTTAGTGAATTAAAGCTATTTTATATATCAGAAAAAATTAGATTAGTATTAAACAAGTAAAAACGTTATATTCGACCGAGTCGAATCTTAAATACCCTCCAAATATCTAGTAAGTGAATTTGAAATGTTTAACTTGGTGGGACAGAGTTCCTTTATATAATATCGTAAGTCAACGCCCACTAAAGGGGGCGGGGTTCAAAAATATACAATATCATGTTTTCCACAGACGAACGTATGGGCATTGCTAGACCGTCTTAGACTTCATCACAATCCTCTTTGGAGGCTATAAAAACTGTATTTTGGCGGGGTCGCTCTGGCAAGGGCTGTGGGGGAAACATTTCACCTTTGTCATAAAACTCTAAAAATAAATGCTTGGGATAATTATATACAAAATTAAAATTTCTTTTTTTTTGATAGGGTCATTTAAAGGGCGAAGGGGGAGAGGGGGTAGGGCAGAAACAGATACACATAAAACTGTAAAAATAATTGCTTGGGATGATTATACACAAAATAAAAAAAAATTTATATATATTTTTAATAGGGTCATTTAGCGGGCAAAGGAGGAGGAGGAGGGGGTAGGGCAGCAACAGGCAGTCATAAAACTCTAAAGATAAATGCTTGGGATGATTATATACAAAATTTAAAAAAAAAAATTTTTTTGGTAGGGTCATTTAGGGGGCAAAGGAAAAGGTGGGGGGGGGGGAGGTAGGGCAGAAATCGGTAGTCATAAAACTCTAAAGATAAATGCTTGGGATGATTATATACAAAATTTAAAAAAACATTTTTTTTTGGTAGGGTCATTTAGGGGGCGAAGGGGAAGGAGGGGGCAGGGCAGAGTAGTACCAGGTTTCGTCTCAGCTTCGTCATTAAAGCTTAAAAGTGTTATTTTTAAGGAATGTAGGCTTAAGTAAAACGATTTGTTAAATTTTTATGCTATTTTTGCCCATAAATTATTTTTTTGGTAGGGTAATTTTAGGGGGCAAAGGAAAAGGTGGGGGGGGAGGTAGGGCAGAAGTCGGCAGTCATAAAACTCTAAAGATAAATGCTTGGGATGATTATATACAAAATTTAAAAAAACATTTTTTTTTTGGTAGGGTCATTTTGGGGGCAAAGGAAAAGGGGGGAAGGGTAGGGCAGAAATCGGCAGTCATAAAACTCTAAAGATAAATGCTTGGGATGATTATATACAAAATTTAAAAAAAAAAATTTTTTTTGGTAGGGTCATTTAGGGGGCAAAGGAAGAGGTGGGGGGGGGGGGAGGTAGGGCAGAAATCGGCAGTCATATAACTCTAAAGATAAATGCTTGGGATGATTATATACAAAATTTAAAATTTTTTTTTTTTTTGGTAGGGTCATTTAGGGGGCGAAGGGGAAGGAGGGGGTAGGGCAGAGTAGTACCAGGTTTCGTCTCAGCTTCGTCATTAAAGCTTAAAAGTGTTATTTTTAAGGAATATAGGCTTAAGTAAAACAATTTGTTAAATTTTTATGCTATTTTTGCCTATAATAACGCCCACTAAAGTGGGCGGGGTCAAAAAATATTTTTATTTTATTTAATGGCTCCAAGTTTAAGGCGTTGGACCGTATTTGACATAAATATATATCATTTGCTTAACAAAATAACCAAAAAACTTTAAAAATTATGTTGTTTTTTCTGGGTTGGTTTAGTTCTTCTTAGGGGAACTTTTTTCCCTCTTGCCCGATTTAGCCCATCTTCGAACTTAACCTGCTCTAAGTTTTAAAACATATTTATGCCAAATTTCAAGAGTCTAGCTCTTTTCGTTTGGACTGAATCGTGATTTCCACAGACGGACGGACGGTCGGACGGACGGACGGTCGGACGGACGGACGGACATGCTCAGTTCGTCTTAGATTTCATCACTGATCAAGAATATATATACTTTATGGGGTCTGAGATGGATATTTCGATGCGTTACAAACGGAATGACAAAGTGAATATACCCTCCAAATTCTTTTTTGGAGGGTATAAAAATTAAGAATTCGGTTCCAGGGTTAGGAAGTTGACATTTTCTGATTCATAAAATCAGCCATTTTATTTGTTATTTTTGATTTTTATGATGAATTATACATACTTTATTTATCAGAAAGAAGTAATCTGGTATTAAAAACCAACAACATTAAAAACCAAAGACGATTCTACGGTTGGACAATTAGAACTTTTTGGGGTACATGAAACGGATTTTTTGTTTTGTTTGTAAATTAAATATATATAATATTTTCGAAAGACGTTCATAGGTATTAGATATAAGAGAAGCCAAAAATTTAGCTTCCTAGCCGAAAAATTTAAACGTTTTCTTAAATATAAAAGTAACCGATAACATTATTTTGATATTTTAATTAAACCTACTTTCTGTTTTGGCAAGAAAGAAAGAAAGAAGAATTACATCTGTGAAGGGTATATAAGATTCGGCACAGCCGAATATAGCGCTTTTACTTGTTTTTGTTTCAAATGTATTTATCCGAAAGAAAGAATTCATTCGACAATAACAAACGGGCAGTTAGATCTTGAACATATGAAATGAAGACCTAATCACTTATTGTGGCGCTTCCACTATGCTACATAAGCCGCATTTATTTAGCACCGCGGTCTTATGAACCACGATAATTTGGTCGAATACAAAGCACCTGACGTTTTGAAAGTCAGAAAAAGTATGCAAAACAATGTGCATATCAAATTAATTACATATGTGAACTCGAACTTAAAACCATTTACAACTCAATAGAAAAGCTTCGAACATCTGTCCCTAATCAGATGTGAAAACGAGTTGAAAGCAGTAAAACTTGTGATGTCTTCGCCATAGTAATTTTGTCCATAATTTGCTTTTAGCCGCCGTTGCGTCCATTTATTTTAATAAAATTTTATCGTACTTCTATCATATTTTAATTTCTAGGTTGGGGTTTTAAAAATCAGTCATTTTAGACTGGATAGAAATTAGTTGTCAATATCGGTAGTAACTAGAACTGTCAGTTATTCGCCTTTCAATTGTGTTCCAGTAATTCAGTAATTATTCGATTAGTCGTTAGGAATAACGAATAAAAAAACTATCAGAAAAAGAATATAAAATTTATTTTAAAACAAGTAAAAGTGCTATATTCCGCTGTGCCGAATCTTAAATACCCTTCACAGATGTAATTATTCTTTCTTTCTTTCTTACCAAAACAGAAACTAGGTTTAATTAAAAAATCAAAATGATGTTATCGGTTACTTTTATATTTAAGAAAAGGTTTAAATTTTTCGGCTAGGAAGCTAAATGTTTGTCTTTTCTTATATCTAATACCTATGAACGTCTTTCAAAAATATTATATATGTTTAATTTAAAAAAATCCGTTTCATGTACCCCAAAAAGTTCTTATTGTCCAACCGTAGAATCGTTTTTTAGATTTTGTTGGTTTTTAATACTAGTTTACTTCTTTCTGATATATAAAGTAGGTATAATTCATCATAAAAATAAAAAAATAACAAATAAAATGGCTGCTTTTATAAATCGGAAAATGTCGATTTTCCAACCCTGGAACCGAATTTATAATATTTTGATACTAGTTTAATTTTTTCTGAAATATCTAATAGGTTTAATTCACTAAAAGCACAAAATTTTGAATTTATGTATGTACTATTATGTACGAAAAATATTTCGATTTCCCAACTCTGGAATTTTTATTTTTTACCAATGCAATTCTTAGTGAGGTGTAACATAGTTTTACTTGACAAAAAAATTAAAATTTTTAAACTTTTTGGTCACTTTCATGTACCATAAAATATATCATTTGTCCAACCCTGGAGTCGAAATTTTGATTTTTTAAGATTTTAATACCAATTTTGTTCTTCCTGAATTATAAAACAGCTTTAATTAGCAAAAAAAAAAAACAACGTCAATTGCCTTTTTGGTTATTTTTATGCAGAATAAATATATCAATTTCCCAACCCTGGAAACGAAATTTTTTTTAATGAGGCATGAAATAGTTTTATTTAAGAAAAACTTAATATTTATAACCATATAGGTTATAAATATAGTTTTAATTAGTAAAAAACAACGTCAATTGCATTTTTGGTTACATTTATGTTTAAAAAAAAATTTCAATTTCCCAACCCTGGAAGCGAAATTTAAAGTTTTTAAAATTTTCTTTATCAATGCAAATCTTCATGAGGTATAAAGTAGTTTTGTTTAAGAAAAACTCGAATTTTGCAACCATTTTGGTTATAACATGTACTACAAAATATTGCATGTACCAAAAAAAAAATTAATATTTCCAACCCTGAAAACGAAATTTTAATTTTTTTTTGTTTGTTTTTTTATCAGTGCAACGCTTCTTGAGGTATAAGGTAGTTTTATTTACGAAAAATTGCAAATTTTTTACCATTTTGGTAACTTTCATGTACCATAAAATATTGCACTTGTCCAGCCCTGGATTCGAAATTTTATTTTTGAATTTTTGATACCAATTATGTTCTTCCTAAATTATAAGACAGTTTTAGTTAGCAAAAAACAAAAAAAAACAAGTAAAAACGTTATATTCGACCGGGTCGAATCTTAAATACCCTCCAAATATTTAGTAAGTGAATTTGAAATGTTTAACTTGGTGGGACAGAGTTCCTTTATATAATATCGTACGTCAACGCCCACTAAAGGGAGCGGGGTTCAAAAATATACAATATCATGTTTTCCACAGACGAACGTATGGGCAATGCTAGACCGTCTTAGACTTCATCACAATTCTCTTTGGAGGGTATAAAAACTGTATTTTGGCGGGCTCGCTCTGGCAAGGGCTGTGGGGGAAACATTTCACCTTTGTCATAAAACTCTAAAAATAAATGCTTGGGATAATTATATACAAAATTAAAATTTCTTTTTTTTGATAGGGCCATTTAGAGGGCAAAGGGGGAGAGGGGGTAGGGCTGAAACAGGTAAACATAAAACTCTAAAAGTAAATGCTTGGGATGATTATACACAAAATTAAAAAAAAATTTTATTTAGTTTTAATAGGGTCATTTAGCGGGCAAAGGGGGAGGAGGGGGTAGGGCAGCAACAGGCAGTCATAAAACTCTAAAGATAAATGCATGTTATGATAATATACAAAATTTAAAAAAAAATTTTATTATTTTGGTAGGGTCATTTAGGGGGCATAGGAAGAGGGGGGGGGAGGGGGTAGGGCAGAAATCGGCAGTCATAAAACTCTAAAGATAAATGCTTGGGATGATTATATACAAAATTTAAAAAAATTAATTTTTTTTGGTAGGGTCATTTAGGGGGCGAAGGGGAAGGAGGGGGTAGGGCAGAGTAGTACCAGGTTTCGTCTCAGCTTCGTCATTAAAGCTTAAAAGTGTTATTTTTAAGGAATGTAGGCTTAAGTAAAACAATTTGTTAAATTTTTATGCTATTTTTGCCTATAATAACGCCCACTGAAGTGGGCGGGGTCAAAAAAAATTTTTATTTTATTTAATGGCTCCAAGTTTAAGGCGTTGGACCGTATTTGACATAAAAATATATCATTTGCTTAACAAAATAACCAAAAAACTTTAAAAATTATGTTGTTTTTTCTGGGTTGGTTTAGTTCTTCTTAGGGGAACTTTTTTCCCTCTTGCCCGATTTAGCCCATCTTCGAACTTAACCTGCTCTAAGTTTTAAAATATATTTATGCCAAATTTCAAGAGTCTAGCTCTTTTCGTTTGGACTGAATCGTGATTTCCACAGACGGACGGACGGACGGACGGACATGCTCTGTTCGTCTTAAATTTCATCACTGATCAAGAATATATATACTTTATGGGGTCTGAGATGGATATTTCGATGCGTTACAAACGGAATGACAAAGTGAATATACCCTCCAAATTCTTTTTTGGAGGGTATAAAAACATCAGTTGCCTGTTTGACTACTTTCATGTATAAAAAAAATTCAATTTCCCACCCCTGGTAGCAAAATTTGAATTTAAAATTTTTGATTTTTTTTTGGCTAATGCAAATCTTCATGATGTATAAAGTGGTTTTGTTAAAGAAAAACTTGAAATTTTTAACAATTTTAGTTACTACAAAATACGGAATAGGCCGAAAAAAAATTTTTAATTTCCCATCCCTGGAAAAAAATTTAATTTTTTTAGTTTTTAATAGACCATTGAGGCTCCCCAAAGCACGAAGTAGGTTTAATTTACAAACATTAAAAAAAATAATTGATTTTTGGTATAAATTTTGCGTCGAGAAATAGGTGTAAGCTTCCCAGCTCTGGAACCATACTTTGGATCTTTCTGAATTTCAATAGCAGCCTATTTAAGTTCATTTCCAATCCAACGGTCTAAGAACGAAGTCTCTAGCTCTTTTGGGGGCTTGGGAAAACCGATTTCACGTACAGACGGACGGACAGACGGACATCGCTCAATCGTCATGGCTATTCATAAGGATCCAGAATATATATACTTTATGGGGTCTCATGTGCATATCGAAGAAATTACACACGGAATGACAAACCTATATATACCCTTTCACTTTTTTGTGAAGGGTATAAAAATAATCAAGTTATATTAAAATTTTAAAAGTGAAACAGTTAATATTGTTATTAACGAACTAATATTTAGAACATTATATATTATTTTGTTGAGATCAATTTTAACAGACTCATTTTGATAATAATACTTGCAGAGAAATACAAGTATGTATATGTAATTATATCCGAATTAAAAAAAAAAATAAATAATTGAAATTCATATATGTATTTAATGCAGCTAAAACATTTCAAACGATTTTTATACAATATATTTTAACATTCCTACACCATATAAAATCATGAATAACGTATGGGAAAAATCAACTTCTAATGCCTAATAATTCAGAGGATAATTAAGTACAATTTATTTTTAAAATCTCTTTAAACACTAAATTCATTACAATTACATACTAAATAAATATAATTTTAAACTAAAAACTGATGGTGTATTTATATGTATGTATATATGTATGTATACAAATTTATTTTATTTATAAAATACCAATTTAGAAATAATGTGGACTACTTGGTCATTTTGCTAAATACAAATTTATTTTTTATGAAAATTAGCTCAAACTATGTTAGACGAAATAAAATTTTATAGGAAACGACCTATGGGGATCTGGAATCGAAATTTTGAGTTTTTAAGATTTTAATACCAATTTTGTTCTTCCTGAATTATAAAATAGTTTTAATTAGCAAAAACAACAACGTCAGTTGCCTTTTTGGTTACTTCTAGGTATAAAAAAATATTCAATTTCCCACCCCTGGAAGCGAAATTTTAATATCAAAAAAAATTTTTTTACCAATATAAGTTTTAATGATGTATAAATCGGTTTTATTTAAGAAAAACTTTTATTAATTTCAGTTATTACATGTACTACCAAATACTACATGTGCCCATCCCTGCAAAAAAAATTTTTATTTTTTTAGTTTTTAATAGACCATTGAGGCTTCCCACAGCATGAAATAGGTTTAATTTACAAACAACCAAAGAAAAATTATTGGTTTTTGGTATTAATTGAGCGTCGAGAAATAGGTGTAAGCTTCCCAGCTCTGGCACCGTACTTCGGAATTTTCTGAATTTTAATACCACTCTCCTTAAGTTCGCTTGCAATCCAACGGAGTCGCTAGCTCTTCTGGGGCTTGGGAAAACCGATTTCACGTACAGACAGACGGACATCGCTCAATCGTCATCGCTATTCATAAGGATCCAAAATATATATATTTAGGGGGTCCCATGTGAATATCGAAGAAATTACACATGGAATGACCAACCTAGATATACCCTTTCACTTTTTTGTGAAGGGTATAAAGAATTTTAAAATTATGTTGTTTTTTAGAAGTTGGTTTAGTTCTTCTTAAGGGAACTATTTTCCTCTGGCCCTATTTAGCCCATTTACGAACTTCACTGTGCTAGCCTTCAAGATATAGTTTTGTACCAAATTTCCAGAGTCTGAATTTTTCGTTTGGACTGAATCGTGATTTCCACAGACGTACGGACATGCTCAGATCGTCTGTGATTTAATCACTGATCAAGAATATATATAGTTTATGGGGTCTCAGATGGATACTTCGCTGACAAATGACAAATGAATATAGCCCACAATTCATTTTTGGATGGTATAAAAACGAATGTTTTCCAAAAAGTTAACTTAATTATGATGTTATTTTTTTATTTTATCTTTCTCGTATCGCAAGATTAAAATGCTTCCTAAAGATGTTATATTATTTAGACAATAATAAACTCTTATCTGTATTTCGTTCTAACATTATTAGATAAAATTATAATAAATTATGTATGAATTTTTATTAGTCGAACTTTGTAATGTAAATTGTTAATTTTGGGCTTAAGTTCGAATCTGCATGACTGCACGCGCACTTGTTCATTGTAAATTGACAACTAAAATTCAATTACTTGATCATAAATAACAAAGAAGCTTTAGCAATCAGCAACCGATGGCTCTGGAAAAAGCGAAAGAGATACATGGAATATTGGGAATATTAATCGTCAGGGTTGGGGAATTTCGTACTAACCAAAAAGGTAATAACTTAAAAATATGAATGTGATAACTTCTCATATTCAATTTTCGTTAAAATATTGGTTAAATAGTTGATATTCCTACTAACTAGCACCACTTGCAAAAGTGGAAAAATTGAACAAAGAACGCTGATGAGATGGCGTAGCGGCCTCGAAATCAGTACTGATCCGTTCTGCTGGTTTGATGGTTATTAAAAATATTCTTAATATTCCAATCTTAATATAAAAAATAATAAATAGAATTTGAACAAATTCATTTATTAATAAAATAATAAAAAATCATTTGCAGTCATGCAGATTCGAACTTATTAAGCCCAAATTAACAATTCAAAATTAACTGCACGCGTGATTTTAATAATTTAAAGTGTCACGGCATTTGCACATCTCTACTCTCAACACATACGGTACAAGCATGCTCGTGCATTATTAATACCTTTAAAAATTCTGTGTTTTTAACGTCCTGCTAAGAAAATTTCAAATATATGGGGAGTTCACCAGATCCCAACGTTTTGAGTTTCTATGCAGCTTCCCTGACTACTCTGATGTCTGCTGACAAATTTAAAACGTTTTCTTAAATATGAAATTAACTGAATAAAAAAGTTTGTTGTTGTTAGTAATCAAATTTTCTGTTTTAGAAACAAATAAGAAACACATTTGTGAAGAGTATTTAAGATTCCGCACAGCCGAATATAACACTTTTACTTGTTTCAAATAAATATGGTTTTGATGATAAATAAAAAAAGTTCTGCTCAGCAACAAGTATTTTTATCATGAATAAAACACAAAAAGCAAAAATTAGCCCGTGTGAACGAGTATTCATGTACAACAAAAGCAAAATTATGTATAGTTATACATACATACATAGATAAGTGTTTGCTTGCTGTGTATTAAAATAACTTGTGTATTAAACTAACACCAATACCTAAATACCGGCGGAAAGCGGGAAGTTTTTTTCCGCTGAGCTTTAATGCTGAAATGCCATACCTTAACAAAAGCGGCAGCGTTATGTAAAAAAACAATAAAAACAGGGTTATCAAACAAACAAATTAAACAACCCTGATTATTTTAACAGCTGGACGGACAACATTTGTGATTTTGTTATTAAAATTTTGTACAAATTATAAACGTGCATACATATGTATGTACATATATAATCATATTGTAAATATTTTCTTACCACCATTTTCTAATACGAAGTGCACAAATTTTTTCTTTTATTATATATTTCACTTTTGTAAATCTTTGCTCTTTTTCTCTGGTTACAATTCTCTTCTTTTGCAACCAACTTCATTAGAAAACGCTCTGTCAAAATCGGATTTTCCAATAGCAAAGCGTTGCCGCCGCGTTATTTCGGTATGCTCCATGCAAACTGTATGGACATGAGAACTTTTGACAGTTAAAAAACGCTTGCCGCCCGTATTTAGGTATGGCAGTAAGTACTCTTTCACACACAACAGGTATACTCAGGGCGTACTAAACCAGGTGGCATCGTTAGGAATGTAAACAATTTTTTGCTCCTATTGAATTTTTGTTTGTTTTGAGTTTAAACTGTCAAAGTACGGCGTAATTATATTTATGATCTGATATATGAATAAAAACTGTTTATTGAAAAAGGAATATTTTAAATTATTGTTGTGAAAAAGTGAACTAAAAGAAAATACTAATAATAATAATAATAGTAATAACAATCTAGATAAAAAACTAGTTAAAGAGAGAAAATCCTTAATCCCGGTAATATAAATATCGGGAGTAATATAAATACTTGCAGTAATATAATATACTAAACCATAAACATTATTTTAGATATTTATCAGAGCTCGTTGTGGTATGAAATACTATGAGGAAGAAAATCTTAAAGCGCGGCAGTACTACATTTGCAGTCCACTATTATAACAGGGAATATATAATGAACTTTTGTGTTGCACTTATTGTATATTTTTGTGTATACTTAATACGTGTAATTCTTTGAAAAAATAACTATTCTCAACTTTTAAGTTTTAATTCCTCTGTGGTGTCTTCATTCCTTATCAGATATTGATGATATAAGTGTCAACTGAAAGGTGTGAATGCGTTCTATTCATTTTATTATATAATAAAACACCATTATATAGACCCATTTCCGATTTCAGGTCACAAGAAAATATTGTGTTTTTATTAAATCTTTTTTTTTTACTTTTGCATGTTGGCATGATGCAAGATATTTTATTTCTTAAATTTTAAATGCTTCTTTTTCTTACGCTTTTGGCATTTATATCTTAACTCATTGTTTTGACAATCTCAACTTTATTACACAAACAAAAACACCTATGTTGTTGTATTGTTGTACTTGTAGCCCTTACGCTGCCACCTGGTTTTATTACGCCATGGGTATACTTGATAAGTTTTTCTTCAATTTTCTTTCGAACCTGCATTTACGTTCACACACGAAACGTCATGGCAAGTTTTTCTTCATTGCTGAACATTCATTTAATGTATTACGGATGGTAAAACAAAAGAAAATATAACAAGTTAAAGTGCTATATTCGGCTGTGCCGAATCTTAATTTATTGTATTTTACTATTATATTGTCAAAGCAAGTGGCTAGACATTTTCGAGGAATTCGTGCAAAATTTCAACAAGAAAATTAATAATTCTATGAATAATTTTTTTTTAAATAAAATTTTTACGTTAAATTGACGTAAAAAAATATACAGATTTGATATAAAATATATTGTTCTACTGAATTTAAGCAGTACGCTTAATTGTAACAAACTTCAGTAATCCGAACTACGTTTCAGAGAAAAAATCGGATAATTGAAAAAAAAAATGGTTTTGGTTATTTCCAGTAAAGCGGAGTCGACTGTCAAGCAAAAAATTTTGTAATCGAATTTCCGTGATATTAGTAGCAAAATTATACAAAAACCGTAAAAAGTACATTATTTTTGCATTAAGTGCAGTACTATCTCGATAATCCGGACACCATAAATCCTGAGCATGTCCGTATTACTGGAGTGTTCGGATTACAGATGTTAATTTTTTACCTGCATACATACATAATGCAAAGAATAAAAACTAAATCAATTTCATATATATTTATCAAGTTTTTTATTAAAAAGAGAATATAGTTCAATAAATGTTACATTTATGTGTAGTATATGAAACGAAAATTCATATATGTATGTTAGACATAAATTCTCTTAGTCTGTGTTCATACGAGTCATGTCTTATTGACAAGATTCTTACTTTTTCTTCTTTGAACTTGCATTCGTGTTCACACAATTCATGGCTTGTTGACGACATGTACATATAGTTGCATTCATGTACATATATGTAGTTGTGTGCTTTACGAATGAGAAAGCAAAACGTACTGACAGTACATGCGCATGAGTACTCTTAAGTTTTCCCTTCTTCCCTCTCGCCAACAAATTCGCAATCATGTCAGTAAAACGTGACTCGTATGAATACAGACTTAAAGCAGCACTATTTTTTTTAATATCGAACATGGTCGATTTTTTGTCGCCAAATTTATCTGCAACACATCTTACTGATTTGCCTGTGACTAATCCATCCAATAGTTGTTACATGGCCTACCAGCACTTAAGGGTTTCCACCGGCTAGCTGGATATCGGCGATTTCGGGTCGTGTGATCTCAACCACCCTTAAGCCTGAGGTCCTGTATCAATAAAATTCTATCTACAAACAAATGTCACTTACTTTATACAACACCCTCTCGTTTGGGAAGTTTAGATGTTTCCTTCCAGCCGCCCATTTCCCATCCTTGGTCATTCTGATCCTCTTCATGTTATGATAATGACCCCATAGCCAAAAATCAGGCACACACGCGCACTTACCTTGGATTCATTCACTCCCTCTATACAATATCTTAGCCGATCATATTTTTTTTTTTCATATCACGTATATACATTTTTTATTTATTTGAATTCTCTTAATAATTAACAATTCTTTATTGCTAACAACAATCTTAAATATATTTACCTAATCTGTCAGATCATTTTTTTATTTTTTACTCAAACGACACACACAACTCAATTTTGCTAAATTCTCACACTCCTAGATTTTAAGGTCTAACACTGAGAAGGTTTCTTCTTATTCCCTGAGAGAGCTCCATAAGGTACCAAATCTTCACACTAGTGTACAAAAAAAATTTAACCAAAAGCTTCTTAAAATCGTGGATTATGGGGCATTAGCACACGCGACACAATCTCAGTTGATCCCTGACAGAAAAGTTTACATAAAAAAAAAACTTACTACAAACAACAATTACGATCCCTATCATAAACAAATTTGATTACAAATGATTTGTTTTCTCTATTCCGAAATCTTTAATAAGTTACAAAAATAATACATAATATACTTGAATTTTCTGACATACAGTTTATATTGTTGGCTCACGACTTCTGGCACCTTCTAGTCCAAACAGGTCTGGATGGGGGATGACGACCTGGGCGTTGAAATTTTCTCGTAGCCTCCTCTCTGAAGATTTTCTGGTCTTCCTTAAAATTTTCGCACTAACACACGACTCTTCATGGGCACACTCAATATCAAATCTCTCATTATTTTAATCACAGCTTTGCTTGGACTGGCTCTTACAAATCGCTCTTGGCACAGTTCATCTTGTTCACAATTAATAGAATATATTATTTTTCTTCATCCCGCGGATTATCGGCTTCACTTTTGCTTTTACGACTTTAGTCTTGCAGTTTTATAGCCCTATTTCACGGAATTGTTTATTTTTTTTTTTTAGGCTTATCGACTGGGTTTTAATATTTTTATATTATAGTTTTTCTTTTTTCTTATAAATTTATTTCACGGCATTACAGAAAAAAAACTCCTTTTCTTTATTATATATTTTTTTTTATGGGTGCACTGTCGCTCTCGCCGATCTGACCACGTAACTTCTCCAGAAGAACTCCCTCTTCTCACGCCAAAAACCTACTTTTATACCTTTTTTTTCAGCATTTTCATATAGTACATAGTCCGGCCCTACATATAGATACCTCTACCTCGCGATACATAACCACGTCAGTAGCCCGCGCAATATCATCCAGCTCTACTCCATCTTTTCTGAGTTTCCCTCCCAAATGATAATCTGTCCTCCATACTTTAAAAAAAATATATATACAAATGGCTCCTATCCCCGCCTGAATTCGTCTGCTTAGACACCCCTAGCTACCAGGGACTCAAAATTATTAGTAAGGTGCTGGTTTCCTATATGCTACCAGCAACTACACTATAGAAAAATTATATTCAAATACTACTGGCACCGTTAAAACACAAGAATTATATTTTCGGGCCTTGCCAACTCTAACTTTACTATTAATATTGCCGTCCATTCAAAAATTTCAGCTGGAAACACATTCATTTCTTTCCCACCTCATCAGCTGTTAACCGGCTATCAATTCATGTTGCCTGACTAATAATTTTCTTCCACTACATATTTGCCACAGACGTGAAAATTTTCTCACGCGCTTTATATTTCCATACCATAACAAGAAATACAATTTTTAAATGAAATAAAAACAAACACAAATTATAAAAATCTGCAAGAGGGCTTCTCATTGCATCGCATCAGTGTGGAGCCGGAATTCTACCAATTAAGGCACAGGCCACAAGGATCACATCATTCAGCCACCGCAACATAGTTCACACTTCTTTTTTTCTTAAAGTTTTATGTGATCTCTTGCTATTACTATTCATTCACCTTTATTGTGTTTGGCGTTTTTCGCCTTCAGATTCGACATTTTGTAATAGATTAAAGAACATTTAGCTTTTTGTCTTTAAGCTATTACAATTTGACGAATTTTCAGGCGTTAAACGCCAAAAAGAATAGCGGTGATTGTTTTACAATGTCCAGTTATACAAAGAAATTTTTAAAAATATGTATAGCTTAAACTTTAATAAATTTTGCGAACCTACATATGTCAACAAAAACACTCAACTAACTAAAGCAAAATTGTTAAAATTCCACGCGTAGACGAATACTACAGTAAAAAGTTCCGTTATTATGCAAAAAGTATAACATGAATGAAACAAAAAAAATTACTGTCCGTATAATAGAGTAAAAAAGTGGTACTGTCCGGTTTGTAGCAGTGTCCGGATTATATATGTGTCCGTAAAATCGCGTGTCCGTATTATCGGGATAGCACTGTAATGTGTTTTAAGGTAATATTAACACTATAACGTTTAAAATCTATTCGTATTAATGATAATTTTATATTAGGTAACAGGTTTGTAAAATTTTACCATGATTTTAAATTAAAATTTTGTGATGCTAGCTTAACATTCCCTTTTTTTCTGTGTGTATCGACTGAATTCTCTTTAGCATACAGCAGGGATAGATAACAAGTACTTTTCAATTTTATTTATATTTTGAGTTTTTATTTATGTTTATAATTGTATTTATTGTATATAACACAATATTTTTATTCCTATTTCAAATAAATGTTTATTAACTCATCCAGATCTATATGGCCTGGGTAATCTTTTGTTCTTATATGTGCTACCAAACATTGAATACAATTTGTAGATTTCTGTCTTCAGTTTTTTTGATAAACAGAAAGTAATTCCAGAAACATTTCCACCTCTGTTAAAAGTAAGCGGAGGTTTTTCTCTGCGCCACACACAAGCGCAACTATGTTTATGTGGTAGTGCATATCACTGATCTAATTGTCTAATATAAGTTTGATAAATCATGTTCTTCCCTCCAATCTGCTAAATTTTTATGATCCACAATAAATTTTTTCATTTCGTCGGCAAATCGATGGCCACCGAATTGAATGGGTTTGTTTTTGTTTTTGGGAAAAATTTGTATTGTGCAGACAAAGTTTTTATAATTTCTTTGTCTAAGAACCCCAAATTCGCCAACTTTAAAATTACCATCAGCAATGCTTGCTAGTTTTTCCAATTCAAAAAAGTCGTTTCCGAAATTACCGACGCACCAAAAATTATTAAATAGGACCAACCAATAGCTTTCATCATTCATTACTTCAGTTGTAAAATTTGAATATGTCAGCACATTAACTACACCGGGGGTATATGAAGCCAAACTCGAAGGAAGTAACAATGAAAGGAACACAAACAGCGCCACTGAAAAATATTTAATAATTATATATGGAAAACATTTACCCCGGTATTCATAAAATTTAAAATGAGTTTGAAATGTATTTTAATCAAATTTTTTCATACCTACCTACAAAATTTTCTTAAAACAGATTTCAAATAGGTACCTACGTTTTATATTTTTATGAATATGGGGGTTAATAATTATCATGCACGTATGCATGTATAAATGTACGTCTGTATGTGTTTATAGACTTTTGCTTATTACCTTTTAAAAACATTTTTGTTTTATTTGTACGATAGTTTTCGCCTAATTAAGTTTTTCGGAACAAGTGCAAAAAATCCAAAAAATTGTTACGCTTTTATACCAGTCGCGCACAAAAACAAAATTGGGCAACTCAAAATGAGGCAGGTGACGGAATTAAAATTTATTGTTACGAGTATCAGTTTGTAAGTAGACTTCAGTGTTGACAAAAAGACAAATTAAATGAAAACCAGGCGAAAAACTGAGTGATTTTAATAAAGACTTTACACTCAAATCGACGTTCTGCTGGTGTGCGTAACGAGCACATCGAATTTAAAATACATCCAAGGCAGATTTACCAGGTGCTCTTACTAGTACAACAATGAAACAACACCAAAAACCACACGTATTTTGTTGGTAGAAAATGAAGAGCTAATGTCAAAATCAAGGAAGAATAAGCATCATTAACAAGGAAAATTTAAGAAAAAAAAACATTTTTACCAGGTACTGAGAGTACCTGGTAAATCTGCCTTGAATACATCATTCTTCTAATTTCGAGTTGAGCCAATTGCTCTGTTGTGTTCTCTTTTGAAATGTAAATAAAGAATTTTGTATTTGCTAAGTTGGCGATGGCTGGTGTAGTGTTTCGCTAAAAAAAAACTTTACCTCTCTGCTGTGCCTTTAGTAAGTATAACAAGTAAAAGCGCTATATTCGGCTGTGCCGAATCTTATATACCCTTCACAGATGTAATTCTTCTTTCTTTCTTTCTTGCCAAAACAGAAAGTAGGTTTAATTAAAATATCAAAATAATGTTATCGGTTACTTTTATATTTAAGAAAACGTTTAAATTTTTCGGCTAGGAAGCTAAATTTTTGGCTTCTCTTATATCTAATACCTATGAACGTCTTTCGAAAATATTATATATATTTAATTTACAAACAAAACAAAAAATCCGTTTCATGTACCCCAAAAAGTTCTAATTGTCCAACCGTAGAATCGTCTTTGGTTTTTAATGTTGTTGGTTTTTAATACCAGATTACTTCTTTCTGATAAATAAAGTATGTATAATTCATCATAAAAATCAAAAATAACAAATAAAATGGCTGATTTTATGAATCAGAAAATGTCAACTTCCTAACCCTGGAACCGAATTCTTAATTTTTATACCCTCCAAAAAAGAATTTGGAGGGTATATTCACTTTGTCATTCCGTTTGTAACGCATCGAAATATCCATCTCAGACCCCATAAAGTATATATATTCTTGATCAGTGATGAAATCTAAGACGAACTGAGCATGTCCGTCCGTCCGTCCGACCGTCCGTCCGTCTGTGGAAATCACGATTCAGTCCAAACGAAAAGAGCTAGACTCTTGAAATTTGGCATAAATATATTTTAAAACTTAGAGCAGGTTAAGTTCGAAGATGGGCTAAATCGGGCAAGAGGGAAAAAAGTTCCCCTAAGAAGAACTAAACCAACCCAGAAAAAACAACATAATTTTTAAAGTTTTTTGGTTATTTTGTTAAGCAAATGATATATATTTATGTCAAATACGGTCCAACGCCTTAAACTTGGAGCCATTAAATAAAATAAAAAAATTTTTTGACCCCGCCCACTTTAGTGGGCGTTATTATAGGCAAAAATAGCATAAAAATTTAACAAATTGTTTTACTTAAGCCTATATTCCTTAAAAATAACACTTTTAAGCTTTAATGACGAAGCTGAGACGAAACCTGGTACTACTCTGCCCTACCCCCTCCTTCCCCTTCGCCCCCTAAATGACCCTACCAAAAAAAAAAAAAATTTTAAATTTTGTATATAATCATCCCAAGCATTTATCTTTAGAGTTATATGACTGCCGATTTCTGCCCTACCTCCCCCCCCCCACCTCTTCCTTTGCCCCCTAAATGACCCTACCAAAAAAAATTTTTTTTTTTAAATTTTGTATATAATCATCCCAAGCATTTATCTTTAGAGTTTTATGACTGCCGATTTCTGCCCTACCCCTCCCCCCTTTTCCTTTGCCCCCAAAATGACCCTACCAAAAAAAAAATGTTTTTTTAAATTTTGTATATAATCATCCCAAGCATTTATCTTTAGAGTTTTATGACTGCCGACTTCTGCCCTACCTCCCCCCCCACCTTTTCCTTTGCCCCCTAAAATTACCCTACCAAAAAAATAATTTATGGGCAAAAATAGCATAAAAATTTAACAAATCGTTTTACTTAAGCCTACATTCCTTAAAAATAACACTTTTAAGCTTTAATGACGAAGCTGAGACGAAACCTGGTACTACTCTGCCCTGCCCCCTCCTTCCCCTTCGCCCCCTAAATGACCCTACCAAAAAAAAATGTTTTTTTAAATTTTGTATATAATCATCCCAAGCATTTATCTTTAGAGTTTTATGACTACCGATTTCTGCCCTACCTCCCCCCCCCCCACCTTTTCCTTTGCCCCCTAAATGACCCTACCAAAAAAATTTTTTTTTTTAAATTTTGTATATAATCATCCCAAGCATTTATCTTTAGAGTTTTATGACTGCCTGTTGCTGCCCTACCCCCTCCTCCTCCTCCTTTGCCCGCTAAATGACCCTATTAAAAATATATATAAATTTTTTTTTATTTTGTGTATAATCATCCCAAGCAATTATTTTTACAGTTTTATGTGTATCTGTTTCTGCCCTACCCCCTCTCCCCCTTCGCCCTTTAAATGACCCTATCAAAAAAAAAGAAATTTTAATTTTGTATATAATTATCCCAAGCATTTATTTTTAGAGTTTTATGACAAAGGTGAAATGTTTCCCCCACAGCCCTTGCCAGAGCGACCCCGCCAAAATACAGTTTTTATAGCCTCCAAAGAGGATTGTGATGAAGTCTAAGACGGTCTAGCAATGCCCATACGTTCGTCTGTGGAAAACATGATATTGTATATTTTTGAACCCCGCCCCCTTTAGTGGGCGTTGACTTACGATATTATATAAAGGAACTCTGTCCCACCAAGTTAAACATTTCAAATTCACTTACTAGATATTTGGAGGGTATTTAAGATTCGACCCGGTCGAATATAACGTTTTTACTTGTTTAATACTAATCTAATTTTTTCTGATATATAAAATAGCTTTAATTCACTAAAAACACAAAATTTTTAATTTATGTATGTACTATTATGTACGAAAAGTAGTTCGATTTTCCAACTCTGGAAGCGAATTTTTATTTTTTTACCAATGCAATTCTTAGTGAGGCGTAACATAGCTTTAGTTGACAAAAAAAATACTATTTTTAAACTTTTTGGTCACTTTCACGTACCATAAAATATATCATATGTCCAAACCTGGAGTCGAAATTTTGATTTTTAAGATTTTAATACCAAATTTGTTCTTCCTGAATTATAAAACAGCTCTAATTAGCAAAAAAAACAACGTCAATTGCCTTTTTGGTTACATTTATGTTTAAAAAAATTTCAATTTCCTAACCCTGGAAGCGAAATTTAAATTTTTTAAAATTTTCTTTATCAATGCAAATCTTCATGAGGTATAAAGTAGTTTTGTTTAAGAAAAAGTCGAATTTTGCAACCATTTTGGTTATTACATGTACTACAAAATATTGCATGTACCAAAAAAAATTTAATTTTTCTAACCCTGGAAACGAAATTTAAATTTTTATACCCTTCACAAAAAAGTGAAAGGGTATATATAGGTTTGTCATTCCGTGTGTAATTTCTTCGATATGCACATGGGACCCCATAAAGTATATATATTCTGGATCCTTATGAATAGCGATGACGATTGAGCGATGTCCGTCTGTCCGTCTGTCCGTCTGTCCGTCCGTCTGTACGTGAAATCGGTTTTCCCAAGCTCCCAGAAGAGCTAGAGACTTCGTTCTTGGACCGTTGGATTGGAAATCAACTTAAACAGGCTGCTATTGAAATTCAGAAAGATCCGAAGTATGGTTCCAGAGCTGGGAAGCTTACACCTATTTCTCGACGCAAAATTTTTACCAAAAATCAATTATTTTTTTTAATGTTTGTAAATTAAACTTATTTCGTGCTTTAGGGAGCCTCAATGGTCTATTAAAAACTAAAAAAATAAAAAATTTTTTCCAGGGATGGGAAATAAAAAAAATTTTTTTCGGCTTATTTCGTATTTTGTAGTACATGTAGTATCTAAAATTGTTAAAAATTTTAAGTTTTTCTTTAACAAAACCACTTTATACGTCATGAAGATTTGCATTGGCAAAAAAAAATTTTTGTTTTTAAATTCAAATTTTACTTCCAGGGTTGGGAAATTGCATTGTTTTTATAAGTGAAAGTAATGAAACAGGTCTAGCCAAGCCCCCAGAAGAGATAGAGACTTCATTCTTGGACCGTTGGATTGGAAATGAACTTAAATAGAGTGGTGTTAAAATTCAGATAGATCCGAACTATGGTTCCAGAGCTGGGAAGCTTGCACCTATTTCTCGACGCTAAATTTATACCAAAAATAATTTATTTTTTTTAATGTTTGCAAACTAAACCTATTTCGTGCTTTGGGAAGTCTCAATGGTGTATTAAAAACTAAAAATATAAAAAAAACAAGTAAAAGCGCTATATTCGGCTGTGCCGAATCTTATATACCCTTCACAGATGTAATTCTTCTTTCTTTCTTTCTTGCCAAAACAGAAAGTAGGTTTAATTAAAATATCAAAATAATGTTATCGGTTACTTTTATATTTAAGAAAACGTTTAAATTTTTCGGCTAGGAAGCTAAATTTTTGGCTTCTCTTATATCTAATACCTATGAACGTCTTTCGAAAATATTATATATATTTAATTTACAAACAAAACAAAAAATCCGTTTCATGTACCCCAAAAAGTTCTAATTGTCCAACCGTAGAATCGTCTTTGGTTTTTAATGTTGTTGGTTTTTAATACCAGATTACTTCTTTCTGATAAATAAAGTATGTATAATTCATCATAAAAATCAAAAATAACAAATAAAATGGCTGATTTTATGAATCAGAAAATGTCAACTTCCTAACCCTGGAACCGAATTCTTAATTTTTATACCCTCCAAAAAAGAATTTGGAGGGTATATTCACTTTGTCATTCCGTTTGTAACGCATCGAAATATCCATCTCAGACCCCATAAAGTATATATATTCTTGATCAGTGATGAAATCTAAGACGAACTGAGCATGTCCGTCCGTCCGTCCGTCCGTCTGTGGAAATCACGATTCAGTCCAAACGAAAAGAGCTAGACTCTTGAAATTTGGCATAAATATATTTTAAAACTTAGAGCAGGTTAAGTTCGAAGATGGGCTAAATCGGGCAAGAGGGAAAAAAGTTCCCCTAAGAAGAACTAAACCAACCCAGAAAAAACAACATAATTTTTAAAGTTTTTTGGTTATTTTGTTAAGCAAATGATATATATTTATGTCAAATACGGTCCAACGCCTTAAACTTGGAGCCATTAAATAAAATAAAAATATTTTTTGACCCCGCCCACTTTAGTGGGCGTTATTATAGGCAAAAATAGCATAAAAATTTAACAAATTGTTTTACTTAAGCCTATATTCCTTAAAAATAACACTTTTAAGCTTTAATGACGAAGCTGAGACGAAACCTGGTACTACTCTGCCCTACCCCCTCCTTCCCCTTCGCCCCCTAAATGACCCTACCAAAAAAAAAAAAATTTTAAATTTTGTATATAATCATCCCAAGCATTTATCTTTAGAGTTATATGACTGCCGATTTCTGCCCTACCTCCCCCCCCCCACCTCTTCCTTTGCCCCCTAAATGACCCTACCAAAAAAAATTTTTTTTTTTAAATTTTGTATATAATCATCCCAAGCATTTATCTTTAGAGTTTTATGACTGCCGATTTCTGCCCTACCCCTCCCCCCTTTTCCTTTGCCCCCAAAATGACCCTACCAAAAAAAAAATTTTTTTTTAAATTTTGTATATAATCATCCCAAGCATTTATCTTTAGAGTTTTATGACTGCCGACTTCTGCCCTACCTCCCCCCCCACCTTTTCCTTTGCCCCCTAAAATTACCCTACCAAAAAAATAATTTATGGGCAAAAATAGCATAAAAATTTAACAAATCGTTTTACTTAAGCCTACATTCCTTAAAAATAACACTTTTAAGCTTTAATGACGAAGCTGAGACGAAACCTGGTACTACTCTGCCCTGCCCCCTCCTTCCCCTTCGCCCCCTAAATGACCCTACCAAAAAAAAATGTTTTTTTAAATTTTGTATATAATCATCCCAAGCATTTATCTTTAGAGTTTTATGACTACCGATTTCTGCCCTACCTCCCCCCCCCACCTTTTCCTTTGCCCCCTAAATGACCCTACCAAAAAAAATTTTTTTTTTAAATTTTGTATATAATCATCCCAAGCATTTATCTTTAGAGTTTTATGACTGCCTGTTGCTGCCCTACCCCCTCCTCCTCCTCCTTTGCCCGCTAAATGACCCTATTAAAAATAATTATAAATTTTTTTTTATTTTGTGTATAATCATCCCAAGCAATTATTTTTACAGTTTTATGTGTATCTGTTTCTGCCCTACCCCCTCTCCCCCTTCGCCCTTTAAATGACCCTATCAAAAAAAAAGAAATTTTAATTTTGTATATAATTATCCCAAGCATTTATTTTTAGAGTTTTATGACAAAGGTGAAATGTTTCCCCCACAGCCCTTGCCAGAGCGACCCCGCCAAAATACAGTTTTTATAGCCTCCAAAGAGGATTGTGATGAAGTCTAAGACGGTCTAGCAATGCCCATACGTTCGTCTGTGGAAAACATGATATTGTATATTTTTGAACCCCGCCCCCTTTAGTGGGCGTTGACTTACGATATTATATAAAGGAACTCTGTCCCACCAAGTTAAACATTTCAAATTCACTTACTAGATATTTGGAGGGTATTTAAGATTCGACCCGGTCGAATATAACGTTTTTACTTGTTTAATACTAATCTAATTTTTTCTGATATATAAAATAGCTTTAATTCACTAAAAACACAAAATTTTTAATTTATGTATGTACTATTATGTACGAAAAGTAGTTCGATTTTCCAACTCTGGAAGCGAATTTTTATTTTTTTACCAATGCAATTCTTAGTGAGGCGTAACATAGCTTTAGTTGACAAAAAAAATACTATTTTTAAACTTTTTGGTCACTTTCACGTACCATAAAATATATCATATGTCCAAACCTGGAGTCGAAATTTTGATTTTTAAGATTTTAATACCAAATTTGTTCTTCCTGAATTATAAAACAGCTCTAATTAGCAAAAAAAACAACGTCAATTGCCTTTTTGGTTACATTTATGTTTAAAAAAATTTCAATTTCCTAACCCTGGAAGCGAAATTTAAATTTTTTAAAATTTTCTTTATCAATGCAAATCTTCATGAGGTATAAAGTAGTTTTGTTTAAGAAAAAGTCGAATTTTGCAACCATTTTGGTTATTACATGTACTACAAAATATTGCATGTACCAAAAAAAATTTAATTTTTCTAACCCTGGAAACGAAATTTAAATTTTTTTTGTTTGTTTTTTTTATCAGTGCAATGCTTCTTGAAGTATAAAGTAGTTTTATTTACAAAAAATTGCAAATTTTTTACCATTTTGGTAACTTTCATGTACCATAAAATATTGCACTTGTCCATCCCTGGATTCGAAACTTTATTTTTTATTTTTGAATTTTTGATACCAATTTTGTTCTTCCTAAATTATACGACTGTTTTAGTTGGCAAAAAACAAAAAACAACAACATCGATTGCCTGTTTGATTACTTGCATGTATAAAAAAAAATCAATTTCCCACCCCTGGAAGCAAAATTTGAATCTAAAATTTTCTTTTCTTTTTGCCAATGCAAATCTTCATGACGTATAAAGAGGTTTTGTTAAAGAAAAACTTAACATTTTTAACAATTTTAGTTACTACATGTACTACAAAATACGGAATGGGCCGAAAAAAAAATTTTTATTTCCCATCCCTGAACATTTTTTTTTTTATATTTTTAGTTTTTAATACACCATTGAGACTTCCCAAAGCACGAAATAGGTTTAGTTTGCAAACATTAAAAAAAATAAATTATTTTTGGTATAAATTTAGCGTCGAGAAATAGGTGCAAGCTTCCCAGCTCTGGAACCATAGTTCGGATCTATCTGAATTTTAACACCACTCTATTTAAGTTCATTTCCAATCCAACGGTCCAAGAATGAAGTCTCTATCTCTTCTGGGGGCTTGGCTAGACCTGTTTCATTACTTTCACTTATAAAAACAATGCAATTTCCCAACCCTGGAAGTAAAATTTGAATTTAAAAACAAAAATTTTTTTTTGCCAATGCAAATCTTCATGACGTATAAAGTGGTTTTGTTAAAGAAAAACTTAAAATTTTTAACAATTTTAGATACTACATGTACTACAAAATACGAAATAAGCCGAAAAAAATTTTTTTTATTTCCCATCCCTGGAAAAAATTTTTTATTTTTTTAGTTTTTAATAGACCATTGAGGCTCCCTAAAGCACGAAATAAGTTTAATTTACAAACATTAAAAAAAATAATTGATTTTTGGTAAAAATTTTGCGTCGAGAAATAGGTGTAAGCTTCCCAGCTCTGGAACCATACTTCGGATCTTTCTGAATTTCAATAGCAGCCTGTTTAAGTTCATTTCCCATCCAACGGTCCAAGAACGAAGTCTCTAGCTCTTCTGGGAGCTTGGGAAAACCGTTTCACGTACAGACGGACGGACAGACGGACAGACGGACATCGCTCAATCGTCATCGCTATTCATAAGGATCCAGAATATATATACTTTATGGGGTCCCATGTGCATATCGAAGAAATTACACACGGAATGACAAACCTATATATACCCTTTCACTTTTTTGTGAAGGGTATAAAAATGTTCAGGGATGGGAAATAAAAATTTTTTTTTCGGCCCATTCCGTATTTTGTAGTACATGTAGTAACTAAAATTGTTAAAAATGTTAAGTTTTTCTTTAACAAAACCTCTTTATACGTCATGAAGATTTGCATTGGCAAAAAGAAAAGAAAATTTTAGATTCAAATTTTGCTTCCAGGGGTGGGAAATTGATTTTTTTTTATACATGCAAGTAATCAAACAGGCAATCGATGGTGTTGTTTTTTGTTTTTTGCCAACTAAAACAGTCGTATAATTTAGGAAGAACAAAATTGGTATCAAAAATTCAAAAATAAAAAATAAAATTTCGAATCCAGGGATGGACAAGTGCAATATTTTATGGTACATGAAAGTTACCAAAATGGTAAAAAATTTGCAATTTTTTGTAAATAAAACTACTTTATACTTCAAGAAGCATTGCACTGATAAAAAAAACAAACAAAAAAAATTTAAATTTCGTTTCCAGGGTTAGAAAAATTAAATTTTTTTTGGTACATGCAATATTTTGTAGTACATGTAATAACCAAAATGGTTGCAAAATTCGACTTTTTCTTAAACAAAACTACTTTATACCTCATGAAGATTTGCATTGATAAAGAAAATTTTAAAAAATTTAAATTTCGCTTCCAGGGTTAGGAAATTGAAATTTTTTTAAACATAAATGTAACCAAAAAGGCAATTGACGTTGTTTTTTTTGCTAATTAGAGCTGTTTTATAATTCAGGAAGAACAAATTTGGTATTAAAATCTTAAAAATCAAAATTTCGACTCCAGGTTTGGACATATGATATATTTTATGGTACGTGAAAGTGACCAAAAAGTTTAAAAATAGTATTTTTTTTGTCAACTAAAGCTATGTTACGCCTCACTAAGAATTGCATTGGTAAAAAAATAAAAATTCGCTTCCAGAGTTGGAAAATCGAACTACTTTTCGTACATAATAGTACATACATAAATTAAAAATTTTGTGTTTTTAGTGAATTAAAGCTATTTTATATATCAGAAAAAATTAGATTAGTATTAAACAAGTAAAAACGTTATATTCGACCGGGTCGAATCTTAAATACCCTCCAAATATCTAGTAAGTGAATTTGAAATGTTTAACTTGGTGGGACAGAGTTCCTTTATATAATATCGTAAGTCAACGCCCACTAAAGGGGGCGGGGTTCAAAAATATACAATATCATGTTTTCCACAGACGAACGTATGGGCATTGCTAGACCGTCTTAGACTTCATCACAATCCTCTTTGGAGGCTATAAAAACTGTATTTTGGCGGGGTCGCTCTGGCAAGGGCTGTGGGGGAAACATTTCACCTTTGTCATAAAACTCTAAAAATAAATGCTTGGGATAATTATATACAAAATTAAAATTTCTTTTTTTTTGATAGGGTCATTTAAAGGGCGAAGGGGGAGAGGGGGTAGGGCAGAAACAGATACACATAAAACTGTAAAAATAATTGCTTGGGATGATTATACACAAAATAAAAAAAAATTTATATATATTTTTAATAGGGTCATTTAGCGGGCAAAGGAGGAGGAGGAGGGGGTAGGGCAGCAACAGGCAGTCATAAAACTCTAAAGATAAATGCTTGGGATGATTATATACAAAATTTAAAAAAAAAATTTTTTTTGGTAGGGTCATTTAGGGGGCAAAGGAAAAGGTGGGGGGGGAGGTAGGGCAGAAATCGGTAGTCATAAAACTCTAAAGATAAATGCTTGGGATGATTATATACAAAATTTAAAAAAACATTTTTTTTTGGTAGGGTCATTTAGGGGGCGAAGGGGAAGGAGGGGGCAGGGCAGAGTAGTACCAGGTTTCGTCTCAGCTTCGTCATTAAAGCTTAAAAGTGTTATTTTTAAGGAATGTAGGCTTAAGTAAAACGATTTGTTAAATTTTTATGCTATTTTTGCCCATAAATTATTTTTTTGGTAGGGTAATTTTAGGGGGCAAAGGAAAAGGTGGGGGGGGAGGTAGGGCAGAAGTCGGCAGTCATAAAACTCTAAAGATAAATGCTTGGGATGATTATATACAAAATTTAAAAAAACATTTTTTTTTTGGTAGGGTCATTTTGGGGGCAAAGGAAAAGGGGGGAGGGGTAGGGCAGAAATCGGCAGTCATAAAACTCTAAAGATAAATGCTTGGGATGATTATATACAAAATTTAAAAAAAAAAAATTTTTTTGGTAGGGTCATTTAGGGGGCAAAGGAAGAGGTGGGGGGGGGAGGTAGGGCAGAAATCGGCAGTCATATAACTCTAAAGATAAATGCTTGGGATGATTATATACAAAATTTAAAATTTTTTTTTTTTTTGGTAGGGTCATTTAGGGGGCGAAGGGGAAGGAGGGGGTAGGGCAGAGTAGTACCAGGTTTCGTCTCAGCTTCGTTATTAAAGCTTAAAAGTGTTATTTTTAAGGAATATAGGCTTAAGTAAAACAATTTGTTAAATTTTTATGCTATTTTTGCCTATAATAACGCCCACTAAAGTGGGCGGGGTCAAAAAATATTTTTATTTTATTTAATGGCTCCAAGTTTAAGGCGTTGGACCGTATTTGACATAAATATATATCATTTGCTTAACAAAATAACCAAAAAACTTTAAAAATTATGTTGTTTTTTCTGGGTTGGTTTAGTTCTTCTTAGGGGAACTTTTTTCCCTCTTGCCCGATTTAGCCCATCTTCGAACTTAACCTGCTCTAAGTTTTAAAATATATTTATGCCAAATTTCAAGAGTCTAGCTCTTTTCGTTTGGACTGAATCGTGATTTCCACAGACGGACGGACGGTCGGACGGACGGACGGTCGGACGGACGGACGGACGGACATGCTCAGTTCGTCTTAGATTTCATCACTGATCAAGAATATATATACTTTATGGGGTCTGAGATGGATATTTCGATGCGTTACAAACGGAATGACAAAGTGAATATACCCTCCAAATTCTTTTTTGGAGGGTATAAAAATTAAGAATTCGGTTCCAGGGTTAGGAAGTTGACATTTTCTGATTCATAAAATCAGCCATTTTATTTGTTATTTTTGATTTTTATGATGAATTATACATACTTTATTTATCAGAAAGAAGTAATCTGGTATTAAAAACCAACAACATTAAAAACCAAAGACGATTCTACGGTTGGACAATTAGAACTTTTTGGGGTACATGAAACGGATTTTTTGTTTTGTTTGTAAATTAAATATATATAATATTTTCGAAAGACGTTCATAGGTATTAGATATAAGAGAAGCCAAAAATTTAGCTTCCTAGCCGAAAAATTTAAACGTTTTCTTAAATATAAAAGTAACCGATAACATTATTTTGATATTTTAATTAAACCTACTTTCTGTTTTGGCAAGAAAGAAAGAAAGAAAGAAGAATTACATCTGTGAAGGGTATATAAGATTCGGCACAGCCGAATATAGCGCTTTTACTTGTTTTTGTTTGTTTTTTTTATCAGTGCAATGCTTCTTGAAGTATAAAGTAGTTTTATTTACAAAAAATTGCAAATTTTTTACCATTTTGGTAACTTTCATGTACCATAAAATATTGCACTTGTCCATCCCTGGATTCGAAATTTTATTTTTTATTTTTGAATTTTTGATACCAATTTTGTTCTTCCTAAATTATACGACTGTTTTAGTTGGCAAAAAACAAAAAACAACAACATCGATTGCCTGTTTGATTACTTGCATGTATAAAAAAAAATCAATTTCCCACCCCTGGAAGCAAAATTTGAATCTAAAATTTTCTTTTCTTTTTGCCAATGCAAATCTTCATGACGTATAAAGAGGTTTTGTTAAAGAAAAACTTAACATTTTTAACAATTTTAGTTACTACATGTACTACAAAATACGGAATGGGCCGAAAAAAAAATTTTTATTTCCCATCCCTGAACATTTTTTTTTTTATATTTTTAGTTTTTAATACACCATTGAGACTTCCCAAAGCACGAAATAGGTTTAGTTTGCAAACATTAAAAAAAATAAATTATTTTTGGTATAAATTTAGCGTCGAGAAATAGGTGCAAGCTTCCCAGCTCTGGAACCATAGTTCGGATCTATCTGAATTTTAACACCACTCTATTTAAGTTCATTTCCAATCCAACGGTCCAATCCAACGGTCTCTATCTCTTCTGGGGGCTTGGCTAGACCTGTTTCATTACTTTCACTTATAAAAACAATGCAATTTCCCAACCCTGGAAGTAAAATTTGAATTTAAAAACAAAAATTTTTTTTTGCCAATGCAAATCTTCATGACGTATAAAGTGGTTTTGTTAAAGAAAAACTTAAAATTTTTAACAATTTTAGATACTACATGTACTACAAAATACGAAATAAGCCGAAAAAAAATTTTTTTATTTCCCATCCCTGGAAAAAATTTTTTATTTTTTTAGTTTTTAATAGACCATTGAGGCTCCCTAAAGCACGAAATAGGTTTAATTTACAAACATTAAAAAAAATAATTGATTTTTGGTAAAAATTTTGCGTCGAGAAATAGGTGTAAGCTTCCCAGCTCTGGAACCATACTTCGGATCTTTCTGAATTTCAATAGCAGCCTGTTTAAGTTCATTTCCAATCCAACGGTCCAAGAACGAAGTCTCTAGCTCTTCTGGGAGCTTGGGAAAACCGATTTCACGTACAGACGGACGGACAGACGGACAGACGGACATCGCTCAATCGTCATCGCTATTCATAAGGATCCAGAATATATATACTTTATGGGGTCCCATGTGCATATCGAAGAAATTACACACGGAATGACAAACCTATATATACCCTTTCACTTTTTTGTGAAGGGTATAAAAAATCACAAAAAAATTTAATTAAATAAAAACAAATAAAAGTGCTATATTCGGCTGTGCCGAATCTTAAATACCCTTCACAGATGTAATTTTTTCATATAAAATTTTCGGCTAGGAAGCTAAATGTTTGGCTTTTCTTATTTCTAATACCTCTGAATGTCTTTCAAATATATTAAATATGTTTAATTTACAAACAAAAAGAAAAATCCGTTTCATGTACCCCAAAAAGTTCTAATTGTCCAACCGTAGAAGCGTTTTATAGATTTTTTTGGTTTTTAATACCAATTTATTTCTTCCTGATATATAAAGTAGGTATAATTCATCATAACAATCAAAAATAACACGTAACATGGATACTTTTATGAATCAGAAAATGTCGATCTTCCAACCCTGATATTGGATTTTTGATTATTTTGGTTTTTAATACCAATTTAACTCTTCCCGAAGTAAAAAAAAGATTTCATCTACAAAAAACCAAAATTAGGAACTTATATGGGTACTTATATGTAATAAAAAATTTCGATTTTCCAACCCTGGAACCGAATTTTTAATTTTAAAACATTTAATACCTATTTAATTCTTCCTGAAATATAAAATAGGTTTAATTCACTAAATACACAAAATTTGGAATTTATGTGGGTACTTTTATGTACCAAAAATATTTCGATTTTCCAACTCTGGAAGCGAATTTTTATTTTTTTACCAATGCAATTCTTAGTGAGGTGTAACATAATTTTACTTGACAAAAAAATTAAAATTTTTAAGCTTTTTGGTCACCTTCATGTACCATAAAATATTTCATTTGTCCAACCCTGAAGTCGAAATTTTGCTTTTTTAAGAATTTAATACCAACTTTGTTCTTCCTGAATTATAAAACAGATTAAATTAGCAAAAACAACAACGTCAATTGCCTTTTTTGGTTACTTTTATGTAGAAAACATATGTATATCAATTTCCCAACCCTGGAAGCGAAATTTAAATTTTTTGTTGTTTTTTTTGCCAATGCAACTCTTAATGAAGCATGAAATAGTTTTATTTAAGAAAAAATTGATATTTGTAACCATTTTGGTCAGTTTCATGTACCACAAAATATTGCAGTTATCCAACTCTGGAATCTAAATTTTGGTTTTTTTTTTAATTTTTTATACCAATTTTGCTTTTCCTGAACCAAAAAATAGTTTTAATTAGTAAAAAACCGACGTTAGTTGCCTTTTTGGTTACTTTTATGTATAAAAAATTTAAATTTCCCAGCCCTGGAAGCGAAATTTTAATTTTTTTACCAATGCTGGTCTTCATTAGGTATAAGGTCGTTTTATTTTAAAAAAACTTAAAATTTGCAACCATTTTGGTCATTTTCATGTACAACAATATATTGCATGTACCAAAAAAACTTTCAATTTCCCAACCCTGGAAGTGAAATTTAAATTTTTAACCCTTTTGGGTTACTTTTATGTATAAAAAAAATTCAATTTCCCACCCCTGGATACGAAATTTTAATTAAAAAAATTTTTTTTTCATCAATGCAAATCTTCATGACTTATAAAGAGGTTTTGTTACAGAAAAATTTAAAATTTTTAACAGTTTTCGTTATTACATTTACTACAAAATACGGAATGGGCCGAAAAAAATTTTAATTTCCCATCCCTGCAAAAAAAATTTTTATTCTTTTAGTTTTTAATAGACCATTGAGGCTTTCCAAAGCACGAAATAGGTTTAATTTACAAACATTAAAAAAAATAATTTATTTTTGGTATAAATTTTGTGTCGAGAAATAGGTGTAAGCTTCCCAGCTCTGGAACCGTACTTCGGATCTTTCTGAATTTATATAAACTCTATTTAAGTTCGTTTCCAATCCAACGGTTCAACATCGAAGTCCCTAGCTCTTCTGGGGGCTTGGGAAAACCGATTTCACGTACAGACGGACGGACAGACGGACATCGCTCAATCGTCATCGCTATTCATAAGGATCCAGAATATATATACTTCATGGGGTCCCATGTGAATATCGAAGAAATTACACATGGAATTACAAACCTATATAGACCCTTTTACTTATTTGTGAAGGGCATAACAAGTAAAAGTGCTATATTCGGCTGTGCCGAATCTTAAATACCCTTCACAGATGTCATTCTTTTCGTTTAAATTTTTCGGCTAGGAAGCTAAAAGTTTGGCTTTCATATTTCTAATACCTCTGAACGTCTTTCAAAAATATTATATTTGTTTAATTTCATGTACCACAAAAAGTTCTAATTGTCCAACCGTAGAATCGTTTTTTAGATTTTGTTTGTTTCTAATATCACTTTATTACTTCCTGATATATAAAGTATGTATAGTAGTTTTATCTAATAATGTTAGAACGAAATACAGATAAGAGTTTATTATTGTCTAAATAATATTAACATCTTTAGAAAGCATTTTAATATTGCGATACGAGAAAGATAAAATAAAAAAATAACATTAAAATTAAGTTAACTTTTTTTGAAAACATTCGTTTTTATACCATCCAAAAAAGAATTGTGGGGTATATTCATTTGTCATTCCGTTTGTAACGCAGCGAAGTATCCATCTGAGACCCCATAAATTATATATATTCTTGATCAGTGATTAAATCACAGACGATCTGAGCATGTCCGTACGTATGTGGAAATCACGATTCAGTCCACACGAAAAATTCAGACTCTTGAAATTTGGTACAAAAATATATCTTGAAGGCTAGCACAGGGAAGTTCGTAAATGGGCTAAATAGGGCCAGAGGAAAGTAGTTCCCCTAAGAAGAACTAAACATAAAAAACAACATAATTTTAAAACTCTTTATACCCTTCACAAAAAAGTGAAAAGGTATATCTAGGTTGGTCCTTCCGCGTGTAATTTCTTCAATATTCACATGGGACTCCCAAAGTATATACATATATTCTGCATCCTTATGAATAGCGATGACGATTGAGCGATGTCCGTCTGTCTGTACGTGAAATCGGGTTTCCCAAGCCCCAGAAGAGCTAGCGACTCCGTTGGATTGCAAGCGAACTTAAATAGAGTGGTATTAAAATTCAGAAAATTTCGAAGTACGGTTCCAGAGCTGGGAAGCTTACACCTATTTCTCGACGCAAAATTAATACCAAAAACCAATAATTTTTCTTTGGTTGTTTGTAAATTAAACCTATTTCATGCTTTGGGAAACCTCAATGGTCTATTAAAAACTAAAACAATAAAAATTTTTTTCCAGGGATGGGAATAAAATTTTTTTTTTGGCCTATTCCGTATTTTGTAGTACATGTAGTAACTAAAATTGTTAAAAATTTCCAGTTTTTCTATAACAAAACCACTTTATTCGACATGAAGATTTGCATTGGCAAAAAAAAAATTTTTTTTCAAATTTTGCTTCCAGGGGTGGGAAATTGAATTTTTTTATACATGAAAGTAATCAAACAGGTAACTAATGTTTTTTTTTTGTTTTTGATAACTAAAACTGTCTTATAACTTAAAAAGAACAAAATTGGCATCAAAAATTCAAAAATAAAAAATAATATTTCGAATCCAGGGATGGACAAGTGCAATATTTTATGGTACATGAAAGTTACCAAAAATGGTAAAAAATTTGCAATTTTTCTTAAATAAAACTACCTTTTACCTCAAGAAGTGTTGCACTGATAAAAAAAGCAATCAAACAAAAATTAAAATTTCGTATCCAGGGTTGGAAAAATTAAATTTTTTTTGGTACATGCAATATTTTGTAGGACATGTAATAACCAGAATGGTTGCAAAATTCGAGTTTTTCTTAAAAAAAAACTAATAATTTTTAAAAAATTTTAATTTTGCTTCCAGGGTTGGAAAATTGAATTTTTTTTATACGTAAAAGTAACCAAAAAGGTAATTCTCGTTGTTGCTTTACTAATTAAATTTATTGTTTAGTTCAGGAAAAACAAAATTGGTATCAAAAATTTAAAAAAACCAAAATTTAAGTTCCAGAGTCGGATAACTGCAATATTTTGTGGTACATAAAAGTGACCTAAATGGTTACATATATTAAGTTTTTCTTAAATAAAACTATTTGATGCCTCATTAAGGGTTGCATTAGCAAAAAAATTTAAATTTCGTTTCTAGGATTGGGAAATTGAAATATTTATTCTGCATAAAAATAACCAAAAAGTCAATTGACGTTGTTTCTTTTTGCTAATTAAAGCTGTTTTATAATTCTGGAAGAACAAAATTGGTATTACATTCTTAAAAAAATCAAAATTTCGACTCCAGGGTTGGACAAATGAAATATTTTATGGTACATGAAAGTTACCAAAAAGTTTAAAAATGTTAATTTTTTTGCAAGTAAAACTATGTTACACCTCACTAAGAATTGAATTTGTAAAAAAATAAAAACTCGCATCCAGAGTTGGAAAATCGAATTATTTTTGTACATAAAGGTATATATGTACATTATTTCCAAATTTTGTGCTTGTAGTGAATTAAACATATTAGATATTTCAGAAAAAATTAAACTAGTATCAAAAAATTATAAATTTGGTTCCAGAGTTGGAAAATCGAAGTTTGTTGGTACATAAAAGTAACCATATAAGTTCCCAATTTTGGTTCTTTTCAGTGACTTAAACCTATTTTATACTTCGCTAAGATATAACTTGGTATTAAAAATTTTAAAAACTAAAAATTCGGTTCCAGGGATGGAAAATCGAAATATTTTTGGTACATAGAAGTACATACATAAATTGCAAATTTTGTGTTTTTAGTGAATTAAACCTATTTTATATATCAGAAAAAATTAAATTAGTATTAAAAAATTAAAAATTCGGTTCCAGGGTTGGAAAATCGACTATTTCTGATTTATAAAAGTAGCCATTTTATTTGTGATTTTTGATTTTTATGATGGATTATACCTACTTTATGTATCAGAAAGAAGTAAACTGGTATTAAAAACCAAAAAATATCAAAAAGGCGATTCTACGGTTGGACAATTAGAACTTTTTGGGGTACATGAAACGGATTTTTTGTTTTGTTCGTAAATTAAATATATATAATATTTTTGAAAGACCTTCAGAGGTATTAGAAGTAAGAAGAGCCAAACATTTGGCTTCCTAACCGAAAAATTTAAACGTTTTCTTAAATATAAAAGTAACCGATAACATAATTTAAATTTGTATGTAGTAAGAATTTTTAACGAACATTTTATATTGCTATATTAAATTGAATTAAGATTCTATAGGCTAATTGTTCGAAATTTTTAATTTAAATCTCAGAAAGACATGATAAATATTCCAAGGCACCAAGGCAAGTCAACATCAGTTTTTGTTATTCAACTTACACAACAGAGCAGAACAGCTGTTTTCGAAAGACGCAACCCTTTCATCATCAGTGCTTATGTGTATTGTGTTTGTCACCACTTATTAGGTGGCTTAGTTGAATGTGATAACTGTTCCTATTTCCACAAATTTTATTGTGAAAAAGAATACGAGAACTGTATCAAGCTGATGTTAACATGTTATTGTTATAATACCCGTGTTACTGTTTGATTATTTTTCTTCATGTCCCATTTTTCTGAATTTTTTGTTCCATCATACCTAAGTCAAACTTTTTTGGTTTGACACGGGTATTAAAACAATAACATGTTAACATCAGCTTGATACAGTTCTCGTATTCTTTTTCACAATAAAATTTGTGAAAATAGGAACTGTTATCACATTCAACTAAGCCACCTAATAAGTGGTGACAAACACAATACACATGAGCACTGATGATGAAAGGGTTGCGTCTTTCGAAAACAGCTGTTCTGCTCTGCTGTGTAAGTTGAATAACAAAAACTGATGTTGACTTGCCTTTGTGCCTTGGAATATTTATAATATCTGAGATTTAAATTAAAAATTTCGAACAATTAGCCTATAGAATCTTAATTCAATTTAATATAGCAATATAAAATGTTCGTTAAAAATTCTTACTACATACAAATTTAAGCTTTGGCTTGAGCTACCAATAATAAATTGGAAAAACGTTCACATGTACTTAAGTATAAAATTCAAACCAAAAAAGTTTGACTTAGGTATGATGGAACAAAAAATTCAGAAAAATGGGACATGAAGAAAAATAATCAAACAGTAACACGGGTATTATAACAATAACATGTTAACATCAGCTTGATACAGTTCTCGTATTCTTTTTCACAATAAAATTTGTGAAAATAGGAACTGTTATCACATTCAACTAAGCCACCTAATAAGTGGTGACAAACACAATACACATGAGCACTGATGATGAAAGGGTTGCGTCTTTCGAAAACAGCTGTTCTGCTCTGTTGTGTAAGTTGAATAACAAAAACTGATGTTGACTTGCCTTTGTGCCTTGGAATATTTATCATGTCTTTCTGAGATTTAAATTAAAAATTTCGAACAATTAGCCTATAGAATCTTAATTCAATTTAATATATAATTTAGATTTTTTAATTAAACCTACTCTCTGTTTTGGCAAGAAAGGAAGAAAGAAAAATTACATCTGTGAAGGGTATTTAAGATTCGGCACAGCCGAATATAGCACTTTTACTTGTTATAAATCATATAGGTTAAGTTAGGTTAAAAGGGCTGCCCGCAGTAAGCGAGAAAAACACTCGGAGGCCATAAAATGGCCCATTGTGATGCCCAGAGAACTATACCCTACACACTCATTTCAAGACGAAGTGGTGGCTCCTGAGAACCACCCGGAACTCCTCACGAGCCAGCGCTGCATCCCTGACGCAGTCCAAATCTCGCAGGAAACGACAGCCTACATGTCTAAGCCTACGCTCCTGCAGGGCCGGACAGCCACAAAGGAACTGTACTGACTCCTCCTTGTCGTCATCGAAACAGCTCCTGCAGCGGCCATCATGGCGAAAGCCCAAACGCTCTGACATGTACCTAATTGCACAGTGCCCGTCAAGACCCCTACAAGGAGTGCCAATGGCTTCTTCCCAAAAATCAGAAGTTGTCTAGTCTTAGCTCCGCTAAGCGAGGGCCATAGAATTTTGGAAACCCTATAGGTGGTAATACTTGACCACCTGCTTGTCATTTCCCTCCTTGGCCACTCCTGAATTTCGTTCAGCAGCTCAACTGAGGGAAAATTTAACAATGATATATGTAAGAAATGCTAAATACATTAGTGAAAAATGTTAGCTGTCAAGCAATCGAGAATATCACAACTATATATAAAAAAAATATGTGAAATTTAGCTGAAAAAATGTTAAAAGTGGGCATGCTGTCATCAACCGAAGGCCATACTTTACGGTTTACAATAGGTGCGTTTGTTTACTTTTACAGTAAAATGCAGTAAATGAGTAATTACTGAGCAAACTGAAAAAGTTACTCTCAAAAGAAGCTGTTGTTCAAAAAAGTACGCGAACGGAAAATTTGTAAAAATTCGTAAGATTAAAGAAACAGCTGACTGCTTATAAATGTAGTGTTGAAAAATATTTACACTTGTGACTACGTAACTCTTTTTCTTGTTGGTACTCGATGCAATACTTTTTATAACACGAAGATTTTAAGAAAATGTAATAAATTTTTGTTTTATGTAATATTTCCCCTATTAATTATTTTTATTTTATTTGCTTCTGGTGATATGTGTCCGGTTAAATTTATTAAGAAATACATGATTATTTGATTTTGGTACTGATTACTTTAAAAACAAGTGCAGTGCTAAATAACCAAATACTTAAAACTTTCACAACTCCAAAGAATTAAAATAAAGCATTATAATAATTATTACTAAATGATTTCTATAACACTTGTTTCAACAAACAAATAATTTAGTTCAACAATAATAATTTAGTAATAATTATCCACTTTTTTATTTTGTTTCAATATTCTTTAAATTTTTCTTTTTTAAGTACTTTTTTCACAAGTTTTATACTTTTTGTTTGCTTAATTTTTTTTGTTTACCTTTTTGAATCATATGTTTTTTTGTTTTGCTAAATTTTACTGGCAAAAATTTCTGCAGTAAAAATTTGTAAATACTCAGTCATGAACTGTCACTTTACTCTCTCATTTTGTGTTCTCATTTACTGTATTTTGGGTAAACGAACGCAATTTAGTAAAATGCAGTAAAGTTCAGTAATAATTTGTAAAAACTTTTGCGTACTCGAACGCACTTAATGTAAACTGTAATGCTAGGAACACAACTGCGACGAACGACGAATTTTTGGTCGCGAATATTCGTCCCCAAAATTAAAACACATTGTTGTGTATGAAAATGCACACAATCGTGGCGTTGGTCGAAGTTCGTCATACTCAGCGAAAGTTGAAATACATGGTAGGAACACAACTGGGACGAACGACGAAATTCGTTTAGTACGACGAATTCGTTTGTAAAAATTCGCTCTATAAATTCGTCGTATGAAACACAATAACGACGAATAAATTAAAATAATGAACAAAAAAATTGTAAATTTTGTTAAAAATCTTTGTAATCCTCTGATGCCAGATTCTTTAAACATTCAATAATTACCCCGGTGGTGTCCATTTTTTTTGTAGAACAAATTCCTTTTTGTAATTATTTTCTAAAATTTTTTTCTGTAAATAAATTATTCTTTTCATTTAACAGCTGATTGGGTGACCATATGAAAATGTAGAAAACAGGAAGAAAGAATATTTTATAAAAAGTGTTCAAAATGAATAAAAAGTCGTCGGAATGATAAATTTTTGTGAATTGGCGAATGCATTTTTAGTATGCACTAAAAATGTTCGTGCTACATGGAACATTACAGTAATGAACCATGTTTTCCATAAAAAAACCAGTTTGAGTATTTGAAACCTGGGCACCTGATACTGTTTTGTTCGTCGTTCGCTGACGAAACAATTAGAAATAAATCTATTTCAACTTTCGCTGAGTATGACGAATTTCGTCCAACGCCACGATTGTGTGCATTTTCATATACACCAATGTGTTTTATTTTTGGCGACGAATATTCGCGACCAAAAATTCGTCGTTCGTCGCAGTTGTGTTCCTAGCAACATGTATTTCTAATTGTTTCGTCAACGAACGACGAACAAATCAATATAAAGTGACCAGGTTTCATATACTAAAACTAGTTTTTTGTGGAAAAACATAGTTCACTACTGTATTGTTGCATGTAGCACTAACATTTTCAGTACATACTAAAAATGCATTCACTAATTCACAAAAATTTATCATTCGGACGACTTTTTATTAATTTTGAACACTTTTTATGATATAGTTTTTCTTTCTATTTCTCACTTTTTCAGATGGTCACCCCATCAGCTGTTAAATGAAAATAATAATTTATTTACAGACAAACAATTTTTCAGAAAATAGTTACAAAAAGGAATTTGTTCTGAAAAAAAATGGACAACACCGGGATAATTATTGAGTGTCTAAACAATCTGGCTGGCATCAGAGGATTACAATGATTTAAAAAACAAATATTAACATTTTGTTTGCTTATTATTTTAATTTATTCGTCGTTATTGAGTTTCATACGACCAATTTATAGAGCGATTTTTTACCAACGAATTCGTCGTACTAAGCGAAATTCGTCGTTCGTCCCAGTTGTGTTCCTAGCATAAAGTATGTAGACTTTACATCTATTTTGTATTCAATTGCGAAGAACCGTTATTATATCCATACAACAATTTCCATTGATAAGGTGGCATCTCTAATTAGACTCATTCACAATAGCATCTGCACTAAGCGGTTGAATTAGTTGAAGAATGTCTAGGTAGTAAACCTTTAGTGAAGCTTTACTCCAGCTGTTTTAACAGGACTGTCAACTGCTATATGCAATATATTATAAATTATTCCTTAGCTGTCAAATTGTATATGAAAATAATTGCATTTTGTAATTACTTGTGTGATGAAGTAACGTAAACAACACCGAGTTTAAATCTTCATTTCCAGTGGTTGTTTTGCGTTGCAGTTTTAATAAAACTTAGTGGATGAAGTGCTCCAAATTTTGTAATTGGACGGCGAAAATAATATATAAGAACTACAGTTTAATATGCTTAATCGTTTTGAAATAAAAATATAATCGAAATGCGACTTGATGACATAATTTATGTGATTTGCCTGCTGACATGCATTGGCGCTGGAAATTATTACAAGAAAATACCCGATGAAACCCAAAGAAAATTTCTGGGTACCGCTTTTGGTTTGCTTTTGGTGTTCTTTGTATCCGGATGGCATACTTTACATTGTTTGGTATCGGCTGCCATTGGGATTGCGGCTGTAATCTTTGTTCATCCCAGGTAAGATCTGTTTTAAGGACTTTTAATACCATAATTTATTACAACTTCTTTTGATAAAATTCTTTAAGTAAATGCCATGTAGCTGCTTTTGCATGCATGTTTGGTTACTTAACGTTCTTCCGTTTGGCGGGCTTATTTGGGTTTTCTGATCCGCCCGGACCCACCAATATGATACAAATGATTCTGACCTTGAAGGTTTGTTTATAGTATGTTATATTCAAGGTTACTCCTGTTTTTGGAGGCAAGTTTTTCAACGCAATTTGGTTTAATATGTACTATAATTTATTTAAGGTTGCTGGTGTAGGCTTTGAAAAAACTGCGTCTTGGAAGAAACTTCAACTGCGCGAAAAAGAACAAGTTGAAAAGAAACCAGCTGGCGAAAATAATCAATTAGTTGAAATCACTGATTACGACGTGGAGATTCAGTCAATCAGTATAGTAGAGCTCTTCCATTATTCATTTAATTATATTGGCATACTTACGGGTAAGTGAATATTGATAAGTGAAAAGTATTTATATCTATAATCATTACATCACAGTTTGAAAATACAAACCTAGATAAGCTGTTTATACTGACAGTGCTGATCGGTCTACTTTTGTAGCACATGCATACATATTTGTATATTAATAATCTTAACCTTTGAATGCAATCGATTATGTTATTTATACCAACAATTTATCAAACTTCCGTAAATTATTTACGTGTGTATTTATATTAAAAAAAAAACCTTGTTAAAACACAGACGGTCAAAGGTCATACTCCATGATCCATAAAATTGTTTGCTATGTTGAAGATTACAATTCGAGTTATCATAGGCTAGTGCGTGTAAACGATATTTAAAAGGCTTATCAATGCTGTTCGTGACAACATTTTCGAATAGCTGTAAAAAAACTTATAACTTTAAAACCATTTAAGAGTTTAATATTATCTATATGAATGAGAAATATTCACAGCAAAATATATACAGTAGCCCTATTCACAATCTTGTGCAAATGGTCGTGCATCATTGCATTTGCAAAATAATTGTACTCTACAGAAACAAAATACATTGAAAATGCTCTCAAATACTCTCTCAATTTGCAAATGCTATAATGCAAGACCATTTGCACAGGATTGTGAATTGGGCTAGTAGTTTTCCGATTTAATGAACTCGATTTAGTGAACATTGCATTTTTTTCTACGAAGTAGTAACAAAAATTATGTATTGTGCCCGTTATAACGAACCAGAGGAAATTAAGTAAAAAATATAATTGCTACCAAAAAATTTATAGGAAAGAATGTGAATAAAAATGTACCATTAATTCACTTCGTTTTGGATCAATTTCTGCTAAAAACATCAAAATTCTTAAAGAAAGCTAAAATTTGAATGATCGAATTGAAATGCTGGAAAACCACCAAAATATCATTAAGTGTTTCGAAATTTGTGTTAAATGGGCTCAACAAAACAGAATTAGTATCTGAAATTCATTGGTTTTGAGAGAGCTTCAAAAAGATGCGATTTCGAAAACGATATCGATTAAAAAAAACTGCTTAGCAACTTTTTTTAAATAAATTATTTTTATAATACAATGCTTGATGAAATTTTCTCTCACTTATATTTTAACAAAAAATGTATTTTATTTCAATAAAATATTAAAAATATTACATGTACTTCGAGCTTTAAATAAAAAAGAGGACGGTTTTCCTTTTTAATTTAGTAGTCATTATAAGGAACAATTAACCTTAACGAACAGTCCTGACAAAAATTACTACTGTAAACAGCTATGGTTCAGAATGTACTGGAGGTTACAAATGTATGATGTGTGTTCGGTCTTTGCTTAGTATTAGAATTCGTTTCTTTCAAAAAGTAAACAAACGGAACATTGGGTCAGATGTATATTTAATGAGGGCTGCAAAAAAATTTTTGGTACTGTAATTAGGCTAGTATCTAAAAAAGCATTAATTTTTTTTATAAATATCGCCTAGTGGTGTATTAAACTTTAGTATTCTAGCAATTAATAATGTGATATACCATGAGATGTACATCTAACATCTGATAGAAAATTAATTTTCGTTTCAAAACTCCGCCTAACTTCAATATTTTACATAAAAACTCTACAAAGAAAACTGATTTATTTTTATTGACCTTATCTGTTTATTCTAATATTCATCAAGCTTGTGGTAGTTTTTTTTATAAAATTATATTTTGTCTAATTTTTATTCAATATTTCGTTAACAGCTTGTTAACATGAAAAATAAAAATTATTAAATTTTGAATAATTTTTTATGTCATGTTTCAAAACGATTTTTCTATAAAAAATTTTTTAATAATGTTTACTTTTTAAAGATGTTAACAAGCTGGTAACGAAATATTGAATAAAAATTAGACGAAGTATAATTTTATAAAAAACGACCTTAATTAATATTACTAAAAAGAAAACGTTATAAAAATATTATCACAGAATGTTGAAAACAGAAAAAATGGTGCAATAGTTATACAGAGTCAGAATGTCGAAGAAAGAGATAAAATTAAGCAAGCAATACAGAACGAAATAAGCGAAAATTATGAAATAAAAGTACCAAAAGAAATAGATATGCAAATCATAATAACTGATATGAATTTTAAAATGCCGGAAAAAGAGTTAATAGAAAAGTTAAAAAAGCAGAATGAAGTATTAAAAAACAGTGAAATTGGACTATTAAAATATTTTGAAACAAAGCGGTACAATAAAACGATCTTTAATGCAAAATTAATAATAGATAACGAGTCATACAAAAATGTTATAACAGTTCAAAAACTTAACGTGGGATGGGATAGATGTCGAGTATTTGATGGCACTAATGTTTTTCAATGTTATAAATGTCTAGGATACAATCATAGAGCGTCAGAATGCAGGAACGAGGAAATATGTTTAAAATGTCATGGAAATCACAAAAGTAAAGAGTGCAGTAAGGAAGAAGTAAAAAAATGTATAAATTGCATTAGAGAAAATAAAAGACTTAACTTAGAACTTGACGAGAATCATCACACATACAACAGAGAATGTCCAGTATATATAAACAAGCTCAAAGTAAAAAAGAAGAGATTAGGCTTACTGCCTAGCCACCAAGTATGATACGTGGAATATATACGAATATTCAGGGATTAATAAATAATTTTAATCAGCTAGAAATAATAGTTCAAACAATAGAACCAGACTTTATTATTCTATCTGAAACACATCAAACAGAATTAAAGACCTTGATTGAGATGATGTCAGACAAAAAATAATTATTGTTTTCTCTTTTCTATTTATAAAAAAATACAGAAAAATTTAAGTAAATTTCAAAATTGATAAAACTGTAAAATTGCTAAATTTTAGCCAAAATATAGAAGAACAAATTAAAATAATAGAAACGTTTGTTGATACATACAGATATCGGAAAATATATAACATAATCTTCGAGTTTAGGCCGCGGTTTTTATAAATTTAAAGAAAACTTTTCTCATTTGCCAGATTATGTGTACGCGAATACATTCAGAACACGAGACTATGAAGCGGAGGGTCCCGAGTTCGGGCCCGCGCTGAGTCATGAAATATTGTGTTGAATTCTTCTGATCAGCATTAGTGCATGGTTGTGTTAGTTGTTGCCAGCCTGTTTCAATGATGAAGGCATAGTCACTGGTCACTGAACATAATTGGCAGCGACTGACACTATCATGTACTAAAAGCAGAGTAACAGCACCCGCCTTCGCCGACCCTGTAGCAAAAAATTAGCCAGTGAAGTAAAAGGTTGAAATAGCTACAAAAAAAAAACTGTTTGTCTTCTCATCTTTCCTAATCTGTCCCCTCAATACTATAATATTTTCAGTTCCGGCGCAATGCATTGCATATATATAGGGGTCATCCCCAGAGTATTGGTCCCAAAAAAAAAAAAAAAAAAGAAATATGTAATGAAAATCCAGTAAAAAATTATGAAACCATAAAACCTTTTCGGTTTTCGAACGCAGCTCATAATGTTATGATAATTCTAAACATTTTTATTCCAAACATAATTTAGAAAAGCAGTATTGATATTGCTATTCTTATTTCCAAATAGACGACCTTACACTTTTTTTATTCCTGAAGAAGAGCACCACGATGGTTGGTGATATTTAATCACATAAACTAATATTTAATAAAAATTAAAATTAATGATCTTGATGTATTTGAAGTAGAATAAAAAATAATTCGGAAAAGTTAAAAAAAATTAGAATAGAAAGCACGATAAAAATAAAAAAGTAAAGTGAAATTCTTGAATGATAAAAAATCGTCAAATTTGGTCAGAAATTATATTGATAAATTATATTAATAGTCAAATAGAAAACGTGCGTGCGTCATTATATGGAATTTGATCTATGAAAAGTGCTTAGTGTTAAAGTGATTTGGATATTTATAATAATCATGATAAAGAATTGTTTAAATGTTAAAAATAAACTTCATTCGTATTCATTCACAAATTCGTATCCTTTTATATCCCATAAAACTAATGGCAATTACGTTTACTTAAAGGTCCCTACTACCGTTATCGCACATATCGCGACTACTTCGATACACCATTTAAAGATTATGCTCCCACCATTCCTGCCACTGTGGAAAAACTTAAAAAGGCTGGGATTTTTTGCGCACTATATCTTGTAGCCAACTATTTTTATCCTTTAAGCGTAAGTATAAAATTGTCTTCAAAATTTGATTTTTACACACATAAATATCTGACCTTCCCTTTCTTGTACAGTATGTTCTTACCGATGAGTTTTATAACGAGCGCTCATTTTTCTATCGACTCATGTATGTGTGGCCCAATTTTTTCATATTCCGCATGCGCTTGTACACCGGCCTGACATTGAGTGAATGTGTTTGCACTATGGCTGGCTTTGGGGCTTATCCCGATGAATCAGAAGCGGTCAGTGGCGAAGGTCCTAAAAAACAATATCAGCATTTGAAACGTGATGCTGATAAGAGATCATACAATTACACTACGATTGTAAATACTAACGCCATGGGCGTAGAAAAATGTTGCACTTTCCGCGAAACCCTAAAGCACTGGAATATATGTATACAATATTGGCTGGCTGCAAATGTATACAAGTTGTTTCCCAACAAAAAATATAGGTAAGAACGTTTGTTTTTGTTTATTTCTTTATAAATTATTTTTATCTATTTGCCCTAGAACTACTGTTACATTCATAGTTTCCGCCTATTGGCATGGCTTCCGCCCGGGCCATTATTTCTGTATAATGGGATGCCCCTTTTATGTTCCTCTAGAAGATATGTGGAATAAACTAGTGCGCAAAAATGCCACTGGCTTGAAGCGGCAGATAATCGATGTTATCTTTTGGATTGCTAAATTCTTTACTTTCAGTTATTTGGGCACAGCTTTTCTCCTGGTTTCCTTTGATAAAATTTGGAAGTTCTACAGTTCAGTTTATCATGTTGGCTATATTGGATGGGCTGTTATGATGGGATTGGCTGTTTATTTAACCCAACAGCAGAAAGCTACGGAGAGAAGAACAAAAGGAAAGGAAGAGGGCCGAACTAATATTGTTGGCGCTAATGAGCGCAAGCCAAAAGAACAGTGAGATTTGGATGTATATACTCTACTACGATCTGCTTTGTTAGGAAACTCCGAGCTTTGTCTATATTTTTTATTATTTTTTAATGATTATTTTTTAATTATGTTATAATTTTTGTCATTTCATTTTTATTTTTAAATATAATCAAATCTTTTTTATACATTCAATACGAGCTTTTTTTTATAGAGTAGTACCTAAGAGCTAAATAACAATTTGCTTTTTTAAATGCAGTTTATTTATTGCTTAAAAACTATGTATAATCTATTGTTTAAGAAAACTATTGTGTAGTCACTCATTATTATGTTTCTATGGTAACCATCTAATTTTGTACTTGAGTTAAATAAAGGTTTTTGAAATAAATCCTCACAATAATTAGATGTCTTCTGAAAAAATATTGTGTAATTTGTGCAGAAATATATTAATTTTTAAATATATAGAGAATGTTATGAACTCGAGTATCCAAAAAATAGTAATATTTAATATATATTGAAATGTATTCGTCCTTCAAAACTTCAATTTGAATTAACCATTTTAATTTCAAAATTTCGAACTTTATTTCGAATTTTCAAACATAGTTTCGAGTTTTCGAAGTTTATTTCGAATTATTGACCTTAATTTCGAATTTTCGAACTTAATTTCGAATATTCGAACTTGATTAAAAATATCAATAGAGTAATTATATAAAGGTTAGACAAATTATTAGATTTATTTGAGCAAGTTTCTTCCATAGTTCCTTCAATTTACAATGTTTTGGTGTTAGTAATTCTCGTTTTCACTTTGAAATTTATAGTACATATAAGCACAGGAGTTGGAAAACTGATTAAACAAGATGGATGAAAGTCAACTAATGTGTTGGTATTAGTATCTAGGATTATAGATTAACTTGACTCACAAAAAATAAATATTTTAATAAATAAAGAACAACGAAATAAAAGAACTGCACTACGTGCGGCAGATGTTTTTTTATTTATTTGTTTTTTTTTTCAATTCAATAAGCGTACTTGAAGCGAAAACAATCGTCAATCCGTTAACATATCACCATTACTTCCTTTTAAATTGAGCGTTTGGTCCTTCTCTATGAGTAAGGAACTCATTTTTTTTGTTTAAATTTGTAGGCTAAACATCCACAACATTTGGTTCCAACAAGGCAGCTTAACTTGACATACAGCGACCTTGACAATCGATTTATTGCAAAATGAATTTGGTGACAACTTTATTACCAGTTTCCTGTGTGCTAGTCCCCTCCTTTGTGTGATTTAATAGTCTGGATTGTTTTTCTGGATCTATGCCAAAAACTCTTTAGGTCATTGGAAAAATTGGTAAAAAATTGGACTGATCGAATGGATCCTTTTAACTCGCAGCCGCGATGGATGTATGCTGGAAATTATATTTCAAAAACAAAATACCATGAAATTGTCTACCAGATTTTACTAAAAAATAGCACCACTTTTTCGGTTTTGTATTATCATATTAAGTTCTCATCTAGCCAAAAAGCACTCGATATATATGTATCTATTTTTTAAGAATAAACTGTGAAGTATGGCGAGCAATGATTTTTAAAATATTGTGGATTGTAAACTTTTCGGTTACGTTCCACGCTCATATATCAAGTAACACGTTTTTAAAGGAAAAGTTTTCCTGAAACGTGAACGAAATTCCGAAATAAAACTAATTAAAATATTAATTTCTATTACATTTAATTGTAAAATGTTTGTCTAGAATTTGGCAAGTCCTTTTAAAACTTCAAACACATATTTTCATTCAAATATAATATTACGCTCTTCCGTTTAGGCATTGTAGACGTACTTAGTGCAGATTATTGGATAAATATAATGTATTAAGCTGACATAGAATCATCTGCAATGAAATAAAAATATATATATATTTTTAAGTCTATATTTATACAGTCGAATTTTTAAAAAATATTTAATTCATAGGTGGCTTATAAAAGCTATTTGCATACAGAGCACTCCAAAGTAATTACTTACCTGTTACTACAGACATGCGCCTCTTCACATCCTGAGTGGTATTGTAAGCGCCACAGTTTAAACATTTTAAGCCAATAAAATGAAAATTTGTCTTTGAAGTCTAACAAATAAAGAATAGTTTTAAATATAGTTTCCCATATATATATATTTTTTTCTATATCTTAAATGTTGCTTCTTACCTCATGACAATCATTGCAAAATATATGAATTTTCTGATTTTCATATTTCTTAGGCAGCGGCATTAATTTTGCCTGTACATCCAAATATTCCCATAGTGCTGACATATCTATAATTGATGTCTGGCATGTGGGGCATGTATAATGACCTGAGGTTAATAGCTGGTCGAAGCACATTTTATGCAGCAGATGACCGCAGTCGGGTATTTGACATGGAATGCGTGAGGTGTGTATGTCACCAAGACAAACGGGACAGTGGGAACGTGATATATTTTCCACGCACTAAAAAGAGAAAAATGAAATGAAAAGAATAATTTGGGTAAGTGAAATTTATGTACATATTTAGATTTTCCTATCAATCAAATTTTCGTCACTGCATTTTGGAGAAAAACAAAGACAATTTTCCAAATTGTTGTAACAATTTTAATTACAAAACAAAACCCACAAACAAAAAAACTTTAAAATTGCTAAAAAAAAATGAACGAGAAAAATATTAAATCGCGTTAAGTGACAATCATTGTGTAATGGTATCAATGGCAATGTTTGAATGGTAAACGGTCCCCTTTTATTTCCGGGAGTTCTCCCGTACAATTCCATGAAAATAGGGGACACATTTTTGATTTTCTCGAGGTTATGCTGGTTTAAAACCGAATTATCCGAGGAATTTTTCTTAAATTTCGTTTCAAGTATAAATTAATTGTTTTATAAATTCTGCGTTTAATTTTTTAGCTTTGAGAAAAATTATTTTTTATAAACTTTTTGTAACTGAGTTTGAATTTTATGCATTCAATGTAGCAATTTTGAACTTTGTTACCAGTTGGCAACTTCACTCATTTATTTGATGAGATTATAAAACAGCCGCAAAATTAATGATGCAATCTTGGCTTAAAGATAGATAAAAAGAAACAAATGATATCAATATAACCCCGTCAATCATACTTAATATATTTCATGTCAAACAATTAAAAGTACATCATTTTCAATTACGAATTAATTTAAATACGAATACAAGAAGCCCAAATGCAAATCATCTTTGAATTATTTAAAACTTCGAATTATATTAGACATTAAATTGTTTAAAATATGCTTTTCGGTATCTTTTCTTATTTAACACGCGATTTTTGCGTCATAAATTTAATTCTCAACTACTTTGAAGTGTATTGTTTTTAATAATTAATTAATTTTCCCATAACAAATTCATTCAGTGCCCATAAATAAACATATTATCCAATACAAGAATGTTTATTTTAAAAAATATTTCTTTATACAGCCAAAAAAAATAACAAAAATATGTTTATTATTCAACACCAAGGCCTATAAATACAATTTTTAAACAATTAAAATACTTACCCTATGACCGTCAATTTTCAATTGTATGGGTAAGCACATGTTGCAGACTTTACAGTGAAAGAAATTTTCTTTGCCACCAATGCGACAAATGCCGCACTGATCGCAATGATACTGACGTTTATCCGCATCATCAAAGAGATTACAAATAAGGCAAGTGTACTGTAATAAAAATGTTGAGTTTTTTAAATAAATTATTTAATTGATAATTTCTAATTTCATTATTTTCACCTTTCCGAAACGTATGCCACAATTTTCACAACTCTCCTGTACTTTTTGGCGTGTATTACATTCTGAGCAGATCAGTTCTGTTAGTGTTTTGCGATCAAAGTGATGAGATTCATTTTCGTCATGACAAAATCGACATTTGTAGAATTTGTTGCAACAGGGTGTCTGGAAGAGAAACGATTTTATAATTATTTTTAATTTATGGTGATATTTTTCCTATTTTAAATGTGTCATAGTTACGGTGACCATTGGCGCTTTTTTCAAGAAGACCGTCCTCTTCTTTTGCACCGATATCCTCTTAGATTAAAAAAATTTAAGTGTCTTTCTTTTAATTGAACTGTCTTTTATTGTTCTCTTTTTGATTATTTATTACATATGTAAATGTCCTCTTGTTTTCGTTGAAAAAGATGGTCACCGTAGTCTTAGTTCATATAATGGGATATCGTGTTCGTTTCTTAACTTTTCCCACCAATCAGGAGGGCATTAATAGAAATAAGCAGTAGAAATCCGGTACAAATTCCAATGTTACCAAACAAATTTGCCATACAAAAAATAAGCACGAATTTCGAGAGAAAATAGTAAAGTTTTTGAATTAATTTGCTAATTTTTTTTACAGAAAATATTAAGAAAAATATGTTATATTGTTAATATTTGCTTATCTGTAATACAAAATCTAGATGGATTCGATATTTCAAAATTGTTCTCAACACAAATTTACAAATCAGAAATGTTTTTAAAACTTGGAGTCTTTGAATTTGCTATCTTGCAGACGTATTTTAATGTTAAATTGCAAACTTTTTATACCCTTCACAAAAAAGTGAATGGTTATATGTATATAGGTTTGCCACAGTGAAAGACATCGCTCAGTCGTCATCGCTATTCATAAGGATCCAGAATATATATACTTTATGGGGTCCCATGTGCATGTCGAAGAAATTACACACGCAATGACAAACCTATGTATATATAAGTGTATATATTAAATATATATGTATATTAAAATGTATATATAAGTTTGTCATTCCGTGTGTAATTTCTTCGATATGCACATGGGACCCCATAAAGTATATATATTCTGGATCCTTATGAATAGCGATGACGATTGAGCGATGTCCGTCTGTCCGTACGTGAAATCGGTTTTCCCAAGCCCCCAGAAGCTAGAGACTTCGTTCTTGGAACGTTGGATTGGAAATGAACTTAAATAGAGTGCTATTGAAATTTAGAAAGATCCGAAGTACGGTTCCAGAGCTGGGAAGCTTACGCCTATTTCTCGACGCAAAATTTATACCAAAAATCAATTTTTTTTAATGTTTGTAAATTAAACCTATTTCGTGCTTTGGGAAGCCTCATTGGTCTATTGAAAACTAAAAAAATAAAAAATTTTTTCCAGGGATGGGAAATAAAATTTTTTTCGACTTATTCCGTATATTGTAGTACATTTAGTAACTGAAATTGTTAAAAAATTTTAAGTTTTTCTTTTACAAAACCTTTTTATATGTCATGAAGATTTGCATTGGCCAAAAAAAATTTTTTTAATTCAAATTTTGCTTCCAGGGTTGGGAAATTGCATATATTTTATATGTGAAAGTAATCCAACAGGCAACTGATGTTGTTTTTTTTTTCTAACCTAAGCCTGTCTTATAATTTAGAAAGAACAAAATTGGTATCAAAAATTTAAAAATAAAAAATAAAATTTCGAATCCAGGGATGGACAAGTGCAATAGTTAATAGTATGTACATAAAAGGGGCCAAAATGGTTAAAAATTTGAAATTTTTCTTAAAAAAATTACTTTATACCTCATAAAGCGTTGCACTAATAAAAAAACAAAAAATTAAAATTCCGCTTCCAGGGTTGGGAAAATTAAAGTTTTTTTGGTACATGCAATATTTTGTAGTACATGTAATAACCAAACCGGTTAGAAAATTTGAGTTTTTCTTAAACAAAACTACCTTATACCTCATGAAGATTTGCATTGATAAAAAAAATTTTAAAAATTAAAATTTCGCTTCCAGGGTTGGGAAATTGAAATTTTTTTTGTACATAAAAGTAACCTAAAAGGCATTCACGTTGTTTTTTTTGCTATCTAAAACTATTTTATATATTAGGAAGAACAAAATTGGTATCAAAAATTTCCAAAACGCATAAAAATTTCGAATCCAGGGATGGACAAGTGCAATATTTTATAGTTCATGAAGGTGACCAAAATGGTTGAAAATTATAAATTTTTCTTAAATAATACTACTTTATACCTCATGAAGAGTTGCATTGGTTAAAAATAAAGCAAACAAAAATTAAAATTTCACTTCCAGGGTTGGGAAGTTTAAAGTTTTTTTGGTACATGCAATATATGGTAGTATATGAAAGTGACCAAAATGGTTGCAAATTTTAAGTTTTTCTTAAATAAAACGACTTTATACCTAATGAAGACTAGAATTGTTAAAAAAAATTTAATTTCGCTTCCAGGGATGGGAAATTGAAATTTTTATTCATAAAAGTAACCAAAAAGGCAACTAACGTCGTTTTTTTTACTAATTAAAACTATTTTTTAGTTTAGGAAAAAATCAAAATTTAGATTCCAGAGTTGGATAACTCCAATATTTTGTAGTAAATTAAAGTGACCAAAATGGTTACAAATATTAAGTTTTTCTTAAATAAAACTATTTCATGCCTCATTAAGAGTTGCATTGGTAAAAAAATTTAAATTTCGTTTCCAGGGTTGGTAAATTGAAATATTTAAAAGTAATAGGCAATTGACGTTGTTGTTTTTGCTATTTAAAACTATTTTATAATTCAGGAAGAACAAAATTGGTATTGAAATCTTAAAAAATCAACATTTCGACCCCAGGATTGAACAAATAATATATTTTATGGTACATGAATGTGACCAAAAAGTTTAAAAATTTAAATTTTTTTGTCAAGTAAAACTATGTTACATCTTTTAATTAAACCTACTTCCTGTTTTAGCAAGAAAAAAAGAAAGAAGAATTACATCTGTGAAGGGTATTTAAGATTCGGCACAGCCGAATATAGCACTTTTACTTGTTATTAATCGGCGGTATTCAATGTTCGGTGCGAACGGCATTGCAAATACAAAATATTTGTACTCAACACAAACAAAATACATTGAAAATTCTCTCAATTATTCTACCAATTTCCATTTCCGCCCATGGTATTTTTAAAAGAAAAACTTTGTATCATTCGGAACAAGAAAGTCCTCCTTAGCAACTTTATTCCAATTTATTAGTTTTGAACTAAATTTGCAAAATTCATAAAAAATGTTTTATTCGAGAAATTTCTATGGAACAAATGTCAAATGAGACGTTCGTATATATTTAAATATTAATTAAGATAAAATATTATTTAATATGTATTTAATATTAATTGAGTTATCAGCAAATATTATATACGATAAGTTAAATTTGATGAAACCAACTTTGAACAAGTTCGATGACTACCGATCCATCACGTTGGTTTCTGCTTCTTTCTTCGTTTTTCCTCTTTCATCCCGGCACCAATAAAGATTTTACAATTTTTACAAAAGTTTTGATTAGTTCTTTATATTTAAAAATCAACATCAACTTAGATATATTTTACAAATTATAAAAAGAGTTAAAGCAAGTAAATAATATAATAACCTGTAGTATATAGTAGATAAAATATTTTTTATGATTTAGACAGTAAATCAGTATATTTCTTTAAAATACTTCTTTGTAACAGCACACGTTTTTCATCTGAATAAACGCTAAAATATTTATTTTACTTAAATTATAAAATTTATAATTTCCATGTGAGTGTTCTGACACTCTTGGCAATATACGAGGGCGGGCCAATAAGTCAGCGATTGAAATGGCAACACTGCTCCTGTTAACGGGCAACTGTTACTTGACTCGTGTAAAAATGTAAATAAACAGCGTTATTTACTTTGTATTTCGCAACTACGCGATTTGAGAAGAAAATTAAAAAAAAACTAGTTTCGTGTGTTCATTAAACATTATTTTTTGAAGAAAAAACCCATCATTCAGACCAAGGCTAAGCTTGATAAATATTATGGGGACTCTGCATTTTCATGGCAAAGGGGCGGTTTCAATGTGGCCGTAAATTTTACGGCGTAAAAGCACGGAAGATGCCGAACGTTGTGGACACCCAGTTGAGCTTTCTACATCCGAAACAATTGAAAAAAATCACGATAGGGTTTTATCCGATTAGAGATTGAAAATAAAAGAGATTGTGGAACCCATACGCATATCAAATGGCTCAGTAGTTTTAATTTTGAATGAACACTTGGGTATGAGATGCAAGATTCAAGGGTGCACACATGCACGGCAAAAATCCGTGAATTGGTCTACGATTTAGATTCAGCCCTGAATGACTATCTGCTTTTCCCAAACTTGAAGAAATGGCTCGGCGTAGAGATATTTGACTCCAACGACGGAATCATCTCACAAACAAATTGATGACCTCGATAAATCAAATATTTCGAAAGGGATAACATATTTTGTGAAACGTTGGACTAAGTATATATAACTCAAAAGAGTCTATGTTGAAAAATAAAATAACTTTTTTTATAAAAACCAGTGTTTCATTCAAAAAGTCACGGACTTATTGGCCCACCCTCGTACATATGAACTATTTCTTTTATTACAAAAAGTGCGAAAAACGACAGCAATTAAAAAAAATTCAAGTTACTACACTTCAATGAATTCCTAAGAATTCGCTCATAAATTTCAAAAGAAATTTTTATGTAAATTACAAAATTTATTCCGGGGATTTCCCGTACGATAAATACTAAACAAGATCTTTCATTTATAACAGAACTTCAGTGATGGTCAAGACAACTTATAAATCTATTCACACTATTAAATACAACAAGTGTACATGCATAATTAATTGCCTTCGCGGAACGTTCCATGTAAATTTGGAAACATTTATAGAAAAGCGAAATTTAATAAAAAAATATTTTTTTATTATAATTGATTGGCAAATAGTCTATCACAACGCTGTAGATATTTTTTTTGCTATTAAATTAATATTGAAGAAATGTTAAAATAATCAACAGCAGCAATAGCAATACAAAATCAAGTCAATTAGTTTACAGAGAAACTTTGCAAATACAAATAATTGATTGTTAAATCAACGTAAAAAGTATTTACTCCCACAAAAGCTGACGATTGAAAAGTAAGAATACAAGCGTTTAACAAACAATTAAGAAATGTACCTTTGGAATTTACGGCGCATTAGGGCATTCGGTGAAATGGTATTTACTTTTAATCGAATTGCCACATCTATTTTATTGGGGTTTTTATCAATCATAAACAAAATACAGCGGTTCATTTGAAGATAGAAACTTCTATCGGCTTCAATGATTTTACATTTTATAATAGGATATTATTCTTACTCCTTACAAAATACCAAACCCGATCGTTATTGTTACTTCGGCAGTTCAGACTAGGATTAAGAATTATATAAAATAAAATTTGTTAAAAGTAACACAAAAATACTAACAGCCTATTGGTAGGAACACAACTGGGACGAACGACGAATATCGTTCAGTACGACGAATTCATTGGTAAAAATTCGCTGTATAAATTCATTGTATAGAAACACAATAACAATAAATAAATTAAAATAATGAACAAAAAGAAATATTTTACATATTTTTTAAATCTTTGTAATCCAGATTGTTTAGACAATCAATAATTACCCCGGTGGTGTCCATTTTTTTCCAAAACAAATTACTTTTCATTTATATTTTCTGATATTTTTGTTGCTGTAAATAAATTATTCTTTTCATTTAACAGCTGATGAGGTGACCGTATGAAAAAGTAGGAAATAGGAAGAAATACTATATTATAAAAAGTGTTCAAAATTAATAAAAAGTCGTCCGAATGATAAATTTTTTTGAAAATGATAAATATTTTTTGAATGAGTTCTTGGTATGCACTAAAAATTTTCGTGCTACATGCAACAATAAGGTAGTGAACTAACTTTTTTCCGCAAAAACCAAGTTTGAGTATAAGAACCCTAGTCACCTAATACTGTTTTGTTCGTCGTTCGCTGACGAAATAATTAGAAATAAATTCAATTCAACTTTCGCTGAGTATGACGAATTTCGACCAACACCACGATTATGTGCACTTTCATATACACCCATGTGTTTTACTTTTGGCGACGAATATTCGCGACTAAAAATTCGTCGTTCGTCGCAGTTGTGTTCTTAGCATAATATATAAAAAATATTTTGATTAATAAGAGATTTATAAAACAAATTTTTGTATGATAATTTGTCCTATTAACCTATTATAAATCGTTTATAATTTTTTTATTTTATAAATTAGGCCTTAAATATTTTCTTATGTATTTTTTCCTTCCGCTGATTCTGCAGCAGGCGACCTCCATTCATTCTCTTAGAATTTCTTATTTATTACTGAGCCAGATGTTCGAACTAAGATCGACTGCGAAGGCGCAGTCAGTCATGTTATTTTTTATCGGCCTGTTTTAATGAGGAAGGCACTAAAAATTTTTTTGTAGAATCATGTACTAAAGATTACCCCCCTCATCAGTAAATAAAATAAAATGACTAAAAAAATTCTTTCTTCACAACTTTCACCAACTGTCATTCCAATAATATCCCCCTCCTTCTATAATTAGTTAATTAATTTAAGATCCCTTTCTTACTTGCCAGTCGGAGAAATAAATCGTATGTGTCAGATTTTATATTCCCAAAGTAAAATATGAGTCAAACGTCTTATTAGAATCTTCATAAGATGTCTCAATTTGACCTTCCGAATTGACATCTCGCAACCAGTCATGTATATGGGATCCAATTTTCTGTATTATTTTAATGACAAAGAAAACGATGAACACAATCATGTAGAAAAAATTACACTATTGCGGCAAATTCGACTGCGAAGTAAAATAATAAACAAAATGATTACCACAAATTTGTTCTTTCCAAGTTTCTCCAACTGTCATCCGAATACTATTTTCTTCTTTCTATAGTTCCATCACAATGTAAAACCCGTGTGAGCATCAATCGATTTTGAGTCGGTTGGTAGCGATGAGAGAGATTTTAAAGAGCTTCGATCGACGAATTTGTTTAAAAGTGATAAAAAACCGCTTATGAAAACAAAAAGTTTCATCGTTTTTTTAAAATTTCTCAAAATCTACCTGTCCGAATCGGTTACAATTTAGGGGAAATGTATGTTTGATGGAATTCTTTGGTTTGTTGATTGGTTTGAACACTAATCGATCAGATATGTAATTTCGGTACTTATTAAAAATCACTTTTGATCCGATTAGTGGCGATCGACTAGATTTTGTCATGTAAAATGTTGGTTAGTTATGGGATCGATCTATAGAGCTTTTTAAAAATTATTTGCAAAAGTACTAAAAAAATATTTCTCCTTATTGTTTTGATATTACTCAAAATTTGCCAGTCCGAAAAGCTTCCGTTTTACAGGAAATCTAAGTTTGAAGCAATTATGAACGTTAAATACACTTAAAAAATGTCATGTCCTTCTGAGATTTAAATTAAAATTTCGAACAATTAGCCTATAGAATCTTAATTCAATTTAATATATCAATATAAAAATGTTCGTTAAAATTCTTACTACATACAAATTTAAGCTATGGCTTGAGCTACCAATAATAAATTGGAAAAACGTTCACATGTACTTAAGTATAAAATTCAAACCAAAAAAGTTTGACTTAGGTATGATGGAACAAAAAATTCAGAAAAATGGGACATGAAGAAAAAATAATCAAACGGTAACACGGGTATTAAAACAATAACATGTTAACATCAGGTTGATACAGTTCTCGTATTCTTTTTCACAATAAAATTTGTGTAAATAGGAACTGTTATCACATTCAACTAAGCCACCTAATAAGTGGTGACAAACACAGTACACATGAGCACTGATGATGAAAGGGTTGCGTCTTTCGAAAACAGCTCTTCTGCTCTGCTGTGTAAGTTGAATAACAAAAACTGATGTTGACTTGCCTTTGTGCCTTGGAATATTTATCATGTCTTTCTGAGATTTAAATTAAAATTTCGAACAATTAGCCTATAGTATCTTAGTTCAATTTAATATAGCAATATAAAATGTTTGTTAAAATTCTTACTACACTCAAAATATTTAATAAATAAGTTTAAAATGTTTAACTTTTGGGTCAGAATTCCTTTAAGACATTTCTGTGCTCAATTTTAAAACTCACTGCGGGAAGAGGCGTGGGGCAGAGATCTCACCATTGTCGTAAGAACTTAAAAAGTAAATTTTGGGATAATTAAGTGTAGAAAAAAAAATTTTTTAAGGGTCATTTAGAGGGCAAAGGTGGATGAAGAGGTAGGGCAGGAGAAGATCAGAGAACATCTTACTTTAGTCGTAAAAGCTTTAAAAATTCATTTTTAACGAATATAAGTCTGATTTTGCCCATTTACGAACTCGACCTGTGCTATCCTTCACAATGTACCTATACCAAATTTCAAGCGTCTGTCAAAGGGAATATGCCTTCCAATTCTTTTTGAAGGGTATAAAAACACTTTGAAACGTGACTTACTTAGTTCGATTCCGTTCAGCCGTTCAAAAGTTATAATATACTTACGCACACAGACATACATGGTACCGGTATCTTAGCAGTAGCCAGGAAAGTTTCCTAGGAACTCTAAACGTCGAAATGTAGTGAAAAGTCGATTTTTTCAAAACGGAGTGAAATTAGTAACTTCCCGATTTTACGAAAATTTGTAATTTTTTTAGCGGGAAGTTGAAAAATTTACTTTTAGCTGTTCTTTTGCTTAATATATACATATACTATTGTTGTATATTTCCTCCGATGGGATTTATTTAAATTTTAAACGATTTTTCGTCGTCAAATATGACTGGCAAATATACCGGTTTTATCCAGAGCTCCGAAATCTTCGCTCGAATTCGAGTAGAGAGTAAAACTCGCTCGAATTCGAGCGCGACTACTCCTGCGAGTGAAAAAAAATATCGAGTGTACTCTATTTTTCTATGCCACTCGAATAAGAGCGCATATGCTTTGCTCGATTTCGAGTGCGAGTAAAATACGCTCGAAATCGAGCAGATTATACTCTTTCCGAGTACTCTTTCAGTCTTTCTCATACAGTGGAAAAATAGAAACTGTTTGTTTTTTTTTTTTTTTTTTTTTTTAGGAGTAGGACCAGCACTAAGGGGATGTCCCCTATATATGCAATGCATTGCGCTGGAACTGAAAACGAGGGGATAGTACTGAGGGGACAGATTACGAAAGATGAGAAGATAGACAGTATTTTTTTTTGTTGTAGCTATTTCAACCTTTTTTTTTTACCTCGCCGGCTAGTTTTTGCTACAGGGCCGACGAAGGTGGGTGCTGCTACTCTGCTTTTAGTACATGATTGGGTCAGTCGCTGCCAGTAATTGTCCAGTGATCAGTACTATGCCTTCATCACTGAAAACAGGCTGGCAACAACTAACACAACCACGCACTAATGCTGATCAGAAGAATTCAACACAATATTTCATGACTCAGCGGGGGCTCGAACTCAGGAATCTCCGCTTCATAGTCTCGTGTTCTACTACTTCAGCCAACAGCACCCACATTTGCCGATTTGTGTGTGTAGTGGCAAGTATAGTATTATTTATGCCTTTCTTGTTCATTATAATATAGAAAATATAAGTAAACTTTTAAAAATATAATAAAACTTTTTTTATAAAACCAACTAATTGCTCCGCACACGCGCACTGTATGGAAAGACTGAAAGAGTACACAAAAACCACACGCACACACAAGTCAGCAAAGACAAACAGTTTCTATTTTTCCACTCGATTTTACTCTTCAGAGTGAACTCTCACTCTATTTCAAAGATTTTTACTGCCACTCTTACTTTTTAAAGAGGAGCACTCGCGAGTACTCCCACCTAAAACAAACGAGTGGGAAGTGAACTTTTTGTAACACTCGTAATCTTCGAGTACTCTTCTACGCGAGTATTTTTCACTCGCGAGTAAAATCGAGTAAATCTGAGGTCTGGTTTTATCCGGTTGCCATGCTAACAAATTTATATCTGCAACTCCATTGACTCAGTGAAAAATTTGTGTTTAATATGCCAGAAAATAAAGTAAAGAAAACTAATTTTATGCGAATTCGCTAGACAGGTGTAAATTAAGTGTATAAATTTTATAATTCAATATCTCGATTATCCGTAAAATGTGTTAACTGTAGCAAATTGATTGCTTATTTTTTTGGCTGGATTTTTATTATATGACACTTAAAAATATGTGTGTGTGTATGTATTTTTTATTTGTTTGTAGGGAAATAAAAACGTTTTATCTATTTTTAGAATCGGCGCAAAATGAACTTATATTCGTAATTAACATTTTACTACGAATTAAATATTATACACGCTTAAAATTACTGCAAATTATTAACTGGCACGACGTTTCATTTAAAGTGGCATGAGTGTGCAGTTTAATTAAATAGATATACGAGTATGTACTTCATTAGTCGGTCATTGTACTCCGTATGATAGACACTGGGATATTTTTAAGTGGGTTTTGATTTCTTTTGCAGCAAATTTCTTGACTAAATAGTAAATTGAAAAGGATCGCATTGCACTATTGCACTACATTGGAGTACATAAGATACAGATATTGGCATTTTTTATTTATCTACTCCCGCATTTAGCACTAAGCCACTTGCCTTATACTTAAATGATTCTAAATCAAAGTATTTGTAATAATTTATTGCTTTAAATTTTATCTAGCAGCAGTATACAAATTTTTCTTTGGAAATTATAAAAAGTGTTAATTAATTGTAGTATATTAAAAGCGCCAAAACTGAAATAAAAATTTTTTAACTTTGATATATTAAAGTTTGCCGTAGGCAACATAAAAATCTTTATAAAACAGTGAAACTGTTCACAAGTTGCAGAAGACATGAAAGGGATTCACGAAAATTATTTAATCTTTTAATTTTTAAATAAATCTATTTGATTAACACGAGCTGTAACCAGTTTGAAGTAATCATGATTTCAAATATTAACAAATAAATGTGGAAAATGTGTCAATTTTTATTAGAGCCTGGCAAATGTTTGAGTTGTAAAATATTATTGACTTTAACTACTCAATGCATTTGCTGTTGACTCGATAGATCTTCGTTGTTTGTAAATTTATTTTTACACGCTTCACTTTTGAACGTTTTCGATTTAGTCATTTATATGTATAGGTATATACTAGTGATGTCGTTTTTTGACATTCGTAAATAGGAATGAATATCTGAAATAATATCCTAGAATATAAATATGTGAAATTAAAACAAGTAAAAACATTATATTCGACCGGGTCGAATCTTAAATACCCTCCAAATATTTTGTAAGTGAATTTAAAATGTTTAACTTGGTGGGACAGAGTTCCTTTATATAACATCGTACGTCAACGCCCACTACAGGGGGCGGGGTAAAAAAAAAATACAATATCATGTTTTCCACAGACGAACGTATGGGCATTGCTAGACCGTCTTAGACTTCATCACTGATCAAGAATATATTTACTTTATGGGGTCCAATTCTCTTTGGAGGGTATAAAAACTGTATTTTGGCGGGGTCGCTCTGGCAATGGCTGTGGGGGAAACATTTCACCTTTGTCATATAACTCTAAAAATAAATGCTTGGGATAATTATATACAAAAATAAAATTTCTTTTTTTGATAGGTTCATTTAGAGGGCAAAGGGAGAGAGGTGGTAGGGCAGAAACAGATAGACATAAAACTCTAAAAATAAATTCTTGGGATGATTATATACAAAATTTTAAAAAAAATTTTATTTTTTATTTTGGTAGGGTCATTTAGGGGGCAAAGGAAGAGGAGGGGGTAGGGCAGAAATCGGCAGTCATAAAACTCTAAAGATAAATGCTTGGGATGATTATATACAAAATTAAAAAAAAAAACTTTTTTTGGTAGGGTCATTTAGGGGGCGAAGGGGAAGGAGGGGGTAGGGCAGAGTAGTACCAGGTTTCGGCTCAGCTTCGTCATTAAAGCTTAAAATTGTTATTTTTAAGTAATTTAGGCTTAAGTAAAACAATTTGGTAAATTTTTATGCTATTTTTGCCTATAATAACGCCCACTAAAGTGGGCGGGGTCAAAAAATATTTTTATTTTATTTTATGGCTCCAAGTTTAAGGCGTTGGACCGTATTTGACATAAAAATATATCATTTGCTTGACAAAATAACCAAAAAAATTTAAAAATTATGTTGTTTTTTCTGGGTTGGTTTAGTTCTTCTTAGGGGAACTTTTTTCCCTCTTGCCCGATTTAGCCCATCTTCGAACTTAACCTGCTCTAAATATATTTATGTAAAATTTCAAGAGTCTAGCTCTTTTCGTTTGGACTGATTCGTGATTTCCACAGACGGACGGACGGACATGCTCAGTTCGTCTTAGATTTCATCACTGATCAAGAATATATATACTTTATGGGGTCTGAGATGGATATTTCGATGCGTTACAAACGAAATGACAAAGTGAATATACCCTCCAAATTCTTTTTTGGAGGGTATAAAAAAATCACTAAATCAGTGCTCAAAAGTAATGGGAACTTTAATTTATTATACATCCAAACACATATATATACATATATATATATATATATATATATATATATATATATATGTATATGTATATGTATATATGTACATATATAGTATGTATTTATGTGCTTACTTGATCCGATCTGCCAGAATAATACATATATACTTATGTTTGGGAGGGCACAATTTTCGCATATAAAAAAATATTATGCTTCAAACACATAGAGGCTTCACAAACACATGACTACAAATGCAGTGGGATATAAGCAAGAGAGCTATCATGTGCCCGATATAACATTTAAAATAAAATTTGAAACGAAATTAGATTATGCTAAATGGTCTCCCGAACTTTGACTGTTGATGGCGGCTATCTTGTTGTACCTTGGACGGATATGACACTCAACACGTGCAAATAATAAAATTGTTTTATCAATCTGCTCTAGCAAAGTACCGCGCCATTCGTTAATTTTATGGTCGCCATAATCGTCCTACCGAGAGGACTTTTCGTAACGTGATAGTAAAATTAGAGTTCACTGGTTTAATAAAATATCAATCAACACTCGTACTTCGACGAAAGGTAAGATCTCAAGAAAACATTGCCACTGTTTGTGAGAGTGTGCAGGAGAATCCGAGACATTCGGTTTCGCATCGCTCACAAACACTTGGCGTTTCGAAACCCACGACTTGGCGAATTTCGCGTCGTAAAAAATTCAACTGATCCAGGAGCTGAAGCTAAATGACCACAGATAACGATGTGGGTTCCCTGAATTGGCTCTGAAGCATTTGGCAACTAACCTTAACTTTCATCGACAAATCATCTTCAGCGCTGGGGGCCATTTCTGGAGGAATGGGTACGTAAACTAACAAAATTGCCGCATTTGGGACGAAAAAAGTCAGTGTTTGGTGTTGGTTTTAAACTGGCGGTACCTTCGGTGCCAATTTCTTTGAGACCGACTGAGCGAGCGCTATAGATTGTTGATTACCAACTTCTTTCGGCCCGAGTGAGATTATCTGGACACCAACAACATGTGGTTGCAGCAGGATGGCGTATGCCACACTGGATTTTCTCCACTAGCTATTTGAGAGCATTTTATCTTACGGAGGGGTGTGTGCACTGAGATCGTGCAATTTGATCGCGTTAAACATTTTCTTCTGGGATTTTCTTAAGTCGCAGGTATATGCGAATAAGCCACAAAACACAGTGGTCCTCAAGCCCAACATAAGCCAGAGTAATGAAAAATAGAAAATCAGTAGCGAACATTTTACCGATCTTATATTCCACACGTCACCAATAGGTCTTTTTATACCTTTCACAAAAAATTGCATTGTATAGGTTTGTCATTCGTGTGGTATTTCCCCAGTATTAATATGCGACCCCATAATTCATATATTCTGGATCCTCAAATTCCCAGCTCACAGAAGATTGGAAATAAACCTAAATGAATCCAAAATACGGTATCCGAACTGGGAAACTTAAAGTTATTTGTGTGCAAATTAAGTAGCAAAATCTAATTATTGTTTAGAAGAATTAAAATTGTGTTGAAAATTAAACAAATTAAAAATTTTATTCCAGGGTTCGAAAATCGAAAAGTAACCAAATAAGTTGCTAGTTGTGTTTCTTTTTGGTGCATTACACCTCGTTTTTACTTCAGGTAGAATTAAATTTGTATTGAAAATTAAAACAAAAAAAATTTGATTCCAGGGTTCGAAAACCAAAATTATTTTAGTACGTATAAGTAACTAAATAACTAATTTTTTGTGAATTAAATTTATTTTATACCTTATGAAGACATAAAATAGTATAAAAATCAAAATCTCGGTTCCAGGGTTGTAGAATTGAATATTTTTTGGTACATGAAAGTAACCAAATAGGTTACTAATTTTAGTTTATTCCTGAGTTAAACCTATTTTATACTTCAGCAAGAATTTCAGGGTTGGACAATTGAAACTCTCTTGGTACATAAAATTAAGTAATTGAAAAAAATGTTTTCGTTTTTAAATTGAACATGTTTGATATTTTTGAAAAAAGTTCAATGGTATTAGAGATCAGAAAAGCTTAAAAGACAGATTCAGAGCTGTAAAGCTTAAACTTATTTTTTTTTTTTTAAATATTAAAGTAACTAAATAATAAAAATTTGTTTCTTTGGTAATAAAACATATTTTCTATCTTAGAAAGAAATTAATCAGCATTGAAAACAAAGAAAGATCGTAGGCGAATACCCTTAATATGTGGTTTAATTATACATGAGAATTTTTCTGTGTAACATTTATTAGACTGGAATTTTCATAATTCTTTGATAATATTCTCTTGATTAAATATTTAAGTGCGTCTTCTTATCGCTCTTATTGTAAACATAATTTTTAAACAAACCCATCTTTTTTTCTATTTCCACAAGTCAAAAATTTAAAATTAGAATTCTTCAAATAATAAAAATAGACTGCAGATAATGTTTATTTTAATTATTTCGAATCAAAAATAAATAAAGGAATTTTTCCCTTTCATTCATCTATCCAAGCATTTGCATTTTATCAATTCAATAGAGGAGTGAGTACAAAGTACATAAATACAAATTAATTTAATATTCTTTTTTTCTTCTACTTTTTAAAAAACATATTAATATTTTATTTTGTGTATTAATTTTTTTATCTTTAAATAAATATAAAACCGGTTAAATTGAGTACCATCTTTACACTACTGCCCCGCTATGCGGGTTAGAAAAGCAAGAGAACAACATGTCATTCTTAATCAACACATTAACCATGACGATGGTTTGTTTGCTATGTTTATTTATGTTTTTTGTTTTTTGTGTAAATTAAGAACTATTTACAAAATTAATAGAGCTATTAAGATTTTCTTCACTTTTTTATACGAAATGTTTTTGAACATATTTGCTTTTCCTATAATCTGACGGATTTGTAAATAAAACAGTAGTTTGTATGAAAATTATCGAGGAGTTTCTTTAGTATTGTAGTTTAAATGCTTTAGAAATAATTTTCATTGCCGGCTGTGCTGAATCTTAAATACCCTTCACAGATGTAATACTTTTCGTTTAAATTTTTCGGCTAGGATGCTAAATGTTTGGCTTTTCTTATTTCTAATACCTCTCAACGTCTTTCAAAAATATTAAATATGTTTAATTTAAAAACAAAAAGTAAAATTCCGTTTCATGTACCCTAAAAAGTTCTAATTGACCAAACGTAGAATCGTCTTTTAGATTTTTATGGTTTTTAACGCCAATTTAACTCTTCCCGAAGTGTTAAAAATATTTCATCCACACAAATCCAAAATTAGGAACTTATATGGCTAATTTTATGTACTAAAAAATTTCGATTTTCCAATCCTGGAACCGAATTTTTAATTTAAAAACTTTTAATACCGATTTAATTCTTAGCGAAGTATAAAATATTTTAAATTCACTGAAAAAAATCAAAATTGGGAACTTTTATGGTTACTTTAATGTACCGAAAAATTTCGAATTTCCAACCCTGGAACCGAATTTTTAATTTTTTAATACTAATTTAACTTTTTCTGAAATATAAAATAGGTTTAATTCACTAAAAACACAACATTTGAAATTTATGTGGGTACTTTTATGTACCAAAAATATTTAGATTTTCCAACTCTGGAAGCGAATTTTTATTTTCTTACCAATGCAATTCTTAGTGTAACATAGTTTTACTCGACAAAAAAATTAAAATTTTTAACCATTTTGGTCACTTTCATGTACTATTAAATATTGCACTTGTCCAAACCTGGATTCGAAATTTTATTTTTTATTTTTGAATTTTTGATACCAATTTTGTTCTTCATAAATTATAAGACAGTCTTAGTTAGCAAAAAAAAACAACATCAGTTCCCTGTTTGATTACTTTCACGTACAAAAAATGCAATTTCCCACCCCTGGAAGCAAAATTTGAATTAAAAAATTTTTTTTTGGCCAATGCAAATCTTCATGACGTATAAAGAGGTTTTGTTAAAGAAAAACTTAAAATTTTTAACAATTTTAGTTACTACACGTACTACAAAATACAGAATAGGCCGAAAAAAATATTTTTAATTTCCCATCCCTGGAACAATTTTTTTTATTTTTTTTTAGTTTTTAATAGACCATTGAGGCTCCCCAAAGCACAAAATAGGTTTAATTTACAAACATTATAAAAAATAATAGATTTTTTGTATAAATTTTGCGTCGAGAAATAGGTGTAAGCTTTCCAGCTCTGGAATCGTACTTCGGATCTTTCTGAATTTCAATAGCAGCCTGTTTAAGTTCATTTCCAATCCAACGGTCCAAGAACGAAGTCTCTAGCTCTTCTGGGAGCTTGGGAAAACCGATTTCACGTACAGACGGACGGACAGACGGACATCGCTCAATCGTCATCGCTATTCATAAGGATCCAGAATATATATACTTTATGGGGTCCCATGTGCATATCGAAGAAATTACACACGGAATGACAAACCTATATATACCCCTTCACTTTTTTGTGAAGGGTACAAAAAACTAGCAAAATGACTTCTGAAAAATTCTTTAAATAAATATTAAAAATTGTTTTAGAAAATTCGATAAATTACTTAAAATAATACCGACTAACGAGGTTGTACTTTAAATAAAAATTTCATATTTATCATATTATTAGCAGAAACTATGCAAGTATAATGAATATGCATAGAAAAAACAACGTTTAACAGCAACTGGTGTTTGACATTATTTTAATGTTCTGATAAAGTATCTGTCTATCAAGATAATTTTATTAGTTTCTATACCAGCTTTATTCACTTTTTGTACTTTTATTTTCAGTCAACAATATTTAAATTGTTGCACGTCAAGCATTTCTAAGACTTAAGAGAGTGTGATTTTTTATGTGTTTGTTATTAATTCAATTCAAATATTTCGGTTAAAAAGCTTGTAAATATATGAAACAGGTAAAAAAATAATATTTCTATATGAATAAATTGTACGTAATGTGTCCTAGAAATATTTGACTAGATGGCACTGGTTTTAAAGATAAAACACTAAGCCAGACAAACGGATTTGGATTGTACGAAAGTGTATTAATGCTTATGAGTAAGCGGTTTTGATTATTAATGAACATTGATCACTGTCGAACATTTTATTATAATTGTTATATATTTTTGAATAAAATTTGCATAATATGTTTCATTTGCTTAAATGCTAACTTTTACAATATTTTTTGTATCAATCTTGTATTTGAATGGCTCTTTCTTTTAATAAATACCATCACATACACGTGTTTTAATTTTCTGCAGAAATTGAACTCCAGACACCCAGTCGACATGCCTACATTTTATTGGTTCTTACACCAAATCATCAATAGACTTTAAACTAATTAATTTGTTATTTTGGAATTAGGTTAAAGTCGACTGATGATTTGGTGTAAGAACCAATGAAATGCAGGCATATGGATATACTCTTACAACGAATAAAACATTATGTCTAATTGAAAATTAAAACTATCAGCTGCCAGTTGCCCAGCTGATGACATGCAGTTGTTATCTATAATCGATCATAAATTATTGATTAAATAATCGAGTTTTTATTCGATTAATATAGTAGCACAAGAAGACAAAATAACTATGTATAGAGTTGTGGAATTATCAAATAATTGGAATATTGTTTCGAGGATTGGCAAGAACCTTGGCACAAGTTTAAAATATCTGGGAGTAGTCCGCTTGAAGGAGCGGAAGGAGAAAAATTAAAATGCATTATATTTTTTGAGCAGATTTAGTATCTACAAGGGTGCGTCACTAAATTGCACATGTTATAGTGAGCAAACGCGACGCCCATATTGCGGTAAGCTTTTCTCATTCTGATCTTCTTAATATTTACACCAGTTACATCCGACCGAAGATGAAATACAACTCTCATGTTTGGGCCGGTGCTTCAAAGTCTATTTTGAAGTTACTCGACCGCGTACATCCGATGAGGATGAAACTCATCGGAGACAGTAAGGTAGCCAACTCTATTGACTCTCTTGAGCATCGTCGCAATGTGGGGTGCGTATCGTTGTTTTATCGTTACTATAATGGCAGGTGGTCTGGTGAAATTAGGGAACTTGTTCCTGAAACCCATTCTTTCTTACGCTCAACGAGTTTTTCATCAAGAGCGCATGCGTTTGTGGTCGATATTCCAACGAATCGCACTACGCATTACAGCGAAAATTCGTTTTTTGGCCGAACAGTCTGTATGTGGAACAAACTGCCTGCAGATGTCTTCCCCGCCACTTACAATTTGAGGGGGTTCAAGTCGAATATCCACATACACTACTCCCTTTATCCTCCCTCCCAAAATCTATTTTCCTAGTTCCAGCGCAATGCACTACATATGTAGGGGTTATCCCCTGAGTGCTGGTCCTACTCCTAAAAAAAAGTGATCGTTCAACATTGTGAGATGCCTATGGCTTTCAATTTTCGATCATCTAAAACCATATAGTGAATTTTTCGATTGTTTCGGATGTAGAGACCTCAACTGGTTGTCCAAAACGTTCGTTGTCTTCCGTGCTTATGAGACCACATCGAATAAAAGTGACGGACTTGTTGCCCCGCTCCCGTGTCATAATGCTAGTTTAGTGTAAGTTCAATTTCTTGATAATGTATCAAACTTGTAAGATTTTTGTGCAATTAAAATACTAAAGACTTACTTCATAAAAAAATATTTCACGTTTATTAAAGCCGTATTTGACAAATTTTCCAACCAGAATTTGCCAAACTGGAAGTTAGTAAACATAAAATATTTTTTATGAATGTGGCCTCAAATACATCTCTCTTATAAAATTGAATTAAGATTTATAGGCTAATTGTTCGAAATTTTTTGTTTTAAATGAAGAAAGACATAATAAATATTCCAAGGCACAAGGGAAAGTCAACATCAGTTTTTAGTTATTCAACAGCATAACAGCTGTTTTCGAAAGCCGCAACGCTTTCATCATCACTGTTCATGTGTATTGTGTTTGAAACCACTTATTAGGTGGTTTAGTTGAATGTAATAACAGTTCCTATTTACACAAATTTTATTGTGAAAAAGAATCCGAGAACTGTATCAAGCTGATGTTAACATGTTATTGTTATAATACCCGTGTTACCGTTTGATTATTTACTTCATGTCCTATTTTTCTGAATTTTTTGTTCCATTATACCTGAGCCAAATTTTTTTGGTTTGAATTCTTTTATACTTAAGTACATGTGAACGTTTTTTAATTAAATTGTTAGCTCAAACCTCCGCTTAAATTTGTATAGAAGTATTTTTTTTTCATAAACGAACATTCATACTGCTATATTAAATTGTATTAAGATTTATAGGCTAATTGTTCGAAATTTTTTGTTTTAAATTCAGAAAGACATGATAAATATACCAAGGCACAAATATTATAAATACATCACAAGAGTATATCGTTATATGTTTTCAAAAAAGATCCAAAATTACAGCAGAATTCAAAATCGACTGCCTACGATACAGTGTATCAAAATACTGCAAAATTTTACACTCCTACAATGGGCCAAAAGATATCATCCGATGACTCCTCCAGTGTGAACAGCGCGCCATGACTCTCGTGCATCACTCGTGCATTTTTTATGCCCCAGAAGCGATGCAGGTGCTTGTTTACGTACCCGCTGAGGTGGAAATGAGCCTCATCGCTCATTATGATTTTGGGCGAAAAATTGACCACTTCGTCCTCTAGATTGAGGATGGCGATTGTATCGCTCCATGGCTTGTTTACTTGTATTCTACATCTGTCTAGTTCACAAATGTCAAAACAGATTTGACATTGGCCGCTATTTGCAGAAATAAAAGCGTCTTCCAATAGGGTGATTTCTTTTGGCCCACCTTGTATATAAAAAGCACAGTGGTCAGATAGGACACAATATCGTTATTTTAACACGACACTTTAAATTGTGAAATAATATATTTGGTACTTTTGTGTACCGCAATTCAGTAGCCTCTCACTATAATTATTTTCATACAAATTAAAACAGCACGACCCTCAGTCACACTTCTTAATATTTCAATTTTAATTTAAACACCTTTTAGGCGCTAAACGAAAAGACAAATATTTTTTTTAACAATGCGATATATTCGTCGCAATTAAAAAAGGCATGGTACACAAATTTAAAATAGATTTTTATTTCAAAAATGCTCTTAATATACTAAATAAATTCGAGTAAATAAATAAACAATTGATTGTAAGCTGCGCATCTTAAAAATAAAACAAGAGCCGTAGTGAGTGAAGTGTGTTGATGAAACATTTACAAAACATTTGTTAACAGCAAATACAAACAATTGGTTGCGTGTAACATGTAATTGATAAAATATTTTGCAGTTTTTATTTTCTTTTACCAAGTATACACTATTTGCCTCTATATCAGTAATCACAATTAATTAACAACATCGATAAACACTTGGGGAAGGCACAACAAGACATTTCCATATTCAAAGGAAAGTAGCATTTGTTTTGAGACAAGTCAAACATGAATCAACTTATTAGGGAACATTGTGTAAGCGGGGTTGTCTAACAGATAAGAAAAACAATTGAGAAACTGATTACAATTACATTGATCTCAACTGCAAAGCTATAATTAGTAAAATGCTAATGCCCTTTACAATGCGAGCTGCAAGCGACCAGCAGGTATAATTACTACCAAATGATTTTATAAAATATTTTGAGATTTGCAGCTTAAATGAATTATTTTAAAGTGCATAAAATTGCATGAAATATATGTAGAAATTTTTATATAAATGAAATTTATTTGTTGGTGGCTAAGCAAGGTCTATATGCATTTCATTGGTGCTTTACCAAATCGTCAGTAGACTTTAACCACAGTTTTGAAAAGTTAAAAACCTCTTATCTTATGCATTTACTTCCGAAAACCATCTGAGAATTCACAACTTGTAAATTACAAATTATTTCCAAAAATAACAAAAGAATAATGCTAGAGTTAATGTCGACGCCGTTGACGGCGTTTCAACGCCGAAAAAGTTGAAATAGATTGAACTTTTACGGCGTTGCAACGCGTTGAGATTAACTGCTCTCATACAATTTCATACGATTCAACTTTTTTTTTTGACATTTGACGCCGTCGACGACGTCGACATTAACTCTAGCATAAGAATAGAAGGCCTTGCAACTCATACAAAACTAAACCAACAAATAAATAAAATATTTTTCATGATGTAGAAATTTTTAAAACACATATTTTTTCAAAATTTTATCGTGCTGATATAAGCACTTCAACAGAACTCAGAGTTGGATTTTCTTAGCGGAAGTTAAAGATTACAAAAACTATATAGCGTCACAATTTTAATTCCTTAAGTTCCTCTATTCAAAAATATCTCTTCGTTAGAAATATGTAAGAAATTTTATATTCTACCACTTTAATATTCGTATTTAAGCAACATTTTTATTTAAGACGCATAACGATATATTCATAAAAACATATATTTTTTGTTAATCTTTTTATCTTAAATATCTCATTAATCTTTAATACCTCATGACGTCCATACAAGATTATATATGCCTTGGCTCCATACAAACTTTTAACTTTCTTATCGCAAATTCCTAGGTAAACTTCTTATATGACTGGCCTAAAAATGTTTTAGAATTAACACATTTTCAAACTGGCAGTCCTATAAACGTTTAACTAATTATAAAATAATAATAATAAAACAAGTTGACTTTTGAATGGTTGATTTGTTTATAAGGTCTAATTAAAAAAATTATATAAATATAACCTTCTTATTTGGTAGAAATAAAAGAAATATGTCAAATGACGCCATCATAAACATCAAATATTTTTTTGGAATCAAAGTTATAGGGTCTGAATCGTAGATGCGGTGTTGTCAAATGAAAGAAGAAAGAAGGAAAAGTTGTATTCATCAACTTATAACAGCAAAAGCTCTAGTAAAAACTAGCAAAGGAGGAATAGTCCCTATAAGAGTGCTTAACTTGGCAGACCATGGAAAAGTCATCAAAGAAAATTCCGATGTTGGCCTGTGTACTCCAGCAGAGGCAATAACAAAACTGCGAGAAGAAGATAGAAAATGAATTGGAGGGTATACAAACTTTGTCATTCCGTGTGTAACGCAGCGAAATATCCCTCTAAGACCCTCTTGATCAGTGACAAAATATAGGCCGTCTATAGAAATCACGATACAGTCCAAATGATACAAGTAACAAGTAAAAACGTTATATTCGACCGGGTCGAATCTTAAATACCCTCCAAATATTTAGTAAGTGAATTTGAAATGTTTAACTTGGTGGGACAGAGTTACTTTATATAATATCGTACGTCAACGCCCACTAAAGGGGGCGGGGTTCAAAAATATACAATATCATGTTTTCCACAGACCCTCTCTTTGGAGGGTATAAAAACTGTATTTTGGCGGGGTCGCTCTGGCAAGGGCTGTGGGGGAAACATTTCACCTTTGTCATAAAACTCTAAAAATAAATGCTTGGGATAATTATATACAAAATTAAAATTTCTTTTTTTTTGATAGGGTCATTTAGCGGGCAAAGGGGGAGGAGGGGGTAGGGCAGCAACAGGCAGTCATAAAACTCTAAAGATAAATGCTTGGGATGATTATATACAAAATAAAAAAAAAAATTTTTTTGGCAGGGTCATTTAGGGGGCAAAGGAAGAGGGGGGGGGGGGGGGGTAGGGCAGAAATCGGCAGTCATAGAACTCTAAAGATAAATACTTGCGATGATTATATACAAAATTAAAAAAAAATTTTTTTTTTTTGGTAGGGTCATTTAGGGGGCGAAGGGGGAGGAGAGGGTAGGGCAGAAACAGGCAGTCATAAAACTCTAAAAATAAATGCTTATAAAATATATTTATGCCAAATTTCAAGAGTCTAGCTCTTTTCGTTTGGACTGAATCGTGATTTCCACAGACGGACGGACGGACATGCTCAGTTCGTCTTAGATTTCATCACTGATCAAGAATATATATACTTTATGGGGTCTGAGATGGATATTTCGATGCGTTACAAATGGAATGACAAAGTGAATATACCCTCCAAATTCTTTTTTGGAGGGTATAAAAACGTTATATTCGACCGGGTCGAATCTTAAATACCCTCCAAATATTTAGTAAGTGAATTTAAAATGTTTAACTTGGTGGGACAGAGTTCCTTTATATAATATCGTACGTCAACGCCCACTTAGGGGGGGCGGGGTTCAAAAATAGACAATATCATGTTTTCTACAGACGAACGTATGGGAGTTGCTAGACCGTCTTAGACTATGAAGCGGAGGGTCGTGAGTTCGAGCTCGCGCTGAGTCATGAAATATTGTGTTGAATTCTTCTGATCAGCATTAGTGCATGGTTGTGTTAGTTGTTGCCAGGCTGTTTCAATGATGAAGGCATAGTCACTGATCACTGAACATAATTGGCAGCGACTGACACTATCATGTACTAAAAGCAGAGTAACAGCACCCACCTTCGTCGGCCCTGTAGCAAAAATTAGCCGGCGAAGTAAAAGGTTGAAATAGCAAAAAACAACTGTATCTTCTCATCTTTCCTAATCTGTCCCCTCAATACTATCCCCTCGTGTTCAGTTTCAATGCATTGCATATATAGGGGTCATCCCCTGAGTGCTGGTCCTACTCCTAAAAAAAAAAAAAAAAAAAAAATATATACATATTTACTTTATAGGGTCCAATTCTCTTTGAAGGGTATAAAAACTGTATTTTGGCGGGGTAGCTCTGGCAAGGGCTGTGGGGGAAACAATTCACCTTTGTCATAAAACTCTGAAAATAAATGCTTGGGATGATTATGTACAAAATTAAAAAAATTTTTTTTGGTAGGGTCATTTAGGGGGCAAAGGGGGAGGAGGGGGTAGGGCAGAAACAGGCAGTCATAAAACTCTAAAAGTAAATGCTTGGGATGATTATGTACAAAATTAAAAAAAATTTTTTTTGGTAGGGTCATTTAGGTGGCAAAGGGGTAGGAGGGGGTAGGGCATAGGAGTACCAGGTTACGTCTCATTTTCGTCATTAAAACTTAAAAATGTTATTGTTAAGGAATGTAGGCTTAAGTAAAACAATTTATTAAATTTCTATGCTATTTTTGCATATAATAACGCCCATTTTAGTCCAAAATAAAGAATAATATTTCTTAATTTTATGGCTCCAAGTTTAAGGCATTGGACCGTATTCGACATAAAAATATATCATTTGCTTAACAAAATAACCAAAAAAACTTTAAAAACTATGTTGTTTTTTCTGGGTTGGTTTAGTTCTTCTTAGGGGAACTTTTTTCCCTCTTGCCCGATTTAGCCCATCTCCGAACTTAACCTGTTCTAAGCCTCAAAATATATTTATATCAAATTTCAAGAGTAAACCTCTTTTCGTTTTGACTGAATTGTGATTTCCACAGACGGACGGACGGACATGCTCAGATCGTCTTAGATTTCATCACTGATCAAAAATATATATATACTTTATGGGGTCTGAGATAGATATCTTGATGCGTTACAAACGGAATGACAAAGTGAATATACCCTCCAAATTATTTTTTGGAGGGTATAAAAAGCAACATCATTTTTAAAGTTTCTTCGTAATTTTATTAAGCAAATCATATATTCTTATGTCATAGAAAGTCCACACCGTTGAACTTGGAGGCAAAAAAAACATTTTTGGACCCCACCCCTTTGTGGCCGTTGTATGCAAAAATAGTGTAAATATTTAAGAAATTGCACTTCTTTTAAGACCAAGCTGAGATGTACCCTGATCTTCGTCGGCTCTTAATAATCCCAAAAATTTACTTCTTAGGTCGGGTCTTTGAGAGGTGGTTTAAGTTTAAACCTAGTTTAACGAAGTCTGAAACTCTGATCTTTCCAGCAAACAGCGATTTTTTTTTATTATTTCATGAAGGACACACATTTTAAGCAAAACTAAGCTGTTCCGTCAAAATTTTGTATAAAAACTTGTTAATAACGGCAAAAATCTGTTTTCTGTTTTTATGGCAAAGATGAGATGTCTTCCCCACAGACCTTGCCGGAGCGACCCCAACAAAAATTTTTTTTTTTTAAATTGTGAACAGAAATGTTTTAAAGGAACTCTGACTCAGAAGTTTAAATACTTTTAATTTATCTCCGTCCTTTTTTGTGCCCATTGATATATTATATTAACTGCAAAAATAACGTAAATTGCTTTTATGCTGACGGAAAGGTGTGTCAGCCATGCTGCTCCTAGTTGGAGGGTATTTAAGATTCGACTTGGTCGAATATATCGTTCTTACTTGTTTATTCTAATTAAAAACTCTGGCCATTTCCAATCAGTTTAAAAAAGCTTTAAGGTTGCCTACAAGGTCAAACTGTTATTTTTTATGATTCATTATTAAAAAAATAAAATAAATAAATATTAACCCCGGTATTCATAAAATTTAAAATGAGTTTGAAATGTATTTTAATCAAATTTTTTCATACAAAATTTTCTTAAAACAGATTTCAAATACGTTTTATTTTTTTATGAATATGGGGGTAAATTTTAAAGCCATTTAAATTTGATCAAAGGTTCTTGTAAAAAAAATGAGCGAATTAAAGAGTTTCACACAAGTCTAAAAAATTGACACCTAGGAAGCCAAAATTGTTCGTGGAATTCGCGACAACTCTTTAGCAATGCTTGAAAAACTTTACTCTAAATTGAACACCCAGAAAGCGCTTCGTCAAGTACTGTCGCAGTGGCCGGTCATATGACTGATATAGTTTTGAAACGTTAATCTTTCGAAAAAAAAGTTTTTTGATTAAAATTTAATTATTTGTGTTATAATTTCTGGAACCGGCACTCTGGGGATGATCCTTTCTCGTGCAATGTGCTGCTCCGAAGCTATGGAAATGTTGAAGAAAGAATCGATAATAGCAAAGAACGCTGTACTTGTTTTTTCTGTACTTTTCCGTTAGCAGTTCCAGCGGAGACACACACCTTGTACTTCCCTACATCTTTGCCTTCTAGAGAGTAAAGCGATAACGCTCCCAGAGTATACGATAAATGTTAACTTTTTGCCGTATGCGGTTAATAGAAAGAAATTAGCCTGAATTACTATTGACAAATAATAATAACGAAAATATTTTAAATTAATTATAGGAAATTAACCGCTTAATCGGCTGTTGTTATTATTTTTGTGGCCAGTAGCGGACGTTGTAATTTCAGGCTTAACTTTTATGGTTATTGGAAAAATAAATAAATAAACTTACCACAAACATCGCTTTACGTTTATAATGAGCACAACCGAAGCGTTGACTTGATGAAGTTGTTGTATCTAATGATGCGGATGAATTAGATGTTGCTGTTGCTGTTGTTGTTGTTGTTGTTGTCGTGTTAATCGATGATAAGGTGTTGCAATTATTATTCAAAATCGTTGCTTTTTTTATACATGAATTATTTAAATTGTTTCTATGTTCTTGACAACGAGCATTAGAATGATATTGTTGTTGCTGATGATGATGATGTTGCTGCTGCTGCTGCGGTTGCTGTTGCTGCTGACGCTGCTGATTATGATTGGTGATTATTTTAACCTCTTTTTTAAGGGGATATTGAGGCTCTAGTGCATTAAAGGTGGGCGTTGATAGAGATTTTCTTAAAATTGGCTTATTTTCTATTATTTCAAAATCAATCAATTCCTCCATGGTGTGCATTTGAGAATTCTCTTGTTGTTGTTGCTGAATTGGTTGTGTGTGCAACAATTGGTGTGGATTCGTAATCAAAGCATTTGGCAAGGCTGCAAGACGCCTTTTACTGAGAGATGATTGAGCTATCGACTTAGTTAGTTTGCTATTGTTGTTTTGTATATGTTGTACAATTGTGTTGGTTGCTGAGTCTACTTTTGCCTCAGTATTTGTGGCTGTTGTTGTTGTAATATCTAAATTAATGATATTTAAATTGATTTGATTGATATCATCTGCCAGCGCTGTCTGCATGCTCTTCTTGTCCACAATCATTATTTGTATTTTGCCTTTTACAATTGATATGAAAATTTATGAAGCGATCAACGCTGTTTGCTGCTTGCCAGTTGATGACTGTTATGCTGATGCCGATGACGAAGTTGATGTGGTAATGCTTTAAAGGGAGGGTACCGTATACCACACCAGCCACAAATAACTTCTACAATTGTATTTTTAAAATAAATATATTTTTATTGTTGCCAATGGCTTATTAAATTTTATTAAATTAGTTTTCTTGTGTACGAAATGTTTAGTTTATTTAACTTTAAGGCACATTTTTGTAACTTCATTTATGGTGTGCTGTTTGAGTGACACCTTCTTTCACTTCATCTAAATAAGCAGGTGTGCAAAAAACTAATAAATAACTAAAAAATTTCTCTTATTGCAAACATGTTTAATATTCTGATCCTTTGATACGAAAATAAATACTTTTATTTATTAAAATTGGTGTCATTATCATAAGTTCACTTATTTATTTATAAAAGTTGTAGTTTCACAGAGAAAAGTAGGGAATAATTTTAAATTTAATTTTGTCAATAATCGGAACTTAAAATTTTTATAAAACTAAATTATTATTTTAATCAACGTAATTTTTTTGTTTAAACGTAATTTTTTAATCAACGTAAATTTTTGTAATAAACTGCCTGTCTTACGATATCAATGGATATCATTCTGTCGTATATAGGTATAAAACAAAAACAAAATTTTATAATTAGTGTCTGTTTTATATATAATTGTCCGATAGAACGATATCTAGTAACAACGTGGATCAGGCAGTAAATATATATATATAATTGAAAATATATGGCAAATTAAGCAAACTTTTTCATTAAGAGAAGGAAAAGTATAATTCACTAAATAATCATATATTTAATTGATATAATTATTCTAGCCATCTGAGATATCAACATTGTTCTCGGAAATCGATACACTCTCATCATCAGTACTCATATGCATTTTTTGATTATTCCCATTTGTTAGATAGCTAGCCTGAATGCGATGACAGTTGCATTTTTAGAATAGTTCTGAGAAAATTGCATACGAGATTTGTTTCAATACCAAACTAATTTTAAGACAAATTGATGCCTGTGCTAGCATTGGATTTATTTTCTACATGGCCTATTTACTGCGGTTTTTTAGTCGTTTTAATTTTAGCTTTTATTTGATGGGATTGCTCCATTAACTTTTAATTGTAATCGAGTAAAATTACAAATGCAGCACTGCTAAAAATTATGTTTAGGAAGCAAAATACAATTCACTCAACAAATTTAGCACCTAAAATGTAGAAAGAGTAAAAAAGACTAAACAGCCATGTTGTAGTTATTCATATTAAAATTATTATCAATTAGAAAAAAAAGGAAACAAAGTAGAGGTCCGCATGAGTATGAAAAAGTTTACTTTTAGTTGTCATACGTTAATTAAATTGTCTAAACTTTCTATATGTAAGCAGGAAGATAATTATGTCAATAAAGTGAATATTGACTCAATTAACAAATAAAAGTTCACAGATGTATTTCTTCTTTCTCTTTAAAACAAAAATTAGGTTTAATTAAAAAAAAAACAGAATGTTGTTATCAGTTACTTTCATATTTAAAAAAACGTTTTCGGCTAGAAAGCTAACTGTTTGGCTCTTCTTATTTCTAATACCTCTGAAGGGTTTTAAAAAAATATGTTTAATTTACAAACAAAAGGAAAAAATCCGTTTCATGTACCACAACAAGTTCTAATTGTCCAACCCTAGAATAGTTTTTAAAATTTTTTTTGTTTTTAACACCAATTTAATTCTTGCCGAATTATAAAAAAGATTTAATTCACAAAATACCAAAATTAGGGAATTATATGGCTACTTTTATGTACTAAAAAATTTCGATTTCCCAACCCTGGAACCAATTTAATTCTTCCCTTTTGGTCACTTTCATGTACCACAAAATATTTCATTTGTCCAACCCTGGAATCGAAATTTTGATTTTTTAAGATTTTAATACCAATTTTGTTCTCCCTGAATAATAAAATAGTTTTAATTAGCAAAACCAACAACGTCAATTGCCTTTTTAGTTACTTTTATGTTTCAAAAAATTTCAATTTCCCAACCCTGTAAGCGAAATTTAATTTTTGTTTTGTTTATTTTTACCAATGCAACTCTTAATGAGGCATAAAATAGTTTAAGTTGAGAAAAATTTTAAATTTCTAACCATTTTGGTCACTTTCATGTAATACAAAATATTGCAGTTGTCCAACGCTGGAGTCGAAATTTTGATTTTTTTTTAATTTTTGATACCAATTTTGTTGCTGTTGACAACACTATCGTATAAATTACTATAACGCACTAGAAGTAACTATTTCTAAAGCATGAATGTTTGTGAATATATCAAGATTTAGAAATACGATTGCCACTAAAGGTACGTTCACACTTATCAAATATTTGCCCAGAAAAGCGTAACCACTAAATGAAAAATATTTTTGTTCAGATACGTGTTTATTAATTAAAACAGTTTCATACAAGACTTATAGACAGTATCAGGAATCCAATATTATTGGAAATTATTTAACTCAATAAATACTTTCGTGAATTAAAAAGGTTTTTATTAGTGTTTTGTGATTATGTTTTTTTGGTCAAATATTTGATAAGTGTGAACGTACATTAAGCAAACTCGTAACAGTTAAAATATATTATAAAATTTTGTGTATTTACAGTAATCTGTCATCTCCACCAGTTACTCGACTTCATTACAGATCTTCGAAATTATTCACATATTTTATAGGCATGAAAATTTCTGACAAATTGTCTGAAATGTTTAGAGACCAAATAACTTTGGGAATTAAAAAAAAATGAATACAAGTAGCAACTTGATGATGGTAATAACCAAGTATTATTAAATGTTATTCTTTCATGAATGCACTGGCAAATAATTAACCTTATCACTTTGATGAGCAAGTATTTTTTTTATTTGCCTACAAAAACATCTTTTTAAACACGGATATTTTTTAGTATATATTTTTGTTGTTGTTTAATATTCAAATTTATTTATTTTAGAGCAGCTTTTTTCAAGTGCAGTATTCGCATTTGAATTAAAATGTTCTATAAATAATTTGCTTAAAGAAAATATTTTATTTTCATATACATTTGTATGTATGTATGTGCAGTTGTTGTTTATCTTAAACATCTGCGTTTTTTCATTATTATAATTAAATTACTTTAATATTGACTATTTGTTTTGCCTTTATTTAAATGCCGGCTTTAATTATTTCAAATAATTACAAAGTATTTAGCAGCTGAAACTTATACTACATATATATGCTGCACTGTAACGAGATGGAATTATTAATTTAAAAATGAAAAGTCAAAACGTTAATAATTCTTCATGAATAAAATTTATTTAAGCTTTTGTTTAAGCACTTCAAAATTTTACAATGAGAGCAACGACAAATAAACCTAAAAAAACAAGATTTTTGGGTTAACATATTATCAGTCTGTATAAATAAAATAAAATATTTATTTGTCTTTAAGTAAGAGTAGCCAACATTTTGAAATTATTGCATAAAAAAGATTGCACAATGTTCCTCATGTCGTTCAAGTACAATTAAATAAAAAACAATTATGCATAGAATACGTGCAAAAGCATGAATTTGCGCCACATGTATTAAGATTGTCATATAATCGTAATGTCAGGTGTTCGCATCCACATAAATATTTCTAAAATAATGTAGGGTTGAATGTCACAAATTGCAAATTCCATATAAATATTATTTAAACCTGATATTCCGAACGAAACGGTTTTAATGTCGTGACTGCGATTTCGATCATTTTTACTTTCCTTTACTTAGGTCCCTTTTGATTTGGGACATATGTGCATCTTTAATGGCAGTGGTTTCCTAGCCTAGCCTCACCTAAACTAATCAGGAGCGTAATTCTCTTAACCGAAATAATTTTGCAAGATAGCGCATACTCAAAATATAATACTAATTTAGCAAATTTATTTAATTCATATTAATATTTTGTAAATGAAATACCAAAAAATGACTAAATAATAGCAATTTAATTTATTACATATCTGTAAAGCAATTCGAAAGTGTACTAGGGTATTTTTCTAAATTAGCGTAAGACTTAAAATAGCTTATTAAAATCTAAGAAATTAAATGTTGACATTGGCATCGATAGCTAAAAGCTTTTTGAACAAGATCGAGGAAATGCGAATGATAATGCCCGTCATATACGCCTCAGTCCATCAACAACCGATGAAAGTGTTTGATAAGTGTAAAAATAATTGGTCTGGAAAATTGTCAAATAACTATTAAAGAAGTTGTTTAGGATATTGGCATTTCTATTGGCTCATGCCATGCAATCAATTCTTTGGAAATTTTGAGACTTGCGAAGTTAATTTTTAAATTTATTTTTACCAAAAACATTATTGCTTTGTTTTACCCAAAAACAACACAGTAATAATGCCCCTTATTCTGTAACTATTTGTCGACGTTAACGTCAAGACAATATGAAAAATGAATAAACAATTGAATTCTGCTGAACGTCTCAGACTATTCTCTAAGGGCTACAAAGTAGCAAGAGGCTATTGAAAACAGACAATCGGTGAGGAAACGGTGTAAATAATTGTACAATTTTTTATATTGTTTTGACGTTGGGGTCGACATATAGTTACAGAACAAGGGGGAATGCCTCAGTCAACAGATTTAGTGTCCTGCGTCTATTTGACTTGTTCCCAAGATTGAACAAACCCAAAATAGAAACTCTAACAGAAGCAATAAATACGCACCATTGTGACCGAGTGTTATGAACTATGTGTAAAACAAACATTTTGGCTGACATGCAGAATTACACATGAGTAACAAAGTTGACTAGTCAGATTTAAAAAAAATATATCGTGTATAAGAGGTTTAAGTTTCATTACAAAATCTCATTCTCCGTAAAACCTTTAACCCTGTCTAATAGTTATTTCGAAGCATTTGTTTTCATTCATCAATAAGACCGGAGTGATGGAAATAATGAGTTATACACTCAATAATAATCTCTAATCTAATAACCTCATAGGACCCTGTATGCTCACCAATAGGCAATTGGGCGAAAAAGCTACTACATCCGTATTCGAGGGTGGTAGACTTAACTGAGCACATTTTTGAAGTCTAAAAAGAGTCATCGTTTTCTTAGGATGATGTAACTTAAGATGATCTTAATTACATTCGATCGGAATTGGAATTGCTGATCAGTGACAGGGATATCCAAATCCATGGGCCACAAAGCTTTTATTGTTGTTCGGTAGTGTTCCCATATATTTTTTTGCTGAATGATATGCATAATTTTCGTTTTAAATAATTGGGGTATTCACACCACGAATGGAAAACATGATACAATTGTACTTTTTTTTGGTACAATTAGACTTTGTTGGTACTGTGGTACTACCACGATTAATTTGGTACAATTTAAATATCTCAATCAAAAGCTTACACCTAGTTCATAAAAACGTTCTATGCTTGAACATTTTTGTTAATTTCTCAATGAATCAGTTAATAAACATAAAATATTTCTGTGAATTATACGGTTACATAATCAAAGATTTTGTGTCAACTTTTTATTACATGCAGTATTCCAGTCAGTACTTCATGAAATTTTCGGAGCGTTTCTAACTCCTCTGCTTGTTCTATATATTTATTTTGTCGTTTCTTTTTGAAAATGATTGGTCTTTTGAGATAATACGGTTCTTTAGACCCGAATCTTTCAAAGTAGTGTCTTATGTCTCATATTTCTGCTAAATTGTGGCTCATTTAAGTAACGGACTTACAATTATTTGCTATAACTTTTCGCAACAGAAACATTTTTCATCGTTAGGCTGCCTTATATTTGATTCAAAAACAATCACGTTGAAAAAGGGTATAATAATTGATTTCCAAATACCGAAAAAGTATTCAATCAATGACTCGTTGCCTCAATTTTAAACTACCACAAAATTTATTTTCTTAAATTGTATGACTTTTTGAATAAAGTTTAATTAACTGATTCCTAGATTTTTATGTATATAATATTTTTTTGTTTTATACTTGTGTAGAGAAGCTTTTGAATTTCTATTTATAGAAATATAAAAAATATCAAAAAATGGTACCGTCATGGTATGAAAAGTACATTTTATTGTACCAATTAATACAAAATCAAAATAGCCCTTCTCCATTCCTGATTCACACTGTGTGCTATTTGGTCATATTGTCATAAAGTCATAATATTTTAGACCAGTTTAAAAAAGTTGTTGTTGTGCTGCATACAAAAAAGTCATAAAATAATAGCACTCTTTCAGGTATGTTTTTGTTTTGTCATAAGATAGATCTAGAGATCTGAGTAGAACGACTGAAAATCTTTAGGCGAGACGGCGGAGGTACATGTTTGCCGCAGTTACTTATATATGATTACTTATATATGACGACTAAAAAAGGACTAAAAAATTATTCATACCGTACATTAAATCACATTTTTATAACATAAAAAAATTAAAAGAAAACTAAATCGCAAAAACTAAATATATACCAGTGAAACATTTTTCTCGTTTAACTTACGTAGCTGGCAGCCACTGAACGTTTTTCCGTATTCCACCGCAAAAAAATATGTATTCAGCTCATATCAAGGTAGCAGCTGATCGATGTTTGAAATAGCATAGTAAGTTATGACGGGTTGTTCACACTAGTCATATTTTTCGTGCTATTATTTTAAGACTTTATGACTACAGTGTGAATCCCCCAAATATTTCATACACCTGTCAGAAGGCCGTCAATTACATGATACAGAAATTTTCAACAAGTGAATGAAATTTTAGTGAAAATAGTATTATATTTATTTAAATCGGTTAAAACATGGTCGATTTTTTTGTTTTTTTGTTATTTTATTATAATTTATTTTTGTAGCAGCCTGGGGTGACCACCATAGGCAGTGCATTGCGCGTCAACTAGAAACGAGGATATAGTATTGACAGGACAGATGAAAAAAGTTGAAATTAAATATTTTGTCTAGCTACAGTGCCGTCGAAGAAGTGTGTCGATAGTCTGCTGCTAGAAAAATTCTACAGTTCATGACTGAGTGTGAGTAGTTGAACTTAGGGTTATCGGTTTCTTAGTCTCGTGCTACCTACATTAGCCAACAACATCTGGTCAAAACGTTAAAAATTGGTGTAGCAATTAATCGATTAAAAATTAAGTTTTGAAACCACCCTACTGTAAAATAGTCTGCTAAATGTGGCGGAAGGTGTTTTTTATTGTTTGTCATATTATGAGTTGTTCCATGCCAGTTTTAAAATGCAATCTTTTAGATTATTTCAAAGGAAAATTAATATTAAAATGGAAGAAGCAAAGGGTTAACCCTATACGAGTTTTGTTCGTGCACAATGCCAATTGTGACATTCGGTGTAGCACTAACAAGTGTCCTGCCATACTCCTACAACATGAACTGATGGCCTACCTTTATGAATGTTTTAAAAGTCTCACGATGCTATTTCATGAAAGTTTGATGACTGGGTACAGTTCCTACTCAAACGGTGGGAAATTATTTTGGGTCCTATTGCTGACGAGATCTCCTTTGATGCTATATGGTATGGCTTTGTTCCATATTTATTTATTCTTTCCCTAATGTGAAAAATGTCATTGTTGAAGGATTAATTTTACTAGGTGTTAATATAACCGTTAGGTTAACCGGAAATGCATATACTAACTGTATCCTATCAAGGGTTTTGTTTAAGTTTTCTCTATTCGTTGCTGTAATAAACGACCTTTTAAATTAACATTTCCTGTCCTGGTCATATATGAAAAGTTTTTTTCATCTTTGGAATTGTTCATTATTTTTACATGAAATACGTATTTCAGAGTTCATATGTGTAAAAGATATTTATAGATGATATTGCAATATTCACGCCGCTTCTTTTAAATGGACATAAATGATAACCTCCATACGAGAAGTGATAAGAAAATTAAACACATTTATTTGTATTTAAATAAAACTAAGGCATAAGATGTGATAGTTAAAAAAAATAAAGCTAAAGAATGGAAATGCTTCAATTTATCATTAGAAAACGTATTTATGTCGACGTTTTTTTTTTTTTGGAAAAGACAGAAATTTTTTTTATATGCAAACACTACTGAAGTCGTACCAGACGAACTTTTTAACGGACCTCGTATATAATCTTCTGTCACGTATTTACAACAATTTACACTAAATTGGCGGTTTGTTTGAAACTTAATTGTATATACAAGGGTGAAAAATAACTTTCCATTTCATCTCTAACAACAACTCAGAATAATACCAAATAATTAAGTTAAGAAAAACAAAAATTTTATGCAAACGAGCGTGACTAAAAAACAAGCTTTTGTTGCGAATAGAATAACATTTGTAAATTCTTTGGCAAAAAATTGAAAATATATTGGATATTCGTTTTAAATATTAATTAATAACGATAATTATGAAATTGTATTATATTTTGCATTGCAAATGATATTTACATGGCCATTAACAAGTTCGTCAATGAAAAAAGCGGAAATATGGCAACCCTTGCGGTTTTATGGTACGTATAGATTTCCAAGACAAGTTTGCCAAAATAAAAAAATGGAATTGAAAACGAGTATTGGTAATTTTTTTATATTTAAAACGTGTCTCACATTAACAAAACGAAGTACCAAAAAATAATTGTAAATTGAATAACAAAAATATATTAGACAGGCATAAATGTGTAGCCTTCAGAGCCTAATTATCGCAAGTGACAAAAAAATTTTTTTTTCTAAAAATTTTTTTTATTAATTTTAAGCAAGTTGCTTTTTAGAAAAAAAATGTTACCAACAATTGTAATATTTTGAACTGCCACTAGTGGCATATATTATTGATTTCACAAACAATATGAATTAAAAAAAATATTGCTTAAGATAATTTGGCCCTCAGGGGTCCATATGTATGTATGAGTACATTTACAAATTTTTATATTTCTTATTTTAAAATTTTCCTTTTCCTTTGTACAGCACACGCATAATAACTTTATACTTTTCATACAAGATAATAGATGAACAAATTGTTGCATAAAAAATTCCCCTTATTCATATTTAATGTAATAGAATAAAATAATAAAAAAAAGTTATCGTTATTTTGCATATTCAAATATTATTCCATTACGAATTTCTAAATTGACATAAATTCAATTTGAGCGTCTCCAAAGAAGATACACAAGAAAACAAGAATTAATAAACGCTTAATTTCGTTTAATTTAAAAAAAACACACACACTCACAATAATAATAATTTATATCTTTGAAGATATATTGAATTTCATGAATTTTTCTTTCTTTCCTTTTTATTTCTTGCAACAAAAATTCACTTGATATTTTTCTTTGTGTCACTGATTTTGCATACACATTTTTATATTTCCCCAACAGATCGTCTTGTTGTTGCAATTTTCCTCAGTAGTTGTTTGTGTGTTTCTTAAGCTCTTTGGTTATTAATAAATTTTATAGTTTTAAAATGCAGATTTAATATTTTTATGTCGAAATGCAAAAGGAAAACCAGCCAATAAGCGAGTAATTGAGCAAATTTTGTATGAAAAAAGCGCGACGTTGTAAATTTGAAACTCGAATTAAATTCAAATCAAACCGTTTACTTTAACGACTCAACGTCTACTAAAATTTCAATACTTGCTTAAAGTTTTAGCACGAATGCTTTCAATAAAATTGTATCGTTTTAATTAAACGAACGTGGCGTTGAGCAGTTGTTCTCCATACATTCAAACCATCATCATACTCACTTGCATACCTAATCTCTTTTATTTATGTTTTTATTTAAGTTTTTTTTTCCAAACTGGCAAAGATCAGACAAATAATACATTGAAAAAGTATCTGTGTCTATTTTCTTGCTTTGTTTTTGCTTTCTCTCTTATCAGTTTAATTTATTTTGTTGTTGTAAATGTTCGTTATTGTTGATTTGTTTTTATTTTTTGTTTACGCTTTTAAAACAGTGGAGCAAGTGGCAAGAATTAATCAAGCCGGTACAAAGGTTTCAAATAATATAGTAATCAAATATTCGTTTGAAATGCATCTGCTTGCAGCACTGCTAAATGCGGTTGCAACCAAAGTCGTTCTTCCACCACTCTGTGTCTTTTGTAGATAATCAAAGTTCACAATATATTTATTTGCTTCCTCCTTAGGGTATAGATTTGATTAGAGAACGGCAGGAGTGCATGTAAATTTTGAAGAATAGGCTGCAATGGCATGCTAATGGTTTATGGTGATCCCATATGTTCAATTTTCATTCAGAAACTTTTAATGCACTCTAAAAAAACAAGTTTTTCACAAAAGTTTTTAATTTTATTCGTGCTGAATCTTTTCCCATATTTACAAAAAAAGTTCAAAATTGATTATTGAGCGGTTTTAGCTTTTCACAGGGGCTAATGCAGATCATCAGGGAACCTCTACCCAACATTTCTTAGAATAACTAAAAATTTTAATTTAAACTTCGACTCAATTGAATCAGAAGCTTAAACAAATGTCAAAGCTACAACAAGAACTCAAACTGTTGTGACAACCGAGGCGTGAATGCATGACAGGATATGAAAAATTATAGGATTATCCTTCTTTTTTTTTGGAGTACTGGAGAGTACATGTGCGATGCTATACCGGATAACACTTTCTTAATTATCCAACCAGGATTGAAGAAATAGTATGTGATCCTAGTCACAGAAATGGGAAGTGGTACAGTCAAAACCAAGTGAGTAAACTGCAGAATCAACACTCCAGAAGAATATAAGTCCATCTTCCCGTTTGGATAGAATCAAGAGTTTGAAACTCCAATCAAAATCTAATCAAAATTCTTTAATAGGACGATAAGATAACGTCTCAGCTCCATCAGAAAAGCTTAAAGTTGTAAATTTTAAGGAGTGTAAGCACAATTTGTTATATATTTACACTATTTTTGCATATAATATCTTGCGTTAGCGCCTTCTTAGGGGAGCGGTGTCCAAAAATAGATTTTTCTGAACTTATAGCTCCAAGGTCATCATTATGTGGTTTTTCATAGAGTTTGGTTAAGTTTTTCTTAGGGGAAATTTTTCCCTCTGTCCCGATTCAGCCAATTTACGAATTTTACTTTCGGTATTTTTCAAAATATATGTATATCAAATTTCTGGCTCTTTTCGTTTGGAGTGATTCGTGATTTTCACAGACGGACCACCGGACAAGGCTATATCGTCTTAGAATTCGTCACTGACCAAGAATATAAAAACTCAAATTCAAACTAAGAGAGATATCTCATGGACTATTTAACATTCAAACTAGAACTGCCTGTCTCATAATATCAGAAGAAGTTTTAAAATTTTGTTTAAATTAATATATATGCTTTATGATGTTGAGCGGTACATAATTTAACGAAAAACTATGTTTTTATTTCAAATTATTTATTCCGATTGATAGACTATATACTTGTTTGTGTAAATAAAGTAAACATTTTAATTTCTTTTTTTATGCTAAAAACAAAAACTAATTTTAGGTATTTATTTTGAATTTCATTTACTATAATATATTACATTGACAGCCTAATTGTCAAAAGATATGATGAATAATCCAACGGTCAGTAAAAAAATCAATATCAATTTATGTATGAATTTCTATTTTATTAGTTGAACTTTTCTTATGTAAATTGTATTACAGGATGTTAATTTTTTTCAACAGGCTCTAAGTTCAAATCTGCGAAACTGTAAATTATTTTTTATTTTTATTTAATAAATGAATTTGTTCAAATTCTATTAAATATCAATTTAGTTTTCAGCCCACACAGCCGAGTAGAACAGTGCTATTTTCGAAAGCCGCCATACTTTCTCATCAGTATATATGTACATATATTTAAGGTTTAACACTTGTCAAGTGAATTTAATTGAATGTGAAAACAGTTGCCATTTGTAAAAACTTTTTTAAGGACATTATGTATGAGAACCACCTCAATACTAAAATCCTCTTTTTTAGTTGTTGTTTCAATATAAAACGAGTAAGAACGTTATATTCGATCGGGTCGAAACTTAAATACCCTCCAAATAATTAGTAAACAAAAACTTTTCCATCACCATAAAAGCAATTTAAGTTGTTTTTGCAGTTAATATTTTATATGAATGCGCACAAGCAGCAGATTAATTGCAAATAGTATTTAGACGGTTGGGTTAGAGCTCCTTTAAGTCATTTCTGTGACTAATTTTAAAACTCTATTTTGAGGGTGTCACTCCGGGAATGGCCGTGGGGGAGACTCTCACCTTTGTTGCATAATTAAGAATCGAAAAAAAAATTTTGTTTGATAGGGTCATTTAAGGGACAAAGGTGAATGGAGGAGTAGGACAGGGGAAAATCAGAGAACATTTTGCCATCATCGTAAAAGTTTCAAAATTAAATTTTTAAGGAATGTAGGCTTAAAGAATGCAATTTCTTAAATATTTACACTATTTTTCTATGTAATATGTAAGTTACTTCAATGTCCACCAAAGGGGGCGGGATCCATAAATGTACAGTATCCTATTTTCACAGAAAAAAAAATCTTTATTTTATTTATAACAAGTAAAAGAGCTATATTCGGTTGTGTCGAATATTAACTACCCTTCACAGATGTAATTCTTCTTTCTTTCTTTCTTGCCAAAACAGAAAGTAGATTTAATTAAAAAATCAAAATGATGTTATCGGTGACTTTTATATTTAAGAAAACGTTTAAATTTTTCGGTTAGGAAGCTAAATGTTTGGCTTTTCTTATATCTAATACCTATGAACCTCTTTAAAAAATATTATATATATTTAATTTACAAACAAAACAAAAAATTCGTTTCATGTACCAAAAAAAGTTCTAATTGTCCAACCGTAGAATCGTCTTTTAGATTTTGTTGGTTTTTAATACCAGTTTACTTCTTTCTGATATATAAAGTAGGTATAATTCATCATAAAAATCAAAAATAACAAATAATATGGCTGTTTTTATGAATAAGAAAATGTCGATTTTCCAACCTTGGAACTGAATTTATAATTTTTTGATACTAGTTTAATTTTTTCTGAAATATCTAATAGGTTTAATTCACGAAAAGCACAAAATTTTGAATTTATGTATGTACTATTATGTACGAAAAATATTTCGATTTTCCAACTCTGGAAGCGAATTTTTATTTTTTTACAAATGCAATTCTTAGGGAGGTGTAACATAGTTTTATTTGACAAAAAAATTAAAATTTTTAAACTTTTGTCACTTTCATGTACCATAAAATATTTTATTTGTCCAACCCTGGAGTCGAAATTTTGATTTTTTTAAATTTTAATACCAATTTTGTTCTTCCTGAATTATAAAATAGCTTTAAGTAGCAAAACGAAACAACGTCGATTGCCTTTTTGGTTACTTTTATGTATAAAAAAATTCAATTTTCCAACCTTGGAAGCGAAATTTAAATTTGTTTAAAATTTTCTTTATCAATGCAAGTCTTCATGAGGTATAAAGTAGTTTTGTTTAAGAAAAAATCGAATTTCGCAACCATTTTTGTTATTACATGTACTACAAAATATTGCATGTACCAAAAAAATTTAATTTTTCCAACCCTGGAAATGAAATTTTATTTTTTTTTGGTTTTTTTATCAGTGCAACGCTTCTTGAGGTATAAAGTAGTTTTATTTAAGAAAAATTGCAAATTTTTTACCATTTTTGTAACTTTCATGTACCATAAAATATTGCACTTGTCCATCCCCGGATTCGAAATTTTATTTTTTATTTTTGAATTTTTGATACCAATTTTGTTCTTCCTAAATTATAAGACAGTTTTAGTTAGCAAAAAGCAAAAAAAAAACATCAGTTGCCTGTTTGATTACTCTCATGTATAAAAAAATTCAATTTCCTACACCTGGAAGCAAAATTTGAATTTAAAAATTTTTTTTTTTTGGCCAATGCAAATCTTCATGACGTATAAAGAGGTTTTTTTTAAAGAAAAACTTGAAATTTTTAACTATTTGAGTTACTACATGTACAAGAAAATACGGAATGGGCCGAAAAACAAATTTTTAATTTTCCATCCCTGGAAAAAATTTAATGTTTTTAGTTTTTAAAAACCATTGAGGATTGTGAAGGGTATAAAAACAGGTACTAAGACTCGTAATGCGTATAAATCTGAAAATGGGACCCTAAGAAAATAATCAAACGATGTCACAAGTATTTTATTTGTGTTCACATCAGTTGATTATTGATAGAGTACGAGAACTCTATTAAATTTGTATTTAATATTTCCTCATTAAATTTGTATAAACTAAAACTGTTATCACATGCAAATGAACCACCTCATAAATGGGAGTAACGAAAACTACACACGAGTACTGGTGATGGGGTTTAGCAGATGAAGTTTAACATGAGTTGAAAATTGAGTTGATTTTCCCTTGTTTCTTGGAATATTTATCAGGGCTTTCTGAATGTAACACGTTCGAAGGTGAAGTCTATAAATTTTAATTGAAATAAAAAAATATTTTTTTACACCAAATTTGACGATTGGGCCAACAAATTTTTTACAGCTTGTTAACTAGTCATTTGTTTTACTTGTTGAAATATTAAAAACGTTTAATGTTTTCAAATGACTGTAATTAATTCAAATATTCGAATTTGAATAAAGTAATAAAAATTCTTTACGTTAGAAATGCAAATGACTTCTGCTTTTATTAATTCTGTACGTATTAAAATAAAATTTTTGCCAATACGATTCCAAAAGCAAGTCATAAAGATCATGTAAGGCTAGACAAGGTCAAGGATTTCAATTGGGTGGTCATGTTTCTCACCCACTGTACACTGATGGAAATGCACGTACGTACTCAACGTTGAGTGCCAGTGTACGAATATTTACTCAATGTAGTTTTACAATTTTGCTCTCAGGAAACTCATCAATTTATTTGTTTCATGTTTTGGGCATATTTTCATTGTTGTTGTTGTTGTTGTTGTTTTTATTATATGTACATAGTTTTATTAATCGAAATTGTACTCCGGTCGTGCGCTGACGTACAGTGTACACGCTTGGCTTTTATTTTCATTGATTTCTCATAAACAGTAATTTTTAATTATTTTATGACTGCTGCTTGCTGACTGTGGTGGTCTATTCACAGCAGCAGCAAACATTTATGAGCTACTCGCTTACAGATCCATGAATGCACACAATTCACAAATATTAGATTGATGGATACAGCAACATTTTTCATTTGTTATAATTGTTTGTTTCATTTCTAAAAAAAACTAAATAAATTTGAAATAAAAAATTATTTTATTTCAGGGTTTTAATGCGTTCATTTACAGTTTTTTTTTCTAAGTTGAACTTGTACTTGTTGTTTTATTAAAAAAAAAAAAAATTATAACAAATATACAGCCTGTTGCTGGTTTTCAAATGTATTTACCAAAATAGCAAAAGTTGTTCTAGTTTTAATTTGTGACCACATTTATTTGTTTGTCTGCCCGTCCGTCCTGTTTACAATTCTGCTGCTGGCTGTTTAACTAAATGCCTAATCAAGTGCGAATAAATGATAGTAAGTAATAGTTTTTCAATAACCTTACCGTGGCAGTCGGCGTTTCAGTGTGTAAATAAAAAATGTTTGCAGTGCGTTTTATGCGATTGTTATTTCACTTGATCAGCTCATTCATTCATCTGTCTGTTAAGCGGTCAGTGTCAGCGTCACAGTGTTTTGAACTGGAAAATGAGCATGAAATCAATGTGATATCAATTACAGGTTTTTAAAATTCTGACAACCAACAATTACACATTTTGACAGAAGCCCATATTTTATTGAGACAATTAGAGGTTTTGCTTTCTTTAATGCGGAAGTTCATGATAGAACATCTAACATTTGCAAACAGGAAAATTAAGTAGCAGCTGAATAATATGAGAAATAAATGGGTGATCTGTTGACAAAACGTCTTGTCGTTAGTAAGAGAAGAAAAGGAATTTTTAAATGGTGAATAGAACATTTAATAACTTGCACGATATTTACAACCTGTTGTAAATTTAAAATTTTCGATATAGATTAAATTTTTGACTTTTTGAAAAATCATTAATAGATTATGAAATGATCCACTTGTAGCTTGAAAATCAATCATACATTCCCGCATCTTATACACGACTTAGCAATTTCTTTTGACTCACATAACCGTCCTTGTGTGTAACTCATTTGTCGAACTATGGATGGAACTCGTATCGCATATTCCGTAAATGATGCAATAACATCAACTCTTCGAATGTTTTTTTCGTACCGAAAGAAATATCGTCCCAATAAACGAAAACACCGAAAAAGATCCAAATTTATCGGTTTGTTGTCGGTGGCATGAATTTCCGCTCTGTCCGTCCACTATGTCGACAATTGTGCGCAAAGGTCTTGGCTTACATCCGTTTAAGTTCCAGAAGTAACCTCGTCGATTTTTCGCCAATTGGGCTCTGGAGCAGTCAAAATCAGATAATAATAACCCCGTCAAAATGAACTTATTTATTTTGAAAATATGAATAATACGAGTAGATATTGTTCCGTGTGAGGGACAGTTTACAAAGAATAGAGCGACCGCAATGATCCAACTAATAAAATCAAAGTTTAACATCAATTTGATTTCTAGAAATCGATCTGTGGATGAGTCTTTATACCCTTCACAAAAAAGTGAAAAGGTATATATAGGTTTGTCATTCCGTGTGTAATTTTTTCGATATCAATATAGGACCCCATAAAGTATATATATTCTGGATCCTTCTGAATAGCGATGACGATTGAACGATGTCCGTCTGTTCGTCCGTCTGTACGCGAAATCGGCTTTCCAAAGCCCCCAGAAGAGCTAGAGACTTCGTTCTTGGACCGTTGGATTGAACTTAAATAGAGTGGTATTGAAATTCAGAATGATCCGAAGCTGGGAAGCTTACACCTATTTCTCGACGTAAAATTTATACCAAAAATCAATTATTTTAATTTTGTAAATTAAACCTATTTCGTGCTTTGCGAACCCTCATTAATCTATTAAAAACTAAATAAATAAATTTTTTTCCAGGTATGGGAAACTAAAATTTTTTTCCCATTCCGTATTTTGTAGTACATGTAGTAACTAAAATTATTAAAAATTTCAAGTTTTTCTTTAACAAAACCTCTTTATACGTCATGAAGATTTGCATTGGCCAAAAATAAATTTTTTAAATTCAAATTTTGCTTCCAGGGGTGGAAAATTTAATTTTTTTTATACGTGAAAGTAATCAAACAGGCAACTGATGTTGTTTTTTTGCTAACTTAAACTGTCTTATAATATAGGAAGAACAAAATTGGTATCAAAAATTAAAAAAAAATCAAAATTTCGAATCCAGGGTTGGACAAGTGCAATATTTTATAGTACATAAAAGTGACCAAACTGGTCAAAAACTTTAAATTTTTTTTAAATAAAACTACTTTATACCTCAAGAAGCGTTGCACTGATAAAAAAAATATTAAAATTTCGTTTCCAGGGTTGGGAGAATTAAAGTTTTTTTGGTACATGCAATATTTTGTAGTACATGTAATAACCAAAATGGTTGCAAAATTTGAGTTTTTCTTAAGCAAAACTACTTTATACCTCATGAAGATTTGCATTGATAAAAAATTTTTACAAAATTAAAATTTCGTTTCCAGGGTTAGGAAATTGAAATATTTTTTGCTAATTAAAACTGTTTTATAATTCAGGAAGAACAAAATTGGTATTAAATTCTTAAAAAATCAAAATTTCGACTTCGGGGTTGGACAAATGAAATATTTTATGGTACATGAAAGTGACCAAAAAGTTTAAAATTTTTTATTTGTTGTCAAGTAAAACTATGTTACACCTCACTAAGAATTGCATTGATAAAAAATAAAAATTCACTTCCAGAGTTGGAAAATCGAAATATAAATATTTCGTACATAAAAGTACCCACATAAATTCTAAATTTTGAGCTTTTAGTGAGTTAAACCTATTTTATTCTTCAAGAAGAATTAATTTGGTATTAAAAATTCGGTTCCAGGGTTTGAATATCGAAATTTTATTGTACATGAAGGTACCCACATAAACTCCCAATTTTGGTTTTTTTTAGTAAATTAAACATATTTTATACCTCGCTAAGAATTAAATTGGTTTTAAAAATTTTAAAAACTAAAAATTCTGTTCCAGGGTTGGATAATCGAAGTTTTTTAGTACATAAAACTAGCCATATAAGTTTCGAATTTCGGGTTTTTGTGGATGAACTCTTTTTTTATGCTTCGGGAGAGTTAAATTGTTATTAAAAACGAAAAAAATCTAAAAGATGATTCTACGGTTGGACAATTAAAATTTTTTGGGTTACATGAAACGGATTTTTTCTTTTTGTTTGTAAATTAAACATATTTAATATTTTTAAAAGACGTTCAGAGGTATTAGAAATAAGAAAAGTCAAACATTTAGCTTCCTACCCAAAAAAAATATAAACGTTTTCGTAAATATAAAAGTAACCGGTAACATCATTTTGATTTTTTAATTAAACCTACTTTCTGCTTTAACAAGAAAGAAAAAAGAATTACATCTGTAAAGGGTATTTAAGATTCGGCACAGCCGAATATAGCACTTTTACTTGTTCCTTAATATATTTTTATTTTTATCTTGAACTGAAGACGAGGGGATAGTACTGAGGGGACAGATTAGGAAAGATGAGAAGATGGGCAATTTTTTTTGTAGATATTTCAACCTTTTCTTCGCCGGCTAATTTTTGCTACAGGGCCGACGAAGGTGGGTGCTGTTACTCTGCTTTTAGTACAAGATAGTGTCAGTCGCTGCCAATTTTGTTTAGTGACCAGTGACTATGCCTTCATCACTGAAACAGACTGGCAACAACTAACACAACCACGCACTAATGCTGATCAGAAGAATTCAACACAATATTTCATGACTCAGCGCGGGCTCGAACTCAGGACCCTCCGCTTCATAGTCTCGTGTTCTACTACTTCAGCCAACAGCACCCATCATTGTTCGTGTTATTCATGACATAATGCTAAAAGTTGAGTCGACATTGAACTTGAAGAACTAGCTTTATCCTGGGAAATGGGGATCGAGGAATTTTGCAAATAAAAATTTTGTTTTGTTGTGCGAACCTTAAATGTTGACGGTGGCATACGCTGGTTGTACTCTGAATTAAACAAAATTTTTGGAAAAAATGTCATGAATATGCGAATGGCGATGATTGTCATAGACGGCCCAATAAAAATATTCGCCCTTATTCGATAACTAAAATTTGTTAACGTCACGTCAATACAATGTTCACAAGTAGAACACTTTTGTACTAATTTTCTTCAACAATTGATAATTTCGAACAGCATCTCGGTAAACCCAAGGCCTTTGAGAATATTCACGGCCTGTCAGAAGTAATACTTGTTGTCCACAAGGAGTAGGTAACTGTCCTATTTTTGGTATTGTCTTAACGTAACGTTAACAAAGAGTTACAGAATAAGAGAAATTAAGAAAGTGAAGCAAATTGTTATGCAGAATCGTCAAATCACTATTAGTAAAGTTGCTGAGGATGTCAGGACATCGGTTTGACTTATGCCATGCAATTTTTTAGAAAATTTTGAGCATGAATCGTATGCCAGCACTGTTTGTTATAAAATTGCGGAAATTTAAAAAACAAAAACGTCGCATGAGAATAGCTCAGGAATTTTTGAACAACGTCAGTTGCGACTGGAAATAATGTTGGCTCAAGTGCTACTTTGGAGCGAACAAAATAGAAATTGATAGGCAAATAAATAAATATTAAAAAAAGGAAAATTCGCTTAATTTTTTTGAACATACATACACTTTATTTTTTACATACTCTTCTTTGTATATTCTTAATTTTTTATTTATCTTTATGCGTCCGACCGAACGTTTGGGATCGGCTTCGGATTTTCATGAACGTTTCATTCGGCACCGCACGTTACCGAACACCGGACTTTTGTTTAATTACATACTTATTATTATGGGTGTATATGAAAATAATAGGAACGCAATATTCGTTTTAAAAAATACACAGATCACAAACTAAAATTATTAAATGTGTACAAATTTTGCTGTAATTTCAACAGTCGTTAAAAGTAAAATAAAAGGTTAAATATTATTTCAGTAAAAATTCTATTATTTATTTATATTTATAAGATATATTTCTCATTAAATTTGTTATGTTTTATTTTGTTTGAAATAAATAATTTAAATTTGAAGTACAATTGACAAAAAGTTCGAGTTCAGTAGAACTGTGCAAAATTGACAATTTTTCGGGCTCGGCTTCGGTCTGGACAAGTATGTTCGGCCGGACAATACCTATTTTCATTCAAATTGCCATCTTAAATGCTTTAGCAAGTTTTCAACAAAACTGCCTGAACACATCGCTACAAAATGTAATTATAAAACGCACTAAGTGCACGGAGCTTTACATGTGCATGTATTACTTGTGTTAAAGGTTTGGTATTGAAATAAAAACTTGCAAGAAAATTACAACAACAAACAAACAAATATACTTATTGCATTTATCCGAATTCCATAAAATTGCATGTATTGTAATGCGAACAAAATAGCTCGTTTCCATTTTTCGCTTAAAAATTGATATTTGGATACAATACCAACAGCACTCTCTTGGCTTATGTGCCTCTAAAATACAGGTCGTGTAGGAATTGAAGACAAACAATCGTGGCTCGTTTGAAACTGGCCGAAAAGGAGCGTTTTTATACCCTTCATAAAAAAGTGAAAGGGTATATATATACGTTTGTCATTCCGTGTGTAATTTCTTCGATATGCACATGGGACCCCATAAAGTATATATATTCTGGATCCTTATGAACAGCGATGACGATTGAGCGATGTCCGTCTGTCTGTACGCTTGGGGGTTTTCCCAAGCCCCCAGAAGAGCTAGAGACTTCCTTCTTGGACCGTTGAATTGGAAATGAACTTAAATAGAGTGGTATTAAAATTCAGAAAATTCCGAAGTACGGTTCCAGAGCTGGGAAGCTTACACCTATTTCTCGACGCAAAATTAATACCAAAAATCAATTATTTTTTTTAATGTTTGTAAATTAAATCTATTTCGTGCTTTGGGAAGCTTCAATAATCTATTAAAAACTAAAAAAATAAAAAAATTTTCCAGGGATGGGAAATTATTCCTATTCCGTATTTTGTAGTACATGCAGTAACTAAAACTGTTAACAATTTTAAGTTTTTCTCTTACAAAATTTTTTAAATTAAAATTTTGCTTCCAGGGGTGGGAAATTGGATTCCTTTTTATACGTGAAAGCAATCAAACAGGCAAATGATGTTGTTTTTTTTTGCTGACTAAAACTGTCTTATAATTTCGGAAGAACAAAATTGGTATCAAAAATTCAAAAATAAAAAATAAAATTTCGAATCCAGGGATGGACAAGTGCAATATTTTATGCTACATGAAAGTTACCAAAATGGTAAAAAATTCGAGGTTTTCTTAAACAAAACTATTTTACACCTCATGAAGATTTGCATTGATAAAGAAAATTTAAAAAAATTAAATTTCGCTTCCAGGGTTGGGAAATTGAAATTTTTTTTATACAAATTTTTGAATTTTTTTTTAAAGTAACCAAAAATACAATTGACGTTGTTTTTTTACTATTTAAAACTATTTTTTAGTTCAGGAAAAACAAAATTGGTATCAAAAATTAAAAAAAATCAAAATTTAGCTTCCAGAGTTGGATAACTGCAATATTTTGTGGTACATAAAAATGACCTAAATGGTTATAAATATTAAATTTTTCTTAAATAAAACCACTTCATGCCTCATTAAGAGTTGCATTGGTAAAAAATTTAAATTTCGTTTCCAGGGTTGGGAAATTGAAATATTTATTCTGCATAAAAGTAACCAAAAAAGCAATTGACGTTGTTTCTTTTTGCTACTTAAAGCTATTTTATAGTTCAGGAAGAACAAAATTGGTATTAAAATGTTAAAAAATCAAAATTTCAACTCCAGGGTTGAACAAATGAAATATTTTATGGTACATGAAAGTGACCAAAAAGTTTAAAAATTTTAATTTTTTTGTCAAGTAAAACTATGTTACACCTCCCTAAGAATTGCATTTTTTTTTTTTTTTTTTTGTCTTGGACCAGCACTCAGGGGATGACCCCTATATATGCAATGCATTGCGCTGGAACTGAAAACGTGGGGATAGTATTGAGGGGACAGATTAGGAAAGATAGTTGTTTTTGTAGCTATTTCAACCTTTTACTTCGCCGGCTAATTTTTGCTACAGGGCCGACGAAGGTGGGTGCTGTTACTCTGCTTTTTAGTACATGATAGTGTCAGTCGCTGCCAAAAAAATAAAAATTCGCTTCCAGAGTTGGAAAATCGAAATATTTTTCGTACATAATAGTACATACAATAATTCCAAATTTTGTGCTTTTAGTGAATTAAACCTATTAGATATTTCAGAAAAAATTAAACTAGTATCAAAAAATTATAAATTCAGTGCCAGGGTTGGAAAATCGAAATTTTTGGGTACATAAAAGTAACCATAAAGTTTTTAAAAATTTTAAAAACTAAAAATTCGGTTCCAGGGTTGGAAAATCGAAATATTTTTAGTACATAAAAGTACATAAATAAACTCCAAATTTTGTGTTTTTAGTGAATTAAACCTATTTTATATATAAGAAAATATTAAATTAGTATAAAAAAATTAAAAATTCAGTTCCAGGGTTGGAAAGTCGACATTTTCTGATTCATAAAAGCAGCCATTTTATTTGTTATTTTTGATTTTTATGATGAATTATACCTACTTTATACATCAGAAAGAAGTAAACTGGTATTAAAAACCAACAAAATCTAAAAGACGATTCTACGGTTGGACAATTAGAACTTTTTGGGGTACATGAAACGAATTTTTTGTTTTGTTTGTAAATTAAATATATATAATATTTTTGAAAGACGTTCATAGGTATTAGATATAAGAAAAGCCAAACATTTAGCTTCCTAGCCGAAAAATGTAAACGTTTTCTTAAATATAAAAGTAACCGATAACAACATTTTGATTTTTGAATTAAACATACTTTCTGTTTTGGCAAGAAAGAAGAATTACATCTGTGAAGGGTATTTAAGATTCGGCACAGCCGAATATAGCACTTTTACTTGTTTATCAAAGAATTGTCTTTAGGGATTAAGATCATTTCTGGTTAAATGGCTTTTTGTGTACGATTATATTGTACTTTCTCCAACCCTGCATTATAACTATAAGACTAAGTCTTGTTATGTAAGGGATTCAATAAATAAATTAACAAATAAAACTGCCGTATTTGAAACGAAGACAATCTAACCATTAAGCTGGAAGTCCATACCACTCATACGCGTTCCCTACTCTCTTTGCGTTCTATGCGTTTCTAAATTTAAGTTATACGCTTTATAATGCCCACCTATTTATTTCACCATGACAAAGAACAAATAAAATTTAATCTTCGACACAAATCTTTGCTCAACACCCAAACGGCGTATACAAAAGTAGAAAGTAAACCTACTTTATACGTACTATGCATCTATCCGCTTTGCTCTGTAACTTTTCAGATACAATTGTTCTGAATCTGTTATATAGAACGGATGCTGCGGACTTTCAGTTTTAGGGTGAGTAGCTAGCGCTACGAGACTTGCTGATAGGATTTTTGCCCCCAAAAAATTAATCAGCTAAGCAATAAAGACATTTGGTTTTACCAAAAATTGTTAAGGGCGCCGCAACTTGCAATACAGTAAGTGCATTGTCGGCTTATACCACAATAAATTTGATGATATAAAGCCTCTGGATTATTTTTTCTAACTCATTGCATTCAATATTAAAGCCATATAAATAAATAGTCGAATATTTTACTGATCGTTTATATGCCGGTGATAATATTAAAAATATATGCCGTGAAATTATTTAGCAGATTATAATACAAAAATCTAAAATCAAGAATATTTTTTTTCTTTATTAATATTATTTTTAGTAGGAGCCAAGACATGACCTCTACAGTTCATTGCGCTGGAAATAGAAAGAAGGGGATAGTACTGAGAGGATAAATAAAGTTGAGGAGATAGAGAATTTTTTGTACCTATTTTTACATTTACTTCGGCTAATATTTGGCGTCAGGGTCGACGAAGGAGTGTGCTGTTAGTCTGCTCTTTAGTACATGACAGTGACAGTTGCTGCCAAGTATGTTCAGTGACCAGTGCTATGTCTTCATCACTGAAACATGCTGACAATAACTAACACAACCATGCAGTAATGCTGATCAGAAGAATTCAACACCGTATTCATGACCTAGAGTGGAGTTGAACTCAGAACTTTGGTCTTCATAGCCTCATGTTAACTGCTTCAGCCAACACCTGATTTAAGTTCTCACGCAGTTGATATGGAAAATATGAAATCAGTCTAAAACAGAAGTATTTTTTTATTAATTTTGATTTGATTTTTATTTTAGAAGAAATCACTGTGCAGTTTCTAATTTTTGATTTTTTTTATACTTTTTAAGTATAATTTAAGCTTAAGTTAATCATAGAAGTTAATGATAGGATTTGTTTCATTAAAACATGATTTTGGATATATACGCCCCAACGGATGTGGCTCATTTAGAAACCAGGGTTATTTTTTTTTCTCGCAAAACAGTGTCAAACAGATTAACGATGTTTGCAAACATTTCTCAAAAATGTTCTGCATAAGTTTTAATAATTACCATGAAAACAACGATCAACTTCATGTGGTTTGTCATGAGGCACGTTTTGGAAATTGGATAATTCAAAGACAATTGTTAGGTCATGTTAAGTTTGCTTAAGTAAACTATTAAATAAAAAGATTATTATGACCTTATGAAAAGTTTTTAATCTCTTAATTACTTTTTTAAAAGTCGTAAAAGTTACTGATTATTGCAACTTTATATGAAATACTTTGTATGAAGAGAACTGTGGGCCATTTTAAACTTGAATCGGATATAATTGAAAATTGTTTATTATATGTTTTTAAATTTCTGGTCTTATTTGAAAGGCTGAAGTTTGGATCACATTACCATTCATATGACTACCATGACTGGCTCTTCAGTACCCCATCCGATCAACTCAATATTTTTTTATGCAAAAGTGCGAGAAATGTTCAGCTCCTGAGAAGGATAACGAGTTGATGTTGGTGGATATTCTTGCACATTCTCATCCACAGCAGCATTGTTTTCGAATGAATGCACGGTACCAGAACGTACACGGCATGGTTTGTCCAATATTGATTAATTTTTATGACCTAATCCGATCTCCTTTCGTAAATTTTCCACGTAAATTTCTTACAGTTTGGGTTAAAGACTCACTACTTTGGAAGTAGGTTTTTAATATTTTCCAATTTTTTTCGAAATCTGAAAATAAAAATTATTGTTTTCTACCTCCAAGTATATATATTTACTTAATGGAGTCCAATTCTTTTTTGGAAAAAAAAGAATTGAACTCCATTAAAAAAATATATTTTTTTTATAGGGCCATTTAAAGAGCAAAGACGTGCATAGGGCACAGGAGGATCACTTAACGTCTCAGCTTCGTCATAAAAGCTTAAAAGTGTTATTTTTAGGAAATGTAGGCTTAAGTAATACAATTTGTTAAATTTTTACACTATTTTTGCATATAATAACGCCCACTAAAGGGGGCGGGGTACAACTTTTTTTTTTGTGGCTCCAAGTTTAACGCGTTGAGCCTTCTTGGACATAATAATATATTATTTGATTAACAAAATTACAAAAATAACTTTAAAAATGATGTTGTTTTTTAGAAGTTGGTTTAGTTTTTCTTAGGGGAACTTCTTTCCCTCTGGCCCAATTCATCCCATTTACGAACTTGACCTGTGCTGTGCATCAGGATATATATATATATATATATATATATATAGTATATATATATATATATATATATATATATATATATATATATATATATATATATAGTATATATATATATATATATATATATATATATTTATATATATATATATATATATATATATATATATATATATATATATATATATATATATATACCAATTTTCAAGGGTGTGGCTCTTTTCGTTTGAACTGAATCATGATTTCCACATCTCGATCATCTTAGATTTCATCACTGATCAAGAATATATATACTTTATGGGGTCTCAGAAGGATACATGGAATGATACAGTGAATATACAAGATTATATATTCTTCTTATACTTAATGGGGTCTTAGAGGAATATTTCGCTGCGCTACACATGTAATGATAAAGTGAATGTACCTTCCAATTCTTTTTCAGAAGGTATACAAATTCTCTATCTTCTTATCTTTCTTTATCTGTCCTCTCGATATTATCATGCATTGCATGTATAGGGTTTATCGCTTGAATACCGGCCCTAGTTAAAAAACATGTACGGGCATGATAAAACATGAATATATCATAAGTTATGATTCATAACCTTATTTTTAAACATACTTAAGTCGAATTTATGTCGTCATTCTATTACTCAAGTTTTTGTAGCAGAGCTGTAATTAATCAAATATCAATCAAATTGCACATTATTTAAATTGCCACTAAATATTATTTAGTTTTGCGTTATTTATTTGCTGAAATACGGTAGAAACTTGAATAACATTTCAGTGCATAGTTAATTTATTAGAAGGCTGTAAGTAACAACTCATAAAATCTCGAGCTTTATTACAAATAAATTGTACTCCCACAAAGTAATTAAATTCCCAAAAAAAGTAGAAATTTAAAAATAATTAGTTACGTGCTTTAACAGAAAAAATTAACTTCATCAAAATAATAAAATGTTAACAAAAATCCTAAAAATAAACTGCCGTATTTATAGAAAATTAATTTGTAAATACAAAAGTACTTTAAGAAACATTTGTTTTGGAAATGTTGTCTTATTATGAAAATAATTAACAAAATTAATGCAACAATAATATATTTTTTGAAATATTTTAACAAGCTTTATATCTTTTTAAATATCTTTGGAAATGTGTAATTCCTAATATTAATTGTACGTACCACGATCTTTGAAGGGGCATACATATTTATGTCGGCATGTGGCGCACGTTTTCAGTTAAATTCTTTCATGGAAATTTCAAACGTTACGTTTTGAGTGTTAGTATTCATGGCGGATTAATGCTTTTAAATAATTTAACACATCAAATAACAATTACGAGGGTGATTGTAGAACCATGGAGCGCCGGTGTATTAGATGTATAAAAAGGGATAACGAATACAAATTTATCGCTGTGGGTAGATTTATTTTTACGAAATTAAAAAAAAATACAATTTGTATATCAGGAACATGAATGGTTAAACTCGTTGGCATATATTGTATATCCTGTATGTGATTTCTTTGTTATGCTTGGCTTTTGGTTCAGCTTATGTGACTATATTATAAGTGTGTTCTTTTCTAAAAAAAAGTGCTTGTCAAAAAATATATCCAACAAAACATGTAACAATATGCCATTTTTTACAGAGTAGACGGAGTAGGGTGCTCTTACTCTGCTCTTTAGTACATGATAGTGTCAATCGTTGTCAGTTATGTTCGGTCACTGAAACAGGCCGACAAGAGCTAACGCAACCATGAACTAATAGTGATCAGAAAATTTCGAAACCATATTCATGATTGACCCAAGAATAAATAAGTTTGTTGTTCAATATTTCAAAATTTTAAATAATCTTTACGTTTCAAGATCCGATTTATAATTAACGACGACGAAGGAAATAATTTCTGTAATATATGTAATTTAAATTGCCCTTGTATTAATTTTTTGAATGTTTTATAACAATGAATCTAGTCAGATTTTAGAGCACTGACAAATGATCATTAAAAAACAAATGCAACAACGACGAGACGATTATTCGTTGGGTAGACGAATCAACAAAAGTCAATTATTTCACAGGCCCATTTTGAAGAAAAGAATACCAAACGACATGCAGTTTTTAGATAATCACCATTAGTATTGTAAACGCTACAATTGTAATCATCAGTTGGAAAAGTTGCAACAAAAAATTATAATGAAAGTATAAAAAATATTTAAAAATTAATATGATACCAAGCTTTCTGGGGAAAATTTATGTTGTTTTCTTTTCTAAAAAATAATGCTTTGCACTTTTCAATGGAAAATGGTAACATTATGGCATTTGAAAACAGTGAAAATGTGCTTTACTTTAAAATTGTGCCTAATTGTGTTTATTTTAGAATAAAAAGTGACAAAATGTTAAATATTTTCCAGAAAAGAAATCGCCATTAGTTATTGTAAAGGGTTGAGTTGGCATCACTGCTTTATTTGACCACCCATTTAACAGCTGATAGAGCAACACATGCAAATTGTGGAAATTTTTAATCAAAATAATGTTTCTATTCGTCAAAGTCATCGTGCACTTCTTCCATTTCATGGCGTATATCGAGCCATAATCGCCAAAAAAGCTTAAGCGACAAAAAATAAATTTTACAGGAGAAGTATTTTTAATTATCCTTGGTTCAAATGGAAGTAGAAGCTCAATATTGGACAAATGGGATTGTAGTTGATTGTAATATTTAATGCTTATAGTCCTAATGAATTTTCTATAATATAATGCATGTTTCTGAAGGTTAAGCTATTCTCGATGTAGTGAAAAATTTGTTAATTTAACCAAAAAATGTAAAAGCTTGCAATTATTGTTGTTAGCAAGATGTTCTTTAACTGTTTCATTGATATTCTTGAATGTTTGATACTACTTTTGCTTTATATGAAAAAGAAAATTTTAGCTTAACCGACATTTTGCAGTTACAAAAAATGTAAACAAATTTAAAATTTAAAGGAAAAATGCAGTTGATCTAAAATTTCTTTTGCTGTATTTCCGTAACGGTAATTAATAGGACTGTGACATATTGGCAGATGGTCCAAATTATTGTAAATAATGGATTATCATCAAAACTCAATTTTCGAAGAACATGTCGCTTAAGCTTTTTTGGCGGTTATGGCTCGATGTAATCGAAAAACAATAGAGCGTTTTCCGACCACATTTACTGTTACTGATAATGTGCATCGCGTGAGACGCCAGTGCTCACTGAAGAAGCTGTAGCCTCTGTACAGGAAAGCATTGAATTCGTTGCCGTCCTCAGCAACTGGAATTGTGCCCTTCCACTTTATGCATGATATTTTTAGTTGTTGAAAATTGGTGTTCCAGATTGCGCCTTGTACGCGCCAGCCGTGGGGCCCACATGGCCGAAATCATATTTAAACATTAATGTCATAAAATTTTCTTTCCAATAAAGACCGTTTCATTGATATCAAAAATATATTACTATGTTTTATGTTTTATGATTTAAACTTGTATCGCTATATAAAAAACACCCGATATATTAATAGAAATTTGAGTATGGAAAAGGCTATAGGGATACTGAGTAGTATTTCCAAACAGAAAAACCCCAATTGAATGTAAAATATCGAAAAATTATTAAAAATTCAAATTTAAAAATCTTTGAGAACTTTTATAAATTTTATATTTCCGATAACAGCACGAAAATTTTTTTAATCAACATAAGCACCGCTGTCATTAATATTTTATTTTAATTAAATGTTTATTCAATATATGTGCGAATATTGAAGCAAATTCGAATGGAAAAAATTCGTTAACTTTCATTCCAATCATTTTAAACTCTAATAAAATAACAGCTGCAATAATATCTCCGCTTCTACTCGTAACATGTTCAAGCATGCACCTTAATTGGGCAATTTAAAAATCTACGCAATTAAAATCTTTATTTATTTCTATGCAATCAATAAATTTATAAATTGAGCGGTTAGTACTTAATTCTTTCGTATTTTTAGCAAAATTGCACATTAAATATTATATTATATTATATTTATTGAAAAGTATGTTCAGTGGAAGCAAAAAATTCTATACTTCTAAGTTGAAAATGAAAATATTCGTAATAAAATTAAAATAAATGCTTGATCACCAAAGTCGAAAACTTAATTATTAATTGACTAAGCTTGTCATAAATTTCATAGCCAATATTTCTGATACAACCCTCATAACAAAATGACCTATTAAAGTTAAAACAGATAAGTTTTCACAGTTCTCGGTTGTTATACATGACGATAGAAACATTATCACATATTACATGTCACCTTTATTTGTTCTTAAGTTATATTTATTTTAGAAATAGAACAGAAAATTAAAAAATAATCAGGTTGTGTCAATTAAGACAAAAATTTTATCTCCACTATTTTATAAAGTGGAAGTGTTAAAGTAAAAATAATTAAATAGTAAAGCCCAGAAAAATGCTTGTTTGTTTTCCCAGAAGCCACTTCTTACCATTCTTTTTCAAATGATAGTCATATCAGACTCATTCTTAGTCATTCAAGAGGACTGTGATAAATGTTCGAAATTTGTTTTAATTAAATACTTTTTAACTCTCTGCAATTAAAAAGGATTTAAGTATATCCTATTTCAATAACTTTACTAGTTAAAACAATGGAAGGTCATTACTGTTTTAAGTTTCCATTCAGCATTTTTAAACTGGTGCTTCCCCTTTTAGGCCGGACTGGATCACACCGTATTTCGCCGCACGATGTGATAGCATTAAAAAGTGAAATTCCCTTTTTTAAAGTATTTTATCACCTTCAAATTACTTTAAATCTAAATGATTCAATGTGATCCCAAATGGCCGATAACAAGCCCAACATCATACATGATAAAAAAAAGACAATTAAGGTTTTTAAATTGTGAAACTGTTCATTTACGTTTGACGTACTCGTACGAGTATTTTCCCAAATTCACAAACGTACTTAATTTCGTTTTGTTTTTTATTTCACATCAAATAGGTCGCATTATTTTTTATGGGCCATGATATTTTATTCGCACATGGAATATTTTATAAACTTTACAAATAATAAAATATTGCAGTGCGAAAAATAACTAAAAGCATTATTTTAATTTAAAAGCAAATTGTAAATTAGTTTTGCACAAATAAAAAACGAAGAATTATGGTAACTGCTTAGTATTTGCATTAATTTAATTGTTGTATCTTTTAAAGTTAATCGCGTGCATAATTGATTTTAAATTGCTAAATTTCATTTTAATGCAATCTGTTCGTTTTTAGTGCAGTGAGCTGACATTGATCAGACAAATGAAATCGCATGTTGATTTTATGCTCAAGTGTGTTTTTATTTCGTTTATTTGTTTTATCATGGCCAATAACGGTTGTATTATTGTTAATTGAAAATATATTTAATTAATTAGTATTCTTTTTGTTTAAAATCGTTATATGGCTGAAGAGTTTTTCCGTATTGAAAAAAATAGGAATTTTTCTGGATAGAAAATAAATTTCCTATTAAAACGTAATCACTGGATTCTGTTGGCTAATGTAATTAACATGTAGGCTTCGAAGATCCTGGATTCGATTACGAAATGAATTGTGAAAATGCCTTGGGATCAACATCACATAAGGGCAGCATATTATAACAAGAGTATTCAATAAATAAGTCTTTGCAAAAGCATAGAAAATAGATTTTTCAACATCATCCCTTTTAATAATACAGAATAGTTCGTTTAACCTTCCAGTAACTAGCCCCTTTTTTAAAGAAGGACCAACAGTTAGTGGATCACACATGCATTAAATTGTGGCTGGCGATAATGTTGAAAGGACTGTTGCAGAACCGAGGAACGAGAGAGAGAGAGAGATTATTATTTGACTTCGCTGGCAATTTTTTCTTGCTTAAATACCGTCGAAGAAGGGTGCAAAAATTTTTTTATCAAAAGTCTGAACGGAACATTATAGTGATATAGATATCAGTAATTCATAATTTCATAATTCATGAGATATTTCATAATTCATGAGGTATTGCTGAGGTTTACTTTGGAGCTTAAATTTCACAGTGTCAAAGAGGGCGCATCCCTCTCGACACTCGAAATTATGAAAAATTCAAAACCATGTCCAGCTGATGGCTTTGTTCTATGACCGAAAATAGTTTGTGCATGAAAATTATTCTGTCCAAGTTTATTTCGTTAATGGCTTTCCAGTTTAGGAAATATTTGGTTTTAAAATAAAATAAATAGTCCAAAACAAAATTATTAATAAAATCGTATAAAAGAAATAAAAACAACTAAAAACGTTATATTCGACCGGATCGAATCTTAAATACCCTCCTAATATTTAGTAAGTAAATTTAAAATGTTTAACTTTAAATTATGTATGAATTTTTATTAGTCGAACTTTCTTATGTAAATTGTTAATTTTTTCAACGGGCTGAAGTTCGAATCTGCATGACTGCAAATGATTTTTTATTATTTTATTAATAAATGAATTTGTTCAAATTCTATTTATTATTTTTATACCCTCCAAAAAAGAATTTGGAGGGTATATTCACTTTGTCATTCCGTTTGTAACGCATCGAAATATCCATCTCAGACCCCATAAAGTATATATATTCTTGATCAGTGATGAAATCTAAGACGAACTGAGCATGTCCGTCCGTCCGTCTGTGGAAATCACGATTCAGTCCAAACGAAAAGAGCTAGACTCTTGAAATTTGGCATAAATATATTTTAAAACTTAGAGCAGGCTAAATCGGGCAAGAGGGAAAAAAGTTCCCCTAAGGAGAACTAAACCAACCCAGAAAAAACAACATAATTTTTAAAGTTTTTTGGTTATTTTGTTAAGCAAATGATATATTTTTATGTCAAATACGGTCCAACGCCTTAAACTTGGAGCCATTAAATAAAATAAAAATATTTTTGGACCCCGCCCACTTAGTGGGCGTTATTATAGGCAAAAATAGCATAAAAACTTAACAAATTGTTTTACTTAAGCCTACATTCCTTAAAAATAACACTTTTAAGCTTTAATGACGAAGCTGAGACGAAACCTGGTACTACTCTGCCCTACCCCCTCCTTCCCCTTCGCCCCCTAAATGACCCTACCAAAAAAAATTTTTTTTTTTAAATTTTGTATATAATCATCCCAAGCATTTATCTTTAGAGTTTTATGACTGCCTGTTGCTGCCCTACCCCCTCCTCCCCCTTTGCCCGCTAAATGACCCTATTAAAAAAAGAAATTTTAATTTTGTATATAATTATCCCAAGTATTTATTTTTAGAGTTTTATGACAAAGGTGAAATATTTCCCCCACAGCCCTTGCCAGAGCGACCCCGCCAAAATACAGTTTTTATACCCTCCAAAGAGAATTGGACCCTATAAAGTAAATATGTATATTCTTGATTAGCGATGAAGTTTAAGACGGTCTAGCAATGCCCATACGGTCGTCTGTGGAAAACATGATATTGTCTATTCTTAAACCCGCCCCCTTCAGCAGGCGTTGACGTACGATATTATATAAAGGAACTCTGTTCCACCAAGTTAAACATTTTAAATTCACTTACTAAATATTTGGAGGGTATTTAAGATTCGACCCGGTCGAATATAACGTTTTTACTTGTTTATATTAAGATTGGAATATTAAGAATATTTTCAATAATTATCAGCAGAATGGATCAGTACTGATTTCGAGGCCGCTACGCCATCTCATCAGCGTTCTTTGTTCAATTTCTCCACTTTTGCAAGTGGTGCTAGTTAGTAGGAATATCAACTATTTAACCAATATTTTAACGAAAATTGAATATGAGAAGTGCTCACATTCATATTTTTAAGTTATTACCTTTTTGGTTTGTACGAAATTCCCCAACCCTGACGATTAATATTCCAAATATTCCATGTATCTCTTTCGCTTTTCTAAAAATATATGCTTGGGAGAATTATATAAAAAATTTAATTTTTTTTTTTGATAGGGTCATTCAGGGGGCAAAGGGGGACGATGGAGTAGGGCAGAGTAGTACCAGGTTACGTCTCAGCTTTGTCATTAAAGCTTTAAAATGTTATTGTTAAGGAATGTAGGCTTAAGTAAAACAATTTGTTAAATTTTTACACTATTTTTGCATATAATAACGCCCACTGAAGGAGGCGGGGTCAAAAACTCATTATTTTTTTATTTTATGGCTCCAAGTTTAACGCGTTGAACCTTCCTTGACATAATAATATATCATTTGCTTAACAAAATTACAAAAAAACTTTAAAAATTATGTTGAGTTTTAGAGATTGGTTTAGTTCTTCTTAGGGGAACTTTTTTCCCTCTTGCCCGACATAGCCCATCTCCGAACTTAACCTGTGCTATCCTTCAAGATATATTTATACTAAATTTCAATAATGTAGATCTTTTCGTTTGGACTGAATCGTGATTTCCCCAGACGGACGGACGGACGGACGGACGGACATGCTCAGTTCGTCTTAGATTTCATCACTGATCAAGAATATATATACTTTATGGGGTCTGAGATGGATATTTCGCTGCGTTACAAACGGAATGACAAAGTGAATATACCATCCATATTCTGTTTTGGAGGGTATAAAAACACAATACTGTCAAAAGTTATACTCACTCACTCACTCAAAAGTTGAGCTTTAGAGAAAAATAGATTTTCCGCATTATTTGATTTCTTACTGCCATACCTAACACTGCGACCACACGAGCAACATTTCGTGTCTTGATACAAGCAATAACGCCGGCAGAAACGCGACGTCAATTGCCAATGTTCTTGCTTGCATATCTTGGTAGCGAACACGTACAAATCTTAAAACATTATAAACAGTGTTGTTTTCTTCTAAGACAATCAAATGACAATTCAATTTGACAGCATGTGTTAAAAGATTATTGCTCGGCAATGTATTATAACATTTGTTGCCGAATATGTGTTCTAACATATATTCATGCGGTCCACACGTAAATATCTTGTGTCGGCAATCAAATTTGACGGTTGCCACGGCAATAATTGCCAAACTTATTGCTCGTGTGGACGGGTAGTAAATACGGGCGGCAAGCGTTTTTTAGCTGTCAAAAGTTCTCATGTCCATACATTTTGTATGGAGTATACCGAAATAACGCGGCGGCAACGCTTTGCTATTGAAAAATCCGATTTTGACAGAGCGTTTTCTAATGAAGTTAGTTGCAAAAGAAAACAATTGTAACCAGAGAAAAAAAGCAAAAATTTACAAAAGTGAAATAAATAATGAAAGAAAAAAATTTGTGCACTTCGTATTAGAAAATGGAGATAAGATAATATATACAATATGATTATATACATAAATATGTATGCACGTTTGTAATTTGTACAAAATTTCAATAACAAAATCACAAATGTCGTCCGTCCAGCTGTTAATATAATCAGGGTTGTTTAATTTGTTTGTTTGATAACCCTGTTTTCATTGTTTTTTGACATAACGTTGCCGCTTTTGTTTAGGTATGGCATTTCAGCGTTAAAGCTCAGCGGAAAAAAACGTTCCGCTTTCCGCCCGTATTTAGGTATGGCTGTAAGTAATAAAAAAATTATTACATAAACTCCTAGTTATACTTATTTAAATTTTTAATATCGGTTTTGAAGCAATCAGAGCTTTTCATAATGGAACTATTTTTATTGGGAATATTAAGTTCAACGGCTATATTCGCAAATCGCAAAACTATAGTAAAAAATTTTTTAATCCCGAAAGTTGGATTCCAAAATCCCAATTTAGGGGATTTCTAAAATTTCTTTGGGAATCGTGGGGATATCAGAAAAAAGTTTGTTTGCGATCTTTTAACTGAATATATTGATAAATAAAAATATAAAGGAAATTATTATAATGTAATAAAATATTCATTCTATACAAATATTTCAAGCCATAACTGCCAAAAAGGCTTAAGTGACATGTTCCTCGAAACTTATTTTTATGTCGAAAATGGAGTATTTACGATAATTTGAACCTTTTGGCAAAGTATCAAAGTCGTGACGAGTACGGAACAGAAATACAGCAAAAGAAATTTTAGCTGAATTTTCACTTTAAATTTTTAATATATTGTTTTGTATTTGCAAACTGTTGCTTATGCTGGGATATCAGTGAAACAGTTAAGGAACAGGACAAAAACTAGCAGTTTTAAAATAATTTTATTAAATTAAGTGATTTAATATATTAAAATTTCTTAACCGCCAAAAACAGAGATATTAACATTTCATATTACAGAGCATTAAAAATTTAAAAATACTTCTAGCAAACTTACTTTTTCTCACTTAAGCTTTTTTGGTGGTTATGGAACGATTTGAAGTAATTATGTTCGTAGTTGATGTTTATCTCCAGTTCGTAGCAGTATGTGTGTATTTTGGATTAAAACTCTAAATGATCGGAAACGCATGTAATTTGTATGCCAAGCCAAGCATTGATAATTATAAATTGTTTCATTATTATTAAATCGTGAGGTGAAAGTTGTCCAAAAATATGTTTTTGTTTTGTTTATTTAATTATTATTATCATATTGAGTGACAGCAATTGGTTATTATTACAACAAGTGAGGCGTGTTCAAAAGTATTTGAGGCATTTTAAAAAGCTGTGCGTTACCTAATTTTAAATTATGCTTTTGCATATAGACAGTCAGCCGAAATTTTCGTCAAAAACCTTCAATACAAAAATGGATTACTTAATTTGCTTTCATGTGTTATCAAATTTATTTTGTTTTTAAAATTTATATATATTTTTTTTGGGAAGCGATGACGTGACGTACTAAATTAGGCAGTTGTGGCCATAATGTATTTAAAAAAATTTATATTTTTTTTAGCTAATGTAAGATGATAAGCAAATGTGATAATTTAAATACGAGTACTAAATTATGATTACATTTAGATACAAATTATATAAATTCAAAAAACATTCTAATTCCATTCTAAGGCCATTCTAATAATGAGGCCAACTTAAAATGATAATACTAGAATAATTATTTTTATTACAATATCATTTCCGGTATATTTCCGCATCGAATATGAGTTTCACGGTCTATTTGATGAGTGCAATTTTTGGCTATTTCTTAAGCGGCACATCCATTATAGCATATTGTAGATGCTATTTGTTATATTATTTCCATTTTGCGCTCCATTATGAGGGTCACAATATTTTCAAATAAAATATGGCACAATTTTCTTACAACAAATAGTTAACATAACCTATAAAAAATTATAGCAATATCTATCTTTGTATATGAGATTTCACAATTATATTGCAATTGCCGTTTGCAATTCTTTTCATTTTTTTTTTTAACTCGTCAAGATTCTGCTTAAAAATGCACCGAGCTATCCGCCCCTTTCCCCTAAAATTTTGTAGACTCAATGTTACAGTTTTGGAGATATGAAAATATTATTTGGAGATAAGAAAACTTTGTAAATGGGATACAAAGCTGCTGAAGATGCTGCTAAAAGATGTACTTAGTTCCCTGAAAACCCCACATCACACTAATAGAGTGTCACTGTGATATTTTTCTGCAGATAGGAACATTTAAAATTACCCTGGTAGAAGGGGTAACCGTTTTGCAACTCTCTTTGGTTGGAAATCCCACTTTATTGTGACAGTACATAACAACAGTCATAAACAAACGAAAACTGTTAGAGTGTTTGTCTGCACTGCATTCTGTTTGCCGCCATCTATATGTCACATCCACTACCTTTAAACTATATTTCACCAAATATGCTAGCTTAGTCTAGACGTACACCTCTACTGTGGGGAATTTGTACACATACTAAAATTTCTACTTCAACTAGATGTCACATTTTAAAACTATCCAGAACGTATGGCTGTAACAACTCTAGGAATGTTTCGATAACACGATAACAATACACATATGATTACATTTGAGGTTTATATCTTCGCTTCAGTGGTGGTTTACTTTAATATATTCATATTCACCCATTGCTATAGGCAGTGTGGTATAATGGTTAATATTTTATAATACAACACATTTTTAAATAATAATTTGATTGATAACAATGCAGTTAAATCATAGCGCAATAAAAACTGTTTTCATTTACCAACTAATATGTGTATGTGCTTGATATTATATAAAATTTTGTTTTCAATTAAAACATTTTCATACACATACTGTAAAAGGAAATAAATAGCAATAAAAATTGGTTAAGAAAGGATTTCATTGAGAAAATAAAATGAATTCGTTAAGAAAAACAACAAATAAATACATATGCATTTTACAGCATATATGTACTAGTGATGTGAGGAATTCCAATTTTTGATACAGGAGAGTACGAATATGATAAGCAATATTGTCGCATACGAAAGCTAATTGTATATGACAAGTTAAAAAAATTATCTTCAGACTCCTGTTCACGTACATTAAATTTAATAAAAGCTGTCTAACCCCCATATTCATAAAAAAAAATAAAATGTATTTGCAATCAATAAATTTCTTTGAAATTGTTTTATACAATACATTTCAAACTCATTTTAAATTTATGAATATGAGAATAAAATGTTATTGGTTATCATTGAATTAAATTCTATATCAAATCCAATGGATCTTTCTTGTTATACATTTGTCCCATAGAATTTTTACTAACGTCGAAAATTTTACAAAATACGGCCCTCAATTTTTGGAAAGCAGCGCTACTAGATGTACTCCAACAAATTGTCAAGCAAATGCTTTGTTTGTAATAAAATTAGTTTTTGCTTAATATTTTTCCCTGTATTACTTATTTTATTACTCTTATGTGGAACTTCGTAAAATAATTTAAACTTTCTACCCGAGCTTTTATATTGTAATCCAAGTTGGATATCAAAATAACATTAATACGACAAATAATGTCGAAAACTAACATTCTCATATATCAAGCAACAATTGAGCAGAACTCATAAAAATGTGAATGTTGACAGGCAGTTTAAAGCGAAACTGGCAAATCATTTAATTTAATGTAAATAATATCCCCGATATTTATAAAAAAATAAAACATATTTGAAATCTGTTTTAAGAAAATTTTGTATGAAAAAAATTTGATTAAAATACATTTCAAACTCATTTTAAATTTTATGAATACCGGGGTATGTATACGCTTCTGAAAATAAAAAATATTAAAAAATAGAAAATCATAAAATATTTTTCAGTCAAATATTTAAATGCAACTAATATTACAATTTAATAAAATTTTTGTTTATTTAATTAGTTAATGTTTTTCAGTTCTTCATCTGCAGTGTAAATAACAAGTTACACTAGTTTTATTTTCAATACAGAAGTTGCTGTTTTATACAAAATTCTTTTCCAGGTGCGTTTTTGCGCAAACTTGCAAATTGTTACAGCATGTTTGGAAAAATCAATTTTATATAATTTAGTAATAGTTATTGTGTGAATTAAGTTTTAGAGTACAAGACATATAAAAAATTCTAGTTGCAAATTATGGCATTCGATATCAATCGAACTTCGTATTTAAATTGTATTGAAATGTCGATGGATGTCGAATGCGGTAGTTTGACCGAGTTAAAATATTGATAAAGTTCAATATATTATTTAACAGAAAATAGTCGGCTTTTCCTCAATCATCTTTCTTCACTTGCTTTGGGCATTGAATTTCTTTACAGGAAATCTAGCTTTCACTGCGTTTAATTTTTTTAAGCGTTAATAAACGTTTATATTTGTAATTCTGTGCCATGTACATAAGTGTTAAATTCATAAATGAATTTTACTTCACTCGCACGATACGAGTATGTAAATGATGTAGATAAAAACAACATAAATTTAAATACATGAATCATAACGGTAGTCATAATACATTAAAATAAACATTAATATAAATTGCAATTATAATTTAAATAATACAAAATGAAATGTTAAACAATAATAAACAACAAATAGTAAATATGTAAATATTACCAAGTTAGTAAAAATAATATTAAAAACCAGTACAACGCATCCGAGCTGGCTATATAGACCATTTGCACCCTCGTACAAAAACATAAACTACGCATTGAAATGATAGGGTCATATGAAAACAAGAAATATATATTTTGCAAATAAAACACATATAAAATCGCACATTTCTAAAAACATATAAGTAAGAGTGCTATATTCGGCTAACCGAATATTATATACCCTTCACCGATGTGCGTTTGGTGTACATACAAACATTCATCCCAACCCTGGAACCATCTTTTTGATCTCTCTGATTTTCATCACTAACTTATTTATTTTTAAAATAGAAAATTTGTTTGATTTTTACCAAAGAAACAAATTGGTAATATTTGGTTACTTTATTTAAAAAAAATTGAATTTTATAGCTCTTATTTTGGCATTTATGATTTCTAATATTAATGAACATCTTTCAAAATTTTTATACCCTTCACAAAAAATTGAAAGGGTATATATAGGTTTGTCATTCCGTGTGTAGAGTGCTGTTTGTAAATTAAACCTATTTCTTGCTTTGGGAAGCCTCAATGGTCTATTAAAAACTAAAAAAATAAAAAAAAATTTCCAGGGATGGGAAACAAGAATTTTTTTTCGGCCTATTCCGTTTATTGTAGTACATGTAGTAACTAAAATTGTAAAAAATTTTAATTTTTTCTTTAACAAAACCTCTTTATACGTCATGAAGATTTGCATTGGCCAAAAAAAAAATTTTTTAATTCAAAATTTGCTTCCAGGGGTGGGAAATTGCATATTTTTTATACGTGAAAGTAATAAAACAGGCAACTGATGTTGTTGTTGTTGTTTTTTTTTTTGCTAACTAAAACTGTCTTATAATTTAGGAAGAACAAAATTGGTATCAAAAATTCAAAAATAAAATTTCGAACCCAGGGATGGACAAGTGCAATATTTAATAGTACATGAAAGTGACCAAAATGGTAATTTGGCTTCCAGGGTTGGGAAATTGATATTTTTTATACGTAAAAGTAACCAAAAAGGCAATTGACGTTGTTTTTTTACTAATTAAAACTATTGTTTAGTTCAGGAAAAACAAAATTGGTAACAAAAATTCAAAAAAATTAAAATTTAAATTTCAGAGTTGGATAACTGCAATATTTTGTGGTACATAAAAGTGACCTAAATGGTTACAAATATTAAGTTTTTCTTAAATTAAACTATTTCATGCCTCATTAAGAGTTGCATTGGTAAAAAGATTTAAATTTCGTTTCCAGGGTTGGGAAATTGAAATATTTATTCTGCATAAAAGTAACCAAAAAGGCAATTGACGTTGTTTATTTTTGCTCATTAAAACTATTTTATAATTCAGGAAGAACAAAATTGGTATTAAAGTCTTAGAAAATCAAAATTTCGACTCCAGGGTTGGACAAATGAAATATTTTATGGTTCATGTACCAAAAAGTTTGAAAATTTAAATTTCTTTGTCAAGTAAAACTATGTTCCATCTTTTAATTAAACCTGCTTCCTGTTTTAGCAAGAAAGAAAGATGAATTACATCTGTGAAGGGTATTTAAGATGCGGCACAGCCGAATGTAGCATTTTTACTTGTTTTTTTATTAAAACCATTTTATACTTTATGAAGAATAAAGAAATTACTGAATATGTATTAAAAAAAGCTCGATTCCGGGGTTGGACAATTGAATTTTATTTTGGTATCTGAAAGTGATAATATTTTTTTTGTAAATCAAACTTATTTTATATTTCATTTAGAATTAAATTGGTATTTAAAGTAAAGAAAAAAACTTCCACGGTTGGACAATTTGAAATTTTTTTTTTGTACATAAAAATAATCAAAGAGGCTACAAAATTTATGTTTTTTTGTTAATTAAAATTGTCATTAAAAGTGAAAAAAGAGTAATTCGGTTCCAGGCTTTTAAAATAACAATATTTTTTTTTTGGCACAAAAAGGTTACTAATTTTTTATGATTTGAAACTATTTTCCACTTCAGAATTAAAATGGCATTAAAAATCCAAAAAATTCAAATCGCCGATTCCACGGTTGGGAAATTGAAACTTTTTTAATACATAAAAGTAAACAAATAGGGTACTAATTTTGGTTTTTGCTGTCTTATACCTCAGGAAGAATAAAAGTGGAATTAAAAACTAAAAACAATCAAAAAGTCAATTTCAGGGATGGACAATTGAAACGTTTTTGGTACATAAAATTAACCAACTGAAAAATTTTTTCGCTTTTTCTTTATATGTAACCTGCTTCACGAAAAGGGACCTCTGCGCCGAAATTTTTTTTTACTTTTTGAGTGATTCTTATAGGAAAAAATCGCTTTTTCAAATTCCGCAAACCGCAAGTTTCTATGTCTTTTAGTTTTTTTTACAAATCACCTGTAAAGATGAACATAATGAATGAAAAAATTTAAAAATGTGATATAAACAGATAATATATATAATATTTGAAATTTAAAAAAAGTTCAATATCAAAGGTACAAAATTACAAATCTGATGTACAAAGTACCAGAGAGTCGAAATACATCGCCAGATGATCAGGTTGAAGGAAGAGTTGCATAACCATGCGCAAAACACGGAAAAACGAAGCGCTTTTTTTAAACGCGTTTTTCTCAATAACTTCTTTTCGGCGCAGAGGTCCCTTTTCGTGTTGCAGGTCACATATGCTAAACATATTTGATATTTTTGGAAGAAGTTTACTGGTAATAAATATCAGAAGAGCTAAAAAGACAGTTACAGAGCTGGAATATTTAAGCTGCTTTTTAAATATTAAAGTAACTAAATAACGAATTTTTTTTCTTTGCTAATTAAACATATTTTATAGTTTAGAAAAAAATCAAGTAATACTGAAAATCTGAAAGATCAAAGAGATGGTTCTACGTTCGGGATGAATGTGGTTATAAAATCAAGAAGTATGTCGGTGAATGGTATGTAAGCTTCGGCCAACGAGTACCAGTTGGCCGAAACTTGTGCCTTATCACTTTGACTTGCACCTTATTATCACATGAATTCAGTCTATACAAAGTACTCGTATTATGCACGTTATGAATTTCATTTCAACACATACTGCCACTAATACTTAAGCAGCACAACAACAAATAACAATCAAAAATTATGTGTACATTTTAATTTGTCTAATGTCTCAATTTGAATAAATACCAACAATCGTTAGAATACTTAAAAGCAATAGAAGAAGAGCGGACCACATAAAATAGAAGGCAAAAAAGAAAAAAAGAATCGAAATGCACGTAACACGGTATAAATTGTTAAAATATGCTGGCATGGGGTAAGACAAGGATACGAGTAAAAATACCAAAAAGGACACGCATACGTAAACAGACGCATTTAAACGTGCATGTCAGTGTGTTTGTATGCGTGCGAGTGTAAAAATGAGTTTAGGTGTGAAAAAAATTTTATCATATTGTTAAGAAACTTTGCGGCTTTAGCAATGTTTTCAACTAAATGTAAGGCAACAACAACAAAAACAGTCCTTTAAATGTAGAAAAAGAAACCGATAATTTTGACACGCCACTCTTAAGCTTATTGCCTGCAATGTTTTGCAATAATGCGGAAGATTTTAAAATTCCAAACACTACAAGTGTCATTCTCAATACTAATCTTATTTGAAAGTGAGAAATTGGAAAATTGAAATGAAGGATGTTTTATGTTCATGCTAGATTTTTTGACATTTGTCCTTAGCTCTTGTTATTATTTTTGTTCAATTGTAAACAATAAATAGTCAGTTGTTAAGAGTCCCTAAGTTTACTTTTAACATACACTGTTTCCTTAGCTGAACTATTATTTTATTCCTACTCAAATGTTGGCAATACCAGCCATGCCTAAGATAAGGTTAGCTTAGAAGAGCAATCGGAAGAAGAGCCGCCAGTTAACCAATGAATATGAATACATTTTTATTTACAATGCAAATATATATTTTAGGTCATTTAGATTGTGGATTGTTTTTAGCAGACGATAGCCTTTCAACTTCAGATGGTTTACTTTGAGCATCATCCAGTGATAGATTTTCCTTTTTGTTTCTTTTCATAACTAAAATTATTCTCTATATGAAAGTAGGAAATTGTGGTCAGAGAGCAACTGGAGAAAAATTAGAAAATAGAGAATTTGTGGCAGACATTTTGTTTCTTTACTTGGCCGCGAAATACCGACGAAAGCAGGAACTTCTTCTGGAATAATAAATTAATTCGGCTGAATATTAAAACTTTTGCGCATTTGGAAAATCATGCCTTATGAATTAGAAATTGACCCTCAGCCGCGAGAGCTTATCAGTTCGCTTTATTTTTTAGTAGGAGCAGTACCCAGAGTAGAGTGGCAGTACATTGCACCGGAACTGGAAAGGAGAGTATGAAGAAAGATGAGAAGATAGAGAATCTTTTTGTACTCGTTTTTGCATTTACTGCGGAGAGTAATTTTTGGTACAGGGGTGACGAAGGAGAGCGCTGTTACTCTTCTATTTAGTTCAGTGGTGTTCAAAAATAAAAGTGAAGATGTATAGGTGAGAGATTTAGCCCAGCAAACATAATATCAAACGCTTAAAATAAGAAAAACAGACAGAGTTTTTGCCATATATAAACAACTTATTAAGTGAATGTAATCTTAATTTAAAAAAAAAAAAATATCGGGGACCGTAAATAGCAGTTATCAATATCAAAAAATAGAACAGTTATATTGAGAACAAAACAAAAATAAATCTATTTAAACCAGCTTTTTATGTAAGATTAAAACTTGAATATTATGAAAAGCATCATTTATCATAAAATACTTTTCACATTTCATTTCGTGAACGTGTATGCTTTTATTCAATTTCGAGTTTAATTTTTGTGTTCAATTGTAATTGAAACGCTTGTGTTTGCTATGCTTCGTTCAACAAGAAGCAACAACAATGCTTAATAAATTTCTGAAATAAAATGACAACAACCATCCGCATGTGTTCTCATCGCTTGCTCAACGACGACTGAATGAAAATTTTTATAAGAGCATAACACATGTGTGTACATTTTTTAAACAATTGTTGTATGGGCTGAACACCACTGGTTTAGTAATCGCTGCGAATTATTTTCAGTGATCAGTGCTATACGTTCGTTATGAAAAGAGGTCAACAACCACTAACGCAATCATGCAATTCGAAAAATTCGATACTGGGATCTTGATTAAAGTTCTAAACACATAGACGACAGCAGACTTCACAACTTCACGGCTTCAAATGCTGCCAACTTCAAATGCTGCTATGAAGTCAGCTTCATAATTATTTTTTTGAAGACAGCAACAACAGGGATGCCGCATATATATTTTATAATGAACAAAATCAAAGTTATTGATACAAAATGTATTAATATCACGAAAAACTATAAAAACACATAAATTTATTTCTATATTAGCCCTATTCACAATCTTGTGCAAATGGTCGTGCATCATTGCATTTGCAAAATAATTGTACTCTACACCAACAAAATACATTGAAAATGCTCTCAAATACTCTCTCAATTTGCAAATGCTATAATGCAAGACCATTTGCACAGGATTGTGAATTGGGCTATTGTATATTTGTAATGCTCTTTTATGTTTAACATTAAAAAAAAACATTTTTGTTCTTATTTTTCCAATTTATATATATATATATATATATATATATATATATATATATATATATATATAAATGAAATTTATTTGTTGGTGGTTAAGCAATGTCTATATGCATTTCATTGGTGCTTTACCAAATCGTCAGTAGACTTTAACCACAGTTTTGAAAAGTTAAAAACCTCTTATCTTATGCATATACTTCCGAAAACCATCTGAGAATTCACAACTTGTAAATTACAAACTATTTTCAAAAATAACAACAGTACAAGAACATAGGTTTGCAACTCATACAAAACTAAACCAACAAATAAAGTATGTTCGATACGAATCTATTTTATTTTTCTAAACCTTCATACAATCAGAAATCCATTGGATAACAATATATATATATATATATATATATATATATATATATATATATATATATGTATATATATATATATATATATATATATAATGGCAACACTATATTTGTTTATTGCTGCCCGTCAAAATAGAAAATAGCCTAAGTTGGCAGCAGCAGCAAATGCTGTTCTGCAGTCCTGCTGCTGTGCTGCCCTCAAAATAAACATTTTCATTTAAACACATGGATTTTATTTTTGACATATTGCTGCTTGCTGTCTGCTGTCGTCTATGTGTTTAGAGCTTAATTGCGAAATCGAACTCGGAACTTTCAGCTTCATAATCCCTTATTGTGAAAAATTTACGGTTGTAATTTTATTTTGAACGATTTACTTTATCTTGGCTTTCGCTAGACAAACGGAAAATATAAATAAAACAAAGTGCTTGTGTGTGTTGAATATCAGCGAAATACAATCAAATCCCGATAATACGTAACCCGATAAATCGTAATTCGTAATAAACTGTCGGTTGCATGAAAAAATCTCGTTAGTTCGTAAAATTTCCATACATTTTGGTCCCCTCGATAATTCGTAATTTTTTTTTTTCCAAATAAAATCGTTTGCTAACTACCACTTATAATTCATAATAAGAACAACACAATCATGGAACGAATGATTTTTTGTGGGTTTTTGCTTGTGTGTGCGTTTATTTTCTTAAGATCAGTTTGTTACATGAATAATAAAGCAAAATGTCAAAGCGCACGCATAAAACTCTGTCGGTGTCCTTTAAAAAAGAAAATTTATTATGCAAAAATCTTCAGACAGTAAGGTAAAGCGCGAAAAACTACCTGAATATCCAGAGCTTGAAAGTCTTTAGTTTTATGGTTTACACAGTGCCGGCAGTCTAACATTCCGATTAGTGGCCCATTACTATGGGAAGGAAATGAATTTGCTATTATTTTATTTTTAACAATTGTTTTTTATGTCGTTTTAGTAAATAAATTGAAAACCCCCGTTAATTCGTAAATATTTTATTTTAACCTTGTTCCCCACTAAATCGAAAACCTCTGTAATTCGTAAGAAATGTCCGGTCCTTTGCGGTTACGAATTATCGGGAGTCCACTGTATTTTATTCCTTTGAAAGATCTATTGATGCTATTATGGCTTCTCGGAGTGTTGGGCATCCAAAATGTAAACTTTTTCATGCCTCTTAAATCGGCCGAGGGCAGGGGTCTGCAACTTAAGAAAAACCCACAAGAAAAAGTCTCACGGATTCGTATTGCACGATCTCGTTGGCCAGTTCACATCACCTCTACTTGAGATGACCGTAACCTCAAATTGCTGGTGCAGAATATTCAATGTGGAATGAGTTGAGTTGTATGACACATAGCGCCGTTCTGTTGCTGTTGAGATCATGCAATTCAGGCCAAGAAGAAGTTGATCATCATTGCATACAGCATTCGCCGTTGAAAGTCATGGTCTGAAGAACATCGTTCTCAAAGAAATATGCACCGAGGGCATCGCCTGCTTAAAACCCACTCCAGACAGTGACCTTTTCGGAAAGCTTTGGGCATTCTTGGATCTCATGTGGATGGATATATGTCGAAATTCGTTAATTTTTTTTGTTCACTTACCTTCAGCGCTTAAAATTATTTGACATGAAAATTTGGATCACTTCCAACTGTTCCAGGGTTCATTCAGCGAACACAGAATTTTATCATTTGCAATTGTCGAATGCTGTATTCGACCGTGATGATTTACCTAAACAGACGGCAGACTGACAATTAATTTGATAGGCGTAGCTTCAACAACATGACCGTCATCAACTGTCAAAGTTCGGAGGCCCCTGTTGGAAGGACCCTTAGAAATATTTCAATTCGAAAATTAATCTTTCGTCGTGACTTATTTTGGTTTTTTTTTTTATCTTGGACCAGCACTCAGGGCATGACTCCTATATATGCAGTGCATTGCGCCGGAACTGAAAACGAAGGGATAGTATTGAGGGGACAGATTAGGAAAGATGAGAAGATATACAGTTTTTTTTGGTAGCTATTTCAACCTTTTTTACTTCGCCGGCTAATTTTTACTACAGAGCCGACGAAGGTGGGTGCTGTTACTCTGCTTTTAGTACATGATAGTGTCAGTCGCTGCCACTTATGTTCAGTGACCAGTGCTACGCCTTCCTCATTGAAAACAGGCTGGCAACAACTCACAAAACGATGCACTAATGCTGATCAGTAGAATTCAACACAATATTTCATGACTCAGCGCGGGCTCGAACTCAGGACCGTCTGCTTCATAGTCTCGTGTTCTACTTCTTCAGCCGACAGCACCTTATAAAAAGTCTCTTGTGTAATTGAAAAATATGCTGTTAAATTGTTGATAAAACTTTATATAAATATAAGGAAATAAACATATTTGAAATGTAAATTATTATATTTTCTGCCTAAGATTTCGTGGAAACTGTGTAACCTTTGCTTTCTCAGCTAAGCCAAGGCACCACTGCAGTACGAAACATTTTTTAATGTTTTTCAATTCCTTAAACGTTGTACACCAAAGTATTGCTAACATATAATCCTTATGAAATTTATATATAATGATTATTTTACATTTTTAATGTTTATCAAGCAGTTTTCTTATTGAATTTTAAACAACCCAAACAACCATTAATCCTCCTTCTGCAGCAGAATTCGACAATCGTAGCAAACTTGTATCTTAAGTGTCATTATTTTAAATACTTCCGTTACATAAAATTATATAGAAGTATATTTTTTTTAAATGTTACCGCATACAATCAATCCAGCCACCGTTTCATTTGCAAGCACCCGAAGACTTTGAACTTTCGTTGAGTCTATTCAAAGCACGTTTTCCCTTGACTTCTCATGTTAATAAATTCAATATTGAAAAGAAATAATAGAATTTTCACGTGTTAAGTAAGTTGCTTTTTAACATTTCCTTCTTGGTTTTTTCTTAAACGGGAAAAACTTTTGCTGAGAAAATGTAAAATTTTCTTTTTTCAGAGTGGGAGGAAGGCCAACAGCCGAAGTGAGTGGGGTTGGATATTGGTTTCTGAAGTTCGCAGACAAATTGATTGGTTGACACTGTAGTAAGTCGTTAACAAGGCGTTGCTGATTGTGCCGCATTCAATGGCTGATTTAATAACTTAATTTATGTTGACAGGTTTTTATTTAATTTTTGTCTATTGTAAATGATAATGATAGTGTGCTTGTCTTGTCTACCGAAATAGCTTTCTCAAGGAGGGTATGAATTTGTAAATTTGTAAAATTGCTAAAATTAAAACTAAACCAATTTAAAATGCATTCAAATATTTACACAAGGGTGCTGTTTTCATTGTTAATTATTAGTGTAGAAAAGGCTGTTTAAATTCCTGTTAGAAATTTTATTAGAGTGTGTCTTCCTCGTGACAACGTCAGCAAGCCTTGAAATACAAACGGATATGGCTGCGAAAATCATGCCGCAGTGCCGGTCTTAGGACCGGATTTTTTCCCCTTTTAGGAGACAAACTGCCTGGTGATGTTCAGCAAAGGATGTAAGTCAGCAATGGCTAAATTCTGTGTCCCTCTTTTACAGACTTTAATAAAGCAGCAAAGCCACAGAAGTTAATACAAAAAGAATATTTTTGCGACGTACTTTGTTTGTTGTTTGAACTTAGAACGAAGATAAACGTGAGATTAGACTATATGCTTCACTGATACCGGAGAGATACTACTGGGATACCCATGAAAGTTTTCTGTTACCTGGGAGGCTACTCCGTAAGGCAATACGAATGGAAAACTGAACTCATTGAAGGGAACTTCTTCTTTGTCAGCCAAACGGAAATTCGTGCGATTGGAACTGTTAGGACAACAGACGTCAACATCTTTGTAGACACCCAATTGGCAATTCGACCAATTTGAAACGAAAAAGTTATCTCTAGGATAATTTTCTATGGCAAGAATATAATTAATGATTCCACAGTATGCGGCAGAGTTGTCATTGTTTAAGTTCTAGCAAAGAGAGGAACCTCACTTCAGGAGGCCGACAACGACCAACTACGTAGGATTCCACTCTCATCTTGCTGGAGACCCACCGATGCTGCACCTCTTGAAGTAGCTCAGGATAGCGAGGTTTTTATGGCCACGCCTAGACTCTAATAGGACCAACGATCTTTTGAATTTTACAAAAGGTCATCTACGCAGTATACTGGCCACAATCACTGGACACTGCACTTTCGGAGTCCATGGGCCTCCCCTACAACAACTATTGCTCCAGTTGGAACGACCAGGAGGAGGAGAGCATTGCACACTTCCTTTGCCTGTGTCCTGTTCTGTAGGAGCAATGCCTTCAGTTTCTGAATAGAACACACTTCAGTGACTCATCGGAGATATCGGAAAATGGACTGAAAAACATGTGCCTCTTTATCAGGAGCAGCAGCACCAAAATTCTTCAACTACTTATTTTTCTCCATCCTCTTCTAACAAATTTCTGAACTATTCTTTCCTTCTCCACTCATACTATCCTGCTCTTTCTATATAGGTAACACAAAGGGATCATATTGGACCCAAGTGACTTAAACTTTCTCTGCCGGCAACCGGTTAAAATAAACCTAATTCTAAGATCTAGCACACTATGATGTTATTAGGAGTGAACGGGATGCCGAAAAGTCGCAGAAAGGCAAAGACCCTTAAAATTTAAACATTTTAATAAAATAATTCGAATTTAATAAAGATTCTAAAAAACAATTTGCAGGTAGCAGATTTGAACTTGAGTGTGAATAAAAATGTTTATCTTAGTTATAAAACTAAAAATTTCGAAAAATTATAATATACATTTGATTTTGGTAAATAATTCATACTCAAAAATTTTAAAGAATTTTAAATAAAAAACAAGTAAAAGTGCTATATTCGGCTGTGCCGAATCTTAAATACCCTTCGCAGATGTAATCCTTCTTTCTTTCTTGCTTGCCAAAACTGAAAGAAGGTTTAATTAAAAAATCAAAATGATGTTATCGGCTACTTTTATATTTAAGAAAACGGTAAAATTTTTCGGCTTATATCTAATACCTATGAACGTCTTTCAAAACTTTTATGCAGAATATATATTTCAATTTCCTAACCCTGGAAACGAAATTTAAATTTTTTTAAATTTTCTTTATCAATGTAAATCTTCATGATTTTTACCAATGCAACTCTTAATGAGGCCTGAAATAGTTTTATTTAAGAAAAACTTAATATTTGTAACGATTTAGGTCATTTTTATGTACCACAAAACATTGCAGTTATCCAACCCTGGAATCAATATTTTTATTTTTTTTTTTAATTTTTGACACCAATTTTGTTTTTCCTGAACTAAAAAATAGCTCTAATTAGAAAAATTGAATTTTTTTTTACCATTTTGGTACCTTTCATGTACCATAAAATATTGCACTTGTCCATCCCTGGATTCGAAATTTTATTTTTCATTTTTGAATTTTTGATACCAATTTTGTTCTTCCTAAATTATAAGACAGTTTTAGTTATCAAAAAACAAAAAAAAAACAACATCAGTTGCCTGTTTGATTACTTTCATGTATAAAAAAATTCAATTTCCCACCCCTGGAAGCAAAATTTGTGTATAAAAAATTTTTTTTTTTTGGCCAATGCAAACGTATAAAGTGGTTTTGTTAAAGAAAAACTTGAAATTTTTAACAATTGTAGTTACTACATGTACTACAAATTTTTTTTATTTTTTTTAATTTTTAAGGATCCCCAAAGCACGAAATAGGTTTAATTTACAAACATTAAAAACAATAATTCGGATCTTTCTGAATTTCAATAGTACTCTATTTAAGTTCATTTCCAATCCAACGGTCCAAGAACGAAGTCTCTAGCTCTTCTGTGGGCTTGAGAAAACCGTCATCGCTATTCATAAAGATCCAGAATATATATACTTTATGGGGTCCCATATGCATATCGAAGAAATTACACGCGGAATGATATACCCTTTCACTTTTTGTGAAGGGTATAATTAATATTAAACAAATGTTGTCAGCTAAAATATATTTCGAAAAACTGCTACAATGGAGCGGTCCAAAAGTGTTTAAAACACAAATCGAACAGAAAAGTCACTTAAAAGAAAAATGTTTTAAGGAAAAATTTCATAACTTTGTAACACACTGTAAGTGGTATCCACCAGCGTTTCCACTTATTTTTGCATTTTGATCATAAATATTTAATGCCAAATTTACAAAAAATATTTTGTACTTATAACCTTTTTATTTAACATATTTCTATACAAAATTTTTAAATAAGCACTAAATAAAATATATCTTAAGAATCAGGTCTTTAAAAATTCATAAGTTGAAAATTATTAGTCAGACTTAAATTGAAATATTTAAATATTTATAATATTTTCTTATGATCATCATAACGAGGAGTTGATCAGTACTGAGATCAAGCCGCTATGATGAGTTTGTTCTTCAGTTTTTCTCACTTTAGTTTTTGTGGCTTTTCAAAACTGTATCGACTGACAATTTGATAAGGCACCAATGAAATGCTTATAGACATTATTAACCATCAATAAATAAATTTCATTTAAAATTAATTTTTTAAATGTTATTTTAGTTTTAAAAATACATATCCTTACTAGTATAATAAATATGAAAGTAACTCTCTCTCTCTCTGTCTGTCTGTTATCTTTTCACACTTAAACAGCTGAATCTATTTACATGAAATTTGGCATAGAGTTATTATGAGACCCTAGGCATGACATAGTGTAGGTTTCGTTTTCAAAATTGTCCTATTAGGTGGTCAAGGGTGGTCGAAAATATTTATGGAAATATGAAATTATGAAATATTTATGGAGCTATGAAATTTTTAAACTATTGATACATTTGAATTCACAACTTTGGCAATGACTTTATAAGGAGTCAAATGTGGTCTAAAATTTCTAGGGATATACAAAATCATTGACATAACATGCACATTAGTTCCGCATTACTCGTACACCTTTCATAATGACTTGCATTTTTTGTAACGACTTGCACTTTCTATGACGACTTGCACTTTTTTGGTGACTTGCACTTTTCATAATGACTTCCACTTTTAATGACGACGCAATTTTTATAATAACTCACGCTTTTTATGATGACTTGCACTTCTTATAATGACATCCACTTTTCATAATGACTTGCACTTTTTATACTAACTTGCACTTTTTATGATGACTTGCACTTTTTATGACTTGCTCTTTTTATAATGACTTTCTCTGTTTATAATCACTTGCACCTTTAATGCTGATTTGCCCTTTTTATGATGACCTGCACTTTTTATGATGACTTGCTCTTTTTATAATTAGTTACACTTTTCATAATGACTTGCACTTTTTATAATGACTTGCACTTTTTTTGATGACTTGCACTTTTTATGATGACTTTTTGCAATGACGCACTTTTTACAATGACTTGCACTTCTTATAATGACATCCACTTTCCATAATGACTTGCACTTTTGATACTAACTTGCACTTTTTATGATGACTTGCACTTTTTATGATCACTTGCACTTTTTGGATGACTTGCACTTTTCATAATGACTTTCTCTGTTTATAATGACTTGCACTTTTTATACTAACTTGCACTTTTTATGATGACTTGCACTTTTTATAATGACTTGCACTTTTTATGCTGATTTGCTCTTTTTATGATGACCTGCACTTTTTCGATGACTTGCACTTTTTATGATGACTTTTTGCAATGACGCACTTTTTACAATGACTTGCACTTCTTATGACGACTTGCACTTTTTTGATGACTTGCACTTTTCATAATGACTTGTACTTTTTATGGTGGCTTGCACTTTTTGCAATGACTTGAGTTTTTCACAATGATTTGCACTCTTTATGATGACTAATATAATAAATATGAAAGTAACTCTGTCTCTCTGTATATCTGTCTGTCTGTTACCTTTTCATACTCAAATCGATTTAGATAAAGTTTGGCATAGAGATATTTTATGATCCCAGGAATAACATAGGGTGGTTTTTGTTTTTGGAAGTGATCCTATGAACTGGTCAAGGACGGCCAAAAATATATATGGAGATGAAATTATGAAAATGATAACTATGAACATTTTAAACTTTGTTGATTTGTTTTTATTGACCTTATCAGTTTATTGTAATATTAATCAAGCTGGTGGTCGTTTTTTTATAAAATTTAAGTTCTTATAATTTTTATTCAATATTTCGTTAACAGCTTGTTTTATTTCCTGAAGATGTTAACAAGCTGTTAACGAAATATGGAAGAAAAATTATAAGAACTTAAATTTTATAAAAAACGACCACTAGCTTGATTAATATTACAATTTTAAACATTGATATATTTAAAAGTACAATACATCATTGATTTAACAAGTTTTTTTTTTAGGTTTTTGGCAATGACCTTATGAGAGGCCAAGGGTGGTTTAAAATTTCCAGGGAGATTGTGAAACTGATAATCATGAAAGTTTTAAGCTCTGATAAAAGTGGACAAAGTCGCAGGTAAAATCTAGTGTGAAATGAAAGTTCAATAAATCAGGAAAGAAACTTAAATGTCATTAAAATGACACATTTCAATACTCTCCAAGATATTAAAGTAAAAGTTTAATTCGCATTATGAGTTCTCTTTGACGGTACTGAAACAAAGATTTAATTAAAATCTGATAAATTATTTTAAATACTGACATCAAAATCCAAACTTCATCGCATTTGGTGTGGAACCTTTCTGAACAATCGCGAAAACAAAAATGCGCAATTATTCAAATTTTGCAAAAAATGCTAAATGCTATAACTCTACAGTGCTGATCGCTTATGAGTTTAAACAAAGATAATTTTAACAACATTTTGTCATTACATTTAAATTTATTTTAGAATTATTAAACTTAAGCTTTTAAGCAGACACTTAGTCGTATTTAAAATATAAATATTAGCAAAATTAAACTATAATACTAGGAGTGGCTCTCAAATAATTTTAATTTATTCAAGTATGAAAATAATCGCCTTAAAAAGCAGTTAATTATGACGGTAAAGTAAAACACAAGTACTTATTTACAAAATAAACAGGAGAACTTTGCAAAACAACTAAAAGAGTTACTTTCCCAATTGGGAAAGAAGCTTTAAATGGATATTTGTTTAACATTTAAATACGCCAAAGTTGTGAGTGCATTAAATTACTATAAAACTAAAAAACTCATACTCGCACGAACACATCATGTGCTGTTCTATTCTATTTTCTTATTTGTGGCAGGCAGCCTTTTAAAAACCAAACAGAATTCGTGCTTCTTGCGAACGCATGTCTGGGAATAAGTTTTAGACCCTGGACAGGACATTACTTAATTATAAAAACAACATTACAATAACTAACGTTTCAGCCAAATAAGCCTTTTTTAGTTATTGTTGTTTTATCCTTAAGGTATACAAGAAAAAGGGTTAAATGTGAGTTGTATTTGTGTTTGGAATAAGTCAAGATACACACCTAGAAGTGTAACCAGTAACAGCGATTGCACGTTTATGTAATAAAACAAAAATCATAAATTCCCACCTTTACATAATAAATACCATGTTGTACAGTGGGCTAAAGAAAAATGAAACGGGTGACATATTTCGTGAACACATAAAACAGAAAGAATTTTTATACCCTTCACAAAAAAGTGAAAGGGTATATATAGGTTTGTCATTCCGTGTGTAATTTCTTCGATATGCACATGGGACCGCATAAAGTATATACATATATTCTGGATCCTTATGAATAGCGATTAAAAACTAAAAAATAAAAATTTGTTTTCCAGAGATGGAAATTTAAATTTTTTTTCGGTTCATTGCGTATTTTGTAGTACATGTAGTAACTAAAATTGTTAAAAATATTAAGTTTTTCTTTTACAAAACCTCTTTATATGTCATGAAGATTTGCATTGGCCAAAAATTTTTTTTTTATTTTAATTTTGCTGCCAGGGGTGGGAAATAGCATATATTTTATACGTGAAAGTAATCAAACAGGCAACTGATGTTTTTTTTTTTTTGCTAACTAAGCCTGTCTTATAATTTAGGAAGAACAAAATTGGTATCAAAAATTCACAAATAAAAAATAAAATTTCGAATCCAGGGATGGACAAGTGCAATATTTAATAGTACATGAAAGTGACCAAAATGGTTAAAAATTTGAAATTTTTCTTAAAAAAAATTACTTTATACCTCATGAAGTGTTGCACTGATAAAAAAAATAAATTAAAATTTCGCTTCCAGGGTTGGGAAAGTGAAAGTTTTTTTGGTACATTCAATATTTTGTAGTACATGTAATAACCAAACTGGTTACAAAATTTAAGTTTTTCTTAAACAAAACTATTTTATACCTCATGAAGATTTGCATTGATAAAAAAATTAAAAAAAAATGAAAATTTCGCTTCCAGGGTTGGGAAATTGAAATTTTTTTATACATAAAAGTAACCAAGAAGGCAATTGACGTTGTTTTTGTTTGGAAAAGAATGGAACTGCAAAGTTGATAGAGTTTTGCGAAAATTAGATTTTGTTCCATGCAAAAATGAAACATGTTTGTACAAGGCTATAAAGACTGGTAACGATAAACGATTTAATTGTTGCGTGCAGTAACATAGAAGTTGTTCACCAGGTCAAAAGAGAAATTGCCGAAAATTGTAAAGTAAAAGGTAAACGGGTACTGAATCACTTTTTAGGAATGGAAATAAAACATGATGGAGACACAAGTTCAATACAGCTAAGCTAGACTCAATATATAAGATATTATACAGCCATATGGTATGGGAAATTGTAAATCGGTCACGGTACCATTAGAAGCTGGATATTAAGTACATTGCAATAGAAACTGTGATAAAAATTATCTACAAGAATATAAATCGCTTATTGGTACGCTAATGTCTTTGGCAATAATTACTATCTTGCACTCTGTTTGCAAGACGGCCCAACGTAATTTTGATCCTCACGTAGAACACATGGCAAAGCTAAAGCATATATTAAGATATTTAAGTGGTACGACAAAATTTTAAATTAATTTATAAATCAAATGATAGCGGACTTGAAGGATATGTGGATGCTGATTAGGGCGGATATGCTTCAAATAAAAAAATCCTACACAGGTTTTATGTATACTTTATTACAATAGTTGCCCCATTACCTGGGAATCGAGAAAGCAGTCATCAGTGACATTAAGCAGTACAGAGGCTGAATATATGGCAACTTCTGATGCTGCAAAGGAAGCTGTTTACTTAAAACGACTTTTAATTGAGGTAGATTCATATAGAGAAGATCCAGTCATATTATATATAGATAACCAAGGTGCTCAAAAATTGGCCGAAAACCCTATTCTACACAAGAGAAGCAAACATATAGATATAAGATTTCATCACATGCGGGAATTAGTGAAGAACAAAGAAGTGGAGCTAAGATATTGTGCCACAGCTAGCCGATATTCTGACAAAGAACTTACCAAATGTTAAACAATGTAATTTCATTAATACATTAAAACTAAATTTAAATTTTTATTCAATGTAGTCAGAAATTTTCTTTTATAAATTGTTCTTAAATACATATTATTTTATATAACAAGACTCGTTTTAATAAATTGCAAAATTAATTAATTCAAAATCATTTATTTTCATTATTAAAAAATATGTTAAAAATCAAAGTAGTATAAATAAATTTTCGACACACTGTAGAATTTTCTCAATCAGACAGTTTATAAAGACAGCAGTAATAATAGGTATCCAAATTGAGGTATTATTTTAATTTTAATGATAATGATAATTTTAGTATAAATATTTTTCTTTCAATATTAAAAATATTTTTATTTTAGTTTATTACAATATTACGTTTTCGGGTTAAAAATGAAAAACTATGTCGGTCAATTGAACCCTCTACTGACTCGGCAGGTTCCAAATCTTTTACCAAAATTATCAACCAGTTTTTTCAATAAACTGTTGTGAATGGTTTATATCTGCTCGATAATGTGGATTTCTACAGGTGTCAAATCCCACGATCTTGGTGGCCAATTTACTCCTCCTCTATGATTTTCCAAGGAACATCATGTTGTTATTATTAACTAGCCTGAATGTAATTAGAATCTGAAAATAAAAATTTAGAGTAAAAATTACAAGTAGAACAAAATGGCAGCAAAATTAAAATGATACCTCAATTTTGAACACCCTCTATGTATTTACTTGTTTCTTTTTTTTTGCGTAAGCTGTTTTTTGTAAGCGACTGTAACATAAAGATATCAAATTCTAATAACTGTACAAAAATAAGCATTTATTTATTGTAGACTTTGGAGGTAATTTCAATATTGTAACCAAAATTGTCAACATTGTCCTGTCACATACACACGCAGCCACAAATTATATACATGAGATTGTGTGCCAGCAATAAATAAAATTTTATTGAACGAAAAAAAAAACATAAAAATTTTTGCCATTTTGGATTCGAACTCATAAATATTATAGTTACATTTCAATCATACTTTAAAATTTTATGCTTGAATTGTTGTACATCCCAAATATGCACATACCCACCGGCACACCTGGGAGTTTTTTTTCTCTAAAATAAAATTCAATTGAAATTAAATTTTTACAAAAAAAAAATAATAATTTATATACAGATAAGCGAATGAATAACATGAGAGGAGTTATTTATGTATTGATGAAGATGCAATAGAAAATAGCAAGAAGTCAATGTCATGTCACATGAAAATACTGTATGGGCGAGTGTGCGAATGTTTTCACATGCATGTCAATATAAAATAAATAACATCGATGTTTAGGAATTAACCAACGAGCAATTGTAATGTTGTAGGTTGGAAGTGGTAATTTTTTTAGAAAAGAACATAACTCCCTCTTGTTTCAAAGAACTTAATTTCCAAAGCCAATTATTATTTTATATTCAAAATTGTAGTTGCTTTTGTGATTAAGATTGTGGAATTTAGGCAAAAATAAGTTATTAAAAACAAGACAGTAAATATATTCGTATAAATGAGAAAAACTTATAATCCCCTTTATTCTGTATTTATTGTTAACGTCACATTAAAACAATTTTAAAATAGGACACTTACATAATCCTTGTGGACAACAATTAACTGCTTCTGCCAGATGTGACTACCCCAAGAGGCCTTCAACATAGTAACAGCTTGTTAGAAGTATGTAGTGAATTGCTGAACAAAAACGGTATCCTATTTTAGATATTGCCTTGAAGTGAGTTCTTTAATTTATCGCAAATGACATTAAATTGTTTTTAAATATGTAGAGATTTTCCTTATTTTTACACAAAACTTGTTATGTTGGCTTTAGATGACTACGTCCTCAAACCGACCACATCATTAAATTTTTGGAAGCACTCCCATTTAAATTGTATTGATATTGAATTTGGTAATTTGACGCCAGCTTGGAGGAAGTTCATAATCATTGGCATAAAATGGTCGTAATTGATCATGATAGCACCGTTAATGTCGTTCTACAACAAATATGACTTTTTCTGGGATCTCATGAGTATTGGTATAGTCTTAAATTGTACTTTTTTTGTCGAGGAATTTATTCATCCAGAAACAGCTTTCATCGTTAAATATGATTTTGTGAGCAAAATTATTTATTTATTTATTTAAATTAGTCTATGGACAATTTCCTTACAGACTATTTAAGCAGAATAGTATATAAATCAATTAAATTAATACAAATTTAATATTGCGCTCTTTATAGAACATAGAACAGTAAAAGTTAATGATTAAAAAAACATATGGCGTTACGTTTGATGATACAAAGGTACTGCGAAAAATCTATAAAATGATACATTTCATTAAAGCATTTACATAGTTTTCTAGGAGGATCTGACATTTCATAGTTAGTACGACAAACTGCAACATAGAGTGGGTTAAAAGAACGAAGTGAACATTGAGGAATATTGAAACATACGTTGTTCAGTAAAAATTCGGAGTTAATGTTACCACTGAAAATATTTACCATAAAACAGCCGTTCAGCATTGTTCTCCGGCTCTTTAAAGTAGGAAGATTAATTTCAGCTAATCTCGTAGAGTATGATAGAAGTGCCATTCGATTTCTATAAACGTTTCTTATTCAGAAAATTAGAAATTGTTTTTGAACGGATTCAAGACGTTCAATATGAACGTTATAAAGTGGATCCCAAATTATGCTACCATATTCTAAAATTGGCCGAACTAATGCAATAAACAATGTTTTAGTTACATAAGGATCATTAAACTGTTTTGCCCATCTTTTAAAGAATTCAAGGATACTTCGGGATTTATTAACAGTCATAGTAATGTGTTGGAGAAAATTAAGTTTACTATCGAGTAAAATTCCCAAATCCATAACTTCGTGAAGGGTTTTTAATTTATAACCATCTAGGTTATAATTGTGAACAGGGCTGTGTGATTTTGAAAATTGCATATGATTACATTTGTTCAAGTTTAATTGCATTAAGTTTAGTTTGCACCAAATATAAAAATTGTTTAAATCATTCTGCAAGAACTGTTGATTAGATGGATGTTTTATGTCGCACCATATTTTTACGTCGTCCACATGCATCAATATATTACAGTATTTTATTGCTTCTGGTAGGTCATTGATGAACAGAAGGAAAAGAATTGGACCAAGGCGACTCCTCTGCGGAACACCAGAGATTACTGAAATGTAACTTGAAACTGCAGCGTTAAATTTTACCGATTGTGTCCTGTTCAACAAATAAGATAAAAACCCATTATGTCTAATTTATTTAAAAGCAGCGCATGATTGATTTTGTCAAATGCCTTGCTGAAATCAGAGTAGATGACATCCGTGTGATAACCTTTCGCGAAAGCTGCATTCAATAAAGTTGTTAACTGGAGAATATTAGTCATAGCAGAAAAACCTTTACGAAAACCATTTTGAAGTGGTGACAATAAGGAAGAAATTTGATGATTAAGACTATCCACCATACATTTTTCAAAATGTTTTGGAATTACACTCAGTTTCGCTATTCTTCTGTAATTACTTATGTATTGCAGATTTATTTCCTGCTTTAAACAGTGGTATAATATAAGACTTTTTCCAAATATCGGGAAAATGACCACAATTTATAGATGCATTAAATATTATGGACAATGGAGTTAGTAAAGCAGAAACACAGTTAATTATGATGCAACTTGGAATGCCATCAGGACCACTAATATGTGACGATTTAACACTTTTTAAACAATTGAAAATGTGGAAGGTAGTGATATTAAATGTAGGGTCAGTTTCCAACTGAATGTGCCCTGAACCGTTTACTTTCAGCTCCCGGTTCAATTGAATTGTATACGGGTTTCAAGACCAAATTGCATAGCAAAGTTCGCCATGTTATAGTCTGCAAAATGAGGGGCTAGAATAGGACGAATTCGTAGCCTAATACATGGATTTTTGCCATGGAAGCTGAACATGTTTGCACCCTTCATGTGGAAAGCTTTGTCATAGGTCTCATAAAACGTGTTATTTAGAGTGTCAAAACTTTGAGTTGGCATCACTGATTTATTTGATCACCCATTTAACAGCTGATAGTTGCTTTTTGTTTAGTTTGCTTTGAAATTTCATTATGAATAGACTTACATACATCAGAGCAACGCATGCAAAATGTTGAAATTTTTATTCAAAATTTTATTTTCCGATGAAGCCCATTTCTGGTTGAATGGGTACGTAAATAAGCAGAATTGTCGCATTTGGAGTGAATATAATCCACAAGCTTTTGTAGAAATACCATAACATCCACAGAAAATTACTGTTTGGTGCTCTTTATGGGCTGGCGGAGTCAATGGCCCATATATCTTAAAAACGATGATAGTCGGAATGTTAGTGTCAATGATGAACGGTATAGGAACGTGATTCGTAATTTTTTCGTACCTCAATTACGTGGTATTAATCTTGCTAATATGTGGTTCCAACTGGACGGAGCCACACGCCACATAGCGGTCACTACAATTGATTTACTCAAAGACACTTTTGATGAGAAAAGTAATTTCTCGTAATAGTACAATTAATTGGTCAGCAAGATTGTGCGATTTAACCCCATTACATTATTTTCTTTTGGTTTATGTTAAGTCACTTGTCGATAAACCACAAACAATTGAACGCCTGGAAATCAACATGCAAAAAGTTATCGGCGAAATACGGCCGCAAATGATGCGAAAAGTTATTGAAAATTGGTTTTCCAGATTGCGCTTTCTACGCGGAAGTCGTGCTGGATACATGATAGAAATCATATTTAAACATTAATTTCATAATATTTTCTTTCTATAAAAATTATGATCATTCTAAATTGAAACCACTAACTAAGCCATGTGACTTCTACAATCTCTCTCACTTTCAATCTCCGATCGGCTAAAACTATATAATTAACGTTTTCAATTGTTTACCGTGGAAATGGATGCTGCAGACTCCTCTTAATATTTATCAAGCTCACCTTGAATGATGTTATTTTCTCCGCAAAAAAGAATCCTTAATAAGCGCAAGAAATTCAGTTTTTTTTCTATTTTCTTCTCAAAACGCCCGCTAGCCTGCTATCAATGGCTGCAACACAAAATAAATGACGCAGCTTGTTCAAATTTTGGCACGAGTCAACTGACATTTGCCTTTTGGCAGATGCAGCATTGCTGGACATTTCAATTAAGAGACAGGAAACTATAAAAGTCTCGGACTGATTGATCCGCCCTCGAAGTTGTTGCGCTTTAGATCAAGAATGGTGCCTCTGAAATTGGCGAAAGGCGCGTGACGTTTGCCCTACAGAACACACATTTTGATAAAACGAGTTATCTATCATTTACACTTGTTGTTGACGCGGCTGTATCCGTCAACTAAGATTTTGGTAAAACATACTGAATAAAAGGCAGCTAATTGTTTCAACAATATAAACTCTTTATTTACTTACAAAATTTAACATAATTAATTGTGTTATTATATGATTGCTTTAAACAAATACGGGATTCCTCAGCAAAATACTTTCTACATTGACTTCAGTTATTCGATGTTACTTTCTAAAAATAATATTCTTCTCTAAAATTTATCTAATAGTTTTTACTTAAATATGTTTGGTGTGTTTACAATTTGTAAACTTCGCTTTATAACAACATGTATTCCTCTAACCCCATTTTTATATCTTTTTATGATTATGACATTATTTCAATATTGCAATATGTTGGCTTCTGTTCTATTCATATATGTTTTTGCACTTTATAAATATCCCACATCCCTTGAATCTCCCATTTGTAAATGTTATTGAAATTATACCTTTTAGATAACAAAAATAACCCGTCTGTTGTTTTACCTGTTTTTTTTTGTTGCTGTGTGTTATACTCGTGTCTTTATTTCAATTTACTGAAGATATTTTTATATTTTTGCCAGAATATTATTGACCTCAAGCACGTTTATCTCAAATTGCTGTGTTTTTCATTTATAATAAAATAAATTTGTCAAAAGTTTTAACCCCTTTTTTTAATAAATTTAATTTTAATAAATTCAGACATGTCATGCTGATAACGTGTCTGGCTGCTTGACTTGTGTTTTTCTAAGACAAAATTTTTATCAAATAGTTTCAATTGGAAATAAATATTTTCTATTGCAATTTTTTTTTCAATAGAAATCTGCTTCCTTAAAGCGGGCTATATATTTGGAAATGAGAGCAATTAAATTGTCTACTATTATAATATTACTGAAAATAAAATTTGGTTGAAATAATTGTAATATTCATTTATTTTATAAACTTGAGGCCGGCCTAATTCATGAAAAATATTTTATTATTAGCTTTTTATTTGACAAAATTACATACAAAATTTGTCAAATAAACAGGGGCCAAATTACCGCATTCGATATCGAGTGAAATTTTCATACAATCTAAAATTAAAAAAAATCAATTTTTTTATGAAATAGAACTTTAATTTATAAAATACTAGCTTTTACCCGGGACTTTGTCTGCGAAGAATATGTGAATACTATGTCTATGATGCCTTGTATTTTTACTGTATCTAAGTTTAAAATCTTCTTAGTTATCAGTTTAATAATTTCATATGTGTACACAAATTTTCTCCTGCCCGGATAACAAATGGTAAAAACTCATACTTGTATGGTGCTGTACGATTTATTATCCTCTATGGAAACCAGAGCTGAATGCTACCGGACGCGTCACAGGTTGCGGATAGTGATACGTCCAGCAGATATGCGAGGTAGAAGCTTTATGCAGCCGCGGACAATCAGCGACTTCAAGAGTAGATTCTCAAAGGGTGAGCGGGTGGCACCGGTCTTCCACTAAAAGTCTGAATGTTGAGATACATTGGCCCATCTAGTAACCAATAGCTATATAAACGTGTTCTTCTGGCAGGACTGGATGTCTTATAATACCAGTACGGACCCACAAACGTATTTGCTCAGGTTTGGTAACCCAGTCATAAAATTAATTACCCAAGAAACAGAAACGAATAATAATTTCTGCCCTCCGACTAGGATTTTTAATGTATTTTAGATGTCATTTGTATTTAATTTAATTATTTTATATAATGTATATTTAAAACAATTATGAAATGAGTAAAAAAAAAAAAAATAAAAATTTTCTACCACCCTTGTCCACTCAATAGAATCATTTCCAAAAACATAAACCACCCTCTGTTATTCTTCGGATCTTAAAACATCTCTATGCCAAACTTCATCTAAATCCGTTTGGAGGTTTGAGTATAAAAGGTAACAGACAGAGTTACATTCATGTTTATTATATAGTGAGGAAAAAAATGCAAGTCTTCGTAAAAAGTCCAAGTCATCATAAAAAGTGCAAGTCATCCTAAGAAGTGCAATTCATCATGAAAAGTGCAAGTCATCATATAATATGTAAGTTATTATAAAAATTGAAACTCATTATAAAAAGTGCAAGTCATCATAAAATGTGGAAGTCATCATAAAAAGTGCAACTCATCAAAAAAGTACAAGTCATCATAAAATATGCAACTCATTATAAAAAGTGCAACTCACCATAAAAAGTGCAAGTCATCATAAAAAGTGCAAGCCATTATAAAAAATGTGAGTCATCATTAAAAGTGCAAGTCATCATAAAAATTGCAAGTCATTATAAAAAGTGCAAGTCATCATAAAATGTGCAAGTCATCATAAAATAGGCAAGTCATTATAAAAAGTGAAACTCACCATCCAAAGTGCAAGTCATCATAAAAAGTGCAAGTCATTATAAAAAGTGCAAGTCATCATAAAAAGTGCAAGTCATCATAAAAAGTGCAACTCATTATAAAGAAGGGCAAATCATTATAAAAAGTGCAAGTCACCATAAAAAGTGCAACTCATTATAAAGAAGGGCAAATCATTATAAAAAGTGCAAGTCATCATAAAATGTGCAAGTCATCATAAAATATGCAAGTCATTATAAAAAGTGCACCATAAAAAATGCTAGTCATCATAAAAAGTGCAAGTTATCATAAAAAGTGCAAGCCCTTATAAAAAGTGCAAGTCATCATAAAATATGCAAGTCATTATAAAAAGTGAAACTCACCATAAACAGTGCAAGCCATCATAAAAAGTACAAGTCATCATAAAACATGCAAGTCATAATGTCAAAAGTCATATTTAAATTATAATGCTAGAAGACTATCTCTCTCGAACAAAGAAATTTTTATGTCCACTTAAAAAATTCATCTCTGTTTTATTCCATTTCAAAGATCTATACCTCCATTAAAAGCACCCTTTATATTTGATTGCCAAAAAACAACATTAGTTTTAATTTGTTAATTTAATATTAATATTTTTTATCTCTGGAGCTGCCTTTTCTGAGTTTTGACAGCAATTATTTTTTTCAAAAATTATTTGTTTTTAGTTTTTTACTATATCAGGTTGTTAACTTTCATGTAAAAAAAAAGTTTCATTTGTCCTACCCTGGAATCGTCTTTTTGATTTTATATGATTATTAATACCAATTTAATTCCTTCTGCAGTATAAAATAGGTTTAATTAACAAAAACAAAACGTTTGTTTTAGCTGGTTACTTTTATATACCAACAATAAGCTTACATTTTCCAGGTCTAGAATCATATATTGGATTTTTCTGATTTTCAATAGTAATATTTTAAGGGATTTTTCCAACACAAGACCGAAGCCCCTAGCATTTCTGGAGGCTTCATGTACAGGCAGACGGACATCGCATATTAGACTATTCATACATATTCTTAAGAACCCACATTATATTTATATACTTTATGGGTCCTATATATATTTAATAATGCAAACAGAACATGAAACAGAATTGATTCCGTATTTTGACTCCTCAGAAAATAAAGTGGAAACTTAATCTTTTTTAATATCACTAGCTGATTCCATTGATGATATTAATAATTATTTTATTCTGAAAAATTGTTTCATCTAACGTTTTTTGAGGATCCAAAATACGAAATCAATTCCGTTTCCGAAAGGAATTGAACTCTGTGGCAGCTGCGATGCGTTCAATTAAAAAACCACAATGGATAAAATCCCATCTGAAGTTCTTTAAACACTAATTGAAAAAATTTTAAATTATTTTTCTTACTATATCAGGCGGATTCGTTCCTTTTACGTAAATTCCCTTGAAATCTATTATTCGTATTTAATATTTTTAACATTCTTGTAAAATTTTATGCATACTTTTCTTTAATTAACTACCACCTCTTATTAAAGCCAATTACTATGTAAAAATGATAAACATACCTGAAGATACTAAAGCCAAAAATAATATAAAATTTAATTAATGGCTGCCTTCAACTCTTTGTAGTTGTTAACACTTCAAACAAACAGTTTAACAGACACATTTCTACAGTTTATTTAAAAATAAACAATTCTCATTGTTGTAGTTTAAAGAATAATAAAATTTTTGGAATAAATTTGCATTGCACTTCAGCTGCGAATTAATAATAGAAAAGTTTTCGTGTTTAATAAATAGATTTAAAAGAAAATAATAAGAGAAGGGGAAGAAAATCGTGTAATAAAAGACGAACTGAAAGGGCCGTATAGCAAGAGGAATAAATCTTGTTATACAAAAATGGACTCGGTACTCTAGCATAATTTAGGGATATTGTTTATCGGGGAAAAAGTAAATATTTCGAAATTCATAATACATTCTGTAGTCTATTTGGATAACTTGAATTTATGCAAACATTTTGCAAAGGTGCAAAACTATTGATATTAAGAAAAACAGTTTTGTGTTTACCCTTGAAGAAAATAGAAATTTATTGAAAATATATGACTTTGTAATGGAATTTTAACGGATTTTTCTTTTATAAAGATATGATTTGTTATTCCGATTCAAGTTCAAAAATATTCTAAATATTCCACTCTTAATAAAATAACTCGAATTTAATATTCTTAAAAAATAATTTGAAGATTGCGGACTTGAACTTGAGTCTGAACTATAAAAATCTTATCTAAATGATAAAAATTTCGAAAAATAAAAATTTCCATTCAGATTTTTCTTTTAATATTCGACATATTTTTTATCCTTATTTAAAATATTTTAATTTTTACCACAAACCGTAACGGTTATAACTTTTATTTTATTCCTATTTCCTGAGTTTTATTGTGCGCTTAGAAAATAAAAATTATTTTCTGAGTTGTACTGGTTCCTCAGCAAATAAAAGTTATATTTTGGTTTTTATTTATTCTATAAAAAATAAGTGCTATTTTTTGATTTTTATGTGGTCCTCACAAAATAAAAGTTATTTCGTGATTTGAATATGTTTCTCCAAAAATAAAAGTTATTTCCAGATTTCTATTTATTTATCATAAAATAATGAAGGGTCCGCCATCTAACGTTTTTTTTCAACTAGTGCTTATTTCGTGAATGGTAACACTTAGCTCATGTCTGATTTGACAGATAATTAGTTTTATCCTTCCGCTGAACGACTATGGTTGTGTATATTTACGTTTGAACAACGCTTCGCTAAGTGGGCCTGCGATCGACTTACAGAAGATGCCGATTTTGCCAAAAAAATCATCTTTTCAGATGAAGCTCATTTTGATCTTGGTGGGTATGTAAACAAGCAAAATTTTCGCATTTGGGGCACAGAAAACCCGCACGCATACATTGAAAAGCCGACGTACCCAAAACGTGTCACTGTTTGGTTCGGATTTTGGTCCAGAGGCATAATTGGGCCATTTTTCTTCGAAAGTGAGCAAGGAGTGGCCGTTACAGTCAATGGCGATCGTTATCGGGCCATGTTGAACAAATTTTTGTTCACAAAAATTGTGGAGGAGGATATTGGCAACATTTGGTTGCAACAGGACGGCCCTACGTTCCACACAGCCGAAGCTACAGTCGATGTTTTGAGCCCTGTTTTTGAAGATCGCATTATCATCCGCAGAGCTGATGTCGTTTGGCCACCTCGGCGCTGCGACTTGACACCGCTCGACTATTATTTGTGGGGTGCCGTCAAAGATAAGTGTTACGCCGCCAAGCCAGAGACAATTGACATTTTAAAGAACAATATTCGTGAAGCCATTGGTGAAATACAGCTGCGCACAATCGATAATGTGCTTAAAAATTGGACCGATCGTGTAGGCTACTGCATGGCCAGCCAAGGCAGCCATTTGAATGAAATTATTTTCCATTATTAACCGGAAGGATTGTACTTTCAAATAAAAAAAGAAATTTGCGAAAATATTCAGTAGTTTTTTTATAGCATTTTTAAAAAAAAAAGTTATTTGGCGGACCCTTTAGTTAGTTCTTGATTTTTATTTATTTATCAAAAATAAAAGTTATTTCGTGATTCTATTATTTGTACGTCTCTTAACAACTCTTATTCGGCAAGTCATTCATCGTCAAGTCGTTCATTATCAAGTTCTTAATTTTCAGAAATAAATAAAAAGAGATATAACATTTATTCTGAGGAATAAATAACAATCGAAAATAAATTTTTATTTTCTAAAGAATAAATAAAAGTCAAGTTATAATTTTAATTTTCTGAGGAAAAAGTAAAAATCAAGAAATAAATTTTATTCCTGAGGAATAAATTAAAATCGATAACAAGCTTTTATTTTCCGATGAATAAATAAAAATCAAATAATCGCCCATGTGATGGAAATCGCTTATCGCATGAAATAAGGCGTTTTCGATTTGAAGTCACAAAATTGGTGTGCTGGAGTTCGCAATCGCTCAAAATTGTTCATAAAATATTGGCGTTTTTCAAGTCGCATGTGATTCGACAATCAAGCGATTCACAGCACATACAAGAATAACTTTTATTTCCTAAGGAATAAATTAAAATCGGAAAACAATCGGAGCAGTTGAGTTGATTTAATAAAACCGAAACAAATAAAAATCTAAAGGTATTTCTTGTAACAACGATTATTTTGGTGTTTTGTTTGTGCAGGTATCACGTGTCTTTTAGTTCGATTTTTTTGTGGAAAATAATCGATATATTCGGTCCCTGCTAATTACAATAGGAATATGATAATCAGACTAAAATCTGTTCCATAAACAAGGATATTCAATGAAAATTTTTTTAACTCGATGTACAAGTTTTTTCATCAAAATAAAAGAGGAGTAAAAGGGAGTTATAACTCCCCATTTTTATGATATTCATATCTAATTTCTAGAATTCACCTTAAATTATAACGCAGTATATTCAATTGTAGGGCACAACAATGTTCGATATGCAAAAAGAAAAAACTTCCAAGTCGCTCTATCCTTTGCTTAACCAAAAACTTCTTTCAAGTAGATATTTATTTAACTGTTCTACATAAAACTTTGGAAATATAAGTAAAAGTTTAAAAGATAAAGACAATAAAACAACATAAAAAACTTTAAGCCAAAAGGCCTTGTATAAAGATGTTCATTTGGCTGCCATACAAAAACAAAAGTAACAACAAATTGGAGGCGGGTTCGAAATAAAAAAAAATAATACTCTTCGTCAGCATCATTATTGCCATCATTATGATGAGCACAAGTTAAACGATGAAAACAGCGGGTGGCTACAAAGCCATCATGTGCCACAGCACACTGAGACGTCATACAGTTTTGCTTTATCATGAAGCAAATATCTTTGCAACTGTTACCGGTTTTGGCATCATGCTAAATGGTAAAATGGTTGTCAAAAGAGGCGAAAAAGGAAAATCCCCAGGATGCCATGATTAAGCCATAATAACAGTGAGTGTATTCGCACTTGTCTTAAATTGAAGTTTAATTTGTTTTTACAAGCTCAATTATGGCATTTAAATGGAAATTATTATTAATTCGTTCGTTCCTTCCCTTAAAACAAAGTGAAATTCACTAAAAATATATCTTTAAAAATATTTCCCTCAAAGCTGTTTGCTATGTTTTAAGGTGAGATAAAAAATTTCGTTTTGTATTAATATAATATTTAAAATTTTTGTATAAAGTTTTGTAAATCTAGTTGCATTCAAATTATATCCGACCACTGCTTTTACATAAATCATATTTTCTATAATACATAATATGTCATCTTGTGAACATAATTGCTTAGTTATTCGTCAGTTTTATTTTTACCCTTCAATGTAGTTCCCCTCAGTTAGAATACACGTGCAGCAGCTTTTTTTCTAATCATTGAAGTAGTTCTGATATGCACTTTTTAATATGTAGTTGATCTCTCTTACCAATACGAAGTTTATCTCCTCAATCGTCTTAAAACACAGTTCTTTCGTGGGCCTCTTCAATCTTGGGAAAACGCAAAAGGAATAAGGGTAACACAACTGCTGTTGTTTTTGGAATAGAAAATATGGAAAACGGTTGACCCCAGAGGTCATCCCTTCAACTTCTCGCTAATTTTAACCGCTAAAAATGCTATTATTTTAATTTTGAAAGTGCTATATCTTTTGAAGGGATCAGCCGATTTCCACGTGATAAGCGGTAATTGATCTAGTTCTTGTAGTCCTATTAAAAAATTGATCACATATGTATATAATTTCTGATTTTGTTTTTAAATTCACTTCTCTTGAATTCTTTCGTTGACGATATCTCACGAATGCGTGAATCCATTTTGACCCGTCTAGAGGCGCTCGACCATGTTTTTAAATATCAAGCATTTTTTATACCCTTCACAAAAAAGTGAAAGGGTATATATAGGTTTGTCATTCCGTGTGTAATTTCTTCGATATCAACATGGGACCCCATAAAGTATATATATTCTGGATCCTTATGAATAGCGATGACGATTGAGCGATGTCCGTCTGTCTGTACATGAAATCGGTTTTCCCAAGCCCCCAGAAGAGCTAGAGACTTCGTTCTTAGACCGTTCGATTGGAAATGAACTTATTTAGAGTTGTGTTGAAAGATCCGATGTACCGTTCCAGAGTTGGGAAGCTTACACCTATTACGCAAAATTTATACCAAAAATCAATTATTTTTTTTTAATGTTTGTAAATTAAACCTATTTCGTGCTTTGGGAATCCTCAGTGGTTTATTGAAAACTAAAAAAAATTAAAATTTTTTTTTAGGGATGGGAAATAAAAATTTTTTTTTCGGCCCATTCCGTATTTTGTAGTACATGTAGTAACTAAAATTGTTAAAAATTTTAACTTTTTCTTTGGTAAAAAAAAAAAATTTAATTCAAATTTTGCTTCCAGGTGTGGGAAATTGCATTTTTTTTATACGTGAAAGTAATCAAACAGGCAACTGATGTTGTTGTTGTTTTTTTTTTTGCTAACTAAAACTGTCTTATAATTTAGGAAGAACAAAATTGGTATTCAAAACTCAAAAAATAAAAAAAATAAAATTTCGAATCCAGGGATGGACAAGTGCAATATTTAATAGCACATGAAAGTGACCAAAATTGTTGAAAATTTGAAATTTTTAAAAAAAAAAATTACTTTGAACCTCATGAAGCGTTGCACTGATAAAAAAAATAAAATTTCGCTTCCAGGGTTGGGAAAATTAAAGTTTTTTTTGGTACATGCATTATTTTGTAGTACATGTAATAACCAAAATTGTTATAAATTTTGAGTTTTTCTTAAATAAAATAACTTTGTACTTCATGAAGATTTGCATTGATAAATAATTTTAAAAATTAAAATTTCGCTTCCAGGGCTGAGAAATTGAATTTTTTTTATACATAAAAGTAACCAAAAAGGCAATTGACGTTTTTTATATTTTAGGAAAAACAAAATTGGTATCAAAAATTTCCAAAAAAAAAACATCAAAATTTCGAATCCAGGTTTGGACAAGTGCAATATTTTATAGTTCATGAAGGTGACCAAAATGGTTCAAAATTGTAAATTTTTCTTAAACAATACTACTTTATACCTCATGAAGAGTTGCATTGGTAAAAAAAAAACAAAACAAAAATAAATTTTTACTTCCAGGGTTGGGAAGTTTAAATATTTTTTTATACATATACGTAACCAAAAAGGCAACTAACGGCGGGTTTTTACTAATTAAAACTATTTTTTAGTTCAGTAAAAACAAAATTGGTACCAAAAATTAACAAAAAATCAAAATTTAGATTCCAGAGTTGGATAACTGCAATATTTTGTGGTACATAAAAATGACCAAAATGGTTACAAATATTAAGTTTTTCTTACATAAAACTATTTCATGCCTCATTAAGAGTTGCATTGGTAAAAAAAATTAAAATTGCGTTTCCAGGGTTGGGAAATTGAAATATTTATGCTGCATAAAAGTAACCAAAAAGGCAATTGACGTTGTTCTTTTTTTCTAATTAAAACTGTTTTATATATCAGGAAGAAGAAAATTGGTATTACAAACTTAAAAAATCAAAATTTCGACTCCAGGGTTTAACAAATAAAATATTTTATGGTACATGAAAGAGACCAAAAAGTTTAAAAATCTAAATTTTTTTGTCAAGTAAAACTATGTTACATCTTTTAATTAAACCTACTTCCTGTTTTAGCAAGAAAGAAAGAAAGAAAGAAGAATTAGATCTGTGAAGGGTATTTAAGATTCGGAACAGCCGAATATAGCACTTTTACTTGTTAGTCCTTTCAAAAGTTGCTCTAAAAAACACATTTCAAAGAACTTTTTTTCTTAGTTTTTTTATGTTTCTCGAAATCTACCAGTCCGAACCGTTTCCAATTTATAGGTAGTTTGAAAGAACCGCTTAAAACGTTAGTTTAGTTCGATTCGGTTTAGCCGTTCAAAACTTATGAGCGGGATACATTACACACGCACACACATACATGCAAACATAGTCACACAGTCTCAGGAATAGTCAGGAAAGCTACCTAAAACCTCAAAACGTAGAGATTTTTTCTCAAAACCATTAACTAAAAAAAAAATTCCTTTGTCAAAATTCGTTTTGGATTGATCTTTTCTGCCACACGCTTCATCCTCAAAATTAAATAATTCATGCATTTTTATTTACTGAAGTTACTTAATTTATTAATAGCTTAACCATTCAAAAAGAAATTTAAGGGATTATTAACCATTAAATCCAAACGTCGGTTAATTAATCGCACGATTAACCTATTAAAGCAAAATACCAATTAAATGAATATTCAACTATTTACTGTAGAATATACTAATGTTTTCTATGTCAAAAAATAAACACATTTTTAATTGCAAAAACTGCTATGTATTGATTTTGAGTTCAGAAAATATAAAAATGCATGTAATTATTTTTAAAAAAATTTCAAGTATGAAATATGTATATTAAATTAAAGCAAATAGTGAAAATGAAATATCCATTCGATACCGATCGAAATTTGCATACAAATTGTATTTAAATTTCGATCGTTATAGAATGCTGTAATTTAGCATCTGATAACATAGTATTAATATATCGAGTGTTTTTCTTCTAGTTTCTTGAGAACTATTGATATCGATACGTAAACCGTAAATATTATTTTATTGTTATTAGGAACTTTCATACATTTCCCTGCAATAACCACAGCCTTGTTGTCGATTTATTGCACTGTTGTTTTTTTAACGTTTATTTATTGTATTTTCTCTCTGTCATTGAAATATTGTTATTTTTACCTTGCGGCAAATCAAACGCATCCATTGTCCTTTCTGCCGCCACCATCATCACAATCAGCATAAAAAACATGTCTCATCGCGCGTTCGCTTCTAAAAGAGTTAAATTTTTTATTCAATATTGTTTATAATTTTTGTATACACTTTCCTTGTGCTCTTTAAAATAACCATTTATTTCCACTTGTTTTAAGTCGCTTACACTCACTACTCGTTTCTAGATATATTCATGTGTATATGGTTGAAAGCGAATATTAATGACAATTGAATTGTATTTGTTGTTATATCATCTCTTTTACAATTGCATACTTGTTTGAGATACAAACTATTGCTGTTGGAGTTGTAAATGAATGTCGTTTTAAATACGATGTTGGTGTTATTGTTACTTCCGCTTTGTTTTTATTTTTGTTGTTTGTTTATGCGTTTTTCCGCCTTGACGATTTTAAATAAAACCGTTTAACATATTGTCACCACTACCAACAATGGCAAAAGGAAAGGAATCCTTTATGCCAGCACCACAACTCTGATACTCGTATCAACGTATGTACGTATTGCTGTAAAAACACTGCATGCATATGGACATGTACGTCTCAATGTATGTGTGTATGTATGTATGTACGTTCATTTAACGCGAAGCTTACGTGTATTAAGTATCAAAATGCTTTAATAAGTTTTCAATTGTTCTTACTTTTACTCATTCCATCCACTTTCTCTTGTGTTGTGTGTGATGATTATTTCAGGAATTTTCATTGAATGAGGAATTTTTAATTTTAATACTTTTTGCATTGCAAAGTGCGTTTTGAGTACAAAATTCCTTACTTCTCATCTTTCTTCATCTGTCCCCTCAGTACCATCCCCTCCTTTCTAGTGCCAACGCAATGCACTACAGACGTATGTTGGGGCCATCGCCTGTGTGCTGGCCCGAGTTAAAAAAATAAATATGAGTCCTGACTATTGAAAAAACTAAGTATCATTTAACTAGAATGAAAGTGTAGAAGTGTTGTGTCGATCTCGTTCATTCGCTTGTTTTCGACAAGAACCTTTAATCAAACCAATTTAACTCAAATGGGTTTGATCATAGGTTCCTGTCAAAAATGAGCGAAATAATGAGTTCGGCACAAGTCTATGAAAGTGTTAAAAAAATTCAATTGTTAAGTGTAATATCGTTAGATGCATATTTTTACAAAAACTTTTTGTCAGAAGATTATTTACTGATCCGGCAGTTTTAAGAAATTTATTATATATACCATATACTATTCTATACCACGTTCATTACAGTCCATATCTAGATAGTTTGACCCAAAGAAATTCTATTTCCGGTTTCCATTAAACTATAACTGAGACAGATATAAGACAGACACTTAGTACCTTAAGTTTGGATCTAGAACTAGTCACCGAGTAGCTTAATTATGTCAATGAAATTCCCTCAATGGCAACGTCATGTAAAATTTTCAGCCCCTTTCATATCAAGTTCCGGATCTCGGAGCAGTTGCTAGTAATTGAGAATCATCCACGTGTCCCGGCCTGTTAACAATTTTCTTAATTGTAAACGAAAATAAAAGTTTCCCATGAAATTGCGCAAGACTTCGCTTTTTATTCAGCAGTGTAAACATATACTTATGCTCATGCGTAAAGACGATTTTTGCTTATTGAAATTAAAAAGATAACAGTTATTTCAGTTCCTTGTTTGCATCTAATTAAAATTTTCTTATAAATGGTGGAATATTCTGGGTATTCAAGATAATTATACCTGCCGAAAAGGTCCATCTACCGTTGAAAAAAAAACAATGCGAAATTTCGTATTATTACTTATTACTTAACGACTTAACTTAAAAACTGAATATAAGAAATTTTAATTTCTCTTATTCTATTCTGTTAAGAACTTTGGCTAAATAAAAGTTAAAATACTATAATTTTAATTTGTAATTGTAATTTAAATTTTATAATATAAGAATCGTGAAATAAAAACACTATGCTGCGTTCAAGCACACTTAATCATGTGAAAATCATTCTGAAGTACGTTAGTGTACGCTCGCTTGATTGAAGGAAAGAAAGTACTCAAGGGTACGAGTGAGTGATCCTGTGTGCTTGTGCATGCATTACGGAAACTAGGAGAGTCGTACTTAATCATGTTGAACTCATAATAATTATACGTGATCATGCATCTAAAAGCGTGATTATGCTCTAAACGGCTTAAAGTTTAAATGATGTTATGAATATTTTTAATAAGCCAATATATCAACATATGCTATACGAGCTCTGTTACAAAAATTAGGTGAATATACGGTTGTGTTCTGTAAAACGAATCCGATTAAATTTCTCGTTTTAAAACGAATCCACATTTTTTTGTGTGTGTTCCCTAATTAGAATTCACACAATTTTATTCGTTTTAAAAACGATTAAACAAACCTGCTCGAAAGTAAATAGAATGCACTTTTATTCTAATAAATAACTGAATAAACATTCGGCTGTGCCGAATCTTAAATACCCTTGACTGATGTAATTCTTCTTTCTTTCTTGCTAAAAAAGGAAGTAGGTTTAATTAAAAGATGTAACATTTTAATTTTTAAACTTTTTGGTCACTTTCATGTACCATAAAATATATTATTTGTTCAACCCTGGAGTCGAAATTTGGATTTTTTAAGATTTTAATACCAATTTTGTTCTTCCTGAATTATAAAATAGTTTTAATTAGCAAAAACAACAACGTCAATTGCCTATTTGGTTACTTTTATATATTTAAATTTCCCAACCCTGGAAGCGAAATTTTAATTTTTAAAATTTTTTTATCAATGTAAATCTTTATGAGGTATAAAGTAGTTTTGTTCAAGAAGAACTCAAATTTTGCAACCATTTTGGCTATTACATGTACTACAAAAAAAACTTTCATTTTCCCTACCCTGGAAGCGAAAGTTTAATTTTTTTTATCAGAGTAACGCTTCATGAGGTATAAAGTCATTTTTTTAAGAAAATTTTCAAATTTGTTACCATTTTGGTCACTTTCATGTACTATAAAATATTGCACTTGTCCATCCCTGGATTCGAAATTTTATTTTTTATTTTTGAATTTTTGATATCAATTTTGTTCTTCCTAAATTATAAGACAGGCTTAGTTAGCAAAAAAGAACAACATCAGTTACCTGTTTGATTACTTTCACGTATAAAATAAATGCAATTTCCCACCCCTGGAAGCAAAATTTGAATTAAAAAAATTTTTTTTGGCAATGCAAATCTTCAGTATAAAGAGGTTTTGTAAAAGAAAAACTTAAACTTTTTAACAATTTTAGTTACTACAAGTACTACAAAATACGGAATGGGCCGAAAAACTTTTTTTTAATTTTCCATCGCTGGAAAAAATTTTTATTTTTTTAGTTTTAGTAGACTTATCAGGCTTCCCAAAGCAAGAAATAGGTTTAATCTACAAACATTAACGAAAATAATTGATTTTTGGTATAAATTTTGCGTCAAGAAATAGGTGTAAGCTTCCCAGCTCTGGAACCATATTTCGGATCTTTCTGAATTTCAATAGCACTCTGTTTAAGTTCATTTCCAATCCAACGGTCTAAGAACGAAGTCTCTAGCTCTTCTGGGGGCTTGGCAAAACCGAATTAACGTACAGACGGACATCGCTCAATCGTCATCGCTATTCATAAGGATCCGGAATATATATAATTTAGGGGGTCCCATGTGCATATCGAAGAAATTAGACACGGAATGACAAAGCTATATATACCCTTTCACTTTTTTGTGAAGGGTATAAAAAGCACGTAATTAAAATTTTATACACTTATTCTAATAAATAACTGAATAAGAATTTAAAAATTCGAAGTCTTCTTTTATTAATTTTAAATCACATCCAGTTTAATACATTTAAGCATAAAAAATTCATTTTATAAAAAATCATAAATTTTTTCATATTTTTGTTCCAAGTATGAAGAAATGTTTGGAAGAATAAAAAATCTCTTACCGGTCAAGTTTTTAGAGACGTGAAACAAAAATCACTTTTGATCAATATGCACTAATTTTTTCTATAAATTCATTGGAGTATATTTTAAATGTAATTGAAAAAAAAACTTAATTAAATGTAAATATTTGTGTAAATCATGAAACTTATGGAAAATGACGACATATTTTTTAATATGGCGATCTCAAATTGATTATGATGTTCAAATTTCGTGCTCGAAATTCATTTCGAATGCAACCAAAGCGAGTAATTTGTAGAACACCAAATAGTCATTTACTAAGTTTTGAAAAACTTCTCGTTTTTTAAAGCGATTCGGTTTACAGAACAGAGCTGATACATATTTCTTAAAAACATTTATTTATTCGTCTTTTTATATATGATCTCCTTCAAAGTAGTTCTCAGCAGATATAATATACTTGCTACAACGTTTTTTTTCCAATCCACAAAGCAATTCTATGCACTATTTGGTACGTCCTTAAGATCTCTAAATATGATAACTGAGGCATGATTATACAATGTTCAGACCTGTACCTTAATTGACTTTTTCGCAAATAAATACCATTCTTGAGTTCAATTAGCCATATGCAATTTTAATTAAGTGAATTAGCATTTAATCGTTATAATATCTAGTAAAATTTAAGATGCAGCACTGCTAAAAATGTGTTTAGTGAACAAAATACAACCCACTGAATAAAGTTAGTCTAGACTTAGCACCTAAAATGTGGACAAAGCAAAAAAGAACCCTTAAACAAAATATATTGTGCCATTTTGAATGTAAGTTTATTGATATTACATTTATTATTGATTAGCAAATTAAAAAAAAAAAAGAAAACAACTCAGATTTGAACTTCATTCCCAAAATTTCCGTAATTATTGCATGGCGTGAATCAACTGGCATGCCGAAATCCTCAACAACTTCTCTAATAGTGTATGCTCCATAATAGTTTTCTTGACTTTCTCAACATTTTCTCAAATCGGTTGTTGATGTTCTGGGGCGTCCAGTAGGAGCGTCTTCATTCACATCTTTTACATCTTGTATATATAAAATTTGCCATGGTACTTTTGCTACTCGAAACGTCCCAACAATTGCCATTATCAGTTAAACATTTGTCAATAGTCAATGTTGTACTTCCACTCGTACTTTGCGTTTTTGTGAGTATGTTTTTTTTTTATTTTTTTCGGGTGTTTGGTGGGAAACCGCAGGTGCCTTACGTAATGAATTCGGCAAATGATTTTTGTTTTTGTTGTTACTTACACTATGTACTCGCGTTGTTTTTATTTTATCTATAATAAAAATTGCGTTGTTTTTTGGGGGATTAAAACTGAAGTGGGATAATCTACATACTAGCAAAATATGTATTTGAATACAAACGAAGAGATATGTGGCATCAGCTTTTATTATATTTGAAGGTATCAGTGCATACAAGTATGGCAAATTATATTTATGAAGTTATATTAATTATGAAGGTGTTACGTGGTATACGTATTACATAAAATTTTTTCGATGTGTGACTGTCAAAAATCACAATTTACAGACGGTTTAAAATATTTATTTTTCAAACGGGCATGTGTAATTGTATTCGACTTAACATCTCAGTGTTCATAAGAGCTACAATTTTAAAACCAGAAAAAAATCATTCACTATTCAAGGCGAAATAAGTTTTGTTTGTCTTAGGAGTTTATTTTGTTATATGAATATATTGAAAATTGCAGTTCTGTTTAGGGTCCAACAAATTTTTCTAAAATAATTCAAAAATTAAATATGCTCTAATTTTTGTTTTGTCATTTTGTTTACGTTTGTGTAAAAAAAATATTTGCCCTATACTATTTTTCTTCATTGTAAAAAAAAATTTAAATAAAATTTTAATAAAAACAAGTAAAAGTGCTATATTCGGCTTTGCCGAATCTTAAATACACTTCACAGATGTAATTCTTCTTTCTTTCTTGCCAAAACAGAAAGTAGGTTTAATTAAAAAATCAAAATGATGTTATCGGTTACTTTTATATTTAAGAAAACGTTTAAATTTTTCGGCTAGGAAGCTAAATGTTTGGCTTTTCTTATATCTAATACCCATGAACGTCTTTCAAAAATATGAAATATGTTTAAATTACAAACAAAACAAAAAATCCGTTTCATATACCCCAAAAAGTTCTAATTGTCCAACCGTAGAATCGTCTTTTAGATTTTGTTGGTTTTTAATACCTGTTTAGTTATTTCTGATATATAAAGCAGGTATAATTCATCATAAAAATCAAAAATAACAAATAGTATGGCTGCTTTTATGAATCAGAAAATGTCGATTTTCCAACCCTGGAATTTTTAATTTTTTAATACTAATTTAATTTTTTCTGATATATAAAAACACAAAATTTGGAATTTATGTATGTACTTTTATGTACCAAAAATATTTCGATTTTCCAACCCTGAAACCGAATTTTTAGTTTTTAAAATTTTTAATACCAATTTAATTCTTAGCGAAGTATAAAATAGGTTTAAGTCACTGAAAAAAACCAAAGGGAACTTATATGGTTACTTTTATGTACCAACAAATATCTATTTTCCAACCCTGGAACCGAATTTATAATTTTTTGATACTAGTTTAATTTTTTTCTGAAATATCTAATATGTTTAATTCACTAAAAGCACAAAATTTGGAATTAATGTACATATGTACCTTTATGTACAAAAATAATTCGATTTTCCAACTCTGGAAGCGAGTTTTTATTTTTTTTACCAATGCAATTCTTAGTGAGGTGTAACATAGTTTTACTTGACAAAAAAATTTAAATTTTTAAACCTTTTGGTCACTTTCATGTACCATAAAATATTTCATTTGTCCAACCCTGGATTCGAAATTTTGTTTTTTTTTTAATTTTTAATACCAATTTTGTTCTTCCTAAAATATAAAATAGTTTTAGTTAGCAAAAAAAAACTTAATTGCCTCTTTGATTACTTTTATGCATAAAAAAAATTCAATTTTCCCAACCCTGGAAACGAAATATTAACTTAAAAAATTTTTTTTTGACCAATGCAAATCTTCATGATCTATAAAGAGGTTTTATTTAAGAAAAACTTAGCATTTTGATCAATTTCAGTTATTGCATGTACTACAAAATTCTGAATGTGCCAAAAAAAAACTTTAATTTTCCCAACCCTGGAAGCGAAATTTTAATTTTTTTGTTTTTTTTTTAATCAGTGCAACGCTTCATGAGGTATAAAGTAACTTTTTTTTAACGAAAATTTTAAATTTTTAACCATTTTGGTTACTTTCATGTACTATAAAATATTGCACTTGTCCAACCCTGGATTCGAAATTTTATATTTTAGGTTTGAATTTTTGATACCAATTTTGTGCTTCCTAAAATATCAACTACTTTTAATTAGCAAAAACAAAAAAAAAAAAACAACGTCAATTGCCTTTTTGATTACTTTTATGTATAAAACAAATTCAATTTTCCCATCCCTGGAAACGAAATTTTAATTAAAAAATTTTTTTTGACCAATGCAAATCTTCATGACGTATAAAGTGGTTTTGTTAAAGAAAAACTTAACATTTTTAACAGTTTTAGTTACTACATTTACTACAAAATACTGAATGGTCCGAAAAAAAAAATTTAATTTCGCATCCCTGGAAAAAATGCTTTTATTTTTTTAGTTTTTAATAGACCATTGAGGCTTCCCAAAGCACGAAATAGGCTTAATTTACAAACATTAAAAAAAATAAATGATTTTTGGTATAATTTTTGCGTCGAGAAATAAGTGTAAGCTTCCCAGCTCTTTAACCGTATTTAAGTTCATTTCCAATACAACGGTCCAAGAACGAAGTCTCTAGCTCTACTGGGGTTTTGGGAAAACCGATTTCACGTTCAATCGTCATCGCTATTCATAAGGATCCAGAATATATATACTTTATGGGGTGCCATGTGAATATCGAAGAAATTACACACGAAATGTCAAACCTTTCACTTTTTTTTTTGGTTACTATTCCATAAAATTCAGCTTTTTGTGAGCCTTTTGAATGAAATGGATATATGTATGTAAGTGTCACACAAATTATTAAAATATATGTACAAATTTCACAGATATACAGATACCTTTTAAAGATACAACCAAATAATTATGTCAATATAATTTTTTGATATACCACCAGTGTAGTGTGTTTTTAAAAAATTTAGACATTTTTGTAGTCAAATAAAAGATTATGAAAGGCGGAGTCCATATAGCAGTATAATCTCATACTACTTGCTATTTTTGGGGGAAAAAATAGAAAATAAATATATGTTCAGAATAGAAATAAGTCAAAGGGCTATATTCGGCTATGCCAAATCTTATATACCCTTCACCAATTACACTTTCATACCAAAATGTGTGGATATCAATAAATTTTTAAAATGATATTGTAAGCTTACAGGCAGAAAATCAATAACCATAAAAGTTGAAATTTCTATTGAAAAGATTATATCAGAAAGCAGAAGAGACTAAAAATTGTTTTGTTTGAATGATCTAATACTGGTAAAATTGCTAAATTTTGATATGCACCTGTCATTGGGAGGCACAAATGAGAGGTGGCACATGACAATAAGAAGTAACTACCGACTTCCTGTAATGACAATTAGCTTTAAAATATGTGATAATTTTACTTGTATTGGAGACGGACCATCAACTTGGAAATGCGTTGATGTTTTTGTGATGTTATTTTATAAGTGATAACCAAAAAAAAAATTTATTTATCATAATGGTTATTTTTAGCCAAAAAAATTTTTTTGGTTGCTATAATGGTTATTTATAACCAAAATATTTTTCTGGTTGACATACGGGTTATTTATAACGAAAATTCTATCTTTCTCAATGTAATTGGTTATGGTAATCAATATAATATAAATGCGACCATAATGGTTAAAAATTCCCAAATGCATATAAAGGGCATTTTTGCGTAACCTTTTTGCTCTGAAATAAAAACATAACAGTTATTTTTGGTCCCTGTTTATTAGCATCCCCATCCATAGTTTTAGGGAAATTTGTATCTCAGATATATTTGTTTTTTATACCTTCCAAAAAAAAAAATTGGAGGGTACATTCACTTTGTCATGCCGTATGTAACGCAGCGGAATATCCCCCTAAAACCCCATAAAGTATATATTTCTTGACTAGTGATGAAATATAAAACTATCTAACCATGTCCGTCCGTCAGTGGAAATCACGATACAGTCCAAACGAAAAGAGCCAGACTCTTGAAATTTGCTATAAATAAACTATGAACGAAAGCACAAGTTAACCTTTGGGAAAATTCTCAACAAAAGTGAAGACGACGCGAACCACGAGGTATCTGGAGACACAGTTTAAGAGAAGATATAAACTCATAAACAAGAAATTTATTATGCAATAGAATAAAACTCTTAAATACAAATTGATTTTATTAGAAAAATTTTAATTTGGCAACGAAGATTTCACGTAAATAATGATAATAATTTCGCTGTTGATGTGGAGTTCTTGGAATATTTTTCAAACTAGAGGCGAAAGGTGCCATGCAGCGAACAGTTAGAGGTCTAAAATATTCCATAAAAGTAATTCTCCTAGAGTAAAACGCATCTTATGACGCTATAACAATTTCCTTATCATTACAACAAAATGCCAAAGGTCCTTAAGATAAACTGTAGACGTACATTTTCCCCAATACTTGAATAATTGATTATGTTCCCTCTACCAGTCAAATGTTAGAACCATATTATTAGATTTATTTTCTTTTGTTATTTCGGTTGCTGTGTTTTATAAAGTCTTATTATTCTTGTTCGTGCTGCTGTTGATTTTAATACAAAATATTATAATATCTTCATTAATAGAAATTACAGTCCAATTAACAAAGTATATGTTTACCACAAAAATTTATTACCAAAATATAAAAAATTAATATGTTGTTGTTACAATATGTCTCATATATCACCACTCACTTAACCTAAAACGCTAGTAATTAAATAATAATCATTCATTGGCAATTACACTCAAGCAATTGACAGTGTTAATAAATTAATCGTTCAAGACTTTCAAGACAACGCTTCAGTGTCTTGTTCGCGTGCACAAGAAGATAAATTAACAAGCCAAACATCCATCACATGCAACACGATACATAATGAGTATAAGAAGAGTCCTTTAGTCAATATCCTTGGAAAAAATAAATAAATTTTTTTTTTTGTAGCCAACTAATAATATCGCCAAATATTTTTTATTTATTATCCTACACAGGATAAACACTTACATGCACGCCAAAAGTGAAATAAAAATACATAATTTATTAATCTTTTTATAGATTGCAATGACAATAAATTGCTGTGGAACACCAAACCAAATAACACAAACTCTGAACCTTTTTCATGGCGGGTATCAATTTTCACCAAACAACAATAAACAATAACAGCAACAACGAAAAAAAAAATACTTTGAAATATAGCTTGGGGAGCAATTCACGCGATTGTTGTACAATCTAAAACGTATCAGCCAGTGATAATGATGCGGACATTAAAAGGTAAGAAAAGGTGGCATTAAATGTTGTTACACAAATACACTTAAAAAACTTATTTCTTGTGTACATATTTTTAACTATATTTTAAATCCTATAGAGAAACAATTTTAATACTACATTCAGAAGGACACGATATATATTCCAAGGAAAAGGGGAAAATTAAGATCAATTTTAATTGTCAACTTACACAACAAAGCAGAAGTTCGCAATTTTCGAAAGCAGCTACACTTTCTTCATCAGTACTCATGTGTATTTTTTTATCATTTTTGAAAACAACTCTGCTGTGTTAGTTGAAAATTAAAATTGAAGTTAATTTTTCCTTGTTTTTTGGAATATTTATCATGTCTCTCCGAATTTAATATTACAACCTTCCGTCTCTAAAATTTAAAGTATAAAAAAAGCAAATATTTTAAAGTTTTTAACATATCTATATTAATAAGAAACAAATTAGATGCTCGTACGGAATGCTCTTCAGCATAAACAAGTAAAAGTTCTATATTCGGTGGTGCTAAATCTTATAGGCCCTTCACCGATTTTTTTGGTCTCTCTTGCTTTGAATACTGATTTATTTATTTCTAAAATAGAAAATATGTTGTAAGGATTGTTTTTTTAGAGTGTCACAACACAGAGTAACGCGTGCGTAACCAAAATAATTATTCTATTCATCAAACTCATCGTGCACTTCTTCCATTTTATGGCGCACATAGTCGTCCTTCAGAGCGGCTAATTCTAAGAAGACGCCTTACAGCACTGAAGAAGCTGTAGCCGCTGTACAGGAAAGCATTGAAGATAATCGTAATCAATCAATTCGTCTCAGCAAGTGGGTTTGTGTTCTTCCACTTTATGGAAGATTTTTTTTAGTTGTTGAAAATTAGTATTCCGAATTGCGCCTTAATATGTTTCCTTGTTTTATTATGATTTGAGCTTGTGTCACTCTACAAAAAACACCACTTATTACCAAAGAAACAAAATTTGTATTACCCATGTTACTTTAATATTTGAAAAAAGTTTTAATTTTACTGCTCTGAAGCGGCCTGGTTCGCTTTTCTGATTTCCTTTATCAAAAGTATCAAATTTGCGTAATTTAAAGTAACCAACTGAAACAAAAGGAAGATATTTGTTTCAGTTTGCTACTTTAATGTATCAATAAAGTTTCGATTGTCCAACTCTGTAAACGTGTTTTTAATGTTTTTTAATACAAATTCTATTTTTCCTGGAGTACAAAATTAATTCACAAAAAAAAAATACAAAATTAGTGAGTTATTTGGTTACTTTAGTGTACTAAAAAGATTTTGATTGTCCAACCCTGGAATCGTCTATTTTTCCTGAAGTATAAAGTACCGAACACCAAATTTAGTGAGTTATTTGGTTAGTTCTATGTACCAAAAAAAAGTTTTAATTATCCAAGCCTGGAATAAATATTTTATTCTTTCTGACGTATAAAAAATTTTAGCTCACAAAAAATGAAAATTAGTAACTTATTTGATAACTTTCGATTTTCGAACTCTGGAATAAATTTTTTGTTCTAATTTTTAATACAAAATTAATTCTTTCTAAAATAGAAAATAGATTTCATTAAAAAGAAAAACAAAAAACAATTCGTTGTTTTTGATAGTTTAGGTTTAAACCTTCCAGATCAGGTACCGTATTTTGGATTATTCTAAATTTCAATAGCACTCTTTTGAGATTCAATTCTAATCCCTCTATCCCGCTCTTCTGCGGGTTTCGTACAGACAGACGAACATCGCTAGTTCGTCTTCGCTATTTATAAGGATCCAGGAGTGTAAAAAGTACAATAGCTCTAGAGACTATTTCTGCTCAACGTCACCAGAGTATTTGTTTATTAGACTCTTCGTCTTGTGAGAAAAGTTGTGGAACTCTTAAAAACGAGTTCAGTTCTTTATAAAAGCAAATGAAGTTTTTTATAAAAGCAAGTGAAACAGCAACATCTTCGAGGATATTCCAAATTGCTCTGACTAAATTAAAATTCGGCAAAGTCAAATGTTTCCTAAGCTAGTAAATTTTTTTAAGTGTACACTTGTTAGTGTAACCGCTCATGAATTGAATGTGGCAAATAAAGTTGCTGAGGATATTGATGATGATAACGACAACACCTATAAAAATTAAGTTGTCAATATGGGTAATTCATTACAGGTCTGGTTTTTTTTTTGCTTCCACCATTAAATTGTAAGTACCCCCAGGACATTTTTGTAATATACCCTGAATAACATGAGTCTGTCTGCCTGTAAAGGCCGTTATTTCCTCTCTTCTTTTATAACTAGATGATGTCCCCGTATCGAGAAGTGTCATTTTGTTTGCATGGCTCGTATACTTGATATTTTTTGTTGTATTTAATTTCATACGCCGCGTATGTTACGCTGTCAGATATTAAAAAAACAGTACCAAAACCACAGGTGTCTGTGTGTGCAAAACATGCAAACAACAAATTCTATTTGTTATAGATTCTATTGATGTTGTCACTGGATGTGTGGTTTTCCAATAAACAATAAAATGTATAGTCCTTGTTAAAATAATATTGTATAACATGAAAATATAAAATATATAAAGTACGAGTAAAAAGCTTTTAAATATATAGACGAGTATAAAGTGTCAATTGCTTTATCGTAGAGTTTAATAATTTATTTGGATTATCACCAAAGTGAATGTGTTAATATTTCTTATTAAATTAAATAAATAAATGAAAACACTGTTTGCCGAAAAATAAAATTAATATATCAGTTATACATGATGATCTTTATATAATATGTGTGCGGAATGAGTACATTTTCTTAATGGCATGTAATAAATTTTAGAAAAAATTTAGTAAGAATTTTAACGAACATTTTTATATTGCTATATTAAATTGAATTAAGATTCTATAGGCTAATTGTTCGAAATTTTAATTTAAATATCAGAAAGACATGATAAATATTCCAAGGCACAAAGGCAAGTCAACATCAGTTTTTGTTATTCAACTTACACAGCAGAGCAGAACAGCTGTTTTCCAAAGACGCAACCCTTTCATCATCTGTGTATTGTGTTTGTCACCACTTATTAGGTGGCTTAGTTGAATGTGATAACAGTTCCTATTTACACAAATTTTATTGTGAAAAAGGATACGAGAACTGTATCAACCTGATGTTAACATGTTATTGTTATAATACCCGTGTTACCGTTTGATTATTTTTCTTCATGTCCCATTTTTCTGAATTTTTTGTTCCATCATACCTAAGTCAAACTTTTTTGGTTTGAATTTTATACTTAAGTACATGTGAACGTTTTTTCCAATTTTTATTATTGGGTAGCTCAAGCCATAGCTTAAATTTGTATTTAGTAAATGTAAATGTTTTTATGTTAGTGTGGGTATATGTTTGTATATTAATTCGCAGTTGAGTAAATTACATTTGAATATAATTGCCTAATTTTTGGCTTAATATAATTGCCTAATTTTTGGTTTAGTCTAGAAATACCAGTCTACGAGTAGAGGAAGATCAGAGAACCTCTCAGCTTCGTCAGACTTAAGAAATACAATGTGTTAAATATTTAGACTATTTTTTCATATAATATCTTACGTCAAAGTCCGTTATAGGGTGCGGGCCGAAATATGGATTTTTCTGATTATCTGGCTCCAAGTTCAACGCTTTGGATCTTCTTTGACATAAAAATACATCATTTGCTTAACAAAAGTGCAGAAAAAACTTTGAAAATTATGTTGTTTTCTATAGGTGTGTTGAGTTGATCTTAAGGGAATTGTTTTACCTCTAGCACGATTTAGCCCATTTATGAACTCGACCTGTGCCATCCTTTAAAATTTCTCTGTAAGAAATTTCAAGGGTCTGCCTCCTTTCGTTTGGACTGCGTCGTGTTTTCCACAGCCTGACTAACGGAGGCATACGGCTAGATCGTGTTAGAATGACAAAGTGAATATTTATACCCACAATTCTTTTTTGGAAGGTATAAAAATGAGGCCAATTTCCTATCCAGGAACTTCGGCCAATAAAAGATAGAGAGAAAAATATCCTTTATAGTTAAAATAACATTTCATTTCCAAGCAAAACTTCGACTCGGCAATTAAATTAGACGTGTAGAAAAATAAACAAGTAAGAACGTTATATTCGACCGGGTAGAGTCTTAAATACACTCGAAATATTTAGTAAATAAAAATTATGTCTTTAGTCTTATTAAAATTTACATTTGTATGGTATTTGGCTTAAGTAAACAAGAAAAGGGAGGAGTTGAGGACTGAGACACCTTTCCGTCAGCGTAAAGGCAATTTACATATTAATATATTATATCAACGTGCAAAAAAGGGACAAAGTTCCTTTAAGACATTTCTGTGTCCAATTTTAAAACTCTATACAGGGTCACTCCGGGGAAGGTCATGGGGGAGACATCGTAGCTTTATCGTAAAAACTAAGTTTTCGAATGGGGTCAGGCGAACAGGGTCGATTTTAATGCCCGTAAAACCCAGTGTTGTATGCTTACGCATCGACGTACGTATGACCATGCTGCTTCATCTGTTTTTATGGGTGGTGCAAGTATTATGGAGTCAGGGGCTCTTGATGTTCTGGGCATGAAAGTGCAGTGTGATGTCAGATGGACGGAACATGTTTTTCAGGTCGCAAAAGAAGTATTCAAGTGCCCTGGCTTCTTAAGACGGTGCAAGAGATACTTCACCCCTTCTGATCTTCTTAATATTTACACCACTTACATCCGACCGAAGATGGAATACAACTCTCATGTTTGGGCCGGTGCTTCAAAGTCTATTTTGAAGTTACTCGACCGCGTACAGGAGAGGGCGATAAAACTCATCGGAGACAGTAGGGTAGCCAACTCAATTGGCTCTCTTGAGCATCGTCGCAATGTGGGGTGCGTATCGTTCTTCTATCGTTACTATAATGGCAGGTGCTCTGGTGAAACTAGGGAACTTGTTCCTGAAACCCATTCTTTCTTACGCTCAACGCGTTTTTCATCAAGAGCGCATGCGTTTGTGGTCGATATTCCAACGAATCGCACTACGCATTACAGAGAAAATTCGTTTTTTGGCCGAACAGTCCGTATGTGGAACAAACTACCTGCAGATGTCTTCCCCGCCACTTAAAATTTGAGAGGGTTCAAGTCGAATATCCACTACTCCCTTTATCCTCCTTCCCAAAACCTATTTTCCTAGTTCCAGCGCAATGCACTGCGTATGTAGGGGTTATCCCCTGACTGCTGGTCCTACTCCAAAAAAAAAAAAAAAACTTCCCACTAAAAGGGGGCGGGGTCCAAATATAGACTACACAGATGGACGTATGGGCATTGCTAGATCGTCTTAGATTTCATCACTGATCAAGAATATATATTTCGTTGCTTTACATACGGAATGACAAAGTGAATAAAACGAATAGTTATTCTGTAAAAAAGAACAAAAACAAAATCAATAAATAATAATTATTTCTGCGAAATAACTAGTTATCAGAAAAGAAAACTTATTTCTGCAGATATAAATAAAAACCAAAAATAATAATTATTTCTGCAAAATAAAAAAAATTTATTCATAAATTAAATTAAGATTATAATAATTTTTAAAGGAATATTTTATCAATATATAAAATTAAAACAAACAAAATATTGCTTTCAATTTCTTGCGAAGGCTTTTTCCTTACAAAATTTTAAAATAATTTCTATTTCTGGCCTCTATTTGTTACCCCTCTTAAAATATTTAATCATAATCTTCAATCATATGTACGATTTATTTTTCTTAAAAAAATTGTTCCATTATTCACTTGCTGCATTAAGGCCTTTATATCAGTGTTTTGTATCACATCAGAATCACTCGAGCAATTTAGTTCTTATTTTCATTGCATTTTCCCACAATTGTCAACGGGAGCGATTAAATCCATTAAAATAAAATTTAATTCCACAATATACTCGCATGTTTTAATTGTTATTAAGACAACAATTTTTAATATTTTTTTTTTCTAAAAAAAATATTTAATCATTTTGAAAATATAATAGTGCTGCTTGTAGTTGTTGTGTAGTTTTATCAACGATTGCACTTCTCAGCGTTTCATAATTAAACAGCAGCGCCCAGTTTTATTTTTCAATTTGTAATTTTTATTTTATTTATTGTGCACTGTAACAGTTTTAAGTTTACAATTTGTTCCTAAATTTGTTTTATTTGGTGTTGTGTTGGCATACATGACAAAAACAACAATTAGACACTTGCAGCAGAGTGAGGAAATATATGCCAGTAACATGTATTTGTTGCATGTATCTCAGTATTTTTATAATTAATGGAACATTTGAGCTGATTATTGCTGTGGTTATTATTATTATTATTGGCGTTTTTTTTTTGTTCTTTCAATTTTAAATCATGCAAAAGTTCGGAAATGTCAAACTGACCATTATTGTTGCATGGAGCGTGAGAAATGTTTATTCATTAAATTGAAGCAAATCTTGGAAGCGAGAAGTTGAAAGAAGAAAAAACGACGATCGTAAATAAAGATACATTAAGGAGATAAATTTTAAATGATTTTTATTGCTTTTAAGTTAACTCACAATGTGCTCGGCGATACACGGAGAATGTGTAATAATAACTTCGAACTGATCTACAGAGCGGAAGGTGTTGTGGCTGTTTTTTTGGCGTAGTCCACAATAGATTACCTGCGTAGCATTACAGAAGGTAATAGTTTCTAGTACTACAATTTACAAATCGGTGACACAAAGAATACAATAGGAGTATGCAGAAGAGCTGGTTCAAATTTTCTGATAGCTATCACCACCTCTTAAAGATCTTGTTCAATAAGGGTACGAGTAGGTATGACATTAACTATTCTATTGCCGATAAGTCTCTAGTAGTTTTTCTTGTCAAAGGTTTAGAGTTGTCGTATTAATGTACATTGAAGCTGAGTCAAAAGATGGTCATGTGGACCCATAAAGTGCTGACTACTGCCATCTTGACGTACGTGGCAACTTGTAGCCACTTCTAAACTGGTCAGGGTCCACGGGATGACATGCCTCCTTGGTACTGGAGTGATGAGGTCATGCCAAACACTGACCATTAATTGCAAAATTGAATTGTGGGTGCTGTTGGCTGAAGTAGTAGAGCACCAGACTATGAAGCGGAGGGTCCTGAGTTCGAGCCCCCGCTGAGTCATGAAATATTGTGTTGTATTCTTCTGATCAGCATTAATGCTTGATTGTGTTATTTGTTGCCAGCCTGTTTCAGTGATGAAGGCATAGTCACTGGTCACTGAACATAATTGGCAGCAACTGACACTATCATGTACTAAAAGCAGAGTAACAGCACCCACCTTCGTCGGCCCTGTAGCAAAAATTAGCCGGCGAAGTAAAAAAGGTTGAAATAGCTACAAAAAGCTGTCTATCTTCTCATCTTTCCTAATCTGTCCCCTCAATACTATCCCCTCGTTTTCAGTTCCGGCGCAATGCATTGCATATATAGGGGTCATCCCCTGAGTGCTGGTCCAAGATAAAAAAAAACCAACACCCATTCAGATTTTTAGAAACTCATCAACAGCTATGGCTGCTTTTTATACTCACCAAAAAAGAATTGGAGGGTACATTCACTTTGGCACTTCGTGTGTAAAACAATGAAACATCCCTCTAAGACCCATATATTTATTCTTGGTAAGTGATGACGTCTAGGACGATCTAGAAATGTCCGTCTGAGGAAAACACGATACAGTCCAAATGAAAAGAGTCAGACTCTTGAAATTTGGTACATATAATTTTTGAAGAATAGTGTAGGTCAAGTTCGTAAATGGGTTAAATCGGACCAAGTGTAAAAAAGTTCCCCTAAGAACTACTAAACCAACCCAATTTTCAAGTTATTTTGTTAAGTAAATGATATATTTGTATGTCTAAAGGTACGGTCACACTTATCAAATATTTGCCCAAAAAAGCGTAACATCTTAATACTAATGAAACATATTTTGTTTCAGATTCGTGTTTGTTAATTAAAACAGTTTAGTACAAAAATAGTAGACAGTATCATAGAATCCAATATTATTAGAAACTTTTTGACTAACAAAACACTCTTCTGAATGAAATAGTTTCCATTAGTATTTAGTGGTTACGCTTTTTTGGGCAAATGTTTGATAACTGTGACCATACCTTAAGAAGGTTCAAATCGTTGAACTTGGGGCGATAAAATGAAAAAAATCTTGTTTGGATCCCGCCCCCTTTAGTGGACGTTGAGGAAACAATATTACATAGAAAAATGGTGTAAATATTTAACAAATTATATTCCTTAAGCCTGCATTCCTTAAAAATTAAGTTTTTAAGCTTTTACGACGATGTTTTCCTGCCCTGCCCCTCCACTCAGCTTTGCCCCCTAAATAACCCTATCAAAAAATAATTTTTTTTCTACAATTAGTTACCCTAAAAAAATACTTTTTATGTTCTTACGACAAAGGTGAGACATCTTCCCCACGGGCTTTCCCCGAGTGACCCTCTCCAAATAGAGTTTTAAAATTGGGCACAGAAATGTCATAAAGGAACTCTGATCCAGCAGCTTAAACATTTTTAGTTTTTAATTTATATACCAAATATGTGGAGGGGGTATATAAGATTCGACCCTTTCGAATATAACGTTCTTTGTTTTGTTTCCTTTTTAATTAGCACTAGCCCTCCGGGGATGATCCCTACGTATGCAGTACATTGCTCCGGAACTAGAAAAAAGGTGACCGTATTAAGAGGACAGATAAAGGAAGATGAGAAGATAGACAATTTTTTGTAGCTATTTTAACCTTTACTTCGCCGTCTAAAGTTTGATACAGGGCCGATGATGTTACTCTGCTCTCTAGTGCATGATAGTCTTAATCACTGCTCAGTGGCTATGCCTTCGCTACTGAAACAGACTGACAAAAATTAACAAAACCATGCTGATCAGAAGAATTCGCCACCGCATTCATGACTATGCGCGGAGTCCAACTCTGGACTGTCCGCTTCATAATCACGTGTTAACTATTTCAGTGAACAAGATGGGTGTTCCTTTTTAATATTTCAGAAAATATTAGTCAATGTTGGACACTCTGCCCAGCACGTCTCCAATGGGTATGTCGAAATGCAAGGTTAACAGGGAATCAAGGTTTGGCAGAGAGCTCGATATTATCTTTCCAACTGGATCTACATGGAAAAGTTATGATCCTTCCACACTTTAAACCTCTATATTGCTCAAGGTGTTAAAGCGGCGACATATGGACCCATTATGAGATAGCTTGTTGCCACTAGCAAATGACACGCGGTCTACCAAGCGAAGGTTCAGGTAATTAGCGTATACGCACTTTTAAATTTTTGGACGTTCATACAATAATATCTGCACCCGCTTCATTAACATTTGTTGCATTAACGCGACCTCTTGCTAAATTTTGCATGAGATTTTTGCCTCAGTGTGATACATTATTTTTCCAAAGAAATCGTATCGATTTCACTGATGTTTATGTACTCATATCAACCAGCCAATCACCAATTTCGCCATAGTCATATTAAAACCCTTCCTACATACATATATTCCGGAACAGCAACAACAAAGCGTTCCCATGCAAACGAAAAAAATAACTTGTCTAACCAAGTTTTCTTAGTTGAGAGTGAGAATATTTGTAATTGTGTTTGCATCATGTGCTCTGCTGTCACCCATTCCAGTATCACTCATTAAGTGAATGATACGCAAAGAAAATGAACGTGCCGTGCCGTTGTTATTGAGACTGCAACCGATTGTGGCTGCTGAACAGTGTGAATATGTTTTGTGGCATGGTGTTTGTTGTATTGTGTAAAGATTAATTGAATTTAATTGATTTGCCAAAGCAGACTAAATTGGCCAGTAGTACTTGTATAGTTTCAACAGATTCGGAACATCAACAGTGTACTGTTAGAGTATTACTGTTATGTGTTTGTGTATGAGTTGCTTGCCATACTCATTCATGTTGCTATCTTTTTGTACAGTCAGAGAAAAAAGTTTGTATTCGTAGGGTAAAATAATGTTGCTTGAACCACATAAAATAACAGATGAGTGTAAAAAATTTCCAAAATTTGTTTTTATTAATAAAAAGTTCTATAAATCTAAAATCTCAACAAAAAAATAGCTACAAGGGTTTCATTTCTTTCTTGAAAGAAATTGATGGAAGCACGATCTGAAGTTTGTGACACACAACCTTCTGAGACTCTGAAAAACTTTTAGAAAGTGCTAAAATGATATAGTGCCTAAATTATTTTCTTCGTGAGAGCATCTATCTATGTCACACAATTGGTCTCATAATTACGATCACTGATCTCTTAATGTAATCAGTCTTGCTGGTGCTGTTGGCTGAAGTAGTAGAACACGAGACTATGAAGCGGAGGGTCCTGAGTTCGAGCCCCGCTGAGTCATGTGTTGTATTCTTCTGATCAGCATTAGTGCGTGGTTGTGTTAGTTGTTGCCAGCCTGTTTCAATGATGAAGGCATAGTCACTGGTCACTGAACATAATTGGCAGCGACTGACACTATCATGTACTAAAAGCAGAGTAACAGCACCCACTTCGTCGGCCCTGTAGCAAAAATTCGCCGGCGAAGTAAAAAAGGTTGAAATAGCTAAAAAAAATTCTCTATCTTCTCATCTTTCCTAATCTGTCCCCTCAATACTATACCCTCGTTTTCAGTTCCGGAGCAATGCATTGCATATATAGGGGTCATCCCCTGAGTGCTGGTCCAAGATAAAAAAAAAAAAATCTGAAAAAAAAAGTAGCTACAAGAGTTTCATTTCTGGAAAGAAATGAAACCCTTGTAGAAAGAAATTGATGGAAGCACGATCTGAAGTTTGTGACTCCGTGAGTTAATCACGTCCACGCTTATAACCTTGAAAATAAGTTTGTGAAAATTCAATTTGAATATTCTTGCTTTATAAAACTCTGCGAATAATTTTTTTTTTATTAGGATTCTGCAAACTTTTAAAAGTAAATTAATCTTTTCCGAGTGTATTTATGTATCGGCCACTTCGTATTAGATTAAATAGTTGTTATGTCTCATCAATGGTTCTGAACACTTAGACAAAAACTACAATCGTAAGTGAAACTAAGTGTTTGTTAATATAACATGAAATTATTATAAATTAAATGAATCATGGGGAAGTTCTTTTCTTTGGCCTTCTTAATACGAAAATTTTATTGAGAATGTGAAAACTAAAGGTTTGAATTCTTTATATAAAATTTATGTTTAAAAAGCGAGCATACATTATAATTAGCGATCATCACTTTGAGAAAAAATTTAAAAAAAATACAATATGAACAGTTTAGCAGAAATGAAGAACTATTAATATAAACAGGACACAGTTGTAAGTACTTCGATATTTCCTTACAAAATGGATGACAACAAAAATGTATATAAGAAAATTTTAGCGAATATGTAGAGATTTACATTCTATTGACCTGGGATCTTATATATCTTTTCACTTTCCTTTAAATTTTTTTATGAACGATCATTATTTCATATAATTTTTGTGGGTAACCAGACAAATCGATATTTGTTAAAGCCATACTTTTTGTTTTTGTTGTAATTTGTCTTGTTACTATTGTAAAACAAAGCTTTATCGATTCCATTTATATATGTATGTACTTATCATTTCTGAAACATTGTTATATATTAATTGTATCAGTCTGTAAGGATTAATCCATGACTAAATAAATAAATAAAAATAAAATTTCTTGGTCAAGAAAAACTTAGTTACCCTTTCCCCTGGCAAGCACAATAACACTTATGCGATTTCCTATTAAGATTTTTACAAATAAAACTGTTGTCATATTCAACTAGGCCACTTAATAAATAGTGGCAAATAAAAATACACATGAGTACTGATGATGAAAGTGTAGCAGATTTCGAAAACAACTGTTCTGCTCTGCTGTGTAAGTTGAATAATTTAAACTGATGTCGATGAATTTTCGAACAATTGACATCTCAACCTAAATTGAATTTAAAATTTTTATCTTCTCACTTTTTATCCATTTCTCCTCTCATCCATATTCCTTTCATGACTCCGGTACAATACATTTCACGTATAGAATTCGTTTCCTAATTTCCTGTTCTTTCTTTCCTTCCTTGCCGTCCTTTCAGAAAAACTCTCGATTTTCCTGTTACAGTCAGTAATCGTTGAATTTGATTTTTCATATATCCAACTGCCTGTGGAACATGTCTTCGCTCAGAAGCTAAACCATCACCGAGTCTATTTGATTAATAATGATCTTCATGCTCGAGTGCAACAACACGACGAATATCCTTTAAGCCCACGCATCGCGCCATGGCTGTTATCCCCGATCAGTTTTTAATTGTAAATTACATCCTGTCTAAACTTTTTCTAAACTAAACTGCTTTGCAAATATCAAAGCACCAAAAATGAATTGACTCCATTAGATCCCATTGTTATTGTTTTTGTTATTTTCCTATGACATCATCTTATAAATACAGAATAAACTCACCAAAGATAACAAACTACCCAATCCAATGTGGAAGTTTTAATTGAGGAAAAATTGTTATTTGTTGTACAAAGAAAAACATGATGAAGACAATTAAAGGGTGCTTAGAAGTCTATCGTTCATACATTGAACGCATTATTAAATTGTTTGTGTACATTTTTAGACTGCAATATGACGATGTGAAGCGCTGGTGAATGTGGTAAATGTCATTTGTGATAATTTACGAGTAACACTTACTAATTTTAAAAATTCTTAGGCTAAAAATAGAAGTTGAATTTAAATGAATATTATTTAGTTGTTTTTATTGCAAAATTCTTATAATTGAAAATGATCTTTGCAGACACTATAACATTATTCACAATTACTGGTTGGCAGTTAAGAGTTTTATGAAGAAAAGATTTTATCTTAAGGAAGTTGTTAACGGATTTTTTTAGGTCAATTGTTAAGTTGCTTCTCTCTTTTAGAATTTAAATGAAAATTAATGCAAAAATAGTTGGGCGACTGACGACTGGTTTTATTAAATGATGATTCATTCTTTACGATATTAGAAAATATGTTTCACACATATATAAATTATGGCCAGTGTTAATCCAGAACTTGGAAAAGTGCACCAATAATAATTAAAAGGGGAAGGGGATAAAGTATGCTACCTGGCGTACTCGTATAACACCTGGTTTTCTTAATAGTGCCGCAGCTATTCAACACAAGAAATTCTTAATCCAACTCACAAAATAGTCCTTAATAAATAAGTTTTTGCTGGATCGATGAGTCAATGGAAATGAAATTGTTGTGCAAACTTTATTAATTTTCATAGCATTAATTGTTTAAATTGAATCGCGGTACATTCATAATATTTCTCACTTCAGTACAAAATGTGTATGCCTCACATCCTTGAGGCATTCATAATTGTTTAGTTTTCTCAGAATTTAATTATTTTCGTTAAACAATTTTTAACGTTTCACCATGAAACAATAAACTGCTCAATTATACAAAGGATAATAAAATAATTATTAATTTTTCAGAGGAAATGATTCACCCCATCGCAATGTAATTCAATTGTAATGTCATAAATTATCAACCAGTTGGTTATACATTTTTTTAAATTTATGTTTTTTAGTTATTTTTACAAACAAACAACATTTACAGCCCGCATTCAAAAGAACTTTTGTTTATTAAAATTTCAATTCCTTTAGGCAAGAACCATCATCGTATGTGAGTGTGAAAATTTTCATCCAACAGCTAAATATCAAAACTGAATCTTTTGGCTTTTAAATAAAAAAGAACATTGAAAAAACATTAAATTAATTGAGGCCTTGCGTGTTGAAAATTAACGCTTCCATGATTCTTTTGCTTAAGGATTTTAAAGTTGAAACGAAGTATTATTAGAAAAGGAAGAAGACGCGATGGGGGTAGATTGAGGATTTCCAAACAGTGTAGATGGGCAGCGTGTTGTTAAACATAAATAACTACATTGAAATAAATATATAAGAGCTTTATATTATATACTTTGTTAGTTTCTAAAAGTTTCTTAAGACTGGTTACATATAGAGATCAGTGATCTATACAAATGTGTTACCGGAATTGTGTGAATGAACGGATGCTCCTTCGAAGAAAATAATTTCATGCACGATATAGTTTTAACAATTTGTAAAAGTTTCCCAAGACTGGCTACATATAGAGATCAGTGATCTATACAAATTTCTTATCGGAACTATGAGATCAATTGTTTTACATAAACAGATGCTCTCTCTGGAAGAAATTAATTTCAAGTGTTATATCACTTTATTCATCAGGGAATACCTGGAAATGTTGAGGCAAATAGGCTAGCAAAGATGGGAGCATTAATGGCGAACATCACGCTAGACAGTCCGAAGCCATTTCAGGTTTTTAAGAACGAACTAAGACGGTGGGTTATAGAATTGCATACAAGAGATTGGCAGCACTCTACCATAGGTAGGGTGACTAGAATTCTATGGGGGGACCCAGATGGTAGTAGGACAAAAGAGGTCCTAACATTGAGTAGGCCAACACTACGGAGGTTAGTTTATTTAATAACAGGACATACAGAGTTAACGACTCACCTGGCACGAATGGGAATGGTTAGCGATATAACATGCAGGGCCTGTCATGAAGAGGACGAAACACTGGAGCACTACTTGTGCTACTGTCCAGCTTTTAGCCAAGTCAGAAGGCAAACATTTAATTAGGAGATTATACGGAGGATGGAATTTCTTGGGGCTCTAATTGAAGGGACTTAAAGAGATACATCGAAGAAACTGGGTTTTTGACGTAATCGAATTTAAAGGTTTCCATGGTATCGGTGGAGGCAACCTACAGTAGAATGGGAACTCCTTATTATAGAGCGCACAACAGGCCCATGAGGCCTAGGTGTAATCCTGAACGGATTGGGATAGCTTACGTCCCTCTCTTCAACCTAACCTAACCTAACCTAACCTATATCACTTTATTAGTTGCTCAAGGTAGGATATACATAGAGATCAGTGATCTATACAAATGTGTTATTATGGACCAATTGTATGAAATACTATACACTCTATCACTTAAACAGTTGCCAAAAATGCCTCAAGACTGATTATACATAGAGATCAGTGATCTATACATATATGTTATCGGAAAATAATTTCAGGCACTATATCATATTAACAATTTCTAACAGTTTCTCAAGACTGATTACATTAAGAGATCAGTGATCGTAATTATGAGACCAATTGCGTGACATAAATAGATGCTCTCACGAAGAAAATAATTTAGGCACTATATCATTTTAGCACTTTCTAAAAGTTTTTCAAGGTAGGGTATACACATGGAGATCAGTGATCTATACAAATGCGTTATCGGAATTATGACACCAATTGTGTGACATAAACAGATGCTCTCACGAAGGAAAAAATTTAATGCACTATATCATTTTAGCAGTTTCTAAAAGTTTACTTAAGGCAGGGTATACATAGAGATCACTGATCTATGCAAATATTTTAAGGGAATTATGAGACCAATTGTATGAAATAAGCAGATGCTCTTTCGAAGAAAATAAATTTATGCACTATATTTTTAACAGTTTCTCAAGATTGGTTATATGTAGAGATCAGTGATCTATGCAAATGTGTTATCGGAAATATGAGACCATTCATGTGAAATAAACAGATGCTGTCTTGAAGAAAAAAAATTTATTCAGTATATCACCTAATCAGTTTCTATAAGTTTCTGAAGACTGCTTATACATAGAGATCAGTGATCTCTACAATTTTGTTATCAAAATTATGAAACCAATTATGTGACATAAACATAAGCTCTCTAGAAGAAAACAAATTAAAGCTGTGCAACATTTTATCAATTTCTAAAAGTTTCTTAAGACTGGTTATACATAGAGATCAGTGATCTACATAAATGTGTTATCGGAATTATAACACTAATTGCATGAAATCAATAGATGCAATACCGAAGAAAATAATTTCAAGCGTTATATGGAAAATTTACTAAATCTTATGAATGTACTCGTACAGTTGATATACAGTACTTTATATTATAATATTTCGATCGTTCCCATATGAAACAAGTAAAAACGTTATATTCGACCGGGTCGAATCTTAAATACCCTCCAAATATTTAGTAAGTGAATTTGAAATGTTTAACTTGGTGGGACAGATTTCCTTTATATAATATCGTACGTCAACGCCCACTAAAGGGGGCGGGGTTCAAAAATATACAATATCATGTTTTCCACAGACGAACGTATGGGCATTGCTAGACCGTCTTAGACTTCATCACAATTCTCTTTGGAGGGTATAAAAACTGTATTTTGGCGGGGTCGCTCTGACCAGGGCTGTGGGGGAAACATTTCACCTTTGTCATAAAAATAAATGCTTGGGATAATTATATATACAAATTTAAAATTTCTTTTTTTGATAGGGTCATTTAGAGGGCAAAGGGGGAGGGGGGTAGGGCAAAAACAGGTAGACATAAAACTGTAAAAATAAATGCTTGGGATGATAATACACAAAATAAAAAAAAAATTTATTTTTAATAGGGTCATTTAGCGGGCAAAGGGGGAGGAGGGGGTAGGGCAGCAACAGGCAGTCATAAAACTCTATAGATAAATGCTTGGGATGATTATATACAAAATTGAAAAAAAAAATTTTTTTTTGGTAGGGTCATTTAGGGGGCGAAGGGGAAGGAGGTGGTAGGGCAGAGTAGTACCAGGGTTCGTCTCAGGTTCGTCATTAAAGCTTAAAAGTGTTATTTTTAAGGAATGTAGGCTTAAGTAAAACAATTTGTTAAATTTTTACGCTATTTTTGCCTATAATAACGCCCACTGAAGTGGGCGGTGTCAAAAAAATATTTTTATTTTATTTAATGGCTCCAATTTTAAGGCGTTGGACCGTATTTGACATAAAAATATATCATTTGCTTAACAAAATAACCAAAAAACTTTAAAAATTATGTTGTTTTTTCTGGGTTGGTTTAGTTCTTCTTAGGGGAACTTTTTTCCCTCTTGCCCGATTTAGCCCGTCTTCGAACTTAACCTGCTCTAAGCTTTAAAATATATTTATGCCAAATTTCAAGAGTCTAGCTCTTTTCGTTTGGACTGAATCGTGATTTCCACAGACGGACGGACGGACGGACATGCTCAGTTCGTCTTAGATTTCATCACTGATGAAGAATATATATACTTTATGGGGTCTGAGATGGATATTTCGATGCGTTACAAACGGAATGACAAATTCTTTTTTGGAGGGTATAAAAAAAACGAGGAAAAGGTTAACAAATAAGGTTCCTATATTTAATGCCAAGTCACTTAGAATTCCAAACATTTTTGAGAAAATGTTCAAGTATAAAACGAAAAGAACGAAGTTCAGTTGTGACTCCATGTACAGCAGTGAGTCGTATAACAAAATTCGTTCTATCAAGTATATTCTGTCTATTCTATCGTGACTGCGTGCATAATTTTAATTTAGCTTCTTATTGATATGAAATAAATTGTATTCACAGAACAATTAAATTTCTCTTTAATAAAGGAAAATGTCAAACATTTAATCCTTTCACTAACTTTCAAAGAAATAAAAAAAAAATAAATTAAACCTCTAGTCTAGCAGGGACACTCCTTCCTGATAAGCAGTCACAAAATTGAACAAAATATGCAAAACTTCCTCAAGGAGTGTCTCAACTTTTAATAGACATGTCACTACATACAATGACTGCAATAGAATCTATACGAAAATACATGGTTTCCATCAGCCGCAACAACCATGAAAATAAACATGGAATATTTTATGGTCGCATGCCAAGATCTGATGATAATAAAAAAGCGTAAAATCACGTTTAACTTTTTAACAAAAAAGCAAAACAAAATTATATTGAAAAATTTTGCTTTGTTAGTCCTAATGGTTTGATGTTTATTCAAAACATTCCACTGAATGTTGAGTATCATTCATATTTCCCTAACATTTTTATTGGTTATTTTTCTATTAAAATTAGCATGTTCAACCATAATTATGGTTACCTACCAGAATGTCCTGTGGCTTTTAACTGCTGGCTACCGTAACAGATTTTTTCCGGTTTATTTTATAATGAAATTTGATTTTAGAAATGATTTTTTATTGAAAAATTGCGTGTTTTATTACTGCAAATTTGTTCTCAAAAAAAAAATTCAGAAATAAACTATTTCAATTGGGCAAACAAGACGACATCGCTAATAACGTGATGATGTTAGAATTAAATTATTATATACTAAAACTTAATGACTACTATGATTTTGCACAATATCTCATTATCATTAGAAATATGTTTTCTTAAGTTGGGAAAATAGTATTTTGGAATAATAAATTTGTTTAATAAACCCTAAGTCGCCTACAATATCTGAAACAAATATAGACTATAATTATATTTATATATGGGAATAGTTGTTTCACTCTATTTACTTTTTAATTTTAATCGTGCTGATTCTTTTTGCCGAATCTTCCAAGTGATTGTTGACTCCTCAAGAAAAAATAATAATAAAGAAATCCAGTAATTTCGCAGGAGGACGGTAAATATAAACACAGCTCTGAAGGAAATCTGGGGCCAGAGTCCCTATGTCACGACTTTGGTCTACTATTTTGGTGACTCTTTGGTGACATTGCCAATAAAGCATCTACATTTTTATATATTACCTGTGATGAACAAAAGAATTTTGTGGCGTCAGCAGATGACTGAAATGGAATTTTTGTTTTAATTTTAAAAAATAAATCTTTTGCGAATTACTTCCTTTTAGTGTTTTATTTATTATTTTTCTAATAAAACTCCAAAAGTTAGCAGGCTATGCATTTTCGCAATCGATATGCATTTCAGAAAAGTATCAAAAGTGTAGACTAGAATTTCTAAAGTGTACTAGCACCAATATCAGTACTGAGGTATTTTGTTTTGCGGAAAAAACCATCACTCAATCCCAGGCTAGGCTTAATACTCGTATATATTAAGGGGACTCTGTATCATGCCTCTTCCATGGCAAAGAAAAGCTTTACTGAATTTCAATGTGCTCGTATAAGCACGGAAGATGTCGAATGTTTTAGACGACAAGTTGAAATTTATATATCCGAAAAAATTCACGATATGATTTTAGGCAATCGGAGTAAAAGAGATTGTGGAAGTCATAGGCACCTCTCATTCAAAATTAAGAATGTTTCAATTTTGAGTGATTACTTGGATGCGGAAAGCTAAATGGGTCCCGCGTTTGCTCACAATGCAAATATGCACACTTGTGCAGTTACCATGGAAAACAAGTCATGAAATGGGCTACGAATATCTCCCTCATCCGTCCTATTCTCCACATTTAGCTCCGAGTGACTATTTAAGGCGGATTCATGTTGTCCGAACAAAATTTTTGTCCGGACAAATTTTTTTTATATGTAGTTTGACGTCTCTCTTCTTAAGAGAGAGAAAATATTTTTTACGAACAACTCTCAGCTTGAATTGGTTTAATTTTATATTTTGTCCGGACAAAATTGAACTGAGTTGCCAATACGTTAAACGTTTTCACATAAAGTTGAGGTGTCATTTTGTGTTTGATATATTAAATTGTGTGTGAGAGTAAAAAAATAAATTTTGAGAACTAATATTATCTATTTGTTTCTTTTTTTATATCTATTTTGCTAATAACAATGCTTTATGCAATTCAATGGCCATAATGTAAAGCAATTTACTTGTATCGTCCCTTATTATTATCACAAATTCTTGAAAAGTTATTTAAAATATGTAATATCCAAATATCTAAAATATCAAGAAACCAAAGCAAAACATAAAAAGTCGCTGCAGTACTACCAGTTTGCAAAACTCAATATATATATATATATATATATATATATATATATATATATATATATATATATATATATATGAATGGCAACTTTGATTTTCCGGACAAATTTATCGAAATGAGTGAATCGTGCTGCAGAAAACTCTCAGTAAAATAAATTTTGTCCGGACAAAACTTTTGTTCGGAAAACATGGGTGAATCCGCCTTTACTGCAATAATGGCACAGCGGAAAGAGATTTGACACCTACGATGAAATCATGTCACAAATAAATGCTTATTTTTATGGACACGACAAATAATATATTTCTGAAGGGATGACAAATTTGGAGAAACTTTGGACTCAGTGTATAGGACACAAAGGAGACTATGTTGAAAAATAAAATAACTTTTTATATGAAAACCTGTGTCATAGTTCTCGAAGAAAGTTACACATTCCGAAATATGGTAATGAATATGATCCTTACAATTATGTTATGAATTTCAGGTAATATACTATTAGGGGATACCCCAGCTTGACTATAAAGAGCTTGACTTTTTGATACATTTATTTTAAGATTATTGTTGAAACCCCATTAACGAATACCATTAAGATACTTATTAATAAGGTTAAACTAGGTCCTCAACCAGTAGCCAACGCAAAAATAAGCAAAGGTGTTTTTGCATAAAACAATTACACTGCTCAGCAGCAAAATCCTCCTTTACAAAAAAACTCTCTATCTTCTCATCTTTCCTAATCTGTCCCATCAATACTATGCCCTCGTTTCTAGTTCCAGCGCAATGCACTGCATATGTAGGGGTGATCCCTTGAGTGCTGGTCCAAGATTAAAAAAAAATCCTCCTTTAAATAAAGGAGAGACAAAAAATTATTTTTGCTGAGCAGTGTTATTAGCCGTTGTTGTTTTCTTTATCTCTTAGAACTATCGGGTGGGTCATCTATCGGTTTAAATTTGAAGCACCAGCTATTTCAAATCTGGAAAAACTTATGTCATTCTATTCTGTCACAATATTATCCCAAAGAAGAACCAACAATTTTAATAAAATGTTTAACCCAATTCAAAGGCAACTTAAGAGGGAATCAAAGATGCAAATCATTTATGTAATGTTTAAAATTTATTTTAATTTCTTAGAATATTGTACTTCTGCTAATTGATATGACGTGGAATAACTAAAATCGTCAGCTGTAGCCCGTATTATTAGTTGATTGTATCTTAATAACTGCGTTGGAACAAAAAACCCCTAATAACTCTTTTATGACCAGAAAAACAGCTTGATGTTCTTGTGTTTCATTGTTTTCATTATTATGTTGTCACATGTGAATTGAGGCATAATTAAAGTATTTAGTGGCACTCTTAATAGAAATATTTGTAACAGTAACATACACACACAGATTAATATTTCTGCTCATGCAGCCAGGGGATGAAATGTTAACTTGGTTCATATAAACTCTTTCATACAAATTGAAGCCTGTGGCCCCTTTTGATTAGTGTTGTTGTTTCAAATATTTCCTTCCTTCCTTCCTTCCTTCCTTCCTCCCTATATTTCTCTTTTTCCTGAATAGAAAATAAAAAAGACGCGCACAATGTTTACATTTCAATTTTAATGTCATACAATGAAATTGAAACTTTTTTTGTCATACCTTCAGAGGCAACTCGGCCGTAACGGTGATCAAACATTATCCCATAATTAAAGGCTTTTAAAAATTTGTGCATTACACCCCTTTTTTTCTGAAAAGGAAATCAGCCTTAAGTTCTACTTCAGCATGAGTCCTTGCGTTTGTTGTTGTCTATGGGCACGTGTGCTAGCATGTTTGCCTTTGGTTCTTAGTGTATTGTTGCTTGAACGTGTGAGCGGTGAGTGTGTGCTTGTGCAACAATTTAACCGCAAAATTTGTTCATGATTTTGATAATGTATGCTGTTTTTTTTCTTTGATCATTGATTTTCTTTTCTCATTTAGCTTCTGTTTATTTTCATTTTTCTTTAAAAAAACTGAAGGCGTTTCCTTAAATACTTTCAACCCTTTTGTTCTTGCAACGTTAAACATGCTACAATAAACCGCACTGTTTAAGATTACGCGATTTTCCAGAGCCAAATTACAATCGTTACATATGTTGGCAAACAATTTTCGGATTATCAGATTTACATTCATTTATGATTTGTGGCTTTTGCTGGGCTTGTGTACAGTGTGTGGAGTGTGTGCTTCGTGGTCGGCAAACAGATGGAGTGATTCTTAAAAACGGTTAAGAAATCAATTGAAAGTATTGCAAAAGTATTTTGCCCTGAGAGTTTCTTTTGATCGTTTAAAATATTTAGTTTCAATACAAGATAATTAATTTTCAAGAAACGAAAATGTGACCATTTACAGTTTAAGTAAATGGTTACATTTATTTACGATAAATTAAAGCGATTAAATTCCATTTTAATAAAGTGGACGAAGCTGCATATGGAGCGAAGACAATCCTCAAGCCCATAACAAATCGCTATTATATCCTATGCGGTTAGCATAGAAATGCAATTAAGCGCAACAATGCTATTTAAACAAAGTGAAATTATTCATTGAATGAATTTATCAGAACCTGTAGCAAAACTAAGTATCGTGTGCAGCCTTAAAAAATTAAAACCTCACAAATTTTTTTTTATTACAAAAAACTCATCAAGCAAGAATTATGTCACTAAACTATTTTAAGCAACAATATGATTATCAAAATTGTAAGACTCATTGCTCTTCCTGTTAAACCTAACCTAGTTACTCGTACTAAATATTCGCCATACATCTAATTCGTTGTTAATGACCAATATATTACGGCAAAAATTTTTCTTTTACATTAATACCGCGACTAACCCAATCCCAGATGACCGCAAAGTACTTGCACACAAAGATATTAAATATACTATATGCGCACATATGCTACTCATTTTATAAAAGCTTATATGTATTAGGTGGGTCGTTTCATAAAGTTTGAGGCTAATTAATTTTTAGAAACGTTCATTTTGTGTAGAAATATTTTACTTTCAACAGAAAATGAAATCACTGGCTGTCAACGTAACATTCGCCGTTTAAGTAATGCTTAACGTCTTACGTTTCATAATCTTTCGATTACTTAACAAAATCAAATCAGTTCAATGGTCGTGGGTTTGATTCCCTACTCTGGGTGTTTTCCGCAGATAAGAAATCGCTTTGCGTGCTGTGTTTGTTAAAAAACAATAATAATTGCTTACGAAAAATAGCTGGAAGTAATAAAGGGTTTTTTAACAAGAACTTTGCTTTCTAAAACAAAATAACACAAAAAGAAAATAGTCAAACGGCAACAAGGATATTAAAACAACAATGTGTTACCATCAGGTTGATACAGTTCTCGTATGCAATATCCTAATAAAATTTGTTTAAATAAGAACTGTTATCATATTCAACTAAGTCAGCTTATAAGTGGTGACAAACTCAATGCACATGAGCACTGATGATGAAAGCGTTGCGGCTTTCGAAAACGGCTGTTCTGCTCGGCTGTGTAAGTTGAATAACTAAAAACTGATGTTGACTTTCCTTTGTGCCTTAGAATATTTATCATGTCTTTCTGAGATTTAAATTAAATTTCGAACAATTAGGCTATAAAAAACTTCGAACAATTAGGATATAAAAATTTAATAAAACAAAAAGATGATTCAAGTTTCTATTGTATCTCGAAGAGAAAAGTTCGGCAATTATGACTGAAAACTGAACTTATCGCACATGGGGCTCACAAAATGCACAAATAGTCCTCGAAAAATCATTACATTCAAAGAAAGTGACCGTATGGTGCGAAATCGTGACAGGTTTTAAAATCTCAGAAGTAAGCCACGCCTGTTTTGCGGTTGAAATTTCATAGCCCACAGTCTACCAACTCAACTATTACATCGTCACCCAAATGACCGCTATGATCCAGTATAGAATTAATGATAAATTTTATTTTCTTTCAAAAGCTTTTGTAGTGAGTCAAAAAGCTCTAAAACAATTTTGGAGTAGAAATCCGATGTAAAGCAGACTCACAGCAATACGCATACATAACAGGTAGTTTTATATATTATTTCTGTTAGACTTACGGGTATTGGTTTGCATTTTATTACAGTGAACAGCAAATGTTTTGCTAGACCGTGTGAAATATATATTATTTCTATTTCCGCTTCAAAAACCCGACTTAAAAACAAATATAAATTAAATAAAAACAAGTAAAGGTGCTATATTCGGCTGTGCCGAATCTTAAATACCCTTCACAGATGAAATTTTTCTTTCTTTCTTGCTAAAACAGGAAGTAGCTTTAATTAAAAGATGTAACATAGTTTTACTTGACAAAAAATTTTAATTTTTAAACTTTTTGGTCTCTTTCATGTACCATAAAATATATTATTTGTTCAACCCTGGAGTCGAAATTTTGATTTTTTAAGATTGTAATACCAATTTTCTTCTTCCTGAAATATAAAACAGTTTTAATTACCAAAAACAACAACGTCAATTGCCTTCTTGGCTGCTCTTATGCATAAAAAATATTTAAATTTCCCAACCCTGGAAACGAAATCTTAATTTTGTTACCAATGCAACTCTTAATGAGGCATGAAATAGTTTTATTTAAGAAAAAATTAAAATTTTTAACCATTTTGGTCACTTTCATGTACTACAAAATATTGCAGTTATCCAACTCTGGATTCGATGTTTTGATTTTTTTTTTTGGAAATTTTTGATACCAATTTTGTTCTTCCTAAAATATAAAATAGCAAAAAAACGTCAATTGCCCTTTTGGTTACTTTTATGTATGAAAAAAATTTAAATTTCCCAACTCTGGAAGCAAAATTTTAATTTTTTGGTTTGTTTATCACTGCAACGCTTCATGAGGTATAAAGTAATTTTTTTTAGGAAAAACTTCAAATTTTTAACCATTTTGGTCACTCTCATTAAATATTGTACTTGTCCATCCCTGGATTTGAAATTTATTTATTTTTTGTTTTTGAATTTTTGATACCAATTTTGTTCTTCCTAAATTATAAGACAGGCTTAGTTAGGAAAAAACAACATCAGTTGCCTGTTTGATTACTTTCATGTATAAAAAAATTCAATTTCCCACCCCTGGAAGCGAAATTTGAATTAAAAAATTGTTTTTTGGCCAATGCCAATTCTTCATGATGTATTTATTAAAGAAAAACTTAAAATTTTTAAAAATTTTAGTCACTACATGTACTACAAAATACGGAATGGACCGAAAAAAATATTTTTAATTTTTCATCCATGGAAAAAAAAATTATTTTTTAATATACAATTGTGGCTTCCCAAAGCACGAAATAGGGTTAATTTACAAACATTAAAATAAATAATTGACTTTTGGTATAAATTTTGCGTCGAGAAATAGGTGTAAGCTTCCCAGCTCTGGAACCATACTTCGGATCTTTCTGAATTTCAATAGCACTCTGTTTAAGATTATTTCCAATCCAACGGTCCAAGAACCATGTCTCTAGCTCTTCTGGGCGCTTGGGAAACCTGATTTCACGTACAGACAGACGGACAGACGGACATCGCTCAATCGTCATCGCTATTCATAAGGATCCAGAATATATATACTTTATGGGGTCCCATGTTGATATCGAAGAAATTACACACAGAATGACAAACCCTTTCACTTTTTTGTGAAGGGTATAAAAATAATTCGATATATTTTAAGAAAAATATTGGTAGTTTTCATTGAAAATACTTTTCTCCAACCCAATAAAATTTCTTCTTCCTTAGTGTCATAAATGTGTAACAACCCACGTAATTTACAGAATACCATATGACAATTTATAGTATTTAACCAATACATTAACCGCAACATCACATATGCAAACAAACCCACACACACTGACTGATACAATAATTTATTACAAACATTTTAGATCGCCTCATTTTTCTGTTGGTTTAAATGTATGACAAAAATAACAACTTAGAAAAATCGTTATCAACACTAAAGCTAAATACGTTTTAGCTTGATTTCTTTTGGGAATAAAAGTGAAGGGGCTGAACACTGTAATCTAGTATTCGTGCAAAATCATACTGACACAACAACCGCATGACAACGGTCTTGAACAGCTTATGATGTGGAGGACTTCAATGTTGAGTTGATGATTGCGACATACTAATGGGCGTTTGTATGGAAATGAGTTTGGGCGCTGCGGGTATGTCCATTGCACAGTGGTGGGGGTATGATGAAAATATATTCTAAGCAACTAATCTGAACTATTTATCTGAATAATATTAATGATGCAGTTTTGGAGAATTTCAAGACCGCTTAGAATGCATGAAATCTTATGACTTGCAAAAATAAATTTTTGGAAGCGTGGAGACCCCTAGGTAAATTTAGCTTTTTGATTGTGAACGATTTTCCAGTGCCCAATTTTTTGTAGGCTTCTCTCATGAAGTTCACGTGTCTCTGTCACCTGAATTCTCATGTGCCTCTTTACCACTTTAGTTACCATTTTTATTTCTATTGCGTCATAATTTTTTTCGTATACGTCACAATCTTTAATTGTCCGTTTTTAGGTTTAATTTTTTGATGTGTTAACATCTATACGCGCGCCTCTAGGGCAGTAAACTATCAGTTTCAATACATATGCAAGTGTAAGTGTAAGAGTTTGTTTGTTTGTTGTTGTTGCTTGGCAGTCGGTATTGAAAGTGATTATTGGGCGATTTTCATATAATTTTCCCAAATTTCTCCGGAATTTCATAGCCGATTTTATTAATTTTTGGATTAAAACGCTATGCGGGTTTCGACGAAGAGTTTAGGCCAAAAATTAAGGTGATCCGATATCGGCGAGCGGAGATTTAAGTGTTTTAATTCGGAGTATTAATTTGGAGTAATATTAAATAAGTGTTTTATGTTGATCTTCGGTTTTGTCTTATGCATAGCAAAGAGAATAGTGACGTGGTTATACGTACATATATAAAAATGAGATAGCAAGACAGCAACGTATGTAGCTTATGTACAAACATAACAATGTATGTATGTACATTTGTGTGTTGCTTTGCATTCTCTTTGTTTTTTGTGGGTTTAATTATTAAACTTTAATATAAAATAAATAAACAAAAAGGTGTTAACACATCGCCCGTGAGTTCGAACACTAATTGATTTTTTTTTAGTTGCGTATACTGGTCTATTGTTTTCTTTCCGTGAAATTTCATCTGAAAATTAATTTTTTCTTAGCCAAATATTTTGCTTCTTTACTTTTATGATGTTAAAAAATTGTCTTCTCCATGAATCCGTATTAGGCTCCATGCGGTTCTCAATTCTTTATTCGCAGTGAAAATATGGTTTGACTGCGCACACTTAAAACTTTCGATACGATTCAAAAGTGTGCATATACTTAGGTTTGTTAAAAGTAAGTATAAACGGGTTATACGACAGCAGCTTTAACTCGAAGAGTGTAACATATATTGTCGATAAGAAAGTATTTTGAATTATTTTGTGATAAATTTCTAAAATGTTTCAGTTCTAACCCACTGTACATTGTTAACATTTATTTTTATACATTTATAATTTGCTTAATTACTTTAAAATTGAAACTAAACGAAGCATTTACTAACCCAAAAGTAACATCGCAGCATTAAAGATCATAGGAAAAAATGGGTGAAAAATATCCATCATATTGTTACAAGTTTAAACAAGTAATTCTTTTAAGCCGAATATTATATTCCCTTCACCATAATGTTATTCACCCCTATCGTGAATAACAAGTAGAATTTTTGTTCACGTGAAATTTTTATTCCACTCGAAGGGAAAAATCGTATCGTGAATCTCCCGTGAGAAATTATTCCCGCTATCAGTTTTCAGTGAATGTAAAAAAGTGAAGAAGCTGAAAACAACATGATAAATTAAAGAAATTTGTGGTGCAAAAATTTACATTTATGTAATAATTTAAAACAAGAAGAAAGCAAATTAAAAATATTCTTAATGTTTAGAATTGGGGCAACAAGTTTTACAAAGACGCAGGCAGTTGATTTGTTGCAAAAATATCACTTTGTGTCTTATTAACAGATCTTGCCCCTAAAATAAAATTTATAAACTCTAACATTCGTATTATAATAGAAAATACTTTCATTTTCTATTCTATTCCCCACCAAAAACTAAGTGATCAAATTAAAAGGAAAAGTGAAAAAACTCGCGGGAAAAAAAGCATTCACGATAATCCGAATTTAATTTTAGCATGAAATCATTCACGGGGAATTTTTTCATGATTGCAATTTTAGGGAAAAAGGAAAAATTTCGAGGGAAAATTTATTCACGATAGGGGTGATTAATAAATTGATCACTGGGCATCGTTATATAGTGGAATTCGGTTAAGTCAAAATGAAAATATACAGGAATTTGGTTCTGCTTATATGAGATTTTCAATAAAATGACGTGATACTTGTTTCCATTAAACGAATTCGGTCCTTTGAGAACTGTTATATAAGTTAACTCATTTAAGATATTAGAAATAAACCAAACATCAACTGGTTTTGATTTCAAATTCATTTGACATAATAAAATATATTAAATACTTAGTTGGATTTACTGAAACACATGTTTTCATCTGAAAAGTTATTTGATTTTTTAACGTAGTTTCCTTCTATACACTTAGTCCAACGTTTCCACAATTTTTGTATCCCTTCCGAAAAATACGATTTGTCGAGGTCATCAAAACAGGCATTTGTTTGTGAGGTTATTTCGTCGTTGGAGTCAAATCTCTTACCGCAGAGCCATTTCTTCAAGTTTGGGGACAAGAAATAGTCACTCGGTGCTAAACCCAGAGAAGCTCGGTGCTAAACCTTGAGGCTCGGTGCTAAACTTAGAGGGAGCAATTCGTGGATTTTTGTCATGGAAACTGCATATATGTGCAGGCTTGCATTGTAAGTAGACGGGGCACCCACCATGCGGAAGATGGTTCCAAAATTTAAACTACTGTCATGTCTATGGTTTCCACAATCTCTCTCAATTTCAATATATGATCGGCTAAAGCCATATCGTGATTCTTCTTCAATTGCTTCGTATCTGGTGTCCAGAATGTTCATCTTCCCTGCATGGAAATAAATGGTGCAGACTCCCCATAATATTTATTATTTAGTACCAGGTTACGTCTCAGCTTCGTCGTTAAAGCTTAAATATTTTATTTTTAAGGAATGTAGGCTTAAGTAGAACAATTTGTTAAATTATTACATTATTTTTGCATATAATAACGCCCACTAAAGAGGGCGGGACTCAAAAATTATTTTTTTTTTTATTTTATGGCTCCAAGTTTAATGCGTTCGACCTTCTTTAATATAAAAATATATCATTTGCTTAACAAAATTACAAAAAAATTCTAAAAACTATGTTGTTTTTTAGAGGTTGGTTTAGTTTTTCTTAGGGGAACTTTTTTCCCTCATGCCCGGTTTAGCCCATCACCGAACTTAACCTGTGCTATCATTCAAGATATATTTATACCAAATTTCAAGAGTCTATCTCTTTTAGTTTGGACTGAATCGTGATTTCCACAGACGGGCGGACAGACGGACGTACATGCTCAGATCGTCTTAGATTTCATCACTGATCAAAAATATATATACTTAATGGGGTCTCAGATGGATAATTCGCTACGTTACAAAAGGAATGACAACGTGATTATACCCTCCATATTCCTTTTTGGAGGATATAATAAATAAATAAAATAAAGCAAATTACGCAACATGTTCAATTTTTGACAAGAGTCAACTAACAGCTGACTGTTGACAGGAGCATTAGTGCCCTTTTTATTAAGCGACGGAAGGTCTTGTTGACTCACTCTCGTACTAAAACTGGTCTATAATCACCTGGGCCCATCTTTTGTAACTTTCAATATGTTTTCATATAAATATAATAATAATAATTGACAAAAGAATCAAAAGTTAATATACTTGTCCTGGTTCTTATAAAAAAAATTCATAAATTGTTTATATTGGAGTTCTTCCATCCCAAGGTAAGAAAAGTTATATTAAAGAAGAAATGTTGACAGTCCAACAAGATAAAAATTAAAGCAACAAATGAGTAGCTAAATCAGCTGTTGAGGTCACTTATTATTAATTCGCCTCCAAAATGACTTTTTGAAATTTCACATTCTAGAAGTAAAAGTGGAAAAATTGAACAAAGAACGCTGATGAGATGGCGTAGCGGCCTCGAAATCAGTACTAATCCGTTCTGCTGGTTTGATGATTATTGAAAATATTCTTAATATTCCAATCTTAATATAAAAAATAATAAATAGAATTTAAACAAATTCATTTATTAATAAAATAACAAAAAAATAATTTGCAGTCATGCAGATTCGAACTTAAGCCCGTTGAAAAATTAACAATTTACATAAGAAAAAGTTCGACTAATAAAAATTCATACATAATTTAAAAGTTATTTTAATTTGATATCCCATCGGTCTTGTTGCTTTAAAAATCGGATGATGAAGGAGATCTTTTCCAATATTTAATCTTTTTAATCTTTTCCAGGTGCTATAATTTTATTATAATAAAAAGTGGATTTTGTTTTGGTGGCTGTTTCATTTAAACTAGCGCTAATCCAGGGAAAATATAATTTAACTAAGCGGTTATTCGGTTAAACAGAATTACTTGGAAATTAGTCCAAACTAATAGATACAAATATTTAATATTAATTCAGGAATTTTTTCAATTAAAGGGCGTGTTCTTAACTGAAGTCGATTGTGTTAACTTCGGTAATACAATATGGGCTAAAAGAAATCAACCTATTGCAATATGCTCTTATTTTTGCAAATATGTTTTGACATTAGTGAACTAGACAGATGTAGAATACGAGTGAACAAGCCATGGAGCGATACACTCCCCATCCTCAATATGGAGGACGAAGTGGACGATTTTTCGACCAAAATCATAATGAATGATGAGGCTCATTTCCACCTCAGCCTGTACGTGAACAACCAAAACTATCGCTTCTGGGGCACCGAAAATCCACGGGTAATGCACGAGGATTTATTGCCCAAAGTGACTGCATGGTGCACTGTTAACGCTGGAGGAGTCATCGGATGACTTCTTCTGGCCCACCTTGTATAACAAATTGATTTGATGATTTCAAAACCGCCGGTTTAACAAGGGTGTCTGCTATTAAACATTCGTATCTCTCCAACAATTTTGTATAGACATGCTCATTATGGTTCTTAGGTGGCGTCGTTAGACCGCAAAGCGGTACGATGGGCGTATGACAAGACACTTTTTTTGAACTGAAATTGAAGAGCTGTGCAATATGTGCCTTCAACAGGATAGTGCCACAAGCCGCACAACACTATGAATATTTGGTTTATTGTATCCAGAAGGCGTAGTTTCTCATTTATGGGCTCTCATAAGAATAATCTAGAAAATACGAACTTGATAACAAATTTCTAAATACAATTTTCACATTTGGTGCAGGGCATAGAAATGAAAAATGTCAACGTGTTTACTTCAATAACACAAACCTTTTTAAAATGAAAACGCATAAAACAAAAAGGTGTTAATTAAAATAATTACTGCTTTTGGATGTTATTATTTCTATTTTTAATATAAAGGAATGAGCGTAGGGGAGTAATTAACCTACATCTTTTGACTCTATTGTATTATACAACAAAATATTTAAATATTTTTCTCACTAAATGAAATAAAGTTGTATGATAAACATTTTTACTAGAATTTTAATTTTTCCATGTTCTGACCGACCACTCCTTTACCAGAAAAAAGAAAACAGTTGTCATCCATTTCCAGGAAATAAATTGTTACAAATGGCTTAAAGCATTTGAAGTTGCGACTCTTTTCAAACTTTCAATGTATCTATCACTTAACTTTAGTCCTGAATTATCACACATTAAATACAGTGTTTTATCGACTAGTGAGAAAATACGAAAACTGTGTTATCAACACAATAACACCGGCTTATTCTTTAGAGACTAATACCAACTGCTTTCGAAGTAAACACAAAAAGGACTCAACACAATATCGGCCGAATAGAACTAATTTGTTGTGAATACAACAAAATAAATGTTTTTTAATTTTAAATTATAAAACCACAAAAAAGCTTTTATTACTCGAGTATGATATGGCATATATTCCTAAACGTAATTATATATTAATACAATGCCGGCGATAATAATCAATAGTGCCCAAATTGAACATACAAAATAACACACTGAATGCGCATATTTTCGAACCAGGATGTGTTTTTGATAAAATTATTTTATAATGGCTTTTATATGGCACTACTACTATCACTACATTTAATAGCTTCTGATGCAATTGCTTTACAACCGCTGATAACACGATAGTCAAAATATTTTATCAAAATTATGAAAGGGGGGTTTTTGCTATTCTTACGCCATCACTAGCGGTCACACCCATTATAATATACGAGGGAAGTCACAAAATCAGAAATGTTACTAAATCTATTTATCGTTGCAAAATATTTAAATTACAATCATTTGTTCTTGCTTTTTTTTATTCAAGTCATAATACTCGTAAGCACTTCATTATATAGGCTCCGCAATCTAACGTTTTTTTCAACTAGCGCTTATTTCGTGAATGGTAACTCTTAGCTCATGTCTGATTTGACAGATAATTACTTTTATCCTTCCGCTGAACGAATATTGTTGACCATCCAATGCGTTTTCGCTTCGCTAAGTGGGCCTGCGATCGACTTACAGAAGATGCCGATTTTGCCAAAAAATATCATCTTCTCAGATGAAGCTCATTTTGATCTTGGCGGGTATGTAAATAGGCAAAATTGTCGCATTTGGGGCACAGAAAACCCGCACGCATACATTGAAAAGCCGACGCACCCAAAACAAGTCAATGTTTGGTGCGGATTTTGGTCCAGAGGCATAATTGGGCCCTTTTTCTTCGAAAATGAGCAGGGAGCGACCGTTACAGTCAATGGCGATCGTTATCGCGCCATGCAGCCATTTGAACGAAATTATTTTCCATTATTAACCGGAAGGATTGTACTTTCAAAAAAAAAAAAAAAATTTGAGAAAATATTCAGTAGTTTTTCTTATAGTATTTTCAAAAAAAAAGTTATTTGACTCACCCTATATGATGTATTAGTGAAAAAAAGTTTTCTAGGGAATCTTTTGTTTATTTAAAGCTAAAAAAAATATGATTTGCCAAGTAATTAATAGGAACTTTGGCCGATACACATTTCCATAGTCTGTAAAGCTTTTTAAATATATATGCATGTATAGGTTTAAGGGCCATTATTACAACTTAAAGTTAGTTAAAAGTAAGATTTTATCAGACGTATAAGAAGGTTTCCATTATTGCAAATTGGATTTAGGTTACCAGGTAGGATAAACTTACCTGTAATTTATCGCTCACTTTGGTTAAAGTAATATTTGGTTAAAGTAAAAACTTTAAGTTGTAATAATGGCGCTAAATATTTTATTATTGTTCATATATTTTAAAATTTAAATTTATTTAAATTTTGTTTGAATCTTTTTGTATTTTGTTGACAAATAATTTTGTTTCATAATGCTAGAGTTAATGTCGACGCCGTTGACGGCGTTTCAACGCCGAAAAAGTTTAAATAGAATGAACTTTTACGGCGTTGCAACGCGTTGAGATTAACTGCTCCCATACAATTTCATACGATTCAACTTTTTTTTTGACATTTGACGCCGTCGGCGACGTCGACATTAACTCTAGCATAAACAAAAAAATTTTTCATATCGAATAAAATAATTAATTTCCTGAAGAGGTCACACAAAGGAGTGACGAAATATTGAAATTAAGAATTAAATTAAAATAAAGAGACCTTAAGCATTAAAATATCAGAATATAATAGTAATTAAAAAGAGGTCAAAAAACCAGAAGAACTTTTGCTATAAATTTATAATAACAAAAAATCATTCTATTTATACGAGTACATGTGTCTTGTATATATTATCATTTTAAGATCTCATGCAGCTAATATAATAGCAGCAAAAGATTAATTTTTGAAACAATAAAAAATTACATTGATTTCCTATATCAATGCAACGAACTATTTCATTGATATCATAAAGCGTTACATTAGAGTGCCTTTTCAGAATTGAAGTTTTTGACAGCAATAATAATTAATTATTCTCAAATTGAAATACCAAATACGAATGTTTTCGAACCACATGGCCCTTTATAACCGCCTAGAACAGCAATTTTTATTCTGCAATTATTTAAATTTTGGTTCTTTTCGTTATATTTTGTGTTATTGATAAAACAAAACATCAAATACACACAGTCCGTTTAAAAATAACCGGTGGGAATTTCCAAGCAAAAGATAATTTCACAGCACTTGAAAATATATATCGCTCCGCAATCGTCTCATCACACACACCAACAAACTCATGAATTGCAGAAACATAAATTTCCACTTTGCACAGGGACCGATACTACCTGTACATATAAATAATAGATTCTAATGCAATTGTTGTAAAATTGTTCGCAAAACAATAAACACACTTAACCAATTTATTTTATCGCAATTATGAAAGTGCGACTGAAGGAGAGACCACTAATAAAATTCGAGGAAGGCACACAAAATTTTTTAAATCTTGTAAACTGATGAAACAATTTATTTTAATGTTCTAATTAATGCTAAATTAAATGCTTATTGGACACTTCTAAAATTTTGACTTTTAATTAATATGAAGGCCGTGACTGACTATCCTACACAATTGCGCTATTTGCCAAATATGTCATGTGCGCTAAAAAGTGGGATAGTGTGACCTAAAAAGTTAACTGTATAAATAAGTATTTGACACGTCTATGCAATTTGGAAATGTTTAGAAAAATTTTTATAATTTTTTATTGTTGTATAAGATTGTGTCACGTGCAACACAATTTTGAAGCTATTTCTTAAAGTCAGACAGACTTTTGCAAGATCTTTCTCGAATGAATCCTACGCTTGTGTAGGTTAGCTAGTCGCGGCCTTTATTAGGAAGTTTTGATAATAAGAAGAGAAGAGTATTTCAATTGAAATAAGTTCTGATTATAAGTAGGGAAGATAATTTTAAACAAGGAAGAAACAATTACGTCGGTTTCTTATTTCAATACAACGAAAAATTTTGTTTATGTTATGAAATGCTAGATCAAAATAATTAAATTAAATCATTGAAATGCAATTTTTTTTTAAATGAAGCTTTTGACAACAATCAAACATACTCAAGTTAAATAAAAACTGAAACACTAAATAAATTTTTTTATAACCTCCTTTTATTACTAGTAAATTCAAAGGCTTCTCATACAATTGTTTTAAAATAGTTCATAAAAAGATAAACACGTTTAGCCAAATTATTTTATCAAACTTATGAAACGGGGGTTTTTTCTGTTCTTTTCAATATCACTGCCGCACAGACCACCCATAAAATACGACGCAAGACACAAAAAAAACTGAGCAAAAAATTAAAAAATGTTTTATTTTTATTACTGTGTTATTAAACACCTCTAGCCAAAGTATTTTATCAAAATTATAAAACAGGGGTTTTTCTGTTCTTTTAATCACTGGCGGCCAGATCACGCATAAATTACTAGGGAAAGCACGGTTAATTAAATGTTAATTGAAGATCAGTAAAATTTTTAATTCTTATTAATTGTCATCAGTCTTCTGCTCTAAACACTTAGACGACGGCAGCAGCACCAGACGACAACCTGTCAGAAATAGAATACATGTGTTTATATGGGAATGATTATTTTCACAGCTACTCGGCATGGTTGTTGTCCGTGCTACTTTTGTGGTTGTAGTCAAATTAAATTAATTTATATTTTCATAGGCGACAGTAAAAAGATTAGTGCTGCCAGCAGAATAAAAAATCTTAAAATATAAGAGTTTAAAAAAGTTTGTTGAACATGTCAAGAATACGACAATTTTTGGAAATAAACAAGTAAAAACGTTATATTCGACCGGGTCGAATCTTAAATACCCTCCAAGTATTTAGTAAGTGAATTTAAAATGTTTAACTTGGTGGGACAGAGTTCCTTTATATAATATCGTACGTCAACGTCCACTAAAGGGGGCGGGGTTCAAAAATATACTATATCATGTTTTCCACAGACGGACGTATGGGCATTGCTAGACCGTCTTAGACTTCATCACTAATCAAGAATATATTTACTTTAAGGGGTCCAATTCTCTTTGGAGGTTATAAAAACTGTATTTTGGCGGGGGCTGTGGGGGAAAAATTTCACCTTTGTCATAAAACTCTAAAAATAAATGCTTGGGATAGTTGTACACAAAATTAAAATTTTTTTTTTTGGTAGGGTCATTTAAGGGATGAAGGGGGAGTAGGGGGTAGGGAAGAAATCGGCAGTCATAAAACTCTAAAAATAAATGCATGGAATGGTTAGGTTGGGCTATGTTGAAAAGAGGGGCATAAGCATCCCAATCCGTCCTGGATTACACTTAGGCCTCATAGGATGCATGGAATAGTAGTATACAAAATTAAAAATTTTTTTCTTGGTGGAGTCATTTATGGTGTGAAGGTTTCGTCTCAGCTTCGTCATTAAAGCTTAAAAAGTGTTATTTTTAAGGAATGTAGGCTTAAGTAAAACAATTGTTAAATTTGCATGCCATTTTTGCATATAATAACGCCCACTAAAGTGGGCGGGGTTCAAACATTTTTTATTTTTATTTTATGGCTCCAAGTTTAAGGAGTTGGACCGTATTTGACATAAAAATATATCATTTAATAAAATAACCAAAAAACTTAAAAAATTATGTTGTTTTTTCTGGGTTGATTTAGTTCTTCTTAGGGGAACTTTTTTCCCTCTTGCCCGAACTGGCGAGGTTCAAAACTTTTAGTTTTTATTTATTATACACCTAGAATATAGAACACAAATAGACGATATGGGTAACTAAAATGGTGCATATATTTTCAAAATCTATTAACCCATTGCGAGTGAAATGCACTTTAAAATTGTTTCTATCGAATATATGACGTAGAAATGCAATTATTTAAAAAATCACTTAATGCAACCATAATTAAACTTGTATATAGTTTTATAGGGAACTTTCCAAGCTATAATTGGTTTATACTTGATAGCCATTAGTGGTAAAATAAATGAGCTATGACACTTCCGAATGGAGATATATAGGAAATAAATTAACTCATGCACTCATTTTTAACATCACAAAATACTTTATTTTAAAAATGCAATAACACAAAAGAGCTAAAAAGAAATAAATTGATTTGCTTTTAAATTCTTTTGATATATCGTGTGGGCTATCTATCGGTTTAAATTTGAACCACCGATTAGTTCGAGTCTGGTAATACTTACATATGTCATTCTAGTCTGTCACAAAATTCAGTACATTGCCATTGCCGAGATACGACCTCATAAACTCGAAAAAGTGTTCGAAAATTGGTTCGATTGTGACTGTGATTGGTTCGATTGCGACTGTGAGGACAGCCGCGACAGTCAGATGAATATTCCATCTCTAACCGGAACAATTGTAGTTCACAACAAAAAAATTAATTCGGCAAAATTTCAAACCGCTTTTGTTTTATTACATTTTTAAATTTAAAGCTTTAAACTTGTATCAATAGAACGAACAATTTTATTTCTGTTATGAAAAGTTACAGAACAATGATGAAATTAAATCAAAGTATTACATATTTTTAAGTATTAAGATTTTAGCAGCAATCAATTTTGGTTAAATTAAAATAATTTTAATATTAATAAAATTGTTTTACGACCTGTTTTATAATTCACTACTACTAAAGGGTCCGGCATCTAACGTTTTTTTTTCAACTAGTGCTTATTTCGTGAATGGTAACACTTAGCTCTTGTCTGATTTGACAGATAATTAGTTATATCCTTCCGCTGAACGAATATGGTTGTGTATACGCTTGAACAACGCTTCGCTAAGTGGGCCTGCGATCGACTTACAGAAGATGCCAATTTTGCCAAAAAAAATCATCTTTTCAGATGAATCTCATTTTGACCTTGGCGGGTATGTAAACAAGCAAAATTGTCGCATTTGGGGCACAGAAAACCCGCACGCATACATTGAAAAGCCGACGCACCTAAAACGAGTCACTGTTTGGAGCGGATTGTGGTCCAGAGGCATAATTGGGCCATTTTTCTTTGAAAATGAGCAAGGAGTGGCCGTTACAGTCAATGGCGATCGTTATCGGGCCATGTTGAACGAATTTTTGTTCACAAAAATTGAAGAGGAGGATATTGGCAAAATTTGGTATCAATAGGATGGCGATACGTGCCACACAGCCGAAGCTACACTCGATGTTTTGCGCCCTGTTTTTGAAGATCGCATTATCAGCCGCAGAGCTGATGTCGTTTGGCCACCTCGGATCTGCGATTTGATACCGTCGGACTATTATTTGTGGGGTGCCGTCAAGGATAAGTGTTACGCCGACAAGCCAGATACAATTGATGCTTTAAAGGGCAATATTCGTGAAGCCATTGGTGAAATACAGCTGCACACAATCGATAATGTGCTTAAAAATTGGACCTATCGTGTAGGCTACTGCATGGCCAGCCGAGGCAGCCATTTGAATGAAATTATTTTTCATTATTAACCGGAAGGATTGTACTTTCAAATAAAAAAAGAAATTTAAGAAAATATTCAGTAGTTTTTTTTTATAGCATTATACTATTACTACTACTACTACTACTACTACTACTGCTGCTACTACTACTAGATGTAATGGTTTTGTAAGTGTTTTAAAATAGTTGATAAGACGATAAACACCTTCAGACAAATTATTTTATCAAAACGAAGAAACGGGGGTTTTTATAGTTGTTACGCTATCGCTGGGGGAAATACCACTCATTATGTACCAGGGTATTTACCTGAGTCGTTGAAATCACGAAAAATACAATTTTTCTCGACCATGCAAATATAATTTCAGATGCGAAATTTTTATTCTTTGTGCAAAAACTGTCAGTAAGAACCCATCGTCAGGGAAACCATGTACACAAAATTCTAGCATCGTATAGTCAAATTATGAGATTTAGCACTCTTATCACTAATAACGAAACAATTACGCAAAACTTTAACACTTTCTGCTTTGTTCACGCCGAATTTTTTATACGCAATTAATTCCAAGAAAAATTGGCCGCATGATTCATGGAAATAATGTCTAACCCATACATAAATAACACATAAAAATAGAGGCCAATCGTTTGTCAGAATACGGAAGTTAAAAGCACAGTTTAGTTTACATTTTAAGCAGCGCCCTATTCACCTCTTCGTAGCCGTAGTAATAAAGAAGTTAATTAATACTCCTATCGCGCACATACAAAAAGAAAGAGAGCAGCTACAGTCGGTAACATGATTAAAATTAAAAGTTAATTTTTAAATTAATACAATTTCATAAAAAAAAATAAAATCACAAATGAATGTAACCGCCTTTCATGTCAAAACTTTAGAAGTTTTTCATTTCGAAATAAAATATCTTAAAAAGTCTTATATAGTTTTTACAGATTATTTTCAAAACTTGTAATTAAACAATTAACCCATTTAAAATTGGGTAAGACAAAAAAAATATATAGAGAAATGTTTTTAATTAATTACGCACAGCACTAATTCTTACAATTGTGGATATATTTTTTACAATTAAATTTAAAATCTTTTATTAATGGCGGCATACAGACTTTGAAAATTTTAAAGTTACTTTGTAATAATTCTACTGAAGCTAACAGAGTTGCCGATTACAAAATAAATTGTGGCTAAATAAATAGAAAGACTAAAAAAAAGTCTTTATAAAGAACTACATGAGACTTTATTTATTTTATTTGTTATATATTCTCAATATCGTGATATATTTTATTTTACATTAAGAAAATGTATGGGGAACTTTTCATTTTACTCTATTAACGATCATACATACATTCCTTAAATATAATTCTATTAACAAATAAAATTAATATTTTTAAATCAAGAAAATATCACATGCAATATTCCACTCAAACCAAATTCATCCACACACAAAAAAATATAAAAAATGAGGAAACCAAAAACACGACCGATCAGTAGTTCCACAGTGTAACATACAAAAGCAGACAAAAACAGTTGGCATCATGTGGGTGCTGCAAAGGAGGGTCTGTGTTCAATAAAAACAAGAGTTTGATTTGTATCAATTAAACTGGAAACAAAAAGTGATGAACAAGACAGTAGTGGCTGGCGCAAATCTGCTACGATTTTCGACTTCAACAGAAGGGCGATTTCAACGAAAATAAAAATTTAAATTAAAACAAAGTCATTTTTATCAAAAACATTTGCCGCCAAATGAAAGACCATAAAACGATTGCGTGACTTGGTGTCATCTGCTAAATTTTGTAACTGTTAATGATTTTTTTTTTAATTCTTGCTCTTTCTTTTTTGTTTGTTTCTTTCTTTCTTTCTTACTACCAAATTAATTTAAAAAAATAATTTATCCATTAAAATTTTTAGGCGAAATAACCATTTAAATTACGTTGAATGATTTCTTTTTTCAATTGAGTTTTATTGAATGAAATATATTTTTTATTTCATAACAATTAAATAATTGCGGCATTTTATTTAATGTGGCTTTGTTAAGTTTGGAAAGCAATTTGAAAATTAAAATCATCAAAAGGATGATCGAATATACAATTTGGATTTACGCGTTGTTGTTTTATTTTTTATTTTATATATCGTTTATAGCACGAAAGTTGTTCAGTAATTTTTGAACGAATGTGTGGGCCACTCTATTGTTATTGAAGATTTTTAATTAAAAAGAAATCTTCAATTAAATTCTTATTGATCCCTTTAAATATATTTTTAAATAACAAATGTTTCCAAGGTAATTGAGGAAGGCAATGAGTTCTACAAAAGGTAAAAGAACACAGAAAAAATATTTTTAAAAATCAGCTAGCTAAAACAATTTTTTTTTTTCTTAATTAGGCCAGAAAAATTTAAATTGGTATTAAAAATGAAAAAATACATTTCCAGGTTGTTTAATTGAAATTTTTTTGGTACTTAAAAGTAACCTAATAAAATAAATTTCTTAATATCTCTATAAATTTAATAACCGTCCGTCCGTCTGTGGAAATCACGATTCAGTTCAAACGAAAAGAACTAGACTCTTGAAATTTGGTATAAATATATTTTGAAGCTTAGAGCTGGTTAAGCTCGGAGATGGGCTTAATCGGGCAAGAGGGAAAAAAGTTCCCCTAAGAGGAACTAAACCAACCTCTAAAAAAACAACATAATTTTTAAAGTTTTTTGGTTATTTTGTTAAGCAAATGATATATTTTTATGTCAAATATAGTCCAACGCCTTAAACTTGAACCCACAAAATAAAAAAATATTAATTTTGGACCCCGCCCACTTTAGTGGGCGTTATTATATGCAAAAATAGTGTAAAATTTTAACAAATTGTTTTACTTAAGCCTACACCCTACCGCCTCCTCCCCCTTCACCTCCTAAATGACCCTACCAAAAAAAAATTTTTAATTTTGTATACAATTATTCCAAGCATTTATTTTTAGAGTTTTATGACTGCCGATTTTTTCCCTACCCCCTCCTCCCCCTTTGCCCCCTAAATGACCCTACCAAAAAAATAAATTTAATTTTTTATACAATTATCTCAAGCATTTATTTTAAGAGTTTTATGACTGCCGATTTCTGCCCTACCCCTGACCCTACCAAAAAAAAACTAAATAAATAAAATTTTGTATACAATTATCCCATTCATTTATTTTTAGAGTTTTATGACTGCCTATTTCTGCCCTCCTCCCCCTTTGCCCCCTTAATGACCTTATAAAAAAGGTGAAATGTTTCCCCCGCAGCCCTTGCCAGAGCACCCCCCCCCCCCCCCAAATACAGTTTTTATACCCACAAAAGAGAATTGGACCCCATAAAGTAAATATATTCTTGATCAGTGATGAAGTCTAAGACGGTCTAGCAATGCCCATACGGTCGTCTGTGGAAAATATGATATTGTCTATTTCTTAACCCCGCCCCTTTAGTGGGCGTTGACGTACGATACTATGTAAAGGAACTCTGTCCCACCAAGTTAAACATTTTAAATTCACTTGGAGGGTATTTAAAATTCGACCCGGTCGAATATAACGTTTTTACTTGTTTGTATTTAAATATATCTCAACTGTTATTTATAAAAATTTTCTTAAAAAATGCTCATCGAGGTATATCATTATTATTAAAATAAATCATTTATTTGCAAATAGCCAATACTTTACAATAAAAATGTTCAAATAAGACCAAACAATGCGTGAGCGAATTGAAAAAATAGTAAAAGGATTTAAATAAACAATAAATAAATTGAATAAAATTAAAGAGTAAATAAATAAATAAAAACCTTCAAATATGTACGTGCATGTATACGAATTCATACCTATGCATATGCTATTAATATAAACAATTGATTATTATTTTTAAAATTAAAAAAAGCTGGGAATAAATAAATAAATGCAAGTGAAATTTCATTTTATTATATCTGTTGGTGTTTGTGCATTGATTTAAAACAATTTGCACAGTCTGAACAAATAAAAATATACAAATATAAGCCCCGCCCGTTTTTCGAATATATTTAATAATCCACAACAAAACTGTACTGTATATTGGACTATTTCTAACTAATAGAAAATTTGGAGCTAAGCCAGCTAAGAAACTGTAAAGCTGTTGTGAGCCAGTTCTCCCTAAACCACCCACTCGCTCATTATTCAAATAAAACTAAATCAAAGATAACAAAAAATTTATGAAAATACATATATACAAAAGTGTGTAGAATGTATAAATGAGTGCATGTGTAGTTACAGCGGTTGAGTGGCAGTGTTGCCAGCGTAGGCATTTTTATTTATGTGCCTATAGTATGTTTGGCAAAAATGTATAATGAAAAATCTTTATACATGGATCCCTTACAGATTTCTTTTAATATTACTATTTCTATTTTGGTTTTAAAACTGCATGAGAATTTCAAATGATAATACATTAAAGTTAAAGCCCCGATTTTGTAAACCACTTTGTGTCAAAAAAAAATTATAGGAAAACAAAGACAAATATCTAAAAATTTTAAAAATTTGTTTTAGTTTCGCACACAATTTCTTTATTAAACAAGCGTACCGAAACTCATGCATTGCTTGGCCTTTCAAACAGTTTAAAATTTGTATGAAAAATTTAAGTAAAAATGTACAGCAAAAAGAGTAAACTTATTTGAAATTTTGTTTTTGTGTATTTATAAATTTCACTAACGCAACGTGATGTACAAGATTAGGGTCTTAGTGTTTTCATTAGCGTATATATAAGTTTGTTATTCCGTGTATAATTGCCTCAATATTAAAATGAGACCCCATAGTGTCTATTCTGGGTCCTTATAAATACGAAAGTCGGATAAACGAATAAACGTTGTCCGCCAGTCTGTATGCAAAATCGGGTTTCCGTAGCCTCCAGAAGAGGCAACTCGGTCTTGAATTGTGTATACGAAATAATCGTAGATTGATATTGAAAATCAACAAAATCAAAAATACGAAATAATCGTAGATTGATATTGAAAATCAACAAAATCAAAAATACGGATCGAGAGCTGGAAAAGTGAATTGCATAAAATCAAAGAGTAAGTCCTATTATCTAAGGAATAAATAAAAAATCGAGAAATAACTTTTATTTTCTAAGGAGTAAATAAAAATAAAGTAATTATTTTAATATTTTGAGGAATAAATAAAAATCAAAAAATTATTTTTATTTTCTGAGAAATAATTAAAAATCAGGAAATAACTTAAATTTTTTGAGTAATAAAACTAAAAAAATAATTTTTATTTTCTAAGCGAAAAGTAAAACTCATGAAAGAATTATTAAAATGTAATTTTTAAAATAAAGTTCTCTGATTTAAAACGTTATTGTTAACATTTTCTTGTATCTGATAAAGATCCGTTGTTATAGCGTGTAAAATAATAAGGGAATATTGCTTATGAAACACATACCACAAACACATTCTGTTATAAACAAACGTGGCTTAAATGTACAAATAATATATGTTCATATTTATGTATGAAAATAATATTCATATGTGAGGTTTCTACGTGGTAAAACAGTAATTTTTCATATGAATATGGCAACTTCACATAAATCTCTAATACTCATACAAATGCTTGTTTACTCATAATATTTTGTAGTTGGAGTTAGGGGCTCTCAGAGAACTCCTCCCTCTTGCTTATTGTTTAGTTTATTACACACTTCCATACATAAACAGCAATACTTTTGTTCTTGTTATTTTAGTCGATTCATTCGCCAATCACAGCTGCTTGGTTTTGTGCGCATGGTATGGATCAATTGATTTTGTTGTTGTAGATGTTGCTGGTATTATTGTTAGAATTCGTTTTGTGTTTTGATTGATAACAAATCTTTACTGTTTTAACTTGTTGGCCTTATCTATTGCACTACCATATCTATGCAGCAAGCTTCTGACTTCTAATGGTTTCTTTTTATTTGTTTTGAGGTATTCAATACAAAAATAAATAAAATGAATAAAATATTTATAATGTACATATAAAAATAAAAAAAGTTAAAATTATAAATTGATTTTGTTGATAAATTTTATATATAAAAGTAGTGGCCACAGGTGAATTAGTATTTAACTACATCGAAAATAGAAATTATCTTTAAATTCTTTTAAAGTCAAATCGGAAAACTAATTCTACAAAAAAACAGCATAGGCAGTTAGCAGAGAGGTAGGCCATAAGTATCTCTTGATTGCAAAAATTTCAGTTCAAGAACTTAAAGAAATGACTGTTGAGCTCCAGAGTAACAACCTTAACATATTACCCAGCATATGTTTGCTTAATGTCCTCTGCAATTCAAGTAAACGTATTACAGTACTCTCTAAATCGTTTACAATACCAGCACTTTGACTTAAATAAGCAATTTGTTACCGTTTTTTTTAAACCTTAAACCCCTAAAGGCACACTTAATTAATACATTAAACATATATGGTATTTAAATGAAAATCATAAAACGAAATCATTTTTACACGTTAGCAGCAAACCTAGATTAAATCTAAGTTAGAATTTTAAAATTACCACACAGACGGCATGTCCCTCATAAACCAAACACTGTGAGAATACGACACTGTCACCAGATTGATGGGAGAAATTAAGACTTTAACGCAAATACTAATTGACGTTTATGGGACTATAAAATAACTTCAGCTATTTCAACAATACGTGTAATATAAAAATAAATTATTGTTTTAGAAAAATTTCATATATTCCTACAAAACCAACGGGCTATAATAAACATAAACAAACTTATAAAATGATAATATTTAAACTGAAAATAAATAACCCAACAAAATTTTTTGAAGCCAGTATAGAAATGAAAAATCTGTTTAGAATTGCTTACAGCAATTCATAAGCAAAATTTTTATATTCAATGTCATAACATTTTGTACCACTCCCATTTTCAGTAGTGGTAGGGCAGCTACTTTCCAGGTAATTGGTAAAATCTATACCGCAAGATATTTACACTAACAATCGGATCAAAATTAAACAAGTAAAAGTGCTTTATTCGGCTGTTGTGAATCCTATATCCTTCACCGATGTACGTGTGTAGCGTAAAACAATAGAGTTGTCAATTATTCTTTGTTTGTGTAATGTAAGTAATTGTTTTGTTCCTTTTTTGTTGTTTTGTTCCTTTTTTGTTCGATTAAACGATTAAATCTTAACAGATGTTCGATTAGTTGACGAGAATAACGAATAAAAATATTATTTAAAAAAAAAATTATTATGAAAAAATAGAAAAATCCACTTAGAAACTTTATAATAAAATGGTCTATATTGTTATTAACACACAAAAATTATAAAGCTAAAAAAACTTGCAAATGAAATAATAATATTTTTATTAACAAAAGCCCATATAAAAAACATAAGCCACGTTCACATCTATCAAATATTTGACGAAATAAGCATAACCACTCTTTTATGAAAAACATTTATTTAATAAATATGTATGTATGTATGTATGCCCGACAAACGAAATGACCAAACTCTATACTGATTACACTGTACAACACAAAAAAAAATTACAAGGTCCGACATAAAAATTTTGATAGAGGAGACAAAAAAAAAGACACGTGTATCGGCGTTTTGAAAGTTTATATCTGAATTTCATTTGAGGGTGCATTAAAATTTCCCAGCTCTGGCACATTCTTATTGTTAATCGGCATAAGAATCCATATGATCCTTACATTTTAGGTACAAAATGTGTTCAGCAAATTTATGTAAAATGTTACGGAGATCATTTTTGTAGAATATGTTACAGAAAACGTGTCAATTTGCGATGCATATTTTGTGTACATAATTTGTTTTGTGATTTGAGCGTTTTACTTAAAAAAATAACAAAAAATGAAAGTAAACAACTACAGCAGTATTCACAAAAAAAAAATAAAGTAGACTTGATCAACACTTTAAATTTTAAAGTTTAAAATAAATTCTTTATGAAATTTTTACTTTAAAGCACACTTGAAGTACGCATTAATTTTTGTGAATACAGCATTTAAACTTTTCGTGTAAGATTTGTTTTGGCAAAAATGTCCAATTGTTTGGAAAAATTTGATTTATTTTGTTATATCTGCGGTAAACATACTATACCGGAATATAAAGTTACGTTTTTCAATAGTATAGTTGAAAACATCTATAAAAAATATTTTGAGCTAGAAGTTTTTCCGGATGAACTGTGGACGCTGAAGCATTGATGTCGCATTTGTTATAACGGCTTAATTTTGGTGGTCCAAAGGTAATTAATTTTCTTTTTCAAAAACTATAGTTTTATTTTTGAACTCTCGCTGAAGGTCAACGAAATTCAATGCAGTTTGATATTCCTATGCGGTGGTTAGATCCAGGTGAACATAATGACGCTACATGCTACGTGTGCCAAAATAGTCCTATATTAAAGTTCAATAGATATAGGCGAAAGAGTTTTTTATACAAAGCTGTAAGATCAGCCATGATCCCAGTTCCGAACTCCCAGTACCTGTGCTACAACGTCGAAGTCCTAGTCATTATGTTGATGGAACAAAATCTGACGAGCATTATGAAAAATTTCATCAGACATGCGCACCCATTGAAGAACGCTATAAAGGCAAAAGCATTCATTCGCTTATCGCTGAAATATGCTGTACATTGTATGATGATGAAGTGAAATTGCCTAGAGCTAAAAAAAGTGTAATTAATGAATACTTCCTATTCAAATTTGCTATCGAAGGTAAAATAATAGAGATATTAGTGATTTTTAGTTAAATTTGCTCTTTTTTAAAAGAAGGACAAAAGAGACCCATACCTTGTGGAGTTAAAGGGTTAACATATTCTACAAAAATGTTCTCCGTAACATTTTACATAAATTTGCTGAACACATTTTGTACCTAAAATGTAAGGATCATATGGATTCTTATGCCGATTAACAATAAAAATGTGCCAGAGCTGTGAAACTTTAATGCACCCTCAAATGAAATTCAGATGTAAACTTTCAAAACGCCGATACACGTGTCTTTTTTTTTTTGTCTCCTCTATCAAAATTTTTAGGTCGGACCTTGTAATTTTGGAAAAAATTTGATTTTGTTGTACAGTGTTATGTATTGAATTTTTAACAAACAGATATGTATATGTTCATTTTAAAAATTTTCATACAATTATAAAAAATTAAACCAGAAAATATTGGTTACGCTTATTGCATCAAATATTTTATAGATATGAACGTGTTGCTTCACAAATGGAAAAACTTAGGTTACTTTTAATTGATAAATATAGATTTTAGTGCTGCGAAGAATATTTTATTCAACCAAAATAATTTTTTATAAACATGAATTTAAATTTTTATTATTATTATTTTTAAAATATTTATCTGAATAATAAGATTTTTAAGCAATAGTTCAGTTATATCGTTAAAGGTTGTATTGAAAAAGATAATTTCGAATAAAATCTTTAAAACCAAAAATATTTTACGCATAATTTTTTTTAATGTTTTTATTTTAATTTTTATTTAATTTTTTTTAAATAGTATTTTTAAATACAGCAAGACTTGTGAATGGGACAAATATTGTTTAACTTTCCCATGTTTCGTATAAAATCATCAAAACCGCATGGAAATAAATAAAAAATGTTTAATAAAGAAAGATTATTCGATTAATTGGCAGTAATTAATCGATTAATTCTTTATTCGAATGTCGTCATTTTAAAAATATTATAATAAGTGTTTTGCATTCATTTGAAAGGTTAATCCAATAATTCTTAATCGATTAACAAGTCCAGTATGCATTCATATACTCCAACTTTGATTTTCAATACAAATTTCTGTCTTTCTAAAATATAAAATATGTTTGATTAGGAAAGAAAAAATTATTTTTATTCAGTTACTTGTATGTGAGGTGACCCAGAAGAAGAAAAATGAAAGGAACTGCTTAAACAGGAAATTTAATCGGCATCTTGCAAAGGCTCTCAAAGATGAGAGGAAATTTGCATGGGGTTAAGGCCGTAAACGACATAGGGCATGCGGGGAAGACAGAGTGACGTTGAAGCAACTGAGATCCCGGTTTTTTGTGGATGACATTCTAACTGACATTACCCGGCTTAGAGATATTGACTGGAAGAAATTGAGGGCCTACGTCAATGAGACGGAGATTCTATAAGTTTGAGGTTTTGATTTCAGCTAAGGTTTCATGTTCAGGACATAAGCGTAATGCCTCCTCTCTTTCCATGAATCAAACAAAGTTTAGATTGTCAACCCTGGAATTATACTATTGATTTTGTTTGATATTTAATACCAGCATGTTTCTTCCTGATGTATGAAATAGGTATAATAATTTTGTTATCAGTTTTTGCGACGATAAAATAAAATTCTTTTTTCAAGTGTTTCATCTGGTCTATGCTTTGTTTCTTTGAAAACTTAATCTTAACTTTGGAGCTTAGAGCATTTTACTTAGATCACCATAGATTCGGAAAGGGCTGGTCTGTACAAACCTATTTACTTATATATGACAGAATAGGTCTCCCCTGGCTCCAATATGAATTCTTCACGGTACGTGAAATAGACATAAGCAAATTTTGTGACCAAAAAATGTTTTTAAGTGTTTAATCAGCTTTACTTAAATATATTGTTGGTTAACAAAACATTTATAATATGACTGTTAAATATAAATTTAATATTTACTTTTATACTTCTTTTACGGTTAGTTAAACGCACACAGTGTTGGTAAAATTTGTATGTATGGCTTTGAATGTACACATACTCGTATTTGGTATGAAAGGTTATAATTAAAACTTTACAATGGGTGTCATAAAATACAATTTTTGACATGAATTTTCAATCAGAATTTTAATAGCCCTTAATAAAACATGACTATCGATAAACAATCATGCCTTATCAAAACCAACAAAAAAAAATTAGTTATGTTGTTTTGGTTAGTGTTTTGAAGCTAATAAAACTACAGAAAAGTTCTGCTGATTTTTATCTATACTTTTTGTAAAATAATTTTTTTACACACATACAATTCTTTTTGAATACCACACGCTGTCTTGTAATATATAAATAAATCCAAGTAATAGGCAGAGGCAATGTATGACTAGTTGCCCACTGTCAAATAAGTGTACTGCCGCAACAATAACCAGCACCACCGCACAACAACAAAAGTTAATTCAACGCCTGTAACGAAATATTCTGGCAACAAACAATTTTCTTTTCTAAATTGTTGAAGTTGTAAATGAATTATTTATAACCTTTTACTTTATACATTATTGATTTAGTGACACTTTATTGGTTTATTGTAGTACAACAAAATGTATCCTAATGATAACTTTTATTGCAGTGCATTCTGTAGACCGCATTTACGAGTATAATTTCACTATTGGTTTTGCGGCCATTTAACGACTTATCTTATCATATCCAATAAAGCATATAAAAAGACAGATACATTATTTAGTAAAGTTGGATTAATTATTAAAAAATCTTTTTTAATAAGTGGATGCATTATATTAAATCCGATATATTACAGAGCTTGAAGCTACAATTTTTTCATTCAAGTATGAATATGACTTTTGAAAACATCAATTATACTTGAAAAGGGTTATAAAAAATACGGTGAGTTAAATTCCAATTAGATATGAAAATATTAATACAGGGAGAAATTATGTGCCATACAATATACATTTACGAATTTCAAAATTAAGGCATACATCCTGATTAATTTTATTTTGCCGGCAAAACTATTATTGATCAAAAAAGGCATTTTATGATCCAGCAGTATTATGTTGGTTGTTGTCATGACTTTAATGATTTATATTTGCAAGTCGATAAAATCCATTTATGATAAAAAAGGGGCCTTTTGTTATTCTTGCAGTCATACAGATATTCTGAGCGAGATTCCATTGTGTTCCTGTCATAGTGGATACTTAGTTCGATTACACTATGCAACAATATTTGTGTTTGCATAAAAATGACATATTTTCACAAGTTACTCAAAAAATTCAAAATTTCAGTTGCGTTTAGAGAGAGAGAGAGAGGCAAGACTGCAAAAAAATAAAAGATCTCTAAAGCAGGGACCGTAACTGTTATGACTTTTATCAAAAAAAAAAAATCAAGAAATAAGAGTTATTTTTGATTTTTATATTTTTAGATAGAAAATAAGAGTTATTTTTGATATTTATTCTTTTAAATGAAAAATAAAAGTTATTTTTGATTTTTATATTTTTAAATGAAAAATAAAAGTTTATTTTGATTTTTATATTTTTAAATGAAAAATGAAAGTTATTTTCGATTTTTATATCAATAATAAAAATCAATTCAAAATTCGTGACATAGGTAATATGTTTGTCTTTCCATGGCTTCGAAAATTAGCTTTAAATGTTCATTCTGTACCTGCCACTTAAGTCAGTTTAGAAAGGTCATTTTCAGCACTCAGATTAATATTGGGAGATTTGAGATATAATTTATCTGAGGATCATTCAAAATCAATTATGATGGTAAAATTGAACACCTGAAAACGACCTCTTAATACTGACTTGAATGGCAGCCAAAACTTATAAGCTATTTCTATGCATTCATGTTTTTATAGCTGATAATGGATAAGTCACATAATATATTATATTCATATAGAAATTTGAATGAAGCAGCATATTATAATACATACGGCATCAACAAATAAATAAGAGTTTTTTATTCATTTTTATTATTGATATAAAAATATAAAAATCAAAAATAACTTTTATTTTTCAATTGAAAATATAAAAATCAAAAAAAAATTTATTTTTCATTTAAAAAATAAAAATCAAAAATAATTTTTATTTTTCAATTAAAAAAATAAAAATCAAAAATAACTCTTATTTTTTATTTAAAAAAATAAATATCAAAAATAACTCTTACTTTTGATTGTTAAAATAAAAATCAAAAATTTAAAAATCATGCAATATTTTGGATGCATTTCGCCTAAAAATCATGATGGTGTAATTAAAAGTTTTCTACGATGTTCATTTATGTATGATTTATTTCTTCAAAAATTGAAAAATAACTCCTATTTCCGGTCCCTGCTCTAAAGCCATTTTGTGACATCGTATTTGAGCAGCAAGACAATGACACGCTTGCTTGTATAGACTATTGTGTTAGCTTGCGACGGCACAAAATGCCATAGTGTGTTCACGGCTAAAGTTGCCTTTGATATTTTTCTTGTTGCCCGGTGTAGTTAGTAGATTTGTTTTATGTATCTTTGTCAAACTCAATAAGTATTAACAGGCAATCGATTATAATCAATTACTTCAACCATCGTTTACTTAGTTGTTTGGCTGTAAGTATTCATTACATGCCTCTACAAGTTGAAGCAAAAACATCTGTACTTCAGTAGTCCCTCGATTTACAAGTTAAGCTAATTGTATAGCAACTAAAATGGACATATAAAAATATATAAAAAACCGTCATATAAAATAAAAAATGTCTCAAGTGGACAATAATATATAAAAATACAAAAAAAAAATGTAAATTATGTTGTTATTTTAAGAGTTTGGCTTAGTACTTCTTAATAGAGATGTGCGCGTGAGTAAAATTGAGCTCATGATCACGCACGCCTACCAACGCATTATTTTTAATCACGTACTTTCACGCACGATAGTAACTATTGTGCAAAACAGCGCATGCGCATAGTAAACTTGTTCTCGTGTGTGAAAATATGTATCTGTATAGCACAGAGATATGTACGTACATATTTTCCTTGGTATTAAAAATCCGAAAGAAGAAAAATCTATTATTTTGTTTGGAGTGCGTGCATATTATAGATATTAAACGTCACGGGCTATCAGGCACGGGCCTAAATGTTCGAATCACGCCCACGCACGCAATTGTGATTTTAATAATTTATAATCACGATTCACGTGATTCACGCATAAATCACTTGTGACACAAAAAAATCACTACACTATACCCATCTCTATGTCTTAGTGGAACTTTTTGCCCTCTGGCCCGATTCAGCCCATTTACGAACGTTATCTGTGCTTTTATCCTTTAAAATGTATTTATACCAAATTTCTTTTCATTTCGAGTGAATAGTAATTTTCACAGACAGACGAATGGATTGTCTTAGATTTCATCACTGATCAAGAATATATGTATATACTTTATGCGGTCTTAGAGGGATATTTCGCTGTGTTACATACGGAATGACAAAGTGAATATACCCTCCAATTTCTTTTCCAGGGTATAACACGAAGTAAATGTGAACTTCAGGTGTTCTACTTTTTCCGCATCGATTAGGAGACTATCGCCGTATTTACCATTCCGAATTCACATTGAAACAACTTTACAGGAGAAATCTGTTTCAAACAAAATCATTAATCACTTATGCTAGGAACACAACTGGGACGAACGACGAATTTCGCTTAGTACGACGAATTCGTTGATAAAAAATCGCTCTATAAATTCGTCGTATGAAACACAATAACGACGAATAAATTAAAATAATAAGCAAACAAAATTTTAATAATTGTTTTTTAAATCATTGTAATCCTCTGATGCCAGTCAGATTGTTTAGACACTCAATAATTATCCCGGTGTTGTCCATTTTTTTCAAAACAAATTCCTTTTTGTAAATATTTTCTGAAAAATTTTTTGTCTGTAAATAAATTATTATTTTCATTTAACAGCTGATGGGGTGACCATATGAAAACGTGAGAAATAGAAAGAAAAACTATATTATAAAAAGTGTTAAAAATTAATAAAAAGTCGTCCGAATGATAAATTTTTGTGAATTAGTGAATGCATTTTTAGTATGTACTGAAAATTTTAGTGCTACATGCAACGATACACTAGCGAACTATGTTTTTCCACAAAAAACCAGTTTGAGTATATGAAACCTGGTCACTTTATATTGATTTGTTCGTCGTTCGTTGACGAAACAATAAAAAAAATAAATGTATTTCAACTTTCGCTGAGTATGACGAATTTCGCCCAACGCCACGATTGTGTGCATTTTCATATACACCAATGTGTTTTATTTTTGGCGACGAATATTCGCGACCAAAAATTCGTCGTTCGTCGCAGTTGTGTTCCTAGCATTACGCATATGATTCTTACTTAAAAATTCTTTTAAAAATTTAAAAAGTTTCTAATCTACAATAATATGACGTGTATACCGGGGCGTTGATGTTCATGTGCGGTATTGTTTACTCGAATATTTTATAAATATTATACAAAGTGCTGATTAGTTAACTAAGTAAGCTAATATTGGATATAGCGTTGACTACTTTCACTTCCACAGATGACGTTGTTCTATAGTATTTCTGGAGGAGCACAGAGCAGATAAATAAATAATTGTACAATGTTTGCTCATATTAAGTTATAAATTAAGTTTCCTCTCTCTATTATATTGATTTTAGTTTTACTTTTGATTGCCATCCGTCATAAGTTCATACAAATTTAGCCGTATGTGTGGGCCCTTTTAATTTGTAGTCATGCCGCCACCATAATTTATCCTCTTGAAAATGTACATTAAATAGAAGTGGAGAAACCGTGATCCCTTTTGAACCATCGATAGTAATTTCTTTATGTCTTTTATTTAGAATTTATTTGTTTGCATTTCATATTTATTGCGCTGAAGATCAAACTTAGCGAAGAGTTAATGTTAAATCAAATTTATGATATTTATTTGTAAAATAGAATGTAAGCAATCGTATCACGTACTTTGCAAGCTCACTTCTTTCACCTAACTTTAAAGAAGCTTAACCAAAATCGTACGCTGCCCAATGTATAGCAATTGAAGGGAGTTTAAACTTGCAACCGATCTACAAATGTGTATTCATCACTGATTATTGGCCCAAAAATATTTGTTGCTCGGTATTTTACAACAACTTTTCAAGTTTGCTTTAATCAGTTAATTATTTCTAAATTATTCATTATTTTGGAGTTGTATTAGTAAAAAAATAATCATTCCAATTGCGAATATCCGCACGGAATTCCTCCCTTCTCCATTTTACTTTTTACCGGAATCCTATTGTAATAAACTCTGTAATAAGTAGATAAATTATGGAAGGAAAAAATCAAAAGCAATTTTTTTTCTTTTTCAACAAATGAATTTTTAATTGTGATTTAATTTATTCAAATAATTTTCACATATTGTTAAACGCTATTTATATGAAATTATGTTCTTTTTAACATTTTGCGCTAAAAGTGATAAAATATAATTCATAGCTTTCGAGGAAGTTCGTTCGCTGATTATTCTCTAAACCCGTGACTTCACGGAAAAAATCTTGTAAACAAATTTAAAAAACTTATATTGATTGAATAGGGAAAGAGCAGTCAAAAAAAGTTTGCATTTGATTCAAACATTATGCTTATCGAAATTGCCACTTTTAAAAATATCGGGCAACAAACTTCTGAAAAATAAATATATTTTGAATACATACCTTAACATAAAATTTCTTTATCAAGTGTGCAAAAATCGCCATCACATAAAATTTAAATGATTTTTTAATTGAATCGGCGATTTTATTATTTAAATATCGAAATTATTTGTATCTGTTTTATGATGCCTCATCGTGTTCTAGAGACTGATAATGTTTTTCATTGGCGTAACTGGATAATTTAATTAGTCTTTTACGATTTACCCGAAATTTTGGATTTCTTTCCGTTCTCATAAAAAATCATCTAGATATTTCGGGATTCTCCTGCATCTGTTATTTAACTGAAGTTTTGGGCCTAAAATAATTGTTTGCAAATATATTATTTAGTACCTTAAAATTTCTTACTTGGTTTAGAAATATTTAATGGAAGAGATTTGAAGGAGTACGTCAATGTGACGGAGTTTCTACAAATTAGAGGTTTTGCTATCCGCACAGCACATCTTTGTTGCTAGCTTTGGTGTATGTCCAGAATATGAACGTAATGGCTCCTCTCTTTAACTTAACCTAACCAAATCCTGCATATTTCTTTTTTTGTAAATTTACTTCATTCTTAAACTTTTCTTTATCTCTCTTAAAATTTACTGGGGACTTTATTATTTTAGAATGCTTAATTTGTTTGCTGTGGTATAAAGTACGAAGAAATTGTAATTCAGAATAAAAATTTCCACAAAATGGAGCACAATTAAGCAAAAGAGGATTTCATAAATATGTTTTTAGAAAAATTATGTTCTCTAAGATAATTTTTGTAAAATCATATTTGTCTTAAAATATCTAAGATTGAAACCATATTGTTAATGATTACGCAGTACATGCCAAAGTAGCTATCGTTTGAGTGCCTGTTTAACGTGGCGTAATCGTAGCGCGCTTGAATATGGTCTGGTGACCAGGAGCATAACTTTAGAGGGATAAGGTTTTTCTGAAGTAGTTAACACGAGACCATGAAGCCGAATGTCCCGTTTCCTCTCCGTTCACAGTCATGAATACGATGTGAAATTTTTCTAATCAGTATTAGTGCACGGTTGTGTTAGTTGTTGTGTTAGCCTGTTTCAGTAATGATTTCATATCTATCTTCTCATCTTACTTCTCAATACTATCCCCTTCTTTCTGCGTATGTAGAGGTCACCCCTTAGTGCAGGTCCTACTTAAAAGAAAAAAGTGAAGGTCGTCAAGTTAGTAAAAATTAAGTTAATAAATTGGGAGAAGATTGTCTCCGAAGGAATAGTGATCCGAAAATTTCCATAAAAATTGTATGGCATGAGCCAACCAATACGCTGCCACTTTTCTAAAAGTGATTCGTTTCTAAACATTTTCGTCGGTTGTTGATTTTTTATTTTTTTATCTTGGACCAGCACTCAGGGTATGACCCCTACATATGGGCATTTCCAGAAAAAAGTCCACCTTGATCGAAAAATTAAAAGTTAACAAACAGATTTTTTCCTAATGTATTATAAAAGAGAAACTTCTAAAATAAAATAAATTTAGGAGCTCAAAGCTTTCTTTTGTTGGGATGGTGAAATACTGAGCTACAAGTTTGAAGTTCCCGTTTTTGTAAGTGTTTCTTAACTTCAAGGGCATTTTCTCTTTATAATTAACATTACTAAAAGCAATTTCATAATAATACTCTTAATGCAAAACTGTTGCTACAAACATATTTAATCATAAAACAAATGCAAAAAATAAATTTAGTATTTTGTAGTTTTTATATAATTTTCTAATATATATGTCTTTTTCGCATTTTTTTAACATAATAAAATAAAGTGGAAATTTTAGTAATGTAACGCCAGTAACGTAACGACAGACCAATTTTCATAAAAGAAAAAAAAGGAAAAAAGATTTGTTCAATTTATAACTTGGAAAATAAATGTATATTGGTCCAAAACCTATCAAAAAAAATTTGATTAAAAATACTTGCCCAATTCGCAGAGTTCAACAATTTTGTTATCAAAGTCAAATCGCACTTCCGTTTTTTGTAACGTAACGCCAGGTCACTTTTTGGAGTATATCTTGAAATTCTTAGGCTCAACTATTTCCATTTTTTGGCTGAATATAGAGCTATCCAATCACTTCTCTAATGTGAGAAAAAAACTTTTTTAAATTCTGGTTTTTAACGTTTTTTTTCAACATATCGTCGTACAAAAGTAACGTAACGCCAAAATGGAAATTCCCATATGCAGTGTATTTCGCCGGAACTAGAAAGTAGGGGGTAGTATTGAGGGTACAGATGAAAGAAGAGAAGAATTTTTTTAGTAGCTTTTTTGTAACCTTTTTACTTTGCCGGCTAATTTTTTGCTACAGGACCGATGAAGGAGGGTGCTGCTACTCTGCTTTTAGCATATGATAGTGCCAATCTCTGCCAATTATTTTCAGTGACCCGTGACTATGCCTTCATCATTGAAACAGGCTGGAAACAACTAACACAACCATGCACTAATACTGATCAGAAGAATTCAACCCAATATTTCATGACTCAGCGAGCGCGGGGTTGAACTCAGGACCCTCCGCTTCATAGTCTCGTGCTCTACTACTTCAGCCAACAGCACCTTCAATGTACCGAGGCCCGCAGGACGAGCGTAGTCTTTTACATTTTCTCGACCATCATTGACAAATTTGTACCACTTGCAAATATATTTCTTACTCATTGTACAGTCACCGTATGTCACAGGCAAGACAACAAGTGCTTTTGAATTTTTAATTAAATTTTTATATAAAATTTTATGCAAATTCGTTGGTCATTTTTTTTTTTTTTTTATATGCAGAAGATTGCAACACCCTCAAAGCACTTATAAGTTTTTTGAGTCCCACAGCAGACTAAAGAAGCTAAATAGCTGACACGATTGTACAAAAAGCGCTAATCGAATATACGTACTCCGTGAAATTTTAGGAGTTTTAAATACCTTCCATATACTGAACCGATTTTGAGAATTTGTATATAAGAGAATCTAGATAAAGAATTTATTTTGTTAAAAACCCAGTTTTGCAGGCACACATTTAAAACCCAGAACAAGATTCCGTTTTATTCGTAATTTTCATTTTGATTTGTCAAGTATGGCTCAATATACCAAATACTGGCAATAAATTCAACGGACAATTGTATAAAAGCTGTAAATTCATATTCTGGATTAAAACTAATAACTGTTCGCTAAATAAATTTGTTTTAAAAAATTTTATGAATTTGGCAACTTTTCTAGTTTAATCCGGCTTAATCAAATAAATTGTGCTTAATAAATTACTCACATCATTTAGAACACATTTTTTTTAAACAACCACACACTCATTCTCTAGTTAATCGCCCAGAGTTCAAGTAGTAACCCAAATAAAATAATTTAAAATGAGAATGCGCACTTTTTCAAAAAGAAAAAATGATAATAATTGACAAAACTATGAAATAATAATTTTAAGCCGTTGAATCATCATCTGTAGACATCCACTCATTCATTCATTCATACAATTCATAGATGAAAATACAAAATATCATAAAAATTTGGATAATTATAAAACAAATATTAAATAATTGCTTAAATGAATACTGAAACAAAATGACCTTCCAAGTCAACTATATTGGATACAACATAATAATATTTAACAATAAAATCACAAAGTGTTTCATCGTTATGGAACCGCCTGGCAGTCTGTATTTGGGTCCAACGTTTCATGCATGCGAAGAAATAATGATGAGTACATTAGTGTAAGCGTCATTATGACACATATGTTGTGGTTGCTGAGTTTTTCGTTTTTGCTTTAACGAAAATTTTTGGAAAATGTGTATTTAAAGTTATTAAAAAGTAAACGAATATATTTGTTCAAATGTGTTTACATATTTTAATTCTTTTATTCATCCAGTAATACATTATTGTTATACAATTTTTTTATATTTTTTATATTCTTATTATTCATGGCCTGTCAGGAAGGCTGACTGGTAATAAGAACATGTTTACATTTCAACATGATCATAAATCCTCAAAATATGTATATTAAACTCGATGAACAGAGTTCTGCTCAAATATTCTGCTTTTATTTTGGAAACTTAATCACAGCTTTCAAAACTGCCACAACCACAATTTCTCGCATCAGTCTTTGGCTGCACTTGTTTCAAATATAAATTTGTGTGACATTTTTTCCCTTTACATAATGTACTGTATTACAAGGAACCAGAGATTTAAAAGAGTGATATCATTTCATTTGAGTTATAACGCAGTTAATTACGTGAATATAGAAGTGTAGCTGTAAAATTCTTAATATGCAATTTCAATTCAATTTATTGATTAAATTTCACAACTTTTATATAATATCGATAAATCGAGTTTAATTAGGAAAACTGTAATAACTTATGAATAAATTCGAGTTTTCGAAATTATATTCGAATTTTCGAAATTATATTCGAATTTTCGAAATTATATTCGAATTTTCGAAGTTGTATTCAATCTTTTTTTTTTTCGATAAATCAATTCTAACTTCGAAAAATTTAATGCAATTTCGAAAATTCGAATATAATTTTCCAAATTCGAATATAATTTCGAAAATTCGAATATAATTTCAAAAATTCGAATATAATTTCGAAAATTCGCGAAATTAAAAAAAATAATATCCGATATTTTAAAAAAATATATCTGGTAAAATTGGTTATTTTTAGGTATTTCATGTTAGTATATTTGTAATTCTCATTTCTTGTATGAGAGCTTCCATATATGTAAGTGTAGTAATTACAGAAATTTAAAAAAGGAAAAAAAGAAAATATTAAAAATCTAAATTTAAGATTTCCTGCAGAAGCTAGCCAAAGGTGAACAAAATATTGAAAAGAAAAGTGGATACAACAAATATATAAAATAAAGACATAAAGCTTAAAAAATAGTTCAAATTATTAACAAATAAATTTGTTAAACATGAATAGAAATTTTATTTTTCGGACATTAATTTTATTATTAAATAAAGAATTTTAATAATAAAATTATTAAAATTCTTATTTTAATATGATGATGATGAAAGGGTTGCGTCTTTCGAAAACAGCTGTTCTGCTCTGCTGTGTAAGTTGAATAACAAAAAACTGATGTTGACTTGCCTTTGTGCCTTAGAATATTTATCATGTCTTTCTGAGATTTAAAATTAAAATTTCGAACAATTAGCCTATAGAATGTTATTTCAATTTAATATAGAATTTTTGTTATTTGGATTCAAGTTCATATCTGCAATCTGCAATTTTTTTTAAATTTAAGTTATTTTATTAAGAGTGGAATATTAAGAATATATTTATAATCATCAAACTAGCCGAACGGATCAGTACTGATTTCGAGAACGCTACGCCATCTTATCAGTTCTTAATAAAATAGCTTGAATATAATAAACATTAGCAAAAGAAATAATTTGCAGGTTGCAGATTTGAACTTGAGTCCAAATAAAAAATTCGTATTTTAATAATAAAATCAATTTGTTTAAAACTTATTATTTTGGACCACAAAGTTTCGTAATACTATCTTGTGAAGAATTTTAAAATTCTCATAATATTGGAGATTTCTGAGTTTTTGGTTGTTTCAGGAAAAAGTTCCAATTGCAACTTTGAATGTAATTTACGTCCAACACGATCTTTACTATGCAAATCGTGAGCTAATATTACTTTCTATTATTATTAGCATTATTATTATTATTTACTATTATTGTAATATTAAAAAAAACGACCACAAGCTTGATTAAATAAGGTTAATAAAAATAAATCAACATTATTTACTATTATTAACGTTATTTTAATAAATCATTTTATATAATATTGTATATTTATAACGTATTCAAGTTTGAGCAATACGTCAAGTGAATAAAATGGAATTCCTTGAGATCTCTGTATGCTTCCCCATATGACAACGATTTAAATAATTACGCGCTAGATTTAATGCTTGACGACTCATTTTATTATATTTTTGAAAACACAAAATATTGAACAAAAATATAAAAAAGGGATATATTCTGTAGTCTACTCATTATTAAAAAAATTAGGGTGACTGCCTCTTAATGAAGTTACTCTGTTTGTGTGTATTCATTATGTGTCGCCACAATTAGAATGGATGTGAGTGCGTATTAAATCTGTGACACATATTTACATCAAATCCTATGACATTCTCAAAATATTAGATGATGGTTTTAAACTATTAAGTTGTCAAAATCAAAAAACAACTTATTTTTGTATGTAAAGAATTTTCTTTGGTAAAACAAGTGCAAGAAGAGTATTTAGTGCATGTCTCAACCCTTTATTTAATATCTTATTTCTTAATGGTTTGTTCGTAATTAATGTAGTCGTATAGTTGCAAATCTATTTTTCTGGGTCAAAGAGTTTTGTAGCTGGATTGAGTTGGGGTTATTATTTTGTGTTTATTTTATTTTTCTTCATGTATAGTTTTGTAAAAACCTAATATAATATATCTGTATTAAGTTGAAAATTATTATCCAGTCTCAAGCTCAAATCTGCTAATTAAAAATTACTTCTGTTTCAAGAATTAAGTTTAAATTTTTCAAATCAATATTATAGCGTATCTTTAATTTTTTTAAAAGCTGTGGTGAAATATCAATATTTTAAAATTTTTTATACAAAAAAATCTCAAGTTTAAAGACTTATTACTAAAATAATATTGAAAGGTCAATAATAACTTGAAATCAATGAAATTAAAATTTTTCATTGAGAGTAAAATGTTTCAGAATATATTTGGTTTCCTTATAACATATGATTTTTATACCCTCCAAAAAAGAATTTGGAGGGTATATTCACTTTGTCATTCCGTTTGTAACGCATCGAAACATCTATCTCAGACCCCATAAAGTATATATATTCTTGATCAGTGATGAAATCTAAGACGAACTGAGCATGTCCGTCCGTCCGTCCGTCTGTGGAAATCCCGATTCAGTCCAAACGAAAAAAGCTAGACTCTTGAAATTTGGCATAAATATATTTTAAAACTTAGAGCAGGTTAAGTTCGAAGATGGGCTAAATCGGGCAAGAGGAAAAAAAGTTCCCCTAAGAAGAACTAAACCAACCCAGAAAAAACAACATAATTTTTAAAGTTTTTTGGTTATTTTGTTAAGCAAATGATATATTTTTATGTCAAATACGGTCCAACGCCTTAAACTTGGAGCCATTAAATAAAATAAAAATATTTTTTGACCCCGCCCACTTCAGTGGGCGTTATTATAGGCAAAAATATCATAAAAATTTAACAAATTGTTTTACTTAAGCCTACATTCCTTAAAAATAACACTTTTAAGCTTTAATGACGAAGCTGAGACGAAACCTGGTACTAGTCTGCCCTACCCCCTCCTTCCCCTTCGCCCCCTAAATGACCCTACCAAAAAAAAATTTTTTTTTTTAAATTTTGTGTATAATCATCCCAAACATTTATCTTTAAAGTTTTATGACTGCCGATTTATGCCCTACCCCTCCCCCCCCCCTCTTCCTTTGCCCCCTAAATGATTACCAAAAAAAAGAATTTTTTTTTTTAATTTTTTATATAATCATCCCAAGCATTTATGTTTAGAGTTTTATGACTGCCTGTTGCTGCCCTACCCCCTCCTCCCGCTAAATGACCCTATTAAAAATAAATATAATTTTTTTTTTAATTTTGTGTATAATCATCCCAAGCATTTATTTTTGCAGTTTTATGTGTATCTGTTTCTGCCCTACCCCCTCTCCCCCTTTGCCCTCTAAATGACCCTATCAAAAAAAAGAAATTTTAATTTTGTATATAATTATCCCAAGCATTTATTTTTAGAGTTTTATGACAAAGGTGAAATGTTTCCCCCACAGCCCTTGCCAGAGCGACCCCGCCAAAATACAGTTTTTATGCCCTCCAAAGAGAATTGTGATGAAGTCTAAGACGGTCTAGCAATGCCCATACGTTCGTCTGTGGAAAACATGATATTGTATATTTTTGAACCCCGCCCCCTTTAGTCGGCGTTGACGTACGATATTATATAAAGGAACCCACCAAGTTAAACATTTCAAATTCACTTACTAAATATTTGGAGGGTATTTAAGATTCGACCCGGTCGAATATAACGTTTTTACTTTTTTTTTTCAACGTATTTTTAATTACCCGCTAAGAAAAATGGCTTTAAATGTTACAATTATTCCCCAATTGAAAATTTGCGATATTATACATCAATTTATTTTTCTAGTTTTTTCCAAATACAAATTGAAAAATATTCTGCATCTAACATTTTAGTCATTTGTTTTTTGGGATATTGTTATACAATCAAATTTTTACAGTCAGAAAAGGTTTTCATTGCTTGCCCATTTATTTACTGCACCTGTCTAGTTTACAAATGTCAAATATGATTGACATGTGACCCCATTTGTAAAATTTATGATATCTTTCAATAGGGTTATTCAATTTGTGACACTGTATTTTCAGTCAAGGTACTGACTGTATTTAGTTTTAATTTGCTTATTTGAAATATCTGTATTATAATTTAAAATAATTAATGTATTTGTATTATCGCCAGTATTATACATTTTGTGGTGTTCGCAATGTAAATGTTCGTTTTCTACTTTTGCCTATTATTTTTTATTTTGTTGTTTTGGATCTCAACAAAACTACGTAACTGTAAAAAAATACAAAAATCGATTTTTTTTATTGATTATGATGCATATGAAGGAGGTTTATGTCTTCTGAAATTTTTGCTGTCACATAATTAAAATTAGGCTTAGATATTATCAAAAGCACGTACCTTTTTATTTATTGAATCATGTTAGTTCATAGTGAGTTTTTGATTTTTACCACCAATCAGTTTTTAAAACTTTGTTTAAAAATTTTCTGAGAACTATAGGAATTTGTGCAAAAGATTCATTTTGTGTTATATAAAAAAAACTATAAACAAACTTTTATTCATTTCAATATTTCGCTACCAGCAATGGGTATATATAAATAATATTTATGACAAAAATATATTGTAAATATTTGTAAAAGTTTTATTAGAAACAGAACAACGTAATGACTACACGCAGTTTGAAATGTTTACTTCTTTGCTTTTTATAAATGTTAATTAATAAAGTTTTTATTGATTTTAAATGAAATTTATTTGGTTTTATTGATTTTACTTTTGAAAAAGTGCATACATACGAGGTGTATTCAAAACCTAAATAAATTTTCATTTTTCTCAAAAAATATTTATTTATTCAGCTATTTATATTTCGAAGTAGTCCTTCTGCGATATAATACTCGGATATAAACCCTGGCAGTTTTTTCCAATCCTAGAAGCTGTTCTTATATAATTTCTTGCTATGAACTAGCTCAGCGATTCGGTTTTTAGCTACTCAATCGCCGAGAAACCTCTGCAGTTATGAACAAATATGGATGCCCTTAAGCAAATCTTGACGTCATTCAACAATTCCTGAGCGATTGTGATGCGACGTCATTTTTGGTCAGAACTCACTGACAAATGCTTAGTTCCCAAAAAGTTTGGAAAAAATTGTATGGCGATATGCTGATATCCTCAGCAACTCTTCTAATACCTATTCGACGATTCTTCATCTCTTCTTTTCAATTTTCACAACATTTTCATCATCATTCCCATCTTTTTGGCCTTTTTTGAAAATATGTTACTTGTAAACATTTTTTTTTTTACTTTTCTGTTTCTGAGCCCTTAACTTAATTTTTTGAAAATTACTTTTTTTCGATAGCAGCTAATCGCTGAACACGGAAAACACCTGTAAATTTAAGAAACTTAGTATTCCTCGATCATTACTGCATTCGATATCGATTGCAATTTGTATTTAAATTTTATGGAAATTTCGTTCGATATCGATTGCGGTAATATGACCTCAGGAGAACTATTTTTATTCTATATATTACAAATTGCATTTAAATAAAAAATTTGCATTGCATTTACTTACGTACTTCTGTTGCAGAAAGTAGGAGTTTAAAAGAACGTAACTGACATAACTCTTTAAAATAGTTATGAATTATTAATTTTGTTCTAGAATTAAAAAAATTATTCGCGATTGAGTAAATCTGCAATATTTGATTGCGAAAATAGTATATAACTTTTTTTTCAATATCTAATGGATTTTCTTGCTACTCTAAAATGAAAAAAAAATCTAGTTATATTGTTTAGCATTCCAGCTAACGATATGCTGTAGGCTTACTTTACAAAAATTATTTTATATTTATAAATTGAAAATGGAAATTTGTCATATACAAGACTATAACTTATTATGGTCTGGTTCCCACTTCTTTAAAATATTGGCTAAACATATTGTTATAATTTATAGATTAGGACAATCGGTAGAGCCTTGTCCACATTCAAAGTAAATATTCTGATTCATATGGTTTTATTTAACCGTTTCTTATGCTTATAGAGCTGAATTTTATCAATATTCTTTTAAAGTCAAATACATATGTATGGATGTGTAATGTGCCTACATACATACATATGCAATCAGATATTAATACTAAAATTACTTTTGCAAATGCTTTTCTAATATACAATAAACAAATACTAACTGGTGTTGTTTTCAAAAAGTACACCTCTTCCGTTTTTATAAACGTGTTTGCTTATCGTTGTTTTACTGATCATAAATTTCTTTTTTTGTAAATAAATAACTTTTAGCAAATCTCAAAGAATGCCGCCGTTTTTTATCATCCAGCCAATAATTCAGAAATATTTGGTTAAATTAAAGTACCTTAAATGAATAATCTTATCAAAATGGCCATAAATAGCAATGAGGGCAATCAAAATATAAAATAATGGATTACAAGTTATAATTATTTGGAAAAACAAAAGCACACACACACACACACATGCATTAAGACTTTCACAGTTGATTTGCCACATTCAAATAAGTTTAGGAGCAGTTAAAATAAATGGTATTGACTCAAAAACAAGTCTTAAGAGATGACTTCTAATAGTCAATCAATATTAAAAGGACATAAGTCATCTACAGGCTCAGATATAATAAAATGAAAAGGTTAAACAGGCAACAGAAGTTGTTAAAATCTAAAGAACCTTTTGTTTAAATTTTTCTACTAAAACTAGTTAATTATTTTCCCTTTTTTATATATAAATAATTTATAACTACAAACCTACTCATTCCCGCACATCCAGCATATGATATTGTGTGTGCTATAAAGGAATTTATCATACACTTGCATTATAATTTTGTAAATGGCAATGGGGTGGAGCTGTAAAAGCAACAGGCATTTGTTTAATCTATTTCTGTAGCACAATATAAAGAGAGAAAGAGATAAATATAGGAAATTTAAATCATGGTGGTGTCTAACGGGTTTTCACTCCCATGTTCTTTTGCCATAATGTTCCCTAGTATTCCAACTGGAAGTAAATCATGGAAACTTGCAATCTCAGTTTATAGTCTCAGTAAACCACTTCAGTGCAGAGCAGTGAGTATACAAAAGGCCAAAGGTGGTGGTGGTGGTTTTGAGTAGTTGAAGCACAAAAACTGATTCAAATTGGAAAACCACCATATTGACTTTTCCAGTTGTTATCTGAGTACTACTGCTTACTGTTCCATTTTGTTCTTATAAGAGTAACGGTATTATAGTTAACCGTACTCTTTGATTTTTATGTACAAGAACCATGCATGCTCGCTCTCTCTCTCACTCTCTCTTTCGCTCGTTATGGGCGAATAAGAATTTATTGTGGGTGCTATAAGGGAATGAGTTGTTATGGCATTTGTTCTTGCTTGATTGTGTTTGTGTATAAATCCGGTTTTTGGTGGTTGTTATGACACCGCAATTATCTGGGATTTGATATGAATTCTGCTTGGAAAGAGGCATAAGTGAATGCTAGTTTGTGTGCGTGTGGTGGGCATAATCGCACTCATACTAACTTGCATACATATATTTTCAAGTGTAAAACGAATAAGAGTCTTTGCAGTCTAATTTAAGACGTGGTCGGTTAAACTTAGAAATTTTGTGCGGGCAATGAGTAGAACAAAAAAAAAAAACTAAGCAAATAAAAGGCTGAGATAACGAATCGCTTAGATTTATGAAAAAAAAATCAATAATTATGCATATAAATCGGTTACTCGTGCGCTTTGTTTTAACATTTTAATTTACTCTTAACCACTCTCTTGTTCTAACACGCCATGACTAGTTTCCTTCCTGCTCTCAATGCAAATAATTTTTAAACATCTTGTTTGTTATTAAAGGCGCCATATACACTGGCCAAATTAACTTGATTTCTTTTTCCAATCTCAAAATGAGAAATCGCAACAATTGGAATATACGGATTTGCATTGGGTGGGTTCTCAGTGAAAAGCACACACATACACACTCACCAACTAAAAGAAATTTACCACCCTCCCCCAACATCTTGAAACAAGAACATAAAATACAAAAACACTCTCACCCTCATAGTCATCATTTAGTGGGGGTATCACTGCTGCTGCTGCTGTTGCTGCTACTCAACAATAAAGATTGTGACCGTTAACACAATCTGGAAAACAAAAACGCAAATCGAGTCTGGTAGTCAAGTGTTTCAGACTCAGTCGAAAATCAGATTCATTTTGTTTGTGGCAGTGTTGCAGATGGTGGCCACTAGAGCACTGATTAATTTTACAGTTAGTCCGCAACAAGATGCCAAACCAACAATAAGCATAAAGCTCTTAAAAAGCAAAAGATTTTTCTTAAAATGAAAAAAAAATTCCATTGCCAAAATACCGACGCGTGTGTTAATAAAGCAAATATAAAATAAAACAAAATTAAACTCAAAACAAAATTAAACTCAAAATTAACAACCAGTGATTTTTTTAAATATTAATTAAAAAATATATCTGTACATGTAATTGGAAAATTAATATTGTGATAAAATTTAAATAGAAAAAAAATATATCTTTCAAATCTGCTCCAAAGATTTTTAAACTACAATGGATATTAAACCGTGTGTAACACCCACAATTTCTAATAACATTTCGCCAGCTCGTGTTAATACCTCTAATCCGTTAACAGCAAATACTATTAGTTGTAATAATACATCCGCACCTACTCACTTACCTTTAGACTATAGTTTGGGCAATATTAGGCCCGCCGCTGCCATTGCTACCGATTTTCCGGGACCCTATGCCAGTTCCGCACAGCCTGCCATACAATTGCGCGATATAAGTGTTTTAACCACAATGGCCGCTACCATACCCTCGCCCACACAATTCTTACAGCATCGTTTACAGCAACAAGCACAAACAACGGCCACCGATAGTCAACATCAGCAGCAGCAACAACAACAGCAGCAGCAGGACTATCAACCTGTATCGGCATTTAAAGCGGTGTTACCCAAAAAGAAAACTACCGACGGTAAGTGATTTTAAAAGAATAAATCCTATAAGGTTTTGCCAAATATTCTTTTAGATTTTAAAAATATTTAGCTTAAGAATAACAACAAAGCGAAATGTAAGCAAATTCGTTTAATATTAAATATTGAAGGAATTTCAAAAAAATTTTTGCCGACGGTACTTTCAAAGATAATATGTATATTGTGATAATCAAAAATATTTAAAGCAAGTGATAGTGCTATAATCCGCTGTGACAAGTAAAATTTATTTCGCTAAAGTATTTTAAATTTTTTGATGAGTTCGATATGAAACATGATTTTTTCTCGAAATATAGAAAATGTTTTTTTTTGTTAAAATTTTTTTTGCAAGTTAAATATTCCATAAAATTTAGAAATGTTTTATGGAATTGTAATTGATCTAATAAATATACTCGTGTATAAATTTTATAGGAATAAAAAAGAGGTAAAAGTGCTAGATTCGACTGTGTCAAATTTTATATACCCTCCACGAACGCACGTCTAGAGTATAGACCTTCAATCCAACCCTGGAACCACTTTTATAATATTCCTGCTTTTCAATACTAACTTATTTATTTGTAAAATAACAAATAAAATATATTTAATACCCAAAGAGAAAATATTAATTATATATAGTTACTTCAATGTTCCCAAAAAAAAAATCAATGAGTGTTCGAACTCACGGGTGATGTGTTAACACCTTTTTGTTACACGGTACCTGTTCGATTTCTATGAACACAGACCCACAAACCCGGAGGTAGAGTTAATATAAAGTATTTTTTATATATTTTATATTAAACCCACAAAAAACAAAGAGAATGCAAAGCAACAGACAAATGTACATACATACATTGCTATGTTTGTACATAAGCTACATACGTTGCTGTCTTGCTATCTCATTTTTATATATGTACGTATAACCACGTCACTATTCTCTTTGCTATGCAATATTACTCCAAATTAATACTCCGAATTAAAACACTTAAATCTCCGCTCGCCGATATCGGATCGCCTTAATTTTTGGCCTAAACTCTTCGTCGAAACGCGCACTAGCGTTTTAATCCAAAAATTAATAAAATCGGCTATGAATTTCCGGAGAAAATCGCGTGGGAAAATTATATGAAAATCGCCCAATAATCACGTTCAATACCGACTGCCAAGCAAGAACAACAAACAAACAAACTCTTACACTTACACTTGCGTATGTATTGAAACTGATAGTTTACTGCCCTAGAGGCGCGCGTATAGATGTAAACACATCAAAAACTTTTCCAGCTCTGGCGCTGTCCTTTTGACTTTTATGATTTCTGCCAACAATGATAATGTTTCTAAAATATCAAATTGTTTTATTTAAATATATGGAAAAAGAAAAAATTTGTTCTAGCTGGTTACAAAGAGTAGCTGAGTTTCTGTTGTCCAACCCTGTGATGATATTTATGATCTTTATGATATTGTTTGACATTGAATACAAATTTAATTATTTATAAAGTATAAAATAAGTCTAATTAACAAAATTAAAAAAAAATTAGTTGTAGTTACTTTTAGATGCCAGAAATAAATATAAAATTTCCAGCTCTGGAACCATGTTTTGGCCTTTGCTGAATTTCAATTGCAATCTATTTAGCATTATTTCCAATACATCAATGAAAGACGAAGTATCTAGCTTGTCTGCAAAATATAAAATTTTGTTTATATATAAATGAAATTTATTTGTTGGTGGTTAAATAAATTGCATTTATATGTAATAGTATTGTGACAACAATGTGTCAAATAAAAAATTTTCATAACAATTTTGTTTATAGTAGTATTTTTTTCAAAAAAATTTTTTTTTTGCAAGAGTAAGTTATCTTGTAAATTTCTGATATATATCGTTTGCAATATATCGTCTAATTTTTGAGTAAAAATATACACTTTTTTATATAAAAAGCAGTTGCAAATTTGTTTTTATAGTATAAAGTGGCTCTTTTTTAATAAAGAAATTTGAAGATATACGTATAAGAAGGTTGAAGAAATTAGAAGGTTGTTTGCAATTTTAAATACATTTTGTTACTGTTTGTAAATATCACAGTAAATGTTGTTTTATCCTTCAAATTTTGTTTATTAAACATAATTTTTCCCAATATTATATAATTGCCGAAATTTATTGAATGTCTGATTTTGTAGCTTCAATGTACTTTTAGCAGTTGTGGCGATTTTGAAAGCAGCTCAAAAGCTTTATGCAAATTTTTATAATAAAATATGCATTTTATATGCAAAATATTTTCATTTTTTGTGGTTTTTAAATAATTTTACAACACATTTCTATATCTAAAAGTTTTATGCGGAATTTGGCCAATTTTTTACAAAAAATATACATATACATATTTTTAAAGCCTGAATCATGAAAAATGTTGGTATAATTAGAGGCTTATGAATTGAATTTTTGTATGAAAATTTGTTCTATTAATCTGTTATAAATCAGGATCTTTATTACTAAAATAATAAAATAACTTGAATTTAATGAACATTCTTAAAAAAATAACTTGCAGGTTGTAGATTTGAACTTGAGCCTGAATAAACAATTAACATCTTAATAATAAAATTAATAAATACGAAAAATAAAAACTTGCATTCAATCTTTAATCTGATATTTTATAATATTTTTTTTTGATAATTTTTACAACAAATTTTATTTTCCGGAATTTTCATAAAATTTTCGATTGGTATAAATTTTTTCATTCCTATTGTTTCTAATTTTTCAAAATTTTGTTTTTGGAAATTTTTTTATTTAACAAGCTTGAGGCCCTTTTATAAAATAACAACATTGTAATAATTTATTTTATTATTTTTCAGGACAACAAAGAAATTGATATTAAATTAACAATATCACCTTATAATGACCAAATTTAATTATCTTTTTCATACAAAAATTTATTTGAATTAAAAATATTTCTAATGTATGATAATCACCTTACGAAATTTTTATTGATCCAAAGGTAAAACTTAAGTTGGACTTGTTCAAATTCAACATTCAAACTGAGTTCTACTCAAAAGTAAATTTTTACTCAGAATGCCTGGCACTAAATTTGTAAACATACATTTCGGCATGGAAAATGTAAAAAACACTTTCTAATATTTCAAAAGTTTTAAGGGTAATGATACATCAAACTTGTTTAAGTAAACAATGTATGGCCATTTAATGGAAAATCTTACAATATAAATACAAAACTAATTATACAGGTAGCGAAAAATTCATAATATTTACAAAAATTTAGGCTCACGAAAAAAATGAGTCGAATCAACACAAATACGAGTATTGAATCGAAATAAAGTTTAATACAGCAATATATAATTTTAATTGTTCTATTTTTTTTCTCCGAAACAGCTGATAATAGGGTATATTCACTTTGCCATTCCGTGTGTAACGCAGCAAAATATTCCTCAAAGACCCCATAAAGTATATATATTCTTGATCAGTGATGAAATCTAACACGATCTAGTCGTGTTCGTTCTTCCGTCTGTGGAAATCACGATTTAATCCAAACGAAAAGAGCCAGACTCTTGAAATTTGGTATAAATATATCTTGATGTACAGCACAGGTCAAGTTTTGCTAAATGGGCTGAATCGGGTCAGTATGAAAAAAGTTTCCCTAAGAAGTACTAAACCAACCTCTAAAAAACAACATAATTTTTAAAGTTTTTTTTGTAATATTTTTTTAGCAAATGATATATTTTTATATCCAAGAAAAGCCCAATGATAGAAGAATCTATTTTTGGACCCCGCCCACTTTAGTGGGCATTGAAAAATTGTGTAAATATTTAAAAAATTGTATAATATAAGTCATTTTAAAAATTAAATTTTTAAGCTGACTTATATTTAATGACGAAGATGAGATGTTCTTTGATCGACGTTCACTGGATTGAACACATTTTTCAAGTTTCAAAAGAAGCATTCAAGTGCCTCGGCTTTCTAAGGCGGTGTAAGACAAAACTTCACCCCATCTGATCTCCTTACTATTTATACCACTTACATCCGACCGAAAATGGAATACAACTCTCATGTATGGGCCGGTGCTTCAAAGTCTATTTTGAAGTTACTCGACCGTGTACAGGAGAGGGCGTAGAAGCTCATAGGGGACGGTAGGGTAGCCAACTCTATTGACTCACTTGAGCATCGACACAATGTGGGGTGCGTTTCACGGTTTTATCGTTACTATAATGGGTTTTGTTCCGACGAAGTCAGGGATCACTTTCCCGAAACGCGCACTTTTCTACGCTCACCACGCTCTACAGTGTGATCACACCCATACGTGGTGGATTTACCAGTGAACCGCACTACGCATTACAAGGAAAATTCATTTTTTGCCCTTTGTGGAATAAATTTTCTGCGGAAGTCTTTCCTGCCGTATATAGCATGGAGAAATTCAAATCGAATGTTCATAGACAATACTCCCTTTATCCTCCTTCCCACAGCCAACCAATTTTTCTAGTTCCAGCTCAATGTACGCATGATGGATGACCCCTACATCCCCTAAGTGGCGCTCCTAATTAAAAAAAAAATCATATATTATTCTTATCCAGGAAAGACATATTTATACTCTATCTGCAGCACATATTTAAAACGGTACCTGTAAATACAATAAATTTAAAATTCAAGCAGAAAACCATTAAAATTTTTATATCGTAAAAGGAGACACAAGTTTATGGAAAAGGATTTCAGTTGTTTCTTGTATGTTATACGTATGTTTTTTCTATAACGAGAAGTAATATTATTGAAAGTTGTAAAGTTGATGGCTTTAAAAGAATTGCTACGCAATTCTATACAACTTTTTGCGAAGCTTTGAAAATTTGAAGACGTAATTCTATATGGAATGACGAAATTCACTGCAGAAAATGTTATTTCTAGAAAAATCATCAGTAGTTTTTTTTTAAAAATTTTACCAATTGAAGGTGCAATTTACTGCATTATAAACATCTACGGTCGAACTTGGAAAATTCAAATATTTCAATTTTAGTTTAGAATGACAGCAAGGAAAAATTAATTGTATGAATGAATTTTGTAAGACATTTCTAGAGTTACCAGAGGAATATTTTCTCATCAACAAAAGCGGCAAAAATACTTTCATATAAGTTAGTGCTTTTTGTTTGTTATGTGGTCAAGTATGTCTATATGCCTGCATTTCATTGGTTCTTACACCAAATCATCACTAGACTTTAACCTAATTCCAAAATAACAAAAGTATTTTCATATAAACATATTTTGAAATCGAAAAGGGCTCCGAGAACACCTGCTGCAAGTCTTATTCAAATAAGAGACTTTTAAAATAACAACTGATTTGTTATAATAAAAAATAATGGTTTTGATTTCATTTATTTTCAATATACCTTATCCGAATTATAGACACAAGCATACGTTGCTGTTCACTAATTATATCAATCATAGGCATTTGCACTTTTAATGAAGCTAAGAGCTTATTTTAAAAAATAGTAACACTTGTGACTCTATTTCATTTTTGAGACACCAAAAATATTCCATATATCTTAATAGCCAACAACCAAGAACACCCTCTTCTTTGCAAAATAAACTCAAAAGTGTTCATTTCTTCAATATAAATTTCTAATAGAATTTGAAACAAATTTATTACATTTATAAAGATTTGTAAAAATTTAAATTCAATATCCATTTTCATTTGCTCTCAATTGATATAATCAAAAATTTTCAATTTTCTGTCGCTTCAAAAGAATAAAGCAACCACATAAGTGTCACTTCAAATCAAAATTTTATCTAAAAAGAACTATTCAATTTTCATTAAAATTTATCAGCCAACCACCCAACTCCATTCCACCCATCAACGAGCAAATAGTAAAAAAAATAATAATACAACGAACCAAAAATTATTACAAAAGTAATCACATTTCAGGTTTAAGCCAAAAACGCCAAAGAGCACAACGAAAAAGTGATTTTTTTCCACAAACATCATTCAACGTATATTTATGTATTCGCATGTCAGTATCAGATATCAAAATATAAAACTTTTGCTGGATTCCAATTGTAAATGAAAAACGGAATGAAAAATAAAACAGTAAAAAAAAAAAGAATACAGCAACAAAAACAAAGTGTCGGAAAATAAATCCATGTTAACATTTTAGTGAAAAGCTTTATGGGCAAAAAAACCTCATCGTATTTTTGGATCAGAGAAAATGAAATACAAAGCAGACATTTATTTGTTAATATAAATACATATGTATGTATGTATGTACATAGTAGTATTGAACGCACTGCGAGGGTAGTTCTATAATTTACCAACATTATATATAAATTAGAAGTTTTTGAAATTCATCTCAAGGATTAATTTTTATCAAAACTCCTTTACAGTCGCTTATTATAAACTAAAAATTCTCTTAGCTGTTAAACAAGATCACGACGAAATTTCTTATGTTTTTATCCCGGAATTTTTTACAAAAAATTTTGTCTCTTTTTAATCAGTTTGAAAAATATCAAATATTTTGTACTCTTTGCTCTTAGAGCTACACCATTTTTTAACAGGCTTTAAGATGTATACATATCGACGGCTTAATATAAAAACGGCCTAACTCGATTTTGTGTTTCTTTACAGTAGAAGGAAAAAACTTAGTGGAATTCGTAAAAGCTCTGACACAAGAAAAATGTTGATGCAATTATTAAAAAAAGATGCAACATATATTACTAAAAGGTCGTTAAAACTTCTTCTTTTGTAAAGTAATAAAAATCGAGTTACTGCTTTTTTTATATTAAGCCATCGATATATAAAATATATAACATGAAACATATAAATTCATACATGCATCACATTCCTGTACTCATCTTTCTGATTTTCCTGGTTTACAATACTAATTTATTTATTTCTAAAATAGAAAATATATTTGATTACCAAAGAAAAAATTATTTTTTTTTTTAACTCGGACCAGCACTCAGGGGATGACCCCTACCGGTGCAGTGCATTGCGGCGGAACTAGAAAGGAGAAGATAGTATTGAGGGGACAGATAAAGAAAGATGAGGAGGTACAAAATATTTTGCAGCTATTTGAACCTTTTACTTCGCCACATAAAAAAATTAACTTTTCCACATCTGGAGTTGTCTTTTTGGCTTTCCTTATTCCTAATACCAATGAATTTCTTCCTAAAACTTAAAATAATTTTGATGTATAAAGAAAAAGAAATAAGTCGTTTGTCCAACCCTGAAGAATTTTTATTACCAATTTAATTCTTCCTGAGGTTTAAAATGGGTTTAAGTAACAAAAAGTAAAAATTAACTTTTATATGCCAAAATTAAATTTGCATATACCAAATATAAGTTTTCCAACTCTGGAATCGTATTTCGAATTTTGCTGAGTTTCAATTGCTATATCGCTATATCCGACTATTTCCAGTACAGCATTTCAAACCCGAAGTTTCTAGATTTTCTTCGGATAACCAAATTCACATACAGACAGACGGACATCGCTTATTCAACTTCCCTATTCGTAAAGCTAAGATCACACTATCGGCGCAATGTACCAATTTTCGTCGGCTCACTGAAGTTATAAAGTTATAAGTAATAAACTAAATTTGCCTTATTTGTCAACTAATTGAAACATAAGAAAATAATTGCACCACACTTCGTTGGCAACAAAACCATTTAGACTTATTTCAGAATTAATTGAGAAATAATGCAATTAGTACTTATGACTTTACTGCAAGGTACTTATGTACTTATGACTTTACTGCAAGGAGCTGACGAAAATCGGTACATTGCGCCGATAGTGTGATCTTAGCTTAAGGACCCAGAATAGAAGTATATACCTTATGGGGGCGCATATTGTCGCACAATAGTAATTTTTGTGGAAATTACACACGGAATGAGAAACCAAAAATTGTTATCGAATGTATGAAATGAAGAATGAAGCTCTCAAAATATCATGTGGAAACAAATTTTCCAACAAAATCTTTGGGTAAATTGCTGCCTAAAATACAAAGTAGTATTTCTATTTCCATATCTGCGCAGCTACAACAGTGAAGCTTCCAACATTTTATAGCGATTAATTCAATAATAAAGTACAATATTGAGCAAAATCTAGAAATTTTAGCAGGGTAGAAAGGGATATCCCTCATATAAAACATTAATTGCTGTTTTATTTTATATCTGCGTAACTACAATACTGAAGCTCTCTAGCTCAGATGTGGCTTAGTTGTAAAATAAAGTGCGATTTCTAGCTAAATCTTAGATATGAGGATGGGTCAATAAGTCTGGGACTTTGTGAATGAACCATAGGGTTTTTAATTTTGCAACATGGTCTCCTTTGTGTTCTACACACTTAGTAAAACGTTTCTCCAATTTTTTATCCCTTTCGAAAAATATGATATGTCGAGGTCATCAAGCCAAGTGTCAAGTTTGTTTTCGTCGCTTCATTTCTTCACGTTTGGGAATAAAAAATATTCATTCGCCGCTAAATCTTGAGAAAAGAGCGGTTGAGGGAACAATTCGTTGTCCAATTCATAGATTTTTGTGAGCAAACGCGGTACCCATCCTGCGAAAAGCTTTCTCATACACAAGTGATGATTCAAAATTGAAACCACCGGATCAAGTGAGATGCCTATGGCCTCCACAATCTCTCGTACTTCCAATAAAGGCATATAGTGAATTTTTCTCTTGGATGTAGGAACCTCAATTGGGAGTCCAGAACTTTCGGCATATTCCGTGTATGTACGTCCACATCGAAATTCAGTAAACCGCTTCTATACCATGGAACTGGATGGTGCAGAGTCCCCATAATATTCATCATGATGGTTTTTTTTCGCAAAAAATAATCCTTAATGAGCACAGGAAACTCTCATTTTTTTTCTAAAAAAATCTAGCGTTAGTCTGCTATCAACGGGTATCAAGCACAAAGCAATTGACACAGCTTGTTGAGATTTTGACAGGAGTCAACTGACAGTTTCCTGTTGACACGGGCAATGTTGCCATTTCAATTAATAGGCGGTAGACTTATTGACAGGCACTCGTACAAATGGTGTTTTCCATTTCTGTAGTTGACGCGATTATTGGGCTCTGCTCCAAAAAGTATATCAACAGAAAGTAATATGTCTTTTTCTTTTGATGTTTTTTGAAAATTTGGTATATAAATTTTATATATAAGACGTGCGTAATATGGCTTGAACATGTATATTTTAATATCTGATCTGAGGATTTTGTTTTGTTGAAATAAAATCGTCAGTGTGAGTGAAAATCGTTTAGTTTCATATAATTTAAACGGATTTGATCACATCCGTACTTATCGTATACTAATGAACGAGTGGGATTCAAGGCTAATATTAAATGATATCTTACTTATTAATACTCAAATTTATTTACTTTAATTTTACGAATGGCAAAGTTTTGAAGGAGCTAATATGCAAAATGTAATCATAATGAAATAAATGGAAAACATATAATCATGGCAGTGTTTCGCCATAGCCGGTTTCATAAAATAAAAATTTGGAAACCAGTTGACCCTAAAGCCCATCCATCTGCAAAACTATCCTAACGTGATTTGTTGTGCTGTTGTTTGCTTTTAAGCTCTTCAAGCTCTTAAGAGTGTGGTTGAACGTTTTTTAATTTTCTAACTGCTATAGCTTTTGAGTGAATCAACCGATTCTCCCGTGCTTAGCAGTTGTTGTTGATGTAGTTTTTCGAATGCTATAAAAGAATGGAAAAAACTATTTTTTTATCTTGGACCAGAATTCAGGGGATGACCTCTATATATGCAATGCATTGCGCCGGAACTGAAAACGAGGTGATAGTATTGAGGGAACAGATTAGAAAAGATGAGAAGATAGACAGTTTTTTTTTTGTAGCTATTTCCACCTTTTACTTCGCCGGCTAACTTTTGCTACAGGGCCGACGAAGGTGGGTGCTGTTACTCTGCTTTTAATTTTTATACCCTCTAAAAAAGAATTTGGAGGGTATATTCACTTTGTCATTCCGTTTGTAACGCATCGAAATATCCATCTCAGACCCAATAAAGTATATATATTCTTGATCAGTGATGAAATCTAAGACGAACTGAGCATGTCCGTCCGTCCGTCCGTCTGTGGAAATCACAATTCAGTCCAAACGAAAAGAGCTCGACTCTTGAAATTTGGCGTAAATATATTCTAAAGATTAGAGCAGGTTAAGTTCGAAGATGGGCTAAATCGGGCAAGAGGGAAAAAAGTTCCCCTAAGAAGAACTAAACCAACCCAGAAAAAACAACATAATTTTTAAAGTTTTTTGGTTATTTTGTTAAGCAAATGATATATTTTTATGTCAAATACGGTCCAACGCCTTAAACTTGGAGTCATTAAATAAAATAAAAATATTTCTTGACCCCGCCCACTTCAGTGGGCGTTATTATAGGCAAAAATAGCATAAAAATTTAACAAATTGTTTTACTTAAGCCTACATTCCTTAAAAATAACACTTTTAAGCTTTAATGACGAAGCTGAGACGAAACCTGGTACTACTCTGCCCTACCCCCTCCTTCCCCTTCGCTCCTAAATGACCCCACCAAAAAAAAAAAATTTTTTAAATTTTGTATATAATCATCCCAAGCATTTATCTTTAGAGTTTTATAACTGCCGATTTCAAAACATGATATTGTATATTTTTGAACCCCGCCCCCTTTAGTGGGCGTTGACGTACGATATTATATAAAGGAACTCTGTCCCACCAAGTTAAACATTTCAAATTCACTTACTAAATATTTGGAGGGTATTTAAGATTCGACCCGAATATAACGTTTTTACTTGTTTTTAATAGATCAGATATATAATTTAAAAAAAAAAATTATTTTTTCGAATTTTGTGAACCGGTTAGTACCGATTGGCATGGTTTTCTAATGTCCGGAGCTGATTAATCACTGGAATCGACCGCTAAACCCGTTTAAAAGTTTATTTTTCTTAGTTTTTATGAGATGTCTCAAAATCGGTGCCAATTCATAAGAAATTAGTTACTCAAAACGTCGGGATCTGGTGAAACCCGAATTTTTGCAAAACGAGATAAAACCAATAACTTCCCGATTTTTTTAAAATTTTCAATTTTCTAACCGGGGAAGTCTAGTTTTTCATATGGTTGTTGCTATTTTCCCCCACCATTTCGCCCAAGATTTTATTTGTAAATGCGTGCGCTTGATTATAAAAGAAATTAACATAAAATTTGAGATTTTCACTGTTTATGATTTTAGATATAACTGGAACACTTGCTGGTACTAAACAAGTGTAGTGAGAGCGTATTTTAAAAGGTTCAGGACTGTCTTCTATAAAGCTTTAAAGTCCGGGCTGATCGCTACCACTTGCATTTGGGTCACATCATAAATTTTCTGTACAGAAAATTTACGAGATATGACAATTTTTGTGTTCATGTCATCGATGGAAAAAAATAATATCTAAAACAAGAAGACAGTGCGTTAAATCAAAAAGTTTTAAAAAAGATTCACAATTGCACTAGAGTTACCATTCCTGGTAGCATCTGTTTACAAAACTGGACGTTACAAGTATTTCAACACCATTTAGCTGTACCCACTTGTGCAAAAACGCCAGCAACAAAATCATTTCCTATGTATATGTAAGTCCTTGCAGTGACTTGGGCAAAAAACAAAAAAAAAAAAAAGCCAGAAAGAGGGAAAAATGAAATGGCCACCAAAAACATATGAAATTGAATATTGTACAACTTTTTTTTCCATCCGTTGGAAGAGTAGTACAACAGTGATATATTTACATTTTCATGTCCGTTAAACATGATTGTCTGGGTATATAAAAATATATGCTACAAGAGATTTGAGTAGGGAAACAGAGTGTCACCAACCTTAAGTTTAATATCTCTGTTAAATTTCCAAAGAATTTCTCGGCGATTCTTAATTAATGAATTTCAATTTGTGATGTGCGTGTATGTGGGATTCACAGCTGTTTCCGTTATCATATTCCCCAAAATCAAAGTGTTCTTTAAGTTGTCGCCTATAATGATTTTTATATATTTTCCAATACATGGTGGCTCTTTAATACCAGATGTACTCACTAGTTTGCTGTGTATGTGCTTTCAGTTTCTTTTTTTTTTTTGAATTTTTTGCAATGGCATGTGAAAATGTAAATCTTTTTTGCGCTCTTATTTTTATCATGTATTCGTATGTATACGACATACATATTGTGTATGTTTCTTTGTGTATCCCGATGCATATAAACCATGGATTTTTACAATCCCGACAAAATCCTATCGTGTGTCCTTATTTTTTGTCCACATGGGAGATTTGTGTTCGTTTTACACAAACGGAATAATGAATAAAAATTTTATTATTGGAGGGATTTTTTTTACAATACCAAAAGTTATTCAAGCACACAGCTACAAGTGCAATATACACTGAGGCCCAGCAAGACGCGTTAAAATTTTTTACAATCTTTTATTTTTACTGAATTTTTACCTACATTAGAAAGAGTTGAATTTATTTAATATTTAAGATTAGAAATGTTGTGTTGCTCAGTTTATAATGTTATAAAATTTGTAGTGAAGTGCAATTGTTCGGGTTAGAGATGGATAGTCAAGCGGCTACAACTCTTGAGCCAATTAAACTTTGAAAGGCGCCATGTCAAGATCTTTCGCAAAAATCGATTTAACTTAGTGCGTGAAATGTTCAATTCTTGCGAACGATGACCGACATTTTCGTGCGATTTCGACTAATTTTCTTTGTTTTGGAAATGAATGTCCAGTAAATCGTAAATCGATTCATTTTGTTTAGTGGAGATGATGTACTGAATTTTGTGTCAGAATAGGAGACATAAGTATTGCCAGATTTGAAATAACCGGCGGTTCAAATTTAAACCGATAGATGGCCGACCCGATATTTAATTAATCCAGCTTCAGATATAATCTCTTGGTTATCAGATAATTTTGATTTAATTGCTTAATTCAAAATTAAATTTTAATTAAGTAAAATTTGTACTTTGCTAAATTTAAAGCAGTGAGATAATAAAAACTATTTATTATTTCTAGACTTGTACTAAGAAACTCATTCATGAAGGAAAAATAGAAATTTTTATTTATAATTTTTATACCCTTCACAAAAAAGTGAAAGGGTATATATAGGTTTGTCATTCCGTGTGTAATTTCTTCGATATGCACATGGGACCCCATAAAGTATATATATTCTGGATCCTTATGAATAGCGATGACGATTGAGCGATGTCCGTCTGTCCGTCTGTCCGTCCGTCTGTACGTGAAATCGGTTTTCCCATGCTCCCAGAAGAGCTAGAGACTTCGTTCTTGGACCGTTGGATTGGAAATAAACTTAAACAGGCTGCTATTGAAATTCAGAAAGATCCGAAGTATGGTTCCAGAGCTGGGAAGCTTACACCTATTTCTCGACGCAAAATTTTTACCAAAAATTAATTATTTTTTTTAATGTTTGTAAATTAAACCTATTTCGTGCTTTAGGGAGCCTCAATGGTCTATTAAAAACTAAAAAAATAAAAAAATTTTTCCAGGGATGGGAAATAAAAAAATTTTTTTTCGGCTTATTCCGTATTTTGTAGTACATGTAGTATCTAAAATTGTTAAAAATTTTAAGTTTTTCTTTAACAAAACCACTTTATACGTCATGAAGATTTGCATTGGCAAAAAAAAATTTTTGTTTTTAAATTCAAATTTTACTTCCAGGGTTGGGAAATTGCATTGTTTTTATAAGTGAAAGTAATGAAACAGGTCTAGCCAAGCCCCCAGAAGAGATAGAGACTTCATTCTTGGACCGTTGGATTGGAAATGAACTTAAATAGAGTGGTGTTAAAATTCAGATAGATCCGAACTATGGTTCCAGAGCTGGGAAGCTTGCACCTATTTCTCGACGCTAAATTTATACCAAAAATAATTTATTTTTTTTAATGTTTGCAAACTAAACCTATTTCGTGCTTTGGGAAGTCTCAATGGTGTATTAAAAACTAAAAATATAAAAAAAAAATGTTCAGGGATGGGAAATAAAAATTTTTTTTTCGGCCCATTCCGTATTTTGTAGTACATGTAGTAACTAAAATTGTTAAAAATGTTAAGTTTTTCTTTAACAAAACCTCTTTATACGTCATGAAGATTTGCATTGGCAAAAAGAAAAGAAAATTTTAGATTCAAATTTTGCTTCCAGGGGTGGGAAATTGAATTTTTTTTATACATGCAAGTAATCAAACAGGCAATCGATGTTGTTGTTTTTTGTTTTTTGCCAACTAAAACAGTCGTATAATTTAGGAAGAACAAAATTGGTATCAAAAATTCAAAAATAAAAAATAAAATTTCGAATCCAGGGATGGACAAGTGCAATATTTTATGGTACATGAAAGTTACCAAAATGGTAAAAAATTTGCAATTTTTTGTAAATAAAACTACTTTATACTTCAAGAAGCATTGCACTGATAAAAAAAACAAACAAAATAAAATTTAAATTTCGTTTCCAGGGTTAGAAAAATTAAATTTTTTTTGGTACATGCAATATTTTGTAGTACATGTAATAACCAAAATGGTTGCAAAATTCGACTTTTTCTTAAACAAAACTACTTTATACCTCATGAAGATTTGCATTGATAAAGAAAATTTTAAAAAATTTAAATTTCGCTTCCAGGGTTAGGAAATTGAAATTTTTTTAAACATAAATGTAACCAAAAAGGCAATTGACGTTGTGTTTTTTGCTAATTAGAGCTGTTTTATAATTCAGGAAGAACAAATTTGGTATTAAAATCTTAAAAATCAAAATTTCGACTCCAGGTTTGGACATATGATATATTTTATGGTACGTGAAAGTGACCAAAAAGTTTAAAAATAGTATTTTTTTTTGTCAACTAAAGCTATGTTACGCCTCACTAAGAATTGCATTGGTAAAAAAATAAAAATTCGCTTCCAGAGTTGGAAAATCGAAATACTTTTCGTACATAATAGTACATACATAAATTAAAAATTTTGTGTTTTTAGTGAATTAAAGCTATTTTATATATCAGAAAAAATTAGATTAGTATTAAAAAATTAAGAATTCGGTTCCAGGGTTAGGAAGTTGACATTTTCTGATTCATAAAATCAGCCATTTTATTTGTTATTTTTATACCCTTCACAAAAAAGTGAAAGGGTATATATAGGTTTGTCATTCCGTGTGTAATTTCTTCGATATGCACATGGGACCCCATAAAGTATATATATTCTGGATCCTTATGAATAGCGATGACGATTGAGCGATGTCCGTCTGTCCGTCTGTCCGTCTGTCCGTCCGTCTGTACGTGAAATCGGTTTTCCCAAGCTCCCAGAAGAGCTAGAGACTTCGTTCTTGGACCGTTGGATTGGAAATGAACTTAAACAGGCTGCTATTGAAATTCAGAAAGATCCGAAGTATGGTTCCAGAGCTGGGAAGCTTACACCTATTTCTCGACGCAAAATTTTTACCAAAAATCAATTATTTTTTTTAATGTTTGTAAATTAAACCTATTTCGTGCTTTAGGGAGCCTCAATGGTCTATTAAAAACTAAAAAAATAAAAATTTTTTTCCAGGGATGGGAAATAAAAAAATTTTTTTTCGGCTTATTCCGTATTTTGTAGTACATGTAGTATCTAAAATTGTTAAAAATTTTAAGTTTTTCTTTAACAAAACCACTTTATACGTCATGAAGATTTGCATTGGCAAAAAAAAATTTTTGTTTTTAAATTCAAATTTTACTTCCAGGGTTGGGAAATTGCATTGTTTTTATAAGTGAAAGTAATGAAACAGATCTAGCCAAGCCCCCAGAAGAGATAGAGACTTCATTCTTGGACCGTTGGATTGGAAATGAACTTAAATAGAGTGGTGTTAAAATTCAGATAGATCCGAACTATGGTTCCAGAGCTGGGAAGCTTGCACCTATTTCTCGACGCTAAATTTATACCAAAAATAATTTATTTTTTTTAATGTTTGCAAACTAAACCTATTTCGTGCTTTGGGAAGTCTCAATGGTGTATTAAAAACTAAAAATATAAAAAAAAATGTTCAGGGATGGGAAATAAAAATTTTTTTTTCGGCCCATTCCGTATTTTGTAGTACATGTAGTAACTAAAATTGTTAAAAATGTTAAGTTTTTCTTTAACAAAACCTCTTTATACGTCATGAAGATTTGCATTGGCAAAAAGAAAAGAAAATTTTAGATTCAAATTTTGCTTCCAGGGGTGGGAAATTGAATTTTTTTTATACATGCAAGTAATCAAACAGGCAATCGATGTTGTTGTTTTTTGTTTTTTGCCAACTAAAACAGTCGTATAATTTAGGAAGAACAAAATTGGTATCAAAAATTCAAAAATAAAAAATAAAATTTCGAATCCAGGGATGGACAAGTGCAATATTTTATGGTACATGAAAGTTACCAAAATGGTAAAAAATTTGCAATTTTTTGTAAATAAAACTACTTTATACTTCAAGAAGCATTGCACTGATAAAAAAAACAAACAAAAAAAATTTAAATTTCGTTTCCAGGGTTAGAAAAGTTAAATTTTTTTTGGTACATGCAATATTTTGTAGTACATGTAATAACCAAAATGGTTGCAAAATTCGACTTTTTCTTAAACAAAACTACTTTATACCTCATGAAGATTTGCATTGATAAAGAAAATTTTAAAAAATTTAAATTTCGCTTCCAGGGTTAGGAAATTGAAATTTTTTTAAACATAAATGTAACCAAAAAGGCAATTGACGTTGTTTTTTTTGCTAATTAGAGCTGTTTTATAATTCAGGAAGAACAAATTTGGTATTAAAATCTTAAAAATCAAAATTTCGACTCCAGGTTTGGACATATGATATATTTTATGGTACGTGAAAGTGACCAAAAAGTTTAAAAATAGTATTTTTTTTGTCAACTAAAGCTATGTTACGCCTCACTAAGAATTGCATTGGTAAAAAAATAAAAATTCGCTTCCAGAGTTGGAAAATCGAAATACTTTTCGTACATAATAGTACATACATAAATTAAAAATTTTGTGTTTTTAGTGAATTAAAGCTATTTTATATATCAGAAAAAATTAGATTAGTATTAAAAAATTAAGAATTCGGTTCCAGGGTTAGGAAGTTGACATTTTCTGATTCATAAAATCAGCCATTTTATTTGTTATTTTTGATTTTTATGATGAATTATACATACTTTATTTATCAGAAAGAAGTAATCTGGTATTAAAAACCAACAACATTAAAAACCAAAGACGATTCTACGGTTGGACAATTAGAACTTTTTGGGGTACATGAAACGGATTTTTTGTTTTGTTTGTAAATTAAATATATATAATATTTTCGAAAGACGTTCATAGGTATTAGATATAAGAGAAGCCAAAAATTTAGCTTCCTAGCCGAAAAATTTAAACGTTTTCTTAAATATAAAAGTAACCGATAACATTATTTTGATATTTTAATTAAACCTACTTTCTGTTTTGGCAAGAAAGAAAGAAGAATTACATCTGTGAAGGGTATATAAGATTCGGCACAGCCGAATATAGCGCTTTTACTTGTTTGTTTATTCTTATTTCCCAAGGAACTGAGACCTTGCATATAAATTTGTCAAAAACAGCTTTGGACTGCTTCCTTAATTAAAAATGTATTTCCAATCAAACATACACGGCACTACGATCAAGCATATGCATTCCCATTGCTCTTACATGGAGCACAGAATCAAATACACCTCACTTTAGTGCCATCTGATTACTGCATTCATTACAGCTGAACAGCAGCTTCATGAAACTCAAACTTCAAATTTATTTTTATTTCATGTCATATTATTTTCGTCTAGTATTTTATATAAAAAAACAATTAATTTTTTTAATAATTAATTAAGTTGTTGAAAATCATAAACGTTTTTGTCTGTTTGCTTTTATTTTTGTTGGTTTATAACTTAGATTAAGAAAAAGGGTTAGATTTATTATTTTTTTAAATAACACAATCATAAATCAATCATTCACAAACTAACAACAAAATATTTAATAATTTACAACAACTGAACTTAACAGTTTTCGCACCTTAAACTACTCCAGTTGAAAGAAATTTATCGTGGTGTATTTTTCAAATGATAAAAAAGGTGTGAATTGGTTAAAGTTGAAAACAAATGTCTTGACACAACTGTCAAACATCTTGAAGAACATATTTAGAAGAATATAATTGGGGTATTCATACTTCGTGCTATTTAGTCATATTGTCATAAAGTCATAGTATTTTAGACCAGTTTAAAAAAGTTGTTGTTGTGCTGCATACAAACAAGTCATTAAATAATAGCACTCCTTCAAGTATGTGTTTGTTTTGTCATAAAATAGCTCTACAGATCTGAGTCGAACGGTTGAAAATCTTTAGGCGAGACGGCGATAGTATATGTTTGCCGCCGTTACTTATAAATGATTCACGACTAAAAAAACGGCTAAAAAATTATTCATACCTATACATTAAATCATTAAATTACATTTTTATAAAATAAAAAATATTAAAATAAAACTAAATCGCAAAAACTAAATATATATGTACATGTGAAAATGTATTCTCGTTTAACTTGCGTAGCAGGCAGCCATAGAACCTTTTTCCGTATGCCGCCGCAAAAGGAAATTTATTCAGCTCATATCAAGTCAGCAGCTGTTTTAGTTTATACATACAAATTCATTTAGATATTCCTGTGCACCAGAAGACAAATTAAATAATTTTAAATAGAAATTGAGTTTTCAGACTTTTTGGCATTTTCAAACAACTTTATTACAATTATCTTAATTATCTTTTACTTTAATAACATCTAATTACAAATGTGTTAATTTCTTATCAGCTGATCGATGTTTGAAATAGCACACTAAGTTATGACAGGTTGTTTACACTAGTCATATTTTTCGTGCTATTATTTTATGACTTATGACTTTATGACTACAGTGTGAATCCCCCAAATATATTTAATACCATTTTGTATATGAGTATTTTTATTAAACATTCATATTTCTATATTAATTTCAATTAGATTGATTCAATTAAGGCTGATTGTTCGAAAATTTGTTTAAAAGGCACTAAGGAAACTTAGCACCAGTTTTTATACCCTTCACAAAAAAATGAAAGGGTATATATATGTAGTTTTGTCATTCCGTGTGTAATTTCTTCGATATCAATAATACCCCATAAAGTATATATATTCTGGATCCTTATGAATAGCGATGACGATTCAGCGATGTCCGTCTGTCCGTCCGTCTGTACGGTTTTCCCAAGCCCCCAGAAGAGCTAGAGACTTCGTTCTTGAACCGTTGGATTGGAAATGAACCTCATTCAGCGCTGCACTAATAAAAAAAACAAAAAATTAAAATTTCGCTTCCAGGGTTGTGAAAATGAAAGTTTTTTTGGTACATGCAATATTTTGTAGTACATGTAATAACCAAACTGGTTACAAAAATTTAGTTTTTCTTAAACCTTATACCTCATGAGGATTTGCATTGATAAAAAAATTAAAATTTCGCTTGCAGAGTTGGGAAATTGAAATTTATTTTATACATAAAAGTAACCCAAAAGGCAATTGACGTTGTTTTTTTTTTTTTGCCAACTGAAACTATTTTATATATTAGGAAGAACAAAATTGGTATCAAAAATTTCCAAAAAAAAATTAAAATTTCGAATCCAGGGTTGGACAAGTGCAATATTTTATAGTTCATGAAGGTGACCAAAATGGTTGAAAATTTTAAATTTTTATACCTCATAAAGAGTTGCATTGGTTAAAAATAAATCAAACAAAATTTAAATTTCACTTCCAGGGTTGGGAAGTTTAAAGTTTTTTTTGGTACATGAAAGTGACCAAAATTGTTGCAAACTTTAAGTTTTTCTTAAATAAAACGACTTTATACCTAATGAAGACTAGGATTGGTAAAAAAAAAAATTTAATTTCGCTTCCAGGGATGGGAAATTGAAATTTTTTTATTAATAAAAGTAACCAAAAAGGCAACTAACGTCGGTTTTTTACTAATTAAAACTATTATTTAGTTGAGGGAAAAAAAAATTGGTATCAAAAATTAAAAAAAATCAAAATTTAGATACCAGAGTTGGATAACTGCAATATATTGTAGTAGTACATGAAAGTGACCAAAATGATTACAAATATTAAGTTTTTCTTAAATAAAACTATTTCATGCCTCATTAAGAGTTTCATTGGTAAACAAAATTAAAATTGCGTTTCCAGGGTTGAGAAATTGAAATATACAAAAGTAACCAAATAGGCAATTGACGTTGTTGTTTTTGCTAATTAAAACTATTTTATAATTCTGGAAGAACAAAATTGGTATTAAAATCTTAAAAAACCAAAATTTCGACTCCAGGGTTGAACAAATAAAATATTTTATGGTACGTAAAAGTGACCAAAAAGTTTAAAAATTTGAATTTTTTGTCAAGTAAAACTATGTTACATCTTTTAATTAAACCTACTTCCTGTTTTAGCAAGATAGAAAGAAGAATTACATCTGTGAAGGGTATTTAAGATGCGGCACAGCCGAATATAGCACTTATACTTGTTTTATTTAAAAATTAATTTTTTTAATTATATATTTCTTGTTTTTTTATGTTGGACCAGCACTCAGGGGATGATCTCTACATAACATGAGTGTAGAATGGTGCGATCAGACCTTGAATATCTAAAAGAAAGGACACAGAGGAGGCATCTGCACTCTTTTTTTATCGCTGGGTAATTCCAAAAAAATTCAAAAATATGCTGAGTGGGCTAATTTAGTTTTACATCATAGCAAAATTAAGAAAACTAATTATTAAATAAATAAAACTGAAATGGTCAACTGGGTCCGTATTGGCAAGACAAGGGTTAAGATGATTGCTCTAGTGCTCATAATGAGTGGGGTTTGTCGTTTTTTTCATAGAGTCAATTCAACACTTTTTACACGAATCTATTCAGAAACTTTGTTTTAGATATTGTTTCAATCGAATTTTTCATTTCAGACGACCATATATAATTGCTAACATTCCCCCTTATTCTCTAATTCTTTTTCAACGTCACTTCAAGATAATACCAAAAATGGGGGCAGTTACCTATTTCTTGTGATCAACAATTAATTAGTTCCGCCTGTGACTACAATGTAAGGCTTTTATTATAACAAGAGACGGATAAAAATCGGCAATTGCCGAAAAAAATAAGTACAGGCGAGTCCCAGTTTTGATGTTGTCTTGAAGTGACGTTGACAAATAGTTATAGAATAAGTTGGATTACATTATTATTGTGGTAAACAAACAACTGGCTCTCAATCATGAATATGGTGTCAAATTCTTCTCATCAGCATGAGTGCATGGTTGCGTTAGATATTTGTCGGTTTGTTTCAGTGATGAAGAAAAGGTTAAACTTGTTTTCTTCTCATGTTTCCTCATCTGTCTTCCCAATATTATCCCCTACTTTCTAGTTCCCATTCAATGCACTGCATATGTTGGGATCATCTTCTGATAGCTGGTCCTAAAAGCGATTATAAGGATTTTCTCTAAGTGTATTATAAATAACTTCTTCGACCATAATACCATCGTCGTAATAAATTCACAATCACTTTTACTCTATTGCTTTTCTCCGAATTTTAATTTATATGTATTCCCTTTGCCAATATATACGCGTACACTTGAATTTGAAAAGATAAGAAAAATATTTATATGAAAATATCTACGTATAGAGTTTGACGTGATTTAAAATGTGTACATACAGCTGGACTTTAATACGTGAAAGAACACCTGAAATAAAAATCAATTAGATTATCGATCGTAAAACTATAACAATCAATTTAAAGAAACGATTATGAAAGCAGTTTTATCGTGAAAAATGTTAAATGAAAATAAAACGCATTTAATAATAATATGAGCATTAGTAGCCACATAAAGGGTGTTTTTCTATGAAGTTTTTTTTTTATCCGAATCACTTTGTTGTCTGACAGCTGTTTTGACAGTTTTAAGTGACGTCTCTACTCAGTATTGTTTGGCAAATCATCATGAACAGGTTAACTCCAGAACAACGCTTCCAAATCGTGGAAATTTATTTTCAATTAAAAATGTTTATCCGCTTTTTTACCGGAAAATTTTCTTCAGTGATGAGGCGCATTTTTGGTTGAATGGATATGTCAACACGCAAAATTGCCGTATTTGGAGAAAGATAATCCACACGCTGTTCAAGAATTACCAATGCATCCCGATAAATGTACTGTTTGGTGCGGTCTATGGGCTGGTGGAATCATCGGTCCTTATTTCTTTAAAAATGAGGAAGGACGACGCGTTACCGTGAAGGGAAATCGATACAGAATCATGATCAATGAGTTTTTGGTGCCAAAACTTCAAGATATGGATGTAAACGAAATGTGGTTTCAACCGGATGGTGCCACTTGTCATACTGCGGGCGAAACAATGGACTTATTGAAAGAACATTTCAACGACAACATTATTTCGAGAAATGGGCCGGTGAATTGGCCTCCGCGCGTTCGTGTGATTTGACGCCACTCGATTATTTTTTGTGGGGATACCTGAAATCATTGGTTTACGTGGATAAGCCAGCAACGATTGACGCTTTGGAAACCAGTATTCAACGTGTCATTGCTGAAATACGCCCTCAAATGCTTGAAAAGGTGGTCGAAAATTGGACCTCCAGAATGACCTTTATGCAAAATAGTCGTGGTGGCCATATGCTCGAAATTATATTTAAATGTTAAATGACAAGAAATTATCTACCAAACAAAAATTTTTTTTTTGCCATTTCATAATTTGGCATGTGTTTTATTTAAATTTCAAATCAGCAAGCTCTTATAAAAACACCCTTTATAACCAACCATGTGTTTTATTTTCCCCGTAAAATACTGATCGATCCACTTTACATTTTTCATATACACATGCATTGCATTTTCCAGCTCTTGCTTTTCAGCAGCTCACTTATCATATACATAAATTGAGTTACATACCCGATATAACCTCCAGCTCCTTACCGCCCACCCTTTTATATTTAATGACTGTGCCCAGCTATAATTTTCAATTATTAACCTTTAAACATATTAAAAACTTACTTCTTATGTTTAGATGTAAATAGAAGTAAAACTCCCATATAATAATTGTATGTTTGTAGTTGTAGCTGCAAATCTAATGATTTATTTTGTGTAAATTATCACCCAAATTAGTAAGAACATTGCCAGGGGAAGATACAAAGTTTATGCAATGAGACAGATTATAAATACACCCCAAGAGACCTTGTGTAAAAGACGTGCCTTTCTATGCTGATATTCATTCACAACTCATTTATTCATTCAATGTTGTGCCAAAAAAAATAAAAACCGCCCTAATAATTATATGCTAGAAACTGTTGAGAATCGATGAAAATTATAGACACAACAGCAGAAAGAGGCGGCAAAGAAGATTTACTGGAAACGATGAACAATATTAAGCGTAACTATACGCATAATTTGATGACAATCTGTTCGATTTTATTCGCAATAGCAATATGTAATTGAGAAACAAAAAAAAAAAACAGAAAAAAGAAGAATGACAGCAGGGTTTTACGTTTAGCATAAATTTGATTTCAATAGTACTTTAATGCATAATGATTCAATTACAGGCAAGAGATCTTAATAAAGAAATTAGTTTTGGTTGGAATAATTCCAGGATTTTTTTTATTTTGAGAAAATCGATAAATTATTTTAATTGATTTTTATTATAGGCCTATTGCATAAAAAATATTTCATTTAACAAATTTCTATACAAAATTTGTCAAATAATTAATTTATAGAAATTAAATATTTTTAATGTTCAAAATTTCATGCCAAATGCTGTCAAATTTAAAAATTTTTTCATGAACAACTTTCGAAATAATTGGGGTATTCACACTTCGTGCTATTTAGTCATATTGTCATAAAGTCATAATATTTTAGACCAGTTTAAAAAAGTTGTTGTTGTGCTGCATACAAAAAAGTCATAAAATAATAGCACTCTTTCAGGTATGTGTTTGTTTTGTCATAAAATAGCTCTAGAGATCTGAGTCGAACGGTTGAAAATCTCTAGGTGAGACGGTGATAGTATATGTTTGCCGCCGTCACTGAAATATAGTTCACAACTCAGCTCATATCAAGGCAGCAGCTGTTTTAGTTTATACATACAAATTCATTTAGATATTCCTGTGCACCAGAAGACAATTTTAATAATTTTAAATAGAAATGGAATTTTTCTCATATTCAAACAACTTTATTACGATTGCCTTATTTTTTTTTTTTTGCTTTGATAACATCTAATTACAAAAGTGTTGTTTTCTTATCAGCTGATCGATGTTTGAAATAGCACACTAAGTTATGACGGCTTGTTCACACTAGTCATATTTTTAGTGCTGTTATTTTATGACTTATGACTACAGTGTGAATACCCCAAATATTGCAAACGTAATAGTTTGCGACTAAGAAAGTGCTAAATGAATCTGGCAGCATGCAACTTGAAGAAAATTTCCTAGCAACATTTTTATACCCCTCACCAAAAATGGTAAAGGGTGGTATATTTAAGGTTGTCATTCCCTGTGTTATTTGCAAAATATTAATAAGGATCCTATTGAATAGGGCAGACGCACAGTGTTGCGAAACCGGAATTTTTTGAAAATCATATTGCCTAAACTGTAATTTTAATTGTATCGCTGAGAAACTTCTACAGATTGGTCAGAATGAAATCCCAAACAGAATGAGTGAAAAAAAATTTACACCGAAAAAATTTGTTGGGTCAAATTTTCAACAAAAATCAAAAATAAAAAAAACAAGTAAAAGCGCTATATTCGGCTGTGCCGAATCTTATATACCCTTCACAGATGTAATTCTTCTTTCTTTCTTGCCAAAACAGAAAGTAGGTTTAATTAAAATATCAAAATAATGTTATCGGTTACTTTTATATTTAAGAAAACGTTTAAATTTTTCGGCTAGGAAGCTAAATTTTTGGCTTCTCTTATATCTAATACCTATGAACGTCTTTCGAAAATATTATATATATTTAATTTACAAACAAAACAAAAAATCCGTTTCATGTACCCCAAAAAGTTCTAATTGTCCAACCGTAGAATCGTCTTTGGTTTTTAATGTTGTTGGTTTTTAATACCAGATTACTTCTTTCTGATAAATAAAGTATGTATAATTCATCATAAAAATCAAAAATAACAAATAAAATGGCTGATTTTATGAATCAGAAAATGTCAACTTCCTAACCCTGGAACCGAATTCTTAATTTTTTAATACTAATCTAATTTTTTCTGATATATAAAATAGCTTTAATTCACTAAAAACACAAAATTTTTAATTTATGTATGTACTATTATGTACGAAAAGTATTTCGATTTTCCAACTCTGGAAGCGAATTTTTATTTTTTTACCAATGCAATTCTTAGTGAGGCGTAACATAGCTTTAGTTGACAAAAAAAATACTATTTTTAAACTTTTTGGTCACTTTCACGTACCATAAAATATATCATATGTCCAAACCTGGAGTCGAAATTTTGATTTTTAAGATTTTAATACCAAATTTGTTCTTCCTGAATTATAAAACAGCTCTAATTAGCAAAAAAAACAACGTCAATTGCCTTTTTGGTTACATTTATGTTTAAAAAAATTTCAATTTCCTAACCCTGGAAGCGAAATTTAAATTTTTTAAAATTTTCTTTATCAATGCAAATCTTCATGAGGTATAAAGTAGTTTTGTTTAAGAAAAAGTCGAATTTTGCAACCATTTTGGTTATTACATGTACTACAAAATATTGCATGTACCAAAAAAAATTTAACTTTTCTAACCCTGGAAACGAAATTTAAATTTTTTTTGTTTGTTTTTTTTATCAGTGCAATGCTTCTTGAAGTATAAAGTAGTTTTATTTACAAAAAATTGCAAATTTTTTACCATTTTGGTAACTTTCATGTACCATAAAATATTGCACTTGTCCATCCCTGGATTCGAAATTTTATTTTTTATTTTTGAATTTTTGATACCAATTTTGTTCTTCCTAAATTATACGACTGTTTTAGTTGGCAAAAAACAAAAAACAACAACATCGATTGCCTGTTTGATTACTTGCATGTATAAAAAAAATTCAATTTCCCACCCCTGGAAGCAAAATTTGAATCTAAAATTTTCTTTTCTTTTTGCCAATGCAAATCTTCATGACGTATAAAGAGGTTTTGTTAAAGAAAAACTTAACATTTTTAACAATTTTAGTTACTACATGTACTACAAAATACGGAATGGGCCGAAAAAAAAATTTTTATTTCCCATCCCTGAACATTTTTTTTTATATTTTTAGTTTTTAATACACCATTGAGACTTCCCAAAGCACGAAATAGGTTTAGTTTGCAAACATTAAAAAAAATAAATTATTTTTGGTATAAATTTAGCGTCGAGAAATAGGTGCAAGCTTCCCAGCTCTGGAACCATAGTTCGGATCTATCTGAATTTTAACACCACTCTATTTAAGTTCATTTCCAATCCAACGGTCCAAGAATGAAGTCTCTATCTCTTCTGGGGGCTTGGCTAGATCTGTTTCATTACTTTCACTTATAAAAACAATGCAATTTCCCAACCCTGGAAGTAAAATTTGAATTTAAAAACAAAAATTTTTTTTTGCCAATGCAAATCTTCATGACGTATAAAGTGGTTTTGTTAAAGAAAAACTTAAAATTTTTAACAATTTTAGATACTACATGTACTACAAAATACGGAATAAGCCGAAAAAAAATTTTTTTATTTCCCATCCCTGGAAAAAAATTTTTATTTTTTTAGTTTTTAATAGACCATTGAGGCTCCCTAAAGCACGAAATAGGTTTAATTTACAAACATTAAAAAAAATAATTGATTTTTGGTAAAAATTTTGCGTCGAGAAATAGGTGTAAGCTTCCCAGCTCTGGAACCATACTTCGGATCTTTCTGAATTTCAATAGCAGCCTGTTTAAGTTCATTTCCAATCCAACGGTCCAAGAACGAAGTCTCTAGCTCTTCTGGGAGCTTGGGAAAACCGATTTCACGTACAGACGGACGGACAGACGGACAGACGGACAGACGGACAGACGGACATCGCTCAATCGTCATCGCTATTCATAAGGATCCAGAATATATATACTTTATGGGGTCCCATGTGCATATCGAAGAAATTACACACGGAATGACAAACCTATATATACCCTTTCACTTTTTTGTGAAGGGTATAAAAATAACAAATAAAATGGCTGATTTTATGAATCAGAAAATGTCAACTTCCTAACCCTGGAACCGAATTCTTAATTTTTTAATACTAATCTAATTTTTTCTGATATATAAAATAGCTTTAATTCACTAAAAACACAAAATTTTTAATTTATGTATGTACTATTATGTACGAAAAGTATTTCGATTTTCCAACTCTGGAAGCGAATTTTTATTTTTTTACCAATGCAATTCTTAGTGAGGCGTAACATAGCTTTAGTTGACAAAAAAAAATACTATTTTTAAACTTTTTGGTCACTTTCACGTACCATAAAATATATCATATGTCCAAACCTGGAGTCGAAATTTTGATTTTTAAGATTTTAATACCAAATTTGTTCTTCCTGAATTATAAAACAGCTCTAATTAGCAAAAAACACAACGTCAATTGCCTTTTTGGTTACGTCTCTAGGTGAGACGGTGATAGTATATGTTTGCCGCCGTCACTGAAATATAGTTCACAACTCAGCTCATATCAAGGCAGCAGCTGTTTTAGTTTATACATACAAATTCATTTAGATATTCCTGTGCACCAGAAGACAATTTTAATAATTTTAAATAGAAATGGAATTTTTCTCATATTCAAACAACTTTATTACGATTGCCTTATTTTTTTTTTTTTGCTTTGATAACATCTAATTACAAAAGTGTTGTTTTCTTATCAGCTGATCGATGTTTGAAATAGCACACTAAGTTATGACGGCTTGTTCACACTAGTCATATTTTTAGTGCTGTTATTTTATGACTTATGACTACAGTGTGAATACCCCAAATATTGCAAACGTAATAGTTTGCGACTAAGAAAGTGCTAAATGAATCTGGCAGCATGCAACTTGAAGAAAATTTCCTAGCAACATTTTTATACCCCTCACCAAAAATGGTAAAGGGTGGTATATTTAAGGTTGTCATTCCCTGTGTTATTTGCAAAATATTAATAAGGATCCTATTGAATAGGGCAGACGCACAGTGTTGCGAAACCGGAATTTTTTGAAAATCATATTGCCTAAACTGTAATTTTAATTGTATCGCTGAGAAACTTCTACAGATTGGTCAGAATGAAATCCCAAACAGAATGAGTGAAAAAAAATTTACACCGAAAAAATTTGTTGGGTCAAATTTTCAACAAAAATCAAAAATAAAAAAAACAAGTAAAAGCGCTATATTCGGCTGTGCCGAATCTTATATACCCTTCACAGATGTAATTCTTCTTTCTTTCTTGCCAAAACAGAAAGTAGGTTTAATTAAAATATCAAAATAATGTTATCGGTTACTTTTATATTTAAGAAAACGTTTAAATTTTTCGGCTAGGAAGCTAAATTTTTGGCTTCTCTTATATCTAATACCTATGAACGTCTTTCGAAAATATTATATATATTTAATTTACAAACAAAACAAAAAATCCGTTTCATGTACCCCAAAAAGTTCTAATTGTCCAACCGTAGAATCGTCTTTGGTTTTTAATGTTGTTGGTTTTTAATACCAGATTACTTCTTTCTGATAAATAAAGTATGTATAATTCATCATAAAAATCAAAAATAACAAATAAAATGGCTGATTTTATGAATCAGAAAATGTCAACTTCCTAACCCTGGAACCGAATTCTTAATTTTTTAATACTAATCTAATTTTTTCTGATATATAAAATAGCTTTAATTCACTAAAAACACAAAATTTTTAATTTATGTATGTACTATTATGTACGAAAAGTATTTCGATTTTCCAACTCTGGAAGCGAATTTTTATTTTTTTACCAATGCAATTCTTAGTGAGGCGTAACATAGCTTTAGTTGACAAAAAAAATACTATTTTTAAACTTTTTGGTCACTTTCACGTACCATAAAATATATCATATGTCCAAACCTGGAGTCGAAATTTTGATTTTTAAGATTTTAATACCAAATTTGTTCTTCCTGAATTATAAAACAGCTCTAATTAGCAAAAAAAACAACGTCAATTGCCTTTTTGGTTACATTTATGTTTAAAAAAATTTCAATTTCCTAACCCTGGAAGCGAAATTTAAATTTTTTAAAATTTTCTTTATCAATGCAAATCTTCATGAGGTATAAAGTAGTTTTGTTTAAGAAAAAGTCGAATTTTGCAACCATTTTGGTTATTACATGTACTACAAAATATTGCATGTACCAAAAAAAATTTAACTTTTCTAACCCTGGAAACGAAATTTAAATTTTTTTTGTTTGTTTTTTTTATCAGTGCAATGCTTCTTGAAGTATAAAGTAGTTTTATTTACAAAAAATTGCAAATTTTTTACCATTTTGGTAACTTTCATGTACCATAAAATATTGCACTTGTCCATCCCTGGATTCGAAATTTTATTTTTTATTTTTGAATTTTTGATACCAATTTTGTTCTTCCTAAATTATACGACTGTTTTAGTTGGCAAAAAACAAAAAACAACAACATCGATTGCCTGTTTGATTACTTGCATGTATAAAAAAAATTCAATTTCCCACCCCTGGAAGCAAAATTTGAATCTAAAATTTTCTTTTCTTTTTGCCAATGCAAATCTTCATGACGTATAAAGAGGTTTTGTTAAAGAAAAACTTAACATTTTTAACAATTTTAGTTACTACATGTACTACAAAATACGGAATGGGCCGAAAAAAAAATTTTTATTTCCCATCCCTGAACATTTTTTTTTATATTTTTAGTTTTTAATACACCATTGAGACTTCCCAAAGCACGAAATAGGTTTAGTTTGCAAACATTAAAAAAAATAAATTATTTTTGGTATAAATTTAGCGTCGAGAAATAGGTGCAAGCTTCCCAGCTCTGGAACCATAGTTCGGATCTATCTGAATTTTAACACCACTCTATTTAAGTTCATTTCCAATCCAACGGTCCAAGAATGAAGTCTCTATCTCTTCTGGGGGCTTGGCTAGATCTGTTTCATTACTTTCACTTATAAAAACAATGCAATTTCCCAACCCTGGAAGTAAAATTTGAATTTAAAAACAAAAATTTTTTTTTGCCAATGCAAATCTTCATGACGTATAAAGTGGTTTTGTTAAAGAAAAACTTAAAATTTTTAACAATTTTAGATACTACATGTACTACAAAATACGGAATAAGCCGAAAAAAAATTTTTTTATTTCCCATCCCTGGAAAAAAATTTTTATTTTTTTAGTTTTTAATAGACCATTGAGGCTCCCTAAAGCACGAAATAGGTTTAATTTACAAACATTAAAAAAAATAATTGATTTTTGGTAAAAATTTTGCGTCGAGAAATAGGTGTAAGCTTCCCAGCTCTGGAACCATACTTCGGATCTTTCTGAATTTCAATAGCAGCCTGTTTAAGTTCATTTCCAATCCAACGGTCCAAGAACGAAGTCTCTAGCTCTTCTGGGAGCTTGGGAAAACCGATTTCACGTACAGACGGACGGACAGACGGACAGACGGACAGACGGACATCGCTCAATCGTCATCGCTATTCATAAGGATCCAGAATATATATACTTTATGGGGTCCCATGTGCATATCGAAGAAATTACACACGGAATGACAAACCTATATATACCCTTTCACTTTTTTGTGAAGGGTATAAAAATAACAAATAAAATGGCTGATTTTATGAATCAGAAAATGTCAACTTCCTAACCCTGGAACCGAATTCTTAATTTTTTAATACTAATCTAATTTTTTCTGATATATAAAATAGCTTTAATTCACTAAAAACACAAAATTTTTAATTTATGTATGTACTATTATGTACGAAAAGTATTTCGATTTTCCAACTCTGGAAGCGAATTTTTATTTTTTTACCAATGCAATTCTTAGTGAGGCGTAACATAGCTTTAGTTGACAAAAAAAAATACTATTTTTAAACTTTTTGGTCACTTTCACGTACCATAAAATATATCATATGTCCAAACCTGGAGTCGAAATTTTGATTTTTAAGATTTTAATACCAAATTTGTTCTTCCTGAATTATAAAACAGCTCTAATTAGCAAAAAACACAACGTCAATTGCCTTTTTGGTTACATTTATGTTTAAAAAAATTTCAATTTCCTAACCCTGGAAGCGAAATTTAAATTTTTTAAAATTTTCTTTATCAATGCAAATCTTCATGAGGTATAAAGTAGTTTTGTTTAAGAAAAAGTCGAATTTTGCAACCATTTTGGTTATTACATGTACTACAAAATATTGCATGTACCAAAAAAAATTTAATTTTTCTATCCCTGGAAACGAAATTTAAATTTTATTTTGTTTGTTTTTTTTATCAGTGCAATGCTTCTTGAAGTATAAAGTAGTTTTATTTACAAAAAATTGCAAATTTTTTACCATTTTGGTAACTTTCATGTACCATAAAATATTGCACTTGTCCATCCCTGGATTCGAAATTTTATTTTTTATTTTTGAATTTTTGATACCAATTTTGTTCTTCCTAAATTATACGACTGTTTTAGTTGGCAAAAAACAACAACATCGATTGCCTGTTTGATTACTTGCATGTATAAAAAAAATTCAATTTCCCACCCCTGGAAGCAAAATTTGAATCTAAAATTTTCTTTTCTTTTTGCCAATGCAAATCTTCATGACGTATAAAGAGGTTTTGTTAAAGAAAAACTTAACATTTTTAACAATTTTAGTTACTACATGTACTACAAAATACGGAATGGGCCGAAAAAAAAATTTTTATTTCCCATCCCTGAACATTTTTTTTTTATATTTTTAGTTTTTAATACACCATTGAGACTTCCCAAAGCACGAAATAGGTTTAGTTTGCAAACATTAAAAAAAATAAATTATTTTTGGTATAAATTTAGCGTCGAGAAATAGGTGCAAGCTTCCCAGCTCTGGAACCATAGTTCGGATCTATCTGAATTTTAACACCACTCTATTTAAGTTCATTTCCAATCCAACGGTCCAAGAATGAAGTCTCTATCTCTTCTGGGGGCTTGGCTAGACCTGTTTCATTACTTTCACTTATAAAAACAATGCAATTTCCCAACCCTGGAAGTAAAATTTGAATTTAAAAACAAAAATTTTTTTTTGCCAATGCAAATCTTCATGACGTATAAAGTGGTTTTGTTAAAGAAAAACTTAAAATTTTTAACAATTTTAGATACTACATGTACTACAAAATACGGAATAAGCCGAAAAAAAATTTTTTTATTTCCCATCCCTGGAAAAATTTTTTTATTTTTTTAGTTTTTAATAGACCATTGAGGCTCCCTAAAGCACGAAATAGGTTTAATTTACAAACATTAAAAAAAATAATTAATTTTTGGTAAAAATTTTGCGTCGAGAAATAGGTGTAAGCTTCCCAGCTCTGGAACCATACTTCGGATCTTTCTGAATTTCAATAGCAGCCTGTTTAAGTTCATTTCCAATCCAACGGTCCAAGAACGAAGTCTCTAGCTCTTCTGGGAGCATGGGAAAACCGATTTCACGTACAGACGGACGGACAGACGGACAGACGGACATCGCTCAATCGTCATCGCTATTCATAAGGATCCAGAATATATATACTTTATGGGGTCCCATGTGCATATCGAAGAAATTACACACGGAATGACAAACCTATATATACCCTTTCACTTTTTTGTGAAGGGTATAAAAATTGTTCGAAAAATTTAAAAAAAAATTTATTTTAATTCTTCTTTTATTTCTGATAAATACCCTATGATTAGTTTTTAAAATAAATTATAGGTTGGTCCGAACAAGAATTATAAACGTCAAATTTTCATGATTTTTCGATATTTGTTGAATAACTCTGCAATTTTATATAAAACCAAAATCTATTTCATTTCTTATTTGAAAGGTGGAAATAAAAGCTTTAATTTGATACCGGTCTGAAGTCAATAGCTTCAGTTTTAAGAGAGTTATGCTCATTTTTGTGGAGTGCTAGAATAGATGTAGAATAAAAAAAAATTTTGAAGATACTATTTTATAGCACAGGCCTATGGAATAAATACTGAGAGTGATTTACTAAAATCGCTATAACTCCCAGGAGGGCAGGTATGGGCAGCTGATTTTTTCACAGTTCGTTAAAAAAAATTATGTAATATTTCTGTAGTGGTTTGGAACTGAGACTCTCTGGGACTTTTTAGATATTGCTTACCTAACCCAAATTTTAAGGAAAAATGGACCTTTAGTCGGGTTTTCGCTCTAAAAAAGGTGCATATGAAAATTTCTCAAACAACATTCCTTTCTTTTACAAAAGATACTTGTCCGAAGGCAGATTTTTTTTCCGAATCAAAATATCTGTCACCAAAATCAAATGAGATCATTTTGATTACAGCCCTGAAATCCGTTCTTTTCGTGAAAATTTTGTATATTTGACTTCTAAAATCAATTAAAAATCAACGGGCCAACATAAAAATAAGCTTTATGTGTTTTTTGTTTACTTGGAATGTCTGTGACAAAATTGCATCATTAAAAACACTGAAAAAAATAATCGGAAAAAGTTACTTTTCCACTAGCCGCAACACAGTGAGACGACTAAGCGATGTCCGTTTGCCGGTCTGTATGTAAGTGAAATAGGGTTTCCGGAGTCTCCAGAAAACCTAGAGACTTAAGGTTAAATTAGTCGTTTCATATCCATAACACCATAACCATATGGTGTTAACCTACGACCAAAATCTATGTGGTTTCTATGGTTATGGTTATGTGAAGTATATTCGAATACAGTGTTACCCATAAATCAGGTTCGAACTGCACTATCAGTTATGGTTATGGCATTATGGATATGTCACGTCTAATTAAGGCTTTAGGTCCCGGATTGATGTATTGGAAATTGTCCTAAATATATTGCTATTAAAAATCAGCAAAATCCTAAATACGGTCCAGAGCTGGACAATTTTAAGTTATTTTACGTATATATTTAAAAAAAACTATCTAAAACTTTTAAATAATCAATTTTGAACTTTTTTTGCAAATCAGCACGAATAAAGTTAAAAATCTCAAATTTTATTTGTTAATTAAACCATTTTTATACTTCCGGAAAAATTAAATTGGTATTAAAAATCCACAAAATTCAAAATAACGATTCCAGGGTGGGACACTTGAAATTTTCTTAATACATAAAAGTAACCAATAAATCTATTAACTTCGTTTTAATTAAAACTATTTTATGCTTTAGGAAAAATAAAATTGGTATTGAAATCCAAAAAATCAGAAGGACGATTCCAGGGTTGTACAATTGAAAATTTTTTTATATGCATGAAAGTAACCCACTAAAACAATGAGTTTCTCTATTAATGCAACATATATAATGTTTTGGAAAAAAATTACGCATCATTAGAAATCAAAAAAGTTTATAATAAACAGCTCCAGACCCTGCAAATCCAAATATATTTTTTTGGAATTAAGATTTTATAGGCTAATTGTTCGAAATTTGTTTTTAAATCTCAGAAAGACATGATAAATATTCCAAGGCACAAAGGCAAGTCAACATCAGTTTTTGTTATTCAACTTACACAGCAGAGCAGAACAGCTGTTTTCGAAAGACGCAACCCTTTCATCATCAGTGCTCATGTGTATTGTGTTTGTCACCACTTATTAGGTGGCTTAGTTGAATGTGATAACAGTTCCTATTTACACAAATTTTATTGTGAAAAAGGATACGAGAACTGTATCAACCTGATGTTAACATGTTATTGTTATAATACCCGTGTTACCGTTTGATTATTTTTCTTCATGTCCCATTTTTCTGAATTTTTTTTTTTGGAATGTTAAAATAAGCAAATAAAACAATTTCTTTTAAATCAAATATATTTTATATTTTACCAGAAGAAAGGTTAAAAACATGGTGCCTGAATTGATTGGGATGATCAGATACGGTGTTCAGACATAAACCTTAATTGGGCTTATCGCAATTAACGACATTATTGAGTTCAATTACCCATATAAAATTTTAATTAAGTAATTGCTCAATTAACACTTTTGTTAATTTCTTTTCTAGTGAAGGATGCAACATTTGTTACACTTTTTACTGCAAAATTTCTTTATTATGTCATTTAGAAATGCGAAAATTTTTAGAAATTAACCCACCCGCCCATAAAATTATTAATTTTTGTATTAAAACCCTGCCTGGCTTTAACTCTCTAGAAAAGATATGGGAAAATGTTAAATTTTTTTGTAGAAAAGAAAACGAGTATATAAAATCTAGTAAAATTACAAATGCAGCACTGCCAAAAATTATGTTTAGTATATGGGAATAGGAAGATAATTATGCTAGTAAAGTGTATCATGTCTGAACACCATTAAGTCAGTGGAGAGTATATAAAATACCGCATAGTCGAGAATTCCAGTGTTACTTGTTTTTATATGCTATACGAGTATATTAATGCTCGTTCATATATTTTGCCCTAAAAATCAAATTGAACTTTAAAATGCACCCATGAACTTTTACGAAAAATAATTACTGATTCTCTTTTATTTTAATACTAAAAATAAACAATAAATCTGACATTTAAATGTCTTTTTGTCTATTTCTTCCAAGTTTTTATTAAGCCCAAGACGCCAGTTGTCTATCTCCAAATCAAAATAAATTAGTTGAAATTGTTGCAGTAATACAAATTAATTAAAATTAAAAAAAATAACGTTGGGAAGAAAGCATTATGAAACATTAGAACTAGTTACTGGTGAATGGAAAAAATTACTTCACAATATAACGAAATCTCATATACTTAATGAATGGAAGAAAAAAAAATAACAAAAAAACCATGCATATGAGTACATAAATGACAAATCACGCTGTTAATTATTTGTCATCCATCATAAAAAAAAATCTAAAAAAAAAATATACTTGTAGACAAAAAAGTTATAAAGACAAAAAGAAAATCATTAAACTTATCACGAAAAGTGGCATAAATTTTGCTGCAAGACATAACCCAGGCAACAAATTTGTTTACAGAATGCAAAAAATTTCAATTTCATTTTAGTTTTAACAAGGTCATTCGCAATTATGTATGTATATAATGCATTAATCCACCGACTGCTGTATTTCTATTTTAATAACAATTGCATGCATTTTTTCTATTAACAGCCTCTTTCCCCCTATTTTTCTTACAATTGCATACATAAAAGCAACCCCAAATTATCCAAAAATTATTTTCTGTTTTAAATGAAATTTGACATGCTAATATAGCTAGAACGTTCCAGCCCCTTTCTGGAACCAGATTGAATTCAAATTTCATAAAAGTACATGTTCTACATCACTGATTTATAATCAAGGCCGAAACTGTTGACTGGACCAGGAAATCAAAAAACAATGCAAAAATTAATTTAATTTTTATATGGCTAATTAATAAAGTCCCTTTTGGAAGTTTTTAATGGGATATGCAGAAAATCAAACGACAACAGGAGCATTCAATAAAAGTGTGTTACCATCGGTTTGTTACAGTTCTCATATGCGAATTTCAAATAAAATTTTTATAAATAAAAAATGTTATCATATTCAACTAAACCACCTAATAAGTGGTGACAATCACAATACACATGAACACTGATGATGAAAGCGTTGCGGCTTTTGAAAACAGCTGTTCTGCTCTGCTGAGTAAGTTGAATAATTAAAGAACTGATATTGACTTTCCTTAGTGCCTTCGAAGATGTACGAGGGTGGATTGATATTGAAGCTACCTAGCGCTAGATGGCAGCACAAACACAAAAACTTTTTTTTTGAAATTGCGATCAGTCAAACGTCAGCTGTTAAAATGTCACCCAAATTCATCGATTAGTTTATTTGTTGTAGTCGTTTGAAATAAGCAACTTTAGTGTTTCTGGAGAAATGAAAAAAAGTGAATTTCGTGCAGTGATTAAACACTATTATTTGAGACAAAAGAAAAACTCGATAAACATTACGGTGAGTCTGCTCCGTCAGTATGAGAGCCAAAAGAGGTGGTTACTGAAGAAAATATCAAGAAAATCCTCGATATCGTTATGAATGATCGCCGAGTCAAGTTACGTGAGATTGTTGAAATGGTAAACATACGAGTACCATATGAACGTGTGTTCAACATTTTGCATGAACATTTGCATATGAAAAAGTTATCGGCAAGATGGCTGCCACATTTGCTCACTGTCGAACTAAAACGAGTTCGACAGACCACTTCACAGCGGTGTTTGGACATGATAAAGCGTAATCCTGTTGATTTTTGGTGTCGATTAATAATTTTTGATGAAACGTGGGTCCACCACAACACACCTGAAACCAAAAATCAATCGAAACAATGGGTGGAAGCTGGTGGAAGTGCTCCGAAGAAGGCGAAGACAATAAAATCGGCGGGAAAGGTTATGTCCACTGTATCTTGGGCAGCACACGGAATATTGCTCATTGAAAAAGGATCCACAATCACAGGAAAGTATTATCGAGCATTAATGGAGCAATTGTTTAATGCAATCAAGAAAAAACGACCACATTTAAAGAAGAAAATAATTGCTCTTTCTTTAAGACAACGCACCGCTTCACACAGCATTAGATACGATGCTAAAATTACGTGAAATGCACTTCGAATTGGTTGATCATCCACCTTATAGTCCAGATTTAGCTCCTAGTGACTTTTTCCTGTTTCCGAATTTGAGAAAATGGCTCGCAGGAAAAACCTTCATCTCAAACGAAGAAATGATTAACGAAACTAACGCGTATTTTGAAGGGTTCCCATAATCGTATTATTCAGATGGTATAAAAAAGTTGGAATATCGTCTTAGTCCCTGTTTACACTATGCAACTTTTGTTGCAGCAATTCATATTTTGTGTGAGAGTCCTGAAATAGGAATATATAGCATTTGTATTCCTTTCTCGCTCGTCCTCACTAAAAATCAAGAATTGCTGCGACAAAAATTGCATAGTGTAAACCGGGACTTACTAAGTGTATTGAGATAAAAGGAGACTATGTTGAGAAATAAATGGTTTTTGAAAAAAATGTTTTTTTCCCCACTTTGGTAGCTTCAATATCAATCTGCCCTCGTATCATGTATTTTCGAATTCAAAACAAATTTTCGAACAATTAGTCAATCAATCTTAATTAAAAATCACTGTAGGAATTATTTTAAAATCTTTGCTCCATTAGATTGCCTCAAGCCGAGCTATCATCTTGTTCGTCTTAAGCTGGCAACACTGTGTGGTTATAAGCAAACATTATTTACTTTCCAAAAGTAGGCATCAGAGTTCTTTTACCTTGAAATTTGTCTGTATAATATTTATTTTTAATGCAAAGCGTTAAAGTTATTAGCAGGGAAAGAAGTGGCAAACGCAAAAGGAACACATTGCAAAATGGAAAGGAAATTAACTTGTAATAGAGAAAACAAACTCTATTTATAATTGAACGCACTTACTGTCTTATAATCCTGTTAAATGTTTTGCCTACATTCAAGGGATTTTGTTAGAACAACAACAACCTTCACATATTAAACAAAACATAAGTATAGCGTGTTTTTTTAGAGTGTCACAACACCAAAGCAACGAGTGCAAATAATTGTTCTATTCATCAAAATCATTGTGCACTTCTTCCATTTTATGGCGTACAGAGCGGCCCTTCAGAGCGGCTAATTCGAAGAACAATCGATCGTTTTCGGACTACATTTACTGTTACTGATAATCAGAAGTTGGCGGCGGGTTGCACGTGAGAATAAAATTTACGTTTGTGAGTTACACACAAATGCTTTTCCTGACTAAATATAGTTATTCTCATTCTCGTACGAACCTTCAATGCTGTTGTTGCTATTGTCGTTGTTGCGTTTATGTAAAAATACACAGTGGAAAATGTTTCTAACCGATTTTCAATTTGAATATTTGTTTGCCGAAAATTTTTCTGCCAAACCTGAATGTTTCGCTTGTCAATGTACACTGTCTCGTGCAAACAAATATACTTTAGAAAGACATTTTGTTTCACGACACAGTGAACATAAAAATATAATGGGCAAATGCGAGTCAACATTTTCACTACTTAAGTTATTAAAACATAAATATAAAAATCGACTGACAGATGCTCATATAGCGAATCTAATTCGTATAAAGATTTGCCCATATAAATTAGATATTGACGATATAATCAGAAATACATATACATAAACACACAAACATGATCATTTCACATTCATCATCCATGATCATATAAATACATAAACTCCAAAATACATAAGCACATAAATTCATAAAATCACAAATGCATAAATTCATTAAGTTATTTATACATAAATTAACACACAAACAGATACTTGTAAATTTGTACTAAAAAATAAATGAACGATACGCTAAAATAGAAAAAGTCAACAATTAACATAAACATTTTGGCAAGTGTATTCAGAAAAAGTTAATTTTCTCTTACTCATACAAACTTACGATGCAGATGTATACGTTTGCCAACAAAAATGATAAAACAAAGATTACGCCTTGCGCATGATTTACCGTTTGATGACGTATTTGTTCCCTCGAAGAGATTGCCAAATGTTTATTATATGCAAAACTAATACTTCCTCGTACAAAATTAATATTTTATGTAAAATTTGGCAACTCTTCACTCAATTTACTCAGAGAGATTTCCAACAAGCAAATGAAATCGGATTTATGAAAGTGCAAGTTTTGTGTTATATTTTATAATAACCTGTGTTATATTTTAAAATAAATATATTAAAATAATTATTAAATAATTTAAAGTGTAAAAAACTTATTAAAACTTGATTTTTAAGGATCATAAACTGTAAACAAAAAACCTAAACTAAAGAGAAATGAGAACAAAAAGAGCAAACATGAAATGTGCAGTGGGCAATTGCAAACAAAGTGACAGCAAAAAAAACCAAGTGAGAAATAATTGTGTTGAAATGTAATAATGTTATCAAAATTTTGTTTGTTTTCAAAAAGCTGTGTCATTTTATAGTTTTCCAAGAAATGAAGCTCAAAGGAAGTTATAGCTGATATTTTGGAAGCAAAAAAAATTGTTTTGAATGGGGAAAAAAGATAAATAATTAGCACTTGGGTTCAATATTTATATAAAATAACTATAAATTAACAATTTCAAATAAAAGCAAGTGGAAAATAAAATAATTTTTATACCCTCCAAAAAAGAATTTGGAGGGTATATTCACTTTGTCATTCCGTTTGTAACGCATCGAAATATCCATCTCAGACCCCATAAAGTATATATATTCTTGATCAGTGATGAAATCTAAGACGAACTGAGCATGTCCGTCCGTCCGTCCGTCCGTCTGTGGAAATCACGATTCAGTCCAAACGAAAAGAGCTAGACTCTTGAAATTTGGCATAAATATATTTTAAAACTTAGAGCAGGTTAAGTTCGAAGATGGGCTAAATCGGGCAAGAGGGAAAAAAGTTCCCCTAAGAAGAACTAAACCAACCCAGAAAAAACAACATAATTTTTAAAGTTTTTTGGTTATTTTGTTAAGCAAATGATATATTTTTATGTCAAATACGGTCCAACGCCTTAAACTTGGAGCCATTAAATAAAATAAAAATATTTTTTGACCCCGCCCACTTTAGTGGGCGTTGTTATAGGCAAAAATAGCATACAAATTTAACAAATTGTTTTACTTAAGCCTACATTCCTTAAAAATAACACTTTTAAGCTTTAACGACGAAGCTGAGACGAAACCTGGTCCTAATCTGCCCTACCCCCTCCTTCCCCTTCGCCCCCTAAATGACCCTACCAAAAAAAATTTTTTTTTTAAATTTCGTATATAATCATCCCAAGCATTTATCTTTAGAGTTTTATGACTGCCGATTTCTGCCCTACCTCCCCCCCCTTCTTCCTTTGCCCCCAAAAATGACCCTACCAAAAAAAATTTATAGGCTAAAATAGCATAAAAATTTAACAAATTGTTTTACTTAAGCCTACATTCCTTAAAAATAACACTTTTAAGCTTTAATGACGAAGCTGAGACGAAACCTGGTACTACTCTGCCCTACCCCCTCTTTCCCCTTCGCCCCCTAAATGACCCTACCAAAAAAAAAAAATTTTTTTAAATTTTGTATATAATTATCCCAAGCATTTATCTTTAGAGTTTTATGACTGCCGATTTCTGCCCTAGCCCCCCCCCCCCCCTCTTCCTTTGCCCCCAAAATGACCCTACCAAAAAAAAATGTTTTTTTAAATTTTGTATATAATTATCCCAAGCATTTATCTTTAGAGTTTTATGACTACCGATTTCTGCCCTACCCCCCCCCCCCCCCCCCTCTTCCTTTGCCACCTAAATGACCCTACCAAAAAAAAAATTTTTTTAAATTTTGTATATAATCATCCCAAGCATTTATCTTTAGAGTTTTATGACTGCCGATTTCTGCCCTACCCCCCCCCCCCCCCTCTTCCTTTGCCACCTAAATGACCCTACCAAAAAAAAAATTTTTTTAAATTTTGTATATCATCATCCCAAGCATTTATCTTTAAGTTTTATGACTGCCGATTTCTGCCCTAGCCCCCCCCCCCTCTCTTTCTTTGCCCCCAAAATGACCCTACCAAAAAAAAATTTTTTTTAAATTTTGTATATAATCATCCCAAGCATTTATCTTTAGAGTTTTATGACTGCCTGTTGCTGCCCTACCCCCTCCTCCCTTTTTGCCCGTTAAATGACCCTATTAAAAATAAATATAAATTTGTTTTTATTTTGTGTATAATCATCCCAAGCATTTATTTTTACAGTTTTATGTGTATCTGTTTCTGCCCTACCCCCTCTCCCCCTTTGCCCTTTAAATGACCCTATAAAAAAAAAGAAATTTTAATTTTGTATATAATTATCCCAAGCATTTATTTTTAGAGTTTTATGACAAAGGTGAAATGTTTCCCCCACAGCCCTTGCCAGAGCGACCCCGCCAAAATACAGTTTTTATAGCCTCCAAAGAGAATTGTGATGAAGTCTAAGACGGTCTAGCAATGCCCATACGTTCGTCTGTGGAAAACATGATATTGTATATTTTTGAACCCCGCCCCCTTTAGTGGGCGTTGACGTACGATAATATATAAAGGAACTCTGTCCCACCAAGTTAAACATATCAAATTCACTTACTAAATATTTGGAGGGTATTTAAGATTCGACCCGGTCGAATATAACGTTTTTACTTGTTTAAAATGATTTATTATCAAACAAATTTAATTTGAAAAATCGCTATTTGCCCCACTGTCCTGTTTTTACAATAACATAATAGTTCTCCAGCTGAATTTAATTAGCCAATAAGAACACATGTTGAGTGACGTCAGAGTTCCATCATGCGCAGAAAAGTATTTTTATTTCAGCTTGTTGGCGTAATCTTTATTTTATCATTCTTGTTTGCCGATACCTGCTGATAATGTAAACCCCGTGAGACGCCGAACAGTGCGCACTGAAGAAGCTGTAGCCGCTGTACAGGAAAGCATTGAAGATGATCTTAATCAATCTGGGGTTGTGTCCTTCCACTTTATGGACGATAGATATTGGAAATTAGTGTTCCAGATTGCGCCTTCTATGCGCCAGCGGTGGCGGCCACGTGGCTGAAATCATATTTAAAAAATAATTTCATAAATTTTTCTTTCCAATAAAGTCCATTTCATTGATATAAAAAATATAATTCCTTGTTTCATTAAGATTTAATTTTATGTCACTCTATAAAAAACACCCTATACTAAGATTGTGAGAGAGAGAGAGAAGATTGTGATGAAGAGAAATTTCATTTGAAATATCTTGCAATTATTATACCTTTTAAATGTGGCATATATAATATTCTGTTGCCTAAATTGAAAATTATCCGTACTTACAGGGTGGTAAACACTGCACTTCATCCTGCCATTCAACAACGAACAAGTGGCAAGTTAAACGTTGGACCGAGAAAAATAAATAAATATTGCTCCCGGGCGAATTTAAACAGATGATTGTTGTCGCTATACAAAATTACAAGGCAGGCTCTTAAAAAATCATAAACATGGCAGGAGCTTAAAGATTTTTCAATAGACAACCATGCAGACTCCTGTCCCCTTCGAAGTTAAAATAAATTTATGACTCTCTTCTCTGTATGCATGAGTGCAAGTGTGTTTAATTTTGTTGGGATAATTCACGGTAGCCGTGTGTGTGTGCATGTGTGTGCGTATCAAGGGCGTTTTGTTGTTATGATTATTGCTTTTTGTTTTGTGTTTTGCCCTTTTTGCAGATGTGTGTTGCGTGTGTTTTGTTTATTTTAACAGCTCAGACTCTTGTAAAATTCTCTGGGCACTTTCCACAATTTTGTCTAGCCGTGTTTTTGCATTTCTCCCTTTTTTCCAAAAATTTTATTAGTTTTGAATTCATGACAAATCCTTTGGTTCATTATTATCATTATCATCAGTTACATTAAGGCGTATAAAAATTAAAACAACTGCCTTTTTTCCCGTTTCGCTCTTGGCCAAAGTTAAATGTAACATACGTTCGTTCAGTTTGTATTATACAAGCATTGAGTACAAGTGCATCTTTACACTTGCTGTGGGTTGGAGTGTGTTGTCCTTTTTTTCGTTCAACCGGTTGCTATTTGTTTTGTGTTTAGCTTGGGATGTTATTTTCAATTTTGTTGCAGGATGAGGGTGTTATTGAGGGTATAATTTCAGAGATTATCTGAATCTTGTTGATTTTGTAACAAACCAAATGTAACGATGTTGGCGGTGGTGGTGGTTTACAATTGATTTCACTTAGTTTGTTTGATTTTCAAATAAAAGAATAAGAAAAGGGTTAGAAAACAATCATTGCATTATATGTAGTTAAAGAAAAATAATACAAGGTGCGCTCCAAATGCTTTCTTAAAGAGTTTTAATCATGATCTTTAAGGTGTGTAAGAAATTCTTATTTAAGGATATGTTTTTCATATGGCGTTGGTATCCATTTGTTACAGAAATTTATGTTCTTTGTCGTTTAAAATAGCTGTTGGGCAAGATTTTAATATTTATATTTACCTACAAAATTTGTATTAAATATATTTTAAAAGCCTTTTTATACCCTTCACAAAAAAGTGAAAGGGTATATATAGGTTTGTCATTCCGTGTGTAATTTCTTCGATATGCACATGGGACCCCATAAAGTATATATATTCTGGATCCTTATGAATAGCGATGACGATTGAGCGATGTCCGTCTGTCCGTCTGTCCGTCCGTCTGTACGTGAAATCGGTTTTCCCAAGCTCCCAGAAGAGCTAGAGACTTCGTTCTTGGACCGTTGGATTGGAAATGAACTTAAACAGGCTGCTATTGAAATTCAGAAAGATCCGAAGTATGGTTCCAGAGCTGGGAAGCTTACACCTATTTCTCGACGCAAAATTTTTACCAAAAATCAATTATTTTTTTTAATGTTTGTAAATTAAACCTATTTCGTGCTTTAGGGAGCCTCAATGGTCTATTAAAAACTAAAAAAATAAAAAAAATTTTCCAGGGATGGGAAATAAAAAAATTTTTTTTCGGCTTATTCCGTATTTTGTAGTACATGTAGTATCTAAAATTGTTAAAAATTTTAAGTTTTTCTTTAACAAAACCACTTTATACGTCATGAAGATTTGCATTGGCAAAAAAAAATTTTTGTTTTTAAATTCAAATTTTACTTCCAGGGTTGGGAAATTGCATTGTTTTTATAACTGAAAGTAATGAAACAGGTCTAGCCAAGCCCCCAGAAGAGATAGAGACTTCATTCTTGGACCGTTGGATTGGAAATGAACTTAAATAGAGTGGTGTTAAAATTCAGATAGATCCGAACTATGGTTCCAGAGCTGGGAAGCTTGCACCTATTTCTCGACGCTAAATTTATACCAAAAATAATTTTTTTTTTTTAATGTTTGCAAACTAAACCTATTTCGTGCTTTGGGAAGTCTCAATGGTGTATTAAAAACTAAAAATATAAAAAAAAATGTTCAGGGATGGGAAATAAAAATTTTTTTTTCGGCCCATTCCGTATTTTGTAGTACATGTAGTAACTAAAATTGTTAAAAATGTTAAGTTTTTCTTTAACAAAACCTCTTTATACGTCATGAAGATTTGCATTGGCAAAAAGAAAAGAAAATTTTAGATTCAAATTTTGCTTCCAGGGGTGGGAAATTGAATTTTTTTTATACATGCAAGTAATCAAACAGGCAATCGATGTTGTTGTTTTTTGTTTTTTGCCAACTAAAACAGTCGTATAATTTAGGAAGAACAAAATTGGTATCAAAAATTCAAAAATAAAAAATAAAATTTCGAATCCAGGGATGGACAAGTGCAATATTTTATGGTACATGAAAGTTACCAAAATGGTAAAAAATTTGCAATTTTTTGTAAATAAAACTACTTATACTTCAAGAAGCATTGCACTGATAAAAAAAACAAACAAAAAAAATTTAAATTTCGTTTCCAGGGTTAGAAAAATTAAATTTTTTTTGGTACATGCAATATTTTGTAGTACATGTAATAACCAAAATGGTTGCAAAATTCGACTTTTTCTTAAACAAAACTACTTTATACCTCATGAAGATTTGCGTTGATAAAGAAAATTTTAAAAAATTTAAATTTCGCTTCCAGGGTTAGGAAATTGAAATTTTTTTAAACATAAATGTAACCAAAAAGGCAATTGACGTTGTTTTTTTTGCTAATTAGAGCTGTTTTATAATTCAGGAAGAACAAATTTGGTATTAAAATCTTAAAAATCAAAATTTCGACTCCAGGTTTGGACATATGATATATTTTATGGTACGTGAAAGTGACCAAAAAGTTTAAAAATAGTATTTTTTTTGTCAACTAAAGCTATGTTACGCCTCACTAAGAATTGCATTGGTAAAAAAATAAAAATTCGCTTCCAGAGTTGGAAAATCGAAATACTTTTCGTACATAATAGTACATACATAAATTAAAAATTTTGTGTTTTTAGTGAATTAAAGCTATTTTATATATCAGAAAAAATTAGATTAGTATTAAAAAATTAAGAATTCGGTTCCAGGGTTAGGAAGTTGACATTTTCTGATTCATAAAATCAGCCATTTTATTTGTTATTTTTGATTTTTATGATGAATTATACATACTTTATTTATCAGAAAGAAGTAATCTGGTATTAAAAACCAACAACATTAAAAACCAAAGACGATTCTACGGTTGGACAATTAGAACTTTTTGGGGTACATGAAACGGATTTTTTGTTTTGTTTGTAAATTAAATATATATAATATTTTCGAAAGACGTTCATAGGTATTAGATATAAGAGAAGCCAAAAATTTAGCTTCCTAGCCGAAAAATTTAAACGTTTTCTTAAATATAAAAGTAACCGATAACATTATTTTGATATTTTAATTAAACCTACTTTCTGTTTTGGCAAGAAAGAAAGAAAGAAGAATTACATCTGTGAAGGGTATATAAGATTCGGCACAGCCGAATATAGCGCTTTTACTTGTTTTTATACCGAATTGTTTGAAAATTGGGTTTAAATTTATAAAGACATGATAAATATTCAAATGCACAATGGAAAGTCAATACTCGTTATAAAATTATTCACCTTGCACAGCATAGCAGAATAGCTGTTTTCGAAGGCCGCCACACTTTTATCATGTTTATTTTTGTTTTCCATCACTTATTAAGTGGTTTAGTTGAATATGATAACAGTTTTTATTTAGATACATTTTATTAGGAAATTGCATAAGAGAACTGTATTAAACCGATGGTAACATACTTTTATTTAATGCCAGTGTTGCCGTTTGATTATTTTCTTTATGGTCCCATTTTTTTAAATTTTTTTGTTTCATTATACCTGAACTTGTTTATTAATTTTATGACTAGTAATTCATTAAAAATGTAGATAATGGCTATAATTCTTAATTATAAATAGCAATACAAAAGGATATTCCGCCTTATGTCATGATAATCCCCCTCATTCTGAAACTAATTGTTAACGTCACGTCAAGACAATATCAATATAGAGCCCTTATTCTGTTTGTGGGCAACATCTGATTACCGCTGACGGCCTCTGATTATTCTCTAAGACCTAGAGAACAGTAAAGAGCTGTTAAAAGTAATTCAATGACGAGGAAAAAGCATATGCAGATGTTTTAGCTTTGATATTTTTTGACGTAACGTTGGCAAATAGTTACAGAGTAAGAGGAAATATCAAAAATGGGACAATGCTCGCCTGCCAGTTTCAAATGAGTCTAGTCATTTGGGCTAAATAGTAGCACAAGCTGTATTTGGTAGGCATGTAAGCCGAGATTCTTACGTAACATTTGTACATAGTCGAAGGACAAAGCAAAAACAAATTGAGAACGATAGCTTATCTGTATTTGGGCGTTTTCTCCCATTCCCTTTTTTGTAAATCGATAAGAGAAAAACTAGTGTAAAACTAGTGTAACTGCATAATTTCTTACCGATTATGAAAAAAGGACTGTACGAACTTCGCAAACACAAAAATTCTTACATTTAAAAAGGTTGTTCGGGCGTTAAATGATTCGTGCTGTCTTGAAAAACTACTGAACAGAAATGTCAACACAGAATGAAACTCTCAGTCAAACCCCAGTTATCGACACAAAAATAGAAGATCCTGGACGTCCCAGACGCCCATTATAAAAAAGTTTTCCGCACAATGGGTGCTGGCGGAAAGAGGTTTGACTCCAACGACGAAATCATCTCACAAACAAATTGCCTATTTTGATGAACTCGTCAAATCATATTATTCGGAAAGAATAAAAATATTTAGAGGAGTTGCAAGATAGTGTATAGAACTCAAAGTAGACTGAAAATGTAAAAAAAAATAATAACTTTTTAGATGAAAACCTGTGTTTCAGTCAAAAAGTTACGAACTTTTTGAGCCTCCCTCGTATTTAGATAATAAAAATTAATCTGTGCTTGCAAGAGTTTGTTTGTGTGTATATTCCTCGTAGGAAGCCAAACACTAAGACCGACTTTTTTTAAACTTGGGAATTGTTTCATTTAGGAGCGCAGTGAATTTCTTTGAATTTTGGCATTTTTGTATAACAAATATTGATGGCACTGGTGAGGGAGAACGGTATCCAGATGCAAAAAAAGGGTTTAATTTGATTATATAAATATTTCATTTTTTAACTTCCAGCTGAATCTAAAAAAATAAAGAAATTACTGCTTTTAGCCCGTTTCGAATAATTCGACTATTCGCCAGATCGTGTCGAGTTGCTAGGAAAGTTTCCTGACTGCTCCTGACAGACGTCACTATGTCTCTATGTAGGGGTGTGTGAGTGTGTGTTTGTATACGTAAGTGCATGAGTGGAAGTGCTTTTGAATGGCTGAACCGATTCAAACCAAACTATTCACGTTGCAAAGGGTTCTTTCAAACTAAGATTTCATATAAACTGGAATCGACTCTGGCCGGTACATTTAAAGAAATATTCAAAAAGCCAAGAAATTTTTCTTTTTCAAAAATTCCACAAAATAATCAGCTCTCTACAATAAAAAACCTCGTTGATAGCCATTAAACTGCCAAAAATCGGTTAATGTTTTCGTTAACGAATAAGTGGCGCTTCAATCAAATCTGTCAAATGGAGATTCCATGTGGATTGTAAAAGATTTGGAGACATCTTAAAAAAAAGCAAGAAAATTTTTTTTCAAAAGCGGTTTTTTTTTGTAATAAATTTCAAACAACTTGTCGGTCGACTCCACAAACTAATCAGCTGTTTACATTAAAAAACCACGTCAATCGCCACTAACCAGCTCCAAATCAGTTGAAGAGTTTGTGAAATACCGTGAAGGGAAAAATTCGAAAAAAAATTAAGTTTTGTAAAACTCCACGATACGATGTGGTTAAAATTAGCGGCAAGTTGCAAGGATGGCTTTTAGCCTTTAAATAACCGTTTTCCACACCGGGCATCGCTGCATTTTAAAATTCTGTTTCACCTATTCTTTTTTTCTTATTTGGTTCTGTTTTTCAGTTTCACTGACGTGTTTAATTAATTGCTTGTTAACTTAATACCTTCAAGCTATTTTAAACAGATTAGCACCACGATTTATATATGAGTATTATTCAATATTATTTTTTCCTTAAGTACTAAAATTGTTGAAATAATAAAAATTTCCTGTCACATTTCATATTAAAGATTAAGATTTTATAAATGTCAAAAACAGATTTTGCGATTAAAAGCATTTTAAATTATAAGATAAGTTGGAAATAAAATTGAATTTATTAATAACAATCTAAAAGCAGCATAATAATTGCTGATATGACTAAATGCTAGATCAGGGAAACTGCTGATAAGCACTAGCAGCGTATAGAAATGAATGTCTTAGGTTCGGTAAGAGTTTGCTGTACTATCGACATGGTGTAATATGTTATTATACATAATTTATATCTTGTTAAATATTGATACTTTCAATATAGAAATGTTTTTCCTGTTAGAGAAAGCGGCGGCATCTCTTTGTAAGCATTGTAATCAATCAAAATATTTGTTGAAAGTCTTACATGGAAAATATTACACTCAAGAATTGAAAACGTGATCGTAGAAGAAATCCATAAATTTTATAAAATATAAACAAATATCGCAAAATCTATTTACATAATATATTTATTGACTTTTTACAGCAAAGAAATACAACTCAATCGTATTTTATATCATTATTTCCAATGAGTAAAAGCAATGCAATGAAATCTTATCGCTAAATCATAAATCAAAAGGCTATCGAAAATTTAAACTGAGTTTTATTACTCTTCTGATAAATAACATCTAATTGTGGAATATAATTTTTACTATTGCACCAGTATTGAGTTGGTTACTTATCGATTCTACACAAACCGCAAATTAGCTGCACGTTTTTGTGCAATAAACTGTAGCTGGGAAAATTATTTGTTTGTGCATTTAGTCACAATCGGTGATGTAAAAGAGCTGATAAAGTAGGCCGTCTAAGAATTTTCACATATATTAATCACAGTTTTCGTCAGTCTATGGACACAAGCTGACACTCTGAAAGTACTAAAATATTTTTGGCATCATGCTGAAATTTTAAAACGTCCTAAAACACATATTTCGGAAAGAATTTTAGTGTTTTAAAAAAGTGTTGGCGAATATAATTTACAGTGGTGAATGAAATTCAATAATTGTTTGGTAATAAGACGGTGTGACGTCTTTCGAAAAAGTGTAAAATATTGGCATAAAAATGTCTGAATTCCCAACTACACCGAAAGAAAGAAAATTATTTTGAATCACCGAATTGCAAATGTGTCAAAGAATTTAATTATTTTATTATTAATATAAAAACGTTTTATACAGGCTCAAGTTCAAATCTTTAGCATGCAAATAACTTTTTAAACTTTTTTGTTAAATTCCAATTATTTTATTAATAAAAGAGTATATTGAATATTTTATATTCATCAAACTAACAGATTGGCTCATTGGTTAAAGAGTTGATATTCCTATTGACTAGTACCACCGTGGAAAGTGGAAAAAGTTGAACAAAGAACGCTGATGAGATGGCGTAATCGTTCTCGAAATCAGTACTGATTCGTTCTGCTGGTTTGATGATCATAAAAATATTTTGAATATTACACTCTTAATAAAATAACTTGAATTTAATAAGCATTCTTAAAAAACTATTTGCAGATTTGAACTTAAGTCTGCGTAAAAGTTCTTATCTTAATAATAAAAAATTTATATGTAGTAAGAATTTTAACGAATATTTTATATTACTATATTAAATTGAATTAAAATGATGAAAGGGTTGCGTCTTTCGAAAACAGCTGTTCTGCTCTGCTGTGTTAGTTGAATAACAAAAACTGTTGTTGACTTGCCTTTGTGCCTTGGAATATTTATCATGTCTTTCTGAGATTTATATTAAAATTTCGATCAATTAGCCTATAAAATCTTAATTCAAAAAATTTATAAGTTCGAAAAATTAAAATTTACTTTTAGAATTTAATTATACAATCTAGGGAGTAATTTTTTAAATCACTTTGAATTAATGAAATTTTTAAAATTTTTTTTTCATATCATATTTATTTGCAATCTATTTTTCAATAATAAGCAAATTAATTAATTAAGTCTGCATAAAAAATTCTTATCTTAATAATAAAAAATTTTTAAGTTCGAAAAATAAAAATTTACTTTCAGAATTTAATTATACAATCTAGGGAGTAATTTTTTAATTCACTTTGAATTAATGAAATTTTTAAAAAATTAAAAAAAAGTATATATTTTGTTTTGTTTTGTATACAATTTCTTTACTGAATAAACGTACAGAAAATGATATGTTGCTTTACTTTTCAAAATGTTTTAAATGTTGTATGAACAAATAAAAGCAAATAGAGTAAAAGAGAGCAGAAAGAGTAAAAATATTTGAAATAGCGTTTTTATGTGCATATACATTTCACGAATGCAAAGTGATTTACAAAATTAGTGCCATATTATACGAGAAGGGTTTAACTATTCAAGTTTTTAAAATTGTCATTCCTTTCAAATGTCACTAACGCAAAGTGATTTACAAAATAAGGGCCGTATATTACGGGAGCTGTTTAATTACTCAGTGACTATTTTAAGAAAACAAAAAAATTTTCAGCAGAAGATAATCGTTTAATTTTTCCGCATAATCTCCGTTTAGATCAATTCCATTTAGTACAGCGATTTTTAAATTTTTTCATTCCTTCCTTAATACGAGTAGTTATGCTCAAGGCCTTCCAAATAGGCTTTTGTTTTGTTTATGGCCTCTTTATACGACCCAGATCTTTTACCAACCAGCCATTTCTTCAGGTTTGGAAAAGTAAAATAGTCATGGAGGATAAATCTAGAGAATATTCTGGATGGAATAGCAGTTCATATGGGTTTTTGCCATGCAGACTATTCACATGTGCATTCGAGCACTGTCTTAATCGCGGCACCCATATCGACGATACCTTTTTCGTATCCAAATCTTTATGTAAAATATTATGTACTTAATCAGTTGATATTCCTACGGCCTTAGGAGTCCCATACACGTTTCAATTAAATTTTTAATTAAGTCTTTCAATTGAATTGATTCTTGGTCTTCATAACCTAAAATGAAAGATTTTCGTTAAACTTTCCAATTTATATTTTTATACTAAATTTAAAAATTAAAATTTGCAAATATTAAAATATTGCAATGACTGAAAAAATAAAAACAATTGTGGAATGCATTGATGATGAAAAAAGAGAAATTCGATGAATTTTGCTTGCAAAAGAAAACGACAAATATATATTTTGACAGCGCTCATCAAGAGGCTGGAACACATACAGCATAACCGAATTGAACGACTTACAAATCTAGTCAAATCGAAACAAGTAAAAGTGCTATACACTGCAGCCGAATCTTAAATACCCTTCACAAATGTATTTATTTTTTCTTTCTAAAACAGAAAATACGTTTAATTCACCAAAAACAACATAAGTAGTGACTTTTTTTGGATTATTTTATGTGCCGAAAAAATTTCCGTCCTGCAACCCTGGATTCAAATTTCTAATATTGAATAGCATATAACTTTTTGTAAAGTATTTTACTTAACAAAAAATCAAATTTTTATCTTTTTTACCACTTTCAATGATCAAAAAATATTTAAATTTCCCAACCCTGTAATCGAAATTAAGATTTTTATAAATTTTAATACCAATTTTTTTCTAATTTAAAAATATAATTCAATTTCCCCACCCTGGAACAAAAATCTTTATTTTTTTTACCTTTTAATACTACTTTAATTTTTCCCAAAGTATTAAATATGCTTAATTAACAAAAAACAAAAAATAATTGGTTATTGTTTGTTAATTTTGAGTCCACAAATAGGTGTTAGCTTCCCAGTTCCGCAACCGTATTTCTGAATTTCAATACCACTCTATTTAAGCTCATTTCGAATCCATCAGTCCAAGAATGAAGTCTCCAACTCTTCTTTTCACTTTTTTGGAAAGGGTATAAAACTCTAGCTGTTGCCAGTTGTTTCATAAACTGCAGCAAGACTAGTGCTCACCGCTTCTTTATACAAAACAGTCAAATTAATAAAAAATTATGTCAGTTGCTTCTTCATTCGTGAACACCTTAAAAATAATTATAAATTAATTTCTTTTGATTTTCCTTTAACCAACTTGACGACTGCCAAACCAATCAAATTAGAAAGTCATACACGGGTTGCTTTGGACAACATCCTGTTCAGTGTTCAATTATCTTGAAACGTATATCACCACATGTCTTTTCATTCTCCGATCGTATGCTGTTCCATAAATTTTCTCGATGTTTTTGACGTGATGAAGTATTTTTCGCGACTTGAATGTATGGCATGACTTGTGTTATTACGAACACTCTAAAGCTAAATAAACCTCTTCTAAATCATTGATATTTTTAGTAAGTAAAGAGTTCCCGCAGTAAAGGGTATTTCATTGCAAACTTCCTATCTTTAAATTTAAATAAATCAAAGATTGCAAGATTTCATAGAATTGATTTAGCTGTGTGAAAGATCAGTTGATGCCGTTATGGGTGATATATAACATCATTCAATTTTGCATGACTCTGGACCATAAGCCAGGCAGAATTTGGGCCATTGAATGGGTTATATTCGCTACAAGGACAGCTGTGGTTTCTTGCTTATTCGCATACAGCTACAACTAAGAAAACCTCATAACAAAAGTTGTAACAGGTTGTTACAACAGCACCTCTGATCATGTATTTTCTGCATATAATTGATAAACCAAAAGACTATCTTGGAACTAAAATGCAAGTAGACTAAAATTATTTTTTGCACCAACTCTGGCGGTAATTTAATTTAATTTTTTTTTTTGCGCTAACAGTAAACCGTAGTACAATTATAAATTATATCTCTTTCTCTCACAAACGTAATCACAAAAGCCATTAAAGTTTATTGATTTTTTAAATGTTACTCTTTTGCAATTTTTTTGTTACGCTATTTTTTATCTCCAAGTTGTAAATGCCGCCAACTGCTTGTGATATAATTTTATGAGATGTGCAAACTGCAAATTTGTGCATTATTTTTATATCACTTTTGGCGGTAGAAAAATATTGCTTTCTTTATTGAATTAAGGCAAGTTTACTACTCAAAATGAAGAGATTTTCGTGGAAATTTAACAAAAAAAATTATGAGATGCTTTTACAGTGTAATAAAAAACCGAAATGTTCTAATAAAGTCTAAATTAATATTTTTCATTTAATTCTCTTTACTTTTTGTTGGAAAAATTAAGTTAAAGAAACACAAAAAATCTCGTAGGAAGTCTAACTTAAAAAAATTTATAAAACTGATATTATTAATTCGAGCCTGCTTTTAATAACAAAAAACGAAACTTGGCCATAAATTACTGTTAGAATGTTATATGTTCATGTTGTTCTATATGCCTGCAAAACTCTTTAACAAATTAAAATTTTGTCACATTATTTAACACAACATTGACAAACACGAAACATGCCACACAACATCAGCAGCAATAGCATTTACAATTTGTGTAGTTTGTCTGAACTTTCGTCATGGATTGTGATGACTAGGATTTATTAGAAACGTACCCCTTTACTGTGCTTGCAACTCCTTCTTTCCGTTTTTCAATAATTTTAACTTTTTGCGTGATACTTTTATTTTGGCAGTGAGTGAAAAGGAAAAGTGTGAATGGGTTTTGTATAGAAACATCATGAATGCTGATTTGAAAAAATATTTTGTCATGCTCCATTTAGCCGGGTGTGGACAGGAACAGATGTTCCATTTTTTTTCATACTCAAACTCATATTAACACGATGGCTAGGGTAATATTTTGACTGCAAAACATAATCATCGTCTTCAGCATCAGCATCGGCATCGACATTATCAACGCCATCGATATGCATATTTGCTGGCAACAATCATTTGTTGAATAAAATGTACTCATATATGTGTGTGTGTGTGCGGCTGATTTGTTGCAAAGATTTTTGTTTTCGTTTCCAGCTATTGTTCATTTATTATTTGTTTGATTAGGGTGGTGGTATTAATGGTCACATGTTTAAGGTGGGATTATCGTATACGATATCAATGTAAAAATAATTATGTTGCAAGTGTAATTTGATACACACATCTATTTGTTGTTTATTGAAAAAAAAAAGACTAAGAAGCATAAAACTAGCAATTTTGTGAGCTATTCTGTTTGTATGGGTGGTGTAAGTATTAAGGTTTCGGTGGGTCTTAATGTTTTTGGCTTGAAAGTGCATCATGATGTCAAGTGGACGGATCGCACTTTCTGTCTGAAAGTCTGAAAAGAAGCATTCAAGTATCTTGTATTATTAAAACGGTATAAGAAACAGTTCTGCTTATCCGACCTCCTATCGCTTCATATCACTTATATCCGACCAGAAATTTTGAAATTACACGATCTTATACAGGCGGCTGAGGAGAAACTCATTAGAGATGGTACCCAACTTTATTCATTCACTTGACCATCCTCGCAATCGTGGCTGCGTTTCGTTGTTTTATTTGTATTATAAAAGGAGGCACTCTAACGAAATCAGAGAACTTGTTTCCGTAATCTATTCTTTTCAACGCACAACACGTTTCTCATTAAGAGCGCACACATTTGACTTCGATGAGAGAGAATCTGTTCATTGGCCGAACAGTCTGTATGTGGAACAATCTACCTGCACATGTCTTCCCCGCCACCTATAATCTGAGGAAACCCAAATCGAATATCCACAAACACTACTCCCTCAATACTCTTTCCCATAAGCAATCTTTTTGTAGTTCTGGCACAATGCACTCCTAAAAATAAAAATTAAAATTTCGCTTCCAGGGTTGGGAAATTAAAATTTTTTAACCAAAAAAGCAATTGACGTTGTTTTTTTTTTTTGCTAAAACTATTTTATATTTTATTGTATTCTGATATTTTTAAGCTTAAGGTCTCTTTACTTTAATGTAATTTTTATATTTAAGGAAGAACAAAATTGGTATCAAAAATTTCCACAAAAAAATCAAAATTTCGAATCCAGGGATGGACATGTGCAATATTTTATAGTTCATGAAGGTGACCAAAATGGTTGAAAATTGTAAATTTTTCTTAAATAATACTACTTATTCCTCATAAAGAGCTGCATTGGTTAAAAATAAAACAAAACAAAATTAAGATTTCACTTCCAGGCTTGGGAAGTTTAAAGTTTTTTTGGTACATGCAATATATTGTAGAACATGAAAGTGACCAAAAAGGTTGCAAATTTTAAGTTTTTCTTAAATAAAACGACTTCATACCTAATGAAGACTAGGATTGGCAAAAAACAAATTTAAATTTCGCTTCCAGGGATGGGAAATTAAATTTGTTTTATACATAAAAGTAACCAAAAAGGCAACTAACGTCGGTTTTTTACTAATTAAAACTATTTTTTAGTTCAGGAAAAACATAATTGGAAAAAAATTTAAAAAAAATCAAATTTTAGATTCCAGGGTTGGATAACTGCAATATTTTGTAGTACATGAAAGTGACCAAAATGGTTACAAATATTAAGTTTTTCTTAAATAAAACTATTTCATGCCTCATTAAGAGTTGCATTGGTAAAAAATTTAAAATTTCGTTTCCAGGGGTGGAAAATTGAAATATTTTTTATGCATAAAAGTAACCAAAAAGGCATTTGACGTTGCTGTTTTTGCTAATTCAAACTATTTTATGATTCAGGAAGAACAAAATTGGTATTAAAATCTTAAAAAATCAAAATTTAGACTCCAGGGTTGAACAAATAAAATATTTTATGGTACGTGAAAGTGACCAAAAAGTTTAAAAATTTATTTTTTTTTGTCAAGTAAAACTATGTGACATCTTTTAATTAAACCTACTTCCTGTTTTAGCAAGAAAGAAAGAAGAATTACATCTGTGAAGGGTATTTAAGATTCGGCACAGCCGAATATAGCACTTATACTTGTTTATTTTCTAATTAATAATAAATTTAATGACTTTAACTTAACTTCAACACGGCTCGACATATTTTGGTTATGGTTTTTTTAATTTTTCCCACAATTTAGGTGCTAAGTCTCTACTAACTTTGCTCAGTGAGCTGTGTTTTGCTCACTTTTTAGCGGTGCTGTAATTTTGTATTTTTGCATTTGTAAGTTTACTCAATATTATAACAACTTCGGATTTATTTAACAATAATTAATTGAAATTCTATATGCATAATTGTGCTCAATAATGCTATTTATTGCGACAAGCTCAATTAAGGTATATGTCTGAATACGGTGCCTCTGTCTTCAACTGTGCAAAATTAGTATGAAAAATAAAACTAAATAGCTTATAAAGATTTTAAATTTTGTTTTTGTCATTAACGTAAAGTCATTTACGCAAATGTATAGAACAATATTAAGAGAGATTGTGGAACTGACAGTAGATTCTATTTATTATTTTTACATTTAGAAGTTTTCTCGGACTAAGATCAAAAATATATTAAAGAATAAGATGACTTTAGACTTCAATAACAATTTGCATTTATTTCTATAAACTATCAGTAATCCTCTCACACTTTTATATAGACTTGTTGAGATTCTGAATTATACTTAAAATGTTTATTTTCTTTACAGATGAATTGGCTTTCAGCATCAATCGCCTAGTCAAGACTGAACATATACAGGCTCACTCGGCTGCCGTAGCTGCAGCAGCAGCTGCGGCCGCTGCAGTAGCCTCATCTAATAATCATGCCCCTACAGCGGCTAATAAGCTGCTGCTGGAAGAAACCAACAATAACAGCATAGCCATGTTAAGTAAAAATCATATTTTGCAATGGAAATTGCAAAATAATGAGGGATTACAGCAGCCCTTAAGCGCCTTAGAAGCTGAACGTCTCTACGAAAGAGCCTCCCGATCACGATCCCGCAGCCTGTCACGGTCTTCCTCGTCACAAATTGATTTGGATGACGATAGCAATTGTAGACGTTCACTGCTGTCGCGGTCCAGATCGCGCTCCAGTTCAGTAGAACTAGAAGTCGATTCTCCTCCAGCCTCTCCCCTACCAAGAAGACAAATGTCCAGACCATCTAGTGTAACGAATAGTAATAGTAATAACAATAACAACAGCGATTTCATAATACACAGTAGAACGAGTCCTAAGAAGTCGGAAATGTTTTCGGTGTCGGCGCTGTTAAGAAAAGATGATCCCCAAAAATCTGCAACTCAAATACATCATCATGGCGCTGACCCCTTTGAGGCCTTAAGGCAGGCCTATCCCACGAATTATGAGCCAGCCATGTTTCAAAGACCGTTTCTATCGCCCGCCTTTCCCTTCTTTGCTGCCTTTGCTTTTCACCAGGGCCAACAGCAGCAATCTGGTCTAGCTTCGAGGCAAGTGAAAAAATAAACTGTTATTAAGTTAATTAAAAATGCTTTAGTGCCTTGTGCTGGAATTATAATTGTCTTATTTAATAACGAAACAACCCTTTTTGTCATTTCAGTTATCATCCCGCCTCCCAAGAAGATCTCTTTAGATTGCGTAACTTAATGGTGCCTCTACAATCAGGCCAAAACGGTGTTACACCGAATGGTGTAGCAGCAGCGGCGGCAGCAGCAGCTGCAGCTAGTGGTCATGCTACTAATGGCTTACCGCCAAATTCTCATTTGGGTCTGCCACATCCCTCCCATTTGCATTTTCACCATATGGCCGCTAAATGGTCTGGCTTACCACAATTCAGTGACCTGTATTCATGCATGAAATGCGAAAAAATGTTCTCTACCCCGCATGGCCTTGAAGTACACTCCCGACGAACACATCATGGCAAAAAGCCTTATGCCTGCGAATTGTGCAACAAGACCTTTGGCCATGAAGTTAGTTTAAGTCAACACAGGTTGGTAGACAAACAAAACGCACACTTGAAAACACTTGAATGTATTTAATTAAATAAAGACTATGCTTGCTGGCTTTTGAGCATATTTAATTGCTGTAGTAAAATATTAAGGGTATTCACTTAGTTGGAGCAGTAAATAAAAATTGTTTGAAATATAATAAAAATGTATTGCATTGAAAAGTTTTAACATCAATTAAAGCAAGAAACAAGTACTTTACTGGCTGTTTAATTTACAAAGTGAATAACCGCTTGATTTTTTTTTACATGAAAAATAACTCTTCTAATTGCTTCTTTTTTCACTTACTGTAATTACAGGGCTGTTCATAATGTAGAAAAAGTTTTTGAATGCAAACAATGCGGCAAACGTTTCAAACGTTCCAGCACATTGTCAACGCACCTCTTAATACACAGTGATACCAGACCATTCCCCTGCAGCTATTGTGGCAAACGCTTCCATCAGAAGAGTGATATGAAAAAACACACTTACATACATACAGGTAAGGTTTAAGTTTCTGTAGCCACACACAATAATTAAAAGCAGCAAAACAAAAAAAAAAACAAATGTCTTAATTAAATACAAAGATTTGCTCAAAATCTAGGAACTTGCAATTAGATTTAATTTCCAGTAAACAAATTGAATGCTTGAAAAGGACTTACAGCGAGATTTTTAAGTAAAAAGAAAAATGATTTAAGAATTTCTTTGATATTATAGCGATCAATTGCTATCAAAAACGTAAAAATATCTATGAAGATAAAACAAAGTGAATATACCCCTTCAAATTCTTTTTTGGAGGGTATAAAAAGTTTGTAGTCATACTTTCATATAATTGATCCATAAAACAATTTTTTAGCAAATGTTTGAAAATTTTACATAAAAAAAGTTTCGATCCAGGAACAAATACTTACTAAGAACAATAGTACAATATTTCAGTTTATGAATATCTTAATATTGGTTTATGAATATTGGCCTGCCATAAATTTTTCTCCTTGTTGATAGCAATTGTATGATCAACTGCATATATAAAGATTTGTCATTCCGTGTATAATTTCCACAATATTAATATGGTCCTTATAAAGTAAATATTCTGGTCCTAATGAATAGGGAAGTCGAATAAGACATGTCTGTACTTGAAATCGGGTTTCTGAATAGCTAGACAGTTCTTTTTCGGTTGGAATTAAGATTTATAGGCTAATTAAAATTTTTTTTTGTTTTAAATTCAGAAAGACATGATAAATATTCCAAGGTGCAAATTTTTTAGTTATTCAACTTACACAGCAGAACAGAACAGCTGTTTTCGAAAGCCGCAACGCTTTCATCATCAGTGTTCATGTGTATTGTGCTTGCCACCACTTATTGCGTGGCTTAGTTGAATATGATAACAGTTCTTATTTAAAAAAATTTTATTAGGAAATTGCATACAAGAACTGTATCAACCTGATGGTAACACATTATTGTTGTAATACCCGTGTTGCCATATCAGCAAAATCCAAAATACGGCAAAGTTTAAAATTTTAAACTTATTTTTGTTATATAAAAGTAACTAACCAGTAAGTAACCAGAGACACGAAAAGAGAAATTCTACGTGCACAACAGATAACTTTAAATGCATTAATTTTTATATGTTTGTTGTTCTGAGTTTAATTTATTAATCAGAAAATAAAAGTTATGTATTGATTTTTATTTATTCCCCACAAAGTAAAAGTTATTGTTTTAGTAAATTATATTACAGGATGTTAATTTTTCAACAGGCTCTAAGTTCAAATCTGCGAAACTGCAAATTATTTTTTAATTTTAATTAATAAATAAATTTGTTCAAATTCTATTTATATTAATAGTGGAATATTAAGAATATTTTTTATCATCAAACGGATCAGTACTGATTTCAAGGCCGCTGCGCCATCTCGTTCTGCTGGTTTGATGATTATAAAAAATATTCGTAATATTCCACTCTTAATATAAATAGCATTTGAAAAAATTAATTTCGACAATTAATTATTATTATTATTTTTATTATTATTCATGGATGTAAATTTTTATTTTTCGAAAAGCAAAGAGAAAATAGAATATTTGGATAATAATCATCAAAATTGGGGAGTTCGTACTAACCAAAAGTGATTTAATGAATATCAGAAGTTCCCATATTCTATTTTATTAGAAAACATGGGTTAAATAGTTGGCATTGCTAATGAGACTCATTAGTAATGACTAATACCAGCGTGAAAGGTGGAAAAAGTTGAACAATGAACGCTGATGAGATGGCGCACAGTGGGATTCGTTCATACAATGTTTGGCAAAAAATATAAGGAGTGCTCGTAGAATGTTGAAATTTTGCTCTGAGCCTTAAGTTAGCTCAATTAAGAAAAATTTAAAGTTTCATTAAACTTGGCCACGCCCACTGCCCATAGAACCCAAACATTTTTTTTGGCCCAAAGTTTTTGAAATTTGGCAAATACCCTTTTATTACCTCAATTAAGAATAAAATAAAGTTTCAGCAACATCCGCCACGTCCACTACCCACCGGCCATAGAAACCAAAATTTATTTTTGGCCCAAAGTTTTTGAAATTTGGCACAGAGCCTTTATTACCTCAATTAACGCCTACCACTCACCGCCCATATAACCCATATTATATTTTTTCCCACAACTTTTTGTTTCTTTACCAAAACTAATTAGTTTATAAAAATTCCATGAATTTGGAGAAAAATTTTATGATTTTATAAAAGATTATTAATTATTTAAACTTTTTTTAATTGATAATATGGAGTCTTACATTTCATTTTATTATAGCGGGAGCACCACGACCGAGCAACCCTTTTTTTTCTTCCAAGGAAGTTTGCATTCACGGCACATTATGGAACAAATTTTATTCCATCATATCTTTTAAACCATATGAACGAACTTTATAATATTATTTTAAAACGTAGAAAAGGATATATTTGAAAAAAAAATCACTATTTAAATCAGAGCAATAAAATTATCTTACATACAAACACTTTAGAAGTTCGTAAACAGTTTTCAATATTTTTGATCAAAATTTACATGTGACTTTACTTTATTATTTCAAAGACAAATAAACGTTTCTTTGGGATACAATTTATGGATTCTTCATACTGAATCAATTTTCTACAAAACTGCATGATTACATTTTGAAATTTTATGTGTCGGAAAAATTACTTATTGCGTGAAAAATCCCACTGTGTGGCGTAGCGGCTTCGAAATCAGTACTGATCCGTTCGATGATTATAGAGAATAACACTCTTAATAAAATAACTTAAATTTAGTAAAAATCATAAAAAATATTTTGCAGGTTGCAGATTTGAACTTCAGTCTGAATAAGAAATTCTTATCTTAGTAATATCATATCTGTCTCCTCAATACTATCCCCTAGTTTTCAGTTCCACTGCATATATAGGGGTCATCCCCTAAGTGCTGGTCGAAGATTAAACAAAAGAAAAAAAAAACCATAGTGATAATCATATTCTCCTGTGGGCTGTTTTTTAATCTTGTTAACTGATAAAAGTTGAAATTCGTTATTCTATTGTGTCCTCTTGGTGGCATCAATTAAAATGTCCCATAAAAAAATATAATGTGTCATCACTTTTTCATATAATTTTGTTATATCACATATTCTTAACAAAATTCCTCGGGCCGCGTTGCGTATGAGCAATATAAATATATCAGTTTCTGTTTATACATCTCATACAAAGCTTATTTAAGTGATTTATAAAAGAAGATGGTTTTTAAATGTAGTTAATATATTGCTCTTGATCCAGAGTAAACAAAATAAAATATACAAAATATTTTATAACGCAGAGCAATTTTTTTTTCAAGATATCCTTTATAAAACCGAAAAAATCGATTCCTTGTACACATTAAACAGCAAAAATTTTATTTGCCTTCCATACTTCCACCGACTCATACAAAAAACAACTCAATGATTTAATACTAAAACAAACACGATAAAAAATCTTAACAAATCCAATTTAAAAATACATTAAATCCCTGATATGTTAAATCAGTATCTGCTACTGCTACTCCGGCACCTACTCCAGCCACAAAAGCTGTCAAAAGCTGCAAAAGAAAAAAAACTAACCACATACAGACACACAAATCTAATAAATGGAAAATCAGCACATCACTAAATACTAAACCGTCATAAACTTCAAGATGTACACTATGACATACAAAAAAACGACTTAACATAAATTCCATAAAAATCCTATTTAGTGTTGATGACAAAGGAAAGCGAGTGAGGAGTGAGAAAATATAAAGGCAGTAAATATAAAAATGATGCCCCCCAACTACCACAAAAATGAAGCCTTAAACAAAATCCCCTTTTTGGAAACAATAAAAGAGTGTAATTGACAAACAAACAAAACAAAACAAATACCTACTCGTTCAAATACACGTGCACCACCATGTTTTGTGTTTTTACAGCAACAAAAACACTTGGACAAACAAAAAGCTTTTTGAGTTGTTACACAAAGAGTAAGCGCAGTGGAAAGTTATTGGAAATTTGTTAAACAATTACACTCTCATGCAATCTATACAATTTGTGGTGTCAAAGAGAAACTATAAAATAGCCAAATATTGAGATAAAATTGGAATGCTCACTCACAGCAAAAATCGTACTAAAAGAGTACAATAATAAAGAAGCAAATGCAAGTAAAAAATCACAGACAACCAATGAAAAATTTAGTCAAGGCAACTTGATTTTATAAGTGTATTGGAGACACTTTTCCAAATACACAAACATACTAAGGGAATTTTTACCAGCCCATTCATAACTTATAGCAGTAATGGTAATAACAATAAAACTCACTCAAGTTCTAGGGCTCTCTCTCTCTCTTTTCTCTGGTTCTTAATGGTATGCTCGCTGAAAGTCTTCTTTTTTATTATTTAGCAATAGCTGAGTGAAAATGGCTGATATCCTGCATTATGTGCCAAAATGGCAACAAAATATTATAATCAAGCACACACAAACATACACACACATACGGACATCCACAAATGGTGCATACATACCACATAGCACAGACACATACATTGTATAATTTAATACATGGGAAATTGTAAGAAAAATCTGTGTTCTTCCTTGACTGCCATGTTGTAACAGTGTTTAGTTGGCTGAAATTCTGTATATTTGTGTGTGTGTGTGTGTTAGCTACATTGCAAATGAGCTGGGGTCATACATGCGTGTGTATTAGTGCAATGTTAACGGTATTGCTTTTCTACTTTATTTTTTGCTATTTATCAGCCATATGGTTTTCTCTTTTGTTTGAAATCCACTTAAACCATGTTGTGTGTGCGTTTGTTTAATATACCGTGTATGGGTGTGTGTGTGTGTGTATGTTTTGTATTTTCTGTTTCCAAATCAGCGCCTTTATGTCTTCTAGACATTTTTATCGTTTTTGTCTTCGATCTTTTTGAAAGGAATTTTTACTGCTTTGTGTATTTGCCATAACATTTTGCCGAGTTTAAGTGTTTAATTTTGAAAATATTTTATTTTCTAAATTTTCTTCTATACAAATATTAATGACAGCTTAAATATTTTACAATGGGAGCTTAAATTTTCATTATAATACATAAATAAGACATTTTACAAGCTTCAACGGTTTCAGATAATTGAGAAACAAATATGTATTTTAGGTTGGATTTTTAGCGACATACTAAAATTCTTGCACTAATGGAATTTATTAAAATTCTTTTTGATTTAATTAAGGAAATATTATAAAGTTATATAAAATTTTTACCGAAAGAAAATACCTATACAGTTAAATGCGGATAACCGCATTCTGTTTAATTGAAAAAATCTATTAGCTAAAAATAAATATCGAGGCCCTACATTTAATACCTGCCAGCAAGCAATTTGTTCCAAAACTAGTATTTTATTGAAACATGTTCGTCGCTGAGGTCTACATCTCTGACAAAAACTTCAGAAAGAAAATAATTTCTGCTGGTCATATTTTTTTAATTTTTATTACTTATCTATCAGCCATTATATATTATTTTTTAAATATATCCCCTTTTTCCCTTTCCTTTACAATAGACTTTTTAGTTATGATATCCTTCCTTATTAGTTTTGGTTGCTTTTAAAGCAGATTTATGGCCCTCCTTAAAAAGCAAATATATGTAAATAGAATAAATGAAATGAAATAGAATAAAATACTTATAAAAAAATGTTTGGTTTTCAATGCGAATTCATTCATAAAACCATTGGATCCAGAACTTATCGGATCACTCAAGCTTTATTACAATGGGACATTATAGAAAAATAAATTTACTTTTAAAATATGGATTTTCTCTTAAATTTCAAAAAATTAAGATTGAGAGTTCGGAAACACTAAAGGTGGTCAAAATAGCAACGAATGCAGTTCTCGGAAAAATTAGAAATTGCCTTAGGAAAGCAGGAATTATATATGGTGATGTAGAATTTTTGCAAAATATTGATATTCTCTGAACCTTTAATGGACCATATTGTAAACCCGATTGATATTATACAAAATATTGGGACAAGAATGTATTACAGCCGGTGTCCTATATGGAAAAACTATAAAAATGGAATGATGATATCATAATAATTTTTATTAAGTCTAGGTAAATCCCTCTTGCAGATCGCAAAGACTAATTTTTTTTTCAGATAATCAAAAATCTGCTCACATATGCTTTATTAGTAATACAAATTATTGTTTGTATAGAGCAATTATAAAATTAGTTGTTTTTTAAAGAAAAATTCTTTTGATTGAATCACATATGTAAGCGAAGAAAAGTTCAAGTAATTTTCACTTAACCGTAATCGACTGTAATAGCAAACTCAATCCAGTAAACCGATTTGGTTAGAGTAAATAGTTCCTAAATCAATTATATAAAGCTTCGTTCACATCTGACAAATACTTGACGAAAAAAGCGTAACCACTATTTTTGACAAACATTTCTTTAATGGTTAAAAGGACAATACTTATTGTGTATTACAGTTTTTACTAAATAGACACATGTTAATATTAAAAAAATTTTCATAAAATTACAAGAAAATTAAATCAGGAGCCAAATTACCGCATTCGATATCGATCAAAATTTCCATACAATTTAAATACAAATTTCGTTCGATATCGAGTGCCGTAACTTCCCCCCTGGTATTGGTGCTTACGCTTATTTCGTCAAATACTTTATAGATGTGAACGTAGCTTTAAGTATAAGTTCACATGAAATAATTTTAGCGATAATTTATAACAATAACAAGAGTATAGAAATAATATTGCGATTAGAGGATTTTTAAATGCTCACTTTCAAAACCTGAAATGTGAATGATTTGGTAAATCGAAGTTCTTCATATTTTTAAAGCATTTAACGTCATTTTTCTGAGATATTCCCCTTTATTCTATAACGTCACGTCAAGACGAAAATTTAGAAAATGAGGCATGAAGCAAATAATCAACACAGCAATACGGGGGCTAAAAGTATGCTAACATCGGTTTGATACAGCTCTCGTATGCAATTTCCTAATATTGTATAAATAAAAACTATTTTCATATTCAACTAAGCCACCTAATGAGTAGTAATAAACAAACAAAAAACACATGAATACTGATGATGAAAATGTAGCGGATTTCGAAAACAGCTGCCCTGCTCTGTTGTGTAAGTTGAATAATCAAAACCTGATTTTGACTTTCCTTTGTGCCTTGGAATATTTATCATGTTTTTCTGAATTTAAAATGTAATATCGAACAATTAGCCCATCAATTTTAATTGAATTTAATCAACACGATATCAAAAATAGAACACATTTGTGTTCCGATTCTTCAGCAATTATTCCTAACAACGTCTTGCTATATAAAGTAGTCGCATCCTTTCAGAAGTAATTAATTATTGTCCACAAGGAGTAGGAAATTGTCCTATTTTTTATATTATCGTGTAATAACAAACAGTTACAGAATAAAGTAGATAATTTCACTTAATTTATTAAATATGTTCGTCCTTGATATGTATGTGTGTTAAGTTCGTCTATAAAACTAACTGTATAAAAGTAAAAGATACTTAAATTTATTGATATTAAGCAGAATTTGTTTGTTGTGTCGCTAAACATTTCAAAGCCTGCTATACCTTTTCTTATGTAATTCTCATTTGTTTTTTGAATGTTTGCATATGCTCACACTTGTCCAATATTTGAAAAAAAAAGTATGTAGTAAATACTGAGTACTGATTATGCATGAAATTGTTTCATTTAATAAACTCATTTCTTAATAAAAATATTTTTTATTAGTATTTAGTAATTACTCTTCTTTGAGCAAATATTTTACAAGTGTGAATGCACCTTACGCCACACGATTTGAAAATTTTTGCATATATTCTATTGGTATCTGTTATTAGATATCGCAGTTTCTGTATAAATCTTCAAATGCCATGAAATAAAAATCAGCGCATATAAAATTATAATAAAATCGGGGTTTGAACTTGAACAACACGTTCGTCTTACATTTGTGCTTTTCGAAACTCTGATATAAACTTCTTGCAATTAAATTAAATTGCAATTAATTATTCGTACAACTGTAAATTCGCTTTCCATATTTCAATATTGTTTCTTAATAATTTGCTCCCGAAAAACGTTTTCAACTCTTAGAATATTTTTCTCAAATCCTTACACTTATAAATTACTCTTTAACAAAATCAATAACTTTCGTAACACCCAAACAACAAATATTTCTTCCATATAGTTTGCTGGCAAGTAAACTGCAAAAAAAAGAAGAAGAAAAATCACCACTGTAAATACAGACACATTAAAATTCTCATACCTTTTTAAACATTTCATTTTCAGTTCTGGTTTCTTTTTTTTCTTTTGTTTTTTTTTGCTTTTCTTTTTGCAACATTAACACAGCACAACGCAAGATACAACATTCATGCACACAGCATCCTACAAACAATTTGAATCCATGCTTTAAACTAAACAGATTTCAATGATTTTTAGCCATGATACAGATTTCTATCTCGTACCTCCATGCTTTCGCCTTTATTTACAAATGAGGGAATACAAATGTGTGTATGTGGCGCACAAAATAAACACTAAAGGGAAATTGTGGAATAGTAAAGAAAATGAGGACTAGATGAAAAATGTGAGTGTGTAAAAAAGCACAAGAATTTTAACTGCAGACTCACACTACAAAACAATATAAATACATGTGTATGAAATACACTCTTATGTGTGTCACAATACATTATGTACAATGCACAGAAGAAAAAAAAATAAACAAAACGACAAGAATCTGGAAACGAAAAGCAAAATCTTAAAATGGTATAAAACAAAAGATCAAGTCCCCTGCTTCTCCGCTAAAATCATGCTCGTACTCGTGCTACAGAACGTATAATCATTATTATCTATTTATATATGGATGTGTATACGACACACATACTGTATATACATACGTCTGTACTTAAATGTGTATATGTGCACATACATCTCGTCAGTTTGTTGCACAGTCATTTACCGAAATGAAAGAACAAAAGTTTGAGCTGAATTGAGTACATAATGATATTGCAGGGACGTGATTGTTAAAACATTCGACCATTGGGATGTACTTTGATTCACTAACAGATTTTTCCTTTCCCAACTATGAATTCAATATGCAGCAGTAGACAAAGTATATACTCGTACATGTATATGTGTGTATGTACATAAATTTTTTTGCTTTTACTGGTTTAATTGGGAGGGCCTTAAATTGGTTGGTGGTATGTATCTTTAATGTTTGCTATTTATACTCTAGCAAGAAATTCATTTTATAGTCAGTCTGGTGTACCAGGCAATAGTGATGGCATTTAAGTGAAAGGGAAAGACAGAATTCTTTTTAGACAAATAACAATTGAGATATGAAACTTAAGGTAGCTTAGAAATTTCTTTGTACTGGAGTACAAGTTTGGTGAACATTTGATAGGAATTATATTCGAAAAGTACTTAAAAAGTATCATTTATTAAAATATTTTTAGGATATTTAAGTAATTAAAAATTTATTTTTGAAACAAACAAACTTAAGGACAAATAAGGCCACTTCTACGAAAGTGTTTATTATACGAATAAAGAGTTTTTAAAACAATTGTATTAAAGAAAATTACTGTCTCGCAAAATATGAAATTTTTAAAATTTTTTTTTTGATAAAATGTATACTTTAACCAAAATTTTTGATAAAAAACCTTGTTTTTAACAAGAAATTTTCATCGGACTTGTAGCAAAAATTAGCCGGCGAAGTAAAAGGTTAAAATAGCTACAAAAAAAAAAATTCTATCTTCTCATCTGTCCCCTTAATACTATCCCCTCGTTTTCAGTTCCGGCGCAATGCATTGCATATGTAGGGTTCATCCCCTGAGTGCTGGTCCTACTCCTAAAAAAAAAAAAAAAAAAAAATTTCATTCACAAAACTACCCATAGGATTTTTTTAAACGACAAGCAAAATTCTTCAAAGAAGACAAAACTAATTTCAAAGATAGAAAGTAATTTTCTGAGAAAAGATACCCTGCAAAAATTAAATCCTAAGTTAATGTTTCATCTCAAAAAAGTACTTTTCGTACCTTCAAAAATAAAATCTTAAGTTAATTTTTCATTTCAAAAAAGTATTTTTGTAAAAAAATTATATATAAATAAGGTCATTCTATAGAAAAATATATTAAAATAAAATCATTTAACAAAAATTAAACTGAAAAATTATTTTCCTAAAAAGTACTTTCCAAAAAAAGTACCTTGCGGAAATATGTTTCTTAAAATAATATTTAACTTTTAAGAACAGTTTTTGTTAATGGAAAATCAGCTTATAAAAACTTTATTTTCAAAAAAATAGTATATATCTAGGAAAAAGTACCTATTAACAGAACGTACCAAATCAAAAAGGAAAATTTTTTGAAAAAAATTTTATAATTAAAAAAGTCGTCCAATGAAAAATTATATTCGTAAGAAATCATTAAACAAAAATTCCTATTAAAAAATAGTTGCTAAAAAAGTACTTTTAAAAGCGTACCTTTTAAAAATATATTTCTAAAAAAAAATTATTTACTTTTGAAAAACAGTTTTTTAAGGGAAAAAACAGCTTCCAAAAATATTGTCTTAAATGAATCTCTTTAGTTGAAGTACATGTTAAGAAAAGGTACCTTTTAACAAAAAGTACCTTTAAAGAGTACCTTTAAATTAATGAAAAACCACCTACAAATACAATTTAGTAAAACAAATTATTTCAAAAAGAATGCATTAAAGCATGATTTTTTTAAAAAATCTAGTGATTTTTTTAAAAAATTTAATGATATTTTTAAAAAATTTAATTCACTTTTTAAGAACTTTTGTTTTATAATTAAACAGTATCTTTCGAGAAAAGTATATTTTAAAAATAAAGTACCTTTTGAGAGAAAGTACCTATTGAGAAAATACATCACAAAAAAAAACACACACACACATGATGTGGGTGCAAAAACTATTTAAAAAATTGCCTATAAATGATGATTTCTAGAAAAGTACTTTCTAAGTTAGTACCATTTTTAGAAAAAATAAATTCGCAAAGTAGCTTCAGGAGAAGCTACTGCTTCATTAATATTCATTAATTTTTTTCAAGAAATGTCTAATAAAAAATACTACAAAAAGAGAAATTTCAAATGTGTTTGTAAAGTAGTTTAGTAGAAAATTATTTAAAAAAAATCTTTGTTTTGTTCAAAAGTTTAGATACATATTTAAAAAAATATATGTATGTTAAAACGTGTAGTCTTGAGCTAAGGTAGGAGAAAAAGTACTCTTATTATAAGTACCTTTTGAAGAAAAACTACTTTCTATACAAATTTTTTAATCTCTTTTTAAAGAGATAATATTTTAAAAGGCCCTTCTAAAGTAATTGTTTTTAAGAGTATTAACAAAAAAAGTGTTGATTGCCTAAAATTTATAACAAAATTATTTTGAGAAATCGTTTATTATTATTATTTTATTTTAAGTTTTTCTAATTTCATAAAAAACAAAACAAAAAAACGTGAAATAAAATGTACCTTTAAATTAACATGTACTTTTTTAAGCCATAAAGTACCATTCCCTGTCAATATGTACTCTTACATAATATGAGACTTGTGTTGTTGTAAGGAATAGAACATTTTTAATTTTATTCATTTTCATTAAAGTTTCTATTTTAAGTTCTAGTTTTCCAAGCACGTTCCTGTTGTAACGGCCCAGATAACGTCACGTACAAAAGCACAGATTATATGAAGGGAGTCAGTTGTTCAGCTTTACTCGTTTACTGCTTCTGTTAAATTTTTCCATATCATTTTGGATTTTTCTTTTTCTTGTGCCATTCCACAAACAAACGAAAGCAAAGTTTTTATTATTTATCGCAGAATCTGTTGGTTGTAAAGTAAACGAGTAATAGCAGATTCTGCTCTCAAGGCGTTGTCCTGAAATTTCTTTTTTATTTTTTCATCACTCGACTTTTGAAATAAAAATTTTGTTGCAAATCTCTTCTTTTTTTGCTCCATTTCTTGCTATTTGTTTTCTATAGTGCTTTTCTTCATTCAAACTTTATTTATTATATGATTTCATATATTTCTTGTGCTTGTGTTTTTTTTTTGCGTCTTTACTTTTTCTCGTCGAGCTTAAAAGAAAAATGTGAAGGTACATTTACTATTAACTATTTGCAGCAGAGTTTAGCACATGTTTGTTTTATAGATTGTTTTAAAAGTTGTTATAGTGATTTTTTCCAAAGATTTTACTCTCCTAAGTTAAAATAAAAATCAATGGTCTGCAAAAAAAGTTGTACAAAACGGCGAAGGTAAGATTGTAGAGAACGTTTATGTAATATAATTTGAATAATACTTTTTAAATGAAATACTTTTGATTTGTAAGAAAAGTATATTGCAGATGTAAATTGAAATATAAAGGAAGGGAATAGAAAAATGTTCAGGCACAACAATAAAAAAAAAAATACTTCCAAACAAGTCAACAAATAATTTATTAAAATATTGAGTAGGTGAATTCCTTTTTTAATCAAATTAATAAATCAGGCGATCTTAAGTAAAACTGTCCCTTAATATGAAAGTTGACTCTTAATTTTAAAATTTTGTAATCTAATATTAATAATGATAAAAATACTACAAAATGCAGATTGTGTAAATAAAATTAAACTGCATATTGATTATTGAGTATTTAATATTTTTGTTTCTGTTCTTATTTATATTCATATATTTGATGAACATTATGTGTAAATGAAATAATGAAAATTAAATAAAATTAATATAAAATATGTACTGGAATTTACCTTAAGGTCTTATATAAAACTTTTTTTAAAATATTTTTGAAAAAATATTGTCAATATCGATATCATACGATCAAACCGAACATTTGATAAGTAGTTGCACTTTTTAATAACTTCTTTAGAAACTATTTTACAATTATTTCACACATTTCGTTCCCTTTTAAAATTTAAAATATTTTTACAACTTTTAAATTGGTATTTAAATAAAATTGTTTCCATAAGAAAAACTAAATCTTAAATATATTCTTATCTGTCTTATTTTGCTAACAATAGGTGTAAATTAAAATATATTCCAAGCCAGAGGAAAAATATTGAAGGTAGAAATATAAAACGAAATAAAACCACAGAAACCACAAAATGTTAGAATAATTTTATTTAAATGGAAAATATTTCCAAAATACTTGAATATTAAAGATTTAAGTTAAAATATTTCCTACAAAATTTTGTAAGGGTGGTTGGAAAGCTGGGTGGCACAGCATTTCAAGTAGACATTTGGAGGGTTAGAATTAAGTTGAACAAAATTTTTATACTACAAGGAAAGTGTATGGGGCATATGGTATTTTATAGGCAAAATGGTGGCAGGCAGTTGATTCACTGAAACAATAAAAGAAACGAAAAACGTACGTACAGAGATTGTATGTAAAATTGATGTTTGGGGTAAATTGAAGTAGGGAAAATCAAAGAATCAGTAACGCAACAAATAGAAACTATTTAGAAGGTAGAAAAAATTAAAAATTTAGTTGATAATGGGTATTGTTTTAGCTGTAAGTGAACTATCGATATCGATAACTTTGGTTTAACATTTTTTCCAGGGATGGGAAATAAAAAAATTTTTTCTCTGCCTATTCCGTATTTTGTAGTACATGTAGTAACTAAAATTGTTAAAAATTTTTAGTTTTTCTTTAACAAAACTTCTTTATACGTCATGAAGATTGGCATTGGCCAAAAAAATGTTTAATTCAAATTTTGCTTCCAGGGGTGGGAAATTGAATGTTTTTATACATAAAAATAACCAAAAAGGCACTTGAGGTTTTTTTTTGTTGCTAACTAAAACTATTTTATAATTTAGGAAGAACAGCATTAAAATTAAAAAAATCAAAATTTCGAATCCAGGGATGGACAAGTGCAATATGAAAGTTTTTTTGGTACATGCAATATTTTGTAGTACATATAATAACCAAAATGGTTATAAAATTTTAGTTTTTGTTAAACACAACTACTTTAAACCTCATAAAGATTTGCATTGATAAAAAAATTTAAAAAAATTAAAATTTCGCTTCCAGGGTTGGGAAATTGAAATTTTTGTTATACATAAAATTAATTTAATTAATTATTAAAATGGGAATTGACGTTGTTTTTTTTTTGCTAACTAGAACTATTTTATATTTAAGGAAGAGCAAAATTGGTATCAAAAATTTCCAAAAAAATCAAAATTTCGAATCCAGGTTTGGATAAGTGCAATATTTTATGGTTCATGACGGTGACCATAATGGTTCAAAATTTTAAATTTTTCTTAAATAATACTACTTTATACCTCATGAAGAGTTGCAGTGGTAAAAAAACAACAACAAAAATAAATATTCTCTTCCAGGTTTGGGAAGTTTAAAGTTTTTTTGGTACATGCAATATTGTAGTACATGAAAGTGACCAAAATGTTTGCAAATTTTAAGTTTTTCTTAAATAAAATTACTTTATACCTAATGAAGACTAGTATTGGTAAAAAAAATTTAAATTTCGCCTCCAGGGATGGGAAACTGAAATTTTTTTTATACATAAAAGTAACCAAAAAGGCAACTAACGTCGGTTTTTTACTAATTGAAACTATTTTTTCGTTAAGGAAAAACAAAATTGGTATCAAAAATTAAAAACAAATCAAAATTTAGATTCCAGAGTTGGATAACTTCCGGGTTGGACAAATGAAATATTTTATGGTACATCAAAATGACCAAAAAGTTTAAAAATTTTAATTTTTTTGTCAAGTAAAACTATGTTGCACCTCACTAAGAATTGCATTGGTAAAAAAATAAAAATTCGCTTCCAGAGTTGGAAAATCTAAATATTTTTGGTACATAAAAGTACCCACATAAATTCCAAATTTTGTGTTTTTAGTGAATTAAATCTATTTTATAGATTCGATTAGATAGAGGATTAGATATGGTCAAAATGTTTTATAATATAAGTGAATATTTATTTTGTATGTGCAGCACTAGCGGCGCTTGATGAAAAATCAAAAAAAATAAATAAAATACATTTTGGCGTGCTGTCACTTGTTGATGTGTGTATAGTGGTAACCAATCAAGCCCGAACAAATTTTCATTATAATTATATTTTCATTGTGAAGAGTCGCCTTCACTTAGAGACATTTTTATATTTTTTACCAAACGAACAGCACAATATCAAACTAAATATGAAAGCTGGTTGTCGTACACGATCTTGACAGCAAGCATTTGAACTAAGGCCTTTAAAGGGATTTAAATATTGTTATATTTTATGAATCATTTAGTTTGGAAATATCTTGTCAAATCCGTATTTAAGCAAAACAAAATTTACATATTTCTTAATTCCTTAAATCTAAATTGAGTCTTGTATTCGACTACCCGCTGTTTTGTCTCTGATTTAAATATGCTTTTCGTTAATGCTGATTTTTTCCATGAACGCTTAAAAAAGAAAACAGTAAAAACCTTTTTCTTCTTGAAATATTTATTTCTAAATAAATAAACTTAAGTTTTGCTCAGATTTTTATGGTTTTATTGATTTTTCTTTCTCTCTGCCTTCGTTTAAATTATTTTTTTTTCAATCTTTTATAACAACAACGACCCTGAGATTTTTCGTTTTATATTTTGAAAATGTATTAAGAAAATCTCCCGACACTTAAAAACATTACTTTTCTTTATGGCAATTTAAATAATAAATGAAATTATTTCTTTTCCTTGCAGGTGAAAAACCACACAAGTGCCAAGTTTGTGGAAAAGCTTTCAGTCAAAGTTCAAATCTCATCACCCACTCACGCAAACATACCGGCTATAAGCCATTCTCCTGTAAATTGTGCCACAAAGCATTTCAACGTAAAGTCGATTTACGCAGACACAAAGAAACACAGCACACAAATCTGGGGCCGTTAATTGAACGCAACATGGGCAAAGTGGAATTTTTGGCTGCAGCAGCAGCTTCGGCCGCCGCAGTAGCTGCTGATGCCAATAATCATATGCAAAATAATGGAGTTGGTTTGACCACATCTTCTGCGGGGCCTTCGAGTAATAATGCCAACTTGAATGCTCAGTTAACGGCCATGAATTGTCAAAAAGTATCTTTGCTGGTATAACATCAGCAACATGAACATGACCAGCTGCAACATCGCAATCAGTCTCAACATCCTCCGTCACATTTACCACTTACAAATTCCACTCAACATCAAAACCATTTGGCGTTGCATTCCCAATTGCAAAATCGTCTGCAGCCTTCAATAACAAATCATCATTCCAACCAGCAGCAACATCAGCTGCAGCATTATTCTAATCAAACACACAACAGTAGGCCAGAACAACGAACATGTGCAATATTAAATACAACCGTTATAGAGAAAACACAAAATTTTAATTTATTTATATCCTAAACCTTGGCAAGAAGTTAATAAAACTGATTTACATAATTTTTTTTTTACTTGAAAATCTGTTAAAGTTAATAATATAACTGCCTGTTCAAGCATGTTGCAGTCCATTGTTCGACAGAAAAAATATTAATCAAATTTTAAAACAAATTTTTAAAATTGAATTGTGTCATAGTTGAACAGGCGGAAAACATGTTTTAAGATAAGCCGCCTTATTCTGTAACTACTTGTCAATGTCACGTCAAGACAATATCAAAAATACAACACGTCTGTACTCCTTTTCTTTAGCAATTAACGATTTCGGACAACATCTTGTTGTATCCAAAATCTTGGAGAGCAGTGACGGTCTGTGAGAAGTAGTTAATTGTCCTTACAAAATGATTCTCTTCCCAAATTTGCAAAAAGAGGTCATAATTGATTATTGAGGAATTTTTACTGGTCCCCATGCTCATTTTACTGGGGTGAATGCACATCAAAGCATCTATTGTTAAGCAACAAATTTCCAAAAATATAAATTTTACTAAAAACTGTTAACATTTCAACAGATTTTTAAGTTTAAGAAATCCACAAAATTTCTTTCAATAAAACAACACATTTAATTTTCAAAACATACAATAAAAACAAATTGTAAAATATAAAGCCACTTCTCTTGTTGCCAAACAGAAAACATTAAAAAATTCTACATGAAATATTTATTAAAAACAAAACCAAACACTCTGTTATACATGATCAATATATTAGTGTAAATTATTCCAAAAAAAAACGTGTAAATTTAACCAAAGAATTTAAATATTATAAAAAAAATCGTTTAAGTGTAAATGAATTCCATTAGTAACTATAAAGAAAATAAAAATTGTATATTCAAATTAAAAAAGAAAAATAATCAAAATAATTGCCAATTTCCAAACCATTGCAAAAGTTGCAGGCTGCATAAATCTTGTTATATTCCATATAAACATTTGCTTATAAACATGTTTATGAGGAAATTAGCATCAACATTTTTGTTGCCTATAACTTCTGCTGCAGATATTTGGGTATCGTGCAAATATTAAGAAACAAAAATTTGTAAATTTGTATTACATATATATATATAAAATAATTGCTTTAACTAAATCGAAATTAAAACTAAACTGTAGTTAGTGGAGCCTAAAAGTTTTTTGCTAAAAATTTACATTCATTTAATGTAACATTATCATTATTATTATTATTATTATTTTTGTTTTATATTATTAATTATGTTTCTAATTTGATATTATTAGTATATATAATTACAATAAAAATATTGAAAATAAATATTACTTATTATTAAACCACAATCATTCCAAAGAGATTTTTTAGATGTAATAAATTAATTATTTTCTTTATGAAACAATAAAGAGGAAAATGTGTAATATTTAATGTTATTATGAAATTGAAATCAATTAAGCGAAAATTTTTATGTTGAAAAATAAAAGAAAAAGATAAACAAAAAAATGTTATTTTTCTCTGTGTATTTAATAAAATGAAAGGAACAATATAAGTAAAAAGTTAATAGTTAGAAACGAGGGATACAATAAAATCATCCTGATAACATGGGAACACCCAGTGATTTGTTTTGTTTTTTTAAGTCACCCAAAGGCAGTCTAAATTCTACTCGTATATCTTTTTGTACCAATAGAATTGTAAACGAAGGTTCTGCGCCATCCGTGTTTATGGATGGTATAGGTATTGGGGAATCAGAAGCTCTTGATGTTCTTGGTATGAAAATACAGTGCGACGTTCGATGGACAGATCACATTTTTCATATTTCAAAAGAAGCATTCAAGTGTGTCGGCTTTTTAAAACGGTGTAAGACATACTTCACCCCAACTGATCTCCTCAATATATTTATATACCACCTACATCCGACCTAAGATGGAATACAACTCTCATGTATGGGCCGGTGCTTCAAAGTCTGTTTTGAAGTTGCTCGACCGCGTACAAGAGAGAGCGAAGAAGCTCATCGTTGACAGTAGGGTAGCCAACTCTATTGACTCACTGGAGCATCGACGCAGCGTGGGGTGTGTTTCAGTGTTCTACCGTTACTACAACGGAATGTGTTCTGGTGAAATAAGGGAGCTTGTGCCGGATAACCGTTTATTTCTGCGAGCTACCCGCTCTTCACATAGGGCACATCCTTTTGTGGTTGAGTTGTCGCTGAATCGCACCACGCATTACAGAGAGAATTCGTTCTTTGGCCGAACGGTTCGTATGTGGAACAAACTTCCATCAGAGGTCTTTCCTGTCAGTTTTAACTTGGGGAGGTTCAAATCGAACGTCCACAAACACTACTCCCTCTATCCTCCTTCCCATAACCAACTTTCCTAGTTCTGGCACAATGCATCGCATATGTAGGGGTCATCCCATGAGTGCTGGTCCAAGAAAAAAAAAACATGGATGTGTATCTTTATATTTGAACCAAGAATTAATTTAATTATTAGGCTAAGAATTATTATCCACGGTCAAGTTTAAATCCTCGAATTTTGAAATTAATTTTTATATATTTACTTGATATATTCTCACTCTCATCATTAAAATCAGTACTGATCCATTATGGTAATAACAATAAATATTGCGCTCTTTATAAATAAATTCAAATTTAAAATAAATTCTTAAATAAACAATTACACCGCCATATGTTCGGGGTATAAATGCATTCATTCGAACCCTGGATCTTTATATATTTCTAATTTTCAATACTAGTTTGTTTAGTGCTAAAATGAAAAAATATTTGACTACCAAAGAAAAAAAAATTTTATTTAGTTAAACACATTCCCACCTATCAAATATTTGATGCAATAAGCGTAGCCACTATATTTTGAGAAAAGTTCCTTTAATATCTCTTGTGTATGTCCGACAAATGAAGCGATGAAAGGCGTATTGAATTATTTATTAAATAGGAGCATGCCCATTTTCAAAATATATTCTTAAAATTAAAAAAACCAACGCAGAAGCTATTGGTTACGCTTATCTCGTCAAATATTTAATATATTATTACAATAAAATAAGTTTAAATTTTTCCATCCCTGGATGTGGATTTTGAGATTTTCTGATTTCTAATACTCATGAATTTCTTTCAAATACGTGACATTTTTTAACGTATGCATAAGGTTCTTCGTTTAACTTGGTTACTTATATGTGGCAAAAAACTTTTAGTTGTCCAACCTCGCAATCGTCTTTCGTATTTTGATTGTTTTTTTAATACCAATTTAATTTTTGTTGAAGTATAAAATAGGTTAAAAAAAATTGGTTCTGGCAAGTCACTTCTATGTACCAAAAATAAGCTCAAACATACCAGCTCTGGAACCGCGTACAGGACTATTTCCAATGCATCAATTCAAAATCGGTTTCTCTAGATTTTCTGAGTACTTTTGGAGAACCGGCTTCACATACAAATAGACGGTAAGGGAGACAGTTCTTATTCGACTTCCCGATTCATAAGGATCCGGAATATATACACTACATATTAATATTAATATTATAGAAGTTACACACGGAATGGCAAAGCAAAAATTAATTCAAATTCTAACGAGTTGCAGCTCAAGATATTAAAGTTATTTCAAAGAGTGGGGACCATATAACATGGACTTATTTAACTTCCCGCTAAGAAAATGGAAGTTTTTGAAAAAAAATGGAAAGTTACTGGTTTTACCACGATTTGAAAAAAATTAGTTTTCAACAGATCTCGACGTTTTGAGCTCTTAGGAAGCTTTCCTGACTACTCCTGAGAAACCTCTATGTCTGTATGGGGAGGTGTGTGTGTGTGTAGATTTTCTATGAATTGGAACCGGTTCGGAGCAGTACATTTCCTGAAATACCAAAAAAACTAAAAATTTTTTTTTCAAAAGTTTTTTTTAGAATAATTTTTAAACGATTTTTACGATTGATTCCAAAATCTAAGCAGCTATTGACAATCAAAAAACACGTCAAAATCGGTTCAAGCTAAAAATTCGAAATAAAAGAGTTTTTCAAAACACTCTGAAATTATACATGTTGTCAATTAGTGCTCTCGATTCTTTCATAGGTATCGAAGAACTATATCACGTGGGAATCGGCTGATCCATTCAAAAGTTATAGCAGTATGAAAGTTAAAACAATAGTATTATTTATAAATTAAAATAGGTGAGACGTTGCAGGGATGGCCTTTAGCGTCAACCATTTTCCATATTGTTTTTTTTTATTTAATGAATGCTTTCCAAGGAACGAGTAAATAGTTAAATTTATTGAGATATTAAGCTATTCAGTGTCTTTAATGTTCGGCGACCAGTCCCATGTCTTCATTATTGAAACAGGCCTATATGAATCCTTAGTATTTTTGGTTCTATTTACTCCGGCTTCACTTAACTTCATCTGCTCGTATTGAATTTTTTTTTATCGTTTCAAATGGCAGTTACTATAGAATAAGATCCATGGGAGTATTTGATAGGAATTTCAATCTCGAAAATCCTGTAGTAAGCAGCGTTATAATGGCTTTATTCTCTTTAGGGTGCCTCTGTGGCTGATGGGTAGCAATGCCAGCCTATCAGCGCAATGGTCGTGGGTTCGATTAGTGCCGAAAACTCTGGGTGTTTTCCGCAGACAAGCAAATCTCTTCGCGCACTGTGTTTGTTTAAAAAAATAATAATAATGAAGAAGTAAATAAATATAGAAGATTGTAAATTTTATTAAAAAAATAGAAATACAAGTAAATTCTGTCTATAGTAAAGTTGTTATCTTCAGACATTCGAAGTACATCAAATATTTTCTTCTTAGAGTTCCCTTATGGAAGCAAATTTATTTTCACACGAACAACTCGTCGCCATATGTAGTTTTTAGTTCAACACTCAAAATAGTAATTTTGTAACTAAGAAAAATTAAACTAATTAATAAATATTTACTCCAAATGATGAGTATTACGAGGCAAAATATTCTCCTTCTGTGAAACTTCCAATGCATTATTATCCAAACTATTTGAACAAAAATTAAAACTAAATATTTTAAATTCATTAATAGCCACAAAAGTGTATACCCAAATAATTTTACAAAAAATTAATGTTAAACAATAAATACAAATTAAAAAATCTTCAACTATTAAGATGCTACAAAACCGTAATAATTCTCCCGTTTTCATTGTCTTTAAGAAAGGGTAACGTAACTAATTTTTTCAAATTACATATTTTAAAGAAGAGTCATTTCATTGTCTCTTTTGGTTAAGTCATCTTAAGGGAAACGAAAGAATTAAGTCATAATGATGGGGGTAATAAATTCGCATTTAAAAACATTTTATATGGCATTTTAAACATTATTCTTACAACAAAAATAAAAAATTAAGAAAGAAAATTATATGAAAAGTATTAAATGATCTCAAAACACGCAAATAAAGTGTTTTTATACAAAGTCATCATCACTTCGTCACCACACACGAGTGTAAATGATGTGAAAGGCATGTAATACAAAGAGAATTAAAATTTTTAACTGCCGCTTCTTATGTTCCCTGGTGTATACCTTGGCTAATTAATTAACAATTTCATAGCAGAAGTGATGCCCGCATGTTAGGGGAAAATAGCTGTAATACTCTACAACACATTTATTTGAAAAGGATTTTGTGAACATTTCTGAAGAGTTCTGCTAAAACAATTGCCCAAATAATATAAAGTATTATTAAAGTTAAACATGGTTTGAAATACAAATTTTGCAGGGCAAAATAGTTTACAATCTACGACTCTATGTTATATTTTTGTTTGTAAAAAATATTTTTATTTATAAAAGATATAATTGTTATAAAAAATTAATCTAGGGAAAGATTTATAAAAAATTATTTAGTTCTTTTGCACTAACGAAAATTAGACTTACTTAAGATCAGGATCATGACTTCGGATTCAATGAAAAAACGTCAAACAGAGTACGTCTTTCAATGTCAATCCTACATAGAAATCATTAGAAATGATCCAGGTATGCACTAATTCCGAATCACAAGTTCAGTCTCCTTTGTGATGAAGATTGAGGTCGTTTGTTTTTATTCTTGGGCCAGCACTCAGGGGATGACCTCTGCTAATCCAATGTAATACATTATACTGGAACTATAAAACGAGAGGATAGGGTCGCCATATCTACTTCTTACTTGTACGGTACAAGTTGCACCCATGACAATTTCGCTAAAATGCGGACAATGAAGGGTACTGTAATCCTCTCTTTAGTATATGACGTTGCCAGTTTGCTGTCGGGAGTATTCAGTGATATACCTTCGTCATTGACACATGCCGATAAACACTAACACAACCATGTACTAACGCATATCATAAACATCCGTTACCATATTATGCCACAAGGTTAAACATTTTTTTTAACTATTTTAAAAAACCTGTTGAAAAATTTTTTATTTGACATATTGTCATAATTCTATTTTAAATAAGATTTATTAGTTGACAGTTAAGCAAAGCCTATAGCATTTCATTCGGTTAACCGACTGATTACTATCCGATTAAGTGATTGGTTCATTTAACGATTAACGTTTAAGCCGATTAATTTCAGTCGATTAACCGATGCAAGGAAATTTTTAATTTTTCGCATTATTATAACATATTTTATTCGGTTTTTAATAGTTAATAGATTTGTTTAAGCTTTGAGGTTATTTTATATTAACAATTATTATTCGATATTTCGCTACCCATCGGTTAGCTTCTTCACGAAATTGTTTAGTTATGTCAAAAATTTTATTTTCAATTACTAATTGAAAATTACTTTCAATTGAAAATTACTTTCAATTGAAAATTACTTTCAATTACGAGATTTTTTGCAGAATGTTTGGTGCTGAGCTTGGCCAGGATGAGCCAGATGAGGATCTGACAACAAAAGAAACCCTCGATAGTAATACAAGCAATCTTTAAACAGGATGATCTGAAACAATTAAGAGTGTACAAAGTTTTAAAAAATTAAAACGGAACTCAAATGGCATAATGGAAAATTTTATATGTTTAGAGAAGTTCATAAGAATACTTAACTGGGAAATTGGATATTCTGTATTATGGATTACCGTCGATTTCTCCGACATATACAATATATATTTCTAAAAGATTATTTTATAAGACCTCTTTTAACTATTGCAAAAACTAATAAAGTTGTTATTGTTTATTTACTAATAAGCCCCAAATTATAAATAATTTATAAATTTCATTAAAATTACTTAATTTATAAAAAAAAAACAAGTAAAAACATTATATTCGACCGGGTCGTATCTTAAATACCCTCCAAATATTTAGTAAATAAATTTAAAATGTAATATTTATCAAGCTTGTGGTCGTTTTTTATAATATATTATTTCTTATAATTTTTATTCGATATTTCGTTAACAGCTTGTTAACATCTAATAATTTAATAATTTTTATTTCCTGAAGATGTTAACAAGCTGTTAACGAAATATCGAATAAAAATTATAAGAAATAATATATTATAAAAAACGACCACAAGCTTGATAAATATTACAATAAACTGATAAGGTCAATAAAAATAAATTAAATTTAAAATGTTTAACTTGGTGGAGTATAACATGTTTTCCACAGACGAACGTATGGGCATTGCTAGACCGTCTTAGACTTAATCACTGATCACGAATATAAATACTTTATGGTATACAATTCTTTTTGGACGCCATTAAAACTGTATTTTGTAGGGGACTCTCTGGCAAAGGCCGTGGGGGAGACATTTCATCTTTGCCATAAAACTGTAAAAATAAATGTTTGGGGGTTATTAAATGCAAAATATATTTTAATTAATTTTTTTTGATAGGGTCATTTCGGGGACAAAAGTGGAGGAGAGCGTAGGTCAAAGGAGTACCAGGTTACATCTCAGCTTCGTCATTAAAGCTTAAAAATGTTATTTTTAAGGAATATAGGCTTAAGGAAAACAATTTGTAAAATATTTACACTATTTTGTGTAAATTTTGTGTAACGCCCACTAAAGGGGGCGTGGTCCAAAATTTTTGTTTTTTATTTTATGGCTCCAAGTTTAACGCTTTGGAGGTTCTTTGATATAAAAACATACAATTACGAAAAAACTTTAAAAATTATGTTGTTTTTGTCTTCTTAAGGGAACTTTTTTCCCTCTGAGCCGATTCAGCTCATTTACGAACTTGACGTATGCTATCCTTCAAGATATGGTTATACTAAATTTGAAGAGTCTGACTCTTTTCGTTTGGACTGGATCGTGTTTTCAACAGACGGACGGACGGACATGCTCAGACCGTTTTAGATTTCATCACTGATCAGGAATATATATACTTTATCGGGTATCAGATGGATATTTCGCTGCATTACAAACGTAATGACAAAATGAATATACCCTTCAATTCTTTTTTGGATGATATAAAAACTTTAGTAATCGGTTGACCGATCGATAACAGCATTAACCAATTATTAGCCGGTTAAACTAAAACCTCGGTTAATTAATAAAACGAGTAACCGGTTAAAGCAAAATATCGTTAAGATGAATATCCCAGTAGGTATATTGCAAAGCCGAGAGGCTACACTTCATTTTACCCGCTTCTTAAAATAATATTAACTCCAATCTTCTAAAAAGATTGGAATGGCCATTCCGAAATAGCGGACGAACTGTTGCATTTTATGGAGAAACAGAGCGCATGAGTAACCTTGCGCCTGTGCCATGGTTGCTATTAATAATAAATTTCTTCTCGTTCACTGAAACTTATGATATTTATTAAATCTTTTTCATTTTCAATTGATTGACTTAAGCAACTCTTTCACTCTACTAATTCATGTTGATCTTTCAACTGGCTCTTCCTTGCCTTTGCAATCAATCAATTTAAATATATCGTTGATTTTTTTTTATTTGACTATTGATCAGAAAGCGTTCGTTGCCCTTTGCTGGGAGCATAAACGAGATTGTTTGATTGTAAAATAAGTCTGTGGGAGAAGGCAGCCAAATAAAATGAATGTTTTTCATAAATTTATCATAAATTCGTTTATTTGCAGACGTAAATTTGTTGTCGTCATATATTGACTCCCCCATACCGGATGTTGCTGATTTCTTTTGATAGTTTTACTTTATATTTTTTTTTATGTTGCTGATCAATTTCTCATAAGATTGATTTGTATATTTCCTATTTTTTCATGTATTGGGATTTGTTTAATGTTCAGATGTCGTGCATACATTCGGCGGCAATGTTTTTGTCAATTTATTGTTACAGGATATTATCGATCACGTATCAATTTGCTGTTATTTCGATTTTAATAGAGTTAAATGAAGTTTCGAAACGTTGGTGGCATGTTAACGAAAAGTTTAAGGTCAGAAAATGAAAATTTTAATTACAAATGGCATAAGCATATTTTCACTTATCATTTTGAATTACATATATTATATATGCTTCTTTGGTTTCGTTGAAATATAGTTTATGTATGTATATGCATAAACCTTTCAAATGAAGTTTTCTGAGATTTTTGTGCAGGTGCCATAATAATTACATATTAATATGAAAATATTTGAATTAAATACATACAAAGGTAATAATTCTTGTCTAAAGTTTTGAAACTTTTCAGAAATACATGTCGTTTGAAGAAAGTGCATAATTTGTTAACTTTTGGAATTTTATTAAAAAAGAAATAAAAAACTAAAAACCACTAATTCGTAAATGTTTTTTTTTTAATATTAAAGAAAAACAAGTAAAAGTGCTATATTCGGCTGTGCTGAATCTTAAATACCCTTCCCAGATGTAATTCTTCTTTCCTTCTTTCTTGCTAAAACATGAAGTAGGTTTAATTAAAAGATGTAACACAGTTTTACTTGACAAAAAAAATTTAAATTTTTAAACTTTTTGGTCACTTTCATGTACCATAAAATGTATTTATTGTTCAACCCTGGAGTCGAAATTTTGATTTTTTTTTAGATTTTAATACCATCTTTGTTCTTCCTGAATTATAAAATAATTTGAATTAGCAAAAACAACAACGTCAATTGCCTATTTGGTTACTTTTATACATTTCAATTTCCCAACCCTGGAAACGAAATTTAAATTTTTTTACCAATGCAACTTTTCATGAGGCATGAAATAGTTTTATTTAAGAAAAACTTAATATTTGTAACCTTTTTGGTCACTTTCATGTACTACAAAATATTGCAGTTATCCAACTCTGGAATCTAAATTTTGTTTTTTTTTTTAATTTTTAATACCAATTTTCTTTTTTCTGAACTAAAACATAGTTTTAATTAGTAAAAAACCAACTTTTGTTGCCTTTATGGTTACTTTTATCTATAAAAAAATTTAAATTTCCCATCTCTGGAAGCGAAATTTAATTTTTTGTTTACCGATCCTAGTCTTCATTAAGTATAAAGTCGTTTTACACAGGATCTTATAATTTACGAAGAACAAAATTGGTATCAAAAATTCAAAAATAAAAAATTAAATTTCGAATCTAGGGATGGACAAGTGCAATATTTAATAGTCTATGAAAGTGACCAAAATGGTTAAAAATTTTAAATTTTTCTTAAAAAAAATTACTTTATACCTCATGAAGCGTTGCACTGCTAAAGAAAATCAAAAAATAAAATGTCTCTTCCAGGGTTGGGAAAATTAAAGTTTTTTTTGGTACATGCAATATTTTGTAGTACATGTAAAAACCAAAATGGTTGAAAAATGTCAGTTTTTCTAAAACAAAACTACTTTATACCTCATGTAGAATTGCATTGATAAAAAAATTTAAAAATTAAAATTTCGCTTCCAGGGCTGGGAAATTTGATTTTTTTTTGTACATAAAAGTAACCAAAAAGGCAATTGACGTTGTTTTTTTTTTTTGCTAAAACTATTTTATATTTTAGGAAGAACAAAATTAGAATCAAAAATTTCCAAAAACAAATCAAATTTTCTAATCCCTGGATGGACAAGTGCAATATTTTATAGTTCATTAAAGTGACCAAAATGGTTGCAAATTTTAAGTTTTTCTTAAATAAAACGACTTTATACCTAATGAAGACTAGGATTGGTAAAAAACAATTAAAATTTCGCTTCCAGGGCTGGGAAATTTAAATATTTTTTTTTATACATAAATGTAACCAAAAAGTCAACTAAAGTCGGTTTTTTACTAATTAGAACTATTTTTTAGTTCAGGGAAAACAAAATTGGTATCAAAAATTAAAAAAAAAATCAAAATTTAGATTCCAGAGGTGGATAACTGCAATATTTTGTGGTACATGAAAGTGACCAAAATGGTTAAAAATATAAAATTTTTCTAAAAAAAATTACTTTATACCTCATGAAGCGTTGCACTGATAAAAAAAATAATAATTAAAATGTCCCTTCCAGGGTTGGGAAATTGAAATATTTATTCTGCATAAAACTAACCAAAAAGGCAATTGACGTTGTTTTTTTCTTTTTTGCTAATTAAAACTGTTTTATATATCAGGAAAAAGAAAATTGGTATTAAAATCTTAAAAAATCAAAATTTCGACTCCAGGGTTAGACAAATGAATTTTATTATGGTACATGAAAGTGACCAAAAAGTTTAAAAATTTTAATTTTTTTGTCAAGTAAAACTATGTTACACCTCACTAAGAATTGCATTGGTAAAAAAATAAAAATTCGCTTCCAGAGTTGGAAATTCGAAATATTTTTCGTACATAAAAGTACCCACATAAATTCCAAATTTTGTGTTTTTAGTGAATTAAACCTATTTTATATATCAGAAAAAATGATATTAGTATTAAAATATTAAAAATTCGGTTCCAGAGTTGGAAAATCGAAATTTTTTGGTACATACATTTGGTACCCACATAAATTCATAATTTTGGTTTTTTTCAGTGAATTTAACATATTTTATGTTTCGCTAAGAATTGAATTGGTATTAAACACTTCAAAAACTAAAAATTCGGTTCCAGGGTTGGAAAATCGACATTTTCTGATTCATTAAATTAACCATATAATTTGCTATTTTTGATTTTTATGATGAATTATACCTACTTTATATATCAGGAAGAAAAAATTGGTTTTAAAAACCAAAATAATCTAAAACACAATTCTACGGTTGCACAATTAAAGCTTTTTGAGGTACATGAAGCGGATTTTTTCTTTTTGTTTGTAAATTAAACGTATTTAATATTTTTGAAAGACGTTCAGAGGTATTAGAAATAGCTTCCTAGCCGAAAAATTTAAACGAAAAGAATTACATCTGCGAAGGGTATTTAAGATTCGGCACAGCCGAATATAGCACTTTTACTTGTTATACCTTAAGCCTATAAGAAGCTTATAGGCTTAAGGAATAAGCCCTTCCCGGAATGACTCTGCAAAATAGAGATTTAAAATTGGGTACAGATATTAAATTTACTTACTAAATAATTGGAGGGTATTTAAGATTCGAACCGGTCGAATATAATGTTTTTACTTATTTATAAGAGTTTTGCTAGATTTCTGAGAATTTCAGACAACATGGATCTCAGAATTCTTGCCATAAACTTTATATATATTTTGATTAGGAATCTGACTTAATTTTTTTGTTTGTTGACGTTTTTATCAGACACGCCGGTTCATATGAAAACGCTTTCAAAAACCCTGTGTGATATTCCTGCTAAAATGACTGCTGTTGTGTGCATGATGCATAGTAATATATAACATATATATTTTTTAGCAGAAATTAAAAAATTTATACTAATAATAATTGCAAAAATTAATACATAATAAAAAACATTTTCATTATTAATGTTTTTTCATTGCTTTGTTCTTGTAGTTATTTATTTATTTTTTATAAATACTTTATTTAATCTATGTACATACAGAAATATATATGTACATTTATCTAATCGTTATGCACAAACAGGCCTTTAATAAGGCCTGAAGTAAGAAGATATTCTGGGTTTTCCTACTGGCTCTGTGGTGCACATATACATACGTAATATGTATATAGATACGTATGTATGTATTTGTACACAAAAGTTATTACAAATTTTTATATATTTTCCAATATATACCAGTATTCCCAAATCGACTTGCCAAAATGTCCATTGAAAATTGAAGAAAAAAAACCCATTTAAGATAAAATGAATAAAAATATTACATCGTATTACTTTCAATAAAAACATTTTCCACTTATAAAGATAAAGGGTTGGCATTTGCTTTTATTGGTTTTCTTATATCTTTTAAGACTCTTTTGAAATTCATATGAATATGTCTCATGTCAAGCCAATAAAACAGGAATGAATATAAAGCAACCACAAGGATTTTTGCACGACAACGGAAAATAAAGGACAGAAACAAATAAGGTAATTCCCACTGTGATAATTTTCACTATTTATATGATAAGACATGATGATAAATTTTAGTAAAATTGAAAATAAAAATGGCAAATTTTGTTTGCAGATTATAAAACGTTTGAGGTAAATTCGGCTGTTTAAAAAAATTTATGTATGGATAACTCTCTTTCCTGTTTTTCATATATAATCAAATTATTTTACGCAAAATAATAATTTTAAACTCGTGAATATTTTACTGCAACTCGAAGGGTTCAGCAACATAAAATTTATTTCTTTCATCTGCTGAATCATTATATGTAAGAATTAACGGATGGCGGAGGAGTGGAATATATTAGAAGAGCTATTATTGAATTATTTTATTGAAAAGCACACCTTTAAGTTGACTTAGATAATGAAAGCTAAATAGTAAAATATAATACAGCAAATATGTAAGTATTATGTAGCGAACTTCTTTATCGCTATATTAATTGCTCGAAATTTTGTTTTAAATTCAGAAAAACATGATAAATATATTTAATTATTCAACATACACAGCAGAGCAGAACAGCTGTTTTCGAAAGCCGCTACACTTTCATCAGCAGTAGTCAGCTATATTTTTTGTTTGCTACCACTTATTAGTTTCCTTAGTTGAATATGATAACACTTTTTATTTATGAAAATTTTGTTAGGAAATCACATACGAGAACTGCATCAAACCAATGGTATTACACTTTTAGTCCCTGTGTTGCCGTTTAGATTATTTTCTTCATGCCCCCTTTTCTGAACTTCTTGTTCCATTAAACTTAAGCCAAACTTTTTTCGTTTGAGTTCATTTATCCTTTAGTATATGCCAACATTTCATTGTTATTGTTATGTAATTTTGCATCGAACTTTTTTATTACTATATTAAATTCAATTAAGATTCAGTAAGTTTTTGTATTAATTTTGAATTTTACACAAGAATTTCTAAACTTTGTCTCAAAGCATTTGGTCACTATATAAATTTATTCTGACGCCCCATTAACGCATTTCATATAAATCGAAATTTCAATACAATTTAAATTGAAATTTCGATCGATATAGAATGTTCAGCATATTTTTATGTCAGGTATAATTTATACTGATATACTATGACTTCGTGTTCTGAAATATTACCTTATTTTGTATTACGTTCTTTAAATGAAATTCTTTCTTTATAACATTTTTCAACACCCATCATCGCTTTTTAAGGAATATGCAAATGTTTTTTTTTTGAAAATGATATTTTGATTTTCGGATTGAATATGTTACTACCCAAAACCCCAATTTTGAAAGTCACTTGTAAAAATTAATAAAATTTGTTTTTGTTTTGTATACAGTACAGTACCAGTACCAGTAACAAATCTTCAATTATACCAGTCAAAAGAGAGCTTCCAAGTCAATTTGATTCTGAACTCGTGATGCGGTTGTAGTGCAAATCTGGATAATTTCGAATCATTTTTACATAGAGCTGGCATTGCAAAAAAGCACTCTTTTTGACGCCTTTTCAGTGAATTTGAAGTCCTGTTCCTGATGTTAAGTAAATCTGACTTTTGTATGTCATTTTTATACCCTTCACAAAAAAGTGAAAGGGTATATATAGGTTTGTCATTCCGTGTGTAATTTTTTCGATATGCACATGGGACCCCAATAAGTATATATTCTGGATCGTTATGACTAGCGATGACGATTGAGCGATGTCCGTCTGTCCGTCCGTCTGTACGTGAAATCGGGTTTCCCAAGCGCCCAGAAAGGCTAGAGTCTTCGTTCTTAGACCGTTCGATTGGAAATGAACTAAAATAGAGTGCTATTGAAATTCAGAAAGATCCGAAGTATGGTTCCAGAGCTGGGAAGCTTACACCTATTTCTCGACGCACAATTTATACCAAAAATCAATTTTTTGTTAATGTTTGCAAATTAAACCTATTTCGTGCTTTGGGGTTGAGGCTCCCCAAACTGTCTGTTAAAAACTAAACAAATAAAAAAAATTTTCCAGGAATGGGAAATTAATATTTTTTCCGGCCTATTCCGTATTTTGTAGTACATGTAGTAACTAAAATTGTTAAAAATTTTAAGTTTTTCTTTTACAAAACCTTTTTATACGTCATGAAGATTTGTATTGGCCAAAAACAATTTTAAATTCAAATTTTGCTCCCAGGGTTGGGAAATTGAATATTTTTTATACATGAAAGTAATCAAAAAGGCAACTTATGTTGTTCTTTTGTGTTTTTTGCTAACTAAAACTGTCTTATAATTTAGGAAGAACAAAATTGGTATCAAAAATTCCAAAATAAAAAATAAAATTTCGAATCCATGGATGGACAAATGAAATATTTTATGGTGCATGAAAGTGGCCAAAAAGTTTAAAAATATAATTTTTTTGTCAAGTAAAACTATGTTACACCTCACTAAGAGGTAACATAAAAAATAAAAATTCGCTTCCAGAGTTGGAAAATCGAAATATTTTTCGTACATAAAAGTACATACATAAGTTCCAAATTTTGTGCTTTTAGTGAATTAAACCTATTAGGTATTTCAGAAAAAAATTAAACTAGTATCAAAAAATTAGAAATTCGGTTCCAGGGTTGGAAAATCGAAATTATTTGGTGCATAAAATTAACCATACAAGCTCCCAATTTTGGTTTTTTTCAGTGACATAAAGCTATTTTATACTTCGCTAAGAATTAAATTGGTATTAAAAATATTAAAAACTAAAAATTTGGTTCCAGGGTTGGAAAACCGAAATATTTTTGGTACATAAAAGTACATATATAAATTCCAAATTTTGTGTTTTTAGTAAACCTATTTTATATATCAGAAAAAATTAAATTAGTATTAAAATATTAAAAATTCGGTTCCAAGGATGGGAAATCGACATTTTCTGATTCAAAAAAGCAGCCATTTTATTTGTTTTTTTTGATTTTTATGATGAATTATACCTACTTTATCTATCAGAAAGAAGTAAACTGGTATTAAAAACCAACAAAATCTAAAACACGATTCTACGGTTGGACAATTAGAACTTTTTGGGGTACATGAAACAGATTTTTGCTTTTAGTTTGGAAATTAAATATATATAATATTTTTGAAAGACGTTCATAGGTATTAGATATAAGAAAAGCCAAACATTTAGCTTCCTAGCCGAAAAATTTAAACGTTTTCTTAAATATAAAAGTAACCGATAACATCATTTTGATTTCTTAATTAAACCTACTTTCTGTTTTGGCAAGAAAGAAAGAAAGAAGAATTACATCTGTGAAGGGTATTTAAGATTCGGCACAGCCGAATATAGCACTTTTACTTGTTAGAACTAATTTTTCATTTCTTTTTTGGAATTTGGAAAAGTCGTTTACATTCCATTATTAATAATTAATTTTTTCAATCTATTTTATACAAATCTAACTTTTTTAAGCAATTATATTTTTTAAATACAATTTTTTTTAATCAAAATATTTTCCAGAATAAAAATTTTTTCAATATATGAAAACATTTTTTATAAATAAAAATATATTTTATAAAATTAAATCATAATGCGCACGAAAACTACTTTCAATTTTGTGCTATCAAAATAACTTCTTAATCAATAATCTGGATATTGTTAAAAATCAAACTTTGCAAATAGAAAAAAGTAATTCCCTACAAATGGCTGCCAATTTTTATATCCTTCCCCCAAAAAAAATGCTAAAAGCTAATTTCTATTATTTGTTAGATAAATCCATTTCATGTTTCAGGAAGATTTATGTTATTTTCTTTTCTGTAAAAGAGTGCAACATTTTGTGCACTTTTTATGCAAAAATGGCACTATTGTACCACATAATTTAAAAATAGCGATTTTCTTAGAAAATAAACATCCATCCCTTAGGAATATTAATTTGTGCCTTAAAACTCCGCCTAACTGCAAATTTTAAGAAATAAAGTGAAACAATGTTACTTGTTTTCCAGAAAAGAAAACGTAATTAAATTGATATTAAAAATTAAACAAAATCAAACAACAGATTCCAGGGTTGGGCAATTAAACCTTTTTTGGTATATAAAAGTAACAAATAAAATAATTTTGTTTTATATATTAAACATATTTTATGTTTTCGAATGAAATTCATTGGTTTTAGCAATCAGGAAAGCCAAAAAGACAGCTCCAAAGCTGGAAATTTTAAACATTTTTTTTTTGCTTATTTAAGTAACTAAATAAAACGAATTTTTATCCTTGGTAATTAAACATATTTTTTGATTTAGACAGATAGAAATTAGTACTGAAAATCAATAAGATCAAAAGAAATTGAGTTTAGAATAGGAATGAATGTATGTATGTAGGTGTAAGTTAAATAAAACAATTCATTTAACTTACATACATTTTTACATAGATTCATTATATAAAGTTATTGCTTATTGTCGATTATTGGTTAATGGAAATTAATACAATCGCCAACAAAATATTTGTAAGATGAGAAAATCATTTAAGTGTTTTACTTCTAAGTATTGGGTTCAACAAACCAAAGCCATGCTTTATAATGAAAACAATAGGAAGGATTTTGTAGTGGAGCAATCAAAAGTAATATATAATAACATAAGCGGTAGTAAGCTCTTTAGAGTTCTACAACCTTCTGGTTCATTGTATTCGTTTAAAAAACAACAAAAAGAGCTGGAATAATAAAATGAAAAGTAATAAAACTGAAAAGAAATGTTTTTGTATATAAGATTCGGCATAGTCGACTACACCACTTTTACTGGGTTTCACTGTGTATGTAAATTTATAATTATATCACTCATACGCTCAAGCGCACAGTGGGGTTTTCGATGGCTAAAATGGGAACTAATTCGTGGTGACTTTCCCTGTATATAATTTTTTTGGTCAATGTCAATTAAAGAGAGCGATTTTCGAAGTTGGGTAAAAAAATTGGCGGAATAGGACTGCGGGAAGGAGCACTCCCCATACAAAATAATATTAAAAAATCTGCTATCTAGAAACCTATGATAGTAAGAGGCTTCAAATTATTATTATAATTTTTTTATTATTATTAGTTCATTATTTAATGCAAGTTTATTGGCAGTAGGTTAAAAAGGGAATAAAAATACATATTTGAACAGCTCTATTACGTATCGAATGGTTATCAATAACCATCATCATCTGTATAATTGGTATAAATATCATTATCATCATCACTGGCATTTTCTTCATTATCGAGACTTGAATCAAATATCAAGAATTGAATTGCTTCCATAGGAAAATTATGGATTTTTTCTCTTTAAATTTTCTAATATATGATATTACAGGATCTGAAGTAACTAATAGTATTATAAATAAATATATTTTCATTTGATTTTTATCTAGAACATTTTCGCTAAAAATGCTGCGTACAACTTTTTAAATCTTTGATTCGAGCTTACTGTGCTTCTTCCGTCAACTGTACAATTGGTAGTAAAGCGTGTTTTACTATTTCTGGTCCATGGATTAAAAACTTATGGATAGTTGAGGCCATATAATACCAGGAATGCGAAATCTTGAAAGGCATTAGTATTTATTTGAAAATCACTAGAAATGGTAACCATAATTGAATGCAGTTGTCTTACCAATTTTGCATCCATTTTTGTAATATTAGCTTAGGTTACTTATTGTTTTTGTTGCTATTATTGTTTAAAATTTTTATTGTTTTCCCTTTCTTCTTTTAATATGTTTTTATCTAGTCTAATTTAATAATTAAACCCAAGCTCTCATGAAAACAAAAGCAATAATAACACTAATGTTTGTATTGCTTTTTATAAAAAGTTGATTTTTTATAGGGAAGGGGCAACAATACATTTGACTTTTGTTTCAAAATGTGCAAAAAAGTGCAGACAAATTTTTCATACATATTTTCAAGAGCGTTTAAATTTTTAGAAACGAAATGGTTTTTTTTTTCTTAATTTGGCTTTATTCACAACTATTTATCGACTTATTTCCCGAAATTCACTAATTTATAGGCTTACGCGTGAAAATTAATTAAAAATAATAACTCAAATTACACATAAAAACAAAAAACATAAATTAATCTTACTAACCTGAGGTTGAAGGTTCAATTAAATATTTTAATTTTTATCACTTTGGAAAACACTCAAAACTAATTTTTAAGACATCATCAGTTGAAATTTATATTGCACGCGAAGAAAACGTCAAATAACTCAAACTTTAAAATTGTATAGTGACATAACGGTAGTTGTCAAAAACAAAATGTTTGCTCTAGTGATGTGGAATGTTGTGTACTTTTACCGACTACAAAAATTTATTCGGTTCTCCTAAATTTAATTTTCCAATTAATTCCCATTTTTGGTATCAAAAAAACCCCACAGCGTTTTACTCTAAAACTATAAAATTTTTATTGTTTGATCGAGGGTGACAATATAAAAAAATGGCAATATAAAAAAGTGCTAATAACTATGCAACTTTTAGTGCACTTGCCAATAGGCGAGAAAATACATTTTGATTGCAACTTAAACCTGATATTGTAAAATTATAAATTATATAATTGATGTGTAAAATATTCAAAAGGAAAACGATTTATTGTGATCCATATTAAATGAAATTTTAAACTTCAGTAACGAATTTCCCGGGATATTTTGAAACAACTTTGTAAGATCAAACAGTGGGGAAGAGATAGCTCATATAGAATACAAGAGCCTTATATCACAGCTGCAATTTCCAATTTACTTAATATGTCCTTGCAATTGACTCTATGCAATAATTTAGCAATGTGTCCAAACCTATAGTATGACAAAATAAAAATTTTAAGCTATTTTAAATTTTTATCATACTATGAGAATACGACATGATATCATATCATTTGAATTCCCTAGTTATGTAAACAAATAAATATATTTGTACAAATGAAAGCAGAAATTTATGTTTTTATTCCGCAGTTGGAAAAAAGAAGCAATTTCAGTCACGTTTAGCCAAATGACATTTTCTTCTCAATATAATGAGATTGGTTTTAGTCATATATTATCTTGGGGCGAAATGTCAGCAATCGGCTATAATAAATATGTCGGAAAATTTATTTACTTACTGGCACACATGCTTACACACTCATATGTTACAGGTAAAATTTTTGTGACTCTTATGACAATTATTGCGTTGTGGCATAAGCCAGCCAATCTTTTCATCTTCGCCTGTAAGACAGATAGACAGACAGACAGACAGACAAGACAATATGTCAAAAACAACCGTGTGCAAGAGTAAAATTGCTATAGCCATAAAGACATCCCTCGGGGAGTTTCAGCCATATTGTGTGTCCAAAAAGGGTTGTATAAATACATTATACGCATATGAAATCAATTTTAAAAACGTCGCATGCTAAGAAAATATATTACCTATTGCCAAATAGAATTCTAATTCAATATTCATTGCTTTGGCAAAAAAAATAAAACAATATCGATTAACAAACATTACCATAGAATATATCCATACGGTGTATGAATGTACAGGGCGGGCCAAAAGTCACCAGGGACTTAAAAATTTTAATAAGTTTTCCAATTTTATATAAATTACACCAGTATAATAAAAATAATTGAGAGATTCAGAACTGAACAAAAAACCAAAATAAAGGAATTGTAAAAATAATGGAATTGTAAATAATGGAACTGTAAAATCAGCGATTAGTTATTTTAGCAAATAATTACTCTAAATTCGGACATTAATTGCCCAGGGCACTCAGAAGATTTGCTAATCGCCGAATATTTCTATTTTTTATATTATAAAATTTTTTTATTTGTTTTTATTTTTTTATTGTTATTTTTTATATTTGAAGGAGGTAGTATAAATTTATAAGTAAGCCAGAGACAATCCTGTTTTATGAAAAAAATATATTGGCAATTAGTGTAAAATTATAAATAATTATATAAAAAATTTAAATGAAATTTTTACTCGTACTGTAAGATTTCCACTAATAGTCAATACATTTTATATTTAAACATGTTTTATGCTCCTCCAGTAAAGTTTTTGAAATTTTCAATGGACATTTTTGCATTTTCTGTGACGATATACGATATAGGAATTCATTTAAATTTATTTAATTTACAGAAAACATGCAAATTTATACTACAAGTGATTGAACATATTATTTTGTGTAAAATAAGAACTTATTTTTAATCCTTTTAAAAATCAAATATACTTTCCTGTTTTCTGATTTTGAGACGCTATACAAATACAATACAATATAATACAAATATTTTTCAGCCTTACAGATTGTGTTCATTATTTTGAAAATAACGACACACTATTACAGCTACTCTAAATTTATAATTTTAAATCAATAAAAATTATTTTTATAATAAACAGATTGTTAATTCTCAGATTTGGCTTTAAGGCCAACGAATAAATGTCAAACAATAAATAATGAGATCATTTCAAAAGAAATGTTCAGTTTGTTTGTACGCGTTATAAAAATTAGAAGTTTCTTGCGTGTTCGGCGACTTTTTGCTGTCTGAAAAATACCTAAGAGTTTCTATAAAATTTTGAATACAAAATAGAATTAAGTGCTTAAAAACATTTCAAAAATTTTGACAACTTTTCAAGGAAGTTCGAGGGGATATGAACGACACATCACATCACCCTCCTATAAAAACGCTAAGAAAGTGAAGATAAATGTTATGGAGAATCCTCGCATCACAGTTAGAAAAGTTTCCGAGGATGTCTGTATATCGGTTGGCTCGTGGCATATAATTTTTCAAAAATCTTTTACTCGTATGGTTACTTTAATGCACCAAAAAAATTCAGTTTTTTAACCCTGGATTCAAAAAAAACAAAATTACCAACTTACGAGTATATGGTTACTTTTACGTACTAAAAAATTTCAATTGTCCATCCCTAGTATCCAACTTCTTATTTTTTTTTAATACCATTGTAATTCATTCTGAACTATAAAAGAGGTTTAATTCACAAAAAAATTAAAATTACTGCCTATTTCTCATTGTCGAATGAATTCTTTCTTTAGTATAAATACATTTGAAACATAAACAAGTAAAAGTGCTATTTTCGGCTGTGCTGAATCTTAAATACCCTTAACAGATGTAATTCTTCTTTCTTTCTTGCTAAAACAGGAAGTAGGTTTAATTAAAAGATGTAACATGGTTTTACTTGACAAAAAAATTTAAATTTTTAAACTTTTTGGTCACTTTCATGTACCATAAAATATTTTATTTGTTCAACCCTGGAGTCGAAATTTTGATTCTTTAAGATTTTAATACCAATTTTGTTCTTCCTGAATTAGAAAACAGTTTTAATTAGCAAAAAAAAAAAAACAACGTCAATTACCTATTTGATTACTTTTATGCAGAATAAATATTTCAATTTCCCAACCCTGGAAACGAAATTTATATTTTTTACCAATGCAACTCTTAATGAGGCATGAAATAGTTTTATTTAAGAAAATCTTAATATTTGTAACCATTTTGGTCACTTTCATGTACTACAAAATATTGCAGTCTGGAATCTAAATTTTGATTTTTTTTTTAATTTTCGATACCAATTATGTTTTTCCTGAACTAAAAATAGTTTGAATTAGTAAAAAACCGACGTTAGTTGCCTTTTCGGTTACTTTTATGAATAAAAAAAATTCAATTTCCCATCCCTGGAAGCGAAATTAAAATTTTTTTACCAATCCTAGTCTTCATTAGGTAAAATGTCGTTTTGTTTAAGAAAAACTCAAATTTTGTAATCAGTTTGGTTATTAAATGTAGCTACAAAATTTTGCATGTATAAAAAAAAATTTTTAATTTTCCCAACCCTGGAAGCGAAATTTTAATTTTTTGTTTTTTTTATCAGTGCAACGCTTCATGAGACATGAAGTAATTTTTTATAAGAAAAATTTAAAATTTTTAACCATTTTGGTCACTTTCATGTATTATTAAATATTGCACTTGTCCATCCCTGGATTCGAAATTTTATTTTTTATTTTTGATACCAATTTTGTTCTTTCTAAATTATAAGACAGGCTTAGTTAGCAAAAAATAAACAACATCAGTTGCCTGTTTGATTACTTTCACGTATAAAATAAATGCAATTTCCCAACCCTGGAATCAAAATTTGAATTAAAAAAATTTTTTTTGGCCAATGCAAATCTTCATTACGTATAAAGAGGTTTTGTTAAAGAAAAACTTAAAATTTTTAACAATTTTAGTAAATTTTGCGTCGAGAAATAGGTGTAAGCTTCCCAGCTCTGGAACCATACTTCGTATCCTTCTGAATTTCAATAGCACTCTATTTAAGTTCATTTTCAATCCAACGGTCCAAGAACGAAGTCTCTAGCTCTTCTGGGGGCTTTCACGTACAGACAGACGGACATCGCTCAATCGTCATCGCTATTCATAAGGATCCAGAATATATATACTTTATGGGGTCCCATGTGCATATCGAAGAAATTACACACGGAATGACAAACCTATATATACCCTTTCACTTTTTTGTGAAGTGTATAACAATTTATAAAATTTTGTTTTTGTTTTAAGTATATTTATACGAAAGAAAGAATTCATTCCACAATGAGAAATAGGCAATTAGTGAGTTTTTTATTTTGAATTTTGAAATTTGTTTTGGTTTTAAATATATTTATATGAGAAAACGATATCGAGTGACATCGTGGGCCAGGCAGATTATATTTATGCACTAAAAAATAATCTCTTTCCAAGCCTGGAATCAATTTTTTTTTCTGTTTTGTTAATAGATACCAATTCATAATAAACTGCAAAATTCAATTAATTAATAAAAAAATAAAAATTCCATATAAGTAACCTTTTTGGGGACTTTTATGTACCAACAAATTTTACAATTGCCCAACCCTCGAATCGATTTTTTATTTTTTTGTTTAATGTTTAATACCAATTTAATTCTTCCTGAATTATAAAATAGCTTCAATTATCAAATAAAAAAGGTCACTTGCATTTTCATTTACTTTTATGAACAACTTCAGTTAACCAACTCTGAAATAGAATTTTATTTATTATTATTTTTAATAATAATTTGATTCTTCCTAAAGTATAAAATAGCTTTTATTAACAAATAAAAAAGGTCACTTGCTTTTTCAGTTACTTTTATGTACCAAAAATAAATTCCAGTTGGCCAACCCTGGAATCGAATTTAAAATTTTTTCAAACTTTTAATAACAATTTTTTTTCCAGAATTATAAAATAGTCTTAATTAACAAATTAATAAAAAGTCAGTTCCTTTTTGGTTACTTTTATGTTCCAGAAAAAATTTCAGTTGACCAACAATGGAATCGAATTTTTTATTTTTTTATTTTTAATACAAATTTAGTTCTTCCAAAATATAAATTAGGTCTAGTCAATACATACACAAAAAAAAATTAGTTTTTGCTAGTTAATTTTATGTACCAAAATAGGTTTATGCTTTCCAGCTCTGGAACCGTATTTTAGATTACGCTGAATTTTAATAGCAGTCGATTCAGAAACATTACCAATCCATCGACCCAAGATCGAAGTCTCTACCTCTTCTGGGGGACTCGGCGAACCGACTTCACATACAGACAGACGTGCGGATATTGTATAAAAGCTGAATATCGGTGAGAACTCAAGGACATACAGAAAACTGTTTATACTTAAGAAGAGCTACGGTAATTGGAAAAATATGGGCAATGTTTTACTTCTGAGGAGCACTATTTTGAAGGGACAAAATAGAAAATTAGAGTAAATGAATACATTTTAAGAAAAATTTATATTCATTTTGTATATGAAGAGACCTCGTATGTTACATTACAATGAAGCGGCGTTTACTTTATTGTTGGGTTGAATTTTTTTAATTTTGACATTAAAATATTTTGTACACTGTCAAAAATAGTTCTTTTCCAAGACTATTTATAATGGCATAAATTTTTGCACCAAAGCTGGTGTTAAGATTTTTTTAAGTAAACCAAAATATTTTATTCTAACTGCTAGATTTTTCAAAAATTTTGCTTCTTTCTATTCTTTTCGCATAATGTCTGTTCATCTCCCACAAAAAAGAAAATGCAGCATTTCCTTGTTGAAAAATAATGTATTCCCGTAATGCATGACAAATAAAATCACATTAAGTGTAGTTGTTGTTATCATTATTTTTATTGTTTGTGTTGCAAACTTTTCTCTTAATGTTTGCTCTTGTAGCATGTTAATGTTTTTGTTAAGCACCTGCTGACAATTCCAAGTGCTGAACATACAAGTGAACTTAAGTCATTCCTTTTACTCATTTATACACTCACCACTCATTTTATCACTTGTTTTTATTGTCTGCTGGCAAAAGTACTCCAAAAAGAGGGGTGACTCAGTCAGTCAGTTTGTTAAAATTGTTCCTATTGAAAGCCATTAAATGTACGACTGTCCATTCCGAGTTTCCATGCTCAATTTCAACATATGAAATACAATAACAATAAAAGAAATTATTATAATTGCTAAAATGCATGACAAAGAAATAACCATCAATCTCTGGATTTCTAAAATATGTATGAGCTGGAAAAAAGCAGCGGCCCTTTTGTTTTTCAATTGTCTAAAATAAAAGATTTAATGATGTTTTTATTGAATGGCCAGTATGATTTATGTATTTTTTTCGCTCCACATAAATTCATGAACAGCAAATAAAGTGACCACAAATTTAAGATGAGGTGAGTTTTTGTGTTAAATAAATAAAACTCTTGGAATGTAAGACACCTGAGACCCTAATTCATGTTAAATATTCTGGTTTTATTTTATATTTTGAGAGTTTACATGATTGCATTTCAACTCCATAGAACTCAATAGCCCAAAAAAATTCAATTCCATTTGGAAATGGAATTTAGTTCGTATCTCGCTGCCTCAAAAAACGATAGACGAAAAATTTTTTCGGAATGATATCGTATGTAGTTTGCCATGTCACAGATTCCGATTTCGTTCGGAAACGGAATTGAGTCCGAATTTGTATTCCTCAAAAAATAAGGAAGGAAACAAACAATTTTTCGGAATGAAATCTTTTTTATTTTCACTAGCTGATTCCATTCATGATATTAAAAATGATTTCATTCCGCAAAATTGCTCCGTTTATCGATTTGTGAGAAATAAAAATATGGAATCAATTCTGTTTCAGAACGGAATTGAAGTCTGTGACAGGGCAGATAATCAACGGGTTCATTCCAAAAAATTTTTTTCTCTCTTTTTTTCTGAGAATTGCAAATGCCGAATATTAATGCCTTATATTTTGAACTATCATATCATTTCGACACAAGGCGCAATTTTGTAAGATATTCAATCAATATCATAAGCATCATTATAGCGTGAATCTGGCTTGACTTTTTTTGGTTGTCAAACCACTCAATATATAAAGCGTATTTTTAACTTCCCGCTAAGAAAATAGGACATTTTTAAAGAGTACCCCGCTTTGAAAACATCGAGTTTTCACCAGATCTCGACGTTTTGAGTTCCAAAAACATTTTCCTGACTACCCCTGAGAACCCATCACTATGTCTGTATAGATACATACATACATACATACATATGTATACATATATATATATATATATATATATATATATATATATATATATATATATATATATATATACCCTGCTGGAGATCGAACTACTAGTATCAAATTAGTATTGCACTAGTACAAAAATCACCAGTAGTAGTCTCCACTCTGAACTTTCCTATACCATGTTAATGCTCAAATTAACATTGAGTGTGATTGGCAAATTACTAGTACCATTGGTACTAGATGGAAACTAGGCGGATACTAGTACTATTAGTACTAGATGAGTATAATTTCTTCTAGTCGGATACTAGTACAATTAGTTCTGCATTAAAAACTGGTTTATATATAAAAAAAATCCCTAAATTTATTGGTTTTTTAATCCCAATGAAATTTGTTAAGTCTTTGTCTTCACAAGCAATTTTTGGTTCATCAATTCTTAGTTTATAAGAGGAAATGGAAAGTTCCTTCAGGGCACACTCAATCCACTAGCACCTTGTACAATTTGAGTTACGTTTGGTACTCCACCATATACCAAACACTACATACATACAATATATTAGTTTTTATTACTTTAAAAAAGATCGCTAATTTTACATATGAACATAAATATTAACAAAAAACAGGTTTAAAACATTTTAAAATAAGCTTTTAGTTTTATTTATTTTTTAAAATGTCACTTTTTAACACACAAGAAAACTGCGGCTTACTTGCATAAATTATCGAATAAATAAACTGATATGCAGGTGGAAAAGTCTTCTAATTGTAACAATTAAAAATAAAATAAATTAAAATACGAATTAGCAATTCGCTTTAGAACATGATCAAAAAGAAAAATGAAGTTCTACAAGTCAAATCAATCTACAAATGAACTACTTGAGGTACTAGGACTTTTCCTGAACTGAATCTAAAGTTTTAAAGGGTTCCTCCTATGAACTGGAACCGGTGCGAAACGGTATATTTTCGGAAATATCAAAAAAACTGAAAATAACTATTTTTTAAATTTATTATTTTAACTTTTACACGGCTTTTCCGATCGATTGCAAATACTATTCAGCTTATGTCAATCGAAAACCACGGCGAGCGGTACTAGCCGGGTCAAAATCGGTTCAAGGCTTTTAAGATATCGTAAGCGAATATATTGAAAAAAGTTAATTTTCCACTCCGAAATTGTAAATGAGATCAATTAGTGTTCCCAATTTGTTTATAGGTATCGAAGAATTACATCAGTTATCATTTCTCACGTGGGAATCGACTGATCCATTCAAAATTAAAATAATACAATTTCTAGTGATTAAAATTAGTGGGAATTTGCAGGGATGAATTTTAAAGTCAACCGTTTTCCATATTTGTTTAATTGCATCGGAGCTTAAAATTGTAATGCAAAACAGAAATAAATTTGAAATTAAAATTTTTTATTGTAATCTGAAACATAATTTCACGATATTCCATGTATGTTTAAATACCGCGGCTACTGTTCCCTTCTTTGACTACTTTTTCCAAGTCATCTGGGCATATGGCATGAACATTGGCTTCCAATACTTCAAGAGATGCCAGCTAACCAACATAACTCTACACATAGACCCATAAAAAGTAATACAGAGGCGGTAAATCGTTCGCTCTAGAGCACCAGTGGGATGTATGATTTCTGAAAATAAAGTTGCCACCACATTAACTTTGTAGTAAAAGTTAATAGTGAAGAGCGATGTATGGCAACTTCTACTGACTTCTTGCAAAAAAATGTTGTTAATGTTTAACTGAAAATTCACTCAGGATGTCCAGATACCCTTCGACCAGTGTAACAGCAGTTCTTTGCTCATTTGCAAAGAAATAAAAACGAAGAAGCCGCCAGATCTAATGGTGATCACGGTTGCCACTGAGTAAAAAAAATTTCTACCAAAATTTTCCGAAAATGTTACCAAAAAGTTACCAAAATTTTTTTTTTTTATAAAAACAAAAATTTCTATTTTTATTATAATAAAAACAACGACTTTTATTAATAAAAAACATAACATAAAACGTTTTAATTCACTTTAGAACATAAATAAATATTTCAATTCATTATACCTACGAATTCCGTATTTAATTTAAATAAATTATTTAATATTGCAGTCATTTAAAATAATCTTTTGCTGACCAAACATAATGACATTTGCATATTACGGCGTTGAACAATTTGGCGCACATTCACACAGTTGTTTTTAATGATTTTTTTTCTCAGTGTTGAGTAATGCGGAAAAATTATAAAAGAAAAGCAATAATTTGATAGTTTGTCAAGCCTTAAAAACAATGTTACCAAGTTAGCAACCCTAAAAAAAGTTACCAATTTTGGTAGAATGTTACTAACTATTGCAACTGTGATGGTGATTGACGTCATCATTTAACCAGAAGTAAGCCTCATCGTTAAACACAAATTTTTGCTAAATATGCTTTTATGGACTTCGATAGAAGACATATTTTTTTCAAAGCATATTTCCTTATTAACGTTATTATTAAGGTAAGATTTTTTTAATTGGAGTCAAATTCAGTCTGATTAACAACATTTTTATTGTAATAATTGTGAACGGCTGGTATTAATTTGTAAACAAATCGTGATTAGTGTTTTGTTAACTTTTGGTAGCAAATCAAGCTTAAAGCAGTATTTTACTAAGAATACGTGGGACTACAATAAAGTTAGTAAATAAATCATAAACGAATCTCACACAAATTGTACAAGAACACCACAAATGAATAAATTAAGAACGTTACTTTATCAATATAACAAGAATTGGTAACAAAATAAAATGGTTTCGGTATGAAAATAAGAACATTTAAAGAAAATATTGTAGCGAAAGAAATACCGATCGGTAGTGAAAGAGAACACTGTGCTATCAACACAAGAGCGGTTAGTAATCAAACGATATCAAGTTGTTCTTAACAGCACAAATGGACTTATTTTATTGGGATCAGTTTTGTGAAAGTGTGGTCACACTTATCAGATAGTTGCCTTAAAAAGCGTAACCACTAAATATTAATAAAAAAACTTTCAATCCATTGCATTTTTAAGCTCAGAAAGACCGAAGTAGTGTGCATTCCTTATAACTTTTTTATTATAATTTTTTTTTTCTTTTCTTTTCAGTATTTTGTAAAGAAGACTTGGACAATTTATAATGGAGCAATACACAACTGAAAAACGTGCCCAAATCGTTGAAATTTACTTTTCAAATCAACGGTCCATTGTGTTGACTCAGCGTGCATACCGTCGTCAATTTAATGTGCGGGTTGCACCCTCTCAGTCAACAATAAACCGTCTGGTTGCAAATTTTCGACAACAAGGAGCAGTAAGGAACCTTCCTGGTTCCTGTAGACTACGAACTGTCCACACGTTTGACAATATTCAAGTGGTACAGGAGAGTATTCGGGAGGATCCAGAAACATCAACCAGGAGACGTTCGACACAACTTGGCATCTCAAGAGGGTCGCTGCAGCGAATTTTGCATGCCATAAGAATGTTTCCATACAAAATTCAACTTGTCCAAGAATTGAAACCGACAGATTACCAGCAACGACTTGATTATGCAATTTATTTCCAGCAAATGGGCGAAGCCCATTTCCAATTAAATGGGTTTGTTAACAAGCAAAACTGTAGGATATGGGCTACGGAAAACCCAAGATTACTTCATCAACGACAATTACACCCAGTTAAGTGTACTGTTTGGTGCGGTGTTTCTTCAGAAAGGATCATTGCCCCATATTTTTTTGAAAACGAACGAGGTGTCGCCATTTCCATCAATGGTGATCGATATCGGGCCATGTTGGAAAATTTTGTAAGGTCAGCCGTGGAAAACCATCCGCAAATATGGTTTCAACAGGACAGATCTCCGAAATCTTCGCTCGAATTCGAGTGGAGAGTGAAACTCGCTCGAATTCGAGCGCGAGTACTCCTGCGAGTGAAAAAAAAATATCGAGTGTACTCTATTTTTCTATGCCACTCGAATAAGAGCGCATATGCTTTGCTCGATTTTGAGTGCGAGTAAAATACGCTCGAAATCGAGTAGATTATACTCTTTCCGAGTACTCTTTCAGTCTTTCTCATACAGTGGAAAAATAGAAACTGTTTGTTTTTGCCGATTTGTGTGTGAGCGTGTGTGTGTAGTAGTAGGTATAGTATTATTTATGCCTTTATTGTTCATTATAATATAGAAAATATAAGTAAACTTTTAAAAATATAATAAAACTTTTTTTATAAAACCAACTAATTGCTCCGCACACGCGCACTGTATGGAAAGACTGAAAGAGTACACAAAAACCACACGCACACACAAGTCAGCAAAGACAAACAGTTTCTATTTTTCCACTCGATTTTACTCTTAAGAGTGAACTCTCACTCTATTTTGAAGATTTTTACTCCCACTCTCACTTTTTAAAAAGGAGCACTCGCGAGTACTCCCACCTAAAGCAAACGAGTGGAGAGTGAACTTTTTGTAACACTCGTAATCTTCGAGTACTCTTCTTCGCGAGTATTTCTCACTCGCGAGTAAAATCGAGTAAATCTGAGCTCTGCAACAGGATGAAGCCACAGCGCACACTGCGAGGGCCACAATGACTCTTTTACGCGACATCTTTGGTGAAAGAATAATTTCGCGTAGAAGCAATTTTAATTGGCCTCCGCGTTCCCCGGATTTAACCGCTCCAGACTGTTTCCTTTGGGGTTATTTAAAAGGGAAAGTTCATGTTAATAAGCCTAGGACTATTGAGGAATTAAAAACCAATATTCGAGACGAAATTAATAACTTAACACCGGAAGTTTTGCGAAAGGTCATGGAAAATGTGTTGGAAAGAGCACATTTGTGCGAAGCAGAAAATGGCCACCACTTGCGGGATATCATTTTTAATAACTAATCTAAAAATGTTCCCTATAAATTTACTGTATTTAAAAAACAAAAAATTAAAAAAATATATCTTAAATAAAAAGTTATAAGGAATTAACACCACTTCGGTCTTTCTGAGCCACCCTGTATAATGGTTGTTAATTTAATATGAAATCAAATTTTAAAAACTTTACAAGATTCCATAGAGTTGTGCAGCTCATGGAGGAACTACTTTTGTTGAACGATTCACTCAACTGAGCTACGTGAACTGCTCACTTTACTGAGAGCTCATGCTACTACAGTCCGTGGTTTACTGAGCGTTTTTATCTGAAAGTTTATGTATTGTGGTTTATAGTGTGTGATAATGATCAAGACGTATTGAACAACATGTTTGTTTGTATCAAATTCAACAACCCAAAGTGTCCTCTGTTCTCATTAGACGTGTGTCCAACCAGCTCATTCGCTCAGTTTTGACAAGAACCTCTGATCAAACCCATTTAAATTACGTTGGTTTGATCATAGGTTCTTGTCAAAACTGAGCGAATGAGCTGGTTGGACACAAGTCTAGTTCTCATGGCAAAGTAAATTATTGGGTTCAGTCAAAATGTTTCGCTATGAATTTGTTTTGGAATCAACTGAGCAAAGCAAATTAATATATTTTTTATTCGCCTTTCAACTAAGTATTTTGCAATAATGAATCTGCAATGAAATTAAACTGAACGAACTAGTTCAATAGAAGGAGCTGCATGATGAAAACGAGCACTCACTCAGAAGGGTTGAAAAGCACAACTCTAATTCCATGATCTCAGCTAACTTATGTAAAAATATGTATTTTAAAATTTAAACAAAATATTGCTTGACCGTGTATTAGTAATTTTTTTGAAAGTGCTCTTAAAAATTTACCCACAATCTCCACGATCTAAATTGGAAATTAAATAAAAACTAACCAACAACAACAACAAAAAGGTGCGAAAAATTGTCTCAGCACAATTAGGGGTTGTTTGGTCATTTAATCAGCTTCACTGGAATTGTTGCACATTTTGAATTCAATTGCTGAACAACTTATAATTCAATTGTGTAAGATGAGTTAATAGCAGCAAAAAGGCTTTATCATTATTATTTATTTCAATCGAAACTACTGGTACAACATATTGCGAGCTCTTAGATTCATGCTGTGGACTTAAGTGGCAAAAACAACTGGAGATGAATTTGATGAAAGTGTGACACTGTTGTATAAGACACACTACACGAATAGCGAGTTTTTTTGGAGTGTCACAACACCAGAGCATCGCGTGCAAATTGTTGAAATTTTTAATCAAAATAATTGTTCTATTTATTGTAATATTAATCAAGCTTGTGGTCGTTTTTTTATAAAATTATATTTCTTCTAATTTCTATTTAATATTTAACAGCTTGTTATAACAAATATTGAATAAAAATTAAAAGAAATATAATTTTTATAAAAAAAACGACCACAAGTATGATTAATATTACAATAAACTGATAAGGTCAATAAAAATAATTGTTCTATTCCTCAAACCCATCGTGCACTTTTACCATTTTATGGCTAATTCGAAGAAATCGTAAATCGTTTTTGGACCACATTTTCTGTTATTGATGGTGTGCATACCGCGAGACGCCGAACAGTTCACACTGAAGATGCTGTAGCCGCTGTACAGGAAAGCATTGAAGATGATCCTAATCAGCAACTGGGGTTGAGTCCTTCCACTTTATGAAAGATTTTTTAGTTGTTGAAAATTGATGTTCCAGATTGCACCTTCTACGCGCCAGCCGTCACGTCCACATGGCAGAAATCATATTTAAGCATTAATTTCATAATAAAGCCCTATAAAGCCCATTTCATTGATACTAAAAATATATATCCTTGTTTTATTATGATTTAAAGTTGTGTCATTCTATAAAAAAAACACCCTATATGAGAATAAAGGATTATCGGGATGGTAGAAGATGGCATTAATATTTTGAATATATTATTCATAAAGTATATTTTCTTAAGACTTAATTCATAAAAAACATCTTATGCTTATAAGCTTCATATATAAAAAATGTCTATAAAAATTTGTCGAATAAGCAATTTATAACCATAAGATTATTTCTTATCAATTATGTTAGGAACACAACTGCGACGAACGACGAATTTTTGGTTGCGAATATTCGTCGCCAAAAATAAAACACATTAGTGCTATTCACAATCGTGTGCAAATGGTCTTGCATCATTGCAATTGCAAAATAATTGTACTCTTCACCATTAAAATACACTGAAAATGCTCTTAAATACTCTCTCAATTTGCAAATGCAATTAACGAAAATTGATCATTCAGACGAATTTTTATTAATTTTGAACACTTTTTATAATATAGTATATCTTCCTATTTCCTACTTCTTTATATGGTCACCCCCATCAGCTGTTAAATGAAAAGAACAATTTATTTACAGAAAAAAATATTTTAAATTATGTATGAATTTTTATTAGTCGAACTTTCTTATGTAAATTGTTAATTTTTTCAACGGGCTTAAGTTCGAATCTGCATGACTGCAAATTATTTTATATTAAGATTGGAATATTAAGAATATTTTCAATAATCATCAAACCAGCAGAACGGATCAGTACTGATTTCGAGGCCGCTACGCCATCTCATCAGCGTTCTTTGTTCAATTTTTCCACTTTTGCAAGTGGTGCTAGTTAGTAGGAATATCAACTATTTAACCAATATTTTAACGAAAATTGAATATGAGAAGTTATCACATTCATATTTTTAAGTTATTACAGAAAAAAATATTTTAGAAAATAATTTAAAAAAAGGAATTTGTTCTGGAAAAAATGGACACCACCGGGTCAATTATCGAATGTTTAAAAAATTTGGTATCTGAGAATTACAAAGATTTTTAAAACAAATTAAAAATTTTTTGCTCATTATTTTAAATTAATCGTCGTTGGGCACGCCTTTTTCACAACAATATTTCCTTTAAATGAATAAATTTGGCTCCATCACTTCAATCTATTGTTCAGTACCAACCATGCCTACCGTAGCGTACCAGCAATACAACAATAGCCAAGAGATCAAGTGTATTTTTGGAGGAAGAACAAAAAAAAAACACAAATGAAATAAAAAGAACAACCCTCAGCCTCAAACCCACACAATTACTCAAACGTGTACATAAATTCTCAGTTAAACAATATATTAAATGGCATCGTCAATCCCTGTGGAGTAATTTGTTAAAAATCGAAGTGAACAAAATTTTTTCTATCATATCAAACCCAGCACACGAACACATAAGCAAACAATTGCTTAGTACTCGTATATGGCAGAATGTGAGGAATATACATTTAGCAATTGTATTCAATTGAATAAAATTTTCAACCCCTTTAATTGTTGTTGTTTTTATATGATTCACATACAGCAACACAAACACCCAGCCACCCATAAACAAAATCATTGGCCTGCTCTCATAACAAAAGAGAATGTGCACACGCACATAAATACAATTACTACTCGTATGTGTGTTTATGTGTGTGTGTGTTTGATTGCCAGGATAAGGATCAGAAATCAGACTCTTGTGGTGTTTTACCAGAAAATTGAGGAGTTAAATAGTTGTTGTATTATTTAATGTTGTTGTTATTAAACTTGTGTGCAGCATCCAGTTGTTGGTTGTTAAAAGTCCCATATGCCTTTGAAAACAAGTCTAGTTTTCTTTGTTGTGTTTGTTTCCCAACAATTATTTGCTTTTCCGATTATTATTATTTTTATTATTAAACATTTTATGGTGTTGGTTTGGCTGTGAACTCAGTTGGAAGGGTTCCATTGTTTCTGGTCATTGTTAAGTTCTTTATTAAGTTGTTTGGCTGCCTGGTATCAATAGTTAAAAGCAGCCCGCTATTGTTGTTATTGCTTTTAAAATTGCAAATATTTACATTAATAATTTTTAATAACAAATTCCCAAAAGTTGTTATTACTATTACAATTATTATTTAGATTTTAGTATTTCGTGCTGGTTGCTTTTACTTAAGGTTTGTTAATTAGTTGAGTTGAAATGTTTGTTAAGGTTTCTGAATATTAAAAGTTTTTTTTATATTAAGAAAAACCGTGCCATTTAAAACGGCTCATAAAATGCGGTATTCATTTAACACGAAAAGTTGTTTAAAGTGTTTGTATTCTTTTTGTACCCTGCACCACAAGTTAAAGATATTCTTTTAACTTGACATATTTTTAGCAAATTATCACACAATCTTCTTCTTACAAACCTTTAAAAAATAATTTGAAAACTTTTTAAATATGTATCAACTATACTAAAAATAAATGCGTAATTTTCTGCAATTATTTCTTTATCCCGAAAAATTTGTGATCTTAGCTAATATTTCAAAACCTCCAAAAGAAATTCACAATTGATTTGTAAGGAGCTGCCAAAAATACACTCCCATAAACAACTCTATAAAATTCATTTTTAAACAATTTCGAAACCAAAAATGGTCATCTTATTTTAAAACTAATAAATAAAAATGGCAATTATTCTCACATTTATATGATTTGACATTTGGTGTGACATTTTACCACACCCCACACTTAAATCAGTAGCAAAAACAACATCAGTTGCAATATTGAAAACAGAGAAACCACAAATCGTATTTCATCATGATTCATATTTCAAAGCTGGCAATAAAAGAAAAAAAAAGTTAATGCAGCTTCGTATTACAATAAAAAAATATATATTAAGAGGCTGTAAATAAAGTGAAATAAAATTTATTCTTCTTCATCACTTAAATAAAAATTATCAGAATTTGATTACAAGAAGAAAATGTCAGAGAATTAATAGGAATTCAGAAGAAGTAAAGCCGAACTGTAGAGATGCTACACTGAAGTCCTGAGATGCTACACTAGATAATAAAATTTGTATAAATAAAAACTGTTATCATATTCATCCAAGCTACCTTATAAGTGGTGACAACCACAACAACATATGAGTACTGATGATGAAAGTGTAACGGCTTTCGAAAACAGCTGTTCTGCTCTGCTGTGTAAGTTGAATAATTAAGAGTTGATGTTAGCTTTCCTTTGTGTCTTGCAATATTTATCATGTCTTTCCGAATTTAAAAAGAATCATTCAGACAATGCAATATTAATTGAATTTAAAATTTTCTATGACATGCTATGACATTTTTAAAATCAGACACGTGCCACAACTTCGGCAACTGATTTTAGCATAGTGTTCGCACTAAAATTCGTAATATGAGTACAAAAAAATTCCTATCTTATCATCTTTCCCCATCTTTATTCTCAACACTATTCTCTCCTCTTATACTTCCGGTGTAATGCATTGCATGAATAGATCTGATGCTTGAATTCCGATACAAAACAAAAATTAAATATTATATGTGTTTACTATAATTTTTGTATCTGCCATGTCAGAGACTTCCGTTCTGAAACAGAATTGATTCCATAGTTTGGTTCCTCAGAAATCGATAAACGGAACAATTTTTCGGAGTGAAATCATTCTTAATATCATGAATGGAATAAGCTAGGGAAAATAAAAAAGATTTATTCCGAAAAATAGTTTTCTTCTTTATTTTTTGAAGAATGAAAATATGGAATGAATTCCGTTTCCGAACGGAACTGGAATCTGTGTCATGGCCAGTGTTGCCAAGTAAATTTTATCGAAAAACCCCAAATCATATCAAAAACCCCTAAAGTTGCTCTAAGCCAAAATAAAAAAACCCTAAAAAATTATTTTTTATTTTAAAATTTTTTTCAGTAAAAATACCATGTATTTATTTAAATATTCTATTGTCTTTTTACTTCATCGTCCAAGTAAGGAGCAAGCCAACCTTTTAAAAATAGTACGTATTACTATAACATGAAAACATAATAAAATTACACAATTAATCACCTTTAAATTCGTATTCTTTTTCCCATTCCTTTTTATATTTTTGGTTGTATTTTCTTTCTTTATACACTTTTAAAGTTATTTCTTTTTTGGGAAATGTTTACTGTTAAGAAATTTAAATTAAGTTAAAAACAAATTTGAATGGTTGCAATATCTAGGCATATGTAAACATTACTACTAAATCAACATATATATATTAACCCTAAAGTCCTCCTAATATTATTTAGAGGGATGTTTGGATGGAAACAAGTTTGAACCGTTGCAATATTTAGGCCTATGTGAAGATTACTACTAAATCGACACTGATATATTAACCCTAAAAATTATTTTTGAACCCTAAATTTTCCCCTAACAATATGTACACCCTAAAATTCACTCTAAACGTAAATAAAAACCCTAGAATTAGGGTGAAAACCCCTAACTTGGGAACACTGGTCATGGCCGATAATCAAACTATTATTTATTTGTATTTCTCTCTCTCTCTCTCTCTCTCTTCATTCTAATATTTTTTACTCTTGTCGATATGAACTTTTGAAGTTGTTTCCTGCTCCCTTGAATTTAAAACTTTACATACTCGAATACTTATAAAAATTTTTGCGCAAGCTCTATCTTACATCTCTCAATTTTCACGATCTATCCTCCTAACAATACATTTGCATTTCCTCCGATATTAAATGCAAATGTATATTAAATGCTTCTGCATATAATATAATATATGTATGCTGCAAAACAAATGTTTCAACCGTGTGGTCACGAATGATGCTTCAAAAATAATAAACGTTTCTGCAGCAAATCCCAGTGACGAGCGTGTCTTACACGTAATTAAATACGTGTAGCATACTTTGTGTTTATGGAGTACTCGGAACTCTGTATACATTTCTGGCTTACATTTATATAGACCATGGCCGCTTTTTCATTGATGACCACCAACAGACAATGTGTACCAGAAAGTATAACACGTCACTACAATTTTCTATGTACTTTGTATTATTGTTATGTAATCGAAGCGAAGTACTTCTGCATATACTTTGTAAACTTTATTGTAATTTACACAAAGTACTTGTTCATATACAAGGTACACGGAAGTGTGGATTGACAAAACCCTGCAGAAAATATTATTTTTTCTTGTTTATTAAAAGAATTGTGTTAATATATTTCATAACTGATATATATAATTTAATTTTTTAGGGTTTTACTTCTTCTTACTTAAAAGCAGCACTTATATTTCACTTTTAAATTATAAACTATTCTGTTTGGCTTAGGAATTTTTTATTTTCCTTTTTTTCAATCGACAACACACTATCACACACTTTGTACATTGCAGAGTAAGCAACACCGTTATTGCGTATATTTTTCTATACAACGAAAAGGTGTGTTACACTCTTTTCTATACCACAATCAGCTTACTTTCTCTTAGCGTGTAGTACCATACCATGTACATTGTATAATAAGAAGTAAGCTAATAAAAACTCTGTGTTACTATTTGGCTTACAATTCTCAGTACTCGGAATATTCGTAACTGGGATGTTTCATCGTGTGGACATTGTCAAAGCAAACAGTATCGAACCACAACTAATTAAGGAGGCTACTGGCCAAACAACTCTTTCCAATCTAATCAACACCTAACATTATAGCGTATGTAGATTATCTTAACCCCTAATAAATAAATACTTCCTAAAGCTAAATTCATGAGAATATCGTAAATATATATATTAAAACTCTTAAAGAGTAGAACAGACTTAATAATAGAATTTCTTAAAATCTGTACAAGAGTATTTGCCTAATGTAGGGCACAATTATATGACAAGCTATACAAAAAAGAAAGCACAACATGAACTGATTGTTCGCAATGCGCAAATGTGATTTATTTTTGCCATATATGTATGTATATGTGCCAACATGTCAGCGTCAATTGAAAATCATACAATAATACCGAATAAAGAAGGAGGGAATTGCGAGCGACCAGACAAGAAAAGGGAATTTTATTTATATGGAGATTTTAGACAAACAGGCCGGTGCCCTGTTTTTCATTTGTTTCACATTTTTTGCAACATAAAACAAATTAACAGGGTAAATGATGAAAAAGTAACAAACACAACAAACTAACATGTTGTTATCCAAGACCAACGACTAAGCGGACAAAGACTTTGAATATCTGAAAGTTGAGACGTGCTCGACCTTAGAAGCTAAGATGACTGGATGGCTGTGTTTTAATAAATCTATGAATATAAATGAATAAGTGCGAGTATGTTTCAGTGTGGCATGAATGTATAAAAGATGGCATGAAGAAAAATATTAAGCTTTTTATGTTTCTTGTATAATAAGAGTAATTTAATAGTAGATAAACGAATACACGCTAAAGTATTGGCATAATAGCAGATCACAAAAGAGTGAAATTATTTAGTTGGGAGAGTGTCTAATAATAGGGTTCCACTGGTTGGCTAGTAGAAATCGAGTGCATAAAAATGCCGCCTACATTTTTGTGGATCACTTTTAAATATTTTATCATCCACTTGTATTAATGAATCTCATACGATTTGAAAGATATTTTTATGTAGATATGCACAATATAAATAATTTTTATAAATTCAATGCAAAAATTAAAGAAAAAAGTGAAAAGTGTTTGATTTTTTTAATGGTAGAAAGATTGAGTAGGTGTTTTTTGTTGTTCTCTTTTTGTTCTAGTGGGGATATGATAAACTATTTTAATAGATCATAACTTGCAGTAGTCATTATTTTATAAAGAAATTTGCATAAAATATGTTTTACCAAAAATATGTTTTTATATTAAATTGAATTAACATTCATAGGCTAATTGTTCGAAAGTTTTTGTTTTAAATTCAGAAAGACATGATAAATATTCCAAGGCACAGAGGAAAATCAACATCAGTTTTTTTAGTTATTTAACTTACACAGCAGAGCAGAACAGCTGTTTTCGAAAGCCGCAACACTTTCATCATCAGTGCTCATATGTATTGTTTTTGTCACCACTTATTAGGTGGCTTAGTTGAATATGATAACAGTCCTTATTTAAAAAAAATTTATTAGGAAATTGAATACGAGAACTGCATCAACCTGATGTTAACACATTGTTGTTTTAATACCCGTGTTGCCATTTGATTATTATCTTCATGTCCCATTTTTTTTGAATTTTTTGTTCCATCATACGTAAGCCAAACTTTTTTGGTTTGAATTTTTATACTTAAGTACATGTGAACGTTTTTCATGTTTTTATATTGTTCATTTTATATTAAAAGTCATCTGGTTGCATTTTTTTACCACCAGGAGGTCCTAGTATTAATTAAATTTATGTAATGTGTTTAAACATCTTTATCACTGCTATTGTGAACATCTGACAAATGAACTAATCAAGTATTATTATAGTGCCCGATTTCAAAAGATCTTCAACAACCGATGCCGGCATATTGCCAAGCATATTTCATACCAAGCAATTTCTTACAAAATGTTGGTCACGAAACTGTATTTTCGCCAAAACAGCAGCAACTTTGTGGCCAACAACAACACCGTGATCATACCTCATCCACCGTATTCACCAGATTTAGCGCCAGCGACCTTGTCCTCATCGAAAAAATTAAAAAGAGCGATGAAGGGTTAGCGCTTTTGTGGCAATTGAAAAGACAAACGCTGAATCGCTGATACAGTTCAAGGATATACCAAAAAATTAATATAAGAACCTCACCCAGAATTTGAAAAAAAATTACTATAAGTCTATTATACCTGATTTTGAACGAGAAAAAATAGAAATTGATGAATAAATAAATATATTTTGAGAAAAACGAAAATAAAAATTATTTTCTTAATGGAAAAACGCACTCTTCATAGTACATCAAATACGTTTTATTGAAATTGGTCTCAGCAACAGACACAAGCATGGGAACACATGAAACCAAATATTTTACTACAAAATGAAAACCGTCTTCTTTTAAAAATATGTATGTAAATGCATACTTATATACATATAAGCCTAATACAACAATAATTTCAATTATAAATATTCATCTTAACTAAATAAACAGTTTTTAATTCATAATTCATTCAAACCTTTTCATTACAAGGAGAAGAACAGCAATAACTGTCTTTCAAACTCTCACCCACTATTCTAGACTTTTAGAGTAACAGTATGGGAACAGTTTTTGGTAGAAATGGGATCCCGCGGGCTGCCAATGTTGAGTACGCAATCACACCTATTATTAATATACCGCCCAAAAAATAATTGGACGGTATATTCACTTTGTTATTCCGTGTGTAACACAGCGAAGTATCCCATATATTCTTTATCAGTGATGAAATCTAAAGTGATCTAGCCATGTTCGTCCATCCGTCTGTGGAAATCTTGATTCAGTCCAAACGAAAAGAGCCAGAACCTTGAAATTTGATACAAATAAATATTGAAGGACAGCACAGCTCGAATTCATAAATAGGTTGAATCGGTACAGAGGAAAAAAAGTTCCCCTTAGAAGAACTAAACAAACCTCTAAAATCAACATAATTTTTAAAGTTTTTATACCTTCAAAAAAAGAATATGGAGGGTATATTCAATTTGTCTGAGACCCCATAAAGTATATATATTCTTGATCAGTGATGAAATCTAAGACGATCTGAGCATGTCCGTTCGTCCGTCTGTGAAAATCACGACTCAGTTCAAACGAAAAAAGCTACACTCATGAAATCTGGTATAAATATATCTTGAAGGATAGCACAGGTTAAGTTCGGAGATGGGCTAAATCGGCAAGAGGGAAAAAAGTTCCCCTAAGAACTAAACTAAACCCACCTCTAAAAAAACAACATAATTTCTAACGTTTTTTGGAATTTCGTGAAGTAAATGATATTTTTATATTAAAGAAGGTCTAACGCGTTAAACTTGGAGCCATAAAATAAATAAAAATATAAATTTTTGGACACCCCCCCCCCCCCTCCCCACTTTAGTGTTGGTTATTATATGCCAAAATAGTGTAAAAATTTAAAAAATTCTTTTACTTAAGCCTACATTCCTTAAAAATATCATTTTTAAACTCCAATAACGAAGCTGAGACGTAACTTGGTACTACTCTGATAGACTTAGACATCTAGGCTCTCGTTTCCTGCGGGATCTTGACTGCCTCAGCGATGCACCGCTGGCTGCCCTGGCGGGCTTTGTGAGAAGTTCTGGATGGTTCTCAGGAACCACCACTTTTAGTGTTTTATGGCAAATGTGAGAAAAAAGACCCGGTCCTTCTCCGAGTGACCTCCACAAAATAAAGTTTTAAAATTGGTAATGGAAATGTTTAAAAGGAACTCTGACTGCTGGGTTTACCCACTTTTAATTTATTTCCCAAATATTTGGAGGGTATTTAAGATTCGACGTGGTCGATTATAACATTCTTACTTGTTATTATTAAAAATTGCTAGAATGATACAAATATTACAAACAAATTCTTAATAAAAGAAAAATGTTTATAATTATATATTCATTCCTTATTTTGACTTTTGTGCAACTTGAGTTAATTTTGAGATTTACATCACTAAACATGCAGCATTAGTGGATTTATCGGTTGTTTAATCAAATCATTTTCTTAGTCTATGCAGTGATGATTTAACTGATTGAGAAACAGCTTCACTTCTTCGGTGTCCTTGTTTTAATAACTACCACTAGATTCTGTGAATGGAAATAGAATTCGTAGGTGTGAAAACACAGCCCTGCAAAAAAATACTCTGCAGAGTTGCATAGACCATGATTTGAATTTTGTCTGGCTCGAAGGACCATGAACAAATGTGGAACTTAATAGATCTTTTTAGTTAGACCCTAAAAGGAAACGAATAATAAATCATTTCTGAACTATATAAATGAAAACAACTAAAACAAATATATCATTCCTTAACAACTCTGTGTGCTGCAGATAATGCTGCAGATAGAAACATGCCTGGCCATATAGACTTACAAACCAGTGGAAATATTTTTTTTTTGTGAAACTCTGTCATTAACAAATAGACAAGTGATTCAAATCAACGTCTACTCTTTGCTAGAATAACTATGCAACAATTTACGTTTATTCACATTAATGTACAGCATAGAGGTCACATTTGTTTAGCGTATGAACTGTATCTGCACTTACAATGACTTGGTTTTGCTTCGTTTTATAATGGCTGACAGAGTCTCACACTCTAGTGTTGATAGAATTAACAGAAGGCCCGGCCATTCAGTATGCTTTCTAAGTGAATCCCCAAGGAAATGCAAAATGTTATTTTCACTACTTCACTCACAAATTCCCTTCTTTAGGCGGCGAATGCTTGGCTGGATGGTTGGTTGGTTAGCATTTGGCTGGCTCTTGCAATTATTGTCATACATTAGGAAGCTAATAAACAGGTTCACAATGAATTCTATGCCTCATATATCTTGTGGTACTTTGGAGACGATTTTATTTGATAATATTTTTCATCTCATCATGTTTTTTTTGCTTTCTCTTATTTCTTTTTTTATTGTTGTATTCCAGAGTGTTTGTTTGCTTATTGCTGCAGTTCAAATGCCATGATGTTTTATTTGTTGTTACTTGGGAGGTTTATGATATTTACGTGATTTACGGTAATAATTTATTATAGAAATTTCCTTGGGAATATAAGCCAGGTGGCATGGCATCGTAGATTATTCGAAAGATTTATATAGAAAAAGTTTTCATTGAATTTAATTATATTAAAATGGATACAGTTTTTTATGAAATTCTATCAATTTGTTTAATGAAGTTCTAGTACTCTTATATACTCACAAAAATGCATTTAGGGGAAGACGCAAAAGTCCTCACTCTATTGCAAGATGCCATCACGTTTGCTGTCATTAGTATATGTCGCTTCTGGTTCGGTATTTTTGTAGTAAACAGTTTCAAAATACTAGTCAATAAGAATCGCCGTAATCAGTGGTACTGGCGCAGCATTAATTTCAATACAGATTTTGCGATCGTAGTTCATTTACAATAGTGGTTTACAAAAGTGATTTTAGTAGATATTAAAATATCAATATCAGCAAAATTATTAATTAATGTAAATTTTAATATACAATTGATCCTGTTTTTACACAATACACAAGATCTAGGAAACATCGTTTAAAAAAACGAGCAAAAAAGTTCAATAATTAAAGTATTAAGGTCTAAAAATTAACAATTTCGTGAAACATATCGCACTCGTTCCTCCAAAGAGAGTCAACTTAAAATATTACAATTTTCACTTTTTACAAAAAATCGATGTACAGTGGGCAGATATGACCACTGTACATCTTACATCATTATCTCTACTCTTTCGCCAAAAAATATACAAATCTATACTTGTTTGTAATATAAAGTAGTTTAAAATATCTGCAGTTTTTTCCACTACTGAAAATTTTTAAATATTGAGTTGACGCTCTTTAGAGGAACCAGTACGATATATAAATGTTGTACATTTTTGAAATATATATATTTAATTTGTGACTTTGGTGATATAAAAACATATATGTGACGCGCAAAATAGAAAGGGACCTAAGGGTAAAAACCGGTTTTGTTCAGGAGAGCCATTTTAAAGATTTAAATACGTGTATCTTTGGTGTACCATCACTTCATACAACGCGCATATCTCTGGGAGGGAACACTTTTGGGGCATGGGATCGGTCTCATTCGATGATCAGATGTTGTCCACATCAAAAAAAGAGTAAATATTGATTTTTTTACCCTTAGGTCCCTTTCTCCATGCGCTGTCACATATATAACAAAAAATATTTCCTTAAAATAATAAAAGCTTAATGAATAAAAAAATATCTCGTATTTATAGTCCTATTTATTTCACAATATTTTTATAGAAATTTGTCAAATAAGTAGCATGTGTATAAGCACAAATTATTTTTGGCAATTTGACCTTAATAATAAAACATTTTAATCTTTTCTATAAATAATTTTATTTTTAAGGTTAAGATTAACATTTTTATTTAATACTAGGTTTTACCCGCGACTTTGTCCGCGAAAAATATGTAAAGTTCCAGCTAATGTGTATGTTAAGTCAATAATATGTTGTATATTTACTGGATAAAAGATTTAAACGTTCTTAGTTATCAGTTTAATAATTTCATATGTTTATTCACATTTTCGACCACCCTTGACCACTCAATACGATCATTTCCAAAAACAAAAACCACACTATGTTATTCCTCGGATCTGAAACTATCTATATGCCAAATTTAATCTAAATCGGTTCAGCGGTTTGAACGCGAAAACATAACAGATGGATATAGTTACTTTCATATATATTATATAGGTAAGAAAAAAAATGAAAGTTATTACACAAAGTGCAAGACATTATAAAAAGTGCAAGTCATTATAAAATTTCAAGTCGTTATAAAAACTGCAAGTCATCATAAAAAGTGCAAGTTATTTTAAAAAGTGCAAGTCATTATGAAAAGTGCAAGTCATTGTAAAAAGTGGAAGTCATTACGAAAGGTGCAAGTCATCATAAAAACTGCAAGTCATTATGAAAGGTGCAAGTCATCAAAAAAGTGCAAGTCATAATAAAAATCGCAAGTCATCATAAAAAGTGCAAGTCTTTGTAAAAAGTGGAAGTCATTATAAAGAGTGGAAGTCATTATAAAGAGTGGAAGTCATTATAACAATTGCAAGTCATTATAAAAAGTGCAAGTCATTATGAAAGGTGCAAATCATCAAAAAGGTGCAAGTCATTATAAAAAGGGCAAGTCATTTTAAAAAGTGCAAGTCATTATAAAACGTGTAAGTCATTATAAGAAGTGCAAGTCATTATAACAAGTGCAAGTCATTATAAAACGTGCAAGTCATTATAAAAAGTGCAAGTCATCATGAAAAGTGCAAGTCATTTTAAAAAGTGCAAGTCATTATCAAAAGTGTAAGTCATTATAAGAAGTGCAAGTCATTATGAAAAGTGCAAGTAACCATAAAAAGTGCAATTCATCATAAAAAGTGCAAGTCATTATGCAAAGTACAAGTCATTATGAAAAGTGGAAATCATCATAGAAAGTGCGTCATCATAAAGAAAGAAAGTCATTACGAAAAGTGCAACTCCTTATAAAAAGTGCGTCATCATAAAAAAAGAATGTCATTACGAGAAGTGCAAGTCATCATTAAAAGTGCAAGTCATCGTATAAACTGAAAGTCATTATAAAAAGTGCAACTCATGATAAAGAATGCAAGTCATTATAAAAAGTGCAAGTCATCATGAAAAGTGCAAGTCATTTTAAAAAGTGCAAGACATTATAAAAAGTGTAAGTCATTGTAAAGAGTGAAAGTCATTATAACAATTGCAAGTCAATATAAAAAGCGCAAGTCATTATAAAACGTACAAGTCATTATAAAAAGTGCAACTCATTATAAAAAGTGCAAGTCATTTTAAAAATTGCAAGCTATTATAAAAAGTGTAAGTCATTATAAGAAGTGCAAATCACTATGAAAAGTGCAAGTAACCATAAAAAGTGCAATTCATCATAAAAAGTGCAAGTCATTATGCAAAGTACAAGTCATTATGAAAAGTGGAAATCATCATAAAAAGTGCAAGTAATTTTAAAAGTTCAAGTCGTTATAAAAACTGCAAGTCATCATTAAAAGTGCAAGTCATTTTAAAAAGTGCAAGTCATTATGAAAAATGCAAGTCATCATAAAAAGTGCAAGTCATTACGAAAGGTGCAAGTCATTATGCAAAGTACAAGTCATTATGAAAAGTGGAATTATCATAAGAAGTGCGTCATCATAAAAAAGGAAAATCATTACGAGAAGTGCAAGTCATCATTAAAAGTGCAAGTCATCGTAAAAACTGAAAGTCATTATAAAAAGTGCAAGTCATTATAAAAAATTCAAGTCATTATGAAAAGTGCATGTCATCATAAAAAGTGCAAGTCATTTTGAAAAGTGCAAGTCGTTATAAAAAGTGCAACGCATTATAAAAAGTTATCAGTTTAAGAACTTTATATGTCCATGCAAATTTCCAAAAAGAAAAACCACCATTTTATTATTCCTCGGATCTCAAAATATCTCTATGCCAAATTTTATGTAAATCGGTTCAGCGTGGGAAGGTAACAGACAGTCAGACAGAGTTACTTTTATATTTATTATATTAGTAAGTATTATTTGCATGAGATAAAATATATAAAATGTTTTGTTTGTTACATATCTAATAGGCCTATGAGGCCTAAGTGTAATCCAGGACGGATTGGGATGCTTATGCCTCTCTTTTCAACCTAACCTAACCTACATATCAAATATGTCTACATGATTTTCGAATAAGCTTGAAGTCTACTGATGATTTGATCCAAGAATCAATGACATGGCATATAGATTAAGATATACTTAAAAATTCGGTTAATATATTTTATTTAATACGTGTTAAATCAGCATAAAATTATTGGCTTAAAAACAGGAATAGATTTATATTTTATAGACTGAAAGTCGTTCAGAAGGACAATATAAGTATTCCTATGAACTGTGGTTTCAACAAAACTCTAATATTTCTATGTCCTCCAAAAAAGAAATGAAGGATATAATCACTTTATTGCTCCGTGTGCAAGGCAGCAAAATATCCCTTTCAGACACCATAAAGTATATATATTCTTGATCAGTGATGAAATCTAAGACGATCCAGCCATGTCCATCAATCTAACTGTGTAAAGCACGACACAGTCCAAACAAAAACAGACACCCCTTAATATTCGGCATAGATAAATTTTGAATGATAAGTTTGTAATGGGTTAAATCGGCTCAGGGGAAAAAGGTTTCCCTCACAAGAAGTAAAACAACCTCTAAAAAACAACATAGTAATTTTTAAAGTTTTTTTTTTTTAATTTTGTTAAGCAAAAATTAATATTGTGTGTGGGTGCTGTTGGCTGAAGTAGTAGAACACGAGACTATGAAGCGGAGAGTCCTGAGTTCGAGCCCCAGCTGAGTCATAAAATATTGTGTAGAATTCTTGTGATCAGCATTAGTGCGTGGTTGTGTTAGTTGTTGCCAGCCTGTTTTCAGTGATGAAGGCATAGTCACTGGTCACTGGTAAAAGTTTGAAATAGCTACAAAAAAAAAAAAAAAAAACAACTGTCTATCTTCTCATCTTTCCTAATCTGTCCCCTCAATACTATCCCCTCGTTTTCAGTTCCAGCGCAATGCATTGCATATATAGGGGACATCCCTTGAGTGCTGGTCCTACTCCTAAAAAAAAAAAAATTATATATTTTTATATTAAAGAAGATCCAACGCGTTAAACTTGGGGTCAGGAAATCACAAAAATTCACTTAAACTTACATTCCTTAAAAATTAGAATTTTGAGCTCTTACAAAGAAACTAAGATTTTCTCTGATCTCTCTGGATTTTCAAACTAATATTTCAACACCAAATAATAAAAAATTTTATAAAGTCAGAGCTCTGCCTTTTTATGTGCTAAAAACTTAATGCCATTTTAATTTAGCACTCCAAATATTTAGCATTCTTTTTTATTTTTTTTATATCAAAAAGAAAACATCACTTGAGTTTATATGCCCATTTACTCTCCTTCGTTTTTCAATTAAAATCTATAATAAATCAAAAATGAGAATATTATTTTGCTTCATTTAAATAAATCAATAAGACCAGCTAAAAGTCAACAAATTAAAATCACAAAAAAGATCTGAATAAGACTACAGATGTTTTCTATCATAAATTAATGGCATCAATAAAACACTTAAGATGCAATTGTAAATTGAAAATTTAAATAAACCTCCCCTTCTCCATGGGGCGTACAAAACAATGACGGCCACACTTGGTGTGAAAAAGGAGTGCTGAGGCAGAGAATGGAGTGAAATTTAATTGTTGTTGTTGTTTTAGTAGGAACATTTTAAAAAAGATTTATTGATGTCTTGAGAATTTCTTTAATATTTTTGTTTATTTTGCATTTACTTTGCATTGATAGAATATCCAATGGAAATATGCCAGTAAAGCCTGTAGTCATTTTGTATGTGTGTGTTTTTTTCTAGGTGCATACTATAGATTCTAAGTATTTGTATGCAGGGAATAATGGCCCACATTGCAAATCTAAACAGTGTGAAATGCAAGTGACAGTGATACGAACTGAATTAACTTGACATCTATTAATAAAGTAGTCTCTAGGTTTGTGTGTCAAGTCTCTATGAATATTTTATTATATTCGTTATTACCCAGCAACTAACTTTTTATAAGCAGGTTATTACAAATTTCCGGAAATTTGTTGCTTTAACTTAATCAACTTAGAAGTGCTTAATTTTTGCTCTCAACTGTATTTCAATCATCTCAAATACACATGTACTGCATCCTTTCGTACATGAATGTCTTAAAACATATTAGTTTTGTTGCTTTTATTATTGTCGTATTCTTGTTACTCCTGTAGAGAATAGGAAAATTTGTGAAATTAATGTTTACGAATGCACAAATTTCTAAATCTGTGGATTGAACAAACAAATTGTATAGAAATAACAATTAAATGCAATATTTGCAAAACTTTTGGGTATTTGGACAATAAATAAATAGAGCAACAACAAAAAAACAAACTTTAAATTAATTTGGAAAACAATAAACCACTTTTACTATTACTGACTTCAAATTTGTGTTGATATATGAAACTATCAATTAAATTAAAACACTTGAAAACTAATTAAAGTTTTGCAGACAATTAATCTGTGGTATTGATTACACTTAAACAAGACGAAGAAAGTTTAATCTACATATTTTGGTTTGAAATGGTCAACTTCATTTGGTTTAAAATACGATTTCACTTAATTGAACTTAAAGGTAGTAGAAGTAATATTAAATTATCTGCTGTTACTGGGAACACTTAAACAAATATATGTTTACTTATGCGGAAAATTTTGTATGCAGTCGGACTATAGAAATTTCCTTTGTGGCCAAGCGGCTGGACAATCTTAAGCGATTTGTAGGATGCGACATTTAAGAAAGAAACGTTTTTAATTCTTTGAATTACCACTATTACATGAAACAATTATCAAGCAGTTCTCTTATATGGTGCTCAGACATGCATTTTTAATTGAGTCAATAATAAGTTAATTGAAAAGTGTTCACACTTACTCAATATAACTAGCTCAATTAGCGTTTGACAGCAGCTGACAAAAGGTGTTGTTTACATTTTGCTTGTGGAAATTTGGGGTTAAGATTTTGCGAAAATGTAACAAAGTTTGGCTTTTAAAAAGAGTTTGCTTTTGTTGTACGTAATAAATTTTTTATTTTGCATTTGTTTTAATTGTTATTTAAAAAATTTTCTTTTAAAAACTCACCCTCAACTTGACTCACCATTTTTTTCCTGTGAATTTGTTTACATATGAGTTGTCAAATTTCATAAAGTTTGTTCAGTAGGCATTATGGTGCTCACTAAACAAACTTTTACAGTGCTGCATTTTAAGCTTTGCTCAATTTTATAGACAATTAAGCGTTTTATAGACAATTAAGCGTTTAATTGATCAATTAGCTAATTAAAATTTTGTATGGGTAATTAAGCTCAATAATTCTGTTAATTGCGATAAACTCAATTAAGGCGTATGTCTGAACACCATATTAATCAGTTATCTTAAAATTAAGTACTCCCACACAACCAAATATTTTTTTAGCTCCATGAAACTCAAGATTAATAATAAGAGACAAAAATATTCTTGAAATAAAATTTATTTTATTATGATTTTATAGACAATTTTATCACATTTTCATGGTCCATTCCATCAGTAAAACTTGTAGTTATTTTTAGTTGAAGGATATATTCACTTTATGATTCCTTGTGTAACGCAGCCACATATTCCCCTAAGACCCTATAAAGTATATATATTATTGATCAGTGATGAAATCTAAGACGATATACCCATGTCCGTCTGTTCGTCTGTGGAAAGCACGATACAGTCCAAAGGAAAAGCGCCAGACCCTTGACATTTAGTATATATAAATTTAAAAGAATAACATGTGTCAGGTAAGTAAATAAGTGGAATTGGGCCAAAGGGAAAAAGGTTTCCTCAGAAGAACTAACCTATCCTCTAAAAACCAACATAATTCTTAAAGTTTTTCTGTAATTTCGTTAATCATATTTTTAGGTCAAAGGAGGTCCAAAGTATTAAGCTTGAAGTCATAAAATCATAAAAATTATTTTTTGCGCCCCGCCCTTTCTAGTGGGTGTTAAAGTAACAAATTACATGTAAAAATATGTAAGTATTTAACAAATTGTATTCCTTAAACCTACATTCCTCAAAAATTATATGTTTAAGCTTTTACGACGAAGGTAAGATATTATTTGCTCTTCACCAGTCCTACCCCTCCACCCATCTCTGCCCCCTAAATGATCCGACCCTTTTTGTGCGCGTTGATAAAAAAACAATAAAAATAGAGATTTTATTTACTAAATGTTTGAAGGATATTTCAGATTCGACCCGGTCGGATATAACGTTCTTCCGTGTTTTATAATTTTTATATAATTGTTGCCAATATGTCCGCCAGGACTATGACTGACGTGGTCCATTCGATCAGTAAAATTTTTAATTACTTTTTGAAATGATTGTGGCCGTATGGCGTCAATAATGACTTGAATAAAGGCTTCCAATATTTCAATAGCTGCTGGTTTGTCGAAATACACCGTTGACCCATAAAAGGTAATCCAGGGACATTAAATTACACGAACGTGGCTTCCAGCGAATAAAAACATTTCTGGGAATAAAGTTGTCACCAAATTTATTTTACATCGATTGTTATCGTATGCTTTCAAATTAAGTTGATTTGAGGAAATTATGTAGAAGTGTTTCCAACACGTTGTAAGTAATTTTGTGTTCGAAATGAATTCGACATTTGTATTGTTTGTTTATTTTTTAACATAAGAAAAAAAAGGAAAAATGTTGTTCTATGTTAATTTGAAATTTTAATAATTTTTGTTTCCTGAAGATGTTAACAAACTGTTAACGAAATATTAAATAAAAATTTCACGAAATAAAATTTTATAAAAAACGAGCATAAGCTTTATTAATATAACAATTAATTTCAAATGGCAAAATAAAACAAGTAAAAGTACTATATTCGGCTGTGCCGAATCTTAAATACCCTTCACAGATGTAATTCTTCTTTCTTTCCTTCTTACTAAAATAGAAAGTAGCTTTAATTAAAAAATAATTAAAAAAAAACAAAATTATGTTATCAGTTACTTTTATATTTAAGACAACGTTTGAATTTTTTGGTTAGGAAGCTAAATGTTTGGCTCTTCTTACTTCTAATACCTCTGAACGTCTTTCAAAAATATTAAATATGTTTAATTTACAAAAAAAAAAGTTCTAATTGTCCAACCGTAGAATCGTCTTTTAGATTTTGTTGGTTTTTAATACCTGTTTACTTCTTTCTGATGTATAAAATAGGTATAATTCATCATAAAAATAAAAAATAACAAATAAAATGGCTGCTTTTATGAATCGAAAAATGTCGATATTCTGACCTTGAAATTGGATTTTTAATTTTTTTGGTTTTTAATAACAATATAACTCTTCCTGAAGTATAAAAAAGATTTCATTCACACACAACCAAAATAAGAAAGTTTTATATGGCTACTTTTAAGTACTAAAAAATTTCGATTTTCCAACCCGGGAACCGAATTTTTAATACCAAATTAATTCTTCCTGAATTATAAAATAGGTTTAATTCACTAAAAAAACAAAATTTGGAATTTATGTGGGTACTTTTATGTACCAGATATATATCGATTTTCCAACTTAGGAAGCGATTTTTTATTTTTTTACCAATGCAATTCTAAGTGAATTTTTAAACTGATTGGTCACTTTCATGTACCATAAAATATTTCATTTGCCCAACCCTGGAATCGAAATTTTGATTTTTTAAGATATTAATACCAATTTTGTTCTTCCTGAATTATAAAATAGTTTTAATTAGCAAAAACAACAACGTCAATTGCCTCTTTTGTTACTTTTATGCATAAAGAATATATAAATTTCCCAACCGTGGAAACGAAATTTTAATTTTTTTTACCAATGCAACTCTTAATAATTAGGTTCATGCAACTCTTAATAATGAGGTATATTTAAGAAAAACTTAAAATTTATAACCATTTTGGATACTTTCACGTACTACAAAATATTGCAGTTATCCAACCCTGGAATCGAAATTTTGATTTGTTTTAATATTTGATACCAATTTTGTTTTTCCTGAATTAAAAAATAGTTTTAATTAGTAAAAAACCGACGTTAGTTGCCTTTTTGGTTACTTTTATGTATAAAATAAATTTCAATTTCCCATCCCTGGGAGCGAAATTTTAATTTTTGTCTCCTTTTTCTAGTTTCCTATAAAGTAGTTTTATATACAAAAATATTAAAATTAGCAACCATTTTTGTCACTTTCAAGTTCTACAATAATTGCATGTACCAAAAAAACTTTCAATTTTCCAGCCCTGGAATTGAAATCTAATTTTTTTTTGCTTTTTTGTAAATGCGACTTTTTGAAGAAACATTTTAAATTTTTAAGCATTTTTAACCACCAATGAATATTGTTTCGAATTCTTCTGATGGACAGTAGTGCTTGGTTGTGTTAATTGTTATTAGCCTCTTTCAGTGACGAAACTATTGTACTAATCACTGTACATAACTGGCAGCGATTGGCACTGTCAAAATGAAATATTTATAGTTCTGCCGCAATGCACTTTATATATTGGGGTCATTCTCTGAATGTTGGTCCTAATTCAAAAAATAAATTCTGTTGAAAAATAATAAGAAAAAAATTCCAAATACATATGTAATTATCAAATGGCCCTCGCATACTGATGATGTTATTAAAACAAATTATTAGTTGTTAATATAACATTAACTGAAATATCACAAACCATTTCATTAACTTTCTTCTGGTTAATTTTGCAAACGGCCCTATTGTGCTTCCCACATATCAGAGTTTAGTCATAAAATAATTTCCAAATTACTAATACTAGTAGCTAATAATTCTTTTAACTATACTTGCCATAAGCTTATATTCCGCAAATTTACCTTAATGATATCAACGAATTGATTAAATTTCGTTAATATAATAACTGTAGGTTTTCCACTTTCCCATGTCTTTCCTAGTTAAACATAATAAATGCCTATAAATATGACATGAGCTAAATTTTTATATATGTGCATTCATAGAAATGTCATGACCAACATAGTAAATATTTGTCCTTTGTAAACAAACGTCAAAATGATTTAAACGGTGACACAACATATGCCTGTATTATTATCCTTTGGTAGGGTCATAACAATGAATAAAAGGGATGGAAAAACTATTTGTTACCACACGGCAACTATTAATGAGTAGTAAAAAAATATTGTTAATAATACCAGTGAATACAGTAATATTAAAAGCTAAGAATCAAATAAAACTGAATAAATTTTTTTTTATATTTACACAAATTAAATAACTAGTTAAAATTACCTTAAGGATTGCTTGTAGGCATGTATCAGAGAACGGCATCGGGAGAATGCAGAAACATTCACACTTAATCAATATTATAAAATACATTAAGTTTTATGTAAGTATTTTGTATCGAGCTTTTTTGTCGTTATATTAAATTCAGTTAAGATTGATAGGCTAATTTGTTCCAAAGTTCCATGATAAATATTCCAAGGTACAAGGGAAAGTCAAAATAATTTTTTTTATTTAAATTTTATGTACAACGAAATGTTTATGTTAATTTTAGTAACACTTATAATTATTCAACTTACACAGCAGAACAGAACACCTGTTTTCGAAAGCCGCTACACTCTCATAATCAATACTCATGTGTATTTTTAATTGTCATCACTTGTATTACTTTCAAAATTCTTAACATTTGATTACTGCTCGCCATGTAAATTTTACTTCAGACACGTGATAAATGCAATTAGATTCGTAAATTTTCCTAATCATTCCAAACTATATTATCAAATACATATCACCCTTTTGCTGAAATAGTGTCATAACTCCAAAAAAAACCTTAACTGAAAAAACTCGCTTTATATATTTTTCAAATTTTTAGTTACTTCTCTATTACAGCAAGGACTCCATACGTGTGTAGTACACAAATATTTGTTCAAACTATTTTTAACTAAAATGTAGCTTAAAATTTCCTAGAATAATAACAAATATTTTGTCTTAATTTGTATTCAATGAAGTGTAACGGGCTTTGCGTTTTATTTTATTGATATTTAACAAGCGAACGTTGTGTCACGTGCCATTCTGAAGGGGTTTATTATAAATAATTTATGTATTAAAATATTAATATTTTTTTAATAATATAATCTTTAATAGCCGTCTACTAAATTTCTTTAATTGCAAAGAAAGTGTCGGAAATCTTTATATGAAGCAAAATGTTCTACACTCAGTCACTTGTTCTTTTTTTTCGCATTTTACTGATTTCTGCTTTACAAATAAATTCTTATCTATGGCTAATATCCTTTTTAACATAAAGTATAATAATATTGCTTTCGATTATTATACTCGTGCTACTAGGATCTATTCTTGTGTTATAAAAGGGTAAAAAAGAAGTTTTAATTTTATACAGTGTGAAGTTGTTGCATAAATTAACTTGTAGTAGTGTTTTCACACTGATATAGTTTTAATAAATGTTAGTTTTAACGTTGAAACCAAATTCTGAATCCCGGTTTCACTATACAAAATGATTACTTTAAAACCATATTATTATGCCCTTTACAAGAAAGTGAAAGAGTATATGTGACAGCGCATAGAGAAAGGGAGCTAAGGGTAAAAAAACTCAATTTTCACTTTTTTTGATGTGGACAACATCTAAGCATCGAATGAGACTGATCCCATGCCCCAAAAGTGTTCCCTTCCAGAGATGTGCGCGTTTTATGAAGTGATGGTACACCAAAGATACACATATTTAAATCTTTAAACTGGCTCTCCTGAACAAAACCGGTTTTTACCCTTAGGTCCCTTTCTATTTTGCGCGTCACATATATAGGTTTGGCCTTCCGTGTGTAATTTCCTCAATTTTAATATGGGTCCCCTTAAAATATATTCTGGATCTTTATAAATAACGAGCGATGTCCGTCTGTCGGTCTGTGTTATTGAAAGTCAGAAAAATCCGAAATACGGTTTCAGATTAATTAGCAAAACCAATTACTATTTTGTTTGTTTGTTAATTAAACCTATTTCATACTTCGGGGAGAATAAAACGTGTATTAAAAAATAAAATATTTTTCCAGAGATAGGAAATTGCAAAAATGTTTTATTTATTTTTTATATTTGTGATGCATAGAATTAGGTGTTTTTTTTTGTTCATAAAAACTGATTTAGGATTTTTGAAAAATTAAATTGGTATTAAAATTGAAAAAAAATTTAAATTTCGATTCCAGGGTTGGTCATGAAAGTGACCAAAATGGTAACAAATTTTAAGTTTTTCTTAAATAAAACTATTTTATTCCTCATTAAGAGTTGCATTGGTAAAAACAAACAAAAAAATTAAAATTTCGCTTCCAGGGTTCGGAAATATTTTTGGCACATAAAAGCAGGCATATAAGTTCCTAATTTTGGTTTTTTAGTAAACTAAACCTTTTTCGTACTTCTGGAAGAAATATATTTGTGTAAAAATTAAATATATTAAAAATTCTATTTCAGGGCTGGAAAATCAATATAGTTTTGTTACATAACAAGTAAAAGTGATATATTCGGCTGTGCCGAATCTTAAATACCCTTTACAGGTGTAATTCTTCTTTCTTTCTTGATAAAACAGGAAGTAGGTTTAATTAAAAGATGTAACATAGTTTTACTTGACAAAAAAATTTTAATTTTTAAAGTTTTTGGTCTTTTCCATGTACCATAAAATATATTATTTGTTCAACCCTGGAGTCGAAATTTTGATTTTTTAAGATTGTATGAATTTTTATTAGTCGAACTTTTTCTTTATGTAATTGTTGATATTCCTACTAACTAGCACCACTTGAAACAGTGGAAAAATTGAACAAAGAACGCTGATGAGATGGCGTAGCGGCCTCGAAATCAGTACTGATCCGTTCTGCTGGTTTGATGATTATTAAAAAATATTCTTAATATTCCAATCTTAATATAAAAATAATAAATAGAATTTAAACAAATTCATTTATTAATAAAATAACAAAAAATAATTTGCAGTCATGCAAGATTCGAACTTAAGCCCGTTAAAAAATTAACAATTTACATTTTTTAAGATTGTAATACCAATTTTCTTCTTCCTGAAATATAAAACAGTTTTAATTAACAAAAACAATAACGCCAATTGCCTTTTTGGTTACTTGTATGCAGAATAAATATTTCAATTTCCCAACCCTGGAAACGCAATTTTAATTTTTTTTACGAATGAAACTCTTAATGAGGCATGAAATAGTTTTATTTAAGAAAAACTTAATACTTGTAACCATTTCGTCATTGTTATGTACCACAAAATATTGCAGTTATCCAACTCTGGAATCTAAATTTTGATTTTTTTTTAATTTTTGATACCAATTTTGTTTTTTATGAACTAGAAAATAGTTTTAACTAGTAAAAAACCGACGTTAGTTGCCTTTTTGGTTACTTTTATGTATAAAAAAATTTCAATTTCCCATCCCTGGAAGCGAAATTTAAATTTTTTTACCAATCCTAGTCTTCATTAGGTACAAAGTTGTTTTATTTAAGAGAAACTTAAAATTTGCAACCATTGTGGTCACTTTCATGTACTATTAAATATTGCACTTGTCCATCCCTGGATTCGAAATTTTATTTATGAATTCTTGATACCAATTTTGTTCTTCCTAAATTATAAGAGAGGCTTAGTTAGCAAAAAAAAAACAACATCAGTTGCCTGTTTGATTACTTTCACGTACAAAAAAAATGCAATTTCCCACCCCTGGAAGCAAAATTTGAATTAAAAATTTTTTTTTGGCCAATGCAAATCTTCAAGACGTATAAAGAGGTTTAGTTAAAGAAAAACTTAAAATGTTTAACTATTTTAGTTACTACATATACGGAATAGGCCGAAAAAAAATTTATTTCCCATCCCTGGAAAAAAAATTTATTTTTTTTAGTTTTTAATAGACCATTGAGGCTTCCCAAAGCACGAAATAGGTTTAATTTACAAACATTAAAAAAATAATTGATTTTTGGTATAAATTTTGCGTCGAGAAATAGGTGTAAGCTTCCCAGCTCTGGAACCACGCTTCAGATCTTCCTAAATTTCAATAGCACTCTATTTAAGTTCATTTCCAATCCAACGGTCCAAGAATGAAGTCTCTAGCTCTTCTGGGGGCTTGGGAAAACCGTACAGACAGACGGACAGACGGATATCGCTCAATCGTCATCGCTATTCATAAGGATCCAGAATATATATAATTTATGGGGTCCTATATTGATATCGAAGAAATTACACATGGAGTGACAAACCTATACATACCCTTTCACTTTTTTGTGAAGGGTATAAAAAATTAAAATTTCGCTTCCAGGGTTCGGAAATATTTTTAGTACATAAAAGCAGGCATATAAGTTCCTAGTTTTGGTTTTTTTAGTTAAATAAACCTTTTTCATACTTCTGGAAGAAATATATTTGTGTAAAAATCAAATATATCGATATAGTTTTGCTACATACAAATAGCCACATAAGTTCCTAATTTTGTTTTTTTAGTGAACTAAACCTATTTTATGCTTTAGAAAGAATTAAATTGGTATTAAAAACCACAAAAATTATAAATTAAATTCCAGAGTTGGAGAACGAAATTTTATTTTGGCACATAAAATAATCAGAATCTCTACGTTGATGGTTTTTTTTTGGTGCATGAAGCCTTTTTTACACTTAAGCAAGAATTAAATTTGTATTAAAACCAAAAAAATTTAAAACTTTATTTATTCCAGGGTTGGAAAATCGAAATATTTTTGGAGCATAAAAGTAGCCATATGAGGTCCTAATTTTTGGGATTTTCTGTGAATTAAACCTATTTTGTACTTCGCGAAAAATTAAATTGGTATTAAAAACCAAATATATTGAAAATTCCAAGGTTGGCAAATCAAAATTGTTCGGCACGTAAAAATATCCAAATAAGTTCCTAATTTTTAGTTAATTTTTGTTTGTTGTGTAAACAATTTTAAAATTACATTCCAGACTTGGAAAATCGAAATTTTTCGGTACATACAAGTAACCGAATAAGTTCCTTCTTATTCTGTAAATGGTATTGAGATTCCACACAGACGAATATAGCACTTTTACTTGTTTTTGAGTCTTGTTGCCAGAAATTTCGTCACACCAGCATTTATTCTTTGAGAATTGATATGATTTCCAAGCACTATTCACATTTTATATGTATTTCCATAATTTTAAAGTATTTATTTACAAAAAATTAATAAAATAATTACAATTTTGGAAATCATTTTAAAATATCTTAGTTTGGCATAGAAACATTAACTGCTGAGGTGCAGTTTGTCACTTAAGTGTTATTAAAGATAGGGACCAGTACTACAACAAATACATCTATTTCTATGAAAACTTTAAATTATTATGATCAAGTGTATTAGACAACCTCTATATTAAAAACAGAATTTATAAGACTTGCAGTGAGAACGTAAAACCATATATTTATTGTTTTAATGTTAGAACCAGGTTTTTACTTTCGGAGTGAAAACAGAGATAAAACTAAGAGCATAAACTCAGATCTTTTTTTTAAATAAAAAACCATTGTAAAAATCTTTGAAAATCATATATTATGCGAATTATTATCGAGGTTTTCAGCGGTCACGACTTAATTAATTCTTTTGCTCTTTAGGCCTCTTTGAATTTGAAGTGATATTTCGAATTTTTAATAGTTTAATTTTTCAAATAAGTACTACAGCCATTTTATCTTCTATAGCGTCATAATAGCTTGATAAATGACCATTATAATACAGAAACACTAAAAAAATACATATCAAATATTTAAAAAGCAATAAATTTTCAAAGATAAGCATTTAATAAGCAATATTTTATATTTTGAATCACCCACATCAATAAACTATAACCAACAATTAACGATTATTAAAAGTTATTAAGAGAAACCACCCAAAAATTGTATGAAAAAAAATTTATAAAAAAAAAACAATGACAAGGTACTTTTTTCTCGCCTCTCCTTAAATGATTATCCCGCATGATTATTTCTATGAGCGCAAGAAATAAAACATAAAATAATACAAGCACTGTTTTTAATCAAATAGTTAATTCACACAAAGATGATGTTACAACTTAATTAAGATGCATTACGATGTCCAATCAATATTTTTCAGTAACTAAAAAATAATACAAAAACAAATAGTTGAAGAGGAAAAATAATTTAAATGCAACCTCAATGAGAAAGTTATACAATGGCACGTGTTGAAGCTCAAACAGAAATTGGGACAAAAGTTAAAATCAATGTGAGTGAAATGTTAAAAAACTAAAAGTCACTGTTTTTTTGTGCCGCTGCTCATGATGACGACTTAATTGATTAAGCGGATAAAAAATTACCACCACTTTTTAAAGTGTTTGACAAGCATTTCTCTTTTGTTTTCGTAAGAGAGGAAAATGATGAGTGATCCTTTTTTATTAGTGTTTATTATGGGCCGAGTATCAATCACAAATATATGACTGTGATGCATATTTCACAACGACAAGCCCTTATGTTCCTCTTCGGAGTTGTTTGTTATTCTCATTAGTATTGTTCTTTCCATTTTTTACGCTTATTAAAGAAAAAAGCGTGGAAAATTTTTCCTACAACTTTTATGTGTTTTTCTATCCAAATAAAAGAAGTATTTGAACAGAAATAGACAAGACACATGTATACATGTCTAAATAAATATTTGTTGTTTATAATTTATTGATACCAGGATAAAATTACCAATGTTTCCTTAGAATTTTTATTATTGTAGAAAAACGTTTTTGAATCAGTTTTGGGAATTTAGGAAACGCTGCATGTGTATCCACAATGAATTTAATGGCTGACGCGTCACAAAAACCCAGCAATAATTAAATATATTAAAGACTTAACATTATTTTCAGTAAAATAATTTTAGAAATATATTGTCTAAAAATGAAACTTCAAAAATAACGTTTAAAAAAAAGTTTTTTAAATAATCTCTACAGATTTGATCAAAATTAAAGGATATTCAACTATTTGACAACAACTGGCCTAATTGATGGAAGTTTTAAAACGGCAAGAGCTCTAATGAATAGATTGTGAACGCATCAATTTATTTCATTTTTCTCTTGCGAATAAATAAATAATTGATTTCGCATTTATTTTTCCCATAAAATATTTACAATTTAATACATTCTAATATTAAAACTAAAACAATTTATCACATTCTTTCCAAATTATAACAAAAACTAAGACACAAATTAAATTGAAAAAAATTTTAAGCAGAATAAGTAAATATATCTAAACCAAAATTTCTTTAAAAACTAATTTATTTATTTATCTGTATTGCAATTTTAATGGAGTTTTTAATAATTTTTTGAGAAAAAAGTTGAACGAACGCCTTCGACCAATTGCATTTATGACATGAAATGTGTGCACATGTTTCGCGATAGTTCACAAAAATCAATGTTGTAACCGTTTAATGTTATACAATTATATTATTTAAATTGAAATACAGTAATTTATTGAAATTTTTCCTAAAATGGGGAAGAAAATAATTTTTTTTTCATTTCAAACGCTAAATATTAAAATTTTTTATTAAATTGAATTAAGATTTAAAGGAATAAAATATTGTTTGATATATTTTGTTTTAAATTCAGAAAGGCATGATAAATATTTCAAGGCACAAAGGAAAGTCAACATCAGTTTATAGTCATTCAACTTACACAGCAGAGCAGAACATCTGTTTTCGAAAGCCGCAACAATTTCATCATCAGTGCTCATGTGTATTGTGTATGTCACCACTTATTAGGTGGCTTAGTTCAATATGATAACCGTTTTTATTTAAACAAATTTCATTAGGAAATTGAATACGAGAACTGTGAACCGTTGTGCCTTGGAATATTTATCATGTCTTTCTGAATTTAAAACCAAAAAATTTCGACCAATTAGCCTGTAAATCTTAATTCAATTTAATATAGCAATATGTATGCTCGTTAAAATACTTACTGCATAAAAAAATTTATTTTTTAATTTTTGTTTATTGAATATTCAAATATAAAGAGGTTTAATTCAACGAATAAACCAAAATTAGGAACTTATATGGCTACTTTTATATACCAAGAAATTTAAATTTTCCAATCCTGGAATCGAATTTCTATTAGTTTTTTTATTTACAGGAGTATAACTGAAGTACAAAAAAAGGTTTAATTTACTAAAAATTATGTACTTGTATGGCTACTTTTATGTACCAAAAATTTCGATTTTTCCTCCTTTCGATTTTTGCTCCTAAAGCATAAAAAAGGTATAATTCACCATAAAAATCAAAAATATGAACTTATATGTCTACTTTTATGTACCAAAATAATTTCGATACTATGAAGTGGAAGGTAATGAGTTCAACTCTGCGCTCAGTCATGAATATTGTATAGAATTCTTCTGATCAGCATTAGTGCATGCTTCTGTTAGTTGTTGTCAGGCTGTTTCAGTGATGAAGGCATAGCACTGGTCGCTGAAGAAAACTGGCAGCGATTGACACTCTCCTGACCTAAAGCACACTCCTTCCAAAGATTAGACGATGAAGTAAAATGTTGCAATAGCTACAAAACCCATCCATCTTAGTTCCAGCGCAATGCACTGCATATGTAGGGGTCATCCCCTGAGCCCTGGCCACTGTTGTCACCTCAAAATTCAAAATTATATCCTAAATTATGTTAAGCTATTAAATTCTAAAACCTTTAGCCGTATTTAGAAAAAAGTAACTTTTTTTATATATAAGTCATCTTGAAGGCCACTGTTGTCGTCTAAACATTAAGAACTGTATCCTAAAAGTATGTCATGCTATTAAGCAGAAAGTTCTTTGAAATTTTAAAACCTTTAGCCATCCCTTAAAAAAATCATTTCGAAATCTTTAGGCTATCCCTTTTCTTTTTTGGAAACAAAATTTTTTTTAAACATTTTCATTTTTTGTTTATTTACCTCAGCATTCATAAATAAATAAATTGTGTTTGAAATCTATTTTCAAAAAAAAAATCCATTTAAAATTTTAATTTTTATTTTTTCAGATATATGTTGAACTAACAATAAGCCAGTATAAAAAGTGTAAATTCTAAAAGCTTTAATCGCCGTTTTGCAAAAATTGAGTTTTCACCAGATCTCGACATTCTGAATTCGTGGGTATGTGAACTAGACTTGTGTCCAAAAAGCTCATTCGTTCAGTTTTGACAAGAACTTTTAATCAAACCTATGTAATTTAAACTAGATTTAATGTTGAACTCGTTCATTTCCTTCTTTTTGATCAAACCAATGTAATTTAAATGGGTTTGATCACAGGTTCTTGTCAAAAACGAGCTATTGAACGAGTTCGACACAAGTCTAATTTGAACGGCTTGGCCGAATCAAACAAAACTAACGTTTGAAAGACTTCTATCGAACTTAGATTTCCGGTGAATTGGAACCGATTCGGCTAGATAAAGATTTAAAAATAAAGTAAGCAAATATTTTTTAAAAATTGGTTTTTAACAATAATTTTTAAGTAGCTTTACCAATCGATTCTACAGAATTGAATTGCAAAACCACGTAGATCGAATCAAAATCGGGTGATGCGTTCGTGAGATATCGTGTACGAAAATCGTCGAAAAAACTGATATATTTTTAAAAATTCCTAAGTATTTATCTGATCGACTAGTGTTCTCGAATCTTTTAAAGGGATAGAAAAACTACATCAATCATCGCTAATCACGTGGGAATATGTAAATTCATCCAAAAGTTATAGCAGTTGGAAAATTAAAATAATAACGCGCAATTCATAAAAATTTTTTTTTTCTATAAGCAGCTCATAAAGATAAAATATTTTTTATAGACTTGTCCGATAGTGTTTTATAAAACCCTTATTAAATGTTTGAGTTCGAAGAACTTATGGTAGGAACACAACTGCGACGAACGACGAATTTTCGGTCGCGAATATTCGTCGCCAAAAATAAAACACATTGGTGTATATGAAAATGCACACAATCGAGGCGTTGGGCGAAATTCGTCATACTCAGCGAAAGTGGAAATAGATTTATTTCTAATTGTTTCGTCAGCGAACGACGAACAAAACAGTATCAGGTGCCCAGGTTTCAAATACTCAAACTGGTTTTTTATAGAAAAACATAGTTCATTACTGTAATGTTGCGTGTAGCACGAAAATTTTTAATGCATACTAAAAATGCATTCACCAATTCACAAAAATTTATCATTCGGACGACTTTTTATTAATTTTGAACACTTTTTATAATATATTTTTTCTTCCTATATCCTACTTTTTCATATGTTCACCCCATCAGCTGTTAAATGAAGAGAATAATTTATTTACAGAAAAAATTTTTAGAAAATAATTACAAAAAGGAATTTGTTCTGGAAAAAAATGGACACCACCGGAGTAATTTTTTAATGTTTAAGGAATCTGGCATCAGAGGATTACAAAGATTTTTAACAAAATTTACAATTTTTTTGTACATTATTGTAATTTATTCGTCGTTATTGTGTTTCATACGACCAATTTATAGAGCGAATTTTTACGAACGAATTCGTCGTACTGAACGAAATTCGTCGTTCGTCCCAGTTGTGTTCCTACCATTAAAAGCAAAGAACAGCAGAACAAACCATGTTACGAGAGCTTTACTATTAAAACTAGAGGGAAGTTGCAGGGATGGTCTTTAGGGCCATATTCTATTTAATTCTTTGATTATAATTTTTTGTTTGTTTTAAACTATTCAAAATATATTTACATAAATGACGAATATCTAAAATGGGATAATATTCGGGAAATCGAATACGAATATTCACAGATCACTTGTGTATCCGCTTCACAATGTTCTAAGCCATCATTTTTATGCATCAATAACATTTTAAACAAAAAACTAAATTTTAGAATATCTGTTTTAAATGTTAGTCATCGAAAGATATCGTCATTATGAAACTGTTAGTAAAATACAGCTGTAACAAATACTAGATCCGGTGTTAGTTATAAAAGTTTATTATCAGAAATGTTGTCTCAGAAATAGACTATTTATCTGTGATAACAGATTTTTTAAGATTTCAAATAAACATATAAAAAAATAGAAACATTTGCAATGTGTAACTCACCCGAATAAATTGCACGCCTTCTTTTACACATTTTCAATGTACCAGGGACTTAGGCCTTTACACGCTACTGATTTTCAAACTTCTACTCATTAGAAACGTCACTCACAATTCCACACACTTCGTGTATAAAACTCATTTGGTACGATTAAATAAACAAGAATATTTGTTGCTAACGACTGAATGATTTAATGAAGCAATGGATACCACAAATACATATTGTTGGTAACATATGGACAAATAATGGATTAAATAGGTTTGCGAACATAAATTTTCTTATTTGACATTTAGTTACTCGTACCTAAACATGAACCTGCATTTAAAGCTTCTGTGTTCTTTTCCCTGCCGTATTTTAGTCAATATTTTGATCGGCCACAAATAAAGTCAAACATCAAATAAGAGCAAGCAACCAACAATAATAAAAACATTAAATATATGGCAATGAGACTAAACAAACAATACGATTAACAGTGGATTTTAATTAGTGTAATGAAAAATAAAAGTGAAAGCAAGTAAATACAAGTATTTGTAGCAACTACTTTCATCCCTCCTCCTGTTCCTTTTAGAGTTTGGGTAATGAAAAAAATGAGCAAAATTAGTTTTAAATACACATGACAAGGATCACTGTGAGACTTGTTGGTATTTTTTTATATATATTATTTTTATCTTAACTGCTGTCAGTTTGCCTTTTTCCTCATTTTAAATTTACTCCTTTCGGTATGTAATGGTCACAAAGGATTCCTTTAAGTGCTTCTTTTTTTTGTGGAGGCAAATCATAAACTGAAAATATTTTAATCTAAGAAATCATTTATCTTATTCCTTTTGTTTTTTAATATCCTTGGTGTTTTTTTCTTGTTATTTCATTTATACGATGTTGGCCTTTAATAATATGTAAGCTAATCTGCGTAATACATCAAGTTTGTGACGCTAAAAAATTGCATTTGGAAAGCAAAATATTCCAAGGAAAGAAAAATAATTGTTAATAATATTATATTGTTCTAATTTTTTGGGCTTTAACGTTTTTTTTTTTTTTTCTTGGACCAGCACTCAGGGGATGACCCCTATATATGCGATGCATTGTGCCAGAACTAGGAAAGTTGGTTATGGGAAGGAGGATAGAGGGAGTAGTGTTTGTGGACGTTCGATTTGAACCTCCCCAAGTTAAAACTGACAGGAAAGACCTCTGCTGGAAGTTTGTTCCACATACGAACCGTTCGGCCAAAGAACGAATTCTCTCTGTAATGCGTGGTGCGATTCACTGACAACTCAGCCACAAAAGGATGTGCCGTATGTGAAGAGCGGGTAGCTCGCAGAAATAAACGGTTATCCGGCACAAGCTCCCTTATTTCACCAGAACACATTCCGTTGTAGTATCGGTAGAACAGTGAAACACACCCCACGTTGCGTCGATGCTCCAGTGAGTCAATAGAGTTGGCTACCCTACTGTCACCGATGAGCTTCTTCGCTCTCTCTTGTACGCGGTCGAGCAACTGCAAAACAGACTTTGAAGCACCGGCCCATACATGAGAGTTGTATTCCATCTTTGGTCGGATGTAGGTGGTATATATATTGAGGAGATCAGTTGGGGTGAAGTATGTCTTACACCGTCTTAAAAAGCCGAGACACTTGAATGCTTCTTTTGAAATATGAAAAATGTGATCTGTCCATCGAACGTCACACTGTATTTTCATACCAAGAACATCAAGAGCTTCTGATTCCCCAATAGCTATACCATCCATAAACACGGATGGCGCAGAACCTTCGACCAGCCGCCTATGCGTAAGCACGCAGCACTGCGTCTTATGAGGGTTAAAGTTAACCCTGTTCGCGAGGCCCCATTCGGAGATTGACACGAGATCACTTGTGAGTGACTCGTTCATCCTTTGTCTCCTGGCATCAATCTCCTCCAGGCTTGGCCGGCTGGTGAAAGATAAAGAATGGATAATGCTGCTATCATCCGCGAAAGAGTAGATAGGGTTTGAAGTCTGACATAGAAGGTCATTTATAAAGATGAGGAAGAGAGTAGGAGATAGAACAGAGCCTTGCGGCACCCCTGATTTACCTTGAACTCGTTTGATGAGACCCCGTCTATAACAACTCGTATAGTGCGGTCTCTGAGGAAGCTCGCTATGAAGCGAGAGAAATCATCACCGACACCAAATGCAGTCAGTTTTGACAGAAGTGCATCATGCCACACTCTATCAAATGCTTTTGAGATATCTAGAGCCACCACCTTACTCTCGCCGAAATGGTGAATGGAATTGCACCATTTTTCTGTTAACAGAGCGAGCAGGTCTCCTGTAGAGCGAGCTCTGCGAAAACCATACTGCCGGTCGTTAAGTAAGGTGTTGGTCTCCAGATACCTTACCAGGTGGAAGTTGGTCATACTTTCCATGACCTTGGAAATTGCAGAACAGACTGCAATTGGGCGGTAATTTTCGGGGTATTGCGCCTCTCCCTTCTTAGGGATCGGCGTTACATTGGCTAACTTCCAACACATCGGAAATTTACCGGCATGGTACGATGCACTAAACAGCTTAGCCAATGGACGCGCTAGCGTCGAAAAACACTGCTTCAAGACCAGTGCTGGAATGCCATCCGGCCCAGGAGACTTGTTTATGTTGAGATTCGCTAAAACCTTTTTAACTGCACGTGGTCGAAAGAATATTCTTGGCATAGTAACTGATACTCTTTCCACCACGGGCAATTGCTGATTGCTACCTGGCAAGCAAGAATTACCTGCAAACATCTCAGCTTTATCAACAGGTTCAGTGAATATTTGATCATCCCTTAAAAGAGTTGGAATTGATGAACTAGCTTTATCCTTTACTCTTTTAACGAATGACCAGAAGCTTTTGCTACCTCTCGTGGCGGTAAGAACTTTAGCACGAAGGCGCTGCTCGTATAAAGCTTTTTCACGCCTTAGCATTCTGGCACACGAAGACCTCGCTTGTTTGCGCAGCGCATCAGTATTTGCATTTTTGTTATTCCGCCAAGTACTGAATGCTTCCTCTCTGGATCTGATTGCCTCTTTGCAAGATTGGTTAAACCAAGATTTTTGTCTCGGCTTAACCGAAATTTTTTTGGATGGGATGAAGTATTTCATTCCCAGCCAAATTATATTTCCAACCACTTCCGCCATTAAATCGATATTTTTATCTAAGAAACATAGTTTCCAGTTGAAAGTACAATAGAATTCGTTGAGCTCTGCCCAACGAGCTTTTTCGTATACGTATTTTAAACGTTTTTCATGTAATATTATTATTTAAATTAAAACTAATTGCTAAAATATTTATCTGTAAAGTATTTTTTTAGACTGCTAGGCGGCACTTCTTTATCTAAGATGCTATACTATCTCTCCTGCTCCCGCTGTGCAGTGCATGGATGTAGTATCCAAATGATGTGCTTAGACTGATATTACGTTCATCGGGGCTGGAGAATACACTAACTACAAAAGTAACGAATGGTAAAAGGAGATGGAGCTGTCTGTGACGAATCGGTAGTCCTGCTGTAGGATACAGCATGTACAATCATTACTTCCAAATTGGTGAAGAGCGATGGTGAAATATACACTCGTGTAAAGTTTCCAGGAATATGAGGTCCTACTAAACTGATAGGAGCTCAATACAATTCACTAATAGAAACAGTAGGGGCATTTTAAGGATTTTCGTAGGTATGACTGGGCCACTGAACGGTTGGCCAACATGCTAGTGGGATAGGCCTGAACAAACTATGAAAGAGACAGTTTTCTACTTCTTTTGCGGGTAGCCAGTTCAACATTATTTGAGGTGCCAGTTCTACGAGCTATAAGAGGTCGGTCCAGATGGCCTGATTAAATAACTGAATGCAAAGTCTTGGATATAAAATCTATATACTACCGACTGCAGTGGCCGGGAATAAAAAACCTCCAGATTACATTTGAATAGCTGAGCTTGGAAGGTACCCACATAAGCCAACCAACTGTATAATTTGATATAAAACAGTGTTAATCGTATTTCATCGCTAAACCATTTGAATATCAATGAACCGCATTGAAATGATATATTTTTCCCTAATAACACTGTCGAAAGTGAATTGTTTTATTTTTAAATTATTTTTCCAAAAAGATGATCCTATATTATTTCCTTAAACTATTCAGATAACTAATAAATTTTTTTTTAATTTATACATATTATGTAAAATGTATTCTAAATTTATGAATTCTTAAGATTGGTTGTAATTGTTTCTGACCAATAAACTCCGAATAATAAATAATTTATAAAATTTTATTTATTGAAAATACTTAAGGCCTAATTCATAAAAAATATTTCATGCTTATAACCGTCTTATTTGACAATTATCCCATAGAAATATGTCAAATAACGATGTTATAAGCATGAAATATTTTTTATGAATTAGGCCTTTAATATATAAAAAACTTTATTAATTGTTTAACCAATTAATGACACAATTAATCGATTATTAACCGATTAAAGTCCAACCTCGGTTAATCAATAGAGCGATTAACCGATTAAACCAAAAGCCTGATTAAATGAATAGTCTAGTTTTAGGAAATTCTATAAAAAGGTGATTTTATCAAACACAGCGAAGAAACTCCACTTCAGTTTAATTTTTGTAAAAAAAAATGGCGAAATAAATAATTTTTAAATCGTAAATGTTTGTTTTAAACAATTTATTTCAAAGTTACCATTAATCTCTAGACATTTCTTTATAGAAAATAAATTTTTGGTTTAGCTGGAGATTTTTAAAAAATAGGCGAAAGTGTGTTACATGATGGTTTTGGAAAAGAAAACACTGTAATCATTCCTTTTCTTCAGGAGGAACATTTGATATTCTTCAAATGAGGACTTTTCCTTTTAGCATAATACTTTTTCCAGAACCAGCATTCACGGGGCGACCTTTTCACCTGCAGCGCAGTGGAGTGGAAATAAGGAGAGGAGAGGTATTGAGTGATAACCAACCACGCACAAGGCAGGGGTAGAAAAATTCAATCTCATAACTTGCGTGAATAGAAATCGAGTTCATAATCTTCCGCTTTGTTTTAAAGTGTTCGAATTTAGTTTCGTTAGGACAATTCTTTGAGTGCTATTAAAAATGCATCGTAATCCAGGTATTGTATCCACTGTCGTCGTTATCCATTACATAATTCTGTATTGGATCATTTATATTATTTGATAGAAAAATATTCGAAATTCTTACCAAATGCTTAATAAGGAGCAGGAAAACTTATATATGCCCTTTGGCGATCCGTTTTCTTTTCGTTGCAAACAGACGGCTTAAAACCCTTTCACCCCCTAATTTGCATGTAGCGCCAACACTGAAAAATTTACAACAATGAATCCAATTTTTTTTTTAATTTACGGAAAATAGAAAATTGCGTTAAACATATTAGAGTGTGATATGCATATGGAATGAGTTTGGGTTTTGCTGTTCGTGCGTATGACAATGACACCTTTTCTCCAGTGACACTTTTTATTGTTTTCTTCCACAACTGAAATACATAAACACACAACGGCCAACCCTTTATTTATTTTTCGTAATATGAATAAGTAGCTTAAATACGTGTTAAAATTTTTTAATTTTTTATTATATTTTCTCCATTTATTTTCGAATGTGGCAATGATTAATTTACAATTCTTGCTGAGCAAATAAAAAGAAAGTGAAATGTCCTTTAAACAAACAGCCAGCAACAAAAGGGAAGGACAATGTAACACAAACACACAAAAAGAAATAAACGAAGCCTCTAATTTAAACTGACAAATTATCTTGCAAGTAGCTTTTGTGTTGTAATGTTGAGTGCTGCTAAAGGACTCACTTGGGTTGACACTTGCCACTGGAATTTGAAAGAAAACAGCTCCAGTAATTAGTGTGAAATTTTTATTTGTTGCGCAGCAAAAGGATAATTGTATATATATATTTTTTTTTAATTTTATTTGGTGTAAAATTTAAGCCTGCCAAAATACACCTGTTCCTTTTTTTATTCTTGTACGTGTGTGTGTGTTGTTTTGTTACATGTGTTATTTGGTTTTTAATGCTCCAACTTAATTTTTTTGCAAAGCATGTGCAAATAAATCATTCATCTCACCACCGCTGAGTGATTGATTTGCAGTTTCAATTTTTTAACAATTTGAAAAATCAATCATTTGATGAATTTTGTTGTTTTAATAATTATATTTCTTTCTATACTGAAAGAAAAATATTTATAAATATCGCCAAACTGCATACGGGTTATTAAAAAATAGATGCTGTGAATAAAGTTTGATACCGATTACGAGCAACTCAAAATTATATCTCGCGATCTAATATCTACGTACAACTTTATGTAGGCAATAAAAATCCCCATTTTTAGAGCTATTAATTAGTTTGTGTCTTAATTGCGAATAGAATTCCTTCTAAGTCATCATTAGTGTTGTCAATTGTTTGGGTTTTATAATCGCTCGAATAAAATTTCATAATATTTTTCTTGCTCCAACAACCGAATAAATTTAAACTTTTATTCGTGTATTCGAACGAATAAAGAATAAACAATTTCATACGAATAAAATTGCAAAAATTAAACAAGTAAAAACGTTATATTCGACCGGGTCGAATCTTAAATACCCTCCAAATATTTAGTAAGTGAATTTGATATGTTTAACTTGGTGGGACAGAGTTCCTTTACATAATATCGTATGTCAACGCCCACTAAAGGGGGCGGGGTTCAAAAATATACAATATCATGTTTTCCACAGACGAACGTATGGGCATTGCTAGACCGTCTTAGACTCCATCACAATTCTCTTTGGATTCTATAAAAACTGTATTTTGGCGGGGTCGCTCTGGCAAGGGCTGTGGGGGAAACATTTCACCTTTGTCATAAAACTCTAAAAATAAATGCTTGGGATAATTATATACAAAATTAAAATTTCTTTTTTTTTGATAGGGTCATTTAAAGCGCAAAGGGGGAGAGGGGGTAGGGCAGAAACAGATACACATAAAACTGTAAAAATAAATGCTTGGGATGATAATACACAAAATAAAAAACATTTATATATATTTTTAATAGGGTCATTTAGCGGGCAAAGGGGGAGGAGGGGGTGGGGCAGCTACAGGCAGTCATAAATCTCTAAAGATAAATGCTTGGGATGATTATATACAAAATTTAAAAAAAAAATTTTTTTTTGGTAGGGTCATTTAGGGGACAAAGGAAGAGGTGGGGGGGGGGGGGGGAGGTAGGGCAGAAATCGGCAGTCATAAAACTCTAAAGATAAATGCTTGGGATGATTATATACAAAATAAAAAAAATAAAAATTTATTTGTAGGGCCATTTAGGGGGCGAAGGGGAAGGAGGGGGTTGGGCAGAGTAGTACCAGGTTTCGTCTCAGCTTCGCCATTAAAGCTTAAAAGTGTTATTTTTAAGGAATGTAGGCTTAAGTAAAACAATTTGTTAAATTTTTATGCTATTTTTGCCTATAATAACGCCCACTAAAGTGGGCGGGGTCAAAAAATATTTTTATTTTATTTAATGGCTCCAAGTTTAAGGCGTTGGACCGTATTTGACATAAAAATATATCATTTGCTTAACAAAATAACCAAAAAACTATAAAAATTATGTTGTTTTTCCTGGGTTGGTTTAGTTCTTCTTAGGGGAACTTTTTTCCCTCTTGCCCGATTCAGCCCATCTTCGAACTTAACCTGCTCTAAGTTTTAAAATATATTTATGCCAAATTTCAAGAGTCTAGCTCTTTTCGTTTGGACTGAATCGTGATTTCCACAGACGGACGGACGGACGGACATGCTCAGTTCGTCTTAGATTTCATCACTGATCAAGAATATATATACTTCATGGGGTCTGAGATGGATATTTCGATGCGTTACAAACGGAATGACAAAGTGAATATACCCTCCAAATTCTTTTTTGGAGGGTATAAAAAGTGAAAATGAAAACTTCACTCTTTATACTAACCGTTTTAGATTGAATTTTTGTTTAAAATGTACAACTTTTCTTTTATTTTAGAAATTAGTTTAGGGTGACGTTAGTTAACATAAAAATTTGTAAATAGGATATCCATTTGAAAAATTCCTAAACCTCTTATCTTATACACAAACTGCCAAAAATCATTTAATAAAATAACACTAGCATTTTTTATAAGCAAGTTTCACGTCAACTGTGATATTTCAGGTAGTTTTTAAAAGCTATTGCCTAAGTGAGCCCAGTTTTCGACCGGGTCGAATCTTAAATACCCTCCAAATATTTAGTAAATAATAAGCTCCTTGAGGACGATGAGATAACGTGTCAGCTCCGTAATAAATTGTAATTTTTAAGAAATGTTGGCTTAAGTAATATATATATTTACACCTTTTTGCCCAAAAATTGATTTTTCTGACCTTATGGTTAAATATATCATTTGCTTAACAAATTTACAAAAAAAAATTTTTAATTTTTTAGAGCTTGGCTTAGTTTTTCTTGTGGAAACTTTTTTCCCTCTGACCCGATTCAGCCCATTTACGAACTTGACCTGTGCTATCTCTCAAAATATATTTATACCAAATTTGATGGGTCCGCCTCTTTTCGTTTGGACTGAATCATGATTTTCACAAACGGACGGACGGACGGCCACGGCTATATCGTCTAAGAATTCGTCACTGATCAAGAATATATATATACTTTACGTGATCTCAAAGGGATATTTCGCTGCGTTACCAATTCTTTTTTGGAGGGTATAAAAACAAGTGCGAACGTTAGATTCGACCGTTTCGAATCTTAAATACCTTAAAAATATTTAGTAAATAAAAACTATTTTTATTGTTACTTGAATCTTTTAATAATTTTCCTCTGTCTTGTATCTCTGAAGTTCAATACATGAAATGTATCACCAATAAATCCTGCAAACTTTAGCTACAATGAGTTGGTAGCAGCATGACTGAGGCACTCTTCCATCAGCATAAAAGCGATTTACGTTGTTTTTGTAGTTAATATTTTATATCAATGCGCACAAAAAGGACGGAGATAAATTAAAAATATTTAACCTGCTGGGTCAGAGTATTCTGCGCCAAATTTTAAAATTCTATTTTGACAGGAAAAGGCCGTGAGGGAGACATCTAGCCTTTGACGTAAAAACTTTTTTGGGGTCATTTAGAAGACAAAGCTGGGTGGAGGTGTAGGGCAGTGCAAGATCAGAAAACATCTTATCTTCGTCGTAAAAGCTTAAACATTTAATTTTTAAGGAATATAGACTTAAGTAATACAATTTGTAAAATATTTACACTATTTTTCTGTGTTACATGCCACGCCCACTATAGGAGACGGGGTGGTCAAAAATGGATTTTTATGATTTTTTGGTCCTTCCTTTGATAAAAAATTATATCATTGGCTTAACAAAATTACAAAAACAATTCATGTTGTGTTTTAGAGGTTGTTTTACTTCTTCTAAAGGGAACCTTTTTGTCCCTGGTCCAATTTAGCCCTATTATGAACTTATTTTTCAAAATTTGTCTATGTCAAATTTCAAAGGGTGGCCCTTTTCGTTTATACTGTATCGTGTTTTCGCCAGACAGACGGACGAACGTGGCTAGATCGTCTTAGATTTCATCACTGATCAAGAATATATATACATTTGGGTGTTACAGGTATAGTTCTTTGCGTTGCACATGGAATGCCAAAGTGAATATACCCTCCTTTTCGGAGAGTATAATAAGAGAGCATTATGCATATTCATAACGGAATTGCAGATTTAGTGCGGCAACACACATCAGTAGTACTTTTAAATTTCATTCCTTTTTGTAGTGGTTTATACAGGGTGGCTCAGAAAGACCGAAGTGGTGTGAATTCTTTATAACTTTTTATTTAAGACATATTTTTTTAATTTTTTGTTTTTTAAATACAGTAAATTTATAGGGAATATTTTTAGATTAGTTATTAAAAATGATATCCCGCAAGTGGTGGCCATTTTCTGCTTCGCACAAATGTGCTCTTTCCAACACATTTTCCATGACCTTTCGCAAAACTTCCGGTGTTATGTTGTTAATTTCGTCTCGAATATTGGTTTTTAATTCCTCAATAGTCCTAGGCTTATTAACATAAACTTTCCCTTTTAAATAATCCCAAAAGAAACAGTCTGGAGCGGTTAAATCCGGGGAACGCGGAGGCCAATTAAAATAGCTTCTACTCGAAACGACGGTATGCACGCTGAGTCAACACAATGGACCGTTGATTTGAAAAGTAAATTTCAACGATTTGAGCACGTTGTTCAGTTGTGTATTGCTCCATTATAAATTGTCCAAGTCTTCTTTACAAAATACTGAAAAGAGAAGAAAAAAAATTATAATAAAAAAGTTATAAGGAATTCACACCACTTGGGTCTTTCTGAGCCACCCTGTATTTGTCCCACTCTTTAATCCCTTCTACTGATATCGAACGTGAATTTAAGGCTGGTAAGACCGTGCGTGGCTTAAACTGAAATGTTTTATATATTTAAAAAAAATTATAACACAAAAATCACAAATTAATAACAATTCAAATTACTTTTCATTTTATCACACCTTTGACATTCTTTCCAAAGAATTTCTCTTATCACTTTCTACTTAAAATTTAACGTATTAAAAATCTCTAAATCAGTTACAAATTTATGACTGTTAAAAACTTTTAATTGAAAACCAAAGAACGCGCACATTACAATTGCACAATCAAACAGCCAGCAACCCTTTTAGGTTTTGTAGTACTAGAAAACAATAAATATGCTTTCATGAAAAACAAATAAACGCCATTGTACTACTTATGCCGACACCTAAAGAAATGAAGCAAGCACAAGTGATAAGTAAAACATTTAATTTATGACACTCAATTAAATTCAAATATACACAGACAAATAAGCAGAGCACAAATTTAGACAGACTTAAACTCAAAATTCAATGAAAGTTACCAAAATGAGATTTTCAAATCCCTATAAAACCATTAATATGCACACAATTGTATGCGAGTATTTCTACCCCTTTAACACAACTACAGACGCAAACAGACAGCATCCTTACAAAAGCCAAGCAAAACATTCATGCAAACGAAACTAGGAAATTAGAGTCAAGTAGCTTTGCTTTTTCCGGTTTCAACGTTTTCGCAAGTTTTCCATTGTACATTTTCATTCTTAGATAATGTTCTTTTACTCGTTGTTTAAAATTGTGTGTAGGCTAAACAACAGGAGTATTTTGCGTGTTGAAAAGCAAAAGTTTATTTATCGTTCGTTCATTGTTTTGCAGTAGCACAAGCCAGTCTTTAGTGTTAGTAATTGGGCGTTGAATGTCAGAGGCTGGATTATGAGAATGTAATAAAAGTCTTGAAATTGTTTCCGAAAGTCTTTAATCTCATTAATTGTGTTTCAATTGTTTGCACATTGTTGTTGGCTGAGTTGTTACAAGGGTTGTCTACTTCTTAAGAGAAGATATTTCTTTTTTTTAAATTTACCATTTTAGATATAAATACTTGTTAACACCTACACAAATAAGTATAGAGACTCGAACAACACCAGCTTTCTTAATTATATCCTTCACAAAAAAGTGAAAGGGTATATCTACATAAAGTATATATAAAGTAAGTATATATATTCTGGATCCTTTTGAACAGCGATGACGATAGACCGATGTCCGTCAGTCCGACCGTCTGTACGTGAAATCGGCCCCCAGAAGAGCTAGAGACTTCGTTCTTGGACCGTTTGATACCACTTAAATAGAGTGGTATTGAAATTCAGAAATATTCGAAGTACGGTTCTAGAGCTGGGAAGCTTACACCTATTTCTCGATGAAAAATTTATACCAAAAATCAATTATTCTTTTTAATGTTTGTAAATTAAACCTATTTCGTGCTTTGGGAAGCCTCAATGGTCTATTAAAAACTAAAAAAATCAAAAATTTTTTTCCAGAGATGGGAAATTAAACATTTTTTTTCGGCCCATTCCGTATTTTGTAGTACATGTAGTAACTAAAATTGTTAAAAATTTTAAGTTCATGAAGGTTTGCATTGAATAAAAATATTTTAAAATATTTAAATTTCGCTTCCAGGGTTGGGAAATTTAATTTTTTTATACATAAAAGTAGCCAAAAAGGCAATTAACATTGTTTTTTTTTGCCGACTAAAACTGTTTTATATATTAGGAAGATCAAAATTGGCATCAAAAATGTCCAAAAAAACTAAAATTTAAGATCCAGGGTTGGACAAGTGCAATATTTTATGGTTCATGAAGGTAACCAAAATGGTTCAAAATTGTAAAATTTTCTTATATAGCACTACTTTAAACCTCATGAAGAGTTGCATTGGCAAAAACACAAAAAAAATAAAATTTCTTTCCAGGTTTGGGAAGTTTAAAGGTTTTTTGGCACATGCAATATATTGTGTATGGTTGCAAATTTTAAGTTTTTCTTAAATAAAACGACTTTATACCTAATGAAGACTAGGATTGGTAGCAAAATTAAAATTTGGCTTCCATGGATGGGAAATTGAAATATTTTTATACATAAAAGTAAACAAAAAGGCAACTAACGTCGGTTTTTTACTAATTAAAACTATTTTTTAGTTCAGAAAAAACAAAATTGGTATCAAAAATCAAAATTAAAATTCCAGAAAACGATTTATTGTTCTTCGAATTAGCCGCTCTGAAGGACGATTATGTTCGCCATAAAATGACGAATTGAATAATTACTTTGCTTAAAAATTTCAACACTTTGCACGCGTTGAAATTGAAATTGAAATCGTTTTTGTCCAACATACATATATGTGTACTTTGCTATTCGAACTTTAGATTAATTTCGTTATAAGAATTATTATGAATAAGAATTATAATTCAGGCCCAAGTTCAAATCTGCGAATTTACATATTACTTTTAGTTTTAAGAATTTGTTTAAATTCAGATTTGTATTTAGTGTGAAATATATATAAAATTTCCTATAATTATCATACTACCAGAACGGATCGGCATTGATTTCGAATACCCTACGCTTCGCGGACTTGAACCTCGATCGCAATAATAATTTTTAGTTTAATACCAACTTTTTATACCCTTCCAAAAAAGTGAATGGGTGTATCTAGGTTTGTCATTCCATGTGTAATTTCTTCGATATCAACATGGGACCCCATAGAGTATATATATATTCTGGATCCTTATGAATAGCGATGACGATTGAGAGATATCCGTCTGTCTGTACGTGAAAGCGGTTTTCCCAAGCCCCCAGAAGAGCTAGAGACTTCGTTCTTGGGCCGAAGAATCCGACGTACGGTTCCAGAGCTGGGAAACTTACACCTATTTCTCGAAGCAAAATTTACTAAAATTGTTAAAAATTTTAAGGTTTTTTAACAAAACCTCTTTATACGTCATGAGAATTTGCATTGGCCAAAAACAAATTTTTTAATTAAAATTTTGCTTCCAGGGGTGGGAAATTGCATTTTCTTATACGTGAAAGTAATCAAACAGGCAACTGATGTCGTTGTTGTTTTTTTTGCTAACTAAAACTGTCGTATAATTTAGGAAGAACAAAATTGGTATCAAAAATTCAAAAATAAAAAATAAAATTTCGAATCCAGAGATGGACAAGTACAAACATGAAAGTGACCAAAATGGTTACAAATTTTAAATTTTTCTTAAAAAAAATTACTTTTAACCTCATGAAGCGTTGTACTGATAAAAAATTAAATTTCGCTTCCAGGGTTGGGAAAATGAAAGTTTTTTTGGTACATGCAATATTTTGTACTACATGTGATAACCAAAATTGTTAGAAATTTTGAGTTTTTCTTAAATAAAATCACTTTATACTTCATGAAGATTTGCATTGATAAAAAAAATTTAAAAAATTAAAATTTCGCTTCCAGGGCTGAGAAATTGAAATTTTTTTTACACATAAAAGTAACCAAAAAGGCAAAAAATTTGCAAAAAAAAATTAAAATTTCTAATCCAGGGTTGGACAAGTGCAATATTTTATAGTTCATGAAGGTGACCAAAATGGTTCAAAATTGTAAATTTTTCTTAAATAATACTACTTTATACCTCATGAAGAGTTGCATTAGTAAAAAAAAACAAAAAAAATTAAAGTTTCACGTCCAGGGTTGGGAAGTTTAAACTTTTTTGGTACATGCAATATATTGTAGTACATGAAAATGACCAAAATGGTTGCAAATTTTAAGTTTTTCTTAAATAAAAAGACTTTATACTAATGAAGACTAGGATTGGTAAAAAAAAATTAAAATTTCGCTTCCAGGGCTGGGAAATTTAAATATTTTTTTATACGTAAATGTAACCAAAAAGGCAACTAAAGTCGGTTTTATACTAATTAAATCTATTTTTTAGTTCAGTAAAAACAAAATTGGTATCAAATATTAAAAAAAATCAAAATTTAGATTCCAGAGGTGGATAACTGCAATATTTTGTGGTACATAAATATGACGAAATCGTTACAAATATTAAGTTTTTCTTAAATAAAACTATTTCATGCCTCATTAAGAGTTTCATTGGTGAAAATAAATTAAATATTGCGTTTCCAGGGTTGGGAAATTGAAATATTTATTCTGCATAAAAGTAACCTAAAAGGCAATTGACGTTGTTTTTTTTTTTTTTTTGCTAATTAAAACTGTTTTATAATTCAGGAAGAAGAAAATCGGTATTACAATCTTAAAAAATCAAAATTTCGACTCCAGGGTTGAACAAATAATATATTTTATGGTACATGAAAGAGACCAAAAAGTTTAAAAATTAAAATTTTTTTGTCAAGTAAAACTATGTTACATCTTTTAATTTAGCAAGAATGAAAGAAAGAAGAATTACATCTGTGAAGGGCATTTAAGATTCGGCACAGCCGAATATAGCATTTTTACTTGTTGATATTAAGATAAAAGCATACGACATTGTCCAGTAACGAGATCGGAATTACTCTAGTATATCGAAAATTGTTGTACTACTTATGGCCTTAGCCTAATCTCAGGTCAACTGGGCTACCGCTGGTATGCCCTTAAGAGTGTGAATAAGTATCACTTTAAAAAATTTTGTAAACGCAATCAAGCGTAAAAAGAGAATAATGTAATGAAAATACCGCCAACACATATTTGCCATTTTACTCCGTTCTCTTTTACAAACTCGTAAGAAATGCATTAGTATTTATTTAGCTACATTTTACATACTACAAGTACACACACACACACATACATCTTCATACTTGGCTATGAAATACAAACAATGCAAGCAAGCACCTGTCTTCCACTTGTCAAGCTGCTGAACGAAATGTAAATTAATTGCTTTTGTCATTATTCGGAATCTTGGCATTGTTTTAACTTGTTACATGCTACAAAATGTGTCTTGTTACACTTGCTCTTCTCTCTATGTGTGTGTGTGTGTGTGTGTAAACCTCATTTTGTACACGTGAAATTGATATCAAATATTTAGAACGGGGTTTGAAGAAAGTTAGTATGTACGGGTACATATTATATTATCTTATTGCCTCACTAAGTTTCCTGTTTAGATTGTTTTCTGTTTGCAGTACTATTATCTCCAGGTTTTCTTTTTTTTCGTGTTGACTGTTGTATGTTTAATGTTAATTTGTGATTTATGAAGATTAATTTATTGCCATTTAAAAGGGGTTTTTAATTGAATCTATAAAACGCTGGAATGAGAAGAATAATTGTGTACATAAGCAAAAGGTGGAAATATTTTATTACACTTAATATAATTTGATGAAACTTTTTCGAAATAAAACTGCTTTAAGATTAATTGATGAAATCTAATGTATAAGAAATTAATTTTGAATCTGTGAAGATGTTAATATATAACACTAAAGGTATGTACGAAGGAGGGAGGATCTGATTTCTCCGAGTTTTAGCAGTAGTCAAAAAAATTAAAAAACTTTTAGTTGTTGTAGGCATAATACTACGTGTTATCATTACACCCTTCACAAAAAAAGTGAAAAGGTATATGTATACGAGTATATGTTTGTCATTCCGTGTGTAATTTCATCAGTATCAATATGGGACCCCATAAAGTATATTTATATACATATTATGGGTTCTTATGAATAGACAATGTCCGTCTCTCTGTACGTGAAATCAATTTTCCGAAGCCACCAGAAGGGCTTCGTTCTTAGGCTGATGGATTGGCAACGGTTCTAAATAGAGAACTATCAAAATTCAGTACAATCTAAAATGCGGTTCCAGAGCTGGAAACCTTAAACATATTTTGGTACATAAAATTAACTTGCAAAATTATATTTTTCTTTTAATTGAAACTATTGAAACGATTTAATTCATCACGCAAAACTAAATTTGTAATGAAAATAAAATAAGATAAAAATTTCGATTCCAGGATTGGACAACTGAAATTTGTTGTATATAAAATGACCAAAGACGTTACTAATTTAATATTTTTTTGGTTAATAAAGTCCTATTTTATGTTTCATTAAAAACTGAATTACAATTAAAAATAAAACAAGTAAAAGTGCTATATTCGGCTGTGCCGAATCTTAAATACCCTTTTTATTTCTAATATCTCTGAACGTCTTTCAAAAATATTAAATATGTTTAATTTAAAAACAAAAGTAAAAATCCGTTTCATGTACCCCAAAAAGTTCTAATTGTCCAACCGTAGAATCGACTTTTAGATTTTTTGGGATTTTAAAAAAGAAAAACCAGAATTAGGAACTTATATGGTTACTTTTATGTACCAAAAAATGTCCATTTTTCAACCCTGGAACCGAAATTTTAATTTAAAAACTTTTAATACCGATTTAATTCTTAACGAAGTATAAAATATGTTTAATTCACTGGAACAATCAATATTGGGAACTTTTATGATTACTTTTATGTACCGAAAAATTTCGGTTTTCCAACCCTCGAACCGAATTTTTCATACCAATTTAATTTTCCCTGAAGTATAAAATAGGTTTAATTCAAAGAATTCGGAATTTATGTGGGTACTTTTATGTACCGGAAAATATTGATTTTCCAACCCTGGAACCGAACTTTTAATACCAATTTAATTTTCCCTGAAGTATAAAATACGTTTAATTCACTAATAACAGAAAATTTGGAATTTATGTGGGTACATTTATGTACCAAAAATAATTCGATTTTCCAGCTGTGGAAGCGAATTTTTATTTTCTTGCGAATGCAATTCTTAGTGTAACTTAGTTTTACTTGTTTTTTTAACTTTTCGGTCACTTTCATGTACCATAAAATATTTCGTTTGTCCAGCTCTGAAGTCGAAATTTAGATTTTTTTTAAGATTTAATTACCAATTCCGCTCTTCCTGGATTATAAAACAGTTTTAATTAGCAAAAACAACAACGTCAATTACCTTTTTGGTTACTTTTATGTAGAAAAAATATTTCAATTTCCCAACCCTGGAAACGAAATTTTAATTTTTTTCACCAATGCAACTATTAATGAGGCATGAATACGTTTTATTTAAGAAAAACTTAATATATGTAACCATTTTGGTCACTTTCATGTACTACAAAATATTGCAGTTATCCAACTCTGGAATCTAAATTTTGTTTTTTTTAATTTTTGATACCAATTTCGTTTTCCTAAAAAATAGTTTTAATTAGTAAAAAACCGACGTTAGTTGCTTGTTTGGTTACTTTTAAATAAAAAAAAGTGTTAATATCCCAGCCCTGCAAGGCAAATTTTAATTTTTTTACCAATCCTAGTCTTCATTAGGTATAAAGTCGTTTTATTTAAGAAGAACTTAGTATTTGTAGGTCACTTTCGTGAACCATAAAATATTGCACTTGTCCAACCCTGGATTCGAAATTTTGATTTATTTTTTATTTTTGATACCAATTATGTTTTTCTGAACTAAAAAGTAGTTTTAATTAGTAAAAAAACAACTTCAATTGCCTTTTTGGTTACTTTTATGTATAAAAAAAATTTCAATTTCCCATCCCTGGAAACGAAGTTTTAAATTAAAAATTTTTTTTATCAATGCAAATCTTCATGAGGTATAAAGTAGGTTTGTTTAGGAAAAACTCGAGTTTTGTAACCATTTTGGTTATTACATGTACTACAAAATATTGTATGTACCAACAAAAACTTTAATTTGCACAACCCTGGAAGCGAAATCTTAATTTTTTGTTTAATTTTTTTTTATCAGTGCAATGCTTCATGAGATATAAAGTAATTTTTATTAAGAAAAATCTCAAATTTTTAAACATTTTGGACACCTTCATGTACTATTAAATATTGCACTTGTCCATCCCTGGATTCGAAATTTTATTTTTTATTTTTGATACCAATTTTTTTTCCGAAATTATAAGACAGTTTTAGTTAGAAAATAAACAACATCAGTTGCCTGTTTGATTACTTTCACATATAAAAAAATTCAATTTCCCCCCTGGAAGCAAAATTTTAATTTAAAAATTTTTTTTTTTTTGCCAATGCAAATCATGACGTATAAAGAGGTTTTGTTAAAGAAAAACTTAAAATATTTAAAAATGTTAGTTACTACATGTACTACAAAATACGGAATGGGCCGAAAAAAAAACATTTTTTAATTTCCCATCCCTGGAAAAAAATTATTTTTTTAGCTTTTAATAGACCATTGAGGCTTCCCAAAGCACGAAATAGGTTTAATTTACAAACATTAAAAAAAATAATTGATTTTTGGTATAAATTTTGCGTCGAGAAATAGGTGTAAGCTTCCCAGCTCTGGGACAGCACTTCGGATCTTTCTGAATTTCAATACCACTCTATTTAAGTTCATTTCCAATCCAATGGTCCACATAGTTTTTAACTTTTCAAAACTGTAGTTAAAGTCTACTGATGATTTGGTAAAGCAACAATGAAATGCATATAGACATTGCTTGACCACCCAACAAATAAATTTCATTTTTGTGAAAGAAAAAAATGATTATTGAAAACGAGAAAAATCAAAAAGATGGTTCCAGGGTTGGACTTAATGTGTATATATTACAAACACAGCCGAATATAACACATTTACTTGTTTTTTTTTTAAGTTCAAAAAGGTCGCTAAAGTCGACAAATTCAGTAACAAATTCCAGCAGATATCCACCTAGTAAATAAAGGTCAAACTTCCAATATCCTGAAGTGGAAATTCTTTAGATTTAAACCAGATCAATTAAAAGGTTTATCCAAATTATTGCAAAAATGTTTATGGCAAAATTATTTATGAACCATAGAAACAAAATTGTACCCAAATGATTTCCTGGCAACAGAAATATGCTAAGCAATCGTTTCAAAAAAAATTAATTTTATCGATTGCAGAAAAATTACATAAAATCTCATTAGAAGGTATTCTATGCAATTTACAAACGAAATAGATTAAAATATCAACTACTGTGATTATAAACGAAACATCAAATCAAACACAAAAGGGAACATACAAATCTTCTCACATTCATCATACTCGTACTCGTCGCAGTGGAACATTGAAGTAACGCAAAAATTGCATTCTGTTTGTACCGGAGTAGGAGTAAGAAATCGATATGACTGAGAAAAGTTTTGAAATAAAATTTGCTAAAAAGACAAGTGGATTTAATTTTTGAAACATGGTCGTACGATATATGAAACACCAAATGCTGCCAATGTTTCCATTTATCAACCAGTTCATAAACGCAAGCAGTTGTTTACATGATGATGTTGGGTGCTGATACGAGCACTGGGCTGGTGCTAGAGATGTTGCTGGTGGCGGTGGTGTTTACAATTACAAACAAGTTGGCTCGTTTCCGATATCAAACAGGATGATGTGGATGTAGATATTGTTAATCATTTCAAATGTGTGTAATCGTATTAAGACTGCTAACAAGGGTTGGTTGGTTGCTCAACAACAACAAAAAATAATTTCACATTTTATAAAACTAATCAAAGTGCGTAACACAAGGTCACGTGCCGAGCACGCAACATTTGCTTTTTGTAATATTTTTTTTTTTTTGTTATATTTTTTATATTTGATTTTTGACAAAATGTTGCACTTATATAATTGTTTATTGTTATTTTTATATATATTGTTGTTGCTTTTTCTATACAGACAGCAATAGAAAAATCAAATGGCAAAATAGTTCCCATCCTAATTGAAGCCAAGTGAAGTGTAGCAAAAAAAAAGTGGAAACAGATTTTGAAGTGTTATGATTATTAATATTTTGCCATTTATTAGGGAGTTTGAATCAAGTGGTTGGAAAACAGGTTGTTTTCTTTTGATGTCTTTCTTTTGGTGTTTTCAGATGGGGTTGCAGAATGACCGTGAGAGATTTTTGTTTTGATTTGGTTTCCATCTAAATGTTTACACTAAAAAGGCGGCTGAAACAAGTTGAGCCATAAATACTGCAGAGACTTACGATGTTATGCTAAGGGATTTAAAAATATCAGTTTCCTTTTTAGACATAATTTATTAAGAACATATACACATATGTATGTATGTGTGTGTATGTGATAAAAAAATTTTAACATTTTAATTATTACTTTAGTTTTCACTCAAGTATTAAAGACGTTAAGATCTAGAAAATAATTATTTTGTACCACTGGCCATCGTTAACATTTTAATCACCTCTGTAATCAGTGATACCACCAACAAAATTTGAAATTACGCTTGAGATGATACAAACTTATATGAAGTTATACTTTATATAAAATTAACGCCTAAAAATATATTAAAGAAAAAATTTATTTAAAATGTTTCTATTGCTTACAATATTTGAATTCCTATGGTAAACAGTGTTTCCGTTTCCACATATAACAAAAACGATGTTGTTTAGAAAATAAATAATTATTTTATTCGAATTTTACATTTTGACTCTAAAACATCAAAAAGGATCGTGGTGATCATCAAAGATAATAATTAAAATTTCATTTCGTTGCATTATATTGCACAATCGATCCCACAGTGCACAAATTACTATACCACTTTAACTTCTTCCGCTTGCCATAAGCTCTCTTACAAACAACAATTATGATTTTTATGGTTAACATAAATGACAATTGTCTTCATAAGGCAACAACATGTTAGAACATCTTAAACAAGTTTTAAGACAAACAATATCATCTCCAGAGGCTGTTTGAGGTTTTCTGGCACAACTAAACAACTCATAGCAACGACATGATGATAATTTCGTATATTTAAGTATTTTAACTTTTTTATGACTGGAGATTTAAAAGTGCGGGCTTACATTTGAAACCCAAAAGTTTTTTTTATAACATTTTAGGAGCATTTTAAAATAACAAAATTGAAATGTTTTTTTTATTTTTCTTGCAAAACAAAGCATTCATTGGAACTCATTAACACCAACTTAAGAGAGTTAAACTGACGCTGACAAGTAATTTGAATATACGTAATTATAAAAGTTATTTTGGTTTTACCGAAGCACATTTTCATGCTCTCACACACACAAAAAATACAACTCAAAGAGTTCCATTGCAACTAATTAAAATGGGAAAAGTTTCATTTAATTAAATTTAAAGTTTACTACAGTACGGCCAAGGAATATATTGAAGCAAAGACATCACATAGTCGGGCTTGCTTTTCCCGTACACATTACGATGGATATTATGGCAAAATCTTACAAGGAATGTTAGTAAAAATATTACACAGCAGCATACATGAGGCAGATATGCGGTGACGATCTTTTTTCATACTATGATTTGTAACACAAGTAGATAATTTGATGAACAACGGATTTATTGCAAAATCAATTTGATGACAATTTTATTTAAAAAACTAACGTTATGAAGTTATCTATCAGATTTAGATAAAAAAACAAGTAAAAGTGCTATATTCGGCTGTGCCGAATCTTACATACCCTTCACACACATTCATAACAACCCTGGAACCTCCTCGATTTCAAAACTAATTTATTTCTTTCTAAATTAGAAAATATGTTTGATTGTCAATGAAGAAAATTTGAGTTATTAAGACACTTCAATATCCCAAAAAAAGATTGAATTTTAGAGTTCAGTTCTTTTCTTATTTCTAGAAAAAAAATTATTTAATTCTGTAACCCTGGAATCATAATATTAATTCCTTTGAATTTTTAATACCTTTTTTATTCTCCTTGATGCATAAAATAAATAATAATGTACCGAAAACAATTTGATTGACTAACCCTGGAATTGAATTTTTGATTTTATTTCTTCCTGATAGGATTAATTCACAAAAATATAAGGTTAGGAATCTATATGGTTACAGTTATGTACAAAAACTTTCAATTATCCCACCCTGAAGTCGGTTTTTTGATTTTTAATTCAAATTTAATTCTTCTTGAATTATAATCTAGATTTAATTCACGAAAATAATAGAAAATTAAGAACCTAAACGGTTACCGTTTCTCCAAACGTGGAATTGTTTTTTTTTATTACCAAACTAATTCTTCCTGAAGTATAAAATAGGTTTAATATATAAATAAATTAATAACCTTTTTGGTCACTTCTATGCACTACAAAAATTCTATTGTCGAACCCTGCAATTTTTATTTTTTTTTATTGCAATACAAACCTAATTCCTCTTAATTTATAAAATAATGTTAATAAAACAAAACAATATAAATAAATAAATGTGATAAAAAATAAAAAAATATATAGTATATCATAAAAACAAATAAATTTACGGAGCCTGGATTGAAACTTTTGTATTGGGTGTTTTTTATTGAGGTATAGAACTTTAAGTTGGCATCACTTTTTTAACTGGCGGCAATTTTGTCAGCTGTCAAGTGATTAATATTTAGTTTTGTTTGCCATTTCATCATGAACAGGTTGACAAAAGAACAACGCTTGCAAATCGTGCAAATTTATTTCGAAAGTAATGGTTCAGTTCGCGAAGTTTACCGCAAGCTCCGTCCATTTTATGGTCGACATAATCGTCCATCAGAACAATTAATTCGGTTAACCATGGATCGTTTTCGCACTACGTTTACTCTATGTGATAATACGCATCCGCAGAGACGTCGAACAGTGCGCACCGAAGAAACAATTGCCGCTGTAGAGCAAAGTGTTGAAGAGGACCCGAATGAATCGATTCGCCACCGTGCACAGCAATTAGAGCTTTGTCCATCAACTTTATGGAAGATTTTGCGCAAATGAATGTGGATGAGTTGTGGTTCCAACAAGACGGCGCTACATGCCACACAACGCACGTCACAATCGATTTATTGAAGGAAACATTCGATGAGCGCATAATTTCGCGGAATGGACCTGTCAATTGGCCACCAAGATCGTGTGATTTGACACCATTGGATTATTTTCTTTAGGGATATGTGAAGTCGCTCGTCTACGCCAACAAACCAGAAACGTTAGGGGACTTGGAAGCCAACATTCGTGGCGCTATTGCCAACATACGGCCCCATATGCTCGAAAAAGTGGTTGAAAATTGGACCTGTAGAATTGGCTTTATTCGAGCCAGCCGTGGCGGCCACATGCCCGAAATCATATTTAAACATTAATGGCATAAAATTATCCTTCCAATAAAGCCAAATTGATGGACATTAAAACGATTTTCTTGTGTTTTATTTCAATTCGAAGTTCTATACCTTTAAAAAAAACACCCTGTATATATTTTTTATTTTTAATACAAATTAAATTCCTCTTAAAAAATAAAATAATTTTAATAAAAGATTTAATAACCTTTTTGTTCACTTTTATGTATCAAAAATATTTAAATTTTCGAAACTTGGAATCGATTTTTTTAAATTTATAATTCAAATTTAATTCTTTTTAAATTTTAAATTATTTTAATAAAAAAATTAAACAATTTTAATAAACAAATCACAATTAATAACCCTTTTGGTTACTTTTATGTACTAAAAAAATTAAATTTTCGAACCCTGGTATCGAATTCATTATATATTTTTATTTTTAATACAAATTTAATTCTTCTTGAGGGGGTTAATTGACAAAAACCAATTCTTGTTAGTTAAATTTATGAACCAAAATAGGTTTAACCTGCCCAGCTCTGGAACCATATTTTGGATTTTACATAATTTCAATAGCACTCTTAGGACCATTTTCAATTCATCAGTCCTAGTTCTTCTAGGGGCTGGGAAACCGATTTCACGTACAGACAGGCAAGCGGTCAGCCACACAGACGAACATCGCTTATTCGTCTTCTTTGCTCACATAACATGAGTAATGAAAAAGTATTTTTTTTTTTTGTATAAATATCAATTTAGGTCATTTTTACAAAATGTTCAATTAAATTTCACACCATCAACATCCTTCATTAAAAGGATTAAACATGTCGAAGAAAAAATCATATCCAAATCGCAATAATTCATGATACAATGATGGTGACAATAAAAAGAAACCATAAAATATTCCATAAATCGAAGACACACGTCAATTGTTTGACTAAAACCAAAAGAGGCTGATGAGTATTAAAATTGTTTGTCTCCGCAAATAATAAAAGTCATACAAAAGCACACACGCAAATGAAATAACTTATAAACAAATTAAGATTCCCATAAAACAAAAAAAAAACAAAAATATGCGAACAAAAGCAGCCATGAACACTCAGAAACAAAGCAACTTACAAACACATGATGGTAAAAATATTACAAATCGATTTGTCATATTAATTTCATAACGATTTAAATTTAAATGACTTTGCTTTATTAAATCTTGCAAACAATTTTAGCAGATACAATGACTGCCCTCTTGCCATTGTCCTGTATTTGGGCTCTCTTTAATGAACTTGGTGAATGTTTGGGACAAAAAAATAGCAACAACTACCCTTATGCATGCCTGAGTGTGTGTGCGTTTGTATTGTGAGCCCATATTAATGAAATATTAAGAGAAGATAATCCGACTTGCGGCCCTTCCTGTTGTTCATTTATTTTTCCTTTCTTCTTCCTTGGGTGTCATCAAATTAACAATGGCTTTCAATAATTTATCATTTGTTGATACTACCACAGGAAAATAAAACAGCTCAATAAATAGAACTGTGGTACCACGAAATTTTACACAGAAAGAAAATAAGAAATCAATAATACTTGAAATAATTCTAAAAAAAAATCAATCGAAAAATAGTGAATAGATGATTAGCAGATGATTTCGATTGTTCAATTCTTCTGAAAAAAAAATCGAACACGTTTTGACACTTTTTGAAAACAAGCAATTATGAGAAATAAAATCCTACCCGTTTTCGGTACTTTTTTGTTAACAATAAAGCACCTGTGAACAAACATACGAGTACATGTAAAAATAATTTTTTCTCTGTGACGCTCAGTAGAAGCTGATGTAAGAAACATGTATTTTATGCAAAAGGATAAAAGAGATATCTAAAACGATATACAAGTGAAAAAGTGCCTGAAACTTAAAATTCAGAAAGATTCATAAAAAAAATAATTTTAAAATCAATTTTAAAAGAATATAAAAAAATTGTAATACTATTTTTGGAAAGGATCTTTTGGGAAATGGTAGTTTTTAGAAAATGAAATTTTTTAAAATATACTTTTCGCAAATGTACTTTAAGAATTTGAAAACTTATGGAGGCGGTACTTTCGTACATCTACGTTCTGATAATATACTCTATAAAAAATACTTCTTTCAAAGTGCTTTTGAAAAAAAACACGTTTTAAAAAGCACTTTTTTTAAAGGTACTTGTCTGAAAAAGTACTTTTTTTTAAAGTTACTTTTTTGAAAAAATAACTTTCTGAAAATATATCATCTTAAAAAGGTACTTTTAAGTAAAAACACTTATTTCAGAAGTGTTTTTTGGATAAGGATTTGAATTTGAGAACTGGTTTTTGGAAAAGTAATTTTTGGATAAAGTACTTTTTGGATAAAATTGTTTTTATATGAAGTTCTTTTTGAAAAATAGTTTTTGAAAAAGGTACTTCTTAGGAATGCGCACTTTAAAAAAAAATATTATTGATACAAAAAACTTAATAGTAAGTACTTTTTAGAAAAAGTAATTTTAAAAAAAAGGTACTTTTTAGAAAAGGTACTTTTTAAGGAAGTACTTACAAAAAGAACTTTTTGAAACAGAAAAGGTACTTATTTGGAAAGGTACTTTTTTCAAAAGGTACTTCTTAAAAACATCTGCGTTAAATAAATATATTTACATTAAAATAGATATGTTTCAGTATTGAAAATTTCTATTATTCTAAAATCGTCTATTATATTGCATCTAGTTCCATTGTGCTACTCATCACTTGATTTCTTTAAAAGGTTCATAAATTTTATATTAACATTAAAAATATCTGCAAAATCATGTCAGCATAGATTTCACATCATTATTATATCCAATGCATAATTTCTTTTTCTCACTACTCAAAAACACCCCTCTCCCAACAACTCCCCCTTGGTTTCTTTGCCACTAGTATGCATAGAGTTCAGTCGTTGTTGTTTTTGTAAAACATCTGGATAACTTTCCATCATTCACTTGTACATACTTAAATAAATAAGTCTATTACATACACACATATGTATATTGTTTTTGTCAATGTGGTAGTCTATCTGCTATTGCTTTCTTTTTTTTTTCAAATAAATCTTTTTTCTAATTTGTTCATACTTCTCTACGTATCAGCTTTGGTTTTCCACTACTTCAATGGCCATTAAAAGTAAGGTTCAATTATTTATTATGCTTTTATCGTCTTTGTCTTCATAATACGTTTAATATTTTGCGGATTTATTATTTTGTAGTCATAAAAAATTCTTGGTGGCATCCTTTCTTTAGTTTGCAAGAATTTTTGGCCCAAATCAGTTTTAATTTTCCTTTGTCATCTTTGTTTTATTGTCCTCTTCTAATATTCATGAATATTATTGACAAATAAATAAGTTATGATGAAAAATCATTAAGACCAGAGTAAAACTTTTTTTTTCAAAATAAAGACCTTCTGATTAAATGATACCAAACAGTGTGACCAGATTAGCTCTTTTGGAGCTAAATTTTTCTTATTATAAATATTTGGTTTTAACTTCAAAATTTCACATATAGCTCAAAGCTTCTTTTAAGAAATCATTTACCTTTTTTATACATCTTTATAGCCAATGCCCCTCTTAAATAGTTCAATAGAGAAAAAAACATTTTGTAATATACATACATACATATATATATATATATATATATATATATATGTTTGCCATATAATATAAAGCGTAAAATTTAAAAAAAAATATCAAACAATATTAATCACAAAAAGTAATTAACTAAACACTATATTTTAATAAACAATGGTCTTCCTTGCGTTTATTAAAAATGTTGACTTTGTTTGACTTATTTATTTTTACTTTTATTTGCTAATTTTAAAAACATAAAAATCTGTATATTGTGTCAAAAGCAAAAACATATTAACTTTGGGGACTTTTTAAACTTATTTTGGAAATCTATCCTCATTTATGATATCAATTCTGGCATTGTGTTGCGTTCTAGATACATATGTAGTATGTATGTATCTCTGAGTATTTTTACATCAAGAACACAACTGCCGTGTTTGGTTAGTGCTAACCAAAATTGGTAATTTTTTTTCCAATGTGAAGATGTGAATATTTTTTTTCATTTTGGTTACTTTTTTCCGAAAATAATAATAGGTATATATATTTTCATATATTACTTGTTAAATTTTTAAATCACAGTTTCTAAAATTGTTGACATTGCTATTTACTTGTTTGTATTACGTTTGTTGCATAACAATGTCAACACTTCTCAGCTCTGTGTTGTTAAAAATATACACAAGACGAATTCGCCTTGAATATACATGTCTGTTGTAATAACAGATATGCTAACCACTTTCTTGTTATGTTTTTCATACACTTATTTTCTTAATATGTACGTTAAACTATTTCATTTTTTGTTTTTGTATAACTACTCGTAAGCGTCTATACATATATAAAATTTGTTAAGACAAGCTTAAAATTTGTTAAGACAAGCTTAAAAAATCAGTTTTGTCTTCATAAAAATTTATTAGGTTTTTGCTTCGTGAAGTTTAAATTTAGTTTATTGTAACGTTCCTATTAAAAATATATATTATAATAATAATTTTATTTACGTACTATAAAGAAAATAAGTTATATATGGAAAATTGACTCTTGTAAAACAAAAATATAAATATGTATATGAGTTTCTCGTTATTTTTTCAGTAGTAAGAATTCTTTAATATGTAAATGAATTACATTTCTTTTTTTGTAATTATCAACTTTGCATTGCATATTAACTTCAAATAAATTTTTATATTTTTTTTTCAAATAAAACAGTGCATTTTAAATTTGGTTATATATTTTCAAATTTGGTAACTTTTTCAAATATTTTGGTTAGAATATTTTTTTGAAGTGGCAGCACTGACCAAGAAGCTCGTTAAGAGCGGAAATTTGCCTACTAGTCTAATTTTGGAGGAGAAAGATTAAAAAATCTGGCACTTAGAAAAGATTATTGTCTTAGGTGTTTATCTTGGATAAGCAGCATTATTATTCCGGTCATTGCCATCACAATACATTATTACGTCGTGTAATCGTTAGGTCTGGTAGCTCTACACATGGAAACGCTGTTGTGTACGTGTAACATAACCTTGGGCTACACTTAGCAAATACAACGTTTATATACACTACAGCTAAGCAAATTAATTTACCACAGGGTAGAAATATTTAATAAACTAAATCAGGGTTACAAATCTTGGTATATGTACTGTTTTTGTGTCATTCCAGAATCAAAAGTACAATGATACTCCAATTATTCATTTACCCCCAGTTTTTGACTTCGTATTTAAGTACAAAATTAGTTAATTTTTCCATAAACTTAAGTTGTACTTAAATACGCTTTCAGTTTTTCAGTCTAAAATTTATTCTAGTATTTAATTGTGATAAAAGTATGGTAGCACAAAAAATGGCATGAAATATACTGAAAATTATCCAAGACAACTACCTTTTACGGACATTTTGTTTCATTGAACAGATGCTTTACCAGGGCTCACTGATACAGGTAGGAGCAGTTCTACAAATATAGAAACCAACATGTATTTTGTTTTTGTGAAATCTAATTCAAATGTCACAATTAGATGTGTAGAACAGAACAAAACGAAAAACTACAAAAACAAATAAACATGTCTGTTTTTACATTTGCCCTTAAGTTTTGTATGTATGTAAATATGTAAAAAAAATTTACTTTGTACCAGAACTTCTCCCAAAAACACATTATCAGCTGGGCTATCGCTCCTACCTGTATGAGTGTGACCTGTGCTTTAACAATTTTCAAGTTGTTGAATGTAAACAAACACATGGTTGTATGAAAAACTTAAATTGAATTTAAATGTACAATGTGGGCCATTTAAATCTTGTCTAATTTTGAAGTGAAAAACAAAATTTTGCATTTAAATACACTTTAAGGTTAAATAGTATTTAATTTTGGAGTTAAAAACTGGGCATTAATGCAATTTACGAAGTTTTTCAGTTGATGTCTTATATAGAATTTCCTAATGTACCGTTCTGATTGATTTACGGGGGAAATTTTAATTTTATAACACAAATTTCATTTTTTCTGAAGTATAAAATAGGTTTAATGTACTAAAAACACTAAATATGGAATTTATGTGGTTACTTATATGTACCAAAAATATTTCGATTTTCCAACTCTGGAAGCGAATTTTTATTTTTTTTACCAATGCAATTCTTAGTAAGGTGAAACATAGTTTTACTTGACAAAAAAAAATTAAAATTTTTTTAATTTTTTGGTGACTTTCATGTACTATAAAATATTTCATTTGTCCAACCCTGGAGTCGAACTTCTGATTTTTTAAGAATTTATTACTGTTATATTATTCTTCCTGAATAATATAACAGTTTTAATTAGCAAAACAAAACAACGTCAATTGCCATTTTGGTTACTTTTATGCAGAACAAATATTTCAATTTCCCAATTCTGGAAACGAAATTTTAATTTTTTTTACCAATGCAACTCTTACTGAGGCATCAAATAGTTTTATTTAAGAAAATCTTAATATTTGTAACCATTTTGGGGACTTTCATGTACTACAAAATATGTTAGTTATCCAACTCTGGAATCTTAATTTCGATTTTTTTTTTAATTTTTGATACCAATTTTGTTTTTCCTGAACTAAAAAATAGGTTTAATTAGTAAAAACCCGATGTTAGGTGCCTTTTTGGTTACTTTTATGTAGAAAAAATATTTAAATTTCCCTGTCCTGGAAGAGAAATTTTAATTTTTTTACCAATGGTAGTCTTCGTTCGGTATAAAGTCGCTTTATTTAAGAAAAACTTAAAATTTGCAACCACTTTAGTCACTTTCATGTACTACAGTATATTCCATTTAAAAATTTACAATTTTGAACCATTTTGGTCACCTTCATGAACTATAAAATATTACACTTGTCCAACCCTGGATTCGAAATTTTGATTTATTTTTTTTTTAAATTTTTGATACCAATTAAAATAAAATAAAAAATAGTTTTAGATAGCAAAAAAAACAACATTAGTTGCCAGTTTGATTACTTTCACGTATAAAAAAATTCAACTACCCCCCTTGGAAGCAAAATTTGAATTTAAAAAAATTTGTTTAGCCAATGCAAATTTTCCTGACGTATAAAGAGGTTTTGTTAAAGAAGAACTTAAATTATTTAACAGTTTTAGTTACTACATGTACTACAAAATACGGAATGGGCCAAAAAAAAATTTTAATTTCCCATCCCTGGAAAATTTTCTTTTACTCTTTTAGCTTTTAATAGACCATTGAGGCTTTCCAGAGCACGAAATAGGTTTAATTTACAAACAACCAAAAAAATAATTGGTTTTTGGTGTTAATTTTGCGTCGAGATATAGGTGTAAGCTTCCCAGCTCTGGAACCGTATATCTGATTTATCTGAATTTTAATTTGTTTAAACTCATTTCCAATCCAACGGTCCAAAAACGAAGTCTCCAGCTCTTCTGGGGACTTGGGAAACGCGATTTTACGTACAGACAGACGGACATCCCTCAATCGTCATCGCTATTCACAAGGATCCAGAATATATATACTTTATGGGGCCCCATGTGAATATCGAAGATATAACACACGGAATGAGGGTATACAAATAAAAGCAGCTGACTCCGTACGGAAAGTGCGCTCAGTTTACTTAAGTATATAATGGTTATACACATATAATGACATGTGTTCGAATGAATGCTTAAGCTGATTTAGGACAGCACATGCATATTATGGTTGGGCGTTTACATTTGTTTCACCATGGGACATGAATTTTGACCGTAATTTACATACATATATATTGTGAAATAGATCAGCTGCTAAACAATGCCACCTGCTGAAACATGCCTTGTGCCAAGGCGAATTGAGTTCTCTTTGCTTTTTGCACTACATTGTGAAATAAACATAAGATGGTAGCCGTAAGCCACAAGGCAGTTATTTACTCCATCATTGCTAGACAATTTTTTGTGTTCATGTAAAACAACAGAACAAAACAATGTATATATGACAGCTATTGTTCGAAAGGAGACTAGAACAAAAATAGAATATATAAACAACATAACACAACTTAGGATATTGTTGTTTGGTTCATGTCATGGTCCACGTCAAAAATTAGACCAACAAAACATAGTGCTGCACATATGCACAATTACTAACAACATCCACATATACAAACTAAACGAAACCTGATATCAATGTAGCCAAGCAGTAATTGAACAAATACTGTCATCTGGTGTTGTACTAACACCTCATATATTCACCATGATTACTGAAAGGTTTGTGTGTCGTGCGTGTTAAGCAGCTGCTGCTACAATCTGGCATGCCAGCAAAAATATTATACCACGTTTATTTTTGACATTTCTTTTAGTGTCATTTTGCAAAAAACAATGTGATCGTTGGAGCGCTATAATTAAGAAAATAAAAAAAGAGATTGAAAAATAATAAGTTTATAACAAAATTTCGCTTAACATAATTTGATAACATGTCCACAACGTTATTTGAACAACTTCAGCGCTTGAAAGCTCCTCAAGCGGGAGCTGTAGTGGATGCAAGACGTAAAGCATCCATACTTTTCAGTTCCAAGGAGGCCGCAGAAAAAGATAGGCGTACCATATATGAATTAGGTATCAGTGGATTGCAGGAATTAATAGTGCTGAATCCAAAATTTCAAGTATTTGAAAATACGCTTTTCGATGAAAGCACTTTGCATTTGGAAAGATCTGTGGAGAACAAAGATGTTAATGAGTTGCTAGATAAAAACATTCAAAACTTCTTGCAACATTTAAGCCCACATTTTCTCTTGCGCCCAGTTCACTTATGTTTGGAATGGCTGGTTAGACGTTTCCAAGTCCACGAATACAATCGCAACGACCTGATGGCCTTGGTTTTGCCTTACCATGAAACAAATTCCTTTGTTAAAGTTATACAAACCTTCAGACTGAAGCAATCTGACAAAGAGTGGGCATGGCTGAAACCTTTCCAAAAAGCTGGGAAACCTCTGCCGAAATCCGCTTTAATAAATAGGGCAGCAACCCATAGGGGATTTTTTGATTTTATTTGCAAAACAACTTTGAAAACTATTAAGGAATTCGGACCTCATGCTCATATGTTGCAGACGCAGATGAATTTTTACGGTTCGGTAGCTGTGGGAGCCTTAGACGTAGCCAGTTCTGTAGAAGAATGGCATATATCTACACTATTGCCCTCGCTGTTAAAGGGACTCTCCTCTGGTTGCGTAGATTTTGTGTCTGCCACTTATATAATATTAGCTCGTTTGGTGGCACGCAGTCAGCTTACCCCAAAACTATGCAATGCAATAATTTCCAAGGTGGCTGCGGTTTCCTTTGATCGTTTAAGACGTACAGCCGTTTTGCTCTTAATTTGGATTTTCGATTCCCAACACGCATCATCACCCCAGTTTACAGAATTGACATTAATCAATTTGACAAAGCAAAGTTGGCTAACGACTGTATTGTCTAGTTTGGCTAAAGAAAATGTGGACATCCAGTCTCTTGTTGTGCCTTTAATGAAAGACAGCATTAAAGCTTTACAAGAACAGCATACGAATTCAAACGATTTCAAGTCATTTTTAGAGTGCCTTCTTAACGACATTAAATTTCCCGCATCAACAGCTGAACAATTCATAAGGTTTGTATATAAACATACAATATTATATAATAAAACTATTTTTTAAATTTATGTTAAATATTTTTTTAATACAGCGCATTTTTGGATTGCTATATACCGGAACCAGCCTCCAAAACTGCCAAAGAATTTGGAGCCAAATCTCTCAATGATGGTGATATTATTGAATTGGATTCTGAAGATGATGAAAATATGCCAATGGCGGGGAGTATTGATTTTCAGTCTTGGTATTCACTATATTTACACAAATTGGAAAGACAATATCCTATATCATTTGATAAAACCATAAAGAAATCGTTATCAAGTAGCAGCCACAGCACCTCATCTAATCGTAACAAAGCTATTAAAATGGCCGTAGGTAAGTACATTATCTGTGTAAATTACTGAGGTTCGATGGAAATGATTTTTTTGAATAAATACTATTTGTTTTATCCAGAAATATGTTTAGATGTAGAAAGAATTTGCAGAAACTTTTTCATTCCACTACTATTGCAAGCTTAGCTCTTTAATTATATTATAACTAATATATTATCCGTTACTACGTTAGCAGTTCTTATTCAAAACGTTTTAAACTGTCCTTTGGCTTACGTGCACAATATATTTTTATTTTTTATCTTGTATACAATTTAACATTCCCAATTAGTTGTATATATTTTCTAAAATGTTTATAGTGTTTTTTCAAAAAAATGCTTTTGATACAAAAAACGATTTTTTCAAAACGTACCTCTTCCAAAAACCATAGTTCCTTTAAATTTCTTTTTACACAATGAGTACATACTTTTTTTTAATGAAATAAATAACTTTTCTAAAATCTTTTATTCGAAATTTCAAATACTATGGTTTTGCTTGTGAAATTCTCAATCAATATTTGGGAGTTTATGTATAAGCTGAGAGGTTTTGTTATTTTGGAATTAGGTAAAAGTCTGCTGATGATTTGGTGTAAGAACCAATGAAATGCAGGCATGTAGACATACATGACCACATAAACGAAAAGCACTAAATAACTTTTCAATAAGTTTTTTTTTATATATTTTTCTGATATTAGATTTTCGAAAGAGTACTTTTTTCCTGTACCTTTTCCAAAAGTTCGTAACCTGAAAGTATATATTTATAAATTTATTTATAATACATTTGTTAGCCTCCAGGACAGTAAAGATAAGTATTAGAAAAATGAAAAGAATAAGTTCTGTGTTAGTAAAATTATAAAGAAAAAAGAATCTTTATAAAATTAAGTATGCATGACTGTATGAACTGAATCCAAAGCAATATAAAAAATAGGACACTTACATACCCTTTCTGTGCAGCAATTAACTACTTCTACTCTCTATGTCGTTGAATATAGCAAAAAGTTGTGAGAAATTGACAATTGTTGAAGAGAATGAGTATAGAAGTGTTCTTTCATATTAGGTCTGTCTGCGTACTTTTCCAGTAGCAAATACTCAGTAACTTTTTTTGGGAGAGTAAGACCAATTTTACTCTGTCGGCTGAAAATATCTGAAAAAGTACGCAGACAGCATCCAGTAAACTCTTGCAAGAAAACAGCTGATCGGTTAGTAAACGATTGAAAAAACAAAGCAAAAGAATTTTAGCATATGTGTACGCAAAGTTTGTCTCACAGAGTTCTGCTATTCATCACGCTCGCACTGTATATTTGGACGTTTCTAGCACGAAGTAAAATGTTTTGTTAATTATAATTTATTATAAGCGTTAAAAATCAACACAATTCTAACTACTTGCCTCTGCATTGTTAAATTCCAATTTTTATTTTTATTTCACAAAAATTATTTCATTCAAACAGTAAATAAAAACAGCTGTTCAAAATAGTTGCAAAATCTTGCAAGCAGAAATTTCTCCAGCAACATTTTGCAAGTTCTCTAAATACCAACTGTCAAAAAATTATCTTTTTGGCTCTCTCGCTGCAAGAGATTTGGAGTACGCAGACAACATTTTGCAAGATTTTGCAACATTTTGCACAAAATAATGCAAAATATGTGTACGCAGACAGACCTATTGTCTTGACGTGACGTTGACGGTGACCAATAGAAAAAGGGGGACTATTTTTGTAATTTAAGCAATTGCAAAAAGAAAACTAGAAAAAAATGAAAAGGAAACTCAGCCTGAAGGTTGGCGTTTTTCGCATTGAAATTCGACAATTTATAGTAGGTTAAAGACTGATGTCAGCTGTGTTTTTCGTTTATTCAACGGGGGTTTCAACAAGAACTTTGGTTTGTAAAACAAAAAGTTTAGATGAAAATGATTCAAATTTTAATTGTACTACGAAGAGAAAAGTTCGGCAATTATGAATGAGAAATGATATCTTGCAAATGTCCACTACGACCACGCTGGCTTCAAAGCCAAATCCTTAAGCAAATTTCACCTTATGGTGGTTTTCGATAATTCAAATTGTTGAGAACGTCGAAGAATTGCCGAATTTGGATCTGCTTCAACAGCTGCGATGTTTTCAGTTGAACGACCCGGCCGAACACGCGTATGGTTCTAATTTGAAGAAAACATTTTCTCCACAGAACCTGAAGAAGGGAAAGAATAGACATTGGAAATTTAAAATATATCCTGCAATTGCCCGAGACTGCAACGATTATTAAATTTTTGGGCCGATGTTTCCTTTAGAGGATTGCCGATGTCGCGAAGGGTATTATAAGTAGCTTCATTATTAGATTTATATAAACTGTGCAGAGATGGATATAAATATGTATGTGCAATGGATTCCAATCGGTTTTATTCTGTTTTATTATATTTTTAAAGCGATTTAGACTACATATTGTATAACTGTAAACATAAAGATCTGTTGTCGCGCAGGCTAATGCGTGTGCAACGCTTTATAAAAATATGTAGGTCGACGGAGTCGTTGAAAAAAGTTTTTCGCCGCTTTAATTGCAAATCAATGTAAAAAGAAAAATGTTAAACCTCAGATAATTTTTTATGATTTCGTGATCATGTCCCTATTACGGTAAATGAAGACTACGGGGTACTTGGATTCCTGAAATGCTGAGTTAAGGAGTTTCTTGATCCTTATATAACAAAACTTTTATACACTTCTCTTGTTCTGCCAATGCTTTAGTATCGATCAATTGTTTGGGATCTCTGTTATGCTATTCATGTTTATAGCATTGAATCGGCAAAAAAAAAAATAGTTTTTAATTTTCTGTCTCCGTGGTCTCGGTTGGAATTCGTATGCCATGCCGCCATATCATAAATAACTTGCTTTAATAAAATTTCCTACTCTAAAAAGCCGACAATCGATGCTTAGCGTTTTATTTATCCTGGGCCTAATTCATGGCTATGTTGATTCTGAATTTCTGCTTAATCGACTAAACTTCAACGTTCCTGTAAGACCAACCCGCAATTTTGAATTTTTGGCTTTAAAATATTCTTTATATCGACGGCTTATATTCAATACCCGCCATACGCCAAAACACAATTTTTCTGGAGAGAAAAAACTGTTTCATTCGAAAATTCTTAAGGTATGAATTAATCATTCTTCTATAATATTTTTTAAATATGACTACTGAGTGACCCTTATAAAAAAATAGAACTTTTTACTCTATTCGTAGCGATATGGTTGATGTCGGGTATTGCAACTGAAATCTTCAAATATTTTTATGGCGTATAGCTGGTTATTGCACAGTAATAAAAATATATGTTTTTTTCCTCTAATATGTAATTTTATTAAATTAAGCATAATTAAAAAAAGGCAATTCAAATTGGACATTGTCACATTGCTTCTTATTACTTTGACTCCATCTGAACTAAATTTTCATAAAAGTAATGATATTCTAGTGGCAGTATAACCGGTTTCAAATCTTGAAGATGTTTCCATTTACTAGGCTGGATTGGAAGCTGAGCAGTATGCAAAGGCTTTGGTTCAGTATATCCTGTGTACTTTTTACTTCTGTTGGGCAAGTTATTGTATTTTTCATTAAAGTTAACTTGAAATTGAACTTCTCCACTTCGCAAATATTTTAGTGATCTTATTATTATTATTGGTAAATTATCTGATGAGCAATGTGTTTTCAAATGGTATAGTATGATGGAAATAAATGTTGAAGCAGACAGATCGCCTTGTATCTCATTCCACCAACAGTTAGTGCATTGGTGATCGGCAAGATTGTAAACAGTGAAGTTATGAACTTGTAGACGTTGTTTGAAATAGATAGCTGACGCATTTATATTTGGGCAGAGTTTAACTACTTATGCATCCATAGTAAAAACGTGTCATTTTCCTTCTTGCACCGCGACTTTGTCAAGATTCTTCTCATCTTGAGCACGTTGTTTTTTTTAAATATGATCGTTATATTGTTCAGGCGTTATTTGTTTGGCATTAAAAGAGACACACATATCGCATTGATCCTTGCGGGGCATAAAAAGACCGTAATTCTGCTCTTCAAAAAATTTCGAAAAGGTAAAAATTTAAACAGATGATACTTACTTCTCGGAACAGTATGCAAGGTAGTCTCGGTAAATGTCTACCTTTGTGGTAAATGTTGCGGCAATATTGATTTTATTCTTTTCTTTACGACAGTAATGGCTTTCCACTTTGTCCAATTTCTGGAAATATTCTTTTAAGTGTATCGTACCATCGGTTCTTTTAGAACTAAACGTGGATCGCTGAGTTTGTGCTGGCGACTCATTGTCTCCCGGTTTATCTTTGGATGTTACCCATCCTCTAACCATGTCCCTTTTTATCGAAAGAGTCGACAAAAACATAAACCGGCAAACTTGTAATGAAATTTATTCGTTCCGTATTCTCAATTATGGTGTATGGCGGGTATTGCATTAAAAAAAAATCAATGAGTGTTCGAACTCACGGGCGATGTGTTAACACCTTTTTGTTTATTTATTTTATATTAAACCCACAAAAAACAAAGAGAATGCAAAGCAACAGACAAATGTACATACATACATACATTGTTATGTTTGTACATAAGCTACATACGTTGCTGTCTTGCTATCTCATTTTTATATATGTACGTATAACCACGTCACTATTCTCTTTGCTATGCATAAGACAAAACCGAAGATCAACATAAAACACTTTTTTAATATTACTCCAAATTAATACTCCGAATTAAAACACTTAAATCTCCGCTCGCCGATATCGGATCGCCTTAATTTTTGGCCTAAACTCTTCGTTGAAACCCGCACTAGCGTTTTAATCCAAAAATTAATAAAATCGGCTATGAATTTCCGGAGAAAATCGCGTGGGAAAATTACATGAAAATCGCCCAATAATCACTTTCAATACCGACTGCCAAGCAACGAACAAACAAACTCTTACACTTACACTTGCGTATGTATTGAAACTGATAGTTTACTGCCCTAGAGGCGCGCGTATAGATGTTAACACATCAAAAAATCGTGCGGTTGATAGCTATATCACAAATATTTAAACAAAAGGACTTATATTAATTATTTTTTCGGAAATTTTTGTCAGAGATTGAACTGGCATCAGTGAACAATTTGCGATCAAAAAGTAATTTTCCAAAAATTGGTGTATGGCGGGTATTGAATATAAGCTCTCGATATGATTCTTTTTGTCGCGCCTGTGCCAATTTCAATAATGTGTTACCACACTATTAATTTATCTGAAATTGAATGAAACAGAATATTGTACTTAAGAGAAATCTTACGTTATTTTTAAATAGTTGAATACTATTTTATTTTTCATCTTTAGTCAGTAAGGATATAAAAATCTATTAACCCAAATAGATAAATAAATAAATGATTATTCTTTTACAACTCCGTTATTTATAAAAAGATTTTAAGCTATTTTTATACCCTCCAAACAAGAATTTGGAGGGTATATTCACTTTGTCATTCCGTTTGTAACGCATCGAAATATCCATCTCAGACCCCATAAAGTATATACATTCTTGATCAGTGATGAAATCTAAGACGATCTGAGCATGTCCGTCCGTCCGTCTGTGGAAATCACGATTCAGTCCAAACGAAAAGAGCTAGACTCTTGAAATTTGGCATAAATATATTTTGAAGCTTAGAGCAGGTTAAGTTCGAAGATGGGCTAAATCGGGCAAGAGGGAAAAAAGTTCCCCTAAGGAGAACTAATCCAACCCAGAAAAAACAACATAATTTTTAAAGTTTTTTGCTTATTTTGTTAAGCAAATGATATATATTTATGTCAAATACGGTCCAACGCCTTAAACTTGGAGCCAGTAAATAAAATAAAAATATTTTTTAAAAAATATAAAAATTTAACAAAATGTTTTACTTAAGCCTACATTCCTTTAAAATAAAATTTTTAAGCTTTAATGACGATGCTGAGACGAAACCTGGTACTATTCTGCTCTACCCCCTCCTTCCCCTTTGCCCACTAAATGACCCTACCAAAAAAATCATCCCAAGCATTTATCTTTAGAGTTTTATGGCTGCCGATTTCTGCCCTACTCCCCCCCCCCCTCTCTTCCTTTGCCCCTTAAATGACCCTATCAAAAAAAGAAATTTTAATTTTGTATATAATTATCCCAAGCATTTATTTTTAGAGTTTTATGACAAAGGTGAAATGTTTCCCCCACAGCCCTTGCCAGAGCGACCCCGCCAAAATACAGTTTTTATACCCTCCAAAGAGAATTGTGATGAAGTCTAAGACGGTCTAGCAATGCCCATACGTTCGTCTGTGGAAAACATGATATTTTATATTTTTGAACCCCGCCCCCTTTAGTGGGCGTTGACGTACGATATTATATAAAGGATCTCTGTCCCACCAAGTTAAACATTTTAAATTCACTTACTAAATATTTGGAGGGTATTTAAGATTCGACCCGGTCGAATATAACGTTTTTACTTGTTTTCTATAGGACTATATATTTTGCGAAATTTGTTCCCTTTTGTATTGTGCAGATGGAGTGTCTGCTGTTGAATTTGATTATATAAGAATTATTGTAATTTTGCCATTAAAATATTTATATATTTGTTCTAAAATATTAAATTTTATTTTTTAATTCTTCTTTTTCCTGCCAGGTTACCGTCTACAGTTCTGCGACTCCAGCACTTGTGATATCTACGAAAGTCTATATCATCACACAGCCGACATACGCCTAATGGCCATCAAAACTTTGATTAAGAATCTTAAAGATTATCAGAAAAGGCCTCAAAATATTCAACTGCTTAAAGAATGTTTGGCTGATCGTATAAATGATGATAGCGAAGAAATTGTTAACGAAATTCTAAAGCTACCCTCCAGCGAAATACATGAAATAATGGGCTGTCAGAAATTTGTTGAAGCTCTAATGGGTATTTTGTATAAAATACAAATTATGCCGCAGCAATGGTGTTTCCTGTGTACAAAAGTTGTAAAACATTTAACATCCGTAGCGGTGGTGCAGGAATACAATAATCATTTGTTGTTGTTGGCCTTGATGCCCTTAATGTTTCCCATTGAAAGTGGAGTTGTCACCGGGAAAGTTATAAATGAAATTGTCAATAGTTCGTTGGCAGAAAAGATGAAATTTTTGAAAGATCTAAATGTGGATGTGGAAGATTTTCATATCAATAGCTTTAAAACACAATTTCTAGATGTTATAGCTGCTACCAAGGATACACCCACGGCAGTAGAACTATTTGAAAGTGTTGCCTCACAGGGTGATAACTATTTCAAACAAGCCATGCAACTGTATCACTTTATAATTCTGGTTACCGCTTGTTTGAAGCAACGTTATTCGGCCAATCAAAGCTTGCATATGTTTAAACAAATTTCTGCGTACAACAAAAAATTCCAATTCAAATATATGATTAAGAAAAAATGGAGCGATGTTGATATGTTGAAGTATATACCTTTGCAATTGTTTGGAGACTTTTTGCTCACCCTGACTGTCCATACAAATTTCCAAGATCTATTGAAACGAAGTTGGAATGAACCTGAAGCCGTAGAGTTGCATTATTTTCTTAATGTCTTCCAATTTGTTGTTAATGAATGCTTTAAAAATACTAAAGATGAATCACAATGGTCGGAATGGTCGAAACTACTTAAGGAAATATTTGATACCGTATTTCAGGATCCATACAGTAAGGCTGGATTTTTGGCCAATTTTTATGTGTATGAAAATACAGCGGCTGTAGAGAATTATGCATTTTTGCGTTTAAGAGCCTTTAAGCTGATGCAGACATTAATTAAAAACAACTACAGGCACAAAATGAAATTATCTGCGGTACATATTCTAAAAATCTGTGCAGCCTTGAGCACTAAATCACAAATAATGCGCTTGGAAGCTTTGGAGACTTTAAAAGTAATTTATGCTGATGACCATGCCTTAAATGAGGCGCACAAAAGTTTTGTTAAAGCTGTTTTGGAGCGTATCGAGGAAATTTCCATGGACCCTGAACAATTTCCTTTGGTGTTTTATACCATTATTAAGGGCAGTAAAGCCTCAGTGGCTAACAACATTTTGGCTGATCTTTTGGATTTAATTAAAAAAGACAAGAATTTGGAACAGGCTGTTTTCAGCCAACAACTACTGCAGTTGCTCATACTATTCAATGATACCGATATATTGAGCCAAATCCTGCCTTTGGCCATCACTTCTTTGCAAAAATACTGTGTAGAAGGTTCTATAAAATTGCTAAAGGAGCCTTATAGTAATATATTTAGTCTAGTAACTGATCATTTCAGTTCTGGAACTATGGAAAATATATTAATAGATGAGCCTAAAGCGTGGCAACTAATTGAGCAAATATTCCAAAGCAGCTTAATCTTCACGTTTAAAGAAGGCAGTTTGTTGCCAATACCTTGTGTTTTCTTGGAATCCTTAGATGAATATGCTGTGGAGAAAATGCCCAGTAAATATAAACAAAATTTGCTTAAATTGATTATCAAAACTTTGGCAGAATTGGAAAATGATACCATATTCTTGGCTGCTAATAAATTATTGAAAAAATGCACGCTGGATTGCAAACCTTTGAAGGAGTTAATTGACTCCATGCACAGAAACAAGGAAAGCAAACAAAGAACTCCCGACATTAGAAAATCTCTAATCAAACGGGATTCAACGAAATCTGTAGAGATACAAACCAATTCGGTTAATTGGAAACAAGGTGTGGTGTTGATGGAATTGCTGGAAAATAAAAAGAAACTAGAAAACACAGACAGTTTGATACCATCCCTATTTGAGCTGCTAAACAGTTGTCTGTCCGGCGAAGAGCAAAGTGCCGTGGAATATACCAAACAGTTGATTTTGTCGGCCATCTTACACTGTTGCCAAAAGGCTTCTGAAAATGGTTGCAATTTGCAAACAGCTTTGCCGAAAACCACCTTCCGAATGGATCAAGTAGTGCAATGCCTACGTGCTTCACAAAATCCTCAAACTCATCACAATGCTTTGCTGCTACTCTCCCACTGTGCGGCCCTGTTCCCCCATCAAGTCTTACACAATATTGTGGATATATTTACGTTTATGGGCTCCTCAGTGGTTAGACATGACGATGCTTTTAGTTTTCATATCATCAATGATATTATAGTTTCCATCGTGCCCATATTGGTAAGGGAAAGGGCCTCTGTTATACCAGTGCTGAAAGTATTTTCCGATATCATGTTGGATGTGCCCGAACATCGAAGATTGCCGTTGTATACAAAACTTATACAGACACTGGGTTCTGAAAAATATCTGTGGATATTTTTGTGTGTCGTCTTCGAAGCCCATGTTATAGATGATGAAAAGCAAAGATTGCTGCAAAAGAAGTCTCACAAGTCAGCCAATTCGCCGACAGATCAAGTAGCTAAGCGTATAGAAATTGCTGTGGAGTTGACCAACACTTTTCGGCCACAGATTATCATAGAAAATTGTATAAAACTTTTGAAATATATCGAGCAATTGCCCATGCAAAAGGAGGACATCAACAACAAATCCCTAACAAATTTAGACAACATCGAAGCATCTCTCTTCGATGTAAAACTTCGTTCCGCCAGACAATTGCGTCACTACAAATATGTCATCATGCAATTCTTGTCATCCGTAACTTCTTCGAATGAATTTTTACGACAAATTGCTCTACTTAATGAAAACGAAATTTTGGGCATGAAACCATTTTATCAAAATTTCATTATCAGAATACTGTCGTATGTTCCTTTAGTCTCCATGACTATTGAGAAAGCTGATGAAAATTCGCAGCAAAAGTTTTGGAAAGTTATTTTGCATCATCTGCACGATGTTTTGGATAATGCTATATCTTTACTATCGGCCGAAATGTTTCTGGTGGTTGTCAATGGCCTTTTGCAACATCAATTGCTGAGCATACGTAAAAAGGTCATAGAGTTATTGATAAGCAAATTGCAGCAGAAGAACTCGTATCTATTGGAATGTGATGACAAACATTTCCACAATCTTCTGCAGCCTTTGGCCGATATTGTGGCCGGTATTTTGATAAAAGATGAAACGGTAGAAGCTTCTCAACAAAATGAATTGGTATTCTTGCAACAGACTGCCTTAATTGCCATTAAATTGTTATCTAAACTGTTTGCTCTAAAACATATTGCTGAGTTTAAGGACATCCTTGGAAATCTAACGAAAATCACCAAACATCGTTCATCTATTTCCAAAATAGTTTTGGCTACTGTTCTTTTGTGCATGATTGAAATTTCCTCTAATTTAAAGGCACACTCTTTGGCTCATTTGCCCAAATTTATGCCGCATATGATTGCTATTCTCCAGGATCAAGCTGAATTGGTGCATTCACATCCGCCGGATAATGTGTGCATAGCAATTGTAACAGGTACGTGGGCATATTTTATATTTTTCCATTCACAGAATTTCAATTCAAATTTGACTTTGCCAGAAATGTGGGAACTTGAATTAAGCTGAGCAGGATTGATTTTTTTCAAAAGAACCACATTTACATACCGGTTAATTTAATAACGGCTGGGCAAATTTGAGGTTAGGAAGTAAATTGGCTTAAAACACACTTTTTTATGACAAATCCAGTTTTATTGATAGCAATGTAATGAAATTTGGGAATTAATAATGGAATATGATGTTGACCTCTAGTACGTCGGCAGACGTTCGCTCTTTTTACAAAATTTTGAACCATAGTTTGCAACAAAGCTTCGCTTATCTCGTCAATGCAGCGCCGAATTTCATCTTTCAGAGCGTCAGTTGTTTGTGGTTTGTTCAGGTAAACACGGTCTTGCAAATGGCCCCAGGGAAAATAGTCCAGCAGTTTTAAATAACAAGTACGAGGCGGCCAATTGACATTGCCAATTCGGGAAACTATGCGACTGCGAAATTTCTCATGTAATGGCTGACTGCGTGGTTTTGTGGCGCCGTCTTTGTGAAGCCAAAGGTCAGTGATGTCAACATTAGCCGATAGTAGCCACAAAAAATTGGTTATCATGCACCCTTATTGTCTTTGGAGTTTTACGTCCTCAAATTCGACGAATTGTAATCACTTAAAGACGTAAAACTAAAATTTTCTTTAATCTATTACAAAATGTCAAATCTGAAGGCGAAAAACGCCAAACACGATAAGGCTGATTGTTTGGTAGCGCGGAGAATTCATGGTGACGGCGTTTCCTCGCTTATTTTCGAAAAAAAAATACAGACAGATGATGCCTCCTGACCACAAACCGCACCACATATGGTCACTTTCTTTGGATGTAATGGTTTTTCGAGGACTCTGCAGATTTTGTGAGCCCCATATGTGACTTTGTTTGTTTACATAATCGCCTAATTGAAAATGGGCCTCATCACTGAAGATGATTTTATTGAAAATTGCGTTGTTTTCGATCAGTCTCTCAAATAGCCAATTCACACACGTTCATCGCAAACAATGGTCGGCCGGCTTTAATTCTCGAACGATTAGAACTTCATGCAAAATATTGCGCAAAGTGCCTCTGGTGATGCCCAATTGTTGCGAACGTCAACGAGTTGATGTTCCAGGTTCATGCTGCACAGCGGCTGCGTTTGCATCACAACGGCCACTATGAGCGTAATGTTTTGGTCTATTGTTGGCAACAGTACCGTGACCCTCGAATTTAACGATTAAATTACGTCCACCGGTCTCAGAAGGAGCCTGTTTACGAGGAAAACCTGTTCGAATTTTTCGAAGTGATACAGTAAAATTTTCATAATTTTACTGTATTACATAATAAATTGTCTCAATTAAAATTCTTTGTTGAAGAGTGTAGCGTTCCATAGGTAAAATTTCCCAACTATTTACTAAATAAATGTCAAATTATGACAACTCAGTTCTTAACATTTCATTATTTGACAGCCACTTTACTTCCTAACCTAAAAATTGCCTATCCTGATATAAATTAAGTGAGAAAATTTATCATAATTTCTCATAGAAGTGTAATCAAACCCCAAGCGAGCAGCAGCTGAACTAATCCGTGTTTCTTATTTATTTTTTTTAGGTATGCAGAAACTTTTCGAAACTCTACCGCTGTTCTTGGGACCGTATATTGTGGACATTATTACCGCCCTCAGTTCCATACGTACCCGTATATCAGCACAAAATAATGAAAAAGATCAAAGATCGATAAACACTTTGCAAAAAATCAATACCATCTGGTCGAAAATAGCCAGCGAGGTACCAGTACGCATTTTAGTACCCAGCTGTGAAAAGGCCTATAGCAAATTAAAGGCTAGCAAAAATTACGCGGACATTAGTGTTCTAATGAAACTCGTCCACCAATCGATTATAAATTCCAACAACAATGATTTGGCCAATGTACGCAATGAATTGACGGTGCTCTTTATGGAAACTCTAGAATTCCGCGTGCAATTAAAGGACTCTCACATGGATATGACAAGCATAAACTCAACGGAGACAGTGATAATAGATGCTTTTGTCGCCTGGGTATTGAAACTTTCGGAGAGCTCCTTTAGACCCTTGTACCACAAACTTTACAATTGGGCTCTGCAGAATAACCAACAGAAGGAAAATGTTTTAACGTATTTCCTGTTGACTAATAAAATTGCCGAATCGCTTAAATCTTTATTTGTACTATTCGCTAGCGATTTCATAGAAGATACTGCACGTTTGCTTAACGAATCGAATGCCAATAAAATAGATATAGATCCTGATACCGAACAGCTCAACATAGAACTTTTAAAGGCCATTTTGAATACTTTACACAATATATTCCTATACGATAGCAAAGATTTTATTAATAGCAAACGTTTTGAGTATCTAATGCCTGCAATTGTTGACCAATTGGAAAATCGTTTGGTTTTGGAAAACGATTCTCTGCAAAAAATATTAGCCGACTGTATAGCCCAATTGGCGGTAGATGTCTCCAGTGATGTTTTGTGGAAACAATTGAATTATCAAGTTTTGCTTAAGACACGCACCAGCGTACCAGAAGTTCGCATATTCGCCTTCAATTGTTGCGTGGAAATTGCTAGGAAATTGGGTGATGATTTTGCTCCGTTACTGCCTGAAACCGTACCCTTCATTGCTGAACTATTCGAAGATGAGAATCCGCGTGTGGAAAAGAACACCAGAAAATCGGTGCAAGAATTGGAAGTTATTTTAGGTGAATCTTTACAAAAATATTTGTAATAATTTTTAATTATAAGATTTTATTATTACTATTTCGGAATGTAATGTACGATTAATAGTATTTTTTAAAATAAAAATTAAATCAAAATATATTAAAGTTTTTCTATATTAATTTTTCTTAATTGTGTGTCAATACTAACTTGGACGACCCTTCAGGAGCACTCAACGGCTTTGAATCTTCCTTATAATTAATGTGATAGTTATAAAGAACTATGATTGCCCCTTATATCTTAGAAGTAGCTCTTGCTTCCACAGGCAGGCTGAATTGCATGTCTTTAGATTGGAATGAATAGAACTGCAGAGTAGGCTAATTTGAGGTTAGGATGTAAATTGGCTGTCAAATGATGAAATGTCAAGAATTGAGCTGTCACCCTTTGAGATTTATTTAGTAAAAAGTTAGGAAATTTTACCTATGGAACGCTACACTCTTCAATAAAGAATTTTAATTAAGAAAATTTATTATCAAATTGGTAAAAATTTTACTATATCACTTCGTAAAATTCGAGCAGCTTTTACTCGTAATCAGGCTCCCCCTGAGAGCGGTGGGCGTAATTTAATCGTTAAATTCGAGGGTCATGGTACTATTGCCAACAATAGAACAAAACATTGCGCTCATAGTGGCCGTAGTGATGCAAACGCAGCCGCTGTGCAGCAAAGTGTTGCGAATGGGCTTGGAACATCAACGCGTTGACGCTCGCAACAATTGGGCATCACCAGAGGCACTGGTGCATCATGCAATATATTGCATGAAGATCTTCTCGTTTATAAAGTTCTAATCGTTCAAGAATTAAAGACGGCCGGCTGACCATTGTTTGCGATGAAAGTGTGTGAATTGGCTATTTGAAAGACTGATCGATAACAATGTATTTTTCAATGAGATCATCTTCAGTGATGAGGCCCATTTTCAATTAGGCGATTATGTAAACAATCAAAGTCACATAGGCTCACAAAATCTGCCCCATAGGCTCACAAAATCTGCAAAGAGTCCTCGAAAAACCATTACATCCAAAGTAAGTGACCGTATAATGCGGTTGTGGTCAGGAGACATCATCTGTCCGTATTTTTTCGAAAATAAGCGAGGAAACGCCGTCACCATGAATTCTCCGCGCTACCAAACAATCAGCCTTATAGTGTGTGGCGTTTTTCGTCTTCAGATTCGACATTTTGTAATAGATTAAAGAAAATTTTAGTTTTTTTGTCTTTAAGCGATTACAATTTGTCGAATTTGAGGACGTAAAACGCCAAAGACAATAAGGGTGCATGATAACCGATTTTTTGTAGCCCCTATCGGCTAATGTTAAGATAACTGACCTTTGGCTTCACAAAGACGGCACCACAAGCCACGCAGCCGACCAATAAATTCAGTTGTTGCATGAGAAATTTCCCAGGCTCGTAATTTCACGATTTGGCGATGTCAATTGGCCGCCTCGCTCTTGTGATTTAACGTCGCTGGATTATTTTCTGTGAGGTTATTTGAAAGATGAAATTCGGCCCTGCATTGACGACATAAGTGAAGCTTTATTGAAAAATGTGGTTAAAAATTTTGTGAACAGAGTGGACGTCTGCCGACATGCTAGAGGTAGACATTTACTCGACATCATATTCCATTATTAATTCCCATATTTCTACCTTACACTTCTACTTTACAATTTACTTCCTAACCTCAAAAATAATCTTGTGAATAAATTTCAAATTAACCGTTAATTTGAATTTTGTTCGTTTATATTTACCACTAATTTTTTATTTTAATCGGTTACCCACTTCTAGCGAAAGTTCAGATTAAAATTTTTCATTCATTTTGAAATGGACCGCAAGCACATGAAACGTTTTGTTAAACAAAATTATTATTTTTTATTTAAATAATTATTAACAAATAAACTTACAAATGATTAACAACTAAACATGGACTTAAGTTTGTGGAATGTCATTGAAATTTACAAGATTTTTGTTTCTTTAATTCGTTGTTTTCACTCATTTACATATTTGATTCTATGATATATCTAATAAATGTTTTATAAAATAAACACTTGGAGAATTATAATATGAAACAAAAGAATAAGAAAAGCTTGAACTAAAAAAAAAAACAAATTGAGTAAATGAATTACTTATTAATCGTAGTATAAGCTAAAGTCGTTATGTGCACATTATTTTGCGTGTTGTCGGCCGTTTCTTTATCTTCCGGTATTTCAGGATCTTCACGTTCTTCTTCTTCATCGATAATACTAATGTCACGTATAGATGGACGATGACTGCGGCGCCATCCTTTAAAAGAAAATTGTTTATTTGTTAGACAAATTTAAATGAAAAAAATCTGCTTATATACAATACTAACCTTCAACAATTTGCGGTTGTTTAGTTTTCGTTAAGAGTTTTGTGCCCGTCACTGAAATAAGTATGGCTCCCAGAGGGGCCGTCAGCACAATAGATAACACTGACATTGTCTGTACCACATATGCGTAGTGCTTGTCATTTTCAGTGGCATTATCAGCCAAGTGCTTCATGGCTACGGGTCCCAAAGCTGCCTGCACTGTCGCCTTTGACATCCAAGAGAGAGCAACAAAGAACTTTTCCTTCATATTGAGTTTATCGCCAAAAGCAATACCAGCCGTACACAATATACGCAAGACAGCACCAAGTGCTATACAACCAATGCCTACAGACACAATATCGGGATCGAGCTCAGAGATCTGTGGAAATAAATATTTGTATGTAGGTAATATGTAACATTTGTTTCAAAATAAAAAAAAAAATTGTTTTCACCAAACGAGTAGAATTTATCACAACCAAAATGCAACTTAATTGTATGTGATTGAAATCATTAATAATTTGTTGTAGAAAATTCAAATCGGTTGTCTGACTATCCTCCTTTCTATAAGTCTTGTTCTTTATTTTGGCAGAAGGTCAGGAGTATTCGCTCATTTGTTTCGGACAAAATTTTTCTTCAGACATGAGCAGCTCATGACCTTATTACAACTCCACTATACTATATGTATATGTGAAGATCACCACTTGTTGGCGGCAGCTAACAAGTTTTCCTTTTTACTCTTCCTATAATTTCATAATAATCATACGCCTTCGTACCTATATTTAAGGTTTAAATTTAAAATAATCATACGCCATGTGGTACGAAAAAAGTATTTTTCGCTTTATAAAAGCAGCAGTAGTGTTTAATAGAAAAACAAGTAACAACGTTATTTTCGACCGGGTCAGATCTTAAATACCCTCCAAATATTTAGTAAATAAAAACTTTATTTTTATTCTTAATAAAATTTACATTTCTAAGGTATTTAGCTTAAGTCAACTAGAAAAATATTTTTTTAATACTGTCGTTTCCTATCTGTTGTGAGGAGCATGACTGCGACACCTTTCCGTCAGCATAAAAACTTACGTATTAATATTTTATTTCAACGTGCAAAAAAGGGACTGAGATAAGTCAAAAATGCTTAACATGCGGGGTCAGAGTTCCTTTAAGACATTTCAGTGCCCAATTTTAAAACTCTATACAGAGTAACTCCGGAAAAGGCCGTCCGTAAATTCTTGGGGTATTTAAGCGTAGAAAACATTTTGTTTAATAAGGTAATTTAAGGGTTAAAACGTGGGGGGGGTGTACTTGTTAAGGCATGAGAAGATCAGAGAACATAACCTTCGTCGTAAAAGCTTATAAATTAAATTTTTAAGGCTTAAGAAATACAATTTGTTAAATATTTACACTAGTTTTTCATATAATAAGTAACTTCAACGCCCACTAAAGAGGGCGGGTCCAAAAAATAGACTATATAGTGTTTTCCACAGACGAACGTATGGGAATTGCTAGATCGTCTTAGACTACATCACTGATCAAGAATATATATACTTTATGGGTCCAATTTTTTTGGAGGGTATTAACCCTCTACCCCGTAAGAGTACCTCAAGGCACTTATAACAAAAATTGAATTTACTCAGAAACCAATTACCATATTTTGTTTTAATTGTAACGGAGCATTTAGTTACATATTTATTTACATTTCTCTCGAAAGTTCAAATAAATTTCGACATTTGGCTTCGATTGTGTCAGCTGGTTAGTAAGAGGAATCAAAATTACTGCAAGTAAAATTCTGTGTGGAATTTTTTTAAACTAATTTGTATTAACTTCTAGTCGTTCGATCTCTTCGAAATAATTTTTGTTGGAAAGGTATGATATCGTTCTTTGAATTTATATGTTTGGAAATGCAAAACAAAACAAAGAACATGTACTGAGAACGCAAAAACTAAAGAGTGTCTCAGGGCACTCTTGCGCGTTCCGGCTAAATTTATCGATCACTTTTATTCCGTTACTTTTTATCTCTTTGTTATATTATTTTAAAATTTTTGTCAAAAAGTGATAGAAATGACAGATAGAAATTATCCTCTTTGACTGATGATGATGACGAACTTTCATCATCATTTGTCGAAAATGTTGAGTCATGTTCTGCAGCCAAAGAACAAGCCCCATCAACAACTGAAAGAAAACCATAGAAAAGAACCTGTTCTTCGTTACCATTGATGGAAAGTAGTGGTCCAGTAAATGTGCCATCTAATGGTGGCTTCATTGCAAACTGTACAAAACAAGTAAAAACGTTATATTCGACCGGGTCGAATCTTAAATACCCTCCAAATATTTAGAAAGTGAATTTGAAATGTTTAACTTGGTGGGACAGAGTTCCTTTATATAATATCGTACGTCAACGCCCACTAAAGGGGGAGGGGTTCAAAAATATACAATATCATGTTTTCCACAGACGAACGTATGGGCATTGCTAGACCGTCTTAGACTTCATCACAATTCTCTTTGGAGGGTATAAAAACTGTATTTTGGCGGGGTCGCTCTGGCAAGGGCTGTGGGGGAAACATTTCACCTTTGTCATAAAACTCTAAAAATAAATGCTTGGGATAATTATATACAAAATTAAAATTTCTTTTTTTTGATAAGGTCATTTAGCGGGCAAAGGGGGAGGAGGGGGTAGGGCAGCAACAGGCAGTCATAAAACTCTAAAGATAAATGCTTGGGATGATTATATACAAAATTTAAAAAAAAAATTTTTTTTGGTAGGGTCATTTAGGGGGCAAAGGAAGAGGGGGGGGGGTAGGGCAGAAATCGGCAGTCATAAAACTCTAAAGATAAATGCTTGGGATGATTATATACAAAATTAAAAAAAAAAAATTTTTTTTTGGTGGGGTCATTTAGGGGGCAAAGGAAGAGGTGGGGGGGTGGAGGTAGAGCAGAAATCGGCAGGCATAAAACTCTAAAGATAAATGCTTGGGATGATTATATACAAAATTTAAAAAAAAATTTTTTTTTTGGTAGGGTCATTTAGGGGGCGAAGGGGAAGAAGGGGGTAGGGCAGAGTAGTACCAAGTTTCGTCTCAGCTTCGTCATTAAACCTTAAAAGTGTTATTTTTAAGGAATGTTGGCTTACGTAAAACAATTTGTTAAATTTTTATGCTATTTTTGCCTATAATAACTCCCACTGAAGTGGGCGGGGTCAAAAAATATTTTTATTTTATTTAATGGCTCCAAGTTTAAGGCGTTGGACCTTATTTGACATAAAAATATATCATTTACTTAACAAAATAACCAAAAAACTTTAAAAATTATGTTGTTTTTTCTGGGTTGGTTTAGTTCTTCTTAGGGGAACTTTTTTCCCTCTGGCCCGATTTAGCCCCTCTTCGAACTTAACCTGCTCTAAGTTTTAAAATATATTTATGCCAAATTTCAAGAGTCTAGCTCTTTTCGTTTGGACTGAATCGTGATTTTCACAGACGGACGGACGGACGGACATGCTCAGTTCGTCTTAGATTTCATCACTGATCAAGAATATATATACTTTATGGGGTCTGAGATGGATATTTCGATGCGTTACAAACGGAATGACAAAGTGAATATACCCTCCAAATTCTTTTTTGGAGGGTATAAAAATCACAAACACATTGTGTTTGTTCAAAGTGCGACCTTCATTTGTGCTGCTCAAACGCTAAAAATTACTTTTACGAATAACATTCATCCAATTTTTAATAAAATCTTATCATAAATAATATTTGTTTTTCTTACACCGGAACCGCCAACAGTGCCCTGAGGCACTCTTCACCTTTTCTCACCAAACTCTTAAACTACATAAGTTCGATAAGTTCTGATGTTTTTTTTAAGTTTATTAGGTCATAATTATTTTAAAAAAATTAGCCAACTATTTTTTTAAAACTTTTAAAAGTTTGCGGGTTAGAGGGTTAAAACTGTAATTTGTCGGGGTCTCTCTGGTAAGGACCTAGGGGGAGACATTTCACCTTTGCCATAAAACTCTGAAAAAATGTTTGGGATAATTAAATGTAAAATTAATTTAAAATTTTTTTTCTAGGGTCATTTAGGGGGCAAAGGGGGAAGAAGGGGTAGGGCACGGGTTACGTCTCAGCTTCGTCATTAAAGCTTAAAAATGTTATTTTTAAGGCTTAAATAATACAATTTGTTAAATTTTTACACTATTTTTGCATAGAATAACGCCCACTAAAGGGGGCGGGGTCCAAAAATTTATTTGTTTGATTTTTTGGTCCAAGTTAAACGCGTTGGATCTTCTATGATATAAAAATGTATAATTTTCTGAACAAAATCTCAAAAAGAACTCTAGAGGTTCTTAGTTATTCTTAGGGAAACATTTCTCCCTATAGCCCGAATTAGCCAATTTATGAACTTGACTTGTGCTATTCTTAGAATTCATCAATGATCAAGAATATATGTATATATATATATATATATATATATATATATATATATATATACATATACATATACATATATTACATATATACATATATATTCTTTATGGGCTCTTGGAGGGATATTTCGCTGCGTTAGACACAGAATGACAAAGTTATAATACCCTCCAATTCTTTTTTGGAGGGTATAAAATAAAATGTGAAAATTTGGCAACGCTCACCATATGCTTACCATTGGCGATGTTTTATTTCGACTACGACTACGACAACCATAATAAGGGTCAATACCCTTTTGCTTACCTTCACTGTAGCACCCGTTATACCGAATAGTATTGGCTCAAAAATCATCCAGAAAATTTCAAAAGCTGTTGACACTGGATTATCTTCTACTTCCCAGCCTTGTTGACACCAGAATAAATTCGAAACAAAAGCCGCAAATACAGCAGCCAAAGGACCAGCACCTTCATAGCCAATTTCATCGCTACCATAAATGGCCACCAAGCCGCCGGAAAGTAGCATAATGGTACGTAGCGGCACCAAATAGGGATCACCTTTTTCAGGGAAAAATCTAGCTATATAACCCCAAACGACACCAAACGCCAAGCCGCCAATAATACAAACAGGAGCTTGTGATATTTGGTAACCAAGGCCACGATCCGAAAACATAACGCTGCTAATAATACCGAAAATGGCCACTGACAGGGCGTCATCAATACCGGCAACAGCAATAATTAACGTTGGAATACCCTTGGCCACGCCATAGCCTTTGGTGCGCAAACGAAAAAGGCAGGGTACCACGACAGCGGGAGAAACAGCTGCAATAATGGAACCCAAAAGAAAGGACCACACCCAGGGCAAATCCAAAAAGAAATGTGTCATCAGGCCAACAACGCAACATTCCAGAACCCAAGGAATAATGCCCAATTTCAAGATGGTCTTGTAGACCTTTTTAAAGGCTTCGGGTTCCATTTCGAGACCAGCTCGTATTAAAATAATAGTTAAAGCAAATTTACGTAAATGACCGGTAACTTGTGAAAAATCACCGTCCAAATTGGTCCAGCCAACATTCTGGAAAAAAATAAAAATTATTTCAATATAAGCAAATTATTTAAAAAACGGCCACAACTCACCTGAAATAATATGCCGACCAGCAACATACCAATCAAACGCGGTAACGTCGTCAGCGATATTAAAAAGCCACCAAAATTCGCCGCCACTGTTAACACAACCAAACTGAACAGCTGACCACCAGGGGCAGCCGAGTCTCCTATAATTACATATGCTGTTATCCATAACAGTACTCCTATCAATATCAGCACCAGGATGCGGGCAAACTGCCTAAAGGATGGACACAACGGATACGGGCATAATTTTTGCCAGTGCGGTGGCTCCCAGGATGGTAAGTTTTCTTCACCACGACATTTGAAACAGAAGGTGTACAACCAGGATTCTTCGATGTTATTCGTACTCAGCGAGGACGATTGTTGGTGTTGGGCTATTTTGGCATTAAGCGAGTCTAATGCTGTAATTTTGTAGGGTCTATTGTCTGGAAAGAAATGCAAAATAACGAATGATATATTTGAGTGGATGGGACGTAATAAAAATGTCGCTGCAAATATACTTTTAAAGTATAAAGTGTAACTTATATGATAAGGTATTTGGAATTTTTCCGCTCTAATTAAGGATTGCATAAACATTTTCCATCTTAGTTAGAGCCGGCTGAACCAAGTAATCAATGAAAATCGATACAGCTTTTGTTGATTTAGCAACAACCCAAAGAGGCTTCTAATATCTATCTATTCTGCGAAGTGCAATCAGTCGCTTGCAGTATTCGAGTATCAATCTTTGAGCTCAAACTTCTTGCAGGGATTTAGGAAAGTAAACACAGCCACAATGTGGCCTCACGAAAAATACTTCAGCCGAGCATCGCCGTTGTAACCCTGAAGGAAACAGCGCCCCTGAGGGATATGACGGAACCATCAATGTATGTAGGCCTACGTAATTCGCTTGAATTCTCATATTCATGTCCGTCACTCTACTATTTTAGAAATTCGGTAGTAAGCATATAAAATCTATATTTTGAAATTTTAAAAAATATTTTCCCTTATTCCTCAAATATTTCTCAAGTTCTTGTCCGGACAATATCATTAACACTTCTGTGCTAATATTCTTCAACAATTGCACAATCCGATTATCTTTATTTTAAGAAATTTATTGGTTACTTTTATTAAAAATAAAAATTCGATTGCCCAGCCCTGGAATCGAGTTTTTGACTTTTAATGTAAAGATTATTCTTACTGAAGTATAAAATATTATCAGGTCACAAAAATCTAAAATTTGTAACTTATTTTGTTACTTTTATGTAGCAAAAATGTTACAACTGTCCAACCCTGGAATCGAGTTCGGGATTTTTAATGCTATTTAAATTTCTCCTGAACTATAAATTAGGTTTCATTCACCAAAAAAAAAAAAAAAACAAGTAAAAACGTTATATTCGACCGGGTCGAATCTTAAATACCCTCCAAATATTTAGTAAGTGAATTTAAAATGTTTAACTTGGTAGGACAGAGTTCCTTTATACAATATCGTACGTCAATGCCCACTAGAGAGGGCGGGGTTCAAAAGTAGACAATATCATGTTTTCCACAGACGAACGTATGGGCATTGCTAGACCGTCTTAGACTTCATCACTGATCATACTTTATGCGGTTAAATTCTCTTTTGAGAGTGTTGAAACCGTATTGTGGCGGGGTCGCTCTGGCAAGATCTGTGGGGGATTCATTTCACCTTTGTCATAAAACTCTAAAAATAAATGCTTGGGATAATTATATACAACATTATTTTTTATAGGGTCATTTAGGTGGCAAAGGGGGAGGAGGAGGTAGGGCAGAAACAGGCAGTCAGGCTTGGGATAATTGTATACAAATTAAAATATTTATTTATTTTTTTTGGTTGGGTCATTTAGGGGGAGGAGGGGGTAGGGCAGAGTAGTACCAGGTTTCGTCTCAGCTTTGTCATTAAAGCTTAAAAATGTTATTTTTAAGGAATGTAGGCTTAAGTAAAACAAATTGTTAAATTTTTACACTATTTTTCCATATAATAACGCCCACTAAAGGAGGCGGGTTCCAAAAATGGTTGTTTTTTATTTTATGGCTCCAAGTTTAAGGCGTTGGACCGTATTTGACATAAAAATATATCATTTGCTTAACAAAATAACCAAAAAACTTAAAAAATTATGTTGTTTTTTCTGGGATGGTTTAGTTCTTTTTAGGGGAACTTTTTTCCCTCTTGCCCGATTTAGCCCATCTCCGAATTTGACCTGTGCTATCCTTCAGGATAAATTTATAGCAAATTTCAAGAGTCTTGCTCTTTTTTTTTGAACTGAATAGTGATTTCCATAGACGAACGGACGGACGGACGGACATGCTCAGATCGTCTTAGATTTCATCACTGATCAAGAAGATATATACTTTATGGGGTCTGAGATGGATATTTCGATGCGTTACAAATGGAATGACAAAGTGAATATACTTTCCAAATTCTTTTTTGGAGGGTATAAAAAAGTTTATAAAATACTTTTGCTGAAATAATTCCCAAGTCATTGCTGTTTCTGTCTGTCTGTGGTAGTTCATTAAATTTTTATCAGTCGGCTGTAAAATCTTGAAATTTTCCATAAGGCGTAACCCTAAAATATATTTATGGTGTTTTTGGCTGTTGCTCAGCCGTTGTGATTGTTTTGTCGCACTACTTGTTAACTTAAGCAATTACTAATTATGTTTCTTGTTAAAGCGGGTTGGTAGAAAAACAGATATTATTCTTAAACATTTTTATCTAACAAAATATTAATGGCAACAAATTTACTGGTTTGATTGCTAATACAATACAAATAAACAAAATTATATCAAAGAAATTTGTTACCAAGTAGAAAATAGCACATTAGAGCGATTCACTTTCTGTGTTTTCATGGAAAAAGATTTTTTGGATTTACGTCGACTCGCAAATAAATTAGATAGTATGGCAAGACTGTCTAATTCATTTGGGAGTCGTCGAGTGTGAACTAGATCCGTGTCTAAAGTAGAGGGATTTGTTATTGGATATTTTATATATTCTCCAACGTAAAATTATGTCCAAAATTATACACCATTTGAAAGGTGATTTTGTTTTCTACACTTGAGTGTGTTCCCTAAAACAATAACATGGTTTCTTTAATCTTGGGCTTAATCACTCATGAGCTGGAATGTTTTGAAACGTGTTTATCAAATTTTCATAAAAGTTATTACTTCTAGAAATTTCTTTGGAATGTCACATTTATAATGATACAGTTATGCATTATTTAAAATTTGTTTAAAAAAATGGTTTGAAATTATATTATAACACCGTTATATTCAACCAGGTCGCATCTTAAATACCCTACAAAGAAAATAATTTTAAAATTTTTAACCGGCTGGGATAGAGTTCATTACAAACGGAATGATAATACTTTTCTGCGCCCCGTCTTAAAAATCTATTTCGATAAGGCCGCTCTGGGAAGGGCCGCGGGGAAGGCCCTTTTGTCATAAAAACAAATTTTTGGGGTAGTTAAATGTTGAAATTTAGATGGTGAAAGGTGGATGGAGGGCTAGGACAGAGGCTGATCAGAGAACACCTTAGCTTCGCCATAAAATCATAAAGATTAAAGGCCTTATTCATAAAAAATATTTTTGATTTATAAAAGGTTTATAAAACAGATTTTGATAAAGGATTTGTTCTATAAACCCTTTATAAACCAGTTATAAATTTTTATGAATACTGCAGTAAATTTTTAAAAAATGTAGACTTAAGGAATACAATTTGTTAAATATTTACACAATTTTTCCATTTAATAAGTTATTTTAACACCCAAAAAAAGTGGCGGGGCCCAAAAATAGGTTTTTCGGATTTTCTTGCTTCAAGTTCAATGTTTTGGAACTTCTTTGGCATAAAATATTATTATTTGCGAAGCAAAATAAAAAACTTGAAAAATAATGTTGTTTTTTAGAGGTTGGTTTAGTTCCCTTTAAGGGAACATTTTTCCCTCTGGTCCTATTCAGCCCATTTTCGTACTATTCTACAAAATTTATCTATGTCGAATTTCAGAAGTCTGGCTTTTTTCGTTTGGACTGTGTAGTGACTTCCGCAGACGGACGGACGGACATGGCTAAATTATCTTATATTTCATCACTGATCAATAATATATATATTTTATGGGGTCTTAGAGGGATATTTCGCTGCGTTACAGACGGAATGACAAAGTGAATATCCCCTCCAACTCAATAAACTTAATATTTTTAATATCGATAGAATTCCAAAAAGAGTTAATTTTCAATAAAATTTTTAAATAATTAAACTAAACATTTTTTAAGCTGTAAGCCCATATTTTATACTCACTTTTCTTTTCAATATTTCTAAAGGAAATCTTATATATTTTTTTTATATTTTCTTTTTCTGTTTTCAATAAAAAAATTTTTTTTTTTAATAAAAAATAACAAAATATAAGATGTCCGGAGGAAGTTAACCAAAGGTTAACGAAATATTGAAATATATAATATATATAGGTACCACAAAGTTTAATAAAATTGGGTAATTATTTAAAAAAAGATCGCAAAACTAGAAAAACAAATATCTACAATTTGTACTTATTTTTTGTTGAATACTTTATGATATAAATTTTTCAAAGTATTGTTGCACAGACGCCGACGTTTTTACAATTTAAATTTTTCTTAAAAACACTTCTCCTATTCCGCCTACAGTGCAACCGTTCGCTTGGCTATCGCCATAAAATGATCTACATTTTAAAGAGATTAATAAAAAATATTTTTTCTCCTTTGAGTCGCTCTAACATCGGTTTAGTGTAAATAATTAGATATTGTTGCGTGTTTATGCAGACAGCTGTATTTATACCGAAAAGTGGGCAGGGCATTCTTCACACAGAATAAATATTTGTCATCGTATATTTAGAGAATTTTAACAGCGAGAACCTTGAATTTTTTTGTGATAAATATGCGTAGTATGCGTTAACCAATTTTTTGTTGTTATTTGTATAAATTTTTGGAATCACTCTTAATATAAATATGTGATTTTTTAATTTGTTTTGTCTGGGGATCTCGTTATAAAAACATTTAAAAAAATTTAATGATCTATAATAAAGGCTCGTTTATTTGAGTTGGTTAAATGAAAATTTCCTTTAAGGGAATTTTATAATATGGTTTTTTGTTTTCTCCGATAAATTATATAGGAAATGAAATTTATTTGTTGGTGGTCAAGCAATCTCTATATGCATTTCATTGGTGCTTTACCGAATCATCAGTAGACTTTAGCCACAGTTTTGAAAAGTTAAAAACCTCTTATCTTATGCACATCCTTCTGAAAACCATCTGAGAATTCACAATTTGTAATTTACAAATTATTTTCAAAAATCACATCAAAATAGGCATAGTAGGCCTTGAAACTCATACAAAACTAAACCAACTAACAAATTATATTCGATATGAATATATTTTATTTTTCTACACCTTTATACAATTATAAATCCATTGGATAACAGGAAAAGTATTTATAAGGCAAAATGAAAAATAAAATCTAAATTAAACTGTTATGAAATTTTTATTTATAGGAAATAAATTTGGAAACACACGCTTTATTAGTTGTGAGTTAAGTACGTCTATGTGCCTGCATTTCATGGGCTCTTACTCCAAATTGTCAGTAGACTTTAAACAAATTTCGAAATAATAAAACCTTTTACGAAGAAAAATTACTCAGAATAACCATAAATCTTTTATCTGAGGGGTGTAGAAATTAACTAGTGCGATTGAGACGAAAATTATCAGTGAATAGTTGTCAACAAGGTAACTAATTATTCACTAATTTAAAAAAAATATTTTATAAATTTTTACAGCCTAATTTATAAAAATTCTTTGAATAAACATGAATATAAATTTTATTTGTCGAACTTATTAATTTTATTATTAAGATAAGAATTCCTTTATTGGACTCAAGTTCAAATCTGCAATCTGCAAATTATTTTTTTTTATGAATTTTTATTAAATTTTTTAAGATATATCTGGTAACCGCATATGTCTAACGATTAAATTTTTAATAATACCCTTTACTTATTTAATTTTATTTTGACCCTTAAAATCATACATATTTGACATACGAGTGCATAAATAGTGTTTAAAAGTATCACACACCTATAATATGAGTTTTTTTTAATGATTGATAGATTTGTTTCAATTATGTTTTCATCTTCAGTCACGAGGCCCATTTCCATCTTGATGGCTTCGTCAATAGGCAGAATTGTCGCCTTTGGGGTGAGGAAGATCCTCGAGTAATTCACGAGAAGCAAATGCATCCTCAACGTGACACTGTGTGGTGTGAATTTTATGAAAATGAGGCAGGTCAAGCGCAAACAGTCAATGGTGTTTGGTATCGTGAAATGATAACCAATATTTTCGTGCCTAGAATTGAAGAAATGAATGTGGAGGGTATGTGGTTTCAACAAGATGGCGCCACATGTCATACAGCCAGAGAAACAATTCAATTACTGCATCAGTCATTTCCCGGTCGTGTTATTTCGCGTTTTGGAGACCAGAATTGGCCGCCTAGATCGTGCGATTTAACACCATTAGACTTTTTTCTTTGTGGTTTTTTGAAGGCGATGGTTTACACGAATAAGAAGACGACGACCCAAGCCTTAAAAGTGAAAATTGGACGCTGCATTAATGAAATACCGCAGCATTTATGCAAAACGGTTATTGAAAATTTCATTAACAGAGCTGATGGCCAACGTAGCCAGTGCTCTTTAATTAGATTTAATCTTAGAATTATATTCGTAAGGATTATAGAAATAAATAATAATAATAAGGTTTTCAAATAATTCATTTTATAAAAAAAAGTGTAGACTGCTTTAAAAATCAGTCAATATAAAATCAATAATTTAATGTCAACATTTCATGTCGAAACTAATACAACCACCGAACGTAAATATACAAAATTGATTATTTGTCATTAAATAAATCAATTAGTAATGGCCACGTTGTTGTTTAAATACTATTAAATAAGTTTTACAAACAAGAAATTGACAATTTTAAAATTATCCGATTTTATCTACGATTCCAATCTCTGGCGATTTCGATTTTCTTGCAAAAAAAAAAAATTAGTAAAAGGTTAAATGGGTTGTAAATGATTGTGTTAACGAGTTTTATTTATTTGAGCACTGAATCGTATGCCAGTTTCAAATACAAAGGATTTATGTCTCTCTCTTTTCTTAACGACTATACGAAGCAACAATAACAATATTAAGTGTAATAAATTGAAGAAAAATATTTATATAACTATATTGTAACAAGGAAGAAATATATAATCCCTATAAGGTTGTTAAAAATGAAAAATAATCCATAAAATTTAAGTAGCATTAAATTATAATTAAAGAATTTCATGTGAATTTAGTTAAAACTAGAGAAACACGAAATAAGTATTATATTGTTAATATTAAATTTTGTATAAAGAACGGAGTTTAAAGACGATTAACAAACTTAAAGCTTCAAAAAAATAAAAAAAAATAAAGAAAAAAAATGATAAAACTTCAAAGCAAACTGCACTAGGAACATTTAAAAAAAAGTGTAGTAATTCCAAAACCCGGCTTATAATGTGCAATTTGGCTAACAATTACTACTGACAATATTTTACCAAAGGTAACAGGTACCACTACAGACCTCGTACTTTATGTGTTTAAAATAGGTAAATTTTCAAATTTCTTGGGTAACGTACATTCTTCAGTATTTTTTTAAAGTTATTACACCCGTCAGAAACAAATCTCTCCTTTAATGTAACATAGTGATAACTCAAAAAATTAAAATATTTAATTATTTAAACAAAACTGTTTTTTTATAAAGTCTGCACATGTAAAAAAATTTCAGCGTTATATCTTAAACTGACAGTTCCGCAAAGCAGTTCTGAGTCAGTCAACATCAATTCTCGTTGGCAATTGCAGTGAAACTTCGATATAACGAATTCCAAGGGGATACGAAAATACTTCGTTATAGCCATTATGCTAGGAACACAACTGCGACGAACGACGAGTTTTCGGTCGCGAATATTCGTCGCCAAAAATAAAACACATTGGTGTATATGAAAATGCACACAATCGTGGCGTTGGGCGAAATTCGTCATACTCAGCGAAAGTAGAAATAGATATATTTCTAATTGTTTCATCAGCGAACGACGAACAAAACAGTATCAGGTGCCCAGGTTTCAAATAATCAAACTGGTTTTTTATAGAAAAACATAGTTCATTACTGTAATGTTGCATGTAGCACGAAAATTTTTAATGCATACTAAAAATGCATTCACCAATTCACAAAAATTTATCATTCGGACGACTTTTTATTAATTTTGAACACTTTTTATAATATATTCTTTCTTTCTATATTCTACTTTTTCATATGTTCCCCCCATCAGCTGTTAAATGAAGAGAATAATTTATTTACAGAAAAATTTTTTAGAAAATAATTACAAAAAGGAATTTGTTCTGGAAAAAAATGGACACCACCGGAGTAATTTTTTAATGTTTAAGGAATCTGGCATCAGAGGATTACAAAGAATTTTAACAAAATTTACAATTTTGTTGTTCATTATTGTAATTTATTCGTCGTTATTGTGTTTCATACGAAGAATTTATAGAGCGAATTTTTACGAACGAATTCGTCGTACTGAACGAAATTCGTCGTTCGTCCCAGTTGTGTTCCTACCATTACTTCGCTATAAATGTAGTCAGCAACCCTTGATATAACGAAATTTGAAGAAATACGAAAAAAATTCGTAATAACTATAGTTTTCTTTGTTCAATTTCTATTTAACATGAGAAATCTAATAAAAGCTTATACTTCATAGGGTAAATAAAAAATTAAACATTTTGCTAAAATTTTATTCTTACTAGAGGCTTTTGTACGAGTACTTCGTTGTATAGAGGCTTTTGTATGAGTACTTCGTTGTATAGAGGCTTTAGAAATGCGCTTGTAAATACATCTACATCGCTTTATAACGAGACTTTACCATTTACCATTTAGGATTTATTCTGATTTCGTTATATTGAGGCATTTGAAGGAATATTTCGTTATAGATAGGCTTTTCTTGCTCAGAATTTGTTCGTCATAGCTATAGTGTATTTTTGCATGAAAATCTTTGCAATAAAGAGGTTTCCTCAAGGGACTCAATAGAACATACGTTATATTAAGTTTTTCGTTATATCGAAGTTTAACTGTATTTTTTAAGTGCAGCCAAGTCACTGATGGCTTAATATTTTTCCTATGTGAAGGAATAGGTCCTGTACAGTCAGTCACACAACAGATAAACACAAGTAAAAACGTTATATTCGACCGCGTCGAATCTTAAATACCCTCCAAGTATTTAGTAAGTAAATTTAAAATGTTTAACTTGGTGGGACAGAGTTCCTTTAAGACATCTCTGTACCTAATTTTAAGTCTCTATTTTGACAGAGTCATTCGGGAAGGCCTGTGGGGAAGACTTTCCACCTCTGCAAGATCAGAGAACATCTCAGCTTCTTATAGAATTAAGAAATAAAAATTGTTTAATATTTACACTATTTTTGCATATAATATCGTACGCCAATGCCCACCAAAGGGGGCGGGGTCAAAAAATAAACTATATCATGTTTAACACAGACGAACGTATGGGCATTCCTAGATCGTCTCGCACGTCATCACTGATCAAGAATATATATACTTTATGGGGTCCAATTTTTTTTTTTAGGAGTAGGACCAGCACTCAGGGGATGACCCCTACATATGCAATGCATTGCGCCGGAACTGAAAACGAGGGGATACTATTAAGGGGACAGATGAGGTAAGATGAGAAGATAGACAGTTTTTTTGTAGCTATTTCAACCTTTTACTTCGCCGGCTAATTTTTGCTACAGGGCCGACGAAGGTGGGTGCTGTTACTCTGGTTTTTTAGTACATGATAGTGTCAGTCGCCGCCAATTATGTTCAGTGACCAGTGACTATGCCTTCATCATTGAAACAGGCTGGCAACAACTAACACAAGCACGCACTAATGCTAATCAGAAGAATTCAACACAATATTTCATGACTCAGCGCGGGCTCGAACTCGCGACCCTCCGCTTCATAGTCTCGTGTTCTACTGCTTCAGCCAACAGCACCCCAATTTTCTTTGGAGGGTATTAAAATTGTATTTTGGCGGGGTCGCTCTGGCAGGGGTTGTGGGGGAGACATTTCACCTTTGTCATAAAATTCTAAAAATAAATGTTTGGGATAATTAAATGTAAAATTAATTTTTAATTTTTTTTATAGGGTCATTTAGGGGGCAAAGGGTGAGGAGGAGGTAGGGCAGAGGAGTACAAGGTTACGTCTCAGCTTCGTCATTAAAAATTTTGGCTTAAGTAAAACAATTTGTTAAATTTGTACACTATTTTGGCATACAATAACGCCTACTAAAAGGGCCGGGGTTCTAAAATTTCACCCAAATTCGTCGATTAGTTTATTTGTTGTAGTCGTTTGAAGTAAGCAACTTTTGTGTTTCTTGAAAAATGGAAAAAAGTGAATTTCGTTTTCTCTTCATTTGAAAGAGAAAACGGCGAAAGATACAAAAGAAAAGCTCCGTCAGATTACATGGTAAAATATTGGATTGCAAAATTTAATCGCGGCCGCACAAGCACTGCAACAATACCATCAACAGGAAGGCCGAAAGAGGTGGTTACTGAATATCAAGAAAATCCTCGATACCGTTATGAATGATCGTCGAGTCAAGTTACGTGTGATTGTTGAAATTGACATACAGATCATATGACATACAGGTCATAAGACATACGGGTATCATATGAACGTGTGTTCAACATTTTGCATGAACATTTGCATATGAAAAAGCTATCGGCAAAATGGGAGCAGCGTTTGCTCAGTGTCGAACAAAAACGAGTTCGACAGATCACTTCACAGCGGTGTTTGGACACCGTAATCCTGTTGATTTTTAGCGTCGATTAATAACTGTTGATGAAACGTGGATCCACCACTACACACCTGAAACCAAAAATCAATCGAAACAATTGTCAGAATCTGGTGGAAGTGCTCCGAAGAAGACGAAGATAGTGAAATCGTCTGACAAGGTTATGGTCACTGTATTTTGGGATGCACAAGGAATATTGTTCATCGATTATCTTGAAAAAGGATCCACAACAGGAAAGTATTATCGTGCATTATTGGATAAATTGATTGATGCAATCAAGAAAAAACGACCAAATTTAAAGAAGAAAAAAGTGCTTTTTCTTGAAGACAACGCACCGGTGCACACCGGTTCACATTAGATGCGATGCTAAAATAACATGAAATACACTTCGAATTGGTTGATCATCCACCAGTCCAGATTTAGCTCCTAGTGACTTTTTTCTCTTTCCGAACTTGAGGAAATGCCTCGCAGGAAAAAGATTAATCTCAAACGAAGAAGTGATTACCGAAACTAACGCGTATTTTGAGGGATTCCCAAAGCCGTATTATTCAGATGGCATAAAGAAGTTGGAATATCGTCTTACTAAAAAGAAGTAAATGGTTTTTGAAAAAAAATTTCCTTTTCCTACTTAGGTAGCTTCAATATCAATCCGCCCTCGTATTAAAAACAATGTGGATAATAATTTTTATAAGTAAAAGCGCTGCTTCCCATTTAAATTTTCATATTAAATTGTAACGTTGTTTTCGAAGGTGGTAATTTTCAAAATTTAAGATTTTCTTAACCATCCTCGTGAGCTTAACCAATAAACTTGTATGCAACAAATCAATAAAAGTTTATTCATCATGTTCGTCGTGTTCATTAGTTAACCTCGTATCGACGACTGTGTTTATGGCCGCATTAAAACGTTTTATAGGCAAAGTGTAGAGAGTTAAATTAATAAAGAGCAATTTAAATTATACGCAGATTTTTTGTTGTATATTTTGAACACTTTTATAAAATATCTTCTGTGTGTAGCAGCGCTGTGTGTAATAAAATTCATTGGGCGTGATACAAAACCGTTGTAAGAATTGAAAATTAACAGCGATTTTTAACACTTAATAGATTTTCGTTTAAAAAATAATTTGTGTAATAAATAAAGTGTACGCACAGTAATTTTTTTAAGCTACGAGGGTAGTACGGGGAATTTTGGCTAAATGTAATTTACTTATTTATGAAATTTTATTTTGGAATTTTGGGTATAAGACGTTTTTGTTAGGAATCGAACTGCACCTTTTCATTTTAAAATAAAGGCACGATTATTTTGAGATAGCTGTGATTGTTTTAATGAGTTGAAAAGAAGACATATTCCGATTCAATAATGGAATAAAATATCCTTTAAATGGCCCCCACGTCTCTCATGACAGACCATTACTTTTTTCATGAACGTTTTTTACAGAAATGCAGTAATTGCCTGAAGATTTTCTGACAATTTCTTATATTCACACATCCATTCAGTTGAATATGCACTTCATCGCAGAAAATGTCTTTCTCCTGTGCTCCCAAGATCTTAAGGTCTGCTGGTATCTTTTGCAAAGCGCTTCAGTATTAATCAAGTATGATCATGTCAGAGCATGCCAAATTTCAGAGTTGGAAATTGTACGAAAAAACCGGCTCTAAATATAAAAAGTGCATTCTTACTTATGGTGTTTTCTTTTCTAAAAACATGTAACATATTTTATATTTTTTTCTAAAAATTTCCATTTAAGCGTAGTTTTAAAACAAAAAATTTTTTCTTAAGGGATGGTAGAAAAATTTTTTATTATTCGCAGTTTTCAAATGGCATAATTTGGTAATTTTTCTTTGAAATGTACAAAAAAGATTGCAATTTTTAAAAAAGAAAACAACTTTAGACACCTTATGAAATTTTAAATTACATGAATTTAAAAGTTTCATTGATGGAAAAATATATTGAGCCAGGCTAATTTTACACTAGTCGACATTTTTCACTTTCTTTTCAGAAAATTAAAAATTTTCAAATAATTGGAAAGTTATTGGTTTTATCCCATTTTGCAAAAATCGAGGTTTCAGCAGATTATAACGTGCTGAGTTCCCAGGATTTATCCCTGAGTACTCCTGTTAGGGTGTCACAATGTCTGTATGTATGTGTGTGCAGTTATGTAACAAATTTGTGGCGTTTCAAAATTTCTTCCACTTTTAAATATAAGAAAACACTTCAAAGAAATTTTTTTTAACTTCTAAGCGATTGAATGCCACAAATTAATTAGCTATTGACCACGGCGATCGGCACTAACCGGTATAAAATCGGTTGATGCGTTCGTTAAACAAAAAATTAAAAAATAAACAATTTATTAAAAACTCTCCGAAATTATATATCTGATCAATTAGTGTTCTCGATTCTTTAAAAGGAACCGAAAAACTACACCAAATAGCGCTTATCACACTCTTAACGGCCGAAGCACATAGAATCCGTCATACGTTATGCGTCGCCTTTTTTAATTGACATGAACGTAACGACGGAGAAGGTTAAGGCCTTAAGGCCGAGACACATAGAATCCGTCATGCGTTATAAGTCGCCTTTTTCAACTGACAACTGAGGTGAAATAAATGGTTTCTTATGTGAGTAATCACATCCAGTACTTCTGCGTCAACGCAAAGTACGAAAGTTGATGAACTTACAACTTTTGACGTACGTTAAATACTTTGACAGATATCAGTAAATTTTTCAAACTGTTTTGGTTAATTTTTTCGTATTGTGTGTTAAGGAAAAACTAATTGTATATAAAAATTTTATAAAATAAATAAATTTAAGTTAAATGAATAAAATGGAGAACAAACACTGATTAAATATCCGTCAACGAAGCACTCATTGTGCCAACCTTTTCCATCGGTTTGTTCATGTCAGTTAAAAAAGGCGACGCATAACGTATGACGGATTCTATGTGTCTCGGCCTTTAGTAGACTTTTTTTTTTTTTTTGTAGAAGTAGGACCAACGCTCAGGGGATGACCCCTATATATGCCATGCATTGCGCCAGAACTGAAAACGAGGGGATAGTATTGAAGGTACAGATTAGGAAAGATGAGAAGATAGGCAGTTTTTTTTGTAGCTATTTCAACCTTTTACTTCGCCGGCTAATTTTTGCTACAGGGCCGACGAAGAGCTTAAAAGCACAAAACAGTACAACAAACCACGTTATGATAGCTTCTCCGTTAAAATTAGCGTGGAGTTACGGGAATGATCTTTACGGTCAATCCTTTTTAAATTTTTTTCTTAAGTCGATATCAATATCCAAATTTTAAAGCATAAAAATAATATTCACAGCTCTAATGTTAATATGTATACATTTTAATACGACTTTGGGGACCAATTGCTATGGTAATGATGAACAATTTTCTAAGTTCCTTTAGTGGTATCCTATTAAGACAAAAACATATTTTACTTACCATAACTGCATTGTGAACCGTGATCTGATTCGTTATCATGACCCACTGAATTTACTAAAATACTTTTTCGTCTAGCTGGACCAATATCCGTGTGTGAATGAACTGAGGTCTACAATAAAATCAAATAAAATCAAATCAAATAAAATAAAATATAATGTATAAAAGAATATAAAATAATTGCAAATAAAAGTATAAATTTAAATAAAATTGTACTTAATAAAAAGAGCCAAAATCAGTCATGTTTTATAAATTAAACTAAAATTAAATAAAACAAGTGAAAGTGCTATATTCGGCTGTGCCGAATCTTAAATACCCTTCACAAATGCATTTCCTATTTCTCTCTTTTTTTCTAAAACAGAAAATAGAAAATATTTATCATGTCTTTCTGAGATTTAAATTAAAATTTCGAACAATTAGCCTATAGAATCTTAATTCAATTTAATATAAAATAGATTTAATTAGAAAAAAACAAAAGCTTTTTTTTCAGTTACTTTCACATCTAAGAAAACGTTTACATTTTTGACTAGGAAGTTATATGTTTGGCTCTTCCTATTTCTAATACCTATGAACGTCCATCAAAAATAAATATTAAAAACGTGTAATTTACAAATAAAAAGAAAAAATTCGTTTCATGTACCACAAAATGTTCTAATTGTCCAAACCTAGAATCGTCTTTTACATTTTCTTGGTTTTTAATACCAATTTATTTCTTCCTGATATATAAAGTAGGTATAATTCATCATAAAAATCAAAAATAACAAATAATATGGTAACTTTTATGAATCAGAAAATGTCGATATTCCAACCCTGAAATTGGATTTTTAATTTCTTTGGTTTTTAATACCAATTTAACTCTTCACGAGGTAAAAAACCAAAATTGGGAACTTATATGGCATAAAACTGCACTAAAAAATTTCGATTTTCCAACCCTGGAACCGAATTTTTAATTTTGAAAATGTTTAATACCAATTTAATTCTTAGCGAAGTATAAAATAGGTTTAATTTACTAAAAAATAAAATATGGAATTTCTGTGGGTACTCAGAAAATGTCGATATTCCAACCCTGAAATTGGATTTTTAATTTCTTTGGTTTTTAATACCAATTTAACTCTTCACGAGGTAAAAAACCAAAATTGGGAACTTATATGGCATAAAACTGCACTAAAAAATTTCGATTTTCCAACCCTGGAACCGAATTTTTAATTTTGAAAATGTTTAATACCAATTTAATTCTTAGCGAAGTATAAAATAGGTTTAATTTACTAAAAAATAAAATATGGAATTTCTGTGGGTACTTTTATGTACCAAAAAATTTCGATTTTCTAACACTGGAAACTAATTTTTAATTTTTTTATACCAATTTAATTTTTCCTGAAGTATAAAATAGGTTTAATTCACTAAAAACACAAAATTTTGAATTTATGTGGGTACTTTTATGTACCAGAAATATTTCGATTTTCCAACTCTGGAAGCGAATTTTAATTTTTTTACCTATGCAATTCTTAGTGACGTGCAACATAGTTTTACTTGACAAACAATTAAAATTTTTAACCTCTTTGGTAAATTTCATTTGTCCAATCTTGGAATCGAAATTGAGATTTTTTAAGATTTTAATACCAATTTTGTTCTTCCTGAATTATAAAATAGTTTTAATTAGAAAAATCAACAACGTCAGTTGCCTTCTTGGTTACTTTTATGTATAAAAAAAATTTTAATTTCCCAACCCTGGAAGTGAAATTGAATTTTTTTTGTATGTTTTTCACCAATACAACTCTTAATGAGGTATAAAGTAGTTTTATTTACGAAAAACATAAAATGTGTAACAATTTCGGTCACTTTCATGTACTACAAAATATTGCACTTGTCCAACACTGGATTCGAAATTTTGATTTTTTTAATTTTTGATACCAATTACGTTCTTCCTGAATTATAAAATAGTTTTAAAAAATAGTTAAATAAACAACGTCAGTTGCCTTTTTGGTTGCTTTTATGTATAAAAAACAAATTTCAATTTCTTAACCCTGGAATCGAAATTTTGTTTTATTTTTTACCAATGCAACTCTTCATGAGTTATAAAGTAGTTTTATCTAAGAAAAATTTAAAATTTTTAACAAATTTGTCACTTTAGTACTATAACAAAAACCTTTTAATTTCACATCCCTGAAAAAAAATGTATTTTTTTTAGATTTTAATACAAGTATGATGCTTCCGAAAGTATGAAACAGGTTTAATAAAAAACAAACAAAAAATAATTCGTTTTTGCAAGTTAATTTTGCGTCGAGAAGTTCCCAGCTCTGGAACCGTATATCGGATTTTTCTGAATTTCAATACCACTCTGATTAAGTTCATTTTCAATTCATCAGTCTAAGAATGCAGCGATATCCGTCCGTCTGTACGTGAAGTCGGGTTTCCCAAGCCCCCAGAAGAGCTAGAGACTTCGTTCTTGGACCGTTGGATTGGAAATGAACTTAAACAGGCTGCTATTGAAATTCAGAAATATCCGAAGTACGGTTCCAGAGCTGGGAAGATTACACCTATTTCTCGACGCAAAATGTATACCAAACATCAATTATTATTTATAATGTCTGTAAATTAAACCTATTTCTTGCTTTGGGAAGCCTCAATGATCTATTAAAAACTAAAAAAATAAAAAGTTTGTTTCCAGGGATGGGAAATTAAAATTTTTTTTCGGCCCATTCCGTATTTTGTAGTACATGTAGTAACTAAAATTGTTGGAAATTTTAAGTATATCTTTTACAAAACCTCTTTATACGTCATGATGATTTGCATTGGCAAAAAAAATTTTTAATTCAAATTTTGCTTCCAGGGGTGGGAAATTGCATTTTTTTATACGTGAAAGTAATCAAACAAGCAACTGATGTTGTTTATTTTTGCTAACTAAAACTGTCTTATAATTAGGAAGAAGAAAATTGCTATCAAAAACTCAAAAAAAAACCAAAATTTCGAATCCAGGGTTGGACAAGTGTAATATTTTATGGTACATAAAAGTGACCCAAATGGTTAAAAATTGTAAATATTTCTTAAATAAAACTACTTTATACCTCATGAAGCGTTGCACTGATGAAAAAAAAACAAAAACAAAATACAATTTTGCTTCCAGGGTTGAGAAAATGGAAGTTTTTTTGGTACAAGCAATATTTTGTAGTACATGAAAGAGACCAAAATGGTTGCAAATTTTAAGTTTTTCTTAAATAAAACGAATTTATACCTAATGAAGACTAGCATTGGTAAAAAAAACTTAAATTGCGCTTCCAGGGCTGGGAAATTGAAATTTTTTTTAATGCATAAAAGTAACCAAAAAGGCAATTGACGTTGCTGTTTTTGCTAATTAAAACTGTTTTATAATTCCGGAAGAATAAAATTGGCATTAAAATCTTAAAAAAAATCAAAATTTCGACTCCTGACTGAAATATTTTATGGTACACGAAAGTGACCAAAAAGTTTAAAAACTTTAATGTTTTTGTCCAGTAAAACTATGTTACACCTCACTAAGAATTGCATTGGTAAAAAATATAAAAATTCGATTCCAGGGTTAGAAGATCTAACTTTTTTGGTACATAAAAGTAACCATATAAGTTCCCAATTTTGGTTTTTTTCAGTGAATTAAACTTATTTTATACTGCGTTAAGAATTAAATTGGTATTAAGCGTTTTAAAAACTAAAAATTCGGTTCCAGGGTTGGAAAATCTACATTTTCTGATTCATAAAAGTAACCATATTTTTTGTTATTTTTGATTTTTATGATGAATTATAGCTACTTTATATATCAGGAAGAAAAAGTTGGTATTAAAAACCAAAAAAAAAAATCTAAGAGACGACTCTACGGTTGGACAATTAGAAATTTTTGGGGTACATGAAACGGATTTTTTCTCGTTGTTTGTAAATTAAACATATTTAATATTTTTGAAAGACGTTCAGAGGTATTAGAATTAGAAGGCCAAGATTTAGCTTCTTGGCGGAAAATTTAAACGTTTTCTAATATATAAAAGTAACCGATTACATCATTTTGATATATTAATTAAAGCTATTTTCTGTTTTAGCAAGAAAGAAAGAAAGAAGAATTACATATGTGAAAGGTATTTAAGATTCGGCCCAGCCGAATATAGCACTTTTACTTGTTTATAATAGCAATCCTCTGTACTATAATGCACTTCAGGTTGCCCAATATATCGCCATAATAATTTAACAAAGGAAAAATAATTTTTTGGTCATATGACCCACAATAAATCGTCATTTTAAAATAAACATTTTAATAGTTTTATTTATAAAACCAACAAACAAATTTGTTTAGATTGGCTAAATTTTATATATTTTCAGTTAAATCTGTGCCATAAAAATGTTATACATTTTGTAATAAAAACATTAGCAACAATATTATAATAAAATTTAATATTTAAAATACATAATGCGAAAAGTAATATAAACATATGCAAATGGCTGTAAATGAATTAGAGTTTAAATTAAAGTTGTAGAAAAACAAAAACTGAAACAAAGCAGCGGCAGCAACAAAATTCAAAATTATTTCATTATCTAAAATTATTTTTATAAAGTTTATTAGAGAGTTATAAAATCATAGTAATTTAATTAAAGAGCTAATAAATTTAATTATTAAGTATTTGGCTTTTGGAATATGTTTTTAGTTAAAAAGTTGTTTAGTTGTTTTACAAATGTGTTAAGGGCTTAAGCACGATTATTTTGTTGTTGATGTTTGTTTTTTTCCTATTACGGTTTAAAAACAAAATAAATGTTTAGTAAAAGTGTTAACAGCACACTGTAATTACATGGTCACAAATGGAATTACCCAACTTGTAAATATTTAGACAATCATTTCAGCGGAGATAAGGAATCAATAGGTTGTAAATTTCCATTCAAATAGAGACAAGTTGAAGTACAAACTGAACTAGAAGTGGGATATTTAATATTTTTAAAGAATATTTACAAAAAGAAACTATATCTTTATCGAGAAGAAATATTTAATGTCATTATGGAAATAAAATAAATATTTATTGAATAAAATATTTTACATTCATTTCAGCAGATAGTGAATCCCGGCTTGGGAATTACTGGGAAAATCATGGGGTCTTATATCTGGCATTTTTGAAAATAATAAGGGGCAATTCTGATTATTATCATGTCCCATTGCTATTATTCCACTGTGATTGTCGCTTATACCCTCCTAAAAACAATTGGAGGGTACATTCACTTTGTCATCCCGTTTGTAACACAGAGTAATATCCATCTGAGACCCCATAAAGTATATACATATATTCTTGATAAGTGATGAAATCTAAGACGATCTGATCATGCCCACCGGGCGTCTGTGGAAACCACGATACCGACCAAACAAAAGGTGTACATAAATTTTGAAGGATAGTACAAGTCAAGTTCGAAAATGGGCTAACTCAGACCAGATATAAAAGATTTCCCCTAGGAAGAACTAAAGCAAACCCCTAAATAACAACATTTATTTGTAATTTTGTTAAGAAACTAATATATTTCTATGTCAAGCAAGGTCCAAAGCGTTGAACTTGAAGCCAAGAAATCAGAAAAACTCATTTTTGGATGCTGCTGGAAAAATAGGGTAAATATTTAAACGTCGTCCTTCGTCAATATGACGACGGAAAATTTTATTTTCAAATTAAAACCGAAAAGGACGGTTATGAAATGCTAAGTTTTTATTAAAGATTAAAAAATAAATAAATTAATTTCTTTAAATATTCATTGAAAAGTGTCTATTAATGCAGAATAAATCTATTTTGGTATCCATTTTTGCTCGCGAAGTGTTTTATAGTCTCTTGAAGTATGCCGTAGTCAATATGACGAAGGATGACGTTAGTGTATGTAATATAAGGAAGACGTTTCAGGGTTAAAAAGCCTAAAGTTTTTAAGCTTTTCCGACGAAGTTGAGATATTCTCTGATCTAACGCTATACAAAAAAATTACACTATAAAAAAATTTTTTTTTACACTTAATAAACACAAAAATTTACTTTGCTGACCAGCACTCAAGGGATGACCACTATATATGCAGTGCATTGTGCCGGAACTAGAAAGGAGGGGATAGCATTGAGAGGACAGATGAAGAAAGATAAATAGATAGTTTCTTTTTTGTAGCTTTTTCAACCTTTTACTTCGTCGGCTAATGTTTTACTACAGGGCCGACGAAGGACATATGAAATTAGCTCAAGGCATCGAATATAGAACTAAAACTATTTTAATGTTACCATTTTGTATTGACCGTTTCATTAATATATTAAATTCAATTAAGATTGATGGGCTAATTGTAAGAAAGTGTGTTTTTAATTCTGAAGGCCATGATAAATATTCCAAGCCACCAACATCAAGTTTTAATTACCCAACTTACACAGCAGAGCAGAACTGCTGTTTTCGAAAGCTGCTACACTTTTATCATCACCACCCTTGTGTGGTTTTGTTTAGGTGGTTCCATTGAATGTGATAATAGTTTTTATTTATAAAATTTAGAAAATTGGATACGAGAATTATATCAAACCGATGTTAGCACACTTTAAATCCTTATTTTCCATATCATTATATTATAACAGGTTTTTAGGACTGCAGTTTGAATTCCCCAACTATAAAACACCAATATTTCATTAGTTAGCGTTGAATTTTTGGAGAAGAAAATAAATGATGGGCAAATTTGAGGTTAGGAAGTACATCGGCGGTCAAACGATAAAATGTCAAGAATTGAGCTCTCAGCCTTTCCCGTTTATTTAGTAAAAACTTAAGCAATTTTAACCATGGAACGATACTCTTTAACAAAGAATTATAAAAATTTAACTGAACGTAGGCAACGCATTTTTCAACAAAATCATCTTGAGTGATGAGGTCCATTTTCAATACACAAATGAAATTGTCGCATATGGGGCTGACAAAAACCTCAAACACTCCTCGAAAAACCATTACGTTTAGAAAAGTGACAGAAAGTGACCCCATCGTACGGTTTCTGATCAGGCGGCAACATTGGTCTGTGTTTTTTTAAAAATGAGAGGGGAAATGCCGTCACCTTGAATTCTCTGGGCTACCAAACCACAATAACCGTTTTTTTGTGGCCACAACTGGCTAATGTTGACATCACCGATCTTTGGTTTCACAAAGATGGCGCCACAAGTCACATAGCCGGCTAAACAATTCAGTTATTGCATGAGAAATTTCCTGGTCGTGTGATTTCTCCATTTGGCGATGTGAATTGGCCGCCTCGTTCATTGTAGTTTAACGCCACTGGATTATTTTCTCTGTGGTCATTTGCTAGACCGGGTTTAGGTCAGTGGTGTTCAGCCCATACAACAATTGTTTAAAAAATTTACACACATTTGTTATGCTCTTATAAAAATTTTCATTCAGTCGTCGATGAGAACACATGCGGATGGTTGTTGTCATTTTATTTCAGAAATTTATGCTTCTTGTTGGACGAAGCATAGCAAACACAAGCGATTCAATTACAATTGAACACAAAAATTAAACTCGAAATTGAATAAAAGTATTTTATGATAAATGATGCATTTCATAACATTCAAGTTTTAATCTTACATAAACAACTGGTTTAAATAGATTTATTTTTGTTTTCTTCTCAATATAACTGTTCTATTTTTTGATATTGATAACTGCTATTTACGTTCCCCGATACTTTTTTCTTAAAATTAAAATTACATTCTCTTAATAAGTTGTTTATATATGGCAAAAACTCTGTCTGTTTTTCTTATTTTAAGCGTTTGACATTATGTTTGCTGGGCAAAATCTCTCACCAATACATCTTCACTTTTATTTTTGAACACCACTGGTTTAGGTGAACAAACCACAAGCAACTGACGCTGCGAAAGATGAAATGTGCTGCATTGATGAGATAAGAAAAGCTATTGTTGCAAAATGTGGTTCAAAATGCTATGAAAAGAGCGATCGTCTGCCGACAGGCTGGAGGCAGACATTTGCCCAGTATCATATTTCATTATTTATTTTCAAATTCTTCTGGTTTCTTGACATCTTTTTAAATTATTATTATATTCTGATATTTTTAAGCTTAAGGTCTGAAGAAGTCACACAAAGGAGTGACGAAATATTGAAATTAAAAATTAAATTAAAATAAAGAGACCTTAGGGCACTGCTATACGTTCAATATATATTGAACGCGATGCAGTATCGCGATATTTATTGAACGTGTAGCATGCAGTATTGATGGATCGCGATCCATATCGCAGAATGGCCTAAAATATGAAATCCAGATCGTGGATCGCGGATCGCGTGATAAATATTGAACGTGTAACATTTTCATGATATTATATCGCGATACGTTAACCCTTAATAGCCTACTGGTCCCGCTAGGAACCAACCAGGTATACGTTAAATAGAAATTGCAAAGAAAGTTGTAGAGTAAAATATGTTTAGAATTGCAAGTTTTATAACACTGATTTTTTTCCGGCCAAAAGAAAAAATCAGGCTATTAAGGGTTAATAAGAAGTGAAATAAAATAAAAGACGCAATGCAAAAAATGTAACACATAAAAAGTAAAAAAGTTTATTACAATACATTTGTGGAAAGTTTGTTTTAAAAGGGTAATGGCAGAAGGTAGCGAAAGCGAGTGGGTTCTGTCGGTGGAATCGGAATTAACGACCGAAAAAATTATTTTGAAAGACTTAATTTTTAATTTGGAGGCATTGCCGGAGTTGTGGGACTCGTCGGCTAAATCTTTTTTTTTTGGCTAAATTCATTTTTTTAATAAATGAGCCGCACAGTAGAAAAATAAAGTGAATACTGACGCGATAGATATTGAACATGTAGCATACGCTCGTGATCCATCAATCCTTTAAAATGGATCGCGATCCAAATATCACAATATATATTGAACGTGTAGCAGTGCCCTTAACCTTAAAAATATCAGAATACAATACTAATTATTTATTTTCAATAAAACTGAATTTGTCGAAAAAGTGTGTTTTTAAGTCACTTCACTTCCTAACCTCAAATTTACCCACCCTTTATAAACCAAATATTTGTGTATTTTAATTTCAAGAATATTTAATTTTAATTCCGTTTCCTCTTAAAATACCCATTTAATGGTACTTTTTTTTAACAATTGTTGTAATATAATTTTTGTTGTCCTTGAAACCCAATTATATACATTTTTATATTTAACAAGGAATTGTAAAGCAAGGAATTATTTTTTAAACATGATTTTCATTAATATTTGCATAAACTTAATTTCTTATTTGCCAGCTGCTTAAAGTTTTCAGCTCAAACATTCTCTTTTAATTATTTTGTTCTATGGCTTACAGGTTTTCTTAGGCGGTAAGCGGCACGAGTGCTAATATTTGAGTGTTTAGATACCAACATCTTTTGCTGTGTAACTTAATTTTCAAAGTACGAGCGTCACACATGATATCGTATGCTTACATGTGTTTCGGCAAAAAGGATTTGTAAGATTTTCGTAAGTGAATTAAAATTTATGGCGTAGAAAATGAAATTGTTTGTTTCCCTTTAAATAATTGACTTGGGAAAATGTGTGAAGAAGGAAGTGGCAAACATAAAAGAAAGAAAATAGTAGTTACATTGTTATTTAGGATTATATTGTCAACTAAAACTTTTGTCTTAAGAAATTAACTAAAAATATCTATTTAATTTCCACAGAATTCTGTTGAAATACAAAGTGGGTTGTTGTCTATTGTGTGTGGGTTATTTTAATCTTGGGTTTTCTATTTAATATGTTACTATAGGTATTTTGTTACAGAGTTTATAAAAAATAGCAACTATTAGCATCTTTATAATGGAAAATATGCAAGTTTAAAGCATTTAAAATGATAAATGATTTATTATTTAAAATTTTCATTTTCAATGAATTCTATACAACATATGCTGACTACATTAAACTGGACACGGTCGAAATGCTCATCACAAATTATGAGAGAAGTTGTGAATATGTGTTTTTGTATATGTTACTCCGACGAAGCTGGATTAAAATGAAAAAAATCGAAAACGGTAACACCGGTATTAAATAGAAGTGTGTTACTATAGGTTTGATACAGTTCTCGTATGCAATTTCCGAATAAAATTTGTATAAATAAAAAGCTGTTGTGATATTCCCACCTAATAAGGGATGACAAACAAAAATACACATGAGTACTAGTGATGAAACTGTGGCGGCTTTCGAAAACAGCTGTTCTGCTCTGCTATGTGAGTTGAATAATTAAAACTGATGTTGACTTTCCACTGTGTTTCTGAATTTAAACGAATTTTCGAACAATTAATTTAATATGAAAAAATTTAGTTTTTCTGTCATGGTTTTTTTCTTGGAGCGATACTCAGGGTATGAACACTACTGATGCAGTGCACTATTCTGAAACTATGAAAGAGAGGATATTGTTGAGAGGAAGATAGATGAGGACCTAGAGAACTTGTTGTTGCCATTTTACTCTTTAATTGGCTGGAGAGTTTTTGCTACAGTGCTGACGAAAGAGGGTGGTGTTATGACATCTTTTTGTGATTGAAACTACGCTGCAACAACTAACACAGTCATGCACTAATGCAGATCGAAAAAAATTCGATATTATATTCTTGGCTGAGTGCGTAGTCGAACTCGTGGTCTTCGGCTTTGTCGTCTAAGTGCTAACTATTTCAATCAACACTATCCTTTTTAAAGTTTTTGCAGGAAACTTTTGGCTTTTAGTGTAAACAGTTTATTTTCAATTAAATGAAAGATTTTGCATTACAACAACTTGCATAAGTGCAAATGCAACTTTAAACATTGAAAATTCTCTCAATTACTCTCCGAATTTGTATTTGCACTTATGCAAGACCGTTTGCACAGAACACTGAATACCAGCATTGAAAAGTGTGCCGACCCTACCATTAGTATGCAGTTCCTCAAAAGAAAATGTTTTTTTTATCAACTGGATTTTATCGTAGGAGTACAAATTTAAAAAAAAAAAAAATCAACAACTTTTTTAATGGAAAAATTAAATATATATTCCAAAATACTATAAAAGTCATTAAAATCATAATTAAGATTTTATTTAATTGAAACAAATCATACACTTAATTCCAAAATTATTCCTTAAAATATTCTGAATCAAGCAAAAAAAATTAATCATTATTTTGCACAAAAAATCATTCATCATTGTGTTAATGAAGCTTCGCGATGTAAAATATATACAACAGAGTGACACCAATGAAACAAACACGCACAATGTGGAATTTGATTGGAAAATTATAAAAAACATGTCCTTAGGGAAAACACAAAAAAACAAGTAAAAATGCTATATTCGGCTGTGCCGAATCTTAAATACCCTTCACAAATTTAATTCTTCTTTCATTCTTGCTAAAACAGGAAGTAGGTTTAATTAAAAGATGTAACATAGTTTTACTTGACAAACAAATTTTAATTTTTAAACTTTTTGGTCACTTTCGTGTACCATAAAATATTTTATTTGTTCAACCCTGGAGACGAAATTTTGATTTTTTTGGAAAATTTTTGATACCAATTTTGTTCTTCCTAAAATATAAAATAGTTTTAGTTAGGGAAAAAAACAACGTCAATTGCCTTTTTGGTTATTTTATGTATAAAAAAATTTCAATTTTCCAACCCTGGAAGCGAAATTTTAATTTTTAAAAATTTTTTTTATTAATGCAAATTTTCATGAGCTATAAGTTAGTTTTGTTTAAGAAAAACTCATATTTTGTAACCAGTTTGGTTATTACATATACTACAAAATATTGCATGTACAAAAAAAACTTTAATTTTTCCAACCCTGGAAGCGAAATTTAAATTTTTTGCTTATCAGTGCAACGCTTCATGAAGTATAAAGTAATTTTTTTAAGAAAAATTTCAAATTTTTAACCATTTTGGCTACTTTCATGTACTATGAAATATTGCACTTGTCCATCCCTGGATTCGAAATTTTATTTTTGAAGTTTTGATACCAATTTTGTTCTTCCTAAATTATAAGACAGGCTTAGTTAGGAAAAAACAAAGAAAAACATCAGTTGCCTGTTTGATTACTTTCACGTATAAAAAAATATGCAACTTCCCACCCCTGGAAGCAAAATTTGAACTTAAAATTTTTTTTTTTTTTTGGCCAATGCAAATCTTCATGACGTATTAAGAGGTTTTGTTAAAGAAAAACTAAAAATGTTTAACAATTTTAGTTACTACATGTACTGCAAAATACGGAATGGGCCGAAAAAATTTTTAATTTTCCATCCCTGGAAAAAAATTTTTATTTTTTTAGTTTTTAATAGACCATTGAGGTTTCCCAAAGCAAGAAATAGTTTTAATTTACAAACATTAAAAAAAAACAATTGAGTTTTGGCATACATTTTGCGTCGAGAAATAGGTGCAAGCTTCCCAGCTCTGGAACCATACTTCGGATCTTTCTGAATTTCAATAGCACTCTATTTAAATTCATTTCCAATCCAACGGTCCAAGAACAAAGTCTCTAGCTCTTCTGGGGGCTTGGGAAAACGTACAACGGACGGACAGACGGACATCGCTCAATCGTTATCGCTATTCATAAGGATCCAGAATATATATGCTTTATAGGGTCCCATGTGCATATCGAAGAAATTACACACGGAATGACAAACCTATATATACCCTTTCACTTTTTTGTGAAGGGTATAATAAATGTGATGTGTTAGAATATTACACAGGAGTTAAGGGGGGAAAAAAGAAGTAAGTCTTATTGATATATTACTGACATCCCAAAGCGCCCAAAATGAATGCTTGACGGATCATCAAGCATATGTATATCAAAGTATACAGCAAAAGTACATAAATTTGCAACAGTGATTTTTTTAGTTGTTGCATGTTTGCTGTGAAAATTAATATAAACAACTTTTATTACTCACCTGTGATATTTTTCTTCTGGGATTTTGCTCAAACGCTGGATTGTCGTAACTGCCAAAGTAGCGATTTTCAGCAGCCGGATCTGATGCAATACTAACTCGTCTCTTTGGTTGATTGTCAACGATGAACGAACCTTTATGATTGTTATTTGTATTTAAATCAGTGACAGTGGGAAAGGCGGTAATGCCAGCAGTATTGACGGCACCGCTACTGACACTGTTGCCACCGCTGGTGGCCTGCGTAACTGTTGAACCATTTGGTAATGTTTCCCCCGTATCATTCATATTTTTATGATGCTGCAGAAGATACATTTTGAAATTTAAAAAAAAAATTATTTAAATATATTTAATTCTGTGGGTTGAAAATAAAACATAAACTTCTATTAAAAAGTCTACCAACAAAAATGGCATAAAAATGAAGGTCTTAATTGCGTAAATCACTTCACCAAACTGAAATTTATATAAAAAAAACCTATTTTTTTCTGGAAAATTGTATAGGTTTTTACTTTGTTTTGTGATCAAATTATACGAAAAACAGAAAAACATTTTTACGAAATTTTTAAGAATTTTTAAGAAATGAGTTACACATTTTGGCCCACAACTTTTATATACAAAGAGTTTTCCGTTACAAAATTATAAGTGTTGTATTCACAAAAAATAATGTACATTTGAACTGTTCTTTAAAACATAATTTTTACACAAAATTTTTTTTTAAAAACTCTTCAAGTCCGCATTATTCTTCATAAATACGGCATTATGTTTTCAAGAATTTTTCAAGAAATTTGTTTTGAAATTTATTTTCGGCTTAAGTTCATTTATATAAAAATTATTCAACAATTCATAATTTTTATACCCTCCATAAAGTATATATATTCATGATCAGTGATGAAATCTAAGACGATCTGAGCATGTCCGTTAGTCCGTCCTGTCCATCCGTCCGTCTGTCGAAATCACGATTCAGTCCAAACGAAAAAAGCTAGACTAAAATTTGGTATAAATATATCTTGAAGCATAGCACAGGCTAAGTTCGGAGATGGGCTAAATCGGGCAAGAGGGAAAAAAGTTACCCTAAGAAGAACTAAACCAACCTGTAAAAAACAACATAATTTTTAAAGTTTTTTTTGTAATTTTGTTAAGCAAATGATATATTTTTATGTCAGAGAAGGTCCAACGCGTAAAACTTAGAGCCATAAAATCCAAAAAATTAATTTTTGAACCCCGCCCCTTTTAGTACGCCCACTAAAGGGGACGGGCAAAAATAGTGTAAAAATTTATCAAATTGTTTTACTTAAGCCTACATTCCTTGAAAATAACATTTTTAAGCTTTAATGACGAAGCTGAGATGTAACCTGGTACTACTCTGCCCTACCCCCTCCTCCCCCTTTGCCCCCTAAATAACCATATAAATTTTTTTTTTTAATTTTGTGTATAATTCTCCCAAATATTTCTTCTTAGAGTTTTATGGCAAAGATGAAATATCTCCCCCGCAGCCCTTGCAAGAGCGACCCCGCCAAAATACAGTTTTATTACCCTCCAAAGAGAATTGGACGCCATAAAGTATTTAGTACATATATTCTTGATCAGTGATGAAGTCTAAGACGGTCTAGCAATACCCATACGTTCGTCTGTGGAAAACATGATATTGTCTATTTTTGAACCCCCGCCCCTTTAGTGGGCGTTGACGTACAATATTATATACATGAACTCTGTCCCACCAAGTTCAATATTTTAAATTTACTTACTAAACATTTGGAGGGTACTTAAGATTCGACCCGGTCGAATATAACGTTTTTACTTATTATTTTATAAATTTAGTTGCAATATTTCAGTCAACTTCAGGAATATTTTTTAGAAAGCATATTTTTCACAATTTTCGTAAAATAAATTTTATTTCCTAGCAATAACTAATCTTTTTAAATTTATTTCAGTGGAAATGGTTATAGAAGCTGATGATATGAAATACATAAACGCAATAACTCTTTTCAACCTAACCTAACATAACCTAACAACGAAAAATAGCTAAGGACTAATTTCGATAAGAGAGCACAAACACAAATACACATGTATCGGTGTTTCTATCGGGTGGGTCATCTATCGTTTTAAATTTGGAACATCGGTTATTTCGAGCAACTTTGGATTTATTGGCAAATTATTTCCAAAACAAAAACTATTGGTCGGAAGTCGATTTTTCGATTTTGCAAAAAAAAAAAATCTTCTCCTCGGATGAAGCTTATTTTCGTCTTGGTGGGTACGGTAATAAGCAAAATTGCCGTATTTGGACTGGGGAAAACCCACACGTAGTCTTACAGAAGCCAATGCACTCATTATGAGTGACTGTTTGCTGCGGCTTATATAGCTGAGGCATCATATTTCTTGGAAACTGAGGTGAGCGCATCCATAGCAGTCAATGGAGACACCTATAGCACAATGATAAAACCCATTTTTGTTTGTCCACTTTTCATGGTATTGATGTGAACGATGTTTGGTGTCAGCAGAACTTGCCGCAGATCTTATGCCACTATCGATTTATTGCTTCAAACGTTTGATGACCGCCAAGAAGCTGCGGTTTGACACCGTTAGACTATTTTCTGTGGCGCGTCGCTCTGTGGGGTGAAAGCCCTCACAAGTGGCGATTAATTCAAAATATTAACTTTCAACTTTCACAACCGTATTTGGTACCATATGAAAGTAGATAAAATTCTACATCACTAACTGCAAAAATAAAAGTTCTTGGTAGTTTACTTTATTTGCAGTGTGTGTTCAAAGTTCATTTTAGTTATTTTTGCGCGCATTGATTAAAAGAGAAAATTTTGATATTTCAAGTGATTATAGTTAAGACCTCTATAAGTAAACGTTTTATAATGGAACCGTCAACTTCAGGTATATTATGAAATTTTTATTTGACATATTGTTGTCACAATACTATTTTAAATGAAATGCATATAGACATTGCTTAACCACCAACAAATAAATTTCATTTGTTTTAGAAATATTAAAAAATAAATTAAATGACTCCAAAAATGTGGTATTTTTGATATATCAAAAATATATATGTACATTGAGTTTCAACAATTTTGCGGATGAGTGCAGGAAAAAATTATTTTATGCTCTTAAAATATAAGATTTTAGCTAATAAATCCCAGAATACCTATTTGCGTATTTGTGCGATTTTTAAGTTATGAAGGTTTCTGTGAGAGAATTCCGGTTGCTAAAAATCAATGTGAAAAAACCAAACAAAAAAACAAGTTTTTTCTATTATCTTTTTTAATATATTTTCTAAAGGCACATAAAGTATGCTCTAATTTACAATTTAATTTACTAATTTATCGTTTTCCATTCCAAAGTTACAGCAAAAATAGTCAAATAAGACCATTTTCTCCAATATACCAAAAAACCCATAAAAGGTTAACAATTGTTTTTTTCAACAATTTTTGTTTAAATGCTGGTTTTTTATGTATTTATTAATAATCATCAACAAAAAATAACAACATTTTAATATTACGAGTTCTATGAATTAATCGCCACTTTCTCTACCATTCACCCCACTGTGCGTCTTTGAAGACAAGAGTTATGCCGACAAACCAGAGACAATTGAGAATTTTAAGGACAATATTCGTGACGCCATAGTCGAGATACGACCCCATACACACGAAAAAGTGCTCGAAAATTGTTGCCATCGAATGGAGGTACTGTGACACTAGCCGCAGCAGCCATATGAGTAAATTAATATCCCATTTCCGACCGCAATTTTACTTCAGGGGCAAAAAAATTAATTTGGAAAAATTCTAAACCGTATTTGTTTTATTGCATTTCTTTAAATTTAAACTTTTAAATGGGGCACCCTTTACTATATGCATCTTAAATTAATTCTAAGGCAATGAAAAAGGAGGAATTTTATATATTTTTATAATAAATCGCCATAGGATATTTTGTAGTTCTAACACTTTCTGTTATATTCAGCACTTTTATTTAAAATACTACGAGTAATAGTTTTATAACAAGAGGGTTTTTTTTGTGAAGCGGCTAAATAAAAAAATTCATTTTAATCGTGTTGGTTATTCTCTCAAAAAATTTTTAAAATTTAAAGGAGATCATTGAAAGGTTTCTAGTTAATTCCTATACGCCTTTCCCAAGGCCTAATACAGAGCATCAGGAAATATTTATTTCTAAATTTCGTAGAAAAATACAACCCTGTGTCTTCTTTCCGCAGAGTTTTTAAAAATATGTTGGATAAAGACTTTGACGTATATAAATCCGCTTAAATTGAAAAATATTGCTAGCGGCAGTTTGACACGTGATCACTCTTCGCTCAATTATATTTAAGTCCTTCTGTGATCCCCTATGTTGTGTTAGCGTTAAGCTAATGTTGGACTTTACAATCAACTGTCGGTTATTATATTTGTGTGCTTTCATAGTAACAATAAAAAGTCTATAATAAATAAGTGTGTATGAAAGGTCAGTGTTTCATCAGCATCAATATAGCCAGCCATTTAATTAAATTAACAATTTAGCATAAATATATCACATGTTTGTTTCCTGGCATGTGCCTCATCAAAATAAAAAAAATTTTTGCAAAGCCACAATTCGTTAAAAATTTTAAATTAAATTTTGTTGTTACTGTAAACAATAACATAATAATCATAATAATAGATTTGTCAACTTTGGCTGCTGACATTACACAAACAATACACTTCGCACTGTGGGGTATTTTGAAAAAACAAATGGAATTAATTGAAAATGTATTTCATTGGAGATGAATTTTTTTGCAAGCGTTTTATTTTTAGTAACGGCTGTCAAATTTTAGCGTTGCCCCCTGGCATAAAAAACATTAACACTATGTTTGAGAATAGCATAGTTTATGAGACACTCTTTACTTCGGCACCACTGTTTTGCGAATAGAAAAGTTAAATTTTGTCCGATTAGGGTAAAGTTCTCTATCGTAGACGGCTAAACTTTAATATTACAGAAGAAATATTTCATCCACAATTTCACTGTTATGAAATTTTTTAAATGCATAACCATCAACAAATAAATTTCATTATCAACAATTTCAACTAAAAAGTTTTCAAAACAAGAGGTGAACAACTATTCATGGCACTATCGATAGTTATTTTTATTGTGATGGTTTTATTTTGCAATCGATTGATATTTAAAAATATTCAATATTTCTTAATCGCTAGTAATAGTAAGAGGGAAACAGCTTTACAAAAATTTTTTCAATATCGGCCGACAAAATCTTTAAATTTCCTTAAAAATATTCATTCAGCAAGAAATAATTGCGACATTTGATATCGATCTAAGGTGCGATACAATTGAGATACAACTTTCAATCGATACCGAATGCTGTGTTTTCCCCTCTGTTCTGTTTTGTTGGAAATATTTTATTGGGAATTTCAGTGCAAACAAATGCCATCTATGAGAAACAACAGACTCTGATACTATCACGTATCGTCGATATATCAATCGTTTTTTTTAATTTTGACAGTCTAGAATCGATATATCGATATATATTTTGAAAGTATCAACACATTTCGACAGTAACACTATCGATAGTTTTCCATCTCTATTTCAAACCGCCTTAAGGTCTAATGACTTTTTAATATATATATATATATATATATATATATATATATATATATATATATATATATACATATATATATATACATATATATATATATATATATATATATATATATATATATATATATATAATAAAATATCTGCGTCTGGTGAAAAATAACAAAATTTCAGCGAGCGAAAATACTGAAAACCCCAACTTTTGAATTTAAAAAATATGTCTTTAGGAACTCTTTAATCCGCATTAATTGCATCAATTGCCGTCGGAAATATTTATCATTAACAATTTGTTTATCATATTTTTATTTAAAACATTTTATTAGAATCGGAATACGCGCTAAGAAAGTGCAAAAATATTTCCATATATTTTAAGCCCCACTGTGCTTCTTTTGATTCATAACTAATTATGATTTAGCATTTTGGAAAAATTATTTTTCTACTATATTATATATTTTTTTTAAATCGTTTATTCGACATATTGCCTCAATTAAATTAGTGCTTTTTGTTTGTTATGTGGTCAAGTATGTCTATATGCCTGCATTTCATTGGTTCTTACACCAAATCATCAGTAGACTTTAACCTAATTCCAAAATAACAAAACCTCTTAGCTTATACAGGGTGGCGCAAAAGTAATCCTCCTATCAGCTATATGCTATAAATTTTGCGACAAATGACAATCAACTGTGGCGGCGGCCATTTACATGACATCATATTCTCGACTTGAAAAACGTTATATTCGACCGGGTCGAATCTTAAATACCCTCCAAATATTTAGTAAGTGAATTTAAAATGTTTAACTTGGTAGAACAGAGTTCCTTTATACAATATCGTACGTCAACGCCCACTAAAGGGAGCGGGGTTCAAAAATAGACAATATCATGTTTTCCACAGACGAACGTATACATATTTACTTTATAGGGTCCAATTCTCTTTGGAGGGTATAAAAACTGTATTTTGGTGGGGTCGCTCTGGCAAGGGCTGTGGGGGAAACATTTCACCTTTGTCATAAAACTCTAAAAATAAATGCTTGGGATAATTATATACAAAATAAAATTTGTATTTTATTTTATAGGGTCATTTACGGGGAAAACGGAGTAGGGCAGAAACAGGCAGTCATAAAACTCTAAAAATAAATGCTTGGGATGATTATATACAAAATAAATTTTTTTTTTTTTTTGATAGGGTCATTTTGGGGGCAAAAGGGGAGGAGAGGGTAGGGCAAAAACATGCAGTAATAAAACTCTAAAAATAACTGATTTTGATGATTACATACAAAATTTAAAAAAAAAATTTTTTTGGTAGGGTCATTTAGGCGGTGAAGGGGGAGTAGGGGGTAGGGCAGAGTAGTACCAGGTTTCGTCTCAGCTTCGTCATTAAAGCTTAAAAGTGTTATTTTTAAGGAATGTAGGCTTAAGTAAACCAATTTGTTAATGTTTTATTCTATTTTTGCATATAATAACGCCCACTAAAGTGGGTGGGGTCTACAAATAATTTTTTCCCCCTTGCCCGATTTAGCCCATTTCCGAACTTAACCTTCTCTAAGCTTTAAAATATATATATATACCAAATTTCAAGAGTCTAGCTCTTTTCGTTTGGACTGAATCGTGATTTCCACGGACGGACGGACGGACGGACATGCTCAGATCGTCTTAGATTTCATCACTGATCAAGAATATATATATTTTATGGGGTCTGAGATGGATATTTCGATGCGTTACAAACGGAATGACAAAGTGAATATACCCTCCAAATTCTTTTTTGGAGGGTATAATAATCCACAAGAAGAATCAAAGTTTTTAATTTTTTTTTTATATTACAGCCAAAAAACCTCGGAAGTTTATTTTTGCGCCATTTTCTGATAGGAGGATTACCTTTGCGCCACCCGTTACATAAACTCCCAAAAATGAATTGAGAATTACACAAGCAAAACCATAGGATTGAATTTCAAATCCTATGGTTTTCCACATATATCAATTTAAAAATTCCAATTCTCCTAATCGTTCATTTAATGTTCCAAACTGAGTAAAATATTATTAAATTTTTTAAATACAGTGCGTAAAATAAATGATGGAACTAAGAAAATATTTCGTTCTAAACATTGCCTTTGGTAATGAATGATCAACGTCTGCTATACCATCCAACATTGAAAATTTTAATATGGATATTAGTACGATGACAAAAAGAAATAGCATTTTAATAGAAATAATTACATATTTTTGGAAAAATTTGGTTAATGTTTAAAAGGGAAAGAATATAACGAAGAAGAATTTGTTGGATTTTTCGTTGATACAACTCTTACTCCTAATTGTCAAATATTGGCGTAGCGCACACTGAACTTGTTACTTGATTAATTGATAAAATCAAAAAATTTTCAAGCCAAACATGGCTAGCTTTGTCACCGTTCTATTCACAGACCGTTTCATAAAAATCTTTACGTTTATTTTTCCTATCACTGTAGTTTAAAATTCTCACACCAAGGCATTTGCAAAGTATATTTGGGCATGCCTGCAGCCATATTCCGTAACTCGCTAAAGCTAAAACTTCATCGCTAAAAATCTAACAAGTATTTCTAGCCTGAATAGTTGTAAGAAACTTTTGCATGTTTTTGGGGGCTGATTTTGTATTTGCCTAGTTGCTGCAACTGTATTCTGTAACTCGCTAAAACCATATTTAAAAAATTTTGCCTATTTTTGGGAGTTTTAACTAAGAAAGATAATAATTATTTGTTCAATATAGGCCCTAAAATTATGCAGAAAGTTTTTACACCTATTTGAGCTAAAACCACTTTTTAAATTTTCAGCGATGGAGTTTTCACATTAGCGAGTAACGGAATATTGCTGTCAGTCAAAAACAAATGATTAGGAGCCATACAACAAAGTCGATTTGAAAATTAACAGCACGATATCGCCCGCAAAATTTCGACTACAAGTAAAAGTGCTATATTCAGCTGTGCCGCATCTTAAATACCCTTCACAGATATAATTCTTCTTTATTTCTTGCTAAAACAGGAAGTAGGTTTCATTAAAAGATGTAACATAGTTTTACTTGACAAAAAAATTTTAATTTCTAAACTTTTGGTCATGTACCATAAAATATTTTATTTGTTCAACCCCGGAGTCGAAATTTTGATTTTTTAAGATTTTAATACCAATTTTGTTCTTCCTGAATTATAAAATAGTTTTAATTAGCAAAAACAACAACGTCAATTGCCTATTTGGTTACTTTTATATATATCAATTTCCCAACCCTGGAAACGAAATTTAAATTTATTTTACCAATGCAACTCTTTATGAGGCATGAAATAGTTTTATTTAAGAAAAACTTAATATTTGTAACCATTTTGGTCACTTTCATGTACCACAAAATATTGCAGTTATTCAACTCTGGAATCTAAATTTTTATATATTTTTTTTTTTAATTTTTGATACCAATTATGTTTTTCCTGAACTAAAAATAGTTTTGATTAGTAAAAAATCGACGTTAGTTGCTTTTTTGTTTACTTTTATGTATAAAAAAATATATCAATTTTCCATCCCTGGAAGCGAAATTAAATTTTTATTTTACCAATCCTAGTCTTCATTAGGAATAAAGTCGTTTTATTTAAAAAAAACTTAAAATTTGCAACCATTGTGGTCACTTTCATGTACTACAATATCTTGCATGTACCAAAAAAACTTTAAACTTCCCAACCCTGGAATTGAAATTTGAATTTTTTTGTTTTATTTTTAACCAATGCAACTCTTCATGAGGTATAAAGCAGTATTATTTAAGAAAACTTTACAATTTTCAACCATTTTGGTCACTTTCATGAACTATAAAATATTGCACTTTTCCAACCCTGGATTCCAAATTTTGACCTCTTTTGGAAATTTTTGATACCAATTTTGTTCTTCCTAAAATATAAAATAGTTTTAGATAGCAAAAAAAAAAAACAACGTCAATTGCATTTTTGGTTACTTTTATGTATAAAAAAAATTTCAATTTCCCAACCCTGGAAGCGAAATTTTAATTTTTAAATTTCTTTTATCACTGCAAATCTTCATGAGGTATAAAGTAGTTTTGTTTAAGAAAAACTCGAATTTTGCAACCAGTTTGGTTATTACATGTACTACAAAATATTGCATGTACCAAAAAAGACTTTAATTTTCCCAAACCTGGAAGCGAAATTTCTATTTTTAGTTATTTTTTATCAGTGCAACGCTTCATGAGCTATAAAGTAATTTTTTTTAGAAAAATTTCAAATTTTTAACCATTTTGGTCACTTGCATGTACTATTAAATATTGCACTTGTCCATCCCTGGATTCGAAATTTTATTTTTTATTTTTGCTACCAATTTTGTTCTTCCTAAATTATAAGACAGGCTTAGTTAGAAAAAACAAAAAACATCAGTTGCCTGTTGATTACTTTCATGTATAAAAAAAATGCAATTTCCCAACCCTGGAAGCAAAATTGGAATTAAAAAATTTTTTTTGGCCAATGCAAATCTTCATGACGTATAAAGAGGTTTTGTAAAAGAAATACGTAAAATTTTTAACAATTTTAGTTACTACCTGTACTACAAAATACGGAATGGGCCGAAAAAAAAATTGTTTAATTTTCCATCCCTGGAAAAAATTTTTATTTTTAATAGACCATTGAGGCTTCCCAAAGCAAGAAATAGGTTTAATTTACAAACATTAAAAAAATTATTGATTTTTGGTATAAATTTTGCGTCGAGAAATAGGTGTAAGATTCCCAGCTTTGAAACCATACTTCGGAATGTCTGTAATTTCTGAATGGCAATAACACTCTATTTAAGTTCATTTCCAATCCGACGGTCCAAGAACGAAGTCTCTAGCTCTTCTGGGGGCTTGGGAAACCCGATTTCACGTAGAGACAGACGGACATCGCTCATTCGTCATCGCTATTCATAAGGATCCAGAATATATATACTTTATGGGGTCCCATGGGCATATCGAAGAAATTACAAACGAAATGACAAAACTTTTTTCCCTTTCACTTTTTTGTGAAGAGTATAAAAAGTCAATTAAAAAATGCTAAGATCATTTTTCTCATCCTATTTTTAAATTCCCGCTAAGAAAATTGAAAATTTTAAAAAATTGGAGTTTTTATCAGATCTCGATGTTTTGAAGTTTCTATAAAGATTTCTTGACGATGTGGTTAAAATTAGGGTCAACAATTTCCCATATTTTTTGAGTTTTTATGGTTATTTAGCCATTCATTTGGCGGCATTTTTCGTATATTTTGATTGATTAAAATCCGAGCTCTGCTTATGACGAAAAAGGCAACTTTTTTTTTAAAGACCACTAAACACTTCCAAGCTATGCAAGGGTTGCAAAATCTTTGTCAATTAAAGTTATTAATTTTTTTTTGTATAATTTTTTCTAACAGAGCACCATTAGATAGACTAACTAACACTATCAGAAAGGATCAGTTATGTTTAGAAAGTTGTCACACTATTCAGCGGGTATGTGTCCTTCTTTGTTAAATAATTATATTAGTAAAAACCGATTTTATTTAAAGTCTCTTATATTTTATTGTATGATTTATTTTTTAAATTTTTATTAAGTCTGTTTGTGTGTGTATTTTTTATATATTTTTAACATATTTTATTAACCATTTTTACTTAACCTATCACTCACTTACTATATACATTTTATTAAATTTAAGCGTTTTTTATTTGTCTTTAATAACAGAAAATAATTTTTTGCGATAAAATTTTTTTTATAAAAATTTTATGCCTTTAATTTATAAAAAAATTAAAAAAAAAACGAAATATATTAATTATATTTATATTTTTTGTTAACGTTCCGTTATGTACGATTTCAATTCAATTCAATTTTATGACTAAATTATGGCCACAATTTAACAGTGAAATAAATTCATTTAATTCCTCATTTTTTCATTTTTATTTTTCATATTCACATCGATTGATATCTGATCTGATTTGTTGATTCTTTAAATGTTTAATTCGTGTAAATTATATTTATTGTTATATTTGTGTTTTGCTGTTGTTGCTTTTAAGCGAAGGGAGTCAAGTCAGACGCACAAGCGTATATTTAAATTTTTTGCTAAAAATTAACACAAATATTTTGTTTTCAAAACATACTTACAGACAGGCAGTCTTATGAGTACGGATCTTGTGGCGGAGTTACGAAGGTCGTATCTAGGCTGGCAGTTTGATAACAGTTCGTTTATAATGGATAAAGCTGTTTTTAATAGGTGGCAAGCATGAAACATATGAGTTGCCATATTTTATTAAATGTGGCAACATTAGGAGGATAAATGAAAATTTTATTAATATAAATATTAAACTAAGAATTCTTGATTAGGCTTGAGTTCAATGTCTAAATTCATTTTTTATACCCTCAAAAAAAAAAAATTAAATAATTGGACGAAATATACCTCTAGGACCCTATAAAGTATATATATTCCTGATCAGTGGTGGAATCTAAGACGATCTAGCCACGTCCGTCCGTTCGTCTGCCTCTCTGTCTGTGAAAGTCACGAGACAGTCCAAACGAAATATTTGATATGGATAAATTTTGAAGGATAGCACAGGTCAAGTTCGTAAATAGGCTGAAGCGGGCCAAAGGGAAAAAAGTCCCCCTAAGAAACTAAAACCAACCTTTGAAAAACCACATAATTTCTAACGTGTTTTTTTTTGTAATTTTTGTTAGGCAAATTATATATTTTTATGTCAAAGAAGATTCAAAGCGTTGAGCTTGAAGCCAGACCCCGCCCATTTGGTGGGCGTTGAAGTAACATATTTCATTGAAAAGTAATGCGAATATTTAACTTAGCCTACATCCTTAAAAATTATATATTTAAGGGACATACCCCCCCCCCCCCCCCCCCCGTTACCCCAAAATAACCCTTTCAAAAAAAATTTTTTACACTTAAGTATTTACTTTTTTACACAAAGTAAATATTTACTTTGAGTTTTTACGACAAAGATGAGATGTCTCCCCCACGGTCTCCTCCACGGAGACTGTCAATATAGAGTCAATATAGAGTTTTTAAAGTTCAAATTGGACACAGAAATGTCTTAAAGGAACTTTGATCCAGCAGTTTGAAAATTTTTAATTTAATACAATTTCTTAAGAAACGCTTTGGGTTCTGTAGGGCTTTCCACACCCAGTGCTATTACAACAAACACAAGAAATAAATAGGGGAAAAAAATATGTTTTAAAAAAAATTGCTTAACCCATCATTTTGTAGCCACACTCGTAGTCAGGAATCTTTGGACAGACCTAAAGATAAACAGAAAATATTCGTTTATTGATTTTCAATTTGCGTGCTCTGCTGCTGTAGAGAAGTTGGAGCGACGCAGTTGTGTTTTTATTTAACAAAGAACTATTAATTAGTATCAATTATGACATTAATTAGAATCTACCAGGGCTAAAATGTCACATTTTTGTTGAAAAACTTGATTTAATTAATTGTTTATTTTGTGTATCTTATATTTCTAATGACAACTTTTCACACTGAATACGAGTATTTCGGTATTTCGGCACGTTTAAAAACATGTACGAGTATTTCGGATTGAGAAAGAAAATTGTTGAGACATTGTGGTTTAACTTTTGAAGGTAATCCAAGACATTGAACTTAAAAAAACTATGCTTTCATAAGCCGAACAGATGTTTTCAGAAAAAAAATGCTTTTGTTTGTTTTTATTTTTGTAGGCTCAATTAAGACTTTAAGTCATTTAAAAATCGTTAAAATGTGATAATGCAAATACAGTTAGTTAAACAACTAACCGATTTTTTTTCTGAGCAGATTGATTTTATTTGTATCTTCAAATTTTCAAATTTATTTTAATCCAAGTAAGAATTTGTCTAAAATTTAATTTTAGAGGTCAAAAAGTTAATAGCAATTAAATTTTTCATTAAGAGTGAAATATTTAGAATATTTTTTTTGGCCTTCACAAAAATAGGTTAGTCAATCCGAGTGTAATTTCCGCAATGCACCCCGTAAAATAAATGTAGTCTGGGTCAATATGAATAGGGAAGTCTAATAAGCGGTAATTGACTGTCCACCTCTCTGGGATTTTTTTTTTATCTTGGACCAGCGCTCAGGGGATGACCCCTATATATGCAATTCATTGCGCCGGAACTGAAAACGAGGGGATAGTATTGAGGGGACAGATTAGGAAAGATGAGAAGATAGACAGTTGTTTTTTTTTTGTAACCTTTTACTTCGCCGGCTAATTTTTGCTACAGGGCCGACGAAGGTGGGTGCTGTTACTCTGCTTTTAGTACATGAAAGTGTCAGTCGCTGCCAATTATGTTCAGTGACCAGTGACTATGCCTTCATCATTGAAACAGGCTGGCAGCAACTAACACAACCACGCACTAATGCTGATCAGAAGAATTCAACACAATATTTCATGACCCAGCGCGGGCTCGAACTCACGACCCTCCTTTTCATAGTCTCGTGTTCTACTACTTCAGCCAACAGCACCCACATGTCAGTTTTCCGAAACAACCCCAAACAGCTTGAGACATCGGTCTCGAATTGATGTATGGGAAACAGTGCTGAAAACATACCTATTGAAAATAAGCCGGTTGCAGAGCTGGACAATTTTATACTAATTTTTGATATACATATATAAAAGTAGTAGCTGAATTTTTGATTTTTTTCTTAATTAAATTTATTTTACACTTCATCAAAAACTAAATTGGTATTAAAAATCAAACAAAATCAAAAATATGATGTCAGGGTTGGACAATTGATAAATATCTCGGACATAAAAATCACCAACTACAAAATTTTTTTCGACTTTTTCTTTATATATTAAACATATTAGAAATTTTTGAAAGAAATTTATTTAGATTACAAATCAAAAAAACCAAAAAAACATCCCCAGAGCTAGAAAATTTAAAATTTTTTTCGAATATTAAAGTTAATTAAAATTAATTTTAAATTCAGAAAGACACTGTAAATATTCCAAGACACAAAATAAAGTCCACATCAGTTAATATTAAACTAACACAGCAGAGCAGAAGAGCCGTTTTCGAAAGCCGCTACACTCTCATCCGCACACATACTTATGTTTGCTTGTCACTTCTAATAAGGTGGCTCAGTTGAATATAATAACAGTTTTTATATATAAAAATTAGAAAGTAAAAGCCCGGTCTTTCAAATGGCTCCAGAGAAAATAATCCAGCGGCATTAAATCACAAGAACGCGGAGGCCAATGGACATCGCCAAATCGGGAAATAACGTGACTGGGGAATTATTTTTCATGCGATAACTGAATTGAATGGCCGGCTGCGTGACTTGTGGCGCCGTCTTGCGTAAAATAAAGGTCATTGATGTCAGCAGTAGCCAATTGTGGCCACAAAAAAATCATGGCTATCATGGTTTGGCGGCACTGAGAATTCACTGCAACGGCGTCATATCGCTTATTTTCGAAAAAATATGGGTTGCCGATGCCGCCTGACCACAAACCGCACCATATGATCACTTTCTTTGGATGTAAGGATTTTTTGAGGACTCTTTTTGGATTTTATGGAGCCCATATGCGACAATTTTCTTTGTTTAAATAACCGTCTACTTGAAAATCGGCCTCATCACTTGAGATGATTTTGTTGAAAAATGTGTTGTTTGCGTTCAGTTTTTCAAACAAGCATTTCACAAACGTTCGACGAACGGCTTTAATTCTTGAACGATTAGAACGAGTAAATCTTTATGCAAAATGTTGCTCAAAGTGCCTCTGGTGATGCCCAATTGTTGCGAACGTCAAAGAGTTGAGGTTCCAAGCTCATTCCCAATACTTTGCTGTACAGCGGCCGTATTTTCAGCAGTACGACCACTAGAATCGTATTGTTTTTGCCTATTGTCAGCAACATAACCATGAGCTTTGAATTTAGCGATTAAATTACGAACAGCAGTCTTAGAAGGAGCCTGATGACGAAGAATAGCTGTTCGAATTTTACGAAGTGATATAGTAATATTTTCACCATTCTGATTAGTAGATTTCACAGATAGTTTTTGTTGTTGATGTGAAAACATGTCGTTTTCTTCTTTAGATTTGAAATACTCTTATCATATATGTGTAGATGATAATTGCATTAAAAGTATGGTTGTGGGTGCTGTTCGCTGAAGTAGTAGAACACGAGACTATGAAGCGGAGAGTTCTAAGTTCGAGCCCGCGTTCAGTCATGAAATATTGTGTTAAATTCTTCTGATCAGCATTAGTGAGTGGTTGTGTTTTCAATGATGAAGGCACTGAACATAATTGGCAGCGACTGACATTATCATGTACTAAAAGCAGAGTAACAGCACCCGCCTTCGCCGGCCCTGTAGCAAAAAATTAGCCGGCGAAGTAAAAGGTTGAAATAGCTACAAAAAAAAACTGTCTACCTTCTCATCTTTCCTACTCTGTCCCTTCAATACTATCCACTCGTTTTCACTTCCGGCGCAATGCATTGCATATATAGGGGTCATCCCCTAAGAGCTGGTTCAAGAAAAAAAAAATTCCAAAAATGAAATTTTTTGCTTAAGAGAGTGGCGTTCCACGGTCAGAATTTCCCAACTTTTTACAGCTTAATTTTTCACATTTTGCCATATGACAGACAATTTACTTCCTAACCTCAAATTTGCCCACCCTAAGAAGAGCTAAACCAACCTCTAAAAAACAGCATAATTTTAAAAGTTTTTTTTTTTAATTTTGTTATGCAAATGATATATTTTTATGTCAAAGAGGGTCCAACGCGTTTAATTTGGAGTCATAAAACGAAAAAAAAATTACGGACCCCGCTCCTTTTAGTGGGCGTTATTATATGCAAAAATAGTGTAAAAATTTAACATATTGTTTTGCTTAAGTCTTAAAAATAACATTTTTAAGTTTTAACTACCCCCTCCGCTCCCTTTGCCACCTAAATGACCTTATCAAAACAAAAAATTTTTTATATAATTATCCTAAACATTTATTTTTAGAGTTTTATGACAAAGGTGAAGTGTCTCCCCCACAGCCCTTGACAGAGCGACCCCGCCAAAATACAGTTTTAATAACCTCCAAAGAGAAATGCACCCCATAAAGTATATATATTCTTGATCAGTGATGAAATCTAAGACGGTCTAGCAATGCCCATACGTTCGTCTGTGTAAAACATGATATTGTCTAATTTTGAACCCCGCCCCCTTTAGTGGGCGTTGACGTACGATATTATATAAGGGAACTCTGTCCCACCAAGTTAAACATTTTAAATTCACTTACTAAATATTTGGAGGGTATTTAAGATTCGACCCTGCCGAATATAACGTTTTTTTTGGATAATGAAATTAAGTAAATCTCTGGCATGCAACAGCTAAATTAAATTCATGGTCTAACTACTAGGTCATTGCACTACAACAATAATACAACAAAACAACAGGTAATTTGTCAGCTGACTACAACATCAAGAAAAATGTGTTTGTAGTTTTGTCAAAATACTTTTTGCAATAACAAAAAATAAAGTAATAAGTAAACATTGTAAAACGTAAACAAAATATGTATAGGGTGGCAGTCGAAAATGCAAACAACTTTTGAAAAAATTATGATATACGTCACTATTTTTGACGTTAAAAATACAACCCTACCCAAAGTCATCTAAAGAGTTGCATTGATCTGTTAGTCCGCCCAGGATTAAAGTGAAGCAGAGTGTGCTACAAAATTTGCTAATAAAATTTGACAATTTGCCGCCATCTTGAAGTTTCCTAGACTATTGAGGGCATCTGGTATGAATTCCTTTTAGTTGAAATTTTTCAATTGTGCCATATGAAGACTTGAACGCTTCTGGTGGATCTGCTCTTTAATCATTTTTTAACTTAAATTTACTTTTAATTCTTACTTTCTGTTGATCTATAAAAATTCCAATTGTATCGATTTTTCAATACTTAAATCTTGGCTTCAACAAAAAAATATAAAATAATATTTTGTGACGACGATTTTGGCACATTTGATAAACAAAATTGTATCCACGTTTATTCACAATTTATTTTTCAGTAGCTTTTTGCCTGTTATTTGGGAAAGGTTAAAATTTTATTAACCGGCGTGTTTAAATCAAATACAGACTTGACTTCTTTTCTCATGTTCAATAATACAAGTTTCTGAAATTTTTATTGGAATATATTTTTTCTGTGTATGTAATTAAGTCATTGATCTAAGTGTTTTAAGTAAATATTTACGTTCGCTTTTTGTTATATTTTTGCAGGTTTCATTAATTTTTTATTAATAATTGTCGACTTATATTAATTAAATATGTAAAGCACAGCTATAAAATTTTTAATTATAAATTTTTCCATCTATAAAGGGTTTAAATGTATGTTTATACTAACGAATTAGAGTCCTACTAAAATTATTTGTATTAAAACATAATTTTATAATCTGTACACAAAGAAAATATTTCCAAAATTTTTATTCTTGATCATGGGAAAAGAAGTCAACAAAATTCTGTAATTTATTTAAATAGCAGAAAACAAGACAAAAAATTTTCCAAATAATTTGCATATAATATTTTTTGTTATACAGAAAATTGAAATGTTTTTTTGCGGTAACGCCGATTTTAGTATTCAAATACCGAAATTATTTTTATCTGTATAAAATTTCCAACAATTAATTAACATGTTTATGGCTACGCTTAACGTATTTAATTCATAAATCTCTATTACGCACTAATTGTCTGTCCAACGATATCGCAAGCCTTTAAGCGATCCAACGCACAAATAATATTTTAAATTTAAAATTTGTTTTCATTTGTTTGACTAGTTTATATATAAACTAGGCTTGGCAGTATTTTAACTTCTTATTATTCTTAAAAAAAGAAAATACAATAGATATCGCTGAAAATTTCCACTTCTTTTAAATTCACTGATTATTCACCAAAATTTAAATTTTTAGCAAAAATTACTCACATATAGGAAAATATGTATACAAGAAAACACTTTACGCTGATTTTACTTTAAATGTGGAATTTTGTGTTCTTTTTTTAAAAGCCATTTTTTCTTTAAAAGAGTATTATCCAGAAAAGTTTACCCCTAGTTATGACAGAAGGTATTATTTCACTTTAAGTACCGTGTAAAGCAAGAGTGTTGTCTATTTTCAATTAACAATTAAATCGGATAACTTCGCTGGATTAACCGTTGATCAGGTAACCAATTAATTGCTACCCGATTATCTGTTCGATTTATTTAAAATTGCCTATTTTCGACCAACAAATAATTCGATTAATTTCGTTCGATTAACCGTTTATCTGCTAATCGATTAATTGCTGCTCTACTAACGTATCGATTAATTTAAAGTTAACTATTTTCGTTTAACGATTTAATCGGTAAATTTCCTACGACTAAGCGTTAATCTGTCAACCGGTTAATTGATATCCGATTAAATATTCCATTGATTTAAAATTGCCTATTTTCGATTAAAGATTTAATCGGTTAATTTCGCTGGATTTAAAGTTATTTCAGTTAAATTATTACCCCCATATTCATAAAAAAATAAAACGTATTTGAAATCTGTTTTAAGAAAATTTTGTATGAAAAAAATTTTATTAAAATAGATTTCAAACTCATTTTAAATTTTATGAATACCGGAGTTAACATTTAGCAGATTAACTATTCGATTTATTTAAAATGCCTATTTCCGATTAACAATTAAATCGATTTACTTCATTCGATTAATCGTTTATCTGTTAGCCGATTAATTGCTATACAACTAACTGATCAATTAATTTAAGATGACATATATTCGATTAACGATTTAATCGCTTGATTTTGCTCGATTAATAGCCAATCAGTTAACCGATTAGTTTCTACCAGGTTAATTATTCGACTAACTTAAAATTGCCTATTTTCGATTAACAAATTCGATTCGTTCGATTAACTGTTAATCAGTTAACTGATTGATTTCTAGCGGATTAACTATTCGGCTAATTTAAAGTCGCCTATATTTTATTAACTGCTTAATCGGTTAATTTCGAACGTTTAACAGTTATCCAGTTAACCGATTAATTTCTAAGAGATTAATTATTCGGTTTATTTCAAATTTACTATGCGAATAACAATTAAATCGGTTAACTTCAGATTCTCTCAGTTAAGCGATTAATTGCTACCTAATTAAGTGATCGAATTGGCATGTTTTCGATTAACGATTAAAGCGTTAAATTTCGTTCGATTAACCGTTAATCGGGTAACCGATGAACAGTTTTCGATTAAGGATTAACTCGGCTAATATTTTTCGATTAACGGTTGATCGGTAAACCGATCGATTGCTAGTTGTTCGATTAATTAAAAATGGCCCATTTTCGATTAACGTTAATCAGAAAACCGGTTAATTCCTTAAACGGTTAACTCTTCGATTAATTTAAAATGGCATATATTCGATTAACTATTTAATCAGTTAGTTTAGCTCCATTAAACGTTAATCTGTTAATCTATCAATTGCTACACGACTAACTGGTCGATTAATTTACAACTACCAATTTTGGGTTAATTTCGAGCTATTAACAATTAACCAGTTAAGTGATTAATTGCTATTCGGTTAACTGTTCGTATGATTTAAAATGTTCAATTAATCGACCGATTAATCGATCAAAAACATTTAAATATATATATTTTTTACTATTTGAACATATATTTCAGATTGCTGAAGTAGTAGAACACGAGACTATGAAGCGGAAGGTCGTGAGTTCGAGCCCGCGCTGAGTCATGAAAATATTGTGTTGAATTCTTCTGATCAGCATTAGTGCGTTGTTGTGTTAGTTGTTGCCAGCCTGTTTCAATGATGAAGGCATAGTCACTGGTCACTGAACATAATTGGCAGCGACTGACACTATCATGTACTAAAAGCAGAGTAACAGCACCCACCTTCGTCGGCCCTGTAGCAAAAATTAGCCGGCGAAGTAAAAGGTTCAAATAGCTACAAAAAAACTGTCTATCTTCTCATCTTTCCTCATCTGTCCCCTTAATACTTTCCCCTCGTTTTCAGTTCCGGCGCAATGCATTGCATATGTAGGGGTCATCCCCTGAGTGCTGGTCCTACTCCTAAAAAAAAAAAAAAAATATTTCAGATGTTTAACTATTTTTTTGGCCACATCTGTTGTAACGTTTCCAGTCTCCTGAATATATCTTTATAATCTTACCAATTCCTTGCACAGTAGGTCGATTATAGCGACGGTGGTCCCGTTTAAAGTTTTGCAAACTAAATAAATGACACTTCAGATGACAGATATTTAACAGCTGACAGCCTTGTCAGACCAGCGGTTTTAAAACCACTAACTGGCTTAAAAATATCGCTTTGAATAAGGCGTAATAGGCTTTTGCTAAGTAATAAATTTTATTATTTATTTAAACCAGTTTCCCATGATTTTGTAAGGCTTCAGAAATGCTATGAATAATTAATTAATATATAACTATATTAAGTAATACAGTTAATAATATAATTAATATGAAACGGTGAATATAAAAGCTGAATTTATTTTAAAAAATTGACATATTGTATGATTATTAAAAAAGTAAACAAATATTTATGTAAATAGAATTTCATTATCAACAACAACAAATAAATATTTGTTACTTTCTTTTTAAAATATCAATACAATATTAGCTAAGAGCACATGCTTCGGCTCAGTTGCCTAAAGCAGCTGACTTTCTATTTATGTCAGGCAGTTTAATAAGAAAACAATTCAAGTTAATCACAACCTATTGTTTCATTCTAAATACCGACAGCAACAGTAATGTAAAAGTTGCCAAAGAACAAAACTGTCAGGTGAATGCAAGTAAATGTCAATAAAATTGCCAGCACACACAAACACACATTCACTCACTCACACAGTCACAATACAAGCACAACTTAATTTAAAAGCTTGTAATTAAGGGTAAAACACAAATTAAACATAATACACTCTCATTTACTCACACAAGCACAAAATAAAACGGGCTTTTTGAAAATCCACAACACATTAGAAAATGTCTTAAAGCACGTGATTCACACATAGCAACACACACACACACTCAGCAGTGTTCTGATTAAAGCTTCGTTATAAACAAATTACTTAAAGTGACAAAAAACAAACAACCGAACAAGTAAATAAGCGAAAAAAATATATATTTTTTTCAAACAACAATGAAACCTGCAGTTTTTTGTATTCATCGCTGCTTTAAATGTGCCTGACAGTCGTTTAGAATGAACCACAAAAACCAACTGTCATCAAAAGTGAAAACAACACAAAAAAGTTTAACACGCGCTCACAAACACCCAGCAACAAACTTGTACCGTGTGATAGGTAGGAAAACCCCCAACAACAACAACAACAACAACAACTAACTACATCATCACCATCATCGTCGGTATTTTTAACATCAACAACATGTAGCACGCGGTACATGTTGTTGGCTGGCCATATGACTCGCCTATAGTGTCACTGACACGCTTTTTGCCATTGGCAAATTAATGTTTGGGTTTTATTTTTGAAATTGCAAAAATAAATAAAAATCGAACAAAATTTTAAGCAGGATTTAATGAAGTCATCTGGGATTGGCCTGGCCTAGTGGTGCAAACTGTATGAATTTTTAATTAATATGATGTTCTTTATGGGCAATCAAACAATTCCAACAATTGATTGTGCGACTTTTATTATTTTTTTTATTAAATATAAGTTGATTCACGAAAATCTGCGGTTTTCGTATGAAAATGTTAAAAGTCAATCAAATTGTTTTTGTATAAAGGGTGTTATTTTAGAAACTGCCGTTTTTGGCAACACTGTTTTCAGCAGCTCAGCTGTTTGCCAGTAATAAGTTACTGTTAGACATGTTCAGTTTGGTCTATAATTTAACCATGAATCTGACTTAAGAATGAACAACGATTGTAGATTATTGAATTTTATTATCAAAATTCCTGGTCGGTTAAAAAAGTGATGTGAAGAACAGCCAGAAGCATTGCAATTTTGAAAAATGCGCTGTTTGGTGTGGATTATGGGTCGGTGGCATAATTTATCAAAGAGTACGCGCAAGTAATTTTATAAAAAAAATTCATAACAAACATTTATAGACATTTTTGTTTCTTAAAAGTCGAATTCGCTTAAGTGAAAGCTACAGAAACTATATTCCTCTTACGAGAGATTTTTAATAAAAGAAGTTGAAATAAATCAAACCTGTTTCGTTTAGAATAATTCAATACTTTTAAAATTGTTCTATAAAAGCGACATTTTGCATTAGAATTAAGTACATATTGATTTCAAATCAATTTCACATACTTATTATCTACGACGTGAATTTTTTAATGAAACTCAGGTTTTTATACAAAAAGTTAAATAAAATTTGGCATAGAGATATTTTGAGATACGAGGAATAACTTAGGGTGGTTTTTGTTTTTGGGAACGATCTTTTAGGTGGTCAAAGGCGGTCAAAAATTTTTATGGAAATATAAAGTTATCAAAATGATAACTACGAACATATTAAACTTTGATGCAGTTGATTTAACAACTTTGGCAATGGCTTCATGGTCTAAAGTTTCTAGGGATATGTGAAATTATGAAACTGATAAGTAAGAAATTTAATACTTCATACACGCTGGTATGAGCGCATAAGCTTCCGCTTTTCATAATGACTTACACTTTTTATAATGACTTGCATATTTAATAATGACGTGCACTTTTTATGATGACTTCCGCTTTTTATGGTGAATTGCACTTTTTACGACAACTTGCAATTTCTGTGATGACTTGCACTTTTTATAATGACTTGCATTTTTAATAATGACTAGCATTTTTAATAATGACTTGCATTTTTAATAATGACTTGCACTTTTTGTGATGACTTGCACTTTTTATGATAACTTGCACTTTTCATAATGACTTGCACTTTTTATAATGACTTTCATTTTTAGTAATGACTTGCACTTTTTATGATGACTTGCACTTTTTATAATGACTTGCATTTTTAATAATAACTTGCACTTTTTATTATGACTTGCACTTTTTATGATGACTTGCATTTTTTATGATGACTTGCACTTTTTATAATGACTTGCATTTTTAGTAATGACTTGCACTTTTTATAATGACTTGCACATTTTATGATGACTTGCATTTTTAATAAGAACTTGCACTTTTTATAATGACTTGCATTTTTAGTAATGGCTTGCATTTTTTATGATGACTTGCACTTTTAATAATAACCTCCACTTTTTATGATGACTTGCATTTTTCATAATGACTTGCACTTTTTATGATGACTTGCATTTTTAATAATAACTTGCACTTTTTATTATGACTTGCACTTTTTAGTAATGGCTTGCATTTTTTATGATGACTTGCACTTTTCATAATGACTTGCACTTTTTATAATGACTTGCATTTTTAGTAATGGCTTGCATTTTTTATGATGACTTGCACTTTTAATAATGACTTCCACTTTTTATGATGACTTGCACTTTTTATTATGACTTGCACTTTTTATGATGAGTTACATTTTTATAGTGACTTGCATTTTGAATAATGACTTGTACTTTTTATGATGACTTGCATTTTTAATACTGACTTGCACTTTTTATGATGACTTGCACTTTTTATGATGACTTGCACTCTCTGTGATGACTTGCACTTTTTATACTGATTTGCATTTTTAATAATGACTTGCACTTTTTATGATGGCTTGCATTTTTCATAACGACTTTCAGTTTTTATGATGACTTCACTTTTCATAATGGCTTGCACTTTTTATGATGACTAGCACTTTTTATAGTGACGCATTTTTAATAATGACTTGCACTTTTTATTATGACTTGCACTTTTTATGATGACTTGCACTTTTCATGATGACTTGCACTTTCTGTGATGACTTGCACTTTTTATAATGACTTGCATTTTTAATAATGACTTGCATTTTTTATGATGACTTGCACTTTTTATGATGACTTGCACTTTCTGTGATGACTTGCACTTTTTATACTGCTTTGCATTTTTAATAATGACTTGCACTTTTTATGATGGCTTGCATTTTTCATAACGACTTTCAGTTTTTATGATGACTTCACTTTTCATAATGGCTTGCAGTTTTTATGATGACTTGTACTTTTTATTATGACTTGCACTTTTTATGATGACTTGCACTTTTTATGATGACTATTGAGTGGTCAAGGGTGGTCGAAAATTTGTATATACATATGAAATTGTTAAAATGATAACTAAGAGCGATTTAAACTTTGACACAGTAAAAACACAACACATCATTGACACACATTAAATGGAATTTCTAGTAAATATATAAAAAAGCATTTAAGTAAACGAAGCAGGTGTGAATAGACTGAATATCTATGTTTTTTGCATTTGACGCCGGTGTATTTCCGATGTGTTGGCTCATGAAACATCGATGTTTAGAGGTCTTCGAAACATTTAAACATCAATCGTTTGGATTCCCAGTATTATTTTGAAAATAACTAAGAAAATACCTAGGAAATTGCTAAAGTAAAATATTTAAAACAAAAAATATTAATTAAAAATTAAAAACTTTATTGAAAAATTTTTTTTGTTGTTTTTGATAATGTAACTAAATAATTAATCTAATCAGTTAACTATTAAATAAAATTTTGCTACCGCGTCAGTAGCTTTAATTAAAAAAAATCTAATGATAATTTAGTTTGTGTTAAATTTATGAAAAAAATCTAGTTGAAATTTAACTCTGTAAATTTACTTTTTACGCATTTGAATATGTATTGAAAATACAGCATGCTTTTTTGAAAATGTTCCACTTATTTCCTGTCTCACACAATTTATTGTTTTTAACAAATTCATGCTAAATGAAAAAAAGCACAAACGTTTTTTGGGTGTTATTTTGTTAAATTCATTTATTTATGTATGAGTACTTTATGGCAATTAAAATTCTGATTACAAAGGTTTAAGTAGATTTCAACACATAATCGATAATAATACTTGTTTTACAACAATAATAAAGTGTTTACAAAAAATAAGCAAATAATTTCATTTGAATGCATGGCTGAGTGCCCTAAACAAATTTGAATAGAATGGGGACAAGTATCATAACAGAGGATATTTTATAATAAAAATATCTTAGTCACAGGCAGTAGTTTCAATATATTTTTCCTAAATAATTGAATATGTCTATATTTAATTTATTATTTTTTTAAACGAAAACCGATTTAGTGTCTGTGTGTGCAGTTACTGAACTTTTGAAATTTTATTTTGTAAATTTGGGAAAAAAGAATCAGTACCATTACAATTATTAAGAATTGTCAATTGAATGGCAATTTTTGTAAGAAATATATAAGTCATGTATTAACAATTAAATTGCTATTGGCTGAAGGATATAGACTACAAAGCCGAAGATCATGTACCGAAAAGCTCCTTGGAGCATCCTCCTTCATCAATATTGTAGCGAAAATTTTTCCATCACATAAAATGAATTCACATTATTTTTCAAGTTAATATTTTATCAAATTACACAAAAAACGACTCAGATGAATTAAAAACGTTTAACTTGCTGGGTCAGTTGTTTTTTTAAGATATTTCTGTATCCAATTTAAAAATTCTGTTTTCATAGGGTCACTCCGGGAAGAGCTGTAGAAGAGACATCTCACCTTTCACGTAAAAACTTAAAAAATAAATAATTAGGGGTGAAAGGTGGACGGAAGGGTAGGACAAGGAAAAGTTAGAGAACATCTTAACTTCGTCGGAAATGCTTAAAGATTTAATCTTTGAGGAATGTAGGCCTAGGGAGTACAATTTGTTAAATATTCATACAATTTTTGCATATAATACGTTACTTAAACGCCCACTAAATAGGGCGGGGTTCAAAAATTTACTTTTCTCAACGTTTGGGACCTTCTTTAATATAAAAATTTTTTATTTGCTTAACAAAATTATAAAAAAACTTTAAAAATTATGTTGTTTTTTAGAGGTTGGTTTAGTTCTTCTTAGGGGAACTTTTTTCCCTCTTGTCCGATGTAGCCCCACTGCCGAACTTGACCTGTGCTATCCTTCAAGATATATTTATACCAAATTTCTAGGGTCTGGCTCATTTCATTTGGACTGAATCGTGATTTCCACGGACGGACGGACATGGCTAGATCGTCTTAGATTTAATCGCTGATCAAGAATTTGTATACTTTATGGGGTCTTTCGCTGGTCTAAACACGGAATGACAAAGTGAATATAAACAATTAAAAACGTTATATTCGACCGGGTCGAATCTTAAATACCCTCCAAATATTTAGTAAGTGAATTTAAAATGTTTAACTTGGTGGAACAAAGTTCCTTTAAATAATATCGTACGTCAATGCCCACTTAAGGGAGCGGGGCTCAAAAATCGACATTGCTAGACCGTCTTAGACTTCATCACTGATCAAGAATATATTTACTTTATGGGGTCCAATTCTCTTTGGAGGGTATAAAAACTGTATTTTGGCGGGGTCGCTCTGGCAAGGGCTGTGGGGGAAACATTTCACCTTTGTCATAAAACTCTAAAAATTAATGCTTGGGATAATTATATACAAAAATAAAATGTCTTTTTTTTGATAGAGTCATTTAGAAGGCAAAGGGGGGAGAGGGGGTAGGGCAGAAACAGGTAGACATAAACTCTAAAAATAAATGCTTGGGATGATTATATACAAAATTAAAAAAAAAAATTTTGTTTTTGGTAGGGTCATTTAGGGGGCAAAGGAAGAGGAGGGGGTAGGGCAGAAATCGGCAGTCATAAAACTCTAAAGATAAATGCTTGGGATGATTATATACAAAATTTAAAAAAAAAATTTTTTTTTTGGTAGGGTCATTTAGGGCGCGAAGGGGAAGGAGGGGGTAGGGCAGAATAGTATCAGGTTTCGTCTCAGCTTCGTCATTAATGCTTAAAAATGTTATTTTTAAGGAATGTAGGCTTAAGTAAAACAATTTGTTAAATTTTTATGCTATTTTTGCCTATAATAACGCCCACTAAAGTGGGCGGGGTCAAAAAATATTTTTATTTTATTTTATGGCTCCAAGTTTAAGGCGTTGGACCGTATTTGACATAAAAATATATCATTTGCTTAACAAAATTATAAAAAAATGTTAAAAATTATGTTGTTTTTTAGAAGTTGGTTTAGTTCTTCTTAGGGGAACTTTTTTCCCTCTTGCCCGATTTAGCCCATCTTCGAACTTAACCTGCTCTAAGCTTCAAAATATATTTATTTATGCCAAATTTCAACAGTCTAGCTCTTTTCGTTTGGACTGAATCGTGATTTCTACAGACGGACGGACGGACGGACATGCTCAGTTCGTCTTAGATTTCATCACTGATCAAGAATATATATACTTTATGGGGTCTGAGATGGATATTTCGATGCGTTACAAACGGAATGACAAAGTGAATATACCCTCCAAATTCTTTTTTGGAGGGTATAAAATCACATTTGAAAAAATTGTGTATTTTTTTTAAATTTCTCGATATATACCGCTTGGAATCTGTTACAATCACCAGGATATCTAAATTTGGTAGAACTCTTTGAAACGCCACTATCTTGGTTCGCACACTGGTTGATCAGATATATAATTTCGGAGTTTTTTCAATCACTTTTTTTCATATATTTTTCGGTCACGATAACTCACAAACGCATCAACCGATTTTCACCTGGTTATTGATGATCGACGTGGTTTTTGAATGTCGTGTGTGTTTTAGGAATCGATCAGTAAAGCCATTTAAAATGGGTTTAAAAAAACACATTTTTGATATTTTTTTTTAGATTTCTCATAATCTACCGAATCAGTTTCCATTCACAGGAAATCTAAGTTTGACGGAACTCTTTGAAACGCCACTAATTTGGTTCTATTCGGTCGAGCAGTTCAAAAGTTATAAAAGGGTCGTATTCTTACACACACACATACTACGGGTATATACATATACTTACAAACAGACTAATGCCCAGTTTTTAATTAAGTACTATTTAAACTTAAAGTGTATTTAAATACAAAATTTTGTTTTTCACTTCGAATTTAAATAAGATTTAAATGGCCCACATTGTCCATTTAAATTCAATTTAAGTTTTTCATACAACCATGTGTTTTTCATTGTTTGTTTACATTCAACAACCTGAAAATTGGTACAGCAGCTGTTCATTGGAACAAAACTTCGGTAAAAAGGTTCTTGTATTGGATCTTTTCAGTATTTTTCTTACTATTTATTTGTGCTACCATACTTTTATCACAATTAAATACCAAAATTAATTTTAGACTGAAAAACTGAAAGTGTATTTAAACACAACTTAAGTTTATGGAAAAATTAACTAATTTTGTACTTAAATACGAAGTCAAAAACTGGGGGTAAGTGACACCCTCTCAGCGATTTTTTTAAAACTGAAGATAACAAGCAACTTACGATAATAATTTAAAAAGGTTCAATTAATTAGTTATTTATGAGCTTTTTTATTTTTGTAAATATCATTATAAAAATGAAATTGATAAATTTAGTTCAAGACTTATCCAGCAAAAATTTTTGATTATTAAAAATCGCTTTGGTAGTACATACGAGTACTATTAAATTAATAGCGAAGTTGAAATTATTTACTGTTCCCATAATTTAGTTCGCGACTGTATGTCGAAAATTGCCTTCTAATCATAATTTCCTAATATATAATTAATTATCTTTACAACAAGCGCGAGTATTTATCAAATCTAAAGCAATACACGCCAAATACGAGCACTTAATTTATAGTTTGAAAAAAAAACAACGTTCTGTTGCTACAAATAAAATTAAATATTAAGAAAAAAAAAAATTTATAAATAAATGGTATTAACACACTTTGATTAGATTGCCGCGTTTTTGATTAAAAGAATTAACCTGCAAAAAGCAACCAACAAGTGCGGTTTTAATTATCATTGTGATTATTGAATTGCTCTTGTAATTACTGCCAGCAATTGTTAATCAATTAAGTGCAAATAAAAGTATTTTGTTCAGGTTAATTAAATTCATTTCTAAAATTTATAAAAAAAGCAGGAAACAAAGAGATTCTTTTTTTTTTACTTTAAACAATTATTAATTTAAAACAATGTGAAGTGAGGCGCAAAAAAATTAAAAGCAAAAAAATGTATTTGTATAGAACATAATGCGAATGCACGCACACATTTAAGCACTCATATGCACTCATTTGAATTTATAATGTTGTATTTAAACATCCTTTTTTAACACCTTCATATGCATACATACATAAATAGTAAAAATAATGCATGCAAATGTTTCATGTGTGGCTGTTTGTGTGCAAATTTGTATAAATAAACTTTAAAGTTTATGATATGTTTTTTAAATTTATTAACATTGGCTAGGGGAAACGAAATTTCCTCATTTTTTGGTTTTCAATACATTTGCAATATATTTTTTGTTAAATTTATTTTTCCAGCATAAAACATTTTATTTTAACTAAAACTTTTCATACAATAATTTGTTTGCCATAAAATTGAATTTTTCGAAGAGTTTGTCAAGTTAGAGACTGATTTTGGAAATCACTATGAGTTAGTGAAATTTATAATTTTTTTTTTTTTTTGGGTCGCAAACCAGTTCTGAGACTTTTGACTGTGAATAACTTTTTAAGTTCAGCCAAACCACTGATCGTTTACTATTCTTCGATAGTTTCTCGTCTCACTCGCACTAGTTAATTTTAACACCTCTTCTGAGCAATTATTCCGTGGTTAACTACGTTGCTACCAAGAATGATAAAATAAAGATTACGCGAACAAGCTGATATAAAAATCCTTTTCTGCGCATGATGGAACTCTGACGTCACTCAACATGTGTTCTGATTGGCTAATTAAATTCAGCTGGAGAACTATTATGTTATTGTAACAACAGGACAGTGGGGCAAATTGCGATTTTTCAAATTAAATTTGTTTGATAATAAATAATTTAAAATTTTTGTTTTATTTTCCACCTGTTTTTATTTTTAATTGTTAATTTATAGTTATTTTATATAAATATTGAACCCAAGTGCTAATTATTTTTCTTTTTTCCCCATTCAAAACAAATTTTTTTGCTTGCAAAATATCAGCCATAACTTCCATTGAGCTTCATTTCTTGGAAAACTATAAAATGACACAGCTTTTTGAAAACAAACAAAATTTTGATAACAATATTACATTTTAACACAATTATTTCTCACTTGTTTTTATACCCTCCAAAAAAGAATTTGGAGGGTATATTCACTTTGTCATTCCGTTTGTAACGCATCGAAATATCCATCTCAGACCCCATAAAGTATATATATTCTTGATCAGTGATGAAATCTAAGACGAACTGAGCATGTCCGTCCGTCCGTCTGTGGAAATCACGATTCAGTCCAAACGAAAAGAGCTAGACTCTTGAAATTTGGCACAAATTAATTTTAAAACTTAGAGCAGGTTAAGTTCGAAGATGGGCTAAATCGGGCAAGAGGGGAAAAAGTGCCCCTAAGAAGAACTAAACCAACCCAGAAAAAACAACATAGTTTTTAAAGTTTTTTGGTTATTTTGTTAAGCAAATGATATATTTTTATGTCAAATACGATCCAACGCCTTAAACTTGAAGCCATTAAATAAAATAAAAATATTTTTTGACCCCGCCCACTTCAGTGGGCGTTATTATAGGCAAAAATAGCATAAAAATTTAACAAATTGTTTTACTTAAGCCTACATTCCTTAAAAATAACACTTTTAAGCTTTAATGACGAAGCTGAGACGAAACCTGGTACTACTCTGCCCTACCCCCTCCTTCCCCTTCGCCTCCTAAATGACCCTAACAAAAAATTTTTTTTTTTTTTTAAATTTTGTATATAATCATCCCAAGCATTTAGCTTTAGAGTTTTATGACTGCCGATTTCTGCCCTACCGCCCCCCCCCCCTTTCTTTGCCCCCTAATGACCCTGCCAAAAAAATTTTTTTTTTCAATTTTGTATATAATCATCCCAAGCATCTTTAGAGTTTTATGATTGCCTGTTGCTGCCCTACCCCCTCCTCCCCCTTTGCCCGCTAAATGCCCCTATTAAAATTAAATAAAATTTTTTTTAATTTTGTGTATAATCATCCCAAGCATTTATTTTTAGAGTTTTATGTCTACCTGTTTCTGCTTTACCCCCTCTCCCCCTTTGCCCTCTAAATGACCCTATCAAAAAAAAAATTTTAATTTTGTATATAATTATCCCAAGCATTTATTTTTAGAGTTTTATGACAAAGGTGAAATGTTTTCCCCACAGCCCTTGCCAGGGTGACCCCGCCAAATTACGGTTTTTATACACTCCAAAGAGAATTGTGATGAAGTCTAAGACGGTCTAGCAATGCCTATACGTTCGACTGTGGAAAACATGATATTGTATATTTTTGAACCCCGCCCCCTTTAGTGGGCGTTGACGTACGATATTATATAAAGGAACTCTGTCCCACCAAGTTAAACATTTCAAATTCACTTACTAAATATTTGGAGGGTATTTAAGATTCGACCCGGTCGAATATAACGTTTTTACTTGTCTGCTGTCACTTTGTTTGCAATTGCCCACTGCACATTTCATGCTTGCTCTTTTTGTTCTCTTTTCTCTTTAATTTAGGTTTTTTGTTTACAGTTTATGAGCCTTAAATTTTTAATAATTATTTTAATGTATTTATTTTAAAATATAACACAGTTTATTATAAAATATAACACAAAACTTGCACTTTCATAAATCCAATTTCATTTGCTTGTTGGAAATCTCTCTGAGTAAATTGAGTGAGAGTTGACAAATATAACATAAAATATTAATTTTGTACGAGGAAGTATTAGTTTTGCATATAATAAACATTTGGCAATCTCTTCGAGGGAACAAACACGTCATCAAACGGTAAATCATGCGCAAGGCGTAATCTTTATTTTATCATTCTTGGTTGCTACTTCTTATGTGAACCCATAGGTCGTGTACAGTCAGTCACAGTAGCGGATAAAATGCGGTTTAAGAACGTCGCCGCCATATGATCCCAATCACCATGCTGTCATCTGTGTACCGAATTTTTTAAATTTACTTCGCAAAATATTTTTAATACATATATAAAAATATTGTATTTTGGAGCCGAAAAGCAGTTCTGAGTCAGTCAACATCAAATTTCGGTGGCAACTATTTTTTAGGGGCAGCCAGATAACTGATCGTTTATTCTATTTCGAGAGTTTGGCGTCTTACTCGCACTAGATAATTGCAACACCTCAGATAACTGTATAGTTTTACAGTTCCTCTGAGAAATAGTCCGTGGTTAACTACGTTGCTTCTTCCTATGTGAAGGCATAGGTCGTGTACAGTCAGTCACAGTAACGGAAAAATACCGGTTAATAACATCGCTGAGATATGGTCTTAGTCACTCGGTCGGCATCTGTGCACCAATAGTTTGCAAATTTACTTTGTAAAGTATTCTACGAAGGATAAATTTGTTTTTTTTTTCACCGAACATATTTATAAAAATTCAAGGGTTGCCTTTTAGAATTAAAATTTTATATGAAAAATAGTAGCAAAGAGATCAAAGAGAGTAAAAATGTTTGAGATGTTTTTTTGTGAAGGTGGATTTTTTAAAATTTATTATTTATTTCAAATAATAAATATATTTGAAATAAATAATAAAGCCTAATAGGCTTTAGAGAAGCTAGACAACTCTTCATATAAAATTTTATACTAATCTCTAACTGATTATTTCGAATAAAATTTGATTGTTGTGTTTTCAGGAATTTCAAATCCTATGGTTTTGCTTGTGTAATTCTCAATTAATTTTTGGGAGTTTATGCATAAGATGAGAGGGTTTGTTATTTCGGAATTAAGCTAAAGTCTAATGATGATTTGGTGTAAGAACCAATGAAATGCAGGCATGTAGACATACTTGACCACATAAGAAACAAAAAGCACTAGTTTTTGTGTACATATAAATATCACTAACGCAAAGTGATTTACAAAATTTGGGTTTTAGTATTTATAGTGTCATAATGTTCAATGCTAGAATTTCCGTGGACAAAATGACATGCAATAAAGTGTCATAGTGTGTATGGGCATTGAAAAGATCTATATACGAGGGCGGATTGATATTGATGATACCTAAGTAGGAAAAAAATGTTTTTTCCTTCCAAAAGCCATTTATTTCTCAACATAGTCTCCTTTTAGCTCAATACACTTAGTAAGACGATATTCCAACTTTTTTATACCATCTGAATAATACGATTTTGGGAACCCCTCAAAATACGCGTTAGTTTCGGTAATCAGTTCTTCGTTTGAGATGAATCTTTTTCCTGCGAAGCATTTTCTCAAGTTTGGAAAGAGAAAAAGTTACTAAGAGCTAAATCTGGACTGGTGGATGATCAACCAATTCGAAGTGTATTCCACGTAATTTTAGCATCGTACCTAATGTGAACCGGTGCGTTGTCTTGAAGAAAAAGCACTTTTTTCTTCTTTAATTTTGGTCGTTTTTTCTTGGCTGCATCAATCAATTGATCCAATAATGCTCGATAACACTTTCCTGTGATTGTGGATCCTCTTTCAAGATAATCGATGATCAATATTCCTTGTGCATCCCAAAATACAGTGGCCATAACCTTCGCCTTCTTCGGAGCACTTCCACCAGCTTCCACCCATTGTTTCGATTGATTTTTGGTTCCAGGTGTGTAGTGGTGGATCCACGTTTCTTTAGCAGTTATTAATCGACGCCAAAAATCAACAGGATTACGCTTTATCATGTCCAAACACCGCTGTGAAGTGGTCTGCCGAACTCGTTTTTGTTCGACACTGAGCAAACGCGGCATCCATCTTGCCGATAGCTTTTCCATATGCAAATGTTCATGCAAAATGTTGAACACACGTTCGTATGATACCCGTATGTTTACCATTTCAACAATCACACGTAACTTGACTCGGCGATCATTCATAACGATATCGAGCATTTTCTTGATATTCAATAACCACCTCTTTTGGCCTTCCTGTTGATGGTATTGTTGCAGTGCTTGTGCGGCCGCTTTTAAATTCAGCAATCCCATATTTTACCAAGTAATCTGACGGAGCAGACTCGCCGTAATGTTTATCGAGCTTTTCTTTTGTCTCCTTCGCCGTTTTCCCTTTCAAATAATAGTGTTTAATCACTGCACGAAATTCACTTTTTTCCATTTTTCAAGAAACACAAAAGTTGCTTACTTCAAACGACTACAAAAAATAAACTAACCGATGAATTTGGGTGAAACTTTAACAGCTGAAATATTAATTGAATTAACAGCTGATGTTTGACAGATCGCAATTTCTAAGAAAAAAGTTTTTGTGTTTGTGCTGCCATCTAGCGCTTGGTAGCTTCAATATCAATCCGCCGTCGTATGACACGATACATTTTCATTAGAACCGATCCATTAGTTGTTTTAGATCTTAGCCTTTTTTCTGCGTTTATGGTCAACTATTTAATAATTTTTTTTGTGGGATAGAGTTTTCCGGACGTATCATCTATGGAAATTATGGCACTTTTGTTTGTATCATAACATTCATAGCCATCATGATTTTAAATAATAATTATATGACGTAGAACAATATGATATTGAACAATATGATGTTGCACAATAAGTCCTTCGACAATATTACATTGACATTAAAACAATTTAGTATTAAAATTTTTAATATCTGAACACACCAGTTTCCCTAAAAATATTCATATTTTCCCACAATTTTACTCTCCGCTGGCACCAACATAATAATATTTATGAAAATAATTTTTTGTCGACATTTTATGAACTGTTGCGTTTATTATTTATTTATTGGCGCATATTTAAATTGGCCAGAGTACACAGAAAATAACATGCAGACCATTATTATAACCAACCGACCAACCAACTATCTGACCAAAACAACAACAATATATTTATAGTTTAAATGGGGAAAAAGCTCTAAAATGACCATCACTTATACTCTCGCTGATAGCCCGATGTCGTGTTGTTTGTGGGTGGCTGTTGAGAGCTGGTGTTTGTTTGTGGTCGACTAGAGTGTTATTTTTATGTTGCGAGTGTTATTATAACCAGGTTTCTAGCATCGTAATGTACGAGTAATTTAATAAATAAATGAAAATATTTGTAACAGAAATAAAGTGAAAAGTAGAGAGATGCACAGTAAAATGAACAATTGTTAGTATTTTTACACAAATTCAAATGCTGAGCGAAATTAAAGTTGAAATTAATTAAAAAGCGTATTCTGTTTATATAAACCATGCAAAAATTAGGACTTCTAAAAACAATTAAAAATATTTTTCAATGGAATTTTGAAAATAATCGTAAATATATAATTGTTACATTTTCTAATAAGACCAGCATTCAGGGGATGACCTCTGCATATGCAGCGCATTCAGCCGGAAGTAAAAAGAAGGGGATAGTATTGAGAGAACAGATCAAGAGAGATGGGAAGAAAGAGAATTTGTTGTAGGTATTTTTACACTGTCAAAAAAAAAAAAAGACTTGGAGGATATATTCACTTTGTTATTCAGTGTGTAACGCAGCGAAATGTCCCTCTAAGACCCCATAAAGAAAAGGGTGTTTTTTTATAGAGTGTCAAATATTTAAATCATAATGAAACGAGTTTCAAGGGATAGAAAATTGTATGAAATTAATAATTAAATATGATTTCTGCCATGTGGCCGCCACGGCTGGTGCGTAGAAGGCGCACAATCTGGAACACCAATTTTCAACAACTAAAAAAATATTCTATAAAGTGGGAGGACACAACCCCAATTGCTGAGAACGGCGACGAAGTAATTTGATTAGGATCATCTTCAATGCTTTCCTGTATAGCGGCTACAGATTCTTCAGTGGGCAACACATCAAAGTCTCACGCAAAGCACATTATCAGTAGCAGCAAATGTGGTCCGAAAACGATCTATTGTTCTTCGAATTTTTTAGGGGTTACGATGTTTTTCAGGCAGTACTTTTGCATGTACCCCCTTAAAACTTATATGTATGTTACTGCCCAACCTCTGTTACAGTATAACGGATGTGCATATAAGAATATAAAAGTAGTAGGTTCGCCTACGTGCCTGAGTAAGAACCAATAGGTGAGGCGACACCTAGGTTTGGGTAAAAAACAAACCGAAGTCGATAAAAGTTTATAGAACCTCCACTGGTTTGACTTTCAAGGCTTTACCAGTAGTCAGAACTGGTACCACGGGATCCAGTACGAGCCCCGCAGTTTACTGCGGCTGGATATTGGTGAGGTCTCCCTCAGGAATACACGTGGTGGTTTGTGGTCACCAGTTTGGTGGAAGGTTTGTCAGATAAGGATTGATGTTCAATCCTTGCATATGTGTTGTTGTGAATCATCTAGATAGGATCGGCACTCTAACAAGGTGTTAGATCATGGGGCTTACCAAATCATGTTCTAGAAATTGCCAACTGGGCAACCCGAGGTTTCCTTCGTATGGCCTCTTGGTGCTAAGAGGGGTGATGGTGACACCCAATTTCAGCCGATGTTAAGAGCATCGTCATGTTAGGCCGCAAGGCAGCAACTGACGTAAATTAATGACATATTTGTTCTTCGAATTTAAAATGGAAGAAGAGCACGATGAGTTTGACGAATTGAGCAATTAATTAGATTACAAATTTCAACAATTTGCACTCCTTGATCTGGTGTTGTGTCACTCTAAAAAAACACCCTTTATATATATTCCAGATCAGTGATGAAATCTAAGACGATCTAGCCATGTCCTTCCGTCCGCCCGTCTGTGGAAATCACGATTCAGTCCAATCGAAAAGAGCCAGACCCTTGAAATTTGGTACAGATAAACTTCGAAGGATAGCACATGTCATGTTCGCAAATGGGATTAATCAGGCCAGAGGGGAAAAAATTCCCCTAAGAACAACTAAACCGACCTCTAAAAAATAACAGAATTTTTGAGTTTTTTTTTGTGATTTTGCTATGCAAAAATATATTTTTATATATGTAGTCAGAGTCAGAAAATCAGAAAAATTGTTTTTTGACACCGCCCCTTTTAGTGGGCGTTGACGTAAGATATTATAAGCGAAATTAGTTTAAATGTTTAAATATTGTATTCCTGTTTACGCTTTACGACGAAGGTAAGATGTTCTCTGATCTTGCCCTGCTCTACCTCTCCACCCACCTCTGCTCCTTAAATGAACCTATCAAAAAAATATTATTTTTTCTACCCTTAATTACCCCAAAAATTTACTTTTTAAGTTTTCAGGACAAAGGTGAGATGTCTCCCGCATGGTCCCACATTTTCACTGCGGGAAGGGCCCTACCTCTCTAGATAATCCTACCAAAATGATTTTTTTCTTCCTACACATAATTGCCCCAGAAACTTATTTTTTAACTTTTTACGACAAAGGCGAGATGTCTCTCTCACGGACCTTCCCGGAGTGATCCTGTCAAAATAGAGTTTTAAAATTGACCACAGAAATGTCTTAAAGGAACTCTGACCCAGAAGGTTAAACATTTTTAATTTATCTCCGTCCCTTTTGTGTGCCCGTTGATGTAAAACAATAAAAATAGAGTTTTTATTTAGTAAATATTTGGAGGGTATTTAAGATTCACCCAAGTCGACTATAACGTTCTTACTTAGATAAGGATATTTAGGATATTTTTATTTCCGCATAAAAAATGTGTTTTAAGGATTCTGGAAATGTTTCCTTTCTCCCCTCTCTCTTCTCCCGCAAGAAATTATTTCGATTAACATTTTAATTGAAAGAAAATATCATATGAATTAAATAATTTAGTTGATTCAATTAAAGTTCATTTTTTTGTAAAGCTTAGTATTAGGAAATGATGACAACGATCATAAAATTATTAATTTTAATCTTTTTTTTTACTAGTTATAACCACTGACAATTTCTTTTGACATAAATGCTTTTTTTATCTTGGACCGGCAGTCAGGGGATGACCCCTATATATGCAATGCATTGCGCCGGAACTGAAAACGAGGGGATAGTATTGAGGGGACAGATTAGGAAAGATGAGAAGATAGACAGTTTTTTTGTAGCTATTTCAACCTTTTTCTTCGCCGGCTAATTTTTGCTACAGGGCCGACGAAGGTGGGTGCTGTTACTCTGCTTTTAGTACATGATAGTGTCAGTCGCTGCAAATTATGTTCAGTGACCAGTGACTATGCCTTCATAATTGAAAAAGGCTCGCAACAACTAAAACACAACCACGCACTAATGCTGATCAGAAGAATTCAACACAATATTTCATGACTCAGCGGGGGCTCTAAACTCAGGACCCTCCGCTTCATAGTTTCGTGTTCTACTACTTCAGCCAACATTTATTTTTAAATTAAAAATAATATAAATTTATTTTGTGTTATTGTAAAATTTTTTAACTTCCCGTTTAGAAAATTTAACATTATCAAAAAATTTGGGAACTTTTACCTCATACGAGACACAGAATCTTAGGCAATAGTATGATATCCGACCTTTCGGAGCTATCAGGTATAACTCTAGCTGACCTTATTAGATTCCTCGATGCGACAGGTTGGATCTAGCATCCATCACCGTATCCGAGATCTGGACTCGGTTCTACACAGGTTGACACTGACGAGTGGAGTGGTCTTTCAAAACGGGATCTCAGAGGTCCTACTTGAATGCTTGTGGGTTACAGGCAGCCACGTATACCAACCAACCAACCTCGTTTTAAAAAAATAGAGTTTTCACCAGATCTCGACGTTTTTACTTCTTAGAATGCTTTCCTGACTACACCTGAGAAACCGTCACTATGTCTGCATGTGTGTGTGTGTGTGTATGTATACATGTGATCCTCTTATAACTTTTGAACGGATAAGCCGAATCCAGCCAAACTGGTCGTGTTTCGAAGGACTCTTTCCAATTTGGATTACTTGTGAATTGGAACAGGGTTGGTCCGGTATATTTTTGGAAATATAAAAAAACGGGAAATTTTTTTTCCAAAGTTGTTTTTAGAATAACTTTTAAACGGCTTTGCCGATCGATTTTAAAAACTAATCAGCTCGGGTCAAAATCTGTTAACGCCTTTACGAGATATCGTGAACGAAAATTTCGAAAAAAAGTGAATTTTTCAAAACACTCCGAAATTATATATGTGATCAATTAAAGTTCTCGATTAGTGGAGAGCTACATCAATCACTGCTGTCTACGTGAGAATCGGCTGATCAATTCGAAAGTTATAGCGGTTTTAAAATCAAAATAATACGATTTTTTACCGATTAAAATTAGCTCGAAATTTCAGAGATGGACACTAAAGTCAACCATTTTCCATATTTTTTTAAGGTAAATTAATATTATAAGCTTAGAAAAATATGTATATTAAAGTCATATTGAATATTTATTTAATTGTTATCATAAATGTATTAATTACGCTCAACATACTGTTTAGACGCCATACAATTTTGAAATGTACCTCCTATAAAAATCCTTTTAAAGCTCCCAATAAGAACACATTTATAGACTTTTGTAGCCGAACTATTAAATGGAATTTTAATTTTAATCTCATTTCGTATTTATTTATTATTTTCATATCGTATCATTTGTGTTTTATATTACAGTTTGTTGATTAAACAAGAAGGACTCGCTTTTGTTGAGCGATTGATATGTTTATGTGCATTCATTGGAGCGGCGCATTAATTTCAATTTTATTTTAAATATTTTTGTTAAATATTTGCGGAAATTATTAAGTGACACTACCATTGAGCTACTTACTCTATTATTGCATCAAAAGGATATTACATTTTATGGCTGGCGTTGATGTGCTTAACTTTTGTTATCTTACTGGGGAAAAGTGTATAAAAATATTGATTAAAAAATATGATTAATAAAAAACTTTATGGTATTTTTTAAATAAAATTTAAGGCAATATGTTTTTTGCATTAATTAAGTTTTCTATTTGCTTTTATTTTACACTTAATGGAAATATAATAAAATTCACGAATATACTCGTATATGGGGATTTCCATGTTCAGAAATTTGTCTAGGCGAAATATGCGGGGTTTGTTCAAGAAAACGGATGAATTTAAATTTTTTCTCAAAATATCAGTCAAAATCAGTCGTACAACAGCTCTGCGTCACTCAACATCAATCAAGCCTCATTGCCAACTAGTTTTTGAGTGCAGCCAGATAACTGATAGTTTATTCCCTTTCGAGAGTTTTCCGTCTCGCTTGCACTAGTTACTTTCAACACCTTAGATAACTTTATAGATCTATGGTTCTTCGGAGGAGTTATTCCGGCATTGGTCGTGTGCAGTCAGTCACAGAAAACGATAAAAATATGGGCTAACAACATTGCCAGCACATTGTATGAGTCACCCCGTCGGTGTCTGTGCACCGACACTATGCAAAGTATTTTTCCAACACAATAGCCCAACTCACAATCCTGTGCAAATGGCCTTGCATTATAGCATTTGCAAATTGAGAGAGTATTTGAGAGCATTTTCAATGTATTTTGTTGCTGTAGAGTACAATTATTTTGCAAATGATGCACGACCATTTGCACAAGATTGTGAATAGGGCTAATATAATAATTCTATTCACAATTTGCTACAAATGGTATTGCATTTGCAAATTAAAAGACTATATGAGAGTATTTTCAATGTATTGTGAAGACTACAATTGCAATGCAATGATGCAAAACAATTTACACAAGACTGTGAATAGGACTAATACAATATTTATTTATTCATCAATTTATATTTTGCCCCCTTGAAGACTGTTCTCCTCTGACATAATACACTTAAGCCTCCTTTTTCCATTTCTGACATGCAGTTTTTGACTTGTCTTTAACTGTCCTCTCAGCGATTTGGTTTTTATCTCCTCAATCGTAAAAAAAATGGAAAGCAGAAAATAGAGACCTCATTAAACGAGATATAATTTTTCATAATAATATTGAAAATATTTTATTATTAAATTATAATGAGCTCATACCTCTGTGTTCATTTTGGGTCACCCTGAAGTTTAAGTTTTGATTTCTATTCCCATCTAAAAGTGCGATCAATTTCTGTTGAGTGCATATTTCTGCAAATTTTGCAAAAACTACTAACGAAAAAAATTTGGAATTACGAAAAGACACACATAAAATTAAAAAAAAAATTCTTTAACAAAATCGCACAAATTCTAACTAAAAACCGCTGGGTTAGATGAGAAAACCGCAAAGCTTCAACACTTGATCGCACTACAGGCGCGACAGCATAATAAAAAGAGATAAATAAGGTATACTTTGCTATACGAGATCTGTTCAAAATAAAATGTAGCTTTTCATTTTTCTCAAAAACAGTTATACAATTTCTAGTAGATCCCCTCTGATTTCAAAGTAGTTCACCTCTGATGTGATGCACTAGTGCGAGCGTTATTATACCCTTCACAAAAAAGTGAAAGGGTATATATAGGTCTGTCATTCCGTGTGTAATTTCTTCGATATGGACATGGGACCCCATAAAGAATATATATTCTGGATCCTTATGAATAGCGATGACGAATGAGCGATGTCCGTCTGTCCGTCCGTCTGTACGTGAAAGCCCCCGAAACGGTTTTCCCAAGCCCCCAGAAGAGCTAGAGACTTCGTTCTTGGACCGTTGGATTGGAAATGAACTTAAATAGAGTGGTGTTAAAATTCAGATAGATCCGAACTATGGTTCCATAGCTGGGAAGCTTGCACCTATTTCTCGACGCAAAATTTATACCAAAAATCAATTTCTTTTAAATGTTTGTAAATTAAACCTATTTCGTGCTTTAGGGAGCCTCAATGGTCTATTAAAAACTAAAAAAGAAAAAAAATTTTCCACGGATGGGAAATTAAAAATTTTTTTTTCGGCCTATTCCGTATTTTGTTAAAAATGTTAAGTTTTTCTTTAACAAAACCTCTTTATACGTCATGAAGATTTGCATTGGCAAAAAGAATAGAAAATTTTAAATTCAAATTTTGCTTCCTGGGGTGGGAAATTGAATTTTTTTTATACATGAAAGCAATCAAACAGGCAACTGATGTTGTTATTTTTATACCCTTCACAAAAAAGTGAAAGGGTATATATAGGTTTGTCATTCCGTGTGTAATTTCTTCGATATGCACATGGGACCCCATAAAGTATATATATTCTGGATCCTTATGAATAGCGATGACGAATGAGCGATGTCCGTCTGTACGTGAAATCGGTTTTCCCAAGCCCCCAGAAGAGCTAGAGACTTCGTTCTTGGACCGTTGGATTGGAAATGAACTTAAACAGGCTGCTATTGTAATTCAGAAAGATCCGAAGTATGGTTCCAGAGCTGGGAAGCTTACACCTATTTCTCGACGCAAAATTTATACCAAAAATCAATTATTTAATTTATTAACTTTGCTGCCATATGATTTACGACTAAAATTTTCGAAAAAATTTAATGGCATAAGTCAATCGATATGCCGACATCCTTAGCAACTTCTCTAATAGTAATTCGAAAAATTCTCCATAAAATCCTAATTTTGCGTCCTTTAATTTTTAATTTAAGTAATAATATTGAGCTTGAGACCTTTTTCTATAAACTAACAACTTTAAAATTTTAATTTTTTAAATTTTATATAAAAAACAAAACAACAAAAATATTTAATATTCGATAATTTAAAAAGTTTGTTATTGTCATTAATTATTATCAATTGTTATCCTGAAGAAGATATCCAGAGGAAATCGAAATATTGATAATATTAAAATTTTTAAAGTTATTATTTTATAAAAAAGGTTTCATGCTCAATATTATACTTATATAAACATTTTTACTAACAATTTGGACAACATCTGTCCAAACTGTTAGTAAGTGCCATATCAAAAGTATCTTCGCCCAAGGAACTTTGTAAAACAACCCAAATTTTGTATACCCTTCACAAAAAGTGGAATAGGTCTGTCATTCCGGGTGTAATTTCTTCAATATTAATATGGGACTCCGTAAAATATACTATATATTCTGAATCCTAATAAATAACGAGGACGAATGAGCGATGTCCGTCTATCTGCACCTGAAATCGGTTTTCCCAGGCCCCCAGACATCATTCTTGGACTGACGGATTGACGAGGAACTTAAATAGAGTGATTAAATATTAAAAACGTGAAAATGATTAAATTTTAAATTTATCTTATATAAAATTTTGTATACCTCATTAAGAGTTGCATTAGTAAGAAAAAAACAATCACTTAAAATTTCGTTTCCAGGGTTCGGAAATTGATTTTTTTTAGTACATAAAAACAGCCATATAAGTTCTTAATTTTGATTTTTTCAGTGAATCAAACCTATTTTATACTTTAGGAAGAATTATATTCGTGCAATAAATATATAAAATTAAAAATTCTACTCCAGGGTTCGAAAATCGAAATATGTTTTTTATATATAAATATCCATATAACTTCCTAATTTAGTTTTTTAAGTGAACTGAAGCTATTTTATACTTCAGCAAGAATTAAATTGGCACTAAAAGCCAAACAAGTTATATATTCGATTCTAGGGTTGGAAAATCGAAATTTTTGTAGTATGTAAAAGTAACCTTGTAACTTGCCAATTTAGGTTTCTTTAGTCAAGTACAGGGTGGCTCAAACAGACTGAAGTGGTGTGAATTTATTTAAGACATATGTTTTTAATTTTTTGTTTTTTAAATACAGTAAATTTATAGGGAATATTTTTAGATTAGTTATTAAAAATGATATCCCGCAAGTGGTGGCCATTTTCTGCTTCGCACAAATGTGCTCTTTCCAACACATTTTCCATGACCTCTCGCAAAACTTCCGGTGTTATGGTGTTAATTTCGTCTCGAATATTGGTTTTTAATTCCTCAATAGTCCTAGGCTTATTAACATAAACTTTCCCTTTTAAATAACCCCAAAGGAAACAGTCTGGAGCGGTTAAATCCGGGGAACGCGGACGCCAATTAAAATTGCTTCTACGCGAAATTATTCTTTCACCAAAGATGTCGCGTAAAAGAGCCATTGTGGCCCTCGCAGTGTGCGCTGTGGCTCCATCCTGTTGGAACCATATTTGCGGATGGTTTTCCACGGCTGGCCTTATAAAATTTTCTAACATGACCCGATATCGATCACCATTGATGGAAATGGCGACACCTCGTTCATTTTCAAAAAAATATGGGCCAATGATCCTTTCTGAAGAAACGCCGCACCAAACAGTACACTTAACTGGGTGTAATTGTATTTGATGAAGTACTCTCGGGTTTTCCTTAGCCCATATCCTCCAGTTTTGCTTGCTAATGAGCCCATTTAATTGGAAATGGGCTTCGTCACTCATAACTAAGTTATGAATAAAATTAGGATTCTCTTGTGCTTTTTGCTGGTAATAAATTGCATAGTCAAGGCGTTGCTGGTAATCTGTCGGTTTCAATTCTTGGACAAGTTGAATTTTGTATGGAAACATTCTTATGGTACGCAAAATTCGCTGCAGCGACCCTCTTGAGATGCCAAGTTGTGTCGAACGTCTCCTGGTTGATGTTTCTGGATCCTCCCGAATACTCTCCTGTACCACTTGAATATTGTCCAACTTGTGGACAGTTCGTAGTCTGACGGAACCAGGAGGGTTCCTTACTCCTCCTTGTTGTCGAAAATTTGCAACCAGACGGTTTATTGTTGACTGAGAGGGTGCAACCCGCACATTAAATTGACGACGGTATGCACGCTGAGTCAGCACAATGGACCGTTGATTTGAAAAGTAAATTTCAACGATTTGGGCACGTTGTTCAGTTGTGTATTGCTCCATTATAAATTGTCCAAGTC